>JAADJZ010000008.1:0-1200000 GCA_011032825.1 Massariosphaeria phaeospora | reverse complement strand
AACTCCGGCATAACAACCCCCAGTGCTGGAGGGGTAATACAACACAATGCACAGAATGACATCCTAAATCCAAAGATGATGAAAGGTGTAGCGAAACGTATCCCGGACCCATCCGAGGGTCAGTAGGTACTTAATACAGAAAGAGCAAAATGAAGGCTCAGCTCGACACCAACCGCGGCGCTTGTGTTTATGCGTGGCTCGATATGATGGTTTTCGATTCGACAGGCTCGGTTTTGTGGTCGGGCGAATGGCTTTCCCTCTTGACGTCTTCACCGGAGTTTGTGACTTTTCCACAGCCTTTTACTAATATGTGCCGCTGAGAAAGTTAGCATGGGGAAGTATCTGGACGGTGGAGATCTGCACGAACCTTCAAGGCATCTTTTCGCGAAAAGCTTTTGTCGCAATGATTGCACGGGAAGGGCTTTACTGCCAAGTGGATCCTCTTGTGCCGCTTCAAGTCGTGATTCCTGTTGAAACTTTGTGGACACTGGTCGCATTTGAATGGCCGATCGTTCGCGGCCTGTTGTTGATGAGGGGCATGACTGAGGAAGTGAGGCATGCTTGCAGCGTGTCCACTGTTGAAACCCGGCATCATTCCTGGATGCATACCGCCAACTAAGGAAAGCTGACCGTTCGGATTGTTGACGTTGGAGAAGACGGGTGCTCCACCAAAAGGCATATTCCTATAATTTTGCTGATAGGGATGCGGAGATTGAGCGGGGTTAGATGGTATTGAAGGGATCGAGCCCTGCGAGACGGCTGGCGACATTCTTGACATGGAGCCTCCGGCACTGATGGGGCTTTGCTGAGTTGGCGACGGCCCCGTGGAATATGGGAATGAAGAATGCTGTGGTGTTGTTGATGGTTGATAGTATGTCGGAGTTGGTGGGGGCCGAAAAGGCTCCTGAGCGTGAGCCGGCGACTGATGGGGCGCTGAACTGGATACAGGTGTTTGTGCGCTCATCGTGTGGTGGTGAGGCTGCTGTTGTGCAGACATGGACGGCAGGCTCGACGAGCCCGATGATGGCGGATATTGTGGCAACTGTTGGTTCATCTCATACGGTGGCGGATTCAGCCCTTTGCGCGAAGAAAGTGAGCCGTGGTCCACGAGCTGACGATCACTGGGTAGATAAGAGGCGAACGTACCTCCACGGGCTGAGTTATATTGGTTTTGATGGTGTTGCTGCCCGGTCGGGTAACCATAGTGTGTAGGGCCCTGAGAAGGCGGGGAGTAGATGTAATTGCCGTTCGTGTAAGGCATTGCTGATGAATGTGCGTTGCTCGATGGAACTCCTGAAGAGGAATTTATCACATCGCCTGGGATGTTGTTTGGCGGGGTAAGTAGGTTGCCAACACTAGCGATGGTCGTCGGGGTTTGTGACGACTGTGACGCGTTGACAGTGTTGAAGGAAGAATACTTGTGCATTGGCGGTGGTGGAAGCTCGAAATTACCCAACTGGGCGGCGTGAGGCCTCCTAGCTGCGAAGCTGGAAGGTGCACCCATTGGGTCAGACCCAGGATGCATTGGAGCCGGGTGAGCCACTGCAGCCGCCACGTTGACGGTTGTGCTCCGAAGAGGGTCTAATGACCTACCAGCTTCTGAAGAGGGAGGGGTTGGAATCGACTGCAGCTGTGACGCTGCAAATGGCGGAGTAGAGAAGTGTGCGCCGGGCCAATAGGGTCCACGTGAGGGCTGAGAGTGATCCACGGAGGGCAACAGAAGGCTCGTAGCCCCGAGGCGTACTATGAGAGGTATTTGCTCTTAGTCGAGAGGGACAAGGTGCTGATGATATGCAGGCAGTGGTGGGGGAAGGATCTTGTAAAAGGTCCTCAGTGCACACAAACGCCCAACTGGTCTGGATATCCTATGATGGTGTTCCCGACCTAGTCTATGGTCGCCCCGGATGGCGAATGGAGACTCGGAGGCTTGCAAGTAGCAGCGACGGGCGGGCGGTCCTAGAGATGGTACCTGCGCAGGTGCTGCTGAAGAGTATTACTAGCCAATGCACGCCTCTCCGGAAATCTTCTGAAAAGTCTCAGTTTCTGCGCAAGATCAGTGGTGCTCAGCGACGCAGGCCGAGGAAGGAGGGCGTACAGCGCAGCAAAAGCAGATATTCGTGAAACGACGCCTCTTCCAACACCAGCAGCAGTCGGTAGGCCCCGGTTTCCTGGTTGCGCAGACGTAGTGCTACTCAAGCGGTCGCACAGTCTGTGAGTGAATTGGTTTTCGGTCAAGACGATAGTGCTTTTGCGATATGGCCGTGCTGGAGTCTTCGTCCGACGATCACGGTGCTTCCCAGGATTGGATAGTGGTTGGCTCCCCTAGTTTCGCTCCCGCAGCACTGGGAACGGCGTCGATTGCCTTGTTGGGCAACAGGCACAGGAGAAGTCGTCGTTGTCGTTGTCCACGGCAGAGGCGTTGCAAGATCTGGTGTTGCACGCTGGCGACGATGGTGGAGTCCTTGGTCCGTCAGGCCGACTATGGTGACTGGTGTGGTGGTGCTGAGGCGCGGGCAACGGCGATCGGACCTTGTAAGCTCACTTCCGGGGGCGCCCTAGGGAGTAATGGCGGACGGAGGCTGGACGCTGCTGGGCCAAAGGCTTTTGTCACCGAGAGCGAGTGGAGGTGGCCCTCACGTATATGTACGGCTAGAGGGCGTCAGGGTTGGTTCGCGTGGCGGTCTGGCGGGCTAGGGGCTCGAAGACATCAAGGGCCACTACCAGGCGATAGGGTTCGTCCGAGCGTTTGGGGGATCTGGATCGGGATGGGAGATGAATGGCACGAGAGCACGCCTCAGGTGAGCGGGCGGGAACGCTATTCAGTCACGCACTTGACGCAAGTGGGCAACGCAAACGAGGCACGGCAGAGGATAATGGAAATTATTGAACAAAACCGCACACCGTTCAGTTCGGTTTAGAGGGCGAGCATGGGGCAGCAACAATGCGCCGGGATCAGAGCACATAGCGCCGCCAGACCCTGTAGGCTGGTCTGCTCGGAGTCGCATGGCGGGCGGGACGGCGTCGACCAGCACAGTGGAGGAGCTGTCGCTTGCGCCGGCCCGACCAGGTGAAAGAGTCCATTGTTCGCACCGGGGTGAGGATGATGCTGATGCGCGGCCAGCTCGCCGTCCTGGCCTGCGTTTTCTTTGACCAGCCGGGCGTGTAAGCGACTGTTGCGTGGCCATGCGGCTCTCCTGGCCCATGACAAGAGACAGGTGCCAGACCAGACCAGACGAAGGCAAAGGTCTTTTTGTTGTCTGGTCCCAAGGTTCCAGGGTGAGGAGAAGCACTCATGGGCGTCGGGACTGGCGCCAACGACCCATGGCGACAAGGCGTGCACGGACGCGGTCTGGCCATGGCAAGCCGTCCACTGCCAGCGCCTGCGCGCGCTGCCAAACAAGGCGCACCTAAAAGACCACTCGCCGGTGCGGTCAAAGACTCGTCGCGCTGATGCTGCGAGAGGACGCGCAACGACAGGCCCGCTGGCGTCGAGTTGATAGTTGAGAGTTGATGGGGCGGGCGCGTCGAGGTCTGAGAGCAGCTCTCATCACGCTGCATCAGCATCACAGATTCACAGCAGCGCGGAGCGTCAACTCGGCTGGATCACCATCCCTGCGCCGTCTGCTTCGGCGACCAGACAGACAACCGTGCTTCTAGCTCCGCGCAGGGGAGCACTGAGCAGCGAGAGGAGCTGACAAGACAAGGCGGCGCCGGCTCAACAAGCTCGCCGGGCAGGCGCTAGCCGAATACGAGCGCTGAGGCTGCACATGATTGACTGATTCACCGTCCTGCGCTTTAAACGGGAGGGGCTGCTGCGGGCGCCGTGATTCCTGCGAATCGACCAGCAAAACAAAGGTGAAGAGGGTGGTTGTGATCGGCGCGATTCAGGTTTCCAGTTGATTGCCCTCGCCAGTCTCCCTTCGGCCTCGTCAGTGGCCGGCTCTGTTGCTTTCTAGCCCCAGGCAGCACGTGTGGTTGGCTATCGCCGAGCTCGCCGTCGGTCGCGGGGTGCTATTTATAGCGGCGCAGTTATATTGCCTGCGGCACGTGTCGGGCCCAAGATGGCTGGTGTAATAAGCAGACCTGCTCGACTTCATCTCTCTGAAATCCTGTGCGCCCGAGGCAGCGCTTCGTGCACAGTGGGCAGATCTCCACGTGGAGCTGCAGTCATTCGGCGGCCCCTTTGTGCGCGCTGCGCGGTCGTCGCGACGGTCGAGTCCAGGGCCCATCTGCGCGCGATCTCGTGAACTGCAGCCGTCCGTTCGCTGAGGGCCGCCGCGCGCCCGCCAGCACCCCGGCCGCGGGCACGAGGCGCCCGTTGGCTCTCGACTGACAGCTGGCGTGCCTGCGCGGCCGCTGTTGGGCGTGGACGTGGGCGCGGGGCGACGGCGGGCGTGGAGTCGTGGACGGCGGGCTTGTGCTTGTCGGTTTGTGCATGGGCTCGACGGGCGCTCCGGCGGCGCATCGCTGCATCCTGGTGTCGACGAGTAATTACCGGCGGCCTGGTTTGGGCGCAGAGCTCGCGCAAGCAGGTCTGGGACCCGGGGGCTCCTCCGCCGGCGATCGAGGCGCCGGCGGTCGCCCAAGCGCCCCTGGCCAGAGAGAGGGCGCGCGCTGGGTGCCCAGGTGAGTCGCCTGTCGCCTCCAGGCTGGGCCGTGACGGAGCGGCCTGGCAGGCTGGCAGGCTGGCAGGCTGGCACCCTCGCTGCATGCCACATCCCGCACGGCTGGCGCACGCGAAGCTGCATAGAGACGCATGCAGCGCCCGCGATCTTAGCCGCGACCGCCGCCAGGCTCTGGCGGCGTCCTCAGCGCGCGGGCGGCGGACTGGCTGCTGGCTGCTGCTCTGGCTCCTGCTGGCTGCTGCCTCTGCCCGCGCTGGGTTCCCGGTATGGCGTTCTGGACGTGGGACAGCCCTGGAGGCGCGCCGGCGGGGGAACACACTGCTGGAAACTGGGGAGCGCGGTGCCGCATCTATCGTGAGTCTTGACGTCGTGGGGACGCGGGCGCCTCGAGTCGTAGTCGTCAGTTGCGGGCGTGTAGCGCGTGCCCAAGCGGGCGCATCGCAGAGACGCGGCCTGTATCCCCTTCATCTCGGCCGTGTGCAGCAGGCCAGCAGTGTGCAGTGTGAGCGAGCGCGACGTGAGTGCGTGTGTGCGTGTGTGCGTGTGTGCTTGCGGTGGTGAGTCTGTGACCTGTCGCGCAACGGGGCCTAGGCATGCAATCTGCGCGACTGCCGCTTTCGCTGCGGCGGGCCAATGGACTGGCTGCCTACGCGAGCCGTCGCTGCCAGTTCGGACTGCTGCTGCTGCTGCCGGACCGTGGCATACTGGCAGGCACGACCACGGCGCGAGTGCCAGTCGGCCATTGCTGGGGCAGCATCACGGCAACCACGACGACGCGACGGCCCCATCCCCTCCGCCATCTCCAGAGTCCAGCCCTCGCCTTCACGCCCGGCCCTGGCGATCAAACCATCGCACTCTGCTCATTTTCTGGAGGATGCGACAGATGCTGATGCGCCATCCTTGCCGCCGCCTGCACTCCTCGATGCTCCGGAGTCAGGACCACCCTCTCCAGCGGATCGGCCACCGTCTGATTTAAACTACTCCCTCTAGCTCATTGCGACCTCGCTCTCGCTTTCCCTCTGCGCCTTATCCGCACCCGCCCCGCCATATCCCACCCGGCCCCCGTCTTATTACTGTCGATATCAAGCAGAGAGGCCGGCAGCCCGCCAGCAGCCTTCAGCCTCTCCCCGTCGCAGTCGCAGTCGCCACAGCAAAGTGCAGTTTACCTGGCAGCTACTTCCTGCATGCACGTCTGTTCCGCCGGCCTCTGTCGCTAAGGCACCTCTCAACATCATCTCGATTCTCCGCCGACGTCGCTGGCCGCTCGAATGACCGTAGCCCCGCTTGATTCGTCCCCGGGCCCCTGCCACACGGCTAGCTACACAACTTAATTTTGACACGGATCGCTGTGGTGCCTCGACGCCTTGCCGGATGCGCCCTGGCTTGCGCTGCTGTATGGAGCGGGAGTCGTGATCCTCGAGCCGACCAAGCCCGACCCGTGATGCTGGGACCCTGTGACGCACGACAGGACAGCAGAGCAGACCTCCACCCTGAGGCTCCACTCCTGAAGGCTCGCCCCTCTCAAGCTTGAGCTCATGCCCCCCGTCCGCGGCGGCGGTGGGCGCCGGCGGCCACGTTGCGAGCCTCCTTCACCCAGGCCGCTGGAAGTTCCGAGACCTGGGCCCTACGATGTTGGCTGTCCGCCCGCAGAGATGCGTGCGCTCCTCGACCTCCACCACTTCTCCACTATCGTCAAGCCAGTGCCCGCCCCGCCCGTTGATCTCGCACGCCCCAGCCTGCTTCCGACGAGCGAAGCTTGTCTGGCATCCGCGCTTCTTCAGTAACGGTACGCGCCGGGAGACACTGCATCGCCTGCGCTACGAGTAAGTTGCTGTAAGTGAAATGACCACACATGCACCCCACGGTCCTTCGGATGCGATTTTATCTCGGAGAATCCCCTCCCCCCTGTGAGGTGCAGGCCTGCAATAGGCAAGTTCTGCGGATGGCCCTCGAATCAATAGTTGCCCTCAACTTTGGGGCGACCGGGTTCTGGCTCGCCAAACCCTGCTGGCTGTCTCGCGTCAAAGCACGTCTGGGCTGCTGTATCCTGCAAGCGTCCTTTCCTCGCTCGCTCACCCGCTTCTCGTTTATGTCCAGTAATAGAAATATTTCCCTCGAAATTCGCGGCACGACGCTGTATTTTCTTATTGGAGTTTCGCCTTTGTTTTCAACGCTGGGCCAAGTAACGACCTTGTTAGGCACGTACTTGTCAACACCTGGTATTTCTCACCCGAACAGTCACTGCATCAAGAAACAGGCTCAGGTCTCAGAGCATTTCCTTTGTCAGTTAGGAAACGTATCTTCAAGAGCAAGG
The DNA here is from genome assembly GCA_011032825.1 of Massariosphaeria phaeospora. Taxonomy (NCBI): domain Eukaryota; kingdom Fungi; phylum Ascomycota; class Dothideomycetes; order Pleosporales; genus Massariosphaeria; species Massariosphaeria phaeospora. The sequence continues at coordinate 1,193,061 of JAADJZ010000008.1, read as the reverse complement.
ACGGGAACATTAGGTCTTAGCCCGCATCACTTGATTCTAACTTCTGGGAAGAGCCCACTGCTTCCGGTCTGGCTTGACGCTGTACTGTGTACCTGCATCCTTCGAGGAAGTCGGACAATAACAGTCCCAGTGGCACACGCCAGACCACTATGCTCCGTACATCACCGACTAGAGATATGTAGGTTCTGCCACTGCTTCTCTCATTCCGGTCTGGCTCTCGCTGCCTGAATCGGCCCCCGCCAGTTATCGTGCCCCGCCAGGCTCGACGCCGTCAAGCCACCAGCTATGGTAGTTTCCACAGCGTGCAGATCCAGGATTTAGGATACACGCAAGGAATACCCGGATCGTAGACGCCTCATGAGGCGCAGTATTACCTCTTTTGTCTTTACTCTACGCAAGACCCTCCTACTGGTTGGTGACAGGTTGATATGGAAGCACTTATTGACTACAGGAAAGCGCGCGCCTCGTCTTCGTTGAGTCGTTGACGAAACCCAAAGAATAATAAGCTGCAGATGTTTGGTCGCTCTAGTGACAGTGTGTAGCCGCTCCCAGGACCATCACGATCTAGCCCCATCTTCCTTTTGGGGAATGGACACGATTCGCCCACGGACTCCAGCATGGACCGGCGCATAACTCTCTATGGCGAACATTTTCAAACCTTCTTGAACCCTATCGCCAGCGCGTTCTCGTCAAAGTAAAACTCGGCCAATGGCAATGGTAGATGATTTCCGGTGTGTACAAAACCTGCGTCCGGCTTGCTAATCTTGCATGCCCTAGCGGACTTTCCCGTGCCAGTGACAGACAGCGCGTCTCGCCCCATACATACGGAGTAGGTACGGTACCGAGCCAGCACATGCTTGGACGGTCGCTTCGGTCGATGACCCATCACACCATCTGGACGCCGATGGGTTTTCCCACGACCTATCCACCAGTGATTAGTGGTACTCGATCACATCAAAGAGGCCATTGTTGCTGACCGCATTCACGAACACACTCTGACCGTCTACATTCTCCGCGCCGGATTCTCTCTATGCAGCGTCAGAGCTTATCACTAACTTTCTTGCTTTTCACCGTTCTTGGAATATTCTGGCCTTATAGCCATTGCACTTCCGAGAAGTGCTCGTAATTAATTCAGCTCTTGCACGCTAGTGAACACTCAAGCATTAACAGCTCTTTTAGGGAGTCGGTATCACCTAACCAAGCGACAGTCATTGATTTGGGGGATATTGTGATATACAGTGCTTCATGCGTACTCCATATGTATCGAATTTTGGCTGCGATTGAAGTACTAGGTCTCGGACCCCAAAATGCCGTTGATCGATTACACAACCAACAATCCCGGGAACCAGTCTTCGATTGCGGCAGCTCATGGCTTACAGCGGCTTACCATGTCCACGTGCATGCCTTGACGCTATCAGCGCCTTTCCGTATCGCCAGGATGTCCGTCTGACATAAGTGCACGCCGCCTCGGGGTTGCTGCACACTGCGCGTGATTATGCTTCTGGCGCTGTGCTTAGTATGCCACTCCCCTGCCAGCATTAGGGACAGTGCTACGATAAGTCGATCTCGTCTTACCTCAACAAGCCGCTAGGCTCGTATCGAGCGACTAGATGGATATGCGAGCCATCCATAGGAGAATACTAGATGTTACCGCATCTTGACATGTAAAACATGCCGCGAGGGGCCATGGTTAGGTAGGTACGTAACACCCTACTCTGCTTCGATCTTCTCATCGTCGTCTAATCAGCAAGGCAGTTCTGTCCCCCACCCCGCTTCCCCGGTCGCAATATACGTCCTACTGTACTTACTCTACTCTGAACGGGGCGAGGCGAACCCAGAGTGCACATACCACTATGTGTCGTATCGTACCGGACAATGAGGCTTACAGTTGCCTAGAGCGGTTGGCGCGTATGGGATTGTTGCAGACTGTAGCGAGAGAGTAGATGTCCGATGTGGTTCGGCTAGAGGATGTGCGGGATGTTGGAGCGCAGAGTGGAGCTGGTGGGGAAGGGAAGATATTTGTCTCTATGCGGCTTTGTCGCTTATCATCAGCACGATGTGATGGTGATGATGGCGATGTTCTCTATCATGGGTACTGTCCACCGCACTCCCGACAATACACCCTCTCACTCACTCACAATCCCTCTCTCAGCACCACATGCCTCGAAGTCGCAGGCTTTTTTCATGACCTCCGCACCGCTCATCTGGCTCGCTCGTGCATAGCACAGCACAACACAACACTCCATAATCAACTTCCGTCGTGCTTTCCCAATGTCCCGCACGCATCAGGCTGCTTTAGAGTCAATTTGTCCAGCAGCAGCAGCAGCCATCCTAGCTCACGAGTGCTGTCTTAAGCGGACTTGTTCTTCTTCGCAGCACTCTGCCCCCAACAGCCATGAAATCACCGCTGTATTCTTTAGTACTCCGGCCGGGAACTCATGCCGAAAGTCTGGTTTCCTTTCGATGCATGGCATGAGAGCATCCCGTGTGATTTTATGTAGTTTCATCAGGGGAGGGGTCGATATATGTTATCTGTTACATTGGTAACGGTTTGTCCAGCAACAGCCAGCCATGATACCCCACGGGTGCTTTCTTGTGCGGATTCATTCTTCGCAGCACACTGCCAGCCAACAACGGCCATTGTCTTCCTCCCATGGTTGTATTTGGTACTCTAGCCAAACCCATAGTAATTCAACGGTCGACTTTTTGGACGCACGGCATGCAGGATTTGGACGCCAGTTCTTGTAGATTCCCCAGGGGAAGGCTCGAGAACACAGTCCTTTCCTGATTTGTAGTTTCAGATCTCTGGCTTTTTCCATGAACCAGTAGCAGCGGGGTTTTGGATGTAGGTGTACATAATAGGTCCTAGGGGAAGAAGAAGAAGGAATACGTTCAAGTAGAGGGAAACCGCGTTCTCGACAGACATGAACCTTACGTGCTGGGGATTTTCTATGTTGCCCCCGGGGAGCGTGCCTGCTGCGCTCATAGCTCGATTTCGTACTCGATTTTCTTTTCCAGGCGCGGGCGGACATGCTCAGCTTGATTGTTTGCTTTTTCGGTTCACATCCCCATGTGGGATGTTGTTTGGAGTTTTCCCCGAGAACCAGACACATGTTGGGGACCAATTTGCTGTTTTTTGTTCCCGCACTCCCATGGAAATTCGTGCTGGCCATTTCGAACTGAACATTGCTTCGATCTAGGTGGGTTTATTTTAGGTCTCTTACAGGACCGGGGGCACACATAATTTCGATATTGATGTGCTTTATTTGGCTGATTCTTTTCTCTTCTTGAGGGGCGGGCGCAGCGAGCATACATTATGCGAGGTGTAGTTTCGTCCACACTCCCATGACCAATGCGAATGTCTGTTTTGTACGGAACCTAGGTTTTATCTGGTTCCTTTATTTTAGGTCTTCTGAGGGCAGGGTCGCACATGAAGATGTTGTTAGGGTACTTTGTTTAACTGCTTATCTTCTCTGCTTGACGAACGGCCCATGTCCTGTCTGCATTTGTTTTTCTTGGTGTAAACAGGACATTGGCCGTTTGGCGTACGGTCTTTTGGTGTTGCACGGCGGGCGGGGCGGGGTTGCATATCCCAGGGTTTCTGATGTGTTTTATTTAAAAGCTTCGTTCTTTTTCTTCCAAGACGCTGACATTTATTTGGTGGTTGTAATTTTTCGTTCCCCAGTCCTGTGCATGGATCTCATCGTTCATTTCTGGACAGAACATTGCGCAGATTGAGATTCTTTTTCAAAGCTCGCCGGCAAGCAGGGTCGCACATACCATCGACTCGGACGCTCTTTATCTGCTCTCTTTTCTGTCCAACGACCGGGCACATATTCTCTAGCTATAGAGTTTTTCATTTCGCAGTCCGATGTATTCTTTGAATGCAGATTTTGGTCAGAACATTGGTCAGTCCACCTGTTGGTTTTTTGAAAGCTCGCCAGGGAGCGGGATCGCACATGACCCCATGGAACATCTTTGAACATTTTTCTATGCAGGTCGTTTCTTAGCTTTTGATATTGTTCTTTAAAGTTCGCCAGCGAGCGGGTCGCACATATGCTGATGGCCGAAACGTTTTCATTTGCTCTTCCCTCTTTTCTCTTTCTAACGACCGGGCACATTTCTTCTGGTTGAGTGTATTTCATTTAGCAGTCCCATGTGTTCTTTCTATTCATTGTTCTGGACACATCGTCACTTCGCTCTAGCTGTTGTTTATTTAAGCACGCTGGCGGGCAGGGTCGCGCACATGTTTCCTATCTGGACTATTTCTATTTCGTCACTTCTTGTCTCTTTCCGACGAGCAAGCAGACATGCCATGGCTGTCATGACTCTTTCTTCGTATCCCAGGATTCGAGTTCCAGGCAGAGACATTGTAGCGTACGGACGCATGTTAGGAGCTCAACACATCGAGGAGGAAGAACATTCTTTGTATTTGGGTGGTTCCACTCATCGGATCATATCGTGTAGAGTTTTAGTCGCTCTTCTTCTTCTCGGTCCAGCAGCCATAGGTAGTCCAGTACAAATTTGTATCCCAATAAGAGGCGTGTGAGGTAGAGGGACTTGTATAGTGTTGAAGTTGCGGTTCGAAGAAGCGGATCTCCACTATTGTATTTTGATGTTCTGACCGTGACACACATGAGATTGAGATACGTGGAATTTAGTATTTTTCTTGTCGCTCTACAAACATTCCAAGACGCTCCAATTGGTTTTGTTTCCGGCGTCTCAGGAGCTCATGCTCTCGGCTTGGATAGTTTCACAGTGTCGAGGGTCGGTCGGACCTAGGGCAGCGAGCACAACATGAATCGAGCCCCGCAGGTCTTTTCAGTACTTCTTTTGTCGCCCGGCAGACATAACATATGCCGAGTACGGTTCGGGTCGCCGGAAACTTATCCTGTGTCGAAACCGGAGCTGCCAGCACACCCACCATGCTGGTGTTTAGTTTAATCTTTCAATACTTCCGTGACTCTGAACCTACAAAGACGCCGTCTCGGATTTGTTGAGTCTCCTTCTCCTGGGCTTCCATGTATTCTTCGAGGAAGTAATAATCGCATTTTGTAAGAGAGGGTTTCGAGCTGCAGGAGTCTCATAGGTCAATAGACCGAGGGATTTTCGTTTTCAGGGGAGGTCCCACATGGAATGGAGCATAAGCAGATTTCGTATAGAATTCCTTTCTCTGAGAGAATATATGGAACTGCACTGCTGATATTCAAGCAGAACTTAGTCGGCGCGGTTCCATACAACCTGTCTTCATGGTTTTCTGATAGATCGCATTCCGTCGAGCTGTCTAATGTTTTTTCGTAGCAGTTTTCCAAGCGACGGGTCCCGACATGAAGTGATCCATTTTCTCTTATGGCCTTTCTTCGAGCCTGATGGCGATGGTATACTAAGGAGGTATATGGTGCATGAATACCAGCCGAAACGACTCATGAAATTGAACGCCTAGCTCTTCATTTCCAACGCACCACATCAAGAGAATCCGTCCAGGCCTTTAGTCCAGGTTCCTTTGTATATGCCATCGTTGAACCTTTTTTTTGCGATGTCTCGCTCGCTCGCTCCATGATTATGTGTTGAAGCTTTCTGGAGTTAGCACCTGGAAGCTCGCGGTGGGCTTATAGTTTGCCAGCAAGCGGCTTTCTATAGCCATAAGGTAACGATAACCAATCCATGCGTTGGAATATAACATTGTTTGAACCTTTGCGTATGCTTTGATAGTTCTCCACGAATATAGATACTTTTGTAGGAAGGTTCCTTTGCCGGTCCAGAACATCGAGTACACTTGTCGGCGTTTATAGACCTAGCGGTGTCCTTGTTTCGATTTTAGTCGAGAGACTTTATATAGAAGAGGCCGTGATAGTTACGTTGATTCCCAAGGAGCATACTCTTGTGTAGCCAGATACTGACTCTTCCAACATCATATCTCGTTATTTGCTGTTTGGCAGAGGCGGATACGTCTCTTTTGGAGTTATGGATGGCGTCGAACAGCTTTCTTATTGCTCTTCCAAAAATTCGTACCCACGTGTGAGTTTACGGATGTTCCGAGCGTGTATGACAGCAGCGCGTCCTTCTTTTTGTATCAGTAATCCTCAGTCTCCATTCCGTTGGATACTAGCTTTTATGTGTGATCAAGGACCGGTGTCTCCATGGAATCTGGGGATGAGCTCTTTTCGTCCAGACTGCAAGATTGCGTGAAGACGAGTAAGACTTTCTTGAACGATATTTCGTGCACTCAGATCCACGGACCCAGACATGGTGTCATAGCATCTGCCTTTATTTCGCTCAGGGTGATACTGCTGAGATCTTCCTTCTGGCACACTTTGCCATTAAAGGTTTTGTCATAAGACTTTTGCGGGAGACTAAGGCGAGTCAAAGGATCCAGCCGCAGATGTGTATCCCCTTTATGATACCTTAGAAACACCATGGCGAAGTCCAGAAATGCATTTAATGATAGAACATCCGCCGATACTTGTGCGATATTTTCAGACATGGAAACGAGTTCTCTGGTTTTTGGTGTGTGTGTGTGAAGAGATGAGGAGGATGAGTCTTATAGGAGTCATCTTGATGAACCATGGTTCTAACAGTGCGGCTCCACAAAACGAAGCACCCACTCAGCTTACGCTGAAAAAAAATAAGGCTCTTCACAGCAAGTTTGAACTTTGCGAAAACTTCTCGGGTTCTGAAGTTGCGGTTCCTCAGTATAATCTCCATGAGAGGATTGGGTTGGCATTTCTGAGGGAGATTCCGACAACCATGTAAGCGTTGGATATCGCTTTTATTATTCGCAAAAAGCGCTTTTGAGCGTTGGGGTTGAGAACACGCGAGGAGCGATATTTATGTGTGCGCTGCCAAGCGGTGTCACTGTGGTAGAGTACCACACAAGGGCATTTCGTCATGTCCTTGCGTTGTAAACTCCGATATCACATGTATGTGCAAGCTTATGAAGATGTCGACAAGTCCACCCATGTGGCTATCTAACGACTATCGCTTCGCCGGAATCACACAAACGGAGAAGTCGTAGGAAGAGAAACATGCGAATAACTCCAAAGCCGAACTCTGAGTATATAAACCCTTCGACTTCACTTTCCCAGATTCTTCCACACCCAGCAAACTCTCAACACCTTCAGCACTAAAAGGACATATCTCCATGATTCGTGAGTCTGGAAGCGGCGTGAAAATACACACATGGAATACCCCAAAAAATCTTTTCTAGCGCACTGCGGAATAATCTCCAACGCGATCCCTATATAGTCTTCTGAGAGTCGCATACACAGCGCATATATCACAAACCTTCTGGTAACTTCGTCATGTGCCGCCGGCCGTTCTGGAGAAAAGTGCTCACGTCATGGTGCCAACAAAAAACGCACATAGAGTTCTTTTCTCAGAAACACTATATAAGCCCGAAGACCGATTGGCTTGTGAGATTCTTTACTATTGTGAAACAATATGCTACCTCTTGATTAATTAAAAATCACTCGAATCCGCTTATAGCGTGTTGGGATTTGTTCCGCGACATAACTTAACCCTTTACGATAAGAGAACAAAAAAGATGGTAGATGATTCAGAGATGATGGTGATGATCATGAGGATGTGTTGGTGATGATCAGCGGAGGAGGATGGAGGTGATAATCCATCAAACCACTCCGCAATTCCACCAACCGAACTTCCAAAGCGCAAACATGATGCACCATTTCCACCGCAATCTCTACTACTCCTCTCACTAGAAAGATCAACCACAGTACTGAAGGCGCCTCGTTTACCACCGCCGGAGTCTGGAGAAAGGGGCATAAGTAAGCGGCTCCTGCATTCTATGACATGGAAAAGTTGGTCATGGCCATTTAGTTTGACAGTCAAGGTAACACTGCCGCCCGGATTGAGCTCCATCATAGGCGCCGGTACACTCCCAGTGTTTTCGCCGCTCGGGACCGACCTCAGATTCTTGTGCACGGCACGCCGAATCGAGGAGGGTACCAAACCAGTTCACTGGGATCAGTCCTAAAGCTCTGTAGGACCCGTAGACCAGGGTATGCTAAAAGGAGGCGTGAGCTAGAGTCAACGTCAGTGCAACACACAACCGCCCGTCTGGAAGAAACCACAAGTAATGGTGTCTCCGACCTGAGACACCAATCGGAGAGCCCGGTGAGCTGTGTTCCACTTGTCTGGCTAGCTCCGTACAACGAGGTTATCCTGGGACGCAAGTCATCTTAAAAAGCCATCGGTACCACGCGATCTCCTAGGCGCTGGAGGCACGGAATCGGTGGCGGTGCCACTGCCACCGGGCGAAAAGCGGTGGAACATGCATAGAGCAGTGAAGCTGTAGTGAGCGGGGTGGTGGGACAATGTGGTGCAGTATGATGATCTTGCCATACGAGTCCTGGGATCTATGAGAGTTAATAAGGCATCGAAGCCCTCATGGTAAGACACTGAACCGTGCTCGTGGTATGAAGCAGTGCGCTCCTATAAGCATGAAGCCGCTTTGAGAACCGAAGGTGTGCTGTCGATTGCAGGTGTTTCGGAAGATACGTTCCGCGATGACCTTGGGTATGCACCAACACAACTCTGCTGAGCATTGTGATACAGGTTGCTGACACACTTCGTCTCAAGATCAGAATATTTGGTCTCGGAGAAAATGGAGATCGTATCGGTCTTCGGAGAGTAAACGGAAACATATGTAAGCCCAGCCAAGGTATGCTACTCATATGAGGCTAGTTACTTCGTCCTGCTGAAAATTTATGTTGCCTTCACTATTAGCATATAACGCTCACAAGATATAGGGGAAGAACTCGAGTAACAAGACCTGGCACCACTGTTACAATACTAATCCGACAACCTCTACCACAACCATGAGCGAATCGGAACCCCCACACCTTCCCGAATTCGATTCATCGGACATGCAGGAGTACGACGCTCTCTGTCACTGCGGGACGGTCCGGTACTGTGGATAGTAACAATTATGTGTGGGCGTCGAGTTTGCTGACGAACGATAGGTACACAGTGACGCTGTCACCACCTCTTGCCAAACAGAAAGTCGTCTCGTGCAACTGCTCCATCTGCTCTCGTAACGGATACTTGCTCGTCTACCCACTACGCGAACAGCTCAGCGTAAAGAGCGGTGAGGACGCGCTGAAGAGCTACTCCTTCGGGATCAAGCGGAACCTGCACAAGTTCTGTGGCAAGTGCGGGAGCAGCGTGTTATTTGATCCAAGAATGGCGGAACACGGCGAAGCACCGGATCTTCTCGGTGTAAATGTAAGGTTGTTCCCCTAGTAAGTAACCGCGGCTTAGATCGATGCAGGTTCGCATGTTCAAAAACGTGAAGATGGAGGGCCTTCAGATTGTTCACTGGGATGGACTGAACAAGTCGCGCTTCGTCGACTCGGAACATTTGCAGTAGCTAAGTGGAGATGCGGTGTATTTATGGGGGTACAAATTGAGTCTTCGCGGTCGAAATCTAGAGCGTAGTTGTGGTGCGGTTGTTGAGGCATGAATTGAGATAGGCTGCTCGGACTCGGGGATGCCAAGACATGTGGACCGAGGTGGAATCGATTAGCTCGTCACACCGATTTCTTCTCATCCCAACTCATCTACCGCAGCATCTCTTTGTCGCGGGACGCTGCTAGGCTGTCATGTCTAGCACTCGATTTTCTCCCTCGTTGTCGCTATTAAGAACAACTTTTCGGCCGTATCGTCGCCCTGCGAATCGCAAGCCGCACATTCTCCGCCTCAGTTCCACCTCGAGTACCACCCATAAACCACGCCGAATCCGCCCCTTGTACGTTTGGTATGGCCTTGTATCTGGATTAGGCGTATTAACAGGCCATGCGATTCGTCTATTCGGATCTCCTCTCCCTCTGCCTGTGCCCGGCTCGCGCGAGGACCAACTTTACCTCGAGACTCTCGCTTCAGATGCCGACAAGCTTGACGTTGTGAAGTCAATGCGCGCCCAGGTGCACAACCTGCACACCGAAACTCGTTTACAAGAGCTTGTAGAGCGCAGAGGAGGCTGGATTGAGCTCGATCATAGCGGGTGTATCGCGCAAGTTGCAGAAGACAGAGACAGGAATACGCGGACAATTACACAGCAAGCAATGGCGGGCTCACGAGGGCTAGGGGTACAGCGCGCCTTCTGGAACTCCGAGACAAAGGAGATTGTCGCCGTGGTGTGGATGGGTGGTGCGCTTTCAGGGTGGCCCGGTCTGGCGCACGGGGGAGCAATTGCAACAATATTTGAGGATGCCATGTCGAGAATGGTTGCTGGCCCGAATATGTCTATAGGTATACCTCCAGGCCCAACAAGGACTACTCGACAGCAATACTGACAAGATCGCAGACACCATATCCCGGCCTGACACCATCAGCGTAACCTACGCGCGTCCGACGCTCATCCTGAACTTCTACGTCCTTCGCGCATCGTTCTCGAAACCCAATCTATATCAAACTGCTCCTCCACCTGATCCAGAATCTGCGAAACCCTGGCTAGAGGCTCCTAAAGATTTCACTAAGAAAGAGTCAGCGGCACCTATATGGACACCGACAGTAGAGATCAGCGCGAGCCTCGAATCGCTAGAGGGGGAGGTTTGCGTAAGAGCGAAGGGAATTTTCCCCGCTCGCGTGGCTTGAATACCAGGAATGAGATGGGTAATGCCGACACGCATGGACTACTGAAAACATAAACGGATACTGTAATCGTCTAGATGAAAATTGTAAGGTATGTATGTGGAAGCGTTCTCGTTCCCCCTGTCTATCTCTTACGCATGTGTTGTCCATTAACCTTCTCCATAGGTTATCAGTGATTGTGGCTGCTAACGCAGTCTCTCAGTAGGGCTCAAGACTGCCAAACCAACACCTCAATCGCGATGTGGGCTCGGTGCGTCAAATCTACTCTCGAGCTCCTGCGCGGTACCTCGTTTCCCAGTCAACCGCCATCTCGTAGACCAGCAACGCCCGCAGAGGCCACCCATCATTCCGGCGCGCTGCACCCGAAATACACTGACGGAATGGAAGACCATCCCGCATGCGGCACGGTAGACTGTGTAGCGAGACGGCTCTAAACCACTTTGATCGTTCGCAGTCGTCGTATTAAGCAAAATGGCGGCGTCGGAAGGAGTTAGGCCTCCCGTAATCCGCCCCGGGATGAGCGCCACCCATCTATCCAACCTCAGCTCGAGTTGGACGGCACGATGTAACATAGCGCGCGTGCTTGCTCTGTGATGTAGTAGCTGTAGCTCAGGAAAGCTGGAGAATTTCAACGGACTAAAATGCGAGATGCTCCACTATTGCCTTACAGGTCAGGGTGGATCTTTAGTGTAAAGCTGTTGAAAAGTATGTGTTGCTTGGTTGTTATGGCCGCTACAATACACATTCCGTAAGGCAATCACAGTTTGGTCTCCGTTTCTGTTTCCGTGTGGACGTTTGGAATGCAAATAACGAGAGTTCGGATGGCCCGTGACTGGGGCACTGGGGTCAAAACGTCTCAGACAAGCGACCGCTATGATCTATGATCGCACCTTGGCCTACAATGCTTAGATGGTGTCTGATCGCTCAGTGTCTGACGCGCTCCCGCTGCAAACCCATGACGATGGCTGCAGGCTACGGTCCAATTGGGACCGGTGGTGCAGCCGGCGGGGGAGCTTGGGCGGCGGCAGCCCGCATGCAGCAGCATGTTGCGCGCGCGAGGTTTAAAGTGGGATGCTGATGCAGTGAGAGGCAGAATTGAACGCGTAATCATATTGTTGAAAGGAAGAGGTGCTGCGGGGCAGAACAGCAGGCTGCTATTTACTCGCACGTATCGACGCCCGGTGCGCTCGTGTTTTCCATTTGCAGCAGCGGCTACGACCCAATGAGTTCGCTTTTGCCGTGAATGGTCGTGGTTGTGTCGTCGTCAGCTCGCAGGGCGCTGTTTCCTTTCCAGTATCCACGCCATCCGCGCTGACCCTTAACCCAGAGGCTGGCCTCCCTTCTGGCATCCGCCACCCGCCGCCCGCCACCATCCACCCGCCGCCCTCTACTCTCGCCCCCCGCGTCTGTCACCACCCCCCGAACGATGCAGCATTCGATCGCCCTGCATCGCTAACGTGCGCTGGACCCTGGATGCCGGCCGCCCTCCCGTAACACCGCCGCGTACAAACTACCTACCTACATCGATATTGCGACGAATCGCAGCCATTGCGTCCTGGGACGCTCTTGAGGAGCTCCTTGAAGAAACAAACTGAGCGTGGCTCTTTTATCTCGCAACTCTCGCTAGCACCAACCTCACTACCGACCGCTTGCTATTCTCTCTCGGCGGCCAAATTCAGAGGCTGGTCAAGAGCTGTCCGCAACCGGCAAACGGCGCCAACACCATCCTCTACCTCCCCGCTCTACGTCCCCGAGGGCTCGCTCAAACACCCAAAATGATCCTCCCGATATCGCGTGGGTCTGCATTCGCACTTCTGCTTGTGGTTCTCTCCTGTCTCAGTCCTGCGCTCGCTGCGGCTCCGCGATATGTTACTGCCGAGGTCGACGGAAAAGATGTACGTGTGAGGGATGACCGGAAACCAGCGCTGTACACTGCAAACTTCGGAGACTGCATGGGTAGCAGTAGCATCAATGTCACCCGATTTGATGCTGCCTACTACAAGGACAACATGACGATATTGTTCCACCTTGGGGGAGAGACAGCTTTGAGGAACGAGGCCATAATGAGTACGATCGCACGGTGACATATACGACAAGTGCAGAGCTAACAACCGACTAGTGTATATCGGAGTTTACGCGTACGGCGAGAGCCGTTTCGACCTTACCTTCAACCCCTGTAGCGCGAACATCCGCAGGTACGATATATGATGCCCGGAGGTCAATTTTATCTAATGTGCTGTAGTGCTTGTCCTGTAAAAGCCGGAGTGCCTATCGAGGCAAATGGTGTCATTCCCATTAGCCAGGCCGACATTGCAGGCATCCCTTCGATCGCTATGGCAATTCCCGACTTCGAAGGAGAGGCGATTCTTAGGATCTTTTCCAACACCACCCAGTCGGAGATCGGATGCTTCTCTGCGCTCGTCACCAATGGGAATTCTTTCTCACAGACAGAAGCAGTAAGCTCCGTGCTAGGGATTTTCACCTTTGTCGCGGTCATATCGTCATTTGCGACTGCCATATACGGAGACAGTATCCCGGTCATGCGCAAACACTACGCCCATTCCTTGTCGGTCCTGGTTGTGTTTGCTGTGTGGCACCACATCTTCTTCAGTGGAGCCTTGTCCATGAACTGGCCGAGTGTGCTCGTGGCGTTCTGGAGCAATTATGCGTGGGCCGGGGGCATGATCTATTCCGAGGGCATGCAAAATACCATCAACAACTTCATCGGGTCCAACAAAGGCAACACCTCCGCCGTCGGAGCTGCGGGAACCGGCGTTCAGAACCCAGACTTAGGGGGTGGTTACGACATTCACCAAATCTACAAGCGAGACAGGTTTCCCACTGCTCTGAATGTTCCTGGACTTATGAGACGAAGCAAATTCAACCGAGTTGCTCGTCATGTTGAAGAGAGTCTGGCGAAAAGGGAGCTTGTGGATGCCTCCAATGGCTTCTCTTACTATGGCAACCCCGTCAAGCCGGGACTTCCGTTGCCAGGAAACTACTCAGGATTCGCAGGAGCACTTGCACCACAAGACATCCCGGCGTCCAACGCGTTCATGACAGGCTTCTTGTGGTTTCTTGTGCTAATCACCGTCGTTGCTTTCCTAGTTGTTGCCTTCAAGTTCGTTCTAGAGGGCTTGAGCAAGACGAAGCTCATCAAGAGCAACCGACTATCGTTCTTTAGAGCACATTATCTAGGCTACACTGCTCTTGCAGTGCTCCGAACTCTGTTCATCGGGTTCTTCATGATGATGTTCCTCACACTTTTCCAGTTCAGCTACCTCGCCTCTCCTGGTCCAGTTGCGGTCGCATGCATTGTCTTCCTGATTATGCTTTTCGGGTTAGGAGGACTCGCAGGGTATGCATGCTTCTACAGAATCAAGTTCGGCAAATACATTTCGGAGCCGGATCGTTTGAACGTGGAGAAGCGAAAAGTGTTAAGAGTTATCCCTTGGTATGGTTTCACCCGCGCAAGTGAGGGTGTACGTTCACAGGATAAAGCGTATGCCGGCTCTTTACCTTGGTGGAAAATCAGCCCGGCATCAGAAGAAGCAAAATCTATCCATGATGATGACGACTTTACCAAGAAGTTTGGTTGGCTGGCCTCCCGCTTCCGCAAGACCCGATGGTGGTTCTTTGCCGTATGGATGGTGTATGAATTTGTCCGAGCATGTTTCCTTGCTGGAGCTTCCGGAAGGCCCATGGTGCAAGTCTTTGGACTCTTAGTGGTCGAGTTCATCGCATTCGTCGGCATCATCATAATGCGCCCATTCGAAGGACAACGCCTTAACATACTGGTCGTCTATCTTCTGGGATTCAGCAAAGTCGCAACGGTCGCGCTATCGGCAGCGTTCGACGTCGGCTTCAATCTTGCGCGAATACCTGCTACAGTTATTGGCATTGTGATCATTGTCATCCAAGGCCTCCTCACAATCATCGTGCTCGTCTCCATTCTTGTCGGAGCGGTGTCGAGTTACATGTCTGTGATGCGGAACCGGGAAGAGTTTCACCCGAAAAGATGGGCTCCCATTCGCGAGAAATACTTCAACCACATGGATCAGAAGAAAAAGGACGTTCCGCCCCCACCGGCCCCTCCACCAGAGCCGATGCCAGAACGACCAAAAGGCCCATATTTTAGCGTTAACTCGATCAGGAGAATGGCGAAGATCGAGGACGAGGATGCAGAGTTCCAAGGCGAAGTACGCGGCGATCCAAGTGCGTCTCACCTGTCTCTAGCGGCCTCCCATGCAGATGGAGTCGGTGCGAGGCCCGCTCAACGCGCTCGCGCAGGGAGCGTTCTATCCCAAATGTCGTACTCTGCTCTTCCGTACGGAGCCCGTGTTCACCGAGCTAGCTGGAGCACCCATGACTTCAGTGAACATAATACGCCCGCTCGCCGACGAGCCATCAGCAACGCTCAGTACCTACCTGAAGGCAGTCGTTCGGCGAGCAGGAATCTGTCAGCTTTGAATCCAGGATTTATCGGTAGCAGCGAGAGTATCAGCCGTGAGCCAACTCCACTCACTACTCGATCCGCCACGTCAGTTGTGTTTTCTACACCAAACGGGGAAGGTCCATCTACAACGCCGATCACTCGACCGAAGAGTAGACCGAGCAGAAAACCGACAATGACCTCGAGCCCACAGCCACAGGGCCTCAACAACGAGAACGAGGTACCGAGCCCGCCTCAAACAGCCAACGCAAAGCAAAACACGACCCTTGGTACGGCTGCGTGATGAGGACTATTGGACGCTTAATGATTATTGAGGATATTACTCCTCGAGCAGCTTTTGATAAGCTTAACGAACTAACGATAGGGCATGAACAGCAACAGGCCGGACAGAGAATCTGGAATTACAACGCATCCTTCATTGGAAGAGCATACTTGGAGTTTTATGGACGCAGACTTACCAGAGCACCTAATGAGCATTGTCATCTGCCAGCATTTGAGCGCATCCAGCATTAGAGGAGCGCGCGCTCACAACCGTATTGAGATTGCGACGGATCTGTATTTCTTTCTTTATTGCATTCAAGCGGCATATCCTACTTTTAGATGGATGGTTGTCCACAACAGACGCACTCTGGAAGCAGGACATGGTGAATCTGGGTTATGCCATAGTGGTGTAGGCTATAGAGTTAATGCGAATGTACATAGTGCAAGAAGCCTCATTCTGTTGCGGAAGATTTAACAAGCTGTATGTGTTCTTGATAAATCTAACACGTACTGCTTGCGTCCTAATGCGGACAGCATGAGCACGCGCCACACGATCCGTGCGCGAGCGGGATCCCTGTCGCAAATATAATGTTTATTGACCAGCTGGACAGTCAGATCTGCAACATATAACATCACAGTTTCTCTGAACCAATTCATTTCACACCATGGCGTCCACCAAGAAAGTGGCAGACAATATGCTCTGGGGAGGCCGATTCACGCGTTCGTATTTCTCTCTACAGGCTCAATTGGCCTTGTCAGTCATCAACCTCCATACTAACAGCTGCATAGAGGGCCTCGACCCCGTAATGGAGCAGTACAACGCCTCGCTCCCCTACGACCGCATCTTCTACGCCCAAGACATCGCGGGATCCATCGCCTTCGCGCGCGCAAACCTCAACAACGGGATCCTGACACAGGACGAGTTCGCGGCGATTGAGAAGGGCTTTGCGCAGATCAAGGAAGAGTGGGCGTCGAACACCTTCGAGATCAAGGCGAACGACGAGGATATTCACACGGCCAACGAGCGGCGGCTGAGCGAGATCGTGGGCAAGGACGTCGGCGGGAAGCTGCACACGGGACGCAGTCGCAACGAGCAGATCGCGACGGATATGCGGCTGTGGCTGCGCGAGGAGTTGAGGCGGCTGGAGGGGTACTTGCAGTTGCTGGTCAAGACGGCGGTGCAGCGGGCGGAGGCGGAGATCGATGTGCTGGTAAGGGCTCTATGTCACGTCTGTCCCAGTAGGCACACGACGGTCCAACTAACCACCTCCAGATGCCCGGCTACACGCACCTCCAAAAAGCACAGCCAATCCGCTGGTCGCACTGGCTGCTCTCGCACGCCACAGCCTTCGCCAGCGAACTCACCCGCCTGCACGAAGTCATCGCGCGCGTCAACCTCTCGCCTTTGGGCTGCGGCGCCCTGGCCGGCAACCCCTTCGCCATCGACCGCGCCGCCATGGCCGCCGAGCTCGGCTTCTCGGGCCTGCTGTACAACTCGCTCAACGCCGTCGGCGACCGCGACTTCGTCTTCGAGACGCTGCAGTGGGGCAGCAGCCTGATGCTCAAGATCAGCCGCTGGGCCGAAGACCTGATCATCTACTCGAGCCTGGAGTTCGGCTTCGTGCGCCTCGCCGACGCGTACAGCACGGGCAGCAGCCTCATGCCGCAGAAGAAGAACGCTGACTCGCTCGAGCTGATACGCGGCAAGAGCGGCCGCGCCTTCGGACATATGGCCGGCTTGTACGTCACGATTAAGGGATTGCCTAGCACGTACAATAAAGATCTGCAGGAGAGCGTCGAGCCGCTGCTCGACCACGTCAAGACGGTCGGCGACTCGGTGCAGATTGCGACGGGCGTGCTGTCGACGCTGACGGTCGACGCGGGGCGCATGCGCGCCGCGCTCGCGCCCGAGATGCTGGCGACCGAGTTCGCGGACTACCTGGTGCGTAAGGGCGTGCCGTTCCGCGAGGGCCACCATATCTCGGGGCGCGTGGTTGCGCTCGCCGAGGCCGAGGGCGTGCCGATGGATCGCTTGAGTTTGGCGCAGTTGCAGGGCGTGGATGCGAGGCTCGGCGATGATGTGTTGCAGTGCTTGGATTATGAGCGGGCGGTCGAGTTGAAGAGTGCGACGGGGGGGACGAGTCGGAGTGCGGTGTTGGAGCAGGTGGAGGTGTTGAGGAAGATGTTGGGGGAGGTGGGTGCTAAATAAACAAGTTGGTGGGTTACGAAGTAAGAACGGGATGGATGAATGGACAGGTTGGGGTGTTCATGGATGGGGTAAAAGTGTTTACTGTGCGGATGTGCAGCTAGATAGTCTGTTCGCGTTCTTATTGCGTGATGAATATACGACGCCATATATACGATCCGTCTGTCTCTTCTGACTAGCTTCGCGAACATGTATCATTATGAGGCGATTCGTCTGATCAATAGCAGCGAGTAGTCTCGGCCTGACCTGGACCTACAGTAGGATAACAACTTCAGATCAACAATAGCTGTCTTTATCCAAAACAAACTCATATTAGAAACTGTATACATCTGAAAATGTAAACAAATGTGTCACTCACGATTAGATTCTTCACCGAAACACACAGCACCAAACAAGCTACGAGTCAGAACAAGAGTTGCAGTTTAATGGGCCCATTTCATTCAAGCAGGAGGGTATCTAAACAATGCGGCCGTATCGTCCAAGAATGCATCTTCCCAGCAGCTCCGCTCCGCTTCAACTCGATCCAAACGAAACAGCACGCGGTACAGCGCAGCACAAGGCGTCAAAGAAAAACTCCGGCACTAATCCATCAGTCGATCGCGCTCATCTCCGCTCAATTCATTACTCCTCCCGTGCGCTCCCTCGATTTGCATTCCATCCTTCTCAGATCAAGGTGCAGTCTTCAAAGTCCGCGTCGAGTTTAGTCGAGTCGAGTTGAACTGTCGCAGTGTGGCATCGGATGTGCCTGACTAGACTAGACGCGACTGGTGTGGGTAGTGCGCGTCTTGCCGCGGCTGCCGGCCTTGCCGCACGTCAGGCACGAGATCAGGATGCTGAACAGCGACACGATGGCGTTGATGACGGCGGTGCAGGCGGCGCCGATGGCGTGCACAATGGCCATGATGCAGTTGCCGATGGTGCGAAGCACCGACTGGATCTGTTGGGTGTGTTAGATGGGCGGGAGGGTGAGAGTGAGGGTGGGAAGGGGACGACATACGCAGGAGACTACGGCGCCCATTGTGGTGGTAGAGTTGCGGTGGTGGGCTTGGGGTAGTTTGGTTTGGTTTGGTTTGTTGATGGGTGTGAGGGTGTTGAAAGCGGTGTTTATGGACGGATGCGGTGGATGTGTGTGTGTTTGCTGTTTGTGGTGTGGAAGCTCGAGGTATGCAGAAGCACAGCTCAGGTCGTCCCTCGCCTTATAAACGGCAGCGACGACACGCGCCAGCCCCCCCAGCAACCTGTGCAACGGCGAGTGACGTCACATCCGTGCACGGCAGGCGCAGACCACCACCTGCACATGCCCTCGCTCAATCAAACCAAACCAGCAATCAACTCATCACGCACCCTGCGCTGCGCTGCCCTGGCCATCCATGGCTCCAGCAATCTCCACTCCGGCTCGCTCCCCAAAACCTGCTGTCCTCTGCCCGCCCGACCGCCTGACGTTGCTAGCGCCCGGCCGCAACGGGCAGCGATGGGCCTGCACGGCTGCTTTGGGAATCGCGGGCAGGCGTGCTCCTTGCTGGCCGGTCATGCGCCACATGCTTGTTTTCGCCGGTGTCGTCATTGAGGGCGCGTTGGGAAGGGATGGGCGGTGGGGCTGTGGCTGAGGGGAAGACTTGACTGAAATTGCTGCAATCAGCCATGATGGGTGACACGGTGATGCGGAATGCAGCGGCTGCAGAGCTTATCGGACGAATCGAGTGCGAGGGCAGGCACACCGGCTCCGGCTCTTGCGATGTCTTGGAGGAAGAGATAGACACCTGGGGCTGTGTACGGAGTGTGTCGATGGTGATGTCGATATCTACTCCGTACTCGCAACAATATCTGACCATGGCCGTGACATCACTGCTGTCATCTTCAGTCAGCCACGAGCACGACTCAAACGTTCGCCTGCACTTCCCTGTCCTCGTTAAAATCTCGAAATTGTGCTCGCAGGGGTCCCAGCGGCTCGGGAAACTCGGGGTCAGTGCGTGGTTGATTGATGAGTTTGATTGTCTGGCGCCACGCCACGACATGGGGGCAAAACAGGGCAGCGCTTTTGCTGGTGGAGTTGGCTGCGGAACGCATTGTTGTGTGTGAGACGGATGGTTGAGATTGGACCGTGGCATGACATGGGCCATGGCGTTGTGCGTTGTGCAGTCCCGAGTCCCGCCCGTTTCCGCTGAGAAATTTCGTCGTTCCTCACACACACAACACAGTCACGCAAGCACGTCGGTACCGATCGCTATCTAGCATCGGCTGCGGCTGCGGCGGAGGTTGGGCACTTGTTGTTACGACACAGGTTGGGCTAGAGATGCTTTCTACGACGTTCACAGTTCGGATACTTACTTTAGTCGACTTCGCTGACACACGGCTAAATCTGTACTCCGTACTCGTATCTGAGGCCGCACACGACGTACGTTCAGTGTCGAATCCCGTAGACAGCATACGGAGTCAAAAGACCCGCCACGCTACTTACGAAGACCTTGGAGACGACTTACTATACCAATCTTTCTGGCGGACGTAGTAACCTGCAATACTCTTCGCCATTTTACAAAGGTATAAGGAGTCACAGTTGATATCTTTTTACCATGGCAGATCTTTCACGCGGTATCTATCGATATGTTTCTCAGCTTGTCTAAAAATTCTCTCAGTCATCTAACTCTCCACTTTCCTTCGTCTTCGTCAACTTTTCCTTCCAACACGCATTTCACAATGTCCAGCGCCTCGCGTATATCTTACAATGTCATGTCCAACTCACAACACCTTCTGGATCGCGCTCGAACGTCTCGATTCACAATGTCGTTCACGCGTGTTCTGGCATATAAGTCCTCCTATGCTCGACGACCGGCATTTGATCCATTAAGCGTTAACAATCGACCTCTAAACTTCAACATTTGACCTTGACACTCTACTTTGACTGGACCAGTAGAATCACAACACACATTTGCAATGAAATTATCAGCTGCGGTCTTGAAGAAGGAGTGGGTCAAGGGCAAGGAAATCGGCCGTGGTTCCGATGGCTGTATCGTCGTATGGCGGCACAAGAAAAGTGCGGACATCCACATCGTCTCCAAGCAACCGGTGGACTGGAAGGCCCGGCGTTACCTGGAAGCAGAACTAGAAATCACCAAAGCCATAGGCAATCACCCCAACATCCTCCAGACCTTCGGCTCTGACGAGTACTGGCTCCCCCATGGCCCCGCCATCTTCTACGAGTATTGCGAGCTGGGCAGTGCCTGGGACTACCAGACCGAGCTGTTCACGACGTACGGCGAAGTCCCCGAGGAAACCGTGTGGAAGCTCATGGCCGACATGTCCAAAGCGCTGCACTGGCTGCAAAACGCCCTCGACAAGCCCTACATCCACAACGATCTCAAGCCCGAGAACATACTCGCCGCGAAGTCGCGCTCCCACGTCTGGACCCTCAACGCCGTGCCCATCCTCCCCGACTTCAAGATCTGCGACTTCGCCCGCGTCGTCGACTTCGCCGGCAAACACGGCCCCGACTGCGTCTTCAACGGCACGCCCGAGTACGCGGCGCCCATCTCTGAGCGCCGCCCGCGCATCACCCCGCAAGCCGACATCTGGAGCCTAGGCGCCACGCTGCAGGCCTTCGCCTACGGCTTCAAGCCCACCATGACAACCAAAACCTTCATCGCCACCCGCGCCAAAGCCCACCAGTCCGTGCCCGCCAAGCACTCCGACTTCGAGCTCAACAAGTGGCGCGACCTCGTCCCCGTCATCTACCGCCCGCTGAACGCGACCGCCGCCGAGCAGCGCGAGCGCTGGGACATCCCGCGGGACGAGCGCGGCGCCGACTTGAGCATGGAGCCGCCCATGAGCTCCGCGCTCAACGACTGGTACTCGATGTGCATGCAGCTGGACCAGCGCTCGCGCGCCACGGCCGCGGACCTGGCGCGCTGGTTCGTTCCCGTCGCGGAGCGCCAGGTGCGCGTGCTGTATGCGAGGCGCCGCGCTGCGCATGCGAAGCAGCGCGTCGAGGAGCTGGAGGTGCGGGCGCTGAAGGCGGAGGCTTGCTTGACGAGGAAGGGGAAGGAGGTTGTGCCGCTGACGGAGCTGCTGCCTGCGTTGACGTTTGAGCGTGTGAAGGGCGGTGGTGCGGCGCTGGAGAAGCGGGGGCGGAGGAGGGCGGCGAGGTATAGGTGCGTGGAGAGGACGTATTTGGACGGGAGGGTCACGATTAATAATTGGTAGAAGAGAAGGTATATGCGGGACCATCTTTCTTGAGGAAATCCAATTTAACGTTTTTTTATGCTTGTTTCTTTCTCTCACGGACTTACGACTTGACATTCTCTTCCTCTTACTTAGTTGTCAGTAATCTTTTTACACTTCCTTCCCCTTCTCTTTTACATCAATCATAATCATCCTTCTCTGCTCAAGCGTAATCCCGTGCTTCTGTCTCCGTGTGTCCGTCATGAGTAATCAATATTTTTTTCCTCGTCACCAATTGTTTCCGTGCACATGAAATCCAATCAAGCCAAACCATGTCCGTGTATGAGTTTTTTATAGCGTTGAGGTGTACTATGTAGCAGCGTATGAGATGGGTGATCTTGTGTTAGCTTATTTGTTTTTGTCGGGGCGGGGAGACATGGCATCGGACGACACGTCGGACTTAGGTAGGCGCCGGACTCATGCTGTACAGCCAGCCCGCACCGTATGCACGGGCCATTCCACCTCCCCATCCATTGGCCGCGCGCGCCGGAACCGAACAGTGCAGTGAGTGGCAGAGAGCGAACGGAACGGACGGCGGAGATAGGTAGACTATGGGCTCCGAGGGCGGTGGATCGGGAAAAAGTATATAGAGTAGAGTACGTATATTAGGGTCAGCTTACCTACCTACCTAGACTGTTAGACAAGAAACAACTATTTATTCGATTACCTTAGAGATTTGATTTTTTTTAAATTGAGGAATGGTAGAACTGAACGGAACGGAACTAAACCAGACAGAGCAGGACTGGACTTGGTTATCTTTATTTTTTCCAGTGCGGAACGAGAGGAAGACGGGACAAAAGACGAAGAAAGAGACCAATTCTTCGATAAATAATCGTTGGACTACGGAGTACAGCTTGTCACGCTGATAACCGGAAAGAACCAGCGCGCGTTGCGAAAAAGAAAGACTGAGACTGAACGGGATTAAAGAGCACTGTATTGGAACCATCGAGTCTCGCCATATCATATCCAACCTCTCCATCGCCACAACGAGCGACTTGTTCCATCACTCATCTTATCTCCCAGGCGTACCAGAACCCCCCCACAAGCATGTCAACCATATGCCTCACCCTCCACGACCTCCTCCGGCTCTCTCAAGCGCACGAGACCCAAGCCGCAGCATTCCAAGTCGCACACCATCGAACAGCCTCCTCAAGTGCGTACGCCCCATCATATACCGTGAGTCTCCCCTCCCATCCCTTCTACCAGGACCTCGACTCAACAATGCGTTCCTTCGTCTGTTGAGAATGGTCGGACGACGAGATATCTGTCACAGTTTCGATATATAAGTGTATGTATGTATGCTGATATATGGGTTTCTAGGCCTCGACCGTGTGTCCAGACAATAGTGTGAATGTATGCCGTGTATCTGCAACAGCAGCGGAGCTCGAAACCGACTTTACGTATGCGTTTGCGTTTGCGGTTGCAGGCGCAGGTAGCAAGAGGGATAGCTGTGTGGAGATGGTGTGATGGAGTTTGTGTTTTTCCGATGGATTGACTGGGTTTATGGATGGTCTTGGGCCTGTGGGATGAGATGATGGCTGCATCGTGGCCGTGGCTCTCCGCGAAGAGTGATGGGCTAGCAAGCGTGCGGCGGATGGAGTGCGCTGCTATGGCTGTATGGCGTGGCGTACCAGGGACCTCGTTACGAGAAAGAGGTCAGGATTTGGGAATAGGGAACGGGGTGTTCAAGGGGATGGCGAAAGCTTCCACGATCCAGGGAAGACGGGTTACTGAACACGGACCGCACCACTTCACTGCAAGGCGTAAGGGCAACTGGGTGTTTCCTATCAGCTCACCCAGACCTTAGCGAAGTCGTCTGTGTGACAGGTCGGGTTGGGTTAGGTTCTGGGGTCCAGAGAAGAGTATGATGGGTATGCAAGTCTAAGCCGAGTCGACGATCTAGCTCGAGTACTCTTTAGATACGACAGAGGAGCCTAGCGGCCAAGAGAAGGGCGGCTTGTAGAAAGGATGTTGTGCCGTGGTTGCTTGAGCAAAAAGAGGATTCGCAGTGTTTTCGGATAAACAGCGTCGTAGACTCGAGCCATAGTCAAATTGTATTCTGAGTAAATGCATATTTGTTCTAACGATTAGTGGGATACTGTGTGAGCGCATTGTTTCTAGTGGGCATTGTGCGTCAATCTCAGTTCTGTTCATTCTTCAATTGTTTTTTCATCCTGCACACGCGTCTTGGGGTGAAGTACCCCCCGCGTAAGTACTCGTTGTCTAGTTTCAACTTTATCAGCCTCGCCGGTCAATCTAAACCGTTGTCTCGCTGGTGCTACCGCTGCCGTACTTTTTTGTGTTGTCGATGTCCAATTCGCGTCAGTGGCGCACCTGGGATCGCGAGATGCAAATCCTGAAGGAGACAAGCGGGTGTTGACATGCCCATTGGGCTTCTCCTGAGTACGTAGCGAGGGAGTGCAGAACGCGCGCCAGTGTGGAGCTGCGGGCATCGCGACTGCAGAACGTGTTCCCAAGTTGCTGGTATAGATCGAGGAGGCGCGCGGGTGTGTGGAAAGATGGTTGATGCCGCTCTAGGGATTCTCTAGCAGTAGTAGGAGAATTTTCGAGATGATGGCTTCGGGAGGATGTCGAGGTTTCGTCTATCAGCGGACTCGGGCGGTGGCACGCAAGGATAGGACTGCAAGTCGCTGTAGTGCTTTTGCGTGGGTAGACGGCCGCGGTGGTGGTAAGCCAGTATACCATAGCCCTCTCAAGAAGACAGCAGCCTTTTCGAGAGTTCTTCGATGCAGAACTGGGTGGTGCGGAAATGCAGATGGGGCTAGCGTCGGCCTCTTCACATTTAGCTCTGGTTGCCCATTGCGATTAGGTGGGCAGAGCCCTGGAGCCTCCGTCGTCACCCGCTTAGCCCCGACACCCCTCCCCCTCTGACTACACCAACACCATACTGGTAACTCGGAAGCGGCATAGCCATCACGATGTCGGCGAACTGCTCAGCGTACTCAGCGGAAGCTTCAATGCGGGGGTCATCTTCTCCTGTGCAAGCCATGTTCGCGGCCTCGACGCGCCCCCGCGATAGCCCTCCTGAAGGTGCTGCCTGTCTGCCACTGGGCACGACAAAGACATCTCTTGCTTCCTGATCCTGGAGAGGGAGAGAGAGACAAAGATGAAGGTGCCGGCTTCTCAGACAGGTATGTTTCCTTGGTCCATCGGCGGCCTTCCTGCGGACTCCCTCGCTGGAACACCCCCACCTCGCCTCAGACTACGCCAACACCATGCGGGAAGTTCAGTAGGGGCATGCAGACACGGCATGCACAAGTTTGACGATACTCAGCGAAAGCTGCAGAGTGCAAAGAGTCTTCTCCTGAGCAAGGCGTGCCGGCAATCCAAACGCGCCTCCAACGGCGGCCGCGCAGGCGGTGGCTGTCTACCACAGGGCGCGACAAGACATCTCTTGCACAATGGCGCTGCAAAGGGAGTCGATGATAGCAAGAGCGCATCTAGCTCTCATTCAGGTAAGCTTGCTGAGTTCTGCTTGATCGATGGCGGCCTAGGCACACCCCCGGTGGACTGTTCCCATCCCCAGTCTCCGTCTGACCCGCAGGCGGTCATCGCACAGTCCGATAGGGACACCACAGAGTTCCAGAGGAGAGCTCCAGGGTATAAACGCGTCGATCTCCATCCGCGTCCATGGCGATGTGCTCCGTTTTGACGGCGACCAACTCGAAGAGCACAAGTTGCGGCGAATCTACCACACCAAAGGGGCCAGGATGCGCTGATATAACAGGATCTTGCTGACATCAAAGGAAATTCATAGAAACGCGAAGGACATGGCCTAGAAGCACAGGTAGCCACAGCCGACAAGTCAACCATTGGAAGGCATTGACCCGCAATCGCACCTTCCCCCGCTAAGCAGGACCCGAACAAACAGCTGTCACCACGAAGAACTAACGTGTCGAGTCCCACATTCCGGAATATATCTTCGCGTGTAAGACAAGGGTTTCAGTTCAGGATAGGAGTCTCCTCCGGCCGAAGGAAAATATCTCTTCGCGAAAAGAAGTCCTGGGCGAAAGCTCGACTTCACGCGATGTCGAGTGTGGCCAGCGCGTCTTGTTGGCTGGACTCGATACTCCATCCGTCTTTTGGCCCAGCTGCTCCAGCGCTGTCGACCTCGAGAGATTTGCACAGTCGACTTGCATAAACAACAAAAAAAAACAGGACGATGGTGCTCTCACATGCACCGTGAAGGTGATTAGACCAGTAGTGCAGTCGAGCTGTACAATGCTCTTGTCATAAAGCTCACCGGAAGACAAAGGGATTGGAACACCGGCGCGGACAATGCTGCTAGCAGGACTCGACAAGCCAGAATTGGAACAGAGGATCGAGTCACCTCTGTGCGGAATACTCCAAGACATCTCCTCTAAAGGCAAGGAATACATCGGCGTTTCAGGCCAGGAAGGCTGTAGAGAGGTGCTCGAGCGATATGATACTGCATCACCACCCATTCTTGGACAGTACAACGTCAAGTCTTGTGTACCCAACGGATATGGTCCATCATGGCAGTCCAAAAGGAAGACTGGATCCGATAACATACGCGAATCTTGGAATCACTAGACATGCCTAGCATTTTTCTTTCCTTCATTCGATCGGAACCACCGAGCTTTGGACATGTTTCGGATGCTTTCATGGCGACAGAACGGTCTCGCGCACTTCATTTGATCTCCACGCGGCCCTCAGTGTTTACCACAGGTCAATTCCCACGAGAAAAAACATGGGTACCGAGTTCAATGGGCGCCGGTTTGCGCTTGACACATATCAATAGCAATACTGAGCCAGAATTGGTCCGGACAAACAATGCATCTAAAAAACCTCTCTTGTTTTGGACCGGGATCCGATCCTACAGATGATAGGCTGTACAGCCACCAGAAGTTTTTCGGATCCACTCATTGAAAGGGAGGCCAAAGGACACCACCCCGGCAAAGAGCATGAGATCAGTACAATATCTCCTACGATGACCTAGGTATGTCGAATTCTCGTTGTCCATCATCGGAAACCCGACGCGCCAGATCTGGAGTCTTTACGCCATCGAAAGACTCAGCGATTGAGCAAAGTCAAGCAGTACAAAATGTGAATCACCATGCCTAGATGGGCATGGTTCGCGGCGCTCGACTTGAGTTTGAAAGCGGTCCCGACAGTATGATCAATCCCACGATATACTTGAGTTGACTGTTGCGGCTGATTCGACATCTTTCTTCCAACTCTTCTGTTATTTCGACCGCTCAATACCCGATTCTTCCTTCAATCTTCACTCTAATTTGAATGCCCCTTCTCTTTCCTAGTCGGACGTCTCTTCTCTTTTCTAGTCGGATATCCCTTCTCTTCTCCAGTCGAATATCTCTTCTCTTCCAGTCGTACATCTCTCCAGTCAAACATCTCTTATATTGTTCTGTCCGAACGTATCCTTCTCATTTCGAGTCGGACATCTATGCAACCAGTACAATCCCAACATCTCTCCAGTCTTTTCAACCATCCGATCTTGTCAATACAGACATCCCATCAGTCATTTTAAACCAAGTATCTCTCACATCATTCCGGTCCGAACAACTCTTCTGCCACTTTGTTTTTCTCTCTCATGCACCGTCGTGACTCTCTCTTCCATCTCATATTGAACCACGGGACATGCCGTTGGTCCCGCAAAGTCGGCTTGACTCTTTATCTCGATCTGTCTATATAGTCGACTCCCTTGGTCGACAGCTTCTCGAGTGGTGCTTCGGTCTTGATTAGCGGAGGCAAGACTCAAGAAGGAAAGGTTGCTCGGAGATTGGACAGCTTTGTCGGTTTCCAGGAGAATCCGAAGCAACTAAAGGCGAGGAATGCCTGGAAACCGTGACAGGAGTTAAGAGCCTGTTGAGAAAATTCGACAAGAGTCGGAAGGCTGGCCTATGAGAGACGTGCTAAGAGTTGGATAAATCATCTTCGCAGATGTAGAAGAGGTGAACGACCAATCCTGAAGACGTGGAAGAGCTGTAAAAACATTCCAGGAAGGCGCGAAATTGCTGTAAGGGTGATCTAGGCCGATGTGAAAGAGCTGGATAGTGCCTTTCAAAAAAAAACTGACAAGAGTCGGAGATTCGAGATTGTGATATGTGGGAAGAGCTGGGCAGAGGAGACGAGAGACCGATTCCGGAAGTTGAACGATGTAGGACGCATTGCCTATGGGGATCCAGAAAGAGCTCAGTGTGTAGCAAACATCGACGGAAGTGTGATTCAGGACCATTATGAGCTTCGGTATAAATATCCCTACTCTTTCAACCTGCTTGCGACTTGCTACATTCAGAAAGCAATTTGGAGTCCAGGTAGAGAGTTGTTCCAGGAGCGACCCGTAACGGATTGTAGCCGTTCAAAATGGTTCGTTCTTCAGGCCGGTACCAAGCACAGCTGTACGAGCACCACTTTTATTCCTTGGCCACTCAACGTCTCGGATTATGGTGAGATGGACGAGCCAAGTTGAGTTCCATGAGTGTCAGCGGCACTTCGCTTGCTTGGAGGGATCCGTCGCTCGATTTCGCTGTTTGTGCACCAGTTGGCAAAGTGGTCTCCCTGTTCGCAACGGATCGAACTTACCGAGGATGGTGGCGTAATGCGCAGTGGACGTACACCAGAACCTATCCGCCAGTAAGATCAGAACTGTCTTTCTACTCGACCAAGCCTAGGATAGCTGCGTCTACGCTCGTAAGCAAATATGGGCCTCAAGACTTGTTCCAATACAGACCCCAGAGTCACAGTGGCTCTCGGACCACTCCAAGGTTTCCTGGTCCTTAAAAGAGGCCCCATTAGGAAGGAAATCAGCATACATTGAACATGAGGCTCGAGTTACCGGAAAGACCCAAATGAGGCGCAAGCCAACCCTCGCTCAACAACACATAATTCGCTCAAGATATTAATAAAGCAGACCGTCTGACCGCTTCCAACGCCACCTGAACCGGCCGGCCTATGCATGTCTATATCTTATGTCATCCTTTCGTAACTCGCTTCCTACCCAGGTCGTACACAGGGTAGAAAGCGCCGAAGTACCCTCGTCGGCAGTAGTCGTGAGCTCCACTTAAGGGTTAGCGTATTGATGCGTCCACTCCTTGGCCGTGGCGATGGCTTTGTTCTGGTCTTGCTTCCACGCCTGCGCGACGTCGTTGGCGAGGGGGTCATCCGGGTTCGGCGCGCCGAGGAGGGCCTGGATAGAGAGGAGGATGGTACGGATCTGAAGAGCCGGGGACCAGTTGCCTGTCAGCCGTTAGCAAGTGCCCCAAGCTTCGGCATGGGCGGAAAGCGGAGATACACACTTTTGAGGACGTCCAGGCAGATACGACCAAGCCTGTCGATGTTTGGGTGATAGATCTTGGTCAAAAACCGGACTTTCGGCGGCGTCATCGGATAGTCGTCCGGGAGGAATAGTTCCAGCTGGAAGATGCCGCCTGCTTGCAGTCAGAACCGCGCGGTGATGTGACGAGGGTGGTGATGCCCGCCTACCCTCGTATGGCGACTGCGATGGGCCATGGATGGTTACGTCGAAGTAGCGGAGATTGTCCTCGTGAGGGGCCGCGCTGATACCCTGAACACTATGGGTACGCGGTTAGCTGCAGGGCGCTCGTCAGGGCAGCACTTACGGCTCGTTCATCAGCCTCTCCGTCTCCTTGATGATGCGCTTGGGCAGAGCCATGCTGTCGAAGAGATGGCAGGGTGGGGATGTCGTTGACGCAGCAGCTGTGGAGTGACAGCTGCAGGAGGTTGACTTGATGAGGGGTCGTGCTGGGGATGGGGGTGGGGGCAGGCGCGGCCCATGGCACATTTAGCGTCTCAGCGATGCGGCCCTGCAAATTCAGCAAACGACTCGCAAACGCCTAAGTCGCATGTCCCCGATGGCGCACAAACTCAGCACAATCGCCTTTAGCTAGCAGAGGCGTTTCTACAGTTCCAGTCGATCTCCTGCAATCGGGTCCCCCTTGCTCTACCATGGCTGTAGGATCCGGGAGATCAGAGGCCCGCAGTCACTTGAGCCACCGCGTGGCCGCCTAGGGGGGTTGCGATAGTTGTGATTCAAGCGGCCACCCCCAACCGCCCGCATCTCCACCACCAATGGTCCCACGGCTTTCGGACTACCTCGAGAAGAACCAGCGGCCCTTTTTTACCCTCCGCATAAACTTTTTGGGGGTATACAGGCCTTGATGGAGGGATACCGGGCTTCCGGGGGTGACGTTCTACCGTCACCTCACCGTCGCCTTGGCCGAAGGGGGCTTAGCGCTGGACGGCCGCGAGATATCCAGCCCCTCCCGCTCCGAGCTCCACCCTCCTGCACCTCCCGCCTACCCTGCCAAGTCGATACACGCTCTGCGACTGCTACTACGACTTCAACAGCGACCGCGTCTCATCGTCCCGCTCAAGAGCAGCGCGGTGTGAGAGCCAGGGGACAATGGCGACCAGCAATTCGACGCTTCTGTCAGCTTTTGACAGTCCGACTTTTGACAAGGACGCGTCAATCGCAGTACCCGACGACTATACCGCAGCGTCCATCTCGCCAAGCGGCCGCGATGTGGTTCTGGCTGGGTAAGTCTTGCCTCTCTCCCCTCCCCGCTTGCTGGGCGTGCAGATGCAGGCGAGCACAGGCAGAGGCGCCTTCCTCTTGATGCTGGACATGGTAAACATCACGGCAAACATCTCGAGCAAGCGCCGCCTCCAGCACCTGCCGCGCTCGTGCATCTCACGTGACGTGATCCACGGGCTGTGGGGAGTTCTTGCCTGCACAGGCATCGCTCTGCCCGCTCGCAGCTGCCACGCCTAGCAAGGGGCACATGCGCTCTCTAAACACACGTCACTAACTCGTGCACAGCAAGGCGGGTCTCTTCATCATCGACCTTGACAACCCATACGCCACGCCCCGTCAGATCCGGCACAAAACAGCCTGGGAAGTGGCCGATGTGCAATGGTCTCCATTTGCAGAGAGGGCAGACTGGGTGGCTTCGACCGACAACCAAAAAGCCGTCATCTTCAGCCTGTCTATGAAACACGACCCCAACAAGGCACCCGTCTACTGCACGCTTCACGCACATACACGCACCATTACGGACATCAATTTCAGTGCACATGACCCCAACATTCTTGCCACATGTGCCGTCGACAGTTACGTCCATACCTGGGACGTCCGCGCGCCGTGGAAGCCGACGTCAGCTATGGTCCCTCAGCTCAAGGATCCTTATATGACCTTCGCGGATTTTGAGGCAGGCGCGACCCAGGTCAAGTGGAACCGTAAAGACCGCAACATCATCGCCTCCTCCCACGACCGTTTCTTACGCATCTGGGACATGCGTAATGGTGCGCGACCACTTACCACTGTCCAGGCCCATGGCACAAAAATCTACGGTATCGACTGGCATAGGACCGACGCTACCAAGATCATCACTTGCTCTCTTGACAAGACAATTAAAGTCTGGGACCGCGTCGGTATCCGTACCCAGATCTCGACCCCTCTCCGTGTGATCCACACTGATTACCCTGTCTTGCGCGCCCGACATACGCCATTCCCGAATGGAATCATGGCTATGCCTCAACGCGGCAGTGCTGGTTTGAAGCTGTACAAGCGTGCAACCGACACAGTGGGAACTGCTCCAACCGTCACGCAGCCTGCCCATACGTTCAAGGCTCACGATGAGGACCCGCTCAAGACAAATGCTGACGGAACGCGTCTCCATGAGTTCCTATGGCGTTCGCGCGGATCAATCGAGGATGGAGTCGATAACCGTCAGTTCCAGTTGATATCCTGGGGTGCCGATCGTTTTCTTCGTCTTCATAGCGTCAACGCCGACACGTTGCTGGAGGCTGTGGGTTTCGAGCAAGGTGGCCGAGTCCAGGAAGAACCGCTCATGACCAGGAAGGGTGCCTTATATATCACCTATCGTGATGGTCCGCCGGTTGAGCCCCAGTCACCTCAAGCTGAGCCGTCCGATAGCCGACCCTTTGCCAAGGGGAGTCTTGCTAGTCTTTTGCGCAAGCCGCCCACCGAGAGCACGCTTACCGGTCTTATCAAACGCGACGCCGAGAATCGTGCCACGATGACGGCTGGTACAGTGCGACATAGCAAATCCCATAAAGTCACCACAGAAATCAAGTGGATTGGCGGCGTCAACATCAGTACCAAGGCCGGCCCTCAGCAATTTGGACAGGCTCGCGCCCTTGACGAACCCGATCTGGCTACGGAGATCACTCGTGTCAGCCAACGCTACCCAAATGTCTTCTTCGACAAGGTGGACATTAAAGGACGCACCTGCACGGTGGAGCTCAAGGGCCCGTGGGGAGACAGTGTCGGTTTGGACGAGTCCGAGGACAAGCATGAGGGCAGGTCCGTTACTGTTCGATTCATCCTGGACTTTCCGTCACAGTACCCTACGATCGTCGGACTGGACACAAAAAGGCTCTACCCGGTAGAGATCGACATGCAACGTACCATTGGTGCTATCGACAAACGTACCTCAGATCGTCTCAAGTCCGCTCTACAAGCGATTGCAAAGCAACATGCCATTCATGGACGCGAGTGTCTCGAGGCCATCATCTGTTATGCACTCGGTGATCGCAATCTTGAAGAAAGCATGGAGATTGCGGTTGAACCGAGGGACTCCGTCCTGACGCCGCCATTATATCCAACATCGAGAAGTGGAGGAGAAGAAGAAGAGAGCAGCAGCGAGGATGACGAGGACGACGAGAGTGAGGCTGAACTGACCACTAATTTTAGTCGCTTGAATGCAAATGCTAATATACCCGTGCCTATACAGATTTCTGCGAGATTCTCGCTCACGTCGGCATTAGTGATGGCTCGTCTGCCTACAAATTCGTCAAGTCGAGCGTTTGGTTCTGATCCCTTGCGCTTACCTCGACATTTGCGGCAAGGTTTGGATAGGGATGAGATTTTCGAGTCCTTCGGTCGGCTCGCCGCTGCCACTAGTGGATCCGGTTCAGCAACTTCTTCTGCCGGCTCATGGGAAACGTCTTCTTCGTCATCTTCTTCAGGTTCGGATCACGACGTCGGTGCTCGTATTGGCAACTTTCTCCCGCCGCTGGCGTGGCAGAAAGCTGGGTTACGGCATCAGACTAAGGCTTCATTACCCTCTTCGATTGGCGCTGTCAAAGCCATAAAGACCCGCTCCATCATTTCCATCATGACTTCGTCGGTCGAACAATTCATTCCCAGCAAACAGGTATTGGCACAGAATTACTGGATATTTGGGGACGGCCCGAATGTTTGCCTGCACAACTCTGAGGTGGCTAGGAAACATGGATTTGAAGATTTGGCGGATATCTGGTTTCTTTGCAAGCTAATCTTGAGTAATGAAGTCCCTCTGGAAATTCTACCCCAACGAATTAGACGGGACCAGGTCCTAATACTGGCCCGTCGGGCACTGGTGAGAATCAAGCGTAAAGACAGTGGTTTGGACCTCCAGTTCGATGAGGCAGACACAGTGACCAACCCGAAGCTCAAGGGGCGCATCAAATGGGGAAACCATTCCGTTGTGACGTGGCTCATCCCAGCTCTTTTCGAGCACTTTGAGCGCACGGCTGACACCCAGATGCTTGCGATGTTGTCCTGTGTATTTTCCGAGCCTGCTGCCCGTGAAGGTGTGACAAGTACCATGGCAAAGATGAGACAATCCGACCTCCCCATGTCTATGGAAGCCCCCGCGTTCTCTTTGGATTATTTTCCCTCGGCTGATGCTGCCTGGAGTTTATTCAAGCCCTCCATCTCTCTGCCATCTACACCAGCTCACTCGCGTTACGCCGCGCCAGGGAATGAATTCGGATGGCACCGCCTCACAAGACCGCTCGACATTTTTGGCTCTCATGGCTCCTCCAACGGGCCTTGGGGAAACGATACTCTACCATCTGAACCTGTGATGCTGTACTCTACAGGTAACACCCCTCCCATTCTCAATTCGCGGGCATCCTCGTCGCGTGCTGTCACGTTGGGTCACACATCTTACTCTACCTCTACAGAACAACCTCATACATTCGTCATGAACAAGAAGCCTTCCACGGCGAACTTTGCGAGCGCTTTTGCCACCCTGTCCAAGCCATTCGCGAACGCGATGTCGAGCTCCCCTACAGTCAAACTGCTTGCACACGAAGAGTTTTCGACGTCGGCGCCTACCAGCGTTGTCACATGGGGTGCCACGACCTTCTACAGCAACGAGAGCAACGAGCTAAACCTGGAGCCGTCACGCTCGAAACACCGGAAGCGCGCAAGTTTTGCCCAACCCGCTTACGCCGTTCAAGTTAGCGGACATAACATTCGGGTTGATGACGACTACGCCTCCGACTCAGATTCTGAGTACGAAAGCTTCCCAGGGCAAGATGGCGCGTCCGAATACACGGCTCCCTTGACTCCGAGAGAAGACGGTGAAGAAGCAACAGCATTCAATATCAAGGTCACACTCAAGAATCAGGATAGGTTCGACGATGAGGGAGGTGTCAGCGCACCGCTGTTGGATCTATCGAAGGAGTGGCTCTATCGCGCGTGGAGGGAACAATATGCAGAGATGTTAGGATGTTGGAACCTTATTAGCCAACGGGCTGAGGTACTTAAGTTCAACGGACTAGTCGGGTACTTTCCCCCTGACGGATCAATACCTGCCGAGCCGACGTTGGCTATAAAGAAAGAAGGCGAAAAGATCAGTCCTGTGTCACCAACATCGTCAGATCTACCCCGATCTCCCATGCTTGCGCCCCCACCCTTCAAACTAATAGGTCAGCTCGGACGCTCACCAAGTGTCTCGCCCCGCAACTTCAACTTCAACCCCGAAGCCAGCGAGTTCACCCCTGGCATAGGGCTTACCCCAGTCGATGATATTCCGGCCCCACTCCCAGAAATACTAATATCGCCCGAACAATACCTTCGGCTTTCCATCGCCGCACCCTCACCCCCCGCAAACCGCACCACATTCGACGGCGCCGCAGAAAGTAAAATAAACCTTGCCGCACAGGACCCACGTCCCTCCATCTCGCGCGCCCAGTCCAACATCTCCACCACCTCAGTCGCCGTCCTCGCAGGCCAAGACCCCGCCCCCAAGGCCGACAGCAACGGCAGTCCCAAAGCCGAAGTCGTCTACAGCTGCACCATCTGCTGGCTGCGCGTCTCCGGCCGCTTCTACCTGTGTCCTGCGTGTGGCCACGTCGCGCACTTCGAGTGCATGGACGACGAGCTGGGCGTCGAAGAGGGCGAGTGCGTCGTCGGCTGCGGCTGTGGATGCGGCTTTGAGGAGGAGGATATCAAGGACTTGATGATCGAGCAGTTCCGCCGGTGGGAAGAGAAAGGCGGGTGGCTGCCAGACGAAGACGTCGATGGCGACGCCGACGCCGACGCCGACGCCGACGCCGAGGAGGATCATGCGGGGGTGGAGAGGGTGCGCAGATGGAGCCAGGATGTTGCGCGGAAGCGGGAGAGGCGCGACGCGAAGTGGAAGGGCAAGGGCAAGGCGAAGGCGAGAGAGTGAGAGGGGAATTTCCCTGAGTATCTTCGTCCTGGTTTTATTTTGTTCTTGTTTTGCTTGATTCGGAAGTTTTGGAGATGGCCCGAAAAGGGGGTCAAGCGAGGGATGCAATTGCCGAGGGACCAACTCCGGAATTCGGAACTTGGACGATGAAGGAAAGACAGAGATACCCTGTATAGTAGTAGTCGTCAAGTCCTCATCGTTGGGTTTGTGTATAGTTAGTTGTAAATGACAGTACTGGCTTCGCCATCGTACATGTGCGTTTGTATTGGAGCGGAGGTAGGCTAGCTGCCAACTTGTCCAAAATGCATTGGAATTGTCAAGCTTGTCGAGCTGAGCTGAATGATGGTCGCGAACGCGTTGAGGACACACTGCCCCATAATCTAGTTGAGCACCTCTTCCTTATATTGTGCAATATACGTGAAATTGCCTAGCTACTAGATAATCATGTTTTACAATAACAGTTGGTTATTTATAGGTTACACACCAGTAGCTTCGACGTCTGGTTGTCCAGGCTCGATCAGGAGTAAAGCGATAGACGTTACACTACGTTGGAGGCGAGAACTAGTGCGATGAAGGCGTCTAAGTCTTGACAGAGAGCAAGGAAGAAGAAATTGAGGAAGTAAGACAACACCTGTTTACACTACTATTCAGAGCCTACACATTCGCATAGTTTTTCACGAACATTACTCTTCCCAAATTGACCACAAAGCCCTCTTTATCCGCGCTGCGACGCCCTCGTTGGAAACGACATCGCCATTATCCTGCACAATCATATGACTGTTCTTGAGTCGCATAGCTGCCGATGAATGATTAGCCAATTGCTCTCGGTAGTCCAACGTGCCGCTTACCCAGAGCAAAGTACATCAGATTGTCTGCATTCTCGAAGTTCTTTTTATCTTTGCCGATTTCGACCACATTGCCCCATCCGTAACTTTTGATGCCTCTGCTATCCTTTCGGTCGTGGGCTTCGGTCGAATGCATCAACTGTGTCAAATGTCAGCATTTCCAGCCCCGAACCGCTGGGAAAAGGGAAACGGAAAGTCGGGTTACAATACCTACCTCATGGAAGATGGTTGTGTAAGGCTTCGCGTGGGTGTCGACCAATGTGGCCCCGGGGAATATCCCGAGCTGTCGGCCAAAAGCCACCCACTTATCTGCAATTCGGCCCAGCAAAGTCGTCATCTTCGCGGCCTGGTCAAGGTCCATGAACTTCATGGTCCATGGGCACAGCACAATGTACGTCATGCTATCCGTCGCTTGGGTGAAAGCCTCGGCCGTTTTACATGTGATCTTCTGCGTGAGAACAGCCAGCTTGGACTTCGAATCCATGATCGAATGGACGTTGTTTTTGAGCTTGACTTGGGGAAACGTAGCAGTGTCGCAGAAGAAGACCAGCCTTGTCAAGGATCCCTTGGTAGCCTCAAATTCGCCAAATTTGAAGGGGGCGTTGGCGACTCCTCGGTAACTCTCTGACAGCCAAGTCAGTGCTTGATGCGGGAGAGAACTCTCGTATGGGAGAAGGCTACTCGCCTCCTGCGGCCTTTCCCGACCCGTCGCCACCAATCAACAGCTTGAACAGCCGCGCCGTATCCGCATCCTGTAAAGCCGTCTGCTTGATGCCGGTGTCGTCGAACAGCGTAGCCACCTCCTTGACGAGGTCGAACGCATCGTCGATCTTCTCGTGGACTTTATCAAAGTTTTCGGCGACCTGACACGAAGTTTCCATAAAGTAGGCCTGGCCGAGAGGAAAGAGAAGGGAAGTCGAAAGCAAGACGAGCTGTGGAAAAGAAACCATAGTGCAGGAATGCGAATAAACGACGGACACTAAAAGAACGGATCACTCTTTGTGTAAGTCAAAGCTGTATTTTGAATACGTACCTGAACCGCGAGTGATATGAGCTCTTATATCTATCTGATCACGTAACCGGTCCGGGTGTCGTGTTTGTTAGGGCTACGTTTGGATCGACCCTTGTGAAATAACTTCATTAATCAAATCTAACGAGAAGCAGTTGTGTGGATCAACCATCCAGAGAAAACTTCGTTGTCCGTAGTACCATGCATCATCAGCCTGCTGACGGCTCCAGTGAAGGAAGTCCGAAGCCTCAGCCAAGATTAGTTGCATCGTGCGCAGTGAAGACTGTCCAGATTACCGCATAAGTCCATGAGCTTTGTCTGGAATCTGGTGGTATAGGTCCTCGAAATAGAGGACATGACAAAGTAAAGACAACTTGAACAAGCTTTTCTCGCCTATCTAGAAGACATCTAGGCTCACATCAGCGTAGTAGCTAGTACACATCTCATTGGTTTTCCTACCCAGGGGTAACAGTTCGAGGCAAGGGTTCGGATATGGCAAGCAAAATTTCTCCGAGCGGAAGTTTTAGCGGCATCAGCAACCCACCCTAAGTTCTTACAACAACCCGTGTTGGAAATATGTACCTGAGTGTGTACTATAGTTAGGTAGGCTAGGAGATCCGAATGCAGCATCTTGTTACGAACCAGACAAGCCGTTATGGTCTTACCAAGAGGCGTTACGGCTCAAACGTCCTTTCAA
This sequence comes from Massariosphaeria phaeospora, assembly GCA_011032825.1. Taxonomy (NCBI): domain Eukaryota; kingdom Fungi; phylum Ascomycota; class Dothideomycetes; order Pleosporales; genus Massariosphaeria; species Massariosphaeria phaeospora. Next base: position 1,155,274 of record JAADJZ010000008.1, on the reverse strand, counting down.
CACGCGATCCATGGATGTTGTGCGTCAGCGAAGTCCGGTAGCCGGCGTCAGCTGTCCTACCAGTCTGCCGTGTTCATAGATATATGTAGGAGGTAGCTTGGATATAAACCGCCGCTCAATCTCTTCCCAACACGCACTTTCTAGTCGCACCTTACTTACCAGTGTCTCATTACTGTATCTCCCAATACAATGGCATCAAAACATTTTTTTCTCTCGACCTCTCTGGCCAGCATGGCTCTCGCAGCGGCTATGCCGAGTGCACCCAGCATCACTTCGGCCCCGAAATTTCTCAATCCAAGGGCCAACAGCTGGCCTTCAGGCCTACAAGCCCTTATTCCTCGCAATGTTGATACTAAGGTCTTCTCCGTCGACGGCAACGGCAACACCCAAGCCCTCTCCTCGTCGCACTTCGGCACGGTGACCGTCACGGCCTTTAAGCGCGCCCAGGACCACGCAACCCTTACGACCGCCCGTGTCGGTATCTTCACCGACTTCTCAGACCCAAGCAACGTCCAGTTCAGTTTCCAGGTCTCGCCGGAAGTGCTGGAAATCATAAAGAAGGCGGGGAAAGCGGCCGAGAAACGCGATCTGGAGGGACACCCAGAAGCTGACTTCGGAAACAATATGACTATCCGCCGTGACATCAATGTCCCGGAATTCTTCCCATGGGACCCGAGTCTACGTCCAGCAGCCGAAGAAATTGCCAATCAGTTGGTTGGGGAAGCAGCACCCGGCATTATTTCTACCGATGTGGGCAGCGCGACGACATTGGAAGAACTCGCTGCGGCAGAAGCCGGCGCTGCAGAAGCAGGCGCCATAGAAGCAGGCGCCGCAGGAGCAGAACTTGCAGCGTTGGGCCGTGTTGCCCTTGGCTTTTCTAGCGCGTTATTTGTTGCTTTGATTGGGATTGTTTCTTTGCATTGGGCGAATCTCATTCATGCAGCCAGCCAAACCCCACAACTGCAAATTCCACACGCTGTGGTGATAGACGTGAACAGATTGCCCATATCTGGCAGCTGTCCGGCCCAACTCCAGTCTTGCTTCTCGGATACTTGTCGAGGCATGGCATCAGTGTGTACCTCTGGGAAACTGTGTAAGCAATATTACATTTTCGTACTCGCACTTAGCAAACTGACGCAACCCAGGTGTATGCGAATCCAAACCGAAGCAGTGTAACGACGAAGAAGAGCAATCGGACTGTGCCGAGTGCACCGGAAAAAGTGGGAGATGCACGACGGGCGGCAAAGCTGGTTGCCAATGTCTTAACATTGGAAATCCGGATGTCCACGAGCGTCCCAATGCCCCGGACTTCAGAGCTCAAGTAGACTTCTTTTGGGGATCCTGGTACAAAGAGGTTGGTTTGGATGCGGCTGGCGCTACTCCTACGCCTACGCCGACTCCGGCGGCGGAAGAAGTAGGATGCGTCAAAGGCCCGTTTTGTCCAAACGGCTCTTGACGGAACTTGGTATGCTCACCTGAAAAAGCAGGGCTGCGTTTGGGACATCTGGAGCTCGGAAATCGATCGGAGTTGGGACCCATCAAAGATAGCGCGGTGGAATGGTGTATATGATCTTCTTTGGCTAGTCAGCAATCTTCTATTCACAATACAAAACATGCAATTCTACCGGACACGCCCGAGGGGCGGTAAGTACAGATACGCTGACCACTTTAGGGGTGAAGGGACCCAGTGGCATATGTATGGAAATTAAAGCAGTGTATAAGTGACTTAATCACTGTACCACGCTTCCAAGGCGACTGGTAGTTCTGCTTCATAGCAACGTACAGTCTGTTTGTGGTGGGCATTACAAAAACCTAAGATGGATGTTGGACTTGGCTGTTCAATGCATCGGAAGAAGGCGTTACATGATCGCCGCCTGTCTACTGGATACCAGCGGGGAATAGCAACAACTTCTCCAGAGACGCTGGTAGTGCTGTCTTTCTTCTTATTCGTCTTTTGTTCCTTTTGGAGTGGGAGGCTCTGTAGACTGCCAATGCCGTGCGTGCTGCTTGTGGCTACCTCTTCTTCATCTTCCTCTGTTCTGCTTGGGTCGTCCTTGTACCCGCCGTTATCGCGCGCGTCTCCAGAAAGTGTCTCTACTACGCTGTTGTGTTCTCACACTACGCCTGAAGGAACTGACGTAGTACAGCAAAGCTGTTTATCAAAGACGATATCTGAAACGTCCCGTATTCTAAATGGCTGAGTTGCGTGCTGTTTTAGTCTTGTGCGAGTCGCAGTGAACACAATCCGGCCAACAAGTAATCTCAAAGCCAAGATACTTGCTTAGCATAATAGCATGGTTCTGATGTCGGTGATATCGTGTTACTTCTTGATTTGATTTGAGGTAGAACCAGGCAGTCTCCAATACTCGAGGATACCATGTTGTTTGGTTTCCACGCTCGATGCCTCCACCCAATGTCGCCCAGGTGACGTTGGGTATACTCAACATTGGCATAGCATGCTCCTGCAATAGAGTAAACATCTTAGGATCCCAGTTACCTGCACAACGTTTGTTCCGTTTGGCTGTGTTGCACCGCGAGCTGAAGATGTCTCCCATGGTATAAAGTTCGACGACAATGCTATTATAGCTGACTCGCCGTTGTCGAATTCAATATCGAGCGCCAGATTGCGAGCGTGGCGGAAACGGTACGATATCTGGCCAACTGTTTCCGGAACGCGCGGATTGGCGCGGTCAATTAGAATGAACGGTACGGCCCTTCGAATCGACGTGCCATGAGCTAGTAGCTGACTACAGACGAGCTCCAAGCCAACCTTCATAGAATGGACGTATTCGTGCTCCCATGCCGGCAATACACGTTTGTTTTTTCCTAGTTTATGCCATGCTGCGGTGTAATAGAAGAAACGCGAGATCTCGACAATCTTTAGTTTTGCGGCGCTGACGGGATTCGTGTATCTAGCAAGCTGGTAGATTGGTGTGTCGTTTGGAATCGTGTAGAGTTGTCTCTCTGCTGTATCGGCGTCTATGTCGATTAATGCTGGATGTATAGTTCCGGATGGGATGCCAATAAGGTTATACGCAGTCTCTGCGGTGTCCATGCGGTTGTGACTGCGTATGTGAAGGCCAATAAAAGGGACACTAATGTCCCAAACATGCATCTCCCACCACTTGAAGATCTCAGCGGGTGTATACTGATCCCCAGCCATCTGCACTATTGCCTCGTCCCACTTCTTCATATCTATCGGCTGCTGCCATCTCGTGAGATTGGTTCCGCCGTTGTCTTCGCCAGGCTCATCTTCACCACATCCCTCGGGGGAAAAGGCGACAGCGACCTTGGTCCTTACATTCCGGCCAGCCGCTAAGTCGTTGTTTTCCACTGCTGTCGAGGCTCTCTTCGCAGTAGATCCGTCTCGAGTGTTGCGGGCAAACAATAGACTGGAAGCGACTCTGGTTTGTTGCATCGCCTCGTCGTTGAAATTAGTGGAAGTCGAGCTAGAAACGACCGTGGTGCTCGACTGTTGATCCGACAGGGCGTTGAACGCAGAAATCGAACTGAAAGTGCCAGTGGTGTTCGCTTGTCGTATCGCCTGTACCCTCTAGGAATGCGCGATGCTGCCCCCTTCACGACTCCATTACTTCTCACATCACACTGGCGCCCTGTGTCTTGGAGCCATTGGGTAATCGTTGAAACGTTGATGTTGAGCAACGGTCCCGAGTCCAACAGATAGTGTGCAAGCCCTTCAGTCTCCGCAGGCGAGAACATCCTGTTGCTCAGTCGGTGGGGTAAACAGTGTGTGATCAGTTGACGTACACGCAGATGCTGTCCATGGTTAGCGGGCGTCATCAGGGAAGTCGCGCCTATCGTCTCCTGCTATATGTTAAGGAAAGCATGAAGCACATGCTCGATAGATACGACAAGAGCGAGAAAAACAGAAGAGGTAGGAGCCACATGCACATGTACAAACGAGAATTGTGAGACTCGAAAGCAGTGAACTACGAACAATTGAGATACTGCCAGAAACATAACTCCTGCACCATTTTATGATATAAACGTAATATCAGACTTCCGTACTCACATGATGTTCTTGAATGCACGGTTGACGTTGTAATATCCTGAAGGAATAGACGTGCGTCCGGAGCGCCTCGTGCTGGAGCGCCGTAGTCCTTCGATGTCGTCTTCGCTTTCCTCATCCGATGATTGGACGGGAAGAATTCCCCTTACCAGACGTTTGTGTTTCTTTGGCGATGGCAAGGTGTCTGACAGCTCTACATTACTGTCTTCTGTGTCTGAATCCGCTACCTCGGTGCGCCTCGTTTTTTTATTGGTTGCTCGGGTTGGCTGCGCTTTGCCTTGGACTGCTGCGATCGTCTTATTCTTCGCGGGCCGTGTTTTCTGCATAGAAGGTTTCTGAAGATGCTCTTCACGTGCTCTGCGAGTGCGTGCTTGTCCCTCTTCCAAGTCGTCTCGAGCTTTGGCCTCAGCCTCACGACGAATGCGGTCTTCATGCTCACGCTGGAGCCGCTCCATCTCCTCTTGGCTACGACGAGTCTGCTCGTCATGCTTAAACTACAGCCGCTCCCTTTCCTCTTGGTCACGACGAGTCTGCTCGTCGTGCTAGCGCTGGATCCTCTCTCGCACGTGACCCATATTATTTTGACATCACGGTGGTAGTTATTGCTCGCGTATAGTGACTCGCCTCACATGTGAGAGTAAGCCAACCCCGGTTCCCGCACCCGCATCCAAGAAATGGGGGTGTCAGACGCCTGGGCTGGATACCAATCGACCTGTGGCGGGACTCCAACTTTGGGACAGCGCAGAGTGTTCAGCCATTCATGACGTGTATGCGGTGGCACAGCCTCAAGCTGTGATGGCTTCCGACGCCCGATAGGAGTGTGCGACGACGAGCACTCTGTCGCTTGTTAGCGACGTATAACAGTGTCTCTCTCGACATAATACATGATACTGGACATGATACAGAGTACTTTCTGGACATACTCGGGGCACCTGTGTGGCACTGGCTGGAGCCACGCCGCCCATGCACGTTCCCGGTATGTGCGCTGAACGGTGAACCGCTCCCACGATGGCGCTTTTTCACCAGTCTGATTCGCCCCTTTCTTATCTGCACCGCACGGTGTACCCCGCGTTCCGTCCCGTAGTGGGACATGGGGTCCAGAATCCAGATACAATAATGATAATAATACGGAGTACGGTATGTAACCTCTCGTCGCACCCCTTTCCAACCTCGAGAGTCGACGTCTTCTCCTCCTTCCCCACAATCCCCACAGCTGCTTGGCGAGCCCGGTTCAAGCTTTGTGCCAAGACGTCGCGTCCGCAAGCGCGACTTCCCGATTAGGAAGACCTGGGCTTCACCTTCATTTCAAGTTTCATCTTTTGTTGACGACAGCCGTCGCACTCTCACCCCTCCAGCCGATGCTCTGCTCTCGACGTCAACATGATCGACACGGACGAGAAAGCGGCGCCCACCACATTCGACATGGAACATGTAACCACTGACTCTACCCTTGACCACGATGCGAGGAAGCTCGCGGAGATGGGCTACACGCAGGACATGCAGCGCAACTTCAGCGTCTGGTCCGTGCTAGGCGTCGGCTTCTCTCTAACCAATTCTTGGTTCGGAATCTCAGCGGCTTTAGTCACAGGGATAAATAGTGGCGGTCCAATACTCATCATTTACGGCGTCGTCCTTATCGCGCTGATTTCGACGTGTGTCGGCATATCGCTGAGTGAGCTCGCCAGCGCCTTTCCCAATGCTGGAGGCCAGTACTTCTGGGCGAACGAGCTCGCGCCGAAGAAATACGCGAACTTTGCAAGTTATCTGACAGGCTGGTTTGCGTGGTGGGGAAGTATCTTTACGAGTGCGAGTGTGGCTTTGGCCGTGGGGAGTGCGCTGGTGGGATGTTACCAGCTAACTCATCCGGACTTGTAAGTGATCCCGGATACCACCCTGTACAACATGTTTGTGTATGATGGGTATCTTTGAGACCTCTTCAGCACTAACAACTTCCTAGCACCATCCAACCTTGGACCGTCTTCGTAGCATACCAAGTCGCCAACATTTTCTGCTTCGTCTTCAACTGCTACGGCAAAACGCTCCCCACCGTCGCCAAAGTCTCCCTTTGGACCTCCCTCGTCTCCTTCGCCGTGATCCTCATCACCGTCCCCGCCGTGGCACCCACCCACCAACACGCTCGCTTTGTCTTCGCGACCTTCATCAACAACACGGGCTGGTCGCAAGGCGGCATTGCCTTCATCGTCGGCCTCGTCAACACAAACTGGAGTTTCGCCTGCTTGGACTGCGCCACGCATCTCGCCGAAGAAGTCCACCGCCCGGAGCGCATGATCCCCATCGCCATCATGGGGACCGTTGCCATCGGTTTCGTCACCAGTTGGTTCTTCAGCATGGCTATGTTCTTCAGCATCGTCGGCGACTTCCAGGACATTGTGAAAAGCAGCACCCTTGTCCCGGTGCTGGAGCTGTTCTACAAGGCGCTGAGGAGTAGGGGCGGCGCCGTCGTTCTCGAGGCGCTGATAATTGCGACGGGGCTGGGGTGTCTTGTCGCGAGCCATACATGGCAGAGTCGGTTGTGCTGGAGCTTTGCGCGTGATAGGGGGTTCCCGGGGCACAAGTGGTTGAGCAAAGTGGATCCAAAACTCGGTGTGCCGCTTTACGCGCACCTTTTCTCCTGCGTCGTTGTCGCAATCGTCGGCTGCCTCTACCTAGCCTCTCTCACGGCCTTCAACTCGTAAGCCTCTAGCCCCAAACCCACAGCTACGCTAACCAGCTTTCCAGTATGATTACCGCCTGCATTGTGCTCTTGTATATCTCCTACGCCATTCCCATCTCATGTCTGCTTCTCCGCGGCCGCAACACCATCACCCCGGGCCCCTTCTGGCTCGGCCGCATCGGCATGGTCGCCAACGTCGTGCTGCTCGCCTGGACGCTGTTCACGCTCGTCATGTACAGTTTTCCGTATTTGCAGCCCGTTGCGCCTAGCACCATGAACTATGTGAGTGTAGTGTATGCGGTCGTGGCGATCATTGTCGGTGTCGATTGGGTGGCGAGGGGCCGCAAGAAGGGCGGGTTCAGGGGCGTGGGCGAGAGGAAGGGGGATGTGGAAGGGCTGAGGGCTGGCAGCGTGAGAGAGTTGTAGGTTATTGGTATGGGGATAATGCGTCCGTGATCGAAGTATTCACTACTGTATATCAGGCAGCGGAATTTTGGTGTTCCTCGCCAAGCATTGGCGTGGTACGAAATAGTCTTAGTGCGCTTCGCGAACACATAGGCCCGTGCCCCGATACTAATCCTAATCCATCGAGTACCAAGCGTGCCAGCGTCACAACGACGTCCGCCCTACACAAAATAGCCAGGAGTGACTCTTTCTACGAGGCAGACTGAACAAAGTACAACACAAGGTAAAGCAGACCTCTCTAGTTAATTCTACAAATAACTTATACAAGAAGACGCAATACGAATAGCTTATACAATAATTGCTGTTGCAAACACGTCTATTTTTTCAGTATCCGTCAAGGGGACTCCTATGAAATCTTCGCTTCCTTTGCTTCTCTTCTCACATACATACACAACAAAACAAAATCTCTCTTTTCTCTTTTCTCTGTTTGCAAGTGAGGCCCATCATCATGATCTATTTGCATGCCGCGCTTTTTCGGAGTTCCCTTTCTCTTCGCGTACGAGAGACTCGGTCTCCGATAGAAATGAATTAGGTTCGGTAATCTATCTTCTTCTCGCTACCGAGTAACTACTTTCTGCTATTCGCATTCGCGTACACACTGACTGTTTCACGCTCTCCTTGGGTAGGTATGTGTAGGTATACCAAAAAGGTCTTGGCTGCTAGATGTCGGAACTGCCTTGAGCGAGTGTTTCGTTTCGAAGTGACCGCGGGGGTCATGTATGTATTCATGTATGCCGCCAAACCAACCTGCAGGTTTAATTGGGGGGATGATATGATATGGGGTACGTCATGCAGGTCTGTCTGTACTTGTAGTCTCGATAGAGGCTTGGCTGCGGTTCATTTGCGGTTGGAAGGCCTGGCGTGCTACGGAGTTGAACTGGACTGACCTGAACTGAACGGGGTTGAGCTGAGTTGAGCTGAGCTGCTAGAGACCATTATACTAATTCGTACGTACTATGCAACGAACGGGCCAACACCGGTCGGTCGCCTCCGGTAGTGCTGGGGAGATACTGACGGGTATCGTAGCTGGGTGAGCAGTTGCTGGCATGCCAGAGAAGTTAGTAACATCTACCTACTACCTACGCTATCAACGTGGCGATAACTTCTAGGCCTTGAATTGAAAGCCCGCACCAGACGAAGGTGAATGATCGGATTTTGAAGAAGAAAGGTCTTCTTTTGAGGGGTGTATGTTGAAGAACAGATGAGTGCTTTACGGGTTTCTGGATAGCTGCTATGGCTCGAGGGGCGTGAAGCAGCGTAGGTGATTGCTCTGGTGGCCTAAACCAGGGTGCTAATCAACAACTATCTTGCCCACTGTAGCGGCTCTGTAGCCAACGCCCCCGAACTCCGCTGGGAAAAAGAAGGTAGGAAAGAGATCCAGTCCGCCCAAATGCTCAAACAACTATAAAGACCCAGCCTTTCCTTCCACTGCATCACATCCACACCAGCTCAGTTCAGCCAGCCTCGCATCCCCACTCTCTTTGAATCCCAACTTGCGACTCCAGCAACAATCGCTCTCTAACAATGAAGCTCTCCACATCTGTCTACGCCTTCGCGTCGCTGGCGACGCTAGCACACGCAAACTTCGACCTCTACGACATCGTCGACAACGGCTGGAAAGGGTTCAAGGTCCTGGATGCCGAGCCGCGCAACTGCGCGCACATGTTCGACGCGCCGAAGATCGATAGGAGGGATGATGTGAGCGGGAATCGCGTGGGTGTGGCGTGGCCTAGTTACAAGCGTAAGTCTGGTCCATGTGCCCGATACTGCAGCCTGGTCTGGCATGCTTGACGGAGACTACGTGCAGATGTGATGTGGTGTGGTGTACTGACGATAAGGCACAGCTGAGGATCAATCCAGCCAGATCAACCGCGTGGAGATGCACTTCCAGAACGTGCAAGGCCTATATCACTGGAGTAAGTTCAGCTCGGCTCAGCTCTTTCTCCTTTCCCCTTCTTCGTCGTCTTTCCCTGACAATCTTTGCGGGAGACATCTAGCTGACAGTTGCCGCACAGCCATCTACGGCGCCGACCGCACTTCGGACGGGCGATGGCCCTTGAAAGGCGTCGACGACCAAGTCTACGGCGAATGCTTCCGCCTGCCGCTCACCTTCGACTGTCCGCACGAGGGCGACGACTGGTTCGACCCGAAGATGGTCAAGTTTGGATTCTTCGAGTCGGGCCGGCACTTTCGGTGCCTTACTGAGATTACAGCGGACCAGATCAACGCGTCGGTGCGCGAGGCGTGAAAATAGATCTGGCTAGGTTGGTTGCTATAGCAGTATGACGCGGGGGTTGAAGAGGTGGAGAAGGAGGGGTTGGATTGAACTGGACTAGGGACATTGTTATTTGGTTTCTTGTATATGTATTGCACTTTGACTAGATTGGGTAGACCCCTCATATACTTTATCATCTTCAGTTGTGTACTTACAGTGTCCAAGTAGATGGAGCAAGAAAGCGAAATGCAGAAAACAAATCAATTCTTGCATAACTGTACGCGTCAAAAATTCCGCAACAAGGAGCGGGGGAGGCCTCTCGCTCCCGGTGTCGTGCTAGGAAGCCAAACAAATGGCTCTTTTGCGTGCCTGTTGCAGGAAGGGTGGTTGGTGAGATGCTAGTACCCGGGTATCTGACTCCTGGACTGGGAAGGGTACTTCGATAGTACCTGTGGAGCCGCTTGCCGACCTCTCCTCATCCAAGTCCTCCCTCAACTTCACTATCGAAATCCCGCGGCGATATTGTAACGACTCCTAAAATAGCAGTCGAATCCACTCGAGCCGCCACTGCAACTCCAAGACGTTCTGACGGTCGGTTCGCAGGGCTGCATGAATGTCTTCGAGCGTAGCGTGCTACCTAGAGGTAGCTCTCCAGCCCTCTAGAGGTAAGATGTGGCGTTGCTGGTGGGCTGGTCTGGCCTGTCCCGTGACACTTCGAGTAGGACTCGAGGCTGCGCTGCGCTCCATGTGGTAGGTGACTCAAGCTGCAACGTTCCCTGTGGAGCCCGAGGGTGGAGTCGCCGCGTCACACGGCTCAGCTCAACTCAGCTCAGCGTCCTAGTCCGCAGCTCCAGTGATCACATACGCACGCTGTGCTCGTCTCGCTGACAGTGTGACTCGAGTAATCGCGGGCTAGGTGCTGGGAAGCAACGTCGAAGCTACACTGTGACTACGTGGTTCGTGTGTTGGGATCGAACGTCGAGTCCTGTGTCGCCGCCTCGAGCCTGGGGACGTTGCTGCACGTTACCGTTGCGACTCCCGCTGGCTTCATCGAGGTATTTCCCTAAGCAGCTGTCGTATTGTACCTGTCGTAGGGCCGTTTTCAGTCGCAAGGTCGCCCACATGTAGAAGGCACGTCTTGGGCGAGGTAGATGACCATGGTGGAGTGCTGTACCGAGGCGTGTAACGTATATCGGCCGCAGTTATCGATCTGGCTTGTTCTGTGGTGTCACAGTCCAAGAGGCGATCGGGTCACGGACTTTGAAAGTCCTCTGACTAAACATTCGGTTTGATTGGACGGTGCGATGGTCTGACGCTAGATTTAGCCTTTATTCGTGACATGCTCTTTCCTTCAGTGCTCGCCAGGCTGCCGTGGATTTGGTTTCCGGTACCCGCGGAAGGCGAAGCTGGCCTCCTGCCACTGCCCACCAACCAAGAAGAAAGACGTAGGACGCAATTGGTTGGATGTGAGTGTTTACGCATGAGAAGTACCGATATACGCCGTAACTATTCTTGCTGTGACGACGACATCTGATCGGGAGTTGATGTCGTGTTGCGTAGTGTTCCGAAAGAGGAACTCGCGCCCAAAGCGGAAAATCGGCCAATAAATCTTGTTTCATACAAAAACCTTTGGGCTCACTGGTGGAATCATCAGGTATCGTGTGTCCTGTTATACGTATTGGTCAGAACATTGTTTCCAAATAGGATCGAGTATCTGAACACGCAATGCTTCGTGAGAAAAACACAAGAATTGGATATCCATGCTAGTTGGGACAGGAAGAGAGAGTAGTAGACACCTAATTCAAGTCTGGTAGCAGTAAGGAGAACATCCACGCCAATATCGCGTGAAGACATACAAGCGTCCTGGTCTCGAACTGCAACCGCCTAAGCTTGCACATTGCGCTCTTGCCGTCATATCGTCCCATGCCACCGCGCCATGCATTTCCCATATGCGCAGACAATTAGCCGCTGTACACTAGTAAATTTGTCTGCGACCACACCATTGAATTAAATTCGCCTTCAGCAAGGGGTATCCATCTCCGACCAGCTCGGCGTGCCCACCGGTCCGCCTGCTGCAAACTGCACACTCCTCCAAATGCATTATCTTTATAACTTCTGATCCTGGGCGTAGTGCTGGCCCGGGTGACGCATTGCTCCCTGTGGCTGCATACCCGCGTACTGGTTTGTCGCCTGCTGTTGTTGAAGGTATGACTGGTAGTGTAGAGCAGCCTCGGGGGTCATGTAGTTCGTTGGCATGCCGGAATTGGTGGGCATACCGCGGGGCTGGCCAGTCGGCACTTGAGCATGGTTCTCCTCGGGTGAATCGACGGGGTTGTCGCCGTCGACACCGTTTCCGTCGCCCGACGATGGCTCGGGCGCGTTTAAACAGGCCTGTGACGCGTTAGTCGAAACGCGAAAAGTGCGCGACGCCGGGCTCTTACCTGGATCAAGTTCTTGCCCTCTGGCTTCGTGACGAGTGGTTGCAGCTTGGGGGTAGTAAACGTGTAGACGAGACCGGTTTCCGAGACGACGAGGAGGAGCACTTGAGTGCCAGTGAGGACAGATAACTCGTAGGCCTGCGATTAAACATGTTAGCATAGAACACAGCGTGAGCATTGGGGTGTTTCTCATGCGACGCGGCTGATGCGCGGGCATGGAGCCGAGGGCTGGGATGCGCTGCAACGCGCACGACGGCACAGCGACGTACCTTCTTCATGATACCGGCTTTGCGCTTTGAAAAGGTGATGTGGCGACGCGACTTGTCCTGGATGAACTTGATTTCGATCTTCCTGCGCTCGCGGCCGGGCTTGTCATCGTCGTCGTCGTCGTCGTCGGCCGCGGGGCGCGGCCTCTTGGTGCCGCGGTTCGCATCGCCGGCGACGAGGGCGCCATTGTTGCCGCTGCCGTCGTCGTGGACCGAGGGCGACGCGTTCTGGTCGTGGTCGGTGATCTCGGAGGCCATGGTGGTTTGTCGCGGGCGAGGCTGGGTACGAGTGTTTGGGCGTGAGGAGCCCTAACTGCTTGCGGCCGGGGTGAGTGTGTGGGGATTTCCTGTTTGGAGAGCGTCGGCGTGCAGTGCGAGTGCAGACGTCTGTATGGGTGGGTTAGGCCGAAAACAATCCGGGCGGATGAAAGAGGCAAAGCAGGCGCGCTTGGAATGAAAAGAGGCAAGTTAAGAGGACGGGGGCTGCGCTGCCTGGGCCCTTTGTGGTGAGGGGCGGGGAGCAAAGAATGCAAGGAGAGGCGGGCTCGGTCGCACAGCGCAACCGGCGGAACCGCACCGCGCTGGCAAACCGCGCCGTGCTGAGTGGGCAGTGGGCAGTGGGCACCGGGCACTGGGCAGGCACAAGGCAGCACCGGCGACCGTGGGCGTGGAGTTGGGGCCCTGCGACCGGCGGCGCTGTCCACCCAGGCCCTACAGATGACACCAATGACACCACCACCACCAATGCGCGGGGGCAGCGGGCTGGGGGCGCGCGAACGCGAACAGGAACAGTGGTGAGAGGAACAGGCAGTACGTACCTCCAGATGCTGGCCTGATTCTTTTTGGGTGGGCGCCGTTGGGGTGGAGAGGATGGGCCGAAAGAGTTTAAAGAGCGGATAACGGGCTGGGCCTTGGCGAGCGAGGGCGCCGAGGGCTGCGCGGAGGGTGGTGGGCGCGGTGGTGCAGGAGTGCGAGAGCTGTCTCAGAGAGGGAAAGCGAAAGAGGGATTGGGGAAAGTGAAACGGGCGGCGGGCAGGCAGGAGTATATTTTGCGGCCGCGTCCGCCTGCCTGGCTGGCCGCTGCGTGGAGCGCGCTGGACGCTGGACGGGCGACGGGGGACAGTGGTGGACGGTGGACTGGCCCTGCCGTGACGGGGGCGGTTGGCTGCGCTTGGGGGACGTGAGCGCAACCACCCTGGCCTCGCTGAATCGCTGATCGGGACACCGGGCGCGCGCGCGCACACAGCGGCGGGCCGGCGGGCGCAGAGCGCGCGGGCGGCCGTGGAGTCTGCCGCCGTCTGCGCTGCTGGCCGTCTGCGCGGTGCTGGCGATGGCCGCGATGTCCCCCCAGCACGGCGCGGTGTGGTGTTTTGCGGTTCTGCTGTTCAGACGCTCTCAAAGAGGCAATATCAAGTCTGCTCTGCTGGAAGGGGCGGCCCACAGCTGCGCTTTCCCCAGCCGGGCCGCCAGGGTTCGTCGGCGGCGTACGGCCGGCTGCCAGCTAGCGCGCCCTCGACGGCCGCCGCACAGCCACTCACAGCGCTCGTCATGGTGGGCCGACCCCACTTGGCCTGCCGCTGTCTGGCCAATTGCGCCCTAGCTGCTCACCTCAGCCTGACCGTGGACAGCGCGACCCTGACCGCCTGCCGTGTGCAGCCTAGCCGCTGCCCGCGCATCGGGTTGGTGGCGTCCGCGGCGCTGCTTCACCGCTGCGCTGCTCAACACCACGGCGGGCTCGTGATGCTGCGGGCAGCAACTTCATCTCCAGCGCTCGTCCGCGCGGTGCAGCTGCGTCGACGACGCGCTCTGCCTCTGCCTCGCTGCTGGATTGTGTGAGGTCGGCGTGGCGGCTGTCGCAGCGTGCAAACATCGAACCACCACGGCGCGCTGCCCTGTGATTCGCTCGAATCTCCGCTCCTACACTCCTGAAACCGTCTGCGCCTCGAGCCAGGCCAGCTGCGACGCGCCCTCAGTCTCCCTCATAATGCTCGCGACGCCCATCTGTGACCCCCATGCAATTCCGTCTCTGCTGCAGCGCAAGCCACTTTCTCTTCACTTCGCTTCTCTGTATCTAATCTTCACATTTCCCACCCGTTGATTGTCGTTTTGTGAGAGCACGCCGGACGGCTCTGCGCTCGACTTACATTCTTTTCTCCCGAGTCTCCTGAGACTGTTGCTTTCCTTCTGCCAAGAGTCTCTCATCTCAACATACCCCGGACTCGACAACATCTATAGACCCGGAGCGCGAATACCGCCAACATGCCTAGCAAGCTTATGATCATCTATGTCGCCTTCGACCTGATCTTCGCCGCGTGCGGAGGACTGCTGATGGGCTTCTCTCTCATATCCGAGCAGAGGCTGCGGAACACGCCCACCGTTGACAATGTCGCGCAGAACCTGCTGCTTGGCCAGTGTCCACTTACAGGTACGACCACCCACTTCGAGACGGGAAGAAATGGGACGAAGTGTCTAGAGCGACACTACGCTGGGGCGAGCTGTCATACGTAGCGTCGAGTACTATTGATCGAGTAGAACACTGACAATACCCGCAGCCGGCGTTGTGAACTCGATCTTCGTCTTTGTTACCTTCATACTTTCGCTCCCCGCGCTCTTCCTCCCCCTGAACCGAGGCTGGCTACGTGCGCAGGGTTGGCTGGTGGTTTTCAGTGCAATCTTCACCCTCGGTCTGGGTCTTACAGTGTGGGTGGAAACGCTAGAAACGCGCAGGAGGTTGAATGACATCTGGGGCGGGGAAGCTCCTCTTATCCAAAGTCTCTTGCAGCAAAAGGTAAGCTACATGCTGTTTCTCAATTCTCTCTTGCACAGGCGAAAAGTCGAAGAATTGGAAGGTGGCGCACGAGAAGCACCTAAAGTAGGGTGTTTGATGAGCGGGCGCTATCCAAAGACGGTGCTGACAGGCTCTAGTTCGACTGCTGCGGATACTTTAATTCAACCAGCCCTGGATACGTGACGGATGCCGTGTGTGTCAGCGATCTCGTCGCCACCCAGAAAGGCGGATGCATAAGGCCGTTCTACTTGTTCGCAAACAAGTACCTGGACCAAATCTTCACCGCGGCATTCGGCATCGTCGGTGTTGACGTCCTACTTGTCCTCTGCGTCGCCATGGTTCTCAAGTACAGACAAGAGCAAGAGAGATACAAGCACATCGACGAGAAGAACGGCGCGGGCGGTTTCTAGAAGACCGTGCATGGACACGAGCGACTCCTCGTGAGCGGGGTTTTGAAAGAGGCGGATAGCAGCCGGGCAACATATTCTTCTATCAACACCTCCTTCTTTCCCCCATGGTTCGATTTCTGGTGATGTTGTTGTAATAACGCGGTGGTGGAGCTACCGAGCATCGGACTCGTTCTGCATTATTAGCGAGCATTTTCAATCTTACATTGCCGTTAGCCACTACTCGCAGCACCTACTACTACGCTTCGCGGTAGCTGGGGGTTGCGTGGTGCGATTATACATACATGGGCGTCCAACATCGCTACTCCGCAGTGCCCAAGCTTCTCACCAACCTCACCAGCCGTGGGAAATCAAACCCTCCATCCTTTCCTATATCCCCGACTCAAATTCCCTTTATCCTAGCACGCCTCGGCAAATGATCAATCCTCAAAAGCCTCTACCCTTGTAGCTGGTAGTATGTATGTATCACATTCTGGAGTAGGCACCTGGGCATGTTTCTGGAACCCAACATCCAACACCTCGGCTACCAACCCCCGACCGAAACACCCCGAACCCCCGAGCGCCAACCCGAAAATAGATTTCCTACTTTCTTGTTCCCCGACCGACGTTGCGCCCCCACACCTGCACCCCAGCAACATCACAATTGTGGGCCGCGGCTGGCTTACTTTGCTTTACATACATACTTTATTTACCGGAATTGCGCAAGAGCTCGCTTGCAATAGGTACATGTACTTGGTTGGGCACGTGCAGGCTGAGCTGCAGGTGCAGGTGAGCTGAGCTGAGCTGAGCCGAGCGGTTGCGACGCCGGAATCAACTCACGCGCTCGCTCGCTCGCGGCGCGTTGCGTTGCGCAGGGCAGGGCAGGGCAGAAAGACGGTGAAAGTGTTAAGTGGGTGGAGTGGAGCGCGTCGTGATGGAAGGTGGGGGTGTGGTTGTCTGCTTGCAAGGTTGCAGTGTGCACACTGCCGCCCCTCAGGAGTCGGAACTGAACTAAATTAAACTCACCTAAGGGGGAGGGGATATAACGGGTACGTGGGTGGAAGAGCGCAGACATGTGGAGTGAAGTGGAGTGGCAGATACAAAACTGGCGAGGCTGCAGTACGAACTTGCCCATTCTCGAAAGATGCCTTGTTGACTAGGACCTCGTTACTTATGTACATGCCCTTAAGTCGTACTTCACACGTAACTAAATCTATCCGTCGGCCTGCAGTAGTCTAAAAGCCTTACGATCTCTCTGGCTGCAGCACTAAGCAGATCATGAGGACTTTGAATCAAAGCCCTTAGCTACGTGAGCGAAGCTGGGCGGAAGTCTTGATGCAGCTTGGTTGGAGAGGGGGGTTTAACGCGGGCAGGAGCCTGGGTTTCCAGTACCGTATCGAGAGAATCAACGATTCTTGAAAGGAATATTGCCCTCTAGAGCAGGCAGCATGGATGGTCAGTGAAGATCACTGCGAGGGGTGTCGAGTAATATACGAAAGCTTTTCCCAGCTCCCGTGATGAGCATCGTGGAGTAACGACTAATTATCGTGGCCAGGAGTATTGACTGGTAACTGGTGACGGGTAGAACGCGATTAGAGTGATAGTTGTTGTATTTCTATAGTTTCAACCCTCTATCTAGTCGTACATGTATCGTGTAGTAGGCTCCAGATAACCATAAACATCAACACCGACTTGTTCCGAGTTATTGGAGACTAGCTCTGTGAATCTGCTGGTAGTATGCTAGACAGACCGCGTGTCAGGTCTCCATATCATCTTCATGGCCGTCGCGATGGATCGTATCGCCGCCATTAGCGACTCCATTGACAGCCCCACCAATCGAAGTCAATCCCGCTGTATTGTTTACCGACTTGTCTTTCGGCTTGTAAAAGTTCGTGATTTTCGGGATTACTTGGTGGTATTCGCTATCAACGGCGGAGACTATAGGGTCGGCTTTCTGCTTCCCACCTATCCTCACCACGTATTCGAGGCGATGGTATAGCCTCTCGCAACAATCCTTTGCTTCAAGTCTTGTAAGATCCGTCAAAGCACCGGATTCGACGATCGAATTGCCAACCATCTTGATCTGTTTGGCCAACTCATCGACCTTCTGATTGAAGGCTCGATCATCAGGGGAAAACGGACATGGTACTGGTTTCCCCGACGAGTCTTCTTGAAGGTGCTTGAAGGGGACATTACCTGGTCCGGGGCCAATGCCAATGTCCAGGAGTGATAATCGAGCGGCGAGAGATGTGTAGTCGGTACCTCTGACCATGTTGAAGTTTGGCGACTCTCGCAGGTGAGCAAGGATGAGAGATGGTGCTTCAGGGTTGGCCGTGGAACAATTGACCTCCGTTGGGTAGACCAGGAACGAGAGTGCTAATAGTCTTTGAAACTCGGCGGTCAGTGGGCTTTTCGCTGGGAGAGAGCGCACGAGGTTGTGCTGGAGCACCGGATGACTGATTCGCCTAAGGAGTTGAAAAATAATATCATCAAGCTGAGGCACGATTAGTCTAACTAAAGATGCGATGTGAAGTCCTGCTTACGACTTTAGTTAGATTGGCATTATCTGTAATATTGCACATAACCGCTTCAATAGCGTCTTGTACGAGGTGCAAACTACTAGCGTCGCTCATTACGCTATGGTCAAGGCATAGATGGAGTAGGATGCAAAGAGCATGACTTCTCGCCTCCAGTTGCAGACTAAGGTAAGTTAGATGCTGCTGGTTCCCACAGGTAGAACGTACTAGGGTGCAGCTTTCAGGAGAAGCGCGACGACAGAGTTCAGTGAGGGAGGGAGTGGCCGTTTGGAGGCTACTAACGTCAATCTCTTTGTATACTAAGATGGAGGGAGAGCTTACCTGGATGCGGTTCATGTGAGGGTACAACTTGCTGTAGTGGGTTTAGGCTATGCATATCGGTTCCTATAGATTTGAACACGACGTCAAGCCTAGCATTGTCGAGCAATTTACGCAAATGCTGCACATGTTTCAGCGGCCGTCAGATTTACAAAGCTTTTATGACGGCAAACTCGACTCACATCTGATTCGAGGAGCTGCAAGTACCGCGCATTCAGAGAGGGACTTCGTCCAATGCAAACTGATAATACTAAGCATGATCCCTATTTGCGGATGCTATTCACTTACCTTGCTCGATCATCCATGACGCTAACTCCTCAGGTAACTGCTGATATTTGAAAACCAGTTGGACGAACCCAGTCAGAAATGCCTGGTCCCGGGCCGTCTGATCTTGTCTATGTTAGCGAAATCGACTAGTCATGGGCACGGCGAACCTTGAAGATTTTCCACCCATTGATGGTCAGGCAAGCTCCCTATAGGGAATTCGGATTCTGCAGGGCTGCAAGAGAACACATCCTCTTGGAAGAAATGGAACACGCACTCTGAATGGAGAGCGTTTGTGCGTTGCATAGCAAGGTATAACCGTTTCGCTTTCTCCGGGTCCTCGTCGTTGTTCATGACCTGAGCCATAGCCTCCTCGCTAACAATGAATTCTGGAGGAGGGGTATCGTCTAACGGCTTGTCCAAATCAGCTTTGCCATCTGCGATCTTTTGTTCTAGCTCCGCGATCTTTTGCGCAGCCTGCACGAGCCGGCTGAACGATGCTTTCTCGCTTCTCTTCTGCGCAGGGCCAGGTCTGCGCAGCTCATCTTCTCCATGTCTTGCTGATTTGGATCGCGTTGTCGCGGGCATTGGTACACGGGTCTCCTTGAGGCCCTGCGGTGGCTCTCCCCAGTCAAGTTCCGGGAGCGAGTCGGTTTCGGAGTCCGAATTCAAAACTACTTGCTCTCCATTCGAGACTGTTCTCTTTTTGCTACCGGCCGAGTTCGCTGACGATTGAGACGCTGGAGGAGGGCGGGTGTCTCGGTCTGCTGGCTGGGGTGTGCTGCTCACTCCAGTCGTGAATGACTTGCCGATTAGCGTGGGGGGTGTAGGAGACTTCGCGGGCTTCTGTGCCGAACTGTCGCTCTGCGGGGTCTCGGGGACGTTCCATGCTGGCGGTCGTGGAGCAGTGTTTGTGTTTGTCGCTGCAAGACATGTGAGTCAGTGGTGAGTCGCATGGGCTGCAAAAGGCTAGAGCAACTGCACCTACCCGATGGCGTAGACCCGTGGCCGCTGGGGGTGGACACAGTAAAGAAATCGCGGATGCTCCTGCTCCGCTTCTGGGGCGGCGGCGGCATGGCTCGTCGCGCCGCTGTGCGTTAGTGATACAGTGAGGTTGTTGACGCTGGCTTGGCGCGTGGGCGTGAATGTGCGGGCCAGTTCGCATGCACGGGAACGACCTCGACGCGCCAGCCCAGCAGGCGGTCACGTGAACTAGCTTGGCGTACTGGATCCACCAGAACATAGACGAACGCGTTCAGACTTCGTTCTCTTATCATGTATACACGAAGAATGCCAATCGAGCCGCATGCAAAGAGCGCCTCGGCGCGTACCGATCTGCTACCGGTAGCAGTGCTGTGAGCCCTGCGACGATCCGCGACGAGCTCCCAAGGCAGACCGCAGGTTTCAGCTGCAGTAAGAGCATCTGCCATGGCGCCAGATGAATGGCTTCGAGCAGGATGTCTATGCACGGAGTACTGCTGGTTCTTCTTCGAGGTAGCCATCCGAATTGGATGTCATTCTTGTATCCACTTTCCAAGGCCGCGCACCTGGGCATTCAGTCAAACCCTGGACCCCGCCCATATTAATGGACCGGCGGGTGTGAAACTGTCAAACCGTCACACGAATTCCATATGGCCCTCGTATAGGACACAGTGGCTGGCGCATATAGCAACGCGGCGGACGAGAGTCGGGGATGCGGCCCTGTCGGCGGGCGAACAGGACGGCCACTGAGGGCGAAGCAGAGGAGGGCTCACTCAGCGCAGGCTTGCGCGCTGCGTCGCATTCTCTTGAAAGGGCGACAGCTGCGGCCCAGCAGTAGCAGAGAGACGCCCTTCGTGAGCGCTGGCTTGTTGGACCCTTGGGTGCGAGCTGTGACTCCTGTGAGCTTGACTCTTGAGCAGCGTGCTGCGCCTGAGCAGGGACCAGAGCTGTGCCCGGTCCGTCTGGCAAGCTGGCGAGTGAAGGGTAAAGGAGGCTGAGGTCCGAATGCGTCTCCCGGGCCCGCGCCTGTCCGCAATTAATGAACTATACTCCGTTCCCTCCACGCCACTGCTGCGTGCTCGTTTTCTGCACACAGTGATCTCGGGACCCAACTGTCAAGCCGTAACGTTCAGCAGAAAACGGCGCGCGCGGATCGCTCGGGAATCGCACAGGTTTCTTGTTAGGCCCGGCCAATCTCCGCGTCCATCTCCAAGAAAGACGGCCGTCTCGTCTGCACCGGCCGAACCCAGTGTTTGGTCAGCATCATCAACACGCCTGCACCGGCAAGCCTGACCCGTCCGCGCCGCCACATCTCCTCTGCACCCGCTGTCCTCATGGACTGACGCTCGCCTGCCATCTTGTCCATCGTCGCATCCGCCGCGTTCGCTCGCTCCCTTCTGGCTTGCACTACACCTCGCTCTCTCGCTATTGCCGTCACTCAACATCTGCGCTAGCCGAGACTCCTACGCCCGTCCAGCCGTCCGCCCCCTTCGCAACTGCGTGCAGTCGAGCGCCGCAACATCTCAGAACTTACGCGTCGACCTTACAATACCTGCTGCGCTGTTGAATTGGCACTTGCAATCACGTAGACGCCTTTCCGGCGGAGGCCGGCCACTCCAGCGAGCTCCGCAGCTCTCCGAACGCCCGCCTATCGTGAGCACTCACGACAGACAATGGCGCTGCAATCGGGCCAGGAGGATAGCGAGGTGACGAACCCTGTCAAGCGGATACGATGGGCGACACACCGTGCCACAGGTCCCAAGGCTGAAAACAAGCGGCAATCGCTGAAGGAGCGCTTGCATAAGCGGATGGGCTCGGGAGAGAAGAAAAGAGACTCGTTCGGGAAAGAGAGTGGCCCAGCGGATAATGGCGACGTGGAGAGCTTAGATGCCGCCAGCGAGGAGCCGGACTCTGGCCGAAGAGTATACTTCAACGTGCCGCTCCCGGCGCATGAGCGCGACGAAGACGGCCACCCTACATCGCACTACTCCCGCAACAAGATAAGAACCGCGAAGTACACGCCCATAAGCTTCGTCCCGAAGAACTTGTGGTTCCAGTTCCACAATATTGCGAACATTTACTTTTTGTTTATCATTATACTAGGCGTTGGTACTCCCCTTCATGTGCCAGTTTCGCAAACTAACCACGACTGTATCTAGATTTTCTCAATCTTTGGAGCGTCCCAGCCTGCGATGAACGCTGTGCCCTTGATCGTAATTTTGGTCGTGACGGCTGTCAAAGACGCCATTGAAGATTGGAGACGAACGGTGCTGGACCAAGAGCTGAACAACGCGCCTATCCATCGGCTGGTAGACTTTAATAATGTCAACACCGCCGAAGATACAATATCCGTGTGGCGGAAATTCAAGAAAGCAACCTCCCGGGGAATTTCCGTTGTCTGGAGACTATGGACGGCCAGGAAGACTAAGAAGGGCAAGGAAGGTGGTCAGCGGGGTGCTGAGCACTCGAGACCGTCTATCGAGACAAGACGTGCATCTGTCGTGTCACATCGGACTTCGTACTTCTCGGCAGAACCTGACCCTGGCGATGATGGCATCCCAATGACCCCGGTCCCTTCTCCCCTCCCAGGACAGTCTCCGCGACAGTCGTCACCACCGATGGATGCCCTCGATTTTGGTTTTAATACGCAGCCAGAAGAGGGGGATCAAGTCAGGGCTCCAGTGATGCAAGTTCCGCACGTGCAAAAGTTTTGGGGTAACGTAATGGACCCTTTCAAAACAACACCCGACAAAGCTCGGTTCAAAAAAGATGCGTGGAAGAATGTCCAGGTCGGTGACTTTGTCAGATTGTACAATGATGAGGAAATCCCGGCTGATATCGTCGTACTCTCCACTTCCTCTGAAGATGGCGCGTGTTACGTCGAAACCAAAAATCTGGACGGGGAAACAAATCTGAAGGTCCGTAATGCGCTCCATTGTACCCGCGATGTGAGGCATGCAAGACACTGCGAGCGTGCTGAATTCGTCATCGAAAGCGAAGCTCCTCATTCCAATCTGTACTCGTACAGTGCAGCCATCCGATGGCAGCAACATAACGTGAAGGATCCAAATGCTGAACCTTATGCCATGGCGGAGCCTGTGTCTATCAACAATCTCCTTCTTCGTGGAAGTCAGCTCCGAAATACAGAATGGGTTCTCGGTGTGGTTATGTTCACCGGCGAAGAAACCAAGATCATGATCAATTCCGGCATTACCCCAAGCAAGCGCGCCAAAATCACCAAGGACCTTAACTGGAATGTCATCTACAACTTCATCATATTGTTTGGCATGTGTCTCGTGTCTGGTATTGTGCTTGGCCTCTTCTGGCACAAGGAAGATACTTCGCATTCCTTTTTCGAATTCGGATCTTTTGGGAACAACAGCGCTCCTCTAGATGGGATTATCGCATTCTGGGCCGGGGTTATCCTTTTCCAGAATCTGGTGCCCATTTCCCTGTTCATCTCTTTGGAGATCATTCGAACATTGCAGGCCGTGTTCATCTACAGCGATGTTCTGATGTACTACGAGAAGATCGACTACCCGTGTACACCAAAGTCCTGGAACATTTCTGACGATGTGGGGCAGATCGAATACAT
Source organism: Massariosphaeria phaeospora (assembly GCA_011032825.1). Taxonomy (NCBI): domain Eukaryota; kingdom Fungi; phylum Ascomycota; class Dothideomycetes; order Pleosporales; genus Massariosphaeria; species Massariosphaeria phaeospora. The sequence goes on along the minus strand of JAADJZ010000008.1, from coordinate 1,132,317 downwards.
CTTTTCAGATAAGACAGGCACACTGACCCAAAACGTCATGGAGTTCAAGAAATGTACTGTGAACGGCGTTCCGTATGGAGAAGCCTATACGGAAGCACAAGCCGGCATGCAGCGCAGACAAGGTATCAACGTAGAAGAAGAGGGTGCCCGAGCACGCCAACAGATCGAACGAGATCGTGTACGCATGATCGACGGCATCCGTAACATGCACGATAACCCGTATCTATGCGACGAGGAACTCACTTTCGTTGCTCCTGACTACGTCGCTGACCTTGCTGGGGAATCTGGACTGGAACAGAGACTCGCCAACGAGCAGTTCATGATCGCTCTGGCACTCTGTCATACGGTCATCACCGAAAGAACACCGGGCGATCCACCAAAAATCGAATTTAAGGCGCAGTCCCCAGATGAAGCCGCCTTAGTAGCCACAGCTCGCGATGTCGGCTTTACTCTCGTGGGTCGTGAGGAGGACCGTCTTATTGTCAATATCTTAGGCGACGAGCGCAGATACACCGTTTTGAATACTCTAGAGTTTAATTCGACGCGAAAGAGGATGAGTGCTATCATCAGAATGCCCAATGGAAAGATAATGCTATTTTGCAAGGGCGCGGACAGTATGATTTACTCAAGACTCGTCCCCGGCGAGCAACGAGAGCTTCGAGGAACAACGGGTGAGCATCTAGAGATGTTCGCTAGGGAAGGTCTAAGAACCCTTTGTATTGCTCAGCGGGAACTGTCCGAGGAAGAATATCAAACATGGAGCACAGACTACAACATTGCTGCCAACGCCGTGGCCGGCCGAGAGGACAAACTAGAAGAGGTTTCTGATCGCATTGAGAACCAACTTTGGCTCATTGGTGGCACCGCAATTGAGGACCGATTACAAGATGGTGTGCCTGACGCGATTTCTCTTCTCGGCAGAGCTGGCATCAAACTGTGGGTTCTGACCGGCGACAAGGTTGAGACGGCTATCAACATCGGTTTCTCGTGCAACCTACTCGACAATGATATGGATCTCATTGTCTTCAAAATCGAGGATGAGAGTGTTGCGTCCGCTGAAGCAATGCTTGACGAGAAGCTCGCGATTTTTGGCATGACAGGGTCTCAAGAAGAGCTAGATGCTGCCCAGAATAACCACGAGCCGCCCGCGCCTACTCACGCTATCATCATTGACGGAGACACACTCAAGCTTGTTTTGGATGACACTAACAAGCGAAAATTCCTGCTTCTCTGCAAGCAATGCCGAGCCGTTCTTTGTTGCCGAGTTAGCCCCAGCCAGAAAGCGGCCGTTGTCAATATGGTCAAGACCGGACTCGACTGCCTCACGCTTGCCATAGGTGACGGTGCGAACGATGTCGCCATGATTCAAGAAGCTCATGTTGGTGTTGGAATTGCCGGAGTGGAAGGTCGCGCTGCAGTTATGTCTTCAGACTATGCACTGGGCCAATTCCGCTTCCTCACACGGCTCGTACTTGTTCACGGCCGGTGGTCATACCGAAGGCTAGCAGAAACAATTGCAAATTTCTTCTACAAGGTGAGCTGGTCAATTTGTGGTATAGTGACAATCGTACTGACACATTATAGAACATTGTATGGACATTTTGCTTGTTCTGGTACCAGATATATACCAACTTCGACAGCCAGTATATCTTCGACTATAGCTACATTATCTTCTTCAATCTTGTCTTCACCTCACTTCCCGTCATATTGATGGGTGTTTTAGACCAGGATGTCGACGACAAGGTATCGCTCGCCGTGCCGCAGCTCTACCGCCGGGGCATTGAACGGAAGGAATGGACCCAGCCGAAGTTCTGGTAAGTGTCCGTACTATGACGATTGCACTCAGCTGACAACACTTAGGTTTTATATGGCGGATGGTATCTATCAATCTGCGATATCTTTCTTCATGGTTTACTGTATATTCTCCCCTGCCAAATTTGTCACTGCAAACGGACTCGATGTCGGTGAACTCAAACGAATGGGAGTTTACGTCGCCACTATCGCCGTGTTCTCCGCCAACCTCTACGTACTCTTCAACACATATCGATGGGACTGGCTGATACTTCTCGTGATCATCATCAGTACTATTATGGTATGGTTCTGGACCGGAATTTACACCTCGTTCACAACAAGCGCCCAATTTTACAAAGGTGGTGCGGAGGTTTACGGCAGTCTTAGTTTTTGGACGATTCTCCTGGTAGCGGTGATCATCTGCCTGCTTCCTCGGTTTACTGTGAAGGCCATTCAGAAGATGTATTTCCCTCTCGACGTCGATATCATCCGTGAACAAGTAAAACGGGGGGACTTCGACTATCTGAAAGAAATAGATAGCTACATCCCGCCACCACCTCCACCACCACCCGAGAAGGTTCCTTCCCAGTCCTCATCTGATGCATCCAAGTTTAAAGCTGCACCTGTGCATGCTCAAGATGACGACACGCGACCGATTTACCCGCCCTCGGTAGCTCCGACTGCTACGACGCATAATCCGAGGAGTCAAAATGGAAGCAACAGTACAGACTACACCTTTCGACAATCCGTTGAAGGCATTCCCGCTCGTCGGCTATCACTAGATCGACCACGGCCATCTTTCGATCGAGCGAGGATGTCAATGGACAGAGTGCGCCCGAGTTTTGAAGCAAGTAATGACTTCACCTCAGCCGCAATGTTGAGCCGACTAGAATCAAGTCATAGTCGCAACAGCATACCAAATGCCCAGACCCAAGCTCCCACCATGAGCCGGCTACGAAACGTATTTCGAAGACCTACAGTCACGCGAGAAGAGGCTCCCGATCTAGGCAACGTGCCACCGAACCCTCCGGTTCCACGAAGCCCTCCTCAAAGTCCACCGAACCGACAACGCACGTAATGACGTTTACATAATAAGAAGTACTGCACATTCATTCTGATTACGACTGTACATAATAACGCCTTGGGGTGGGCAGTTCTAGCTACCCTTGACACAAAACCTCTCTTAGTATCTTTTGGATAACATTATATCATGGATTGGCGTTCCGTAGAGTAGCGATGGCACTGAGGTTATTTCTTTTGGCACTATTGTTTAACTACTTGGTTCTCTTGTTTTGTTGGAACTATCCCCTGGAGAATAGGGTGGAGCCCGAGCGGGCGGATTGGTTGGTGTTTGCTTATCCCCACGTCTCTGCAGACAGAAATTCATCCACTTTGTGCATTGTCTTTTTTGTCGTTTTCAAGGTCTGTCGTGTTCGTGTATAGCAGACCCAGCTCTGGAGTAGACGGAGTAGATAATTGCTGTTGATGATATGCTGAGGTATATACTGTGTAGACTTGCAATGTTTGCCAAACGCTATTAGGGAGATGTATCCAGAGGTGCAATCAAGGTCCTACTGTCCATCCGGCTGGTCCTACGTTCGCCTACCCTCCTAAATGTCTAACTGTTGTCTTCTGCAAGCGGCGCAAGAATACACGGTACACCTATAGGAACTTGGTCACTGCTTTGCTTACGTATGCAAGGGTTAAGGTATCATTGTGTCAGCGTGAGCGAGGGAACTTAGTGAAATGGAGCGTAGAGATGTCAAAGTTATGCTCTGTTACTACGGTGACCGGTGACCGGTGACCGTGGATGGTGACAGCGGGTTTTGGCGGGGTTTAGTAAGTGGCAGGGGCAATTAAAGTGGGCCGCGGCCGCGTCGCGTCGGGTTCTTTGAGCGCGGAACTTCCCACTCGCAACGGGAACTCGATTATCAAAGCGCTCCGTCACATCTGCGCTCGACACAACACAACCTCCACACTCTTTCAATCCCCGATCTCTGGCTGCTGGACCGGGCTTGTACCTACTAGACTAACTGGTGCAGCCAGCGTTATCCTCGGCGTCGTCACTCGCTCACGGCTGCACGGCGCTCTTACCTGCGCGGCGGGCTCCTCAAACTCTCACTTCGGGCGGTACATAATCCCTTTATCTCAACGCCTGGGATAAGACCGCGTATTGCCCGTGCAAAGTTCTGTATCCGCGGACATGCCTACGGGCCATTGGTAAAGCTACGAGTAGACAAGAGAGGCCGTCTCAGCGCGTGCAAAGGGACATCATGGCAGAGATTGTAGAACAGATCAAGTAGGCCTCTTCCCTTCCCACCGCTCTCACGTACTCTCAGCTAACCATTATGCTTTACTTCAGTGAACTGAGGACGCTGCCCGCCGACCAGCACCTCTTTTGTCCCCGGAATGGCAGTGACGCCTCGATCTACTTCGACGAAGACGTAGCTAATCTAGAACCCGAAACGGACGCGACGGCAATCACAGAGCGCCGGAACAAAGTGAAAGAGGCCCAAGATCGGAAATGGGTTGCGCTCGGCGCAATGCAGATATTCGCGTTCGATGGAGACGAAGCGGCACCGCACAAAGAATGGCTGGAAAAGCGATTGGATAAGCTCATGACCTCTTGCGATGTCTGTATCCGCGTCTTCCACCAGGCCAGGGCCGATTGGAAAATTAGGCTTATCGAGTACGCATCCGATACTGAGCGAGCCTCCGGGCATAGGCTGACTGGAGACAGACAATATGACGAAGAGATGGTCGTCGAGTTCTTGGGCACCATCGACGAGCTATGTCTAAAGCGTATAAAAGTCGGGCTAGACGAAGCAAATACGGTACTGCGTGAGGCTGACCCAGCAATGCGGGGCGTCCGCATCCTCCCCGATGAAGCAACATACGCCTTCTTCGAAGCGTTGAGCTGTGATGCCCTGATTCGGAACGAGGAGCTTCTTACGGCTCATCTTGACCAGCCGTTTCAGATGGTGCAGACCAAGAAACGTCTAAAGCTGCAGGCATTCCTTCCTGCCATGACCCGTTTTCTCTTCTGCCGAAATGAACGGCGCCAGAACTGGGCGTTTCTGTCATGGTCAACATTCAAGCGAAACATGTTGAAATCCGAATTCGACTGGGCTGTTAGAGACTACTTAGTCGATGCGATGATGAAGGTGCAGATGACGAACCTCGACCTCCCCTTCCTCACCACCTTCTGGCGTGGCGTGAGGCTAATCGTCAGCAAGTTAGACAAAGACCTAATCACGCACTCGATCCGGGGATTGGATGGAGAGTTTTACCGACTTCTCTTGGATCATCTCTCCCTCAACTCGGAAAGCTTCCTGGACCTGGTTTCTACAATGAAGCTGCTTCTCGAAAAGTCTCCTACTGATTTCTGGGACGCCATGGACGCGATAACGCCTTCTACCGCCACCATTGTTGAGCAAGTCTTCAACAGCCCTGTCCTCAAGCAAATACTCATCGTGGCGACTGAAGACAGCGAGGATGATCAGGCTGCTCTGCAGGAATCTCTTGGATGGATTATTCCGTTCCTTGCGTCCATCAAACCTGCAAATTTGACTCTCGCGGTCGGGGCGTTCGCCAACCAGTTTTTTGGTCGTCTCCAATCCGAGCAGTTTTCGCGAACATCTCGAGAGCAATGTTTTCGCGAGGGTCTTCGAGTTTTGGACTATGCATTCCGACGAATGAGTGAAGTCAAGACATCTGACTTCGTGGGTCAGCCTACTGTGAATGGAATGCTAGGAACGCTATCCAATCATATACAGATCATCGTCGCTGGTCTGAAACGGTTTAGCAGTCTGAAAAAACAAGAAGACTTGCAATTAGGCCTATCGATGATTCAACATGCTTTTATCCTAGAGTCTCAGTCCCTCATCGTTGAGAGACAATTGATCTCGGCGAAACAACCGTCCCCTACAGAAACGCCGCCGTCTAGCCCGATCTGGAAAACGATCCTTAGAGCCGTTGATATTAAGAATATCGAGCTCGCAACGCATATACTAGTTGCAGGTCGAAACCTTGTAGGGTTGGAGCCATTGTCTATGAAATCTGGTGTCGACAAGATTCCCCCAACAGTGCGGCATTTCAATGATCGATTCAAGCTTCTCTCACAGTCTATAACTGATATCATTGATCGGCTGGCCGAATTCGACCCGAAACAACTTGCAGCACTATTTGAAAAACCTACTACATCTAGCGCTATCGTGTCGCCACTCTTTTCATCTGCAGAAGATAGCCGAAGTTCCGCGATCGAGCTATTGAAAGTGGTCAGCTCTCAGGACGAACGACGAAACGCACTCCAACATATCTTGAATGCGTACTATAAGAATGTCCTTTCAGGAATATCAGGTTCAATCCGCCAAATCATGCGTAAGAAAGCCTTTGCGCCAGCCCCTAGCATGATCAGGACCTGTTCGGATATCATCGATGTCATGTGCAACTCTCAGGATGGTATACTTCGATCTCGAACCCTCACAGCTGACGAAGCGGGAGTTACGCTGAACTTCTGGAAGAATTTATGGGATGTGCTCACCGTGATATTCGCCACTACTGAGGCCTGGAGTAATCTGGGTTACTACGAAAAGGCTACAATGATGGACTTTTGTCGCGATACCATGCAATTTGCTGACCTGCTCTTTGACCAGTGTAGTATTTTTGCCAGTGCACTGAGAAGCACTGATAAAGACAAGGAAGAGGCTACATCGCGGACCGCACTACTCCAGGAACTGTTACAATTGCCCGCAAAGACTATGGAAGGTATGGCGAAGTGGCTCCGCCTCAGGGATGAGTTTCTTTCTAGCAAGTCTGTCACTCTTATTGGCAAGCTCCTTGTCCGCTTGAAAGGTGTCACCATTGAAGTAGATGCAGAAACTCTCTCATACATGGAAAAGATCCTCTCAGGCGACATACGAGCAAAACTCAGCATGCAGCAACAGGCGGAGCTGCAACGGGCCCTTGAAACCCATCTCGGACATTCTGTAGTCAAAGCAGAAGAACCCGTCAAGCCCCCGAGGCAAGGCTCCTTGAGCAAATGGATGTCCACTGGATCCACAGTTTCAGATAGCAAAGCCAGGGAGTCCGAAGCGCGTGCGAGGCTCTATGCAAGCGTTACTCCAGCCGCCACAGCTTTCAAGGCTAAATTGGAAGCAACAAAAACTCGTGAAAGCAAAGCTACCAAAATAGCACACACAGACGCGTCGAAATTAGCGACTCAAGCGGAATTCAAGAAAAAACGTCACCTGGAGCTGGAAAATGCAAAGAAAGAGAAGGCCGCCGCTATTGCTCTGGCAAAGCAAAGCAGGGGTCTGTCTGCACACACTGCTGAAGCTGGCTCAGGATTAGATGGCCTCGGCGTATTAGGAAAAGACCAGGCGGCCAAAGGAGAGGGCTTGATGCACTCTTCAGACGAGTCCGACGACGAAGGTGATTTCGATGAAGATCTCTTCGGGATAAGGAAGATGAAGGCCAAGCCCGTGTCCAAAACCACTATCGTCAACGAAGTCAAAGTGCAGATGCCCGTGAAAAAGAGGAAGGTCGTTCGATCCATCAAGGACATGCGTGCTCGCTTGGCCCCAGACCTCTCTTCGCTTCACAGAATCATTCTAGGCTGGAACTACTTTCATGAAGGCGACTTTCCCCCAAACTCGAGAACAGACATCTATACAGCCGTGCCCAATACTTTCCGCACTCCAATGGACTATCAATCGACATTTGAACCTTTGCTTACGCTTGAAGCCTGGCAAGGTTTCGTCAAGGCCCGTGAGGAGACCGCGTTCAAACCCTACGAGATCCGTATTGTCTCACGAGCGAGTGTGGACGCGTTCCAGGAAGTTGGCAGTACAATGACGCACGTCGAGAATCGCGAGCTACATGTTTCGGAGGGTGATGTTGTGCTTCTCTCAAGGTCGCGCACACCTTCTACGGAAGATGCTCACTGCCTTGCCAGGGTCTTCCGCGTACTTAGGAAGCAAGCCCATGTAGAAGTCTCATATCGCATCGTGCCAGGAAACTCTTTGCAAGCATCCTTGGTACCGAACGGAACAGTTTTCGGTTCGAAACTTCAATCAATCACTCCTCTAGAGCGCGAGTATGGTGCGCTTCTGGGTCTTCAGTACTACGATCTGTGCGACGAAATCATCCGCGCGAAGCCGTCACCCCTCCTGAAATACAAGGATAACCAGCTAGACCCACTGATAGCAAATTATCAGGTGAACAAAGCACAGGCAAAAGCGGTCAAGTCCGCAATCGATAACGATGCGTTTACCTTGATTCAAGGGTATTTATTAACCATGAAATTCCGTATAAACAACTGCTAACATTGACGTAGGCCTCCAGGATCAGGAAAGACCAAGACCATAGTTGCTATAGTGGGCGCGATTCTATCAGAGACCCTTCGTAATCGTAGCACTGCCATACCAGCTCCGGGTCAGTCCCGCTCCGATGTTGCGCCGAAGAAACTACTCGTTTGCGCTCCGAGTAACGCTGCTGTCGATGAGTTGGTCATGCGATTCAAAAACGGCATAAAGACTTTGAATGGTGATGAGCGCAAGGTCAATGTGGTGCGCATTGGCCGTAGTGATGCTATCAATGCAAATATCAAAGACGTGACGTTGGAAGAGCTTGTCGGAAAGAAACTCGGCATGAATTCCTCGAATGGGAAGGATGCGGAGGCCACGCGCAAAATCTTCCAAGAGCATAAAGAGGTGTCTGAGCAACTTCGCAATGTTCGAGAGCAACTTGACTCTGGGTTAATAAAGGGACCGGATGCCTCCAAATTGCAAGACGAGATGAACGCTCTTCGTAGACACAAAGCAATGCTCGGAACTCAGATCGATAATGCGAAAGATAACGAAAAGACAGCGAGCCGCAATGCCGAACTAAATCGACGGCGAGCCCAAGAACAAATTCTCGCGGAAGCGCACGTCATCTGTGCTACGCTCAGCGGTAGTGGTCACGACATGTTCCAGGGCCTGAACATTGAGTTTGAAACAGTCATCGTCGACGAAGCGGCACAGTGCGTTGAGATGAGCGCTCTCATCCCGCTCAAGTACGGTTGTGCCAAGTGTATTCTTGTCGGTGATCCGAAGCAGTTGCCTCCTACTGTCTTTTCGAAAGAAGCGGCTCGCTTCCAATACGAGCAGAGTTTGTTCGTTCGAATGCAAAAGAATCATCCGGATGATGTGCATCTTTTGGACACGCAATACCGCATGCACCCCGAAATCAGCGTGTTTCCTAGCCAAACATTCTACGACGGGAAGCTGCTGGACGGTGGGGATATGGCCGGTCTCCGGAAGCGACCCTGGCATCAGAGCCTCCTGCTTGGCCCTTACCGATTCTTCGACGTTCAAGGCCACCACCAAGCTGCGCCCAAAGGCCATTCGCTCATTAACGTGGCCGAGATCACGGTCGCTATGCAATTGTACAAGCGACTTATTTCTGATCACCGCGATTACGACTTCAAGGGCAAAGTGGGCATCATTACACCATACAAGAGTCAGCTGCGGGCCCTAAAGGATCGTTTCACACAGCAGTATGGACCTACCATCATCGAGGACATAGAGTTCAATACCACGGACGCTTTCCAGGGACGAGAGAGTGAAGTTATCATATTCTCTTGTGTGCGAGCGTCCCCATCTGGAGGAATCGGTTTCTTGCAAGACATCCGCCGTATGAACGTCGGTCTAACACGAGCCAAATCATCGTTGTGGGTACTTGGTAACTCGCAGTCTCTAGTTCGAGGCCAATTCTGGAAGAAGCTGGTCGAAAACGCGAAACAGCGAGACCGGTATACTGGTGGTGATCTTCTCAAGATACTCCACAAGCATTCGAGTAGCTACCCAACTCCCCCAGGATTATATGACAAGCCGGCCCGGCCTTTCCAGATCAAAGACGAGGGAATGTCTTCCCCGATGAGTCGAACAGACAGCAATCAGTCTTCTGGCTCGTCCGCCCTTGACTACGGCAAGTCGAGCGGACAGTACACCAAACAGGAGGTTAAGCAGGACACTATGGATGGATACGGGTCCAATGCGAACGCCAAGCGGAAGTTCAGCGATGATAATAAGGCAGACGTCGAGATGGAGGATGTTGAGATGGCAGATGCCTGGTCTGATTCTACGCCAAAGGCAGCCAGTGTCAGCGGCCGTTCGACGCCTGCGGGTCTGTCGGATACAACAGGCACTGATGCGAACAAGGCAGCGCCCGACTCTGCCGCACCCATACCAGGCGATATGGTGAGTAGACTGGCTGCGGGCGCGAAGCATAAGATTAGGAGGCGGGCAAAGCCAGCAGCTAACCCGCTTATGCCGCCAACGAAGCGTACGAAGCCGTAGGAGAAGAGATATGGAGAATGGTGTGAATGGGGTGGGTTCTGTCCCTTTTGGTGCATACAATTATTCCTTTCCAGGCGATGGCGTTGGTGGACGCATGTGGAGCATTTCCAGGGCGTTTTGTACACTATGGTCTGCGAAGACAAGTTCGCGTGACATGATCTAGATAGAGAGCAGAGGCGTGGCTGAACGCCATGCTCACGGTAGTACGTGGAGAAACAGACACCACTGAGTGCATGTTGGGTGTAGTGCCGGTCGGATGAGTCTGCCCCGATGCCCTATGTTATTTTCGCACATTGTGGACCAAGTTCCTGGAACCGCCTCTCTGACTACCACTCGCTGTAGAGTCTGTTAAAGCCTCCTAGTATAGAATGTCGCTCCTGCCTTGATGTCGTCTGTTGCCTTGGCCGAGGAAACCCGATCACCCTAATTCCCTTGCAGACACGACTCTCACCACCCGGTCAGTTACAAAGCGAGTCTACCATGCTGCATATCCATATACCATTTTCTCCTTTCATGTCACGATCTTGATTGTCAGCTGTCGCCTCCTGCCCGAACGGGCAGCTTGTACCACCCTCGCGATGTGCCACCGCTAAGCGTCGTGCGACGCCCTAAAACCCAATCATCGTGAGAGACGGCCCCGTCGACGTCTTCGGTCCCGAGTCCCTAGACCGATCGATTGACACGGCCCATCTGCTGGCTTCTAATGTTCCGAGGGAAGGCGGCTTCCCTTTTTTCATCCAGCCCCTAACCCTCTTGACACTCACCCATCCACACACACACACACACCACGCCTTGTTCCGCGCATGTTCTATCCAATTCCCCCTTCACGCACATAAGCGACCCGAACACGATTAGAAGCACTAGCTGTCAGGACTTGTAGTGTCACGTCTCTTCTCGCGAACCGAGTATCGACTCAACCAAGCCCCTGCCCTCGGATAACGCCAGCAGGTTGCACCACAGGCACTATCTGCCATCGGGCATTTGCTTTCTCGCAGCAGATCCCCTTCGATTGCAACCTTGACCGGGACTTGTTAGTTGTGGCTACACGCGTTCACGTCGCACACGAGTTTCATAGGTACGACCCCGACTGCATGTGCTGCGTACCGCGCAATTGATTGTCCCACGTCCTCAAGCCAACAGTTCCTCGCACGCGCTGTGCTCATGCTAGAGCTCTGGCCATCTGGACCGAGCTCACGGCAACCGTCTGCATTCTGGCTCCCAGTGATAATCTGCCGGAGCGCCTCGCAGATGACTCTGCCGTACCCCATGCTCTCCCCGACCATTCTCTTCTTCAAAGTCAGTACCGTGCTCCGATGTTTGGGCACCCAGGAATCAGTGCATTCGAATTTGCAGGAGCCCATGAAGAGATAATAGCTTGGACTCAACGCTCACACGAAGCACAATTCCCTCCCTCAACCCAGGACGAAATCAAGGACCCGGACGACGACGCTCGTACGACTGAGACTATTCCGATACAGCTACTTCTACAGGAGCCCAATGTCCAACAGCGACAGCGTGGGAATTTCATCAACCACACTCCTCGCAAGTTCGAAATGCGGACGGCCAGGCACACTGATTTGCAATCGTCCTCTGTGGAGAGCTACACCAGCCCACCTACCTCCTATCAAGGAAGCTCCGGCGGAAACACACGCAGCTCGTCTGCTAAACACAGGCCAAATTCGTCTTTAGGTTCCTGGAGTGCTCAAATTAGTCGGGCCGTGAACGAGGTTGCGCCAACTGAATTATTTGTCAAGGATATGTTTCACCATCCCAACGGAGAGACCAACATGCAACAGCGGACGGTACTTGGAGGCTCTTTCAGCAATCCTGTGAGCAGCAAGGCGACAAATCGATCGCCGCAAGACAGTTCTTCCCAACTCAACAGTGAGCAAGTCGACCCCATATACTCGGGGCAGGATGACCGGAAACGCCGACGACGTCAAACCCCTTTCAAGATTTCTGCTTCGAGATCCATCACCGCCTCCAAACATTCACCGCTAGAGCCTTGGGTTGCCCGACATCGGCGTGTAGGCACTGGTGGTACCATCGACGACTTACCACCACAGGTAGATATCGACGATATAGCTGAGACTTCCACATTTCGGGCCATTCAAGATTACTTTGACAGCCAAGTAGCATTTCCATTGCACACGCCGGACCTAAACGACAACTATCAAGGGTCTAGCATAGTGGATGCAACAACCGGTTCAACGGAACAACATCTTTCCAGTTTTACTATAGAGCCTACAGCAGTGTTTCCGATCGAAGACTTAGGAGTTCCACAGATCCCTGATCTACCGGACCGCAACCCCGATAGACTACATAAGCTCCCTAGGTCACGGCTTCGATGTCATTCTGAATCCTCTTTGCAAAGTGATCTTGCATCAGCAATCGAAGGAGAGTACTCACCTTACGAGAAGAAGTACGATGCACTCAATGAACCGAAGACCCTCGCACAGCTCCGATTGGGACCAGCTGCAAGTCCAGGTTCATCGACTATGGGCCGGATGGCGCCACCCGTCTCAGGCCATGCTGCCATCACCGCATCGACTGAGCTAAACGATCTTTGTTTCTACTTGAAGAACACGGGTCCTTCACCTGAGCCATCACTGCGGTCAAGGAAGAATTCTGGACTCAAGATGTTCAAAGTGAAAGGGAAGAAAAGCCTTGCGGCGAGAGTCGGCTCCGTGGAAGGATCACCTCAAACTACACGGCCGGAGCCTGTCGTGCCAGCCTGTGCCCGAGAGACGAGGACTCTAGGAGGAGCAAAGCATCTCCGCATAGTGATACCAGCTAGCAACCTGGATCATGACAGAAGCATCACCTTACCTGTTTCCAGGGCCGGGTCAAAGCGGCGGTCAAGGCACGTTTCGATTGCCTGGACAGACGAGATGCTCAACCCGCTGGCAAGCCCAGAGCTCGAGCATGCGATAGCGGACTTCAACGCCCCCTACACTATGCCTCCAGCACCTCCGCCGCGCAGTTCGCGCAGGTCGCCAAAGTCGCCGAAGCCAATACCTGTAGACGATCATCCACTGGCTACAAGGGAGGAGCAGACGAGAGCGCGGAAATTGAGAGATCTGAAACGGATCAAGAGGAAGGAGGTCCCGAGAAGAGAGGCTGATACGGTTGCCGGGGCGCTATCCGCAACAGTACAGGCTCTTGGTTCGTTACGTAAGTCGCCCAAACGCGGCGGGGATACTGGAGATGAGGAGAGTTCGGGGGATAACTCGGCACGGCAGCAGCAGCAGAGGCTCGTGTCTCTACAACGCCAAAACACGGAACTCGCAGGGGTGTTGGCAAAGTTCGTAGGACTAGACTTTGAGGACGGCGACGTTGATGCTGAAGCTGTGCTGAAAGCATGTCGACAGGTCAGCCTGTAGGATATCGATCCCTTTAGGCTATCAAGGTGGTGGAGGTGTACAGGACTAGGGGTATGAAATTTGATCAGGGAGGAACGTGGTGGATGGATTTTTGTAGGTGACGTGGAGATGTAAAAGATGGGATGTAGCATGTAGTTGGTTAGATTTATGATGAAGGTGAAGGTTCTTCCGGGTATGTGTTTTTAAGCTTGCCTAGGTAGCTATGCAAAGTCCTGAGGTCTAATTTTAGCAGACGGAGTCTTTACCACTTCCCTCGACAGCACAGCAAATAGTTATCCTGGCTGCTGCGAATATCTTTATTAGATCATCTGTAGTATTTATACTCCATCGAAATATATTGATTTGCAAAGGCCCACCCCAAAACAGCTAGCCATCCGCCTTATCGATAAAGCCAGCTGTACCTGGCAACCCCTCGATTCCCTCCACACCGACAGACACCAGCATCTTCAATTGCCCCCGCCTCACCCCTCGAACACGTTTGAAACCTCTCCTGGGGCTCTTCTAGCTGCGCATTATCTTTCCGGGCAAACTTAGAGGCGAAATGGCACTCCAAGCTCCTGTCACGGATGCAAACACGCCGCTGTTCAGCTCCGCGCTCGTCTCCCCCGATGTCGTGTCGGAGCTGCCTGAAGGCTACAAGTGCCGGCCGCTGCAGCGATCAGACTATCACAACGGGTTCCTGGACGTGCTGAGGGTGCTCACGACGGTCGGGGACGTGACCGAACAGGTGCGACCCAGTCTCCCATGTCATCTCCGCTCGCCTTCATGCTAACCCCCCACCGCACCAGCAATGGAACGAGCGCTACGAATGGATGGCGCACCACAACGACGAGTACTTCCTACTCTGCATCACCGACGCAGCCAACCACATCGTCGGCACGGGCGCGCTGCTCGTCGAGCGCAAGTTCATCCACAACCTCGGGCTCGTCGGCCACATCGAGGACATTGCCGTGGCCAAGGACCAGCAGGGCAAGAAGCTGGGCCTGCGCATCATCCAAGCGCTGGACTTTGTCGCCGAGAAGGTCGGCTGCTACAAGTCGATTCTGGACTGCTCCGAGGCCAACGAGGGCTTCTATGTCAAGTGTGGGTTCAAGCGCGCCGGCTTGGAGATGGCGCATTACTATGGGCAGAATAAGCCGAAGGGGGGGCAGTAGGGAGGTAGGATGGTGGGTGGGGGACGTGGTGCGGGGAAACTGTGAAGGTGGTGGTGGTGGTGTGCATTTGAGGGCGTTGTGTAAAATGGATGGGTATCTCTTCATTGGGGAATGGGTATAGAGACATATAGAAACATTTCATTCTGGAGTCTAGCAAGGCCTCACGTTAGTAACTACAACTATGGCCGCTTATTCCAACGCACTAGTAGGTTCACGTGTGTTAGCCGAGTCGGGTCCACTCCTGCATCCTTCCAACCTTCGGACTCATCCCTTCACATACCCGATCATTGCACACCGTTTATTTCATGTCGAATAGCATGTCTGGGTTAGCCTTTCTTGGTGTAATCTAGAGTTGCCTGAGATTCTTCATCATAGAGCTGCAAGCTAGAGTTTTCCCATCACCGCAAAAGGAGGATATGCTTCACACAGATGGGAACCAGCACCCAAATATCACACCAGAAGATGGCGCAGAAACCGAAGCGCCTGAATCCTCAACGGAGCCACACGAGAAGCTTATGAAACCTGGGCACGACTCCGACAACAAACTGTCCCGGCCTGCGCAGTCGAACGGCGCAAAATTCGAACCGGTAAACCTGGAAGAAGCGCCTCAGCTCGAATCTGGACTGCCGCCCGAGATATGGACCATCGTGCAATCAGCGCCGGCGAAATTTACCCCGGAGTACTTTCTCGACGTGAGCCGCAATCTGCTGGAGAATCCAAATTTGACGGCATCGCACCTATCGCGCGCCGAGCTGTCGTATAAGAGTTTCGCGGATGCGACATTCAACCCCACGGCACGGCATCCACATGAGCTTGCCAGCATCGTCAAGCACATGAAGACAGACCACCAACCCCGATTGATTGTAGGCGGTGTTGCGGGCTATTCGCTCGAGTGGACGGTCGTGCGGAAGCTCATACCCAGAAACCCGAAACTGGACGCGCCGCTGCTGCAAACATGCCATTTGTTTACGTCCACTGAACGAATCACCATCCAGGACAACACATCAGGGACCACGCGCCAGATTGCCGCGGACCGCTATCTCGTAGTCTATCTCCCGCACGTCTCAGACCCAGCATCCATCCCCTTCTACCACCCCAAGGTCCGCGGCCTGGCCATACTGTACACGTTCCAGCGCGATGCGCCGTCCCGCTCCGCCGCACCGCCGGGCACACTATCTGTATACTACGACCTGTTCCCTGAGAAACCGCTCGACAACCGACTGTCGCGCACTGCGTTGAAGATGCTCGAGATCATCCACAAGCATTCGCGCGGGCGCATGGCCGGCTACCAGAAGCGCGTGCACCACGACGTCGTCATCGCGCAGAAACCCTTCCAGGACACGTATGCGTATCTGAAGGGTAAGTACGCCGTCGGCTTGATCGAGCGCTGGGTAGAGCAAACGCCGGCTGAGAAGCACGTCTTTGAGGATCTGGGCATTGCCGCGTTCTTGGTCGAGCTGTGGACGGACATGTATGGCGGGAAGCGTTCTTCGGATAAAGTGGAGTCTGCGCAAGATGCTGCTGCGCGGAACGATGAGGAAACCCGTGGTCAGGACGCTGAGAATCAGCGCAGAGCAAAGGCCCAGCGCGAGTTCCCTGGCTTCGCGGATATCGGATGCGGGAACGGCCTCCTAGTCTGGATCCTCAACCAAGAGGGCTGGCTCGGCTGGGGCTTCGACGCCCGCAGACGCAAGACTTGGGCCACGTTCGGCGATGCCTACGACGAGAAACTTAAGGAGATGCTCCTCGTCCCAGAGATGCTGAACAGCGAGAACAGCGAGAAAGACAACAACGCCAAGCAACAGCAGCCTCAACCTCATCCCCCGCCCACGGAGCCCGCCCGCACCCACAACGGCATCTTCCCACCAGGCACCTTCCTCATCGCCAACCACGCCGACGAACTGACAGTCTGGACGCCGTGCCTCGCCTTCGTGTCCGCGTCGCCCTTCCTCGCCATCCCCTGCTGCAGCCACAACTTCGCCGGCACGCGCTTCCGCGCGCCCTTCCATGCCAAACACTCGTCTTCCCCACCGACTACGACCACCACCGGGACCAAGGCGTCCAAACCCACCCAGCCGTCCGCCTACGCCGCCTTCTGCAGCTACGTCGCGCATCTCACCGAGCGCATCGGCTACGTGCCGGAGAAAGAGCACCTGCGCATTCCGTCGACGCGCAACGTTGCGCTTCTTGGGCGGGCGATGAAGGCGGCGGGGCCGGGCGACTTGGGGCATGGGTTGGGTTTGCAGGAGAGGATGGCGGTGGTGCGGGAGTTGGTGGCCGCCGAGATGCACATACCAGAGACGGGGATTGAGCAGGTGCGAGCGCAGTGGTTGACGAGGGGCAGCGGGTTGGTGAAGCCAGGGAAAGGGGCGGGCCATTGACCCATTCGCTTCTGTTCTTACTGGTACACACAAGTCTCCAAAAGGAGCAAACACATATCGCCCATTGTCCGCATCCAGACTAACAGACCACCTACATTATCCGTCTTGTAGTAAGCCCTAAAATGCCCGTTTCCCATGCAGAATCACATATGCCGAACAGATTCGGGGTACAGGCTTGGCAGATTAGCTTGGATAGACACGGGCGCGACTACTGAGCTACTGCGCAGACGTTCGGATATCGCTTCGTCATCTATGAGGCTGAGGCTGGAAGGCAGACTTTGATCAAGCACACAAGTGCAATTTACGTAGTTGTTATCGTCGGGTTTGGAATTCCGGGCTGGTGGTGCCCAATGATCGGAGTAAGTACCATATGGTCTGCAGCCATGAAATTATTATCTCGCAACTTGACAACAGAACCAGAGGGCCCTTGTTGTATTTTACGTAGTTGTGATTGTCGGAAATGAAAATTCCGTGCGGGTGGTGCCAAGTGATCGGAGTAAGTACCCTATGATCTGCAGACATGAAATTGTTATCTCGCAACTTGACAACAGAACCAGAATGGCCTTGTTGTAGTTTGTTGTATATCCTAGCCGAGGTTCACGATTAGTAGTGTGAGATTGCTTAGAGGTATCTCAGCCGCAATGCATGTATGCCTGCACCGCCTCCGAACAAGTGGGATTCCGGTGATCTCGGTGATCTCGGTTACAGCCGCACATAGGCGAGGCTGCGTGTTGTACCTAGCTATCGCGACATGCTGCTTCATTAGGTGTTCTCCTGCTCAGTTTAATTCTTTTCCGGCTGACCCACAGGGCTGAGGACATTTGGCTCAGGAATTTGGAATGCGGTGCTGCCCAATTGGTATGCACGGAACGGAATGGAAGTGTGGATTTGGGGAAGTGCGATGGGGTGTTTGTTCACCGGTCCGACGTTCACGTTGTAAGCGCGTGGTTTTCAAGGTTCTTTGGTACTATCAGCGCTAGGACAGTTCGAAGAGAGGAGGCTGGTGATGGTGTTGAGCAAGGAGGATATTCCAAATAGTTGTCTGGAGGTAGAGCATAAAGAGCGAGCATGGCCGCGATAGAAAACTCCACCATCGACAGTGTCTTCTCCTCAATCATACAGCGCCGATATTCCCACTACACCCAAGCTCTTTCTCTATCCATAGACATCCTAACTACCTTACCTTTCGAAAAAATGCAACAAAGTATCCTGAAGGCTTTCCTTGCCGCCCTAGCCTTCGGCGCCAGCCACGCAGCTCCTACCGACAATACTGAACTGTTGGGAAAGCTCATCACCACCCCTACTCAAGTACAGCGCTACCAGAAGCTTCTTACCGATGCTTCAGGCTCGAAACTCCTCAGCGACGAGGACCTTGCCAAAGCCACCGTTTATGACTTCAATCAAAACGCCGGCAGTATCCCCGGGTCACAAGGGGGCATGAACAGCGTCGTAAGTCCACCCAAACCTCACTCACCGTTGTATTCCCGGTCTAACACAGTGCACACAGGCCAACACCAGAAGCTTCCCCTTCCTCTTCGGTGCCGACCTCAGCGTCAACCTAGGCACCGTTGGCCCCTGCGGCGTCCTCCTCCCCCACGTGCACCCGCGCGCCCACGAATTCTTCGTCGTCGTCGACAACGAGGTCACCTTCGGCACGAACCTCGAAATCGGGCTACTCGGGGACCGCTCGCCCACCCCCGAGTTCGTCGGCAAGCTCACGAAGAACACCGGCACGCTGTTTCCCCAGGGCGCCGTGCACTACCAGATCAACGACTCGCAGAACTGCAAGCCGTCGACCGTGGTTGTGTTCTTTACGTCGGACGACCCGGGTACAACGACGGTTTTGCAGGAGCCAGTGGGTGGTGGGAATGCGACGACGCTGGGCAGGAGGGAGGTCGGCAGGAGCGGGTTTGAGGCTGTGCGCGCGGTGACGCCTCCGCATATTGTGAAAATGGCAGACGCGTGCTTTGAGCGCTGCAACATTGCTTGATCGGGAGGCGATGCATGATGGCGCGCATTTTCTAGAGTAGAGAGGTGGATTGTTTCATTTGTTGGCTCATCCAGGCTTCTGTGTAGTGTCAGTGGCCCAGTCGTTCATTAGAGCTCATTGCATAATACATAGATAGAATACAGTTTACTGTAATTAGACATTAAGAGGGCCACTCGTGGCATGTTATTATCGAGCAACGACTGTGTTGTAGTGTGGGTGGATGACGTCAAGGATTGTTGTCTAAGTCGACGCACAAATTTCGATAAGGTTTCTAGCGAGTCGATTATGAAGTGGGTCTGAGACAACAAGACGTCTATATACCGGCTTATTTGTAGTCTGACTGGCCTTTTGATCCGTGAGATGGTTGCCTGCCCAGGCGGTTGCTGGTAAGAGCAGAAAGGGGCGACGCCAGGCTTGATTAGGCCGTAATTGACGCATAATCGCCACCACGTGATACCGTGACTGCCAAGGATCAAGCGCGAGCTTTACCATTCACCACCCCCACTTCCTCCCTCAGGATTTATCTTCGTTCCTACTACCCAACGCACCACTCCACTCACTGCCGCCGTCGTCTGCACAACCACCCCCCAATTTCGGCCGCCTGTACACCAAATAGAGATAAACAAGATGTGAGTGCTGTTGAGCGCCATCAAGTAGTCGTGGCTAACGGCGGCGTAGGTCCGGACGGCGAGGCAGGGCTGCGGGGATCCGCGGGCCGCACTCTGCGTTGACCGATTTTCTGGCGGTGAGTCCTCATTAGTGCTGCGTCGAAATAGGTGTCGTGTCATCTGTGCTCTCTTGTGACGGTCGAAAGACTGTTCCGCAACAGCCGTGCTGCACAGCTACCTTCCATTCCAGACCGGCCCGCGCGCTGGGCCAGGAATCGGGACTGACACTCCACACCAGGCCAACAACATCTCCGCACAAGAAATTCGCGACTCATATCGCCAACGCGTGGCACAAGCCGAGGCCGAAGCCGCCACCACAGCCGAAGCGGGAGACAACGGCGAAGGTCCATCCGAACACGCCGGCGATGGCGATGCCGAGGCGGAAGAACAAGCTCAAGCAGAGTCCTCGGCAATGGCAGCTGAACGATCCAAGAAGCGAAAGCGAGACCAGGATGATGCGATTGCCAAGATCAAGAAGGGCAAGGAGTCCAAGAAGACGGCCGCCAAAAAGAAGAAGAAGAAGGGCGGATCAGACGATGGTTCCGACTACGAGGATATGATGGACATGTACAAGAAGGCGAAGCCATTACCGGGCCAGCGGGGAAGCTGTGAGCTTTGTAGCAAAGCGTTCACGGTTACGCCATACAGCAAGGCCGGTCTCGACGGCGGCTTGCTGTGCACGCCTTGTGGAAAGGAAATAGCCAAAGAGGTAAAGGCAACCGAGAAGTCGAACAAGCCTGCCGTGCGCAGGGGCAGAAGGAAGATCGAGAGCAACCGTCTGGACGGATTCAATTTCCGCGGAACCAAGACCCTACAGCAACTCTGCATCGAGAAGCTCGCGAACCATGCCGACGATATCGATGAATTTGGCGATATGCCCGAGCCTATCATGAAACGTTTGTCTGAGATCTTCTCCAAGAAGCGCGCCACGAATTCGACGACACTGAAGCTGTTCTTGCAGCCGGACATGCGCAGCTTTGCTGTCCACGAGGCCGCCTGTAAGTACTTCTGTATCCATCGGACTCGCAATCAGCTTACAAAATCTAGATCTCCAAACGGAAGATTACAACCAGATCTTCGCCGTCATTCCCAACCTCAAGAAACTCGCTCTTCGCAACTGCTGCCAGTTCAAGGATGTGAACATAGAATACATGATAGAAAAGGCCAAATCGATAGAGGCCATCCAGCTGCTTGGTGCCAATCTCGTGTCAAACGATAAATGGATAGACCTCTTTGTCGCCCGCGGCAAGGACCTGAAGGCGTTGAAGCTCGAGTGGCTCGATGCGGCGTTCGATGACCAAGCGGTGGAAGCACTGACTACCTTCTGTCCAAACCTGGAGCGACTGAAGCTCGAACGCTGCAAGTTACTTGGCGTGGACAGCGTCGACGCCATCGCCCGTCTTGAGAATCTTAAACATCTCACGCTTCGATTCAACGTCGAGATTCCTCGCGAACGCATCATTAACCTCGTGCGCACCATTGGCTGTAACCTACGCACTCTCTGTCTCGAGAACTTTTTAGACAACGCGTCCGATCCGACCGACGAGCTCCTCGACTTAATCCACACTTGCTGCCGCCATCTCCAGAAGCTGCGCTTCACCGAGAACAACGAGTGTTCCGATGAAGGCTACGTCAACCTCTTTAAGGGCTGGGCTAATCCCCCGCTGCGCTACATCGACCTGAACACGACCCGCGACATCGACAACGGCAACCCAGACGGCCCAGAAGACTTCCCTATCGGCCTCGCATCCGAGGGCTTCAAAGCCCTCATGGCGCACTCAGGCCGCCAGCTTGAATACCTCGACATTGCATCCTGCCGCCACATCTCGCTCGATGCCTTCGCGGACACGTTCGACGGCAAGAAGCAATATCCGAACCTACAGGAAATCAACCTGTCCTTCTGCCCCGTCGTCGACACTGTCATCGTCGCGGGCATCTTCCGCAGCTGCCCGAAGATCAAAAAGGTGGTTACGTTTGGCTGCTTCCAAGTCAAGGATGTTGTTGTACCCAAAGGCATCGTTTTGATTGGCGCTCCGAGGGCTCACGATGCGCTGGAGCAGTTTGGTGAGGTGGTCATGGAGTTCCAGAAGGAGTTGAGGAGGGAAATGGAGAAGGATATGGAGAGGATTACTGGAAGAGTGGTGCCGGTCATGTCCTAGGAGGATAGGTGATACATAACGGATGGTGTTCCGGTCTCGGATTTCGGCGTTGGCAATGGTATGGTTCAAAAGGTGAATACGGGGCATGGCGCAAAGATGGGTCGGTCTTCTCAAGATTATCGCTCCAATGCTTTCGATATATGAGCCTGTACGCCAACTCATCAGAGTTATATATATCACAAGTACGTTTAAAGTCACAGTCAACAATACAAGCACCCCCTCTGTTCCCCTAGGAGAGATCCAACACCACCCTCCCCTTCAACCGCCCCTCCTCCATCTCTTGAAACACACTCGTCAACTGGTCCATCTTCTCCACCCGATAATGTGACTTGACCACGCCCCGCGCCGCAAACTCCAACGCCTCAATCGCCTCCTTCCGATCCCCAACCGCAACCCCGATAACCTGCAGCGCCCGCGCCACCATGACGTTCGGCAGCGCGCTCGCAATGGGCACGGGCTCGCCCTCGGGAATCCCCACGCACACCATGCGCCCGCCAAACCGCAGCATGTCCAGACTCGTCGCATACGCGCCATTATTCGCCGTCAGCACGAGCACGGCGTGCGCGCCCAAGCCGCCCGTCAGCGCCTTCACCGCGGCAGGCACGTCGTGCGTCGTGTCGATGGCAACGAAGTGCTCGGCGCCGCTGGCCAGCACCAGGTCCTTCTTGCTCGAGTGGTCGATGCCGATGACGCGGTGGCCGATGGCGCGCGCGGAGAACTGCACTGCCAGGTGGCCGAGGCCGCCGCCTGCGCCCGAGATGGCGACCCAGGTGCCGGACGCGGCGTTGCTCTTGCGCAGTGCGGCGTAGACGGTCAGGCCGGCGCAGAGGAGCGGCGCGGCGGCGGCGGAGTCGAGCGAGGCGGGGATGGGCGTCACGTAGTTGGCGGGTGCGAGGACGTACTGCTGGAAGGTGCCGGGCGTGTAGTAGCCGGATATTTTCTTATCGTCATTAGCCGCCGTTCATTATGACAACACCCCTTCGTAATGTGTGTACGCACCCCATTCGGACAACACGCATCCGCGCCCGCCCTGCACGCCTCGCAACTCAGACAAATGCTTGCCATCCACTTTATGCCCACGCGGTCGCCCAGCTTGACCCCGTCGTTAGCTGTGCCGGGCCCCATTTTCACTATCGTGCCGACGCCTTCGTGGCCGCCGACTTGGCCGGGTTGCGTGGGCGCGGGGAGGGAGGCGCTCCATGCGTTCATCATGATGCCGTAGTCCGAGTGGCAGACGCCCGAGTGGGTTCTGGGGGTGGGCGGGTTAGCATGGTGAGAAGAGGGAAAGGCGGAGTGCAAGAAAGAGATGATGAGGGAATGGGAGGTCTAGGAGATGTACAGAAACATACAGATTGACCAACACCTCGCCCAGGCCCGGCTCCGGCATATGCAGCTCCTCGATCTTGGTGGAGAGGGTTCCGGGCTTGTCGTACACAACGGCTTTGTACTTCTTCGGTAGCTCGGCCATGATAGCTTGTTTGCTTTGCGTGCTTGCGTGCTTGCGTGCCTTGCGTTGTTGAAACCGTGTGTCTTGCTCTGTAGAGCTTCAAATTCAATTGCCCAGTGTATATACAATGATAGGCAGCAAGCGAGACCGTGAAAGAGCGACCAGAAAGAGTAGAGTAGAAAGGGAGCGGAGAGAGGGAGAGAGTAAGTAAATGTAGCAGAGAGAGCCCGTCTGCCCCACCATAGATGCAGCAGCATTGCTTTAGCTACCCCGCCTGTAACCCCCTAGTAACCCCACTCCCTACCCACTTCCCACGCGCCAGGTCCGCGCTAGGTAAACACTTCGCGCACGTGCAGTCTATGCACCCGTGGACCTGGAGGAGCGTCGGCCGAATCAGCCCGAAGTCGAATCTAATCTGGAGACCAAATTGGCACGTGTCTGTGCCAGCGCGACTTATGTACCCATACACGTCCCTCTTCTTCTCTGATTTCCTACTACCCTAACCGGTTTTCAACAATCCTCTTGACGGTGTATGAGATTCCAGCAAGTCTAGGAAAGGTTGCCTGTACCTTTACGAACCCCATTGTATCCAGCACAAGGGATGATGCCCAAATAGAGATACACAAGCGAGAGGGCCCAAATAATGTAGGCTAACACCAGCAATGATTTCTAGAACGGCGGTGCCCTCTATATGCCCAATGCTAGTGGAATTTGGCACTAACAGCACCATACCTCACCCGGTCCACCCTCAACTCAAACACCAACCCCGCACTCTCAATCTTCATATCTAGCGTGAAATCCAGATTATCGAATTCAACACCAGTCGTTGTCGTGAGGCGCGTAAACAAGCTTCTCGGCACAGTATTGAGGTCGGTGGTCAACGTGCAGACATGGATAAGGTTTTTCGTGTATGCGTCAGGCGCGGTGTCCGAATCGCACGCAATGAGGTCGTCTTCTACAACGAGGGACTGCCCTGGTCGGAAGTTGCGCGTGTAGTGGAAAGAAATGGGATGGGATTCCGAAACTTGGGCGCCCTATCGCCATGCTAGTAAGTCTCGCTGCTGTGTTGAACGGAGAAGAGTCGGCTCACCTTTGCGATGTGCCACTGCATCCTGTCGCTGATCATGAATTTTTGCCAGAGGGGGCTGTAGTACCTTTTTCGGCGCGTCAGTAGGGGAGGTATGGGAGAGCGTATGGGGAGGTGATCTTCACGTTTGAGAGGGGGGAATACCTATCGGATAGCGGGTGCTTGGCCTCGTCGAAGACGGTAGCATAGCTTGTTCCATAATGCCATCTGCTCATTCTGCTGACGACCATGCTGCCTTCTAAGCCCCTTAGTACCGCTCCTCGCACAACCGCCGTCCAAGCGTACATTGGATGCATAACCTTCTCGTAGTCAGCTTTGCACCTTTCGTTCCGGATTGCTTCTTACCTCGATCGCCTGATTGCTACTCAGCGCTACTGCATGTGTCGGCCTCTCCGTATATGGTGGCGGTGGAGCACTGTTAAAGTGGGCTTTCATGCGACTGTACAGATAGTTACTCTGGCCGAATCCTCCCACCAGTACAATACCACATACGAGGCCACCCTTGCTGCGTATAGTCCGTACTTGGCCTTCCACAAGACTTATCACCTCCTGCACTATAGGATCAAAGATGTCCTTAACCTGATCTGCGGTCATGACCAAGAATCCAGAATCCAGACCAGCTTCTTCATCATCGGGAAGACCCGGGAAGGGAACGTTGACTTCGCTGTGCTCATCCTCACTGAAATTGCGCTTGACGAACTCCTCGAAGTACTTCAGTCCCATGTTCCAGGTTTTGGCTTTTTTTTCTCGCATCATCTCGTAACGTTCTGTGCCGATGCGTTGCTTGACGTGGTCTTCAAAACGGAAGTTTAAGAATGCGGAGCCGCAAAGACCGCCCGTTCCCACAGCAGATTCTTCAACGCGCAAAGGGTTGAGCTGTGCGATTTTGTACGCAATAAGATCCACCGTACCGCCACCTACGCTAAAACATCAGTATAAATGCCCAATTCGGCTGTCAGGGTACCTACCAGCATCACACACGATAAAGTTGTCCCCAATTTTGAGATGGTTCGGTTGGATTGCTCTCAGAGTATAGACTGCAGCTGCCTCAGGTTCACTAATCAACCTTAGGTCATGCCGTTCTCCCATTCCTGCTTTCTCTGCTGCCTTCAATGTCGCATCCTTAGCGGAATCAGACCACACGGCTGGCACTGTGAGGACGAACTGGACTTGCGTCATGCTCATGAAGGTCTCTCCATATCTTCTCGTCAACGTCTCCATTGTGTGTTTGTGTATTTGTGCCAGGTAGTCGGAGACGGCTTCCATGACGGTCTTTTCATATTTGCGCAGTTGGGCGGCGGTCTCGAGGGGCGATACGAAATGCGGGAGCTTCTGGTTTTTATCGAGGAAGAGCTTTATGCACCGAAGACGCGTCTCTTCGGGCTTGAATTGGAATCCCCATTTGATGTTTCGTACGTGCTTTCCAAAGCTGTCTACTGAGGTGCTCGGGTTGTTCTGAGATGGAATGTCGTACGCGATCTCGGTGGGAACTTTATCCGATGTGATACCTGGAATCTGGATTAGCTTCACGGAGTAAACCCCATTGCACAGTTGTTTGAGCGTACCATTGCCACCAGGCCATGTCTTGATTATGTCGATGTCCTCAGGTGTCGCGCTATATACAGCGGCAACACCTGTTTGTAAGATTAGCTGCCCCGTTGTTTGTGTCCGATATTGCTAGTGCAGACTACCCACCGCTATAGGTCGTGCCAAAGTCGACACCCACAATCAACCGGTCTTGAGTAGCATTCCCATTTACAGCGCTACCGGCGCCTGGAGCGGGGCTATGGTTGGAGATTGGATTGAAGGCGTATGGGATGTTACTCCCTCTGACATGGAACGCGCTACTCATCTCGTAGACCTTCGACTCAGTCGCACCGAACTAGGGTTTGTTCATAGGTGAACACCTTTGCTGCATCGATATCGGTCGCTTAGGGCCTGGTCAGAAGAGTCGTCTCGCAGGATTGGAGAATGAAAATGCCATTCGAAGCGGATAGGCCAAAAGCCTCGAGGTCATTGACATTGGTGCCTGAGAGGCATTGAGACGGTTAGGCACCTGTGACAGGCACTGAGGTCTGATAACAGGCCAGTAGACGGGACGGGATCGGACTCAGCTAGAGTGAACTCAATATGTGGCTGTGCTGTGTGGCTGAAGCTAAGATGGCCCCGCGATCTGCACGTTAGGCATCCTTCATCACCACTTACCTACATCGCATTCGGCTCTGTGATCCAGCGTGCGACGAGCGGACAAGCCAAATCCGCTAGAGTCCCAAAATCTTAATGGCAAGATGGTGAGAAGTCCGGTCGGCATCTTCGGAAATCGGACATAGGTTACATCAGTTATGACAGGGGAGAAGAAGAAGAGCTCCGGTAAGGATTGAAGTTCCTAGCACCCATAGTACACCTCACTTGAATGTACTTGGCGCTCTCTCCTAACTTGCAATAGTTCTCTCCAGTCGGCTTGGGGCGAAACGACCCGGGAAATCGACCTCCAAGAATCCCAAATCCTCGGCACTGTCGGCCATTACTACCCCTCCACGAGCCGCTATCGCGTCTGCGCAGTCCAAGAAGGACGATGTACAGCGTCTAAAGAACCCGTTCAATGAAATGCTTATGCATAAGTCTGAGGAGGAGAAAGATGGAAGCAGTAGCGCCGCCTCAACCTTGGATGACCCAGAACAAGAACGCGAGGGAAGTGTCTCGGGAGGAGGTATAAACGACGCGAATCTGCATACCAGACTAGCAGAGCTGGAGCGAGCCTTGATAGTGGCACATGAAGAGCAAGATGAGTTAAGGGCAGAGCTGGACAAAGTTCGGCAACACGGGCAGGCGTATAGGGAAACTGTTGATGGATATCGACACCAGCTGTCTGGGACGTACACTCAAACGCACAGCACTCCTGGAGCCTTCCAGCACAGTCCGCAGCAAACATCCCCTCGGCAACGCTCGAATTCTGCAGCTCACGAGCAACGGATAGGACATCGTGTGTCAATGACTATGCAACGGGATGACTATATTGAGCACGACTACGAATTGCGCTCCAAACTCGCCGAACTAGAAGACCAGCTTGTCTCTCAGGATGCTCACTACCAAGCCAAACTTGAACAAGTCGCTTTCAAGGGAGAGTCCGAATGGAACGATCTTACAAATCGCCTTCATCGTTCAGAGAAGGAATCCCATGACCGTCTCCAACAGCTACTGTTGCTGAAATCCAGCATATCGTCACTCACGCGCGTAGACTCACAGGTTACGGACAGCGCACTCTCAGATTTGCTTTCCCAACTTGCAAATCGAGCCCGCGAATGGGTCATATCTAACTTCCGGCGCTCCAAACTTAACTTTAAGAACCTACCCCTAGATACAAGCAAAGCCCTGAGATCCATCTATCCCAATTACACATCCATCGACTCTAGAGACCGCTTGGCTTTATATCAAGCTATCATCTCGAATGCGCTCATGCGCATCTTCGGAGAACCAATCGTTGTGGGATTGCCTGAGAGTGGGCCGCTCTCTCCGATCCGCCAGCTCGCTGCATATATCCACAACACCGGGCCAGACTATCGCGCCTGGCGACGGACAACGATTCGCGCTTTAGAGAAAAGTGAAGCCAGATACGCATTGCAACAAGAAAGGGAGAAGCTGCTACACCGGCTGGCCGGAGAGATAGGCCACCAACTCTTTACCCTTACCTCCATCAACCTCACCACCGTGGCACAGCTGTCACTTGTTGATATACTCAACACGGCAGCGGATCTGCAACACACTTTGTTGCTGCAAAAAGCCCAGTACAAAATCCACTTCTTCCGGAGTGAAGAAAGCCGAGACATGTACTACGACGACGACAAGATGGAGTCTATCAATGATCTGGACAGCGGTGTGGATGACGATGGTGATGTGTTCACGGACCGTAGATTCCTATTCTGCGTTTTCCCGTGCTTGGAGAAGTTTGGGGACGAATGGGGAGAGAATGTAGACGTAAGTAACGTATTGCTGAAGGCGAGGGTATGCTGCGGTGTAGGTTGAGGCGTTATTGCATGCATTGCCACGTTGAATATGCGAATCTACTGAAAGATGTGCCATGGGCGAAGTCTCATTCTGGCCACAGGAAGTGCTTGATGAGCGGGCCAGACTGATATAGCAACGCCAGAGGCGGTAGCAGCACGGTCCCACAGTCGGTCACACAAAACGTGCGGGCCGGCAGGATTGTCGTGAGCTGTTCGATCTTCGCACGAAGACTAATTGACATGGTACTGATGAACCATGGCAACTCAAAGTATGTGCGGTTACGGGTCAGGCTTCGACCACCTCAATAGAATGCCAGATATAACAAAATCAAGTCATATTAATACAATGCTCTAGAGACAGGAGCTCAATCGTCGTCATCGTCTTCCTCGCCTTGAACGTCCATGACTCGTTCTCCGGCTTTCTCAAGCGTGCGACGGCTCCATGCTCGGACGCCTTTGTATGTTGCCTGTTTGAAGTCAGCAGACGCACCAATCAAAATCCCAATGCACCGAGTACATACCACGAGGAAGGTGAAAACTCCAATTAGGATAATCATCCAGCTCACTTGCTCGTACCTATCACGCCCTGTAGTCCTACCTCTACTGCCGCCAAATCTGAAAATGGAGAAGGGGTTCGCGAATATGACTTTCAAAAACCCAATGACTCCCATACTGGTGAATCCTTTCAGAAAGTGCTCTGTCCATGATGCTGCATCATCTTCGTAGTCGTAGTAGTAGTTGGAGCTCGACCAGGGCATTACGTAGCTCCAAGGGTCAAGATACATGTTGATGATTGGGTCTGCAACGAAACCTAACAGAAATACGACCAAAACAAGGATCAAGACGGTTAATGTGACTTGGGCAGCTGCAAGAATGATCAACTACACTGTTCGACAAGAACTGGTTATGCGGAAGAGTGACTTACTAACACTGGCAACGAATCTGCCAGCCCCCAACCTGGCGAGTCGGTACTTGAAGCCGCATGTTGGACATTGCCAGTAATTGCGGCGTCCATAGCTCGGATCTGCGTGGCGCCACGCCTGTAGACAAGCTTCGTGGACATATTTAGAGGAGCCCTTACAGTGGCAAGGTCTGATCAAGCGGCCCGATTCGTCCTCGTACGTAACATTAGGGGTTGACTGCAAGAAGTCCGGCAAGTTCTCTAACGGAACGTGAGTAGTAGGCTGTACGGTTTCCAGACATATCCGACACTGTCTGGGCGGCCAATGAGTTCGTCGTCTGGAAGACTGCGAGTCTTGTCCCGTATGCGGAGTGGAGCCAGAAGAGGTACTAGATGGAGGAGCCTGGGCTCGTGATGATGAAGCTGATGCATCTCCTGAGCCTTGGTTTGGTACGTCATCTGGCCAGTACCATCCTGGCATCGCCTGGTAGCCGGAGGAAGACATGGCTGAGTGTGGAAAGATTGAGCGAGAGAGGACTACGGTGGTTAATGCGCCTCTTACAGGGACGAAGGCATGACAATAGAGAGGTAAGAGTTGATCAATCTAAGCAGGTTGCGACATGCGCAATTTATGTCTTCGGCAATACGGTAGCTAAGGTCAGAGCTTCCCGGTTCTTCTGGCGGTACGAAGAGACACGGTGTCAGACTTCGCGGACGACGTATGGGTGGTGTGGTGGTGGAAACCGGCGGAAAGTCAAAGGCGAACAAAAGCCCTGCGGGCCGGTTGGGTACATGGCCCAAGCTTCAGCACACGTGATGCGTATCGCCAAGACTTGACCGCGTCTCCAAGCTGCCTAACGAAAGCTCCAGCTTCGTTTGCCGCCAGCTCGCACCACCCTATACCTCCACCCCGCAATTACAGCTCTACCTTTGGTCGCAATTCCCTATATCTCCGTAAACAGCTGCATCGGTCTACACAGGAATCATCATGGCTGATCGATACTCGTTCTCTCTCACCACATTCTCGCCTAGGTAAACATTTGGTCTTCGCTCTGCATACACAATGTGATTGCTAACATGTCTACAGCGGAAAGCTTGTTCAGATAGGTATGGACAATCAGATCTCTGTTCCAGAGCTCTTAGTGGGCCTGATGCATAGCTGCTAATATCCTGGCAGAATACGCCCTCAATGCAGTCAACCAAGGTGTCACCTCGCTGGGAATCAAGGGTACGTTCTAGTGGCCGCCGAAGATTACCTGTTTTTTGCTCATATTCTCTAGCTACCAATGGCATTGTCCTTGCGACCGAGAAGAAGTCCTCCTCACCGCTGATCGACTCGTCATCCTCGTCGAAGGTTAGCCTGATAACCCCGAACATCGGCATGGTCTATTCCGGCATGGGACCCGACTATCGAGTGCTTGTTGACAAGGCTCGAAAAGTGTCACATACCGGCTACAAGCGCGTTTACAACGAGTACCCACCTACGAGGATATTGGTGCAGGACGTAGCCCGTGTCATGCAGGAAGCTACGCAGTCAGGTGGAGTTCGACCATACGGGGTCAGCTTACTCATTGCAGGCTGGGACGATGGCATTGAGCCAGAGTCAGAAGCCACAGATACCGAGGAAGAGGATCCGGAAAAGAAGAAGCTGACCGGCAAAACCGGTGGTATCCTCAAGGGCGGGCCGAGTCTGTACCAGGTGGATCCCAGCGGCAGCTATTTCCCGTGGAAAGCGACGGCAATCGGCAAGAGTGCGACGAGCGCAAAGACCTTCCTTGAGAAGCGGTACACCGAGGGCCTTGAGTTGGAAGATGCCATCCACATCGCGCTGCTTACGTTAAAGGAAACGATAGAAGGCGAGATGAATGGAGATACTGTCGAGATCGGCATCGTCGGTCCACCAGAGGACAGGTTACTGGGATTTGAGGGGGTGGAGGGAGCGCAAGGCCCTAGGTTCAGAAAGCTGAGCCCAACAGAGGTCGAGGACTACTTGACAAATCTGTAGAAGGGTGCGACAAGGCGGATCCGCGGGAAACGCTCTTGGTAGCTCTGGAGCTTATATATGACGGCACAAGGCCTTTTCATAAGTTCGCGGTCATGAACAACCAATATTAAACGACTACACCGTGTTCAGAAGGCCAGAATGCATCCATCTACTTTATCTGCTGCTGCTTGTCGACATGATACAAAAGCATGAGTATTGAAGCTCAGTTTACGAAATTTGCAGTACGCACAGGACTTGCATTTTGACCTAATCAGCGGCGCCCGTGGATGATTGGAACGAAGGAACTAAGTTTAAAACCTTGTACTGGAGACTTCATTGCTGTTGTCTGGATGTTGACACTGTATCCAGATGGGGCAAGCGCAACCCACCAATCCGGTTAACTTACAGTGGACGACCCTTACATCTCTTACCTAGGTATTTAGGCACCACCTGGGCATCCTTCCATCACCTTGATATTATGTCGCTAGCTTGAACAACCCATTATGGATTCCACGGAAGATCTACTCGTAAATGGGGCTGCGTCCGTCAAACGAGCTAAAACTGAGAGTTTCCGGCTTCGTTCATATCAGGCGGAAATGGTCGACGAGTCGCTCCGAGCCAACATCATCGTCGCGATGGACACCGGCAGTGGCAAAACGCACATGTAACCTCCCGCCTCTAACTAAGAACCAGCTAACATATTCTAGCGCGCTTGCTCGGACTGCGGCAGAACTAGAACGATGTAAACCAGACCAGGTGCGGACAATCTTAGGCTTTATATTTCACCTCTAAACCATCTCATACTATTAGCGCATATGGTTTCTTGCTCCTACGGTTACATTATGCGAGCAGCAGTTTGAAGTATTCAAAACGAACCTCCCGGGCTATGGAATACAAATGATCAGTGGGAGAGATAATGTCGATCACTGGTCCGATCAGAATACTTGGAATGCTGTACTTCGTAACGTTCGCATCGTTATATCGACACATAAGGTGCTTCTTGATGCGCTCACTCATGCGTTCGTTAAAATGAGCAACCTCGCTCTCCTGATATTCGACGAAGGTAATAGTATTTCCAACAGATGTATCTGAGCATCTTGGCTAATGGGTTTCCAGCGCATCATTGCACATCGAACCACCCGGCAAACATGATCCTAAGAAACTTTTACCTCCCGTTGGTTCAAGATGGCAGTAAAAAAGGAGTACCGAAGATTCTCGGACTCAGTGCAAGTCCAGTGATGAAAGCCAGAGCCAATAGTATTGACCTCCTTCGGTAAGTTCCTTCATCGATGATGCACAACATCAGCTCCCGTGGGACATAGTAGAATACTGTAGCAAAGGCGGGACCTGTAACGCTTGAGTTTCTCTACATAAGTGTTACTGCGGTACTACAGAACGCTGGCTCACCTTCCTAGGGAACTCGAAGAGAACATGAACTCGATTGCAAGAACCCCGAAAACCCATCGATCCGAGCTAATTCGCTTTGTTCATAAGCCAGAGCTTCTTCGGGTTAACTACGGAACAATACCAGGGTTTAACAAGCAGTCTCGTTTGCTGCTTGCTGTGGAGAACGCTTTCAACAACTACGATATCACAAATGACCCGTATGTGAAAATGTTGCTTGCGAAGCGCCGTGAAGGCCATGATACTTCTCACCAGTTGAAGGCGGTGGCCACGAGCCAAAGCACTTACTGTCTGGATCAGCTCAAAGTCCTTGTTGCCAAAGCGAAAGCGATGTCGGAAGAATTAGGACCCTCAGCTACAGAATGGTATTTACACCAGTGCATCAGCAAATTCGATCAAATGGTCAAAATCTCAGACCAACAACTCTTCGACTGGTCTGACCAAGAGAAGCAGCATCTTTTGGGTATTCTTAAGTCGCTTGGTATATCTGAAGAGCCTCCCGACTTACCAATTTCGCTCGATCATATATCCCCAAAGGTCGAAAAATTGATAGAAGTGCTAATAGCCGAATCTGGGCCTGAGTTCACAGGTATCGTCTTCATCGAGCAGCGCGTCTGGGTGGCTACGTTAGCTGTGATCCTTTCAACACATCCTCGCACTAAGGACCGGTTCAGCATTGGAACATTCATAGGGACATCACAATCGACGAAACGGAAGACATGCATCGCGAACCTTGTAGAGCCAAGGAACCAGGAGGCAACGTTGGACGACTTCCGTATGGGAAAGACCACTCTCATCCTCACTACTAGTGTGCTTGAAGAAGGTATCGATATATCGAGTTGTCATTTTGTTGCGTGTTTCGAGCGCCCGAAGAACCTAAAATCCTTCGTGCAGCGTCGCGGAAGAGCTAGGAAGCAGCTCTCAAAGTATTTCATATTCATGCCCAACTATACCGCCGCGAGAGCGCCAGAATCATGGGAGACTTTGGAGGAAGAGATGAAACAGGCGTATCTCGACGATTTGCGCCAAGCCAAACAGGCGGAGGAAAGAGAACTCGAGGAAGAGGAGGGTGAGAGAAATTACCGAGTGGCAGATACTGGGTGAGTACGCCCATTTGACCCGCAGTTTCGCCACACCGCGGACTCAAGCACACGTCCTCGATTAAAAGACTATATAGGACTTTACTAACACTCCCAGTGCCCTTTTGACTCTGGACGACGCTTCTCCTCACCTGCACCACTTCTGCGCTCTTCTTGGATCAGGTCCTTACGTCGACACACGGCCCCAATTCAAGTTTGACGAATCCCCGGACCACCGAATTACTGCAGAAGTCATCCTACCAATTTCGGTCGACCCGAGCGTCAGAACCGCCCAGAGCTCTGAGCGGTGGAAAACAGAACGAATGGCAAAGAAAGATGCCGCTTTTGAGGCATACACGGCATTGCACAGAGCTAGCTTGGTGAACGACAATCTCTTGCCTTCTACGGAGGCTAGTGATGAGATTGCCGAGTTACAGATCCCTGATCACACTCCGTCTTTGGTCGAGGTGTCACCCACTTTTGATCCCTGGGTACTCCTTGCTACACATAAACATCAAGATCCTATGGCTTACCACCGAACGCTCCTCAAGCTAAAGACGGTTGGCGAAGAGCCATTCTACATGGTTATGATGACATCATGTGCCATGCCTATAGTGCCAGAGTTGGAACTCTACTGGAATGAGACTAAGCGATATTCCGTTGAAACTTCGCGGTTACCGGATGCGATTTTCACTAAGAAGCAAATCAAGACTATGCAAACTGTCACTCGAAAAATCATGTTCTCGATATACGGTGGGCGGATGGAGGAAGAGCGCTATGATTTTCTATGGCTATTGGTTCCCAGTAATCCACCAGAACACATCTGGGACAGTGCCAGACTCTGCGAGTGGGTCGCTGCTGTTGACGGTAGTCAGCAAGCATCGAGTCTTATACAGCAAGGCAGTCTCAAAGTTCAAGACTGGGGTTTGGTATCCCCTGCTGTTGATCAACGGAAGTACATTATCACGAGTGTCAAGACATCAGCAACAGGGTGGGCGCCCACTGGAAAAGTAGATGCTCAGTTGCAAGTCATTCGAGTACCCAAGAGACGGGATTTCTTACATCAGATTGTTGACTCAAATCCAGAGAACCCGATCTACACGAGAAGCGAGTGGGTTGATGCGTCAGATTGTATTGTTGGCAAATTGCCCGCTTCTTACTGCATATTCGCTCTCCTGGTTCCCTCTATCTTGCACAGATACGAGGTGTTCATGATCGCTGAGGCACTTCGAACCACACAAGTAAAGGCTGTCTCGTTCGATTCTACTCATCTCAGTCTTCTCGTCCGAGCTCTCACCTCTTCCAACACCGATGAAGCACACGACTATCAACGACTGGAATTCCTCGGTGATTGCATTTTAAAGTTTATTGCGTCATTGCACGTAATGGCTAGCAAGCTCACATGGCCTGAGCATTATCTCACCGAGAAGAAAGGCAGGATAGTTTCGAATGGCTATCTTGCCCGAGCGACCATGGCTGCTGGGCTGGAAAAGTACATCATCACGACGCGATTCACTGGCGCAAAGTGGTCACCCCGATATGCTGGCAACGTCCTTATGCAACCCATCAAAGAAGAAAAAAAGATGAGATCCTCGAAGCTTCTTGCTGACGTTATCGAATCTCTCATCGGCGCTTCTTATACTGTAGGCGGGTTTCCGAAAGCCTTCACTTGCGTGCAGACTTTGCTACCACTGGAGAACTGGACACCAATCCCCGAGGCCAACGACATCCTTCTCGGAGCCGTTCTGGATGGTATAGAAGTTCAGAATCTAGCAACACTAGAGGCACTTATTGGATATAAGTTCAATAAGACAATGCTCCTTCTTGAGGCTTTGACACATCCCTCATACCATGGTCCGAACGTTACCTCCTCTTATCAACGGTTAGAATTCCTCGGCGACGCAGTTCTTGATTATATCATCTCAAAGCGGCTGTACGCTCACCTTCCGGATCTATCGCACCAGAAGATGCATGCGATACGCACCGCAATGGTGAATGGGCCCTTCCTCGCATTTCGTATGTTCGAAATGACAGTGGAGGAGGAGAAGATCGATCCCTCGACTCTGCAGCCGGAAACTTTTCATAGATGTTTGTGGCAGTTTCTGAGACATGGAAGTCACCAACTCATAGAGGCTAGGGAGGTAGCGGTGAAACAACATCAAGAAGCTAGAGAAAAGATCCTTGACGCGTTGGGAAATGATACGCGTTTTCCCTGGCATCTCATATCTCTAACGGACGCACCGAAGTTTCTATCTGATATCGTCGAATCGGTCATCGGCGCTATTTACGTCGACAGCCACGGTTCGATATCCACATGCGAGGCCTTTATTCGACATCTCGGTATCCTTGATTGCTTCGAACGCATACTCGCCAATGATGTCGACTGTCTACACCCGAAGGAACGACTTGGTATCCTTGCGGTCGATAAGCGCGTGCAGTATGTCCAGATCACGGATGACGCTCAGAGTGGTAATGGAAATACAGCACATATGGCTAAATGCCAGGTCAAGGTTGATGGGCAAGACGTTGGAGGTCCAGTCGAGGGGCTAAAAAGGCTGAATGCCGAGACCATCGCGGCGTGGAAGGCTACCAGGATCATTGAGGGCCTGGAAGACGTCGAAATGAGTAGTGAGGAAGAATGGCAGGACGCGGACGAGCATGGCGGCGTGCAGATCAATGACACCTCTTAGAAGGACTTCGGGGGCGTTTGCGGCTTCACATCACAGTGGTTGGATCTGAATACAAGCACAAACAAGGTGTAACCTTTTTTGGGCTCGTCGTTGACCTTATTTACGTATCTGATTTTTTTTTCTCGTTGGAGCCGGAAGTTGCAATCCTTGTAGTATTCTGCGCTTCAGTAAATCTGCGGCGTTGCATATTTCTGTTTTACATGCTTAGTTAGATCTAGAGATTGCACGTGTTACATATGTACGGTCGTCAACATGCTCATATCGATGCTCGAATGTTAAAACTCGATATCATAATCAACATCGCCTCTCGCTCCTTCAACTCTATAGCGCGGGATCGTTTCTCACCCGTTACCCTTTCCGACTATTTACACATAGAACCCTCATTCGTACATCGAGTCCACGCAACTCACTATGCACCCCCCTCCCTCCCTTCCTTCTATCGTTAATGCCTCAATACACACGCAGTACTTCACGCATCATCCCAATGCACCACCCCATCCGGCCGGACGTGTGGTCCTGTTGCCTCTCGCGCTCGTTGGGCATCAACCACTATTCTCAACCCCACCCCACGCCCTCATCCAACTACAAAGCATGAATCCTCATGCAAACATTGCCATTCACGCATTCAATAGTCGCCCTCACTCACTCAATCCATTATCCAGTGCATTTCGGTAAACAGAGTTCCGTTATAGACAGTCTTCGCTACCCGCATCTAGCCGCCCCAATCCGATCTAACGCTATCTCATCAGATAACGAATGGAACCCCAAGCTTCAAGCTTCAAGCTTCAATCCGAAAACATTCCATTGCATATCACGTCCCATCCCACGCCCTGCATCAATTGCGTTATCACAGAACGCGGGATGAGACGCAGGAGTGGGAGTGGGAGCAGGACCTGCATTGCATTGCAGACCGGTCAGCGCCAGCCGTCTTGTCAAACGTTCGTCCCGTTGCCGCATATGTTTCCTTTGTTCGGCGGAGTGCGAGTTCGGTGATGGCGAACCGTCTACGCGTGGTGTCGCTGCAATGCACGCCTGACAGTACAGCACGAGGGATGAAGGAAGCGGCTCTAGCATCGAGCGGGTGAGCGTGGATCTATCTATCTCGCCGTGTCCGTGTGGGCCTTGCATACACCTAGTTGATCACTACGCTACTTGTAGGCTCCTCGTATGCAGACCGTTTCTCTAACGCAATCCACACTAACTACTAGTACCTTCGGAGTAGTACCTGCACACTCCGCATCTGGTAGTCAGTCGAGGCGCCAGCTCTCCCGCAACACTCCAGCATACCATACCGAACCAAACCAAACCATAGCAGAGCCCTACAGCGGCCAACTCCGATCCGTCTTGTACACCTGACCCTCCCACCCTACCGCCGAAACTATGCGGTACGTAACAGCAACGTGCGTACCCAACGCACTTCCTCAGCTCCTCACGCTAGATACGACCTGCGCCAGCGGGAACATCACCAGTACACTACTCACCATACTACTGCACACGCACATGCGCATCGAACCTTCGAAACCCTTCGGTCCAATACCCCGAAACTCACAAGCCGTGCAGCCCATCACCTGAGCGGGAAGCGCGGAACGGATCCGTGAGCGGCTCTACTTGATACGGAGCAGGCAACGAGGCTGGGCTAGGCACGGAATAATCATGGTTCCGGGCGGGAAGAAGCTCAAGGCTAGAACTACTAACTATAATAGATAGTTTGATACAACCTACTGACATGCTAGTACTGGACTGGACGATCTGCTTGGACTAGACTGCAACTACAGACTTAGACACCGGTGCGCATCATGCGCCGGCCATATCTATTCGAACCAGCATCGAGCGACCAAGCCGCCGCAACGAACGAAAGACATTCTACGCGATACCACAACATGCACGCCAAAGAGCGGTGTGTAGGTATATCGCGCTGCGCTGCGCAGTGCTGTGCCCCAGTAGTCCCTTTGCTACCAACAGCTGCCTAGCCAAGCCCACTCAGGCAGAGCCTCAGTCCCCACTCCACTCACTCGACCACCTCGGCAATCAGCCAGTCAACGGATGCATGTGTGTAGGTATGTGCAACCCCTACCTTTCGCTCAGGAAACGTTTACCGTACTGGTGCACGGCTACAACCGAAAGAAAAGAAAAGAAAAGTCAGAAGCTTGATCCTGCTGGGTTGCTTTGCGTTGCTCTGCCGAGCGAGCTTGCGAGCGTCGATCCCGCGCTGTGAAGGAACAATAGCCTCCAGCACCCTGCCATGCCATGCTATGCTACTATATGTACATATGTACATACCTACACAGAAGCCGATTGTTAGCCGTGAGTGTTTGTGTTGGCGCTAGCACAACATCGCAGTACATGCCTGGATAGTCTTTGACTGTACTATTTCGTCGACCGACCGGGACAGGGGTTGTTAGTCAGTTAGTCAGAAGAGCGCCAAGTGCGTGTGCGTGTGCGTGCCGGGCCTCGCACTATTCAGATCAGATCACCTGGCGGATGATCCAACAACACTTGAATGAAAGCCTAACATGCATGGGCTTTGCCGACCGACAGCCGGTTCGGTCGCGAAAAGGAAAAAGCGGATTTTGCGGGGGACGGGAGTAGCAAGGACCCTAACCTAACCTAACCTAACCTCGTGAGAGGAAACCCAACAGCAAGCTAATGGGGAAAAACGTCCATGGCGAATCTGTGTGCCATGTGCACAGTGCACAGTGCGCGAAGAAGGGGCACCCTGGAAATTGCGGGGAAAGGGACACGCGTGAGGGGATTTGCGCATTTAGGGTTTGTGATTTTCGCAAGGGGGGTTGAGGTGGGGTTGTGGAGTGGATGTTGGGGGGGATGATACTTTGAGATTATTTATTTAGGGTTTATTTTCTTGGTTGTTAGTGTTAGTGTTGTTATTACAAAGGGCGAGAAAAAAAAAGCCAAACGAACGTTGCGCCAGCAGGGTCTATCTATCTACGCTGTTGTACACGGTACTCTCTACTGTACTCTGCAGAGCGCTTTACACGCTCTACACGCTCATCTCTCCCTCGTCTTCCTTGTAGCTCATCCTGCCTACCCTGCCCGACCGCTGCCGGGTAGGCCGCTTCCTCTTCGCCGCCGCCGGAGCCGCAACGTCCTCGTGCGGCTCATCGTCATCACCTAGATCGCTGAGCGGCGAGCTATCGGCTTCGTCGTCGGTCGCCGATGGCGTAGGGACTGCTTTTGGGGCTGGAGCTTTCTTCGGCGCTCGCTTTTTCGGAGCAGCGGCGGGCTTCTTTGCCGGCATCTTAACAGCATCTACATCACCGTTGAGTGACGCATCGTCAGCCGCAGCAGCAGTCTTCCGCTTCTTCGCTGCGGGCGTCGCGGCCGCACCGTCGTTTTTGTTCTTGACGATGCGTTTTGCCGGGCGGAGCCAGTCTTCCATGCCCGGCGGCCAATAGACGCGGCGGTCTGGGCCGCCCATGGCGATGTCCTCGTCGGGCACAATAGCCGGGGCCAGCTCTTCCTGCTCGGCGTCTTCGAGTTTCTCGTCGAGATCCTCGAGGTCGTCGGTCTTCTTCTTCCGCGACTTCTTGACGGCCTTCTTGGGCTTCGGCTTGAAGGGCTTGTTCTCGTCGTGGCGGACGTGGGGGATGACGTCGTTGAAGAGGTCGAAGCCGGGCAGCTTGAAGGTGCGCATGAGCTCGAAGACGGCTTGTTCTTTGTCTTTGGCTTCGATCATGAGGTCCATGGTGGCGGGGCAGGGGGGCAGAGTCATGACGCGCGGTGAGTGCTTTCGGCGGGCTCGCCCTGTGGTGGCATCGGGGCAGGGCTCCGAGTAGTGCATTTTGGGCGTGATGCCCTTCTTCGTCCAGGTCTCGAGGATGGCTGGAAACATGTCCATGATGTCTTTGGTGCCCTCTCGGAGTTGCTCTGCATCAAATAAGATGTTGTGGTGGTGGAAGTCAAGCACCATCGGGATATTAAGCTCTTGGCATAGAGATAGAATCTCGTGGACCGAATAGACTACATCGTCATTCTCGAGAACAAGACGATTCTTGACGCCCTGCGGAAGTCGAGCGTAGTTCTCGCGGAAACGCGCAATTGCGGCAGGCTTGTCATCAAAAGCGCCCCCGAGATGCAGAATCATAACAGCATCTCGGTCTTGTTGGGGCGGAAGCTTCAACAGAGAAAGCAATTCAGCGTGGTATTCTAGATCACGCATTGAATTGTCAATCACTGTCTTCCGCGGGGAGCCGAGCTGGGTGAATTGCCCCGGGTGCGTGGTGACCCTATGCCCAAGCTCGGCGATCACTTTGCCTGCCTCAGCCAGAGTATCTGCTGCAAATGGCTCAAGCTTGTACCCATACTCCTCATGGCTAGCGAAAGGAAACATTTCACTGCTCAGTCGCATAAACTTGATCCCGAACTTGTCATTCCAACGCACCATCTTGACGATGTCTCGTGCATTGGCGAGGCCCAATTTCTCCACATATCGCTGCCCGCGTGTAACATCGGCAGGTTGGTCCTTATCGGGGCGGTTCTTCGTAGCATGTTCGGGCTCGGAGGGGTCCTTCAAAGGATGTCGATGCTCGAGGATACTCGCAATGCGGCACGTACGGGAACTAAAAACTGGAGGATTCGCGTTGCGAAGATAGGTATTGAGACATGCCTGGATTCAATGGTCAGCAATCAGCCTCCACATGCAGTATAGGGAGCATCGAGTAGGCGGGCGACATACGTAACCTAATCTACCCTTCCAGGGCAAGGGAAGATAGCTAGAATTGACTGGCGGGGGCCGCGATACAGCTTCCTTGACATCGCCGTCGTCGTCGTCGTTCTCACCATCGACTTCGGGATCGGCCGTCACCCCCACGGCTTCTTCAATGGCAGAACCACTTGCCGTCGCCCGATTGACATGCTTGGGGGTGACCTTGTCTGTGCTGATGCCATTATGCTCCGCACTGTCCACCTTCACATGCTGCGGGGAGGCCTGCTTTCTCTTATTCTTGCCGGGCTGGCGGTCAGGAAGATCAGCCGCTATGCTCTCTGAAGCCGAGGCAGCCGCGTTCCTCGCGCCGCGAACAGCACGGCCCTTGGTTGGTGCTGCGATGATCTCCGTGGTCGCATGTCCAGGTGCAGGAGGGTCGTTTCCCGCGGTGGGCGGATGATGCGTACGGGGCCCCTGAGCAGCCTCAAGGGCTCCATACTCGCGACTGTCCGGTGATGCGCGCAATGCAGACACGCCGTCGAGGATGTCCGGGTTCACGTTAGGATTGCTGATGGCGGAATTCAGGCCGCGCGATGACTGGCGGCGGGGGGGCTTCTGGGTGGGCTGTTGCGTTGCGACATTTGTTGGGCGGGGGACAGCAGCGCGGCTAGTCCGTGGCAGGTCTGTGAGGGCGGAATAATCCGGCGTGTTGGCAAGCGAGGCTGCGGCGGCTACTCCTGACTGCGCAGACCGTTTGCGCTTGGCCATGGTGGGCGGACAGAGTGCGGTGTCGGGCGCGCAGCCACGCCAGAGCGCCGATGAGGCTCGTCCTGGTGCTCGGAGTGCTGCTCGGGGGCGGAGGCTGAGGTGGTGAACAAAGCGCAGCATGCAGTAAATGTCCGAAGCAGCGCACGCCGCCGTCGCTCGCCTGCTTCTTCACTTGGGCGGGCCGTGGCAGTGGGCTGTGAGCTGAGCAAGCAGAGCAGAACAAAGTGCCGTCGAGGCTGTTGCGGCGACGCCATGGTGGCTGACTAACGCCGCGAGACGGGCGTGCCTTGCTTTGTTGCGTCTTCTGATGGCCGGCGGTGGTGGTGGTCGTCATGGCGGTCGAGGTAGCGCGTCGCGTATCGGGCGCCGGCGCCATCGCCATCGAGCGACCGGAGCCCGCTAGCATCGGATCGCCGCCGTCGGCCTGAGCAACCAGGCAGCAAGGCCAAGGCCCAAGGCCATCATCCACGGCGCGCCCCTCTGGCCGTCTGACGCGGGACAGCAACCCCATCCGGCTCCACACACCACCACACCCATCGTCCACTCCTCGGCTTTCCAACAAACCTCGTCCTTGCCCCTCCCCTCCCCCCTGCGCATCTACACGCCTCCGCCGCCGCCGCCGCCACAGCGGAGATGATGTCGCCATGCACGGAACGGCTCACCAGCCACGCCGGGATCCTGACTTCGCGCCGTGCGTCCTGGCCAGTCGTGCCTCGTCCTGCAGCAACGTGAGAATGACCGTGGCCGGCCTGGATACGCCTGGCCAGTCGTGCATCCGCCTGCAGCAACGTGAGAAGGACCCCGACCGCCCGGCCGCCCCTCACATGCCTTTACGTACACGCAACTGTCCACCCCCAAGCAGCACACGTGCCATGCGCGGCGAGCCAGCCACATGAGCCTCCAACTGCTTTAACTCTCCGGGGTAATATAGCCGTCCGCCTTCGCTGGGTATCGCATCCTGCCATCCAGCCCGCCTAAAGACCACACCTCCCGGCTACATGACAGTACATGTACCTGTGTGCAAGCTGCACACAGGCCTTGTACGCCCCCTGTAGGTGCATGTTCCGTATCCGTACCTACATATCCATCTGCAGCATCGGAGACTAGTTGACCATAGTAGACATCTATTATCCACGCAAGCACTTGTCGTCCACAGCCAGTCACTATCCGCGACTGTCTCTCCACCTCTAGCACGTCGAGCACCTCTCGAGGGGAGCGCGACCGTGTGTCTGCTATTGGTCCCGCGCATCTGGTCATTCTGGGATGCTGCAAATAGCACTGCTCGCTGTGCTGGCCAGTGAACACGTTCCGCGGGAACTTGTTCACACGGAGATTGACTTCGAGACGTCCGGCAATGCAATGGAAAGGATCAGAACGCGTTGCTCAGGCTCCCACACACTCCTGGGGTCTCGTTACTCGGCCTCTAGTGCTGTGGTGCGACACGGCGATAGCTTGTCGCGATACTTAGCTGATGTCAGGTGTCCTGTGCGGGGCGTGGGGTAAGTCGTTGTTGGAATTCACTATCGTCCGTCCGTGTCGACATGCGAGCCTCGCTATCTCGCGCCCGCCCAGAGTCAGGGACCAGGTACTCACAGACACCATGCGCACACAACCGTCCTCCGTACAGTACCTCGACTCGTAGAAAACTGCCTTACGCGTCCCTGCAGTACATGCAAGCTGCTAAACACACCAGACCGTTACCATCCCGTACCTATCCTATCCTATTCCTGCCCGTGCTCCGTCACCCGGAACCGGATAACAGACTCAAGACCGCAGCAGCAAAAAGCAGGAGTAGGCAAAGCCTTCCGCAACACCCAAGCATGTCACTTGCAGCAGCCAAGTCCCCGTACAGTTGCGTACCTAGGGGGTTCCTTACACAGGGTAAGCCTAGCATCTGATCATCGTTGATCTACAACAGCAGTTACTTGGAAAACACTTCGCGAAGACTGTCCCTGCGCGGCTTAGGACACTTGAATTGAACCATCAGGTGCACGTCTATGCTAAAGCTAGCATCACACCTAGCTACCAATTTCCTACTCTACCAGTCTACCACTACACAAAAGAAACTCCCCTAGCCATCCACACCAAGCTCCCAATCTCACTATCACCACCACCGCTGCGCCCCCTCTCCGAGCCTCAA
This sequence comes from Massariosphaeria phaeospora, assembly GCA_011032825.1. Lineage (NCBI taxonomy): Eukaryota > Fungi > Ascomycota > Dothideomycetes > Pleosporales > Massariosphaeria > Massariosphaeria phaeospora. Next base: position 1,088,282 of record JAADJZ010000008.1, on the reverse strand, counting down.
CGCCCCGACCGGCGTCCCCGAACCAAACCACCACCCACCACTCACAAAAAACCCCGCGTCAGCACCTTAAATCCTAAATCTGCCTACCCCTCCAGCCAACCACAAGCAGCAACCGGGCGACGTGACAAGCTACTTCCGCAAGCAGTGAAACCTACACCTCTCGACTGTGTCTGCGAGAAAAAAGCTTGTTGCCCTGCACGGTGGGCGACTTGACTTGCGAACCCCCCTTTGATCAGTGGCTTTTGCGCTTCGCTCGGAGACATCAGCAGGCAGGCGTCAGCGGCGTCAGCGGCGCGGCGAGCGGACGGGCGCATTTCTGTAGCTCGATGAAGAACCACTGTTCCCTTTCGCTGCGTAGTGGTCATCGTAGTCATCGTAGTGGTGTGCGCCTGCAGCGGTCGGTCAGACGAGCGCCCAGCAGAACCGATCACATTGTTCTGCGTTGCAGTCGCATTTGTAGAGCAGTAAAGCAAAACAAAGCAAGCTGCCCATGTGAGCGCAGGCGCGTGGTAGGTAATGTCGTGCCATGCTTAATCTGCGTAGGGCGAAAATCACGGACTACTGTACGTGGTCACCGATTAGGAATCACTCATGGCACACCTTGTTCAGGGTTCGTGTGACTACTGATGCACCGGTGAGAAAGGGTAGCGTGAGCTGAGCAGCAACAAGACGAATAGGTAGGATGATGGAAATTCCTCCTTGTGCGTCCACACACACACAACCCCCTCAATAACGGCGCGTGAGTAGGAAACCGCCATTATGCATATTCCTCTGCGCGTCTTTCACATGTGAGAAGTCGAGACTGGAGAGGGAGCCAGCCAAGAAGACCGAGGCAAGACAAGACAAAGTGATGTTCCTAAGACAAAGATGATTAGGCAAATGGTGGTCAGCGTCGCGAATCTCGGAAAGACGTTCAATCAGGCAAGCAAGAGCTGCACGTAAGAATGAATCCTGCAAACAATAAACGTCGGCCAAGTGATTTCGTTTCATTATGTTCATGGGGTCATGGTCGTAAGAGAGAGGAAAGGAAAGGGTCGTATGTACTTCGTACCGCATGTCGGTCGGGGAACTATCTACAAGGAAAAAACAACAACAAGGTATGCTCTCATGACGATAATAACACAAAGGAAATATAGACAGGCAGCTACAGTATAGCCAACAAACAAACAACATGCAAGATTCATAATCCAAAACCTTTCCGTATGGATAATGGGCAGACCGGCCCATGCTGTGATCCGTGATCCGGGGGGTCCCAAACGTTACCAAACGTGCAGAGGCCCCCCTCTGTCTTTTTTTCCCCGGCCAATGCAAAACCTAGACCTGTGGACAGGCAGCTCCCCTGATATATGCCGGCCAATCAATCGTGAAACCGTTACCCGACGCGAGATTCCCTACTCTCAGATCACAATGTACTCTCCGTCGACGCGATCCATGGCGTTTCTCCACCTGAAGGCCTGCCGGTGCACTGCGAACGGCGCCTCTGCGTCTGCGTCTCCGTCTCCGTCTCCGTCTCGCCCTCCGCGCTCATCGTGTTTCTGCCAGACCTTTTCCAGGACTTCCAGGCCACTGAGATTATTGAAAAATCCGCTTTCTCTCTGCACCTCAACACAGCGCTGTCGCACGACAGCGCGGTGCTCGGGGTCCCTGCACTCGGTGCCGATGAGGAACAGGGGCCACAGCAGGAACTTGTTGACGCAGCTCGCGACGCCAATGCGCGAGATGTGGAAGAGGCCGCGGGAGACGAGCGTCTGGACGTTGGGCGCACTGGACGCGAGCGAGGGGTGGGCCAGGCGCTCTGTGTAGAGGAGCGCCGCGTAGCGGAAACTCTCGCTGATGTGGACGAGTGCAGATTGCGCCGAGGATGATGATGATGGGGGCACGGAGTGCGCTCGAGACGCGGACGTGTCAAAGGTCCATTCTTGTAGTCTGGTGCGGATCTCGTGCCATTCGAGCCAGAACTCAGCGCGCGGGTCGTCGCTTGTTACGGCCATTGGACTTGTTGGCTCGTGGAGCACGGTGCCCCATCCGTTACCATCGATCTTGTCGAAGTTAAACGAATAGTAGTCTTTTCGTTTCGGCTGCGGGGAGGGGCGTGGTGTGGTATCGCTTTCCCGAACCGGGCGGTTTTGGCTCAGTAGGTTCAGTCTACCGAGCCTAGCAATGAGCTTGAATAGACGACCCTCACAACCCGCAAGATGTTCCAGAGCGCCCAAGTTGGCTGTAAGATTCATCATATCTAGCGAGTCCCCTTGGACTTCGGGTTCCCGATCGTTTACCGTAGCAGTCATTACATCGAACCAAGTAAAGAACAATTCAATCCAACCAACGAAACTCGACTGCACGCTCCTATCGCGCAGGCTCAGTAGCTTTTGCACCCCTGCTAGCTGAGTCTTGAATTTCGTGAACCCTGAATCGCAAACGTGGAATAGACAAAGAATGAGAAGTGTTGCAAGAACAGAGTCGTCTTGCGCGCCATTTGGATCCGCTAGCTGCTGGTTGAGCAGAGCAATGGAATTGGCTTTGTAAAGCTTCTCTTCGTTAGACGGCTCTCCATGCATTTCACGCAGCTCCCTGGTTGTCATCTGCGAGAATGCATGATCCGGCAGTAACTGGGACCCCTGTGCGAGACTGAGCCGTCGCCCCTCGATGCCACCGCGCATACGTATGTTGTTTGTCGCTAGGGCCGCAATGGCGTTTTGAAGGCCTTCGCTCCTCATGGCTAGGTGCATTACGTGCATGCGATACGGGTTGCTCGGCGAGTCAAAAGCTACCAGTACCTGGCATATAAAACTGTCGTAATAATCCAGCAGGAATTGTATCCGCGGGGAAAGGTGCGTAGCGGTGAAATGACTCTGAAGATTAAAAGTGGTGAGCGCGGATTCGTTTAGAGACTGGGGACCAGAACCACTGGAAGACGTACCCTCCGAAGGGAGATAGGAAAATCCTGAGTGAGGCATCCCAGTGAACCCCGAACTCATTTCCCCCTCCATAAACATATCTGGAAAGCTGGGCGGTCCCATGCTCTGGTGCCCGGCATGGACCTCGCTGAAGTCTTGTACGCTCTGGTCAGAGCTGATACTAGAGCTCACGTCATCGGCCATGGGGAGCGACCGGGGGACTTCGTAGTGGAAGTTCTCAAAAGAGCTCATAGGCGTTTGGTCGTGAAAGACGAGAGAAGAATACTGAGGAGCAGAAGACTCTGTGAAGGGATAATCGTCGGCAGGTGTTTGCGGAAATTCGCCAGGCGAAGGGAAGTCGCTGTCACTATAAGTGCCCAATGAAGCAGAAGACGCCGATAGGCCGTTGTCTTCAAATGGACCTGTAAGAGAGGTATGCAGTCTTTGGAGAGGACCCCGATGGATATGAGGCCGTCGCAATTTGGATGAATACGGGTGAAATGGATCCACGTGCTCCCCATAACCTGGTACTGCGAAGCCCATTGGGGTGGTGGGCGAGGGAATGGGAATTGGGCTTGTCGGGCCGAGATATTGGTATTCCTGTGGGGCCGAATACATGTTCGGGCTGGTTGGGCTTGTGGGGGAACGCACACCAAAGTCGATACTTCCGCGAGCTTCAATCTTGGTGGGGCCCTTTTGTGTACTGGTGGTCGGGGTGCTAGCAGCGGCTGACGACTTCTGCGTTTTCGAATCCTGGGTGGTGCTGGTGGTGGTTTGTGTAGGGGGCGACTTGGCTATAGGCAGAGACAGGCCTCGAAGTTTCCCACGGCTGGCAACACCGACTCCCCAGGTCAATGTGGTGCGGTATCCAGAGCATTCCTTGCCCACTTCAAGGCATGGCCCACAGTATGGGCGACGGCGGTCACACTTGATCTGGCGTTTTCTGCAGGCGAAGCAGTCTTCACTGGCGCCAGTGGCCGGCGCTCTCCTTCTCCGCTTCCTTGGAGCTGCGGCGGCATTGTTGGTGGCAGTGGTGGTGTTGTTGTCCGGTTTCTGGGCCTCCGTAGGCTGGGTTGCAGGTGACGACATGGCCATGGCGGTGGTATAGTGGTCGAGGGTTGTTGCAGATGCACACAAAGTAGTATGTGGCCGTGGTTGGACAGCGTATAGTGGATGGAAGAGGTATAGACAAAGGTACGAGGGGGGCCACCTCAATGGAGGATAGAAGGTATTATTTAGCTGTAGGAGAGCTCGGTCCTGGGTTTGATAAGGGCCAGGAGGGCACAGGTAAACCAAGGGGTTGCATCCACAAATACCGCGGCAGGATGCACGCTAGGATATTAACACTGGTCGCGCGGCCATGTTCAGATGCGCTGGACGGAGAGGGTGAGGGCGTGAGCGCTGGCCGTGGGCAGCAGGCCAGTGCGCGCATGTTCAAGCGACGGCTGCGAAGCTTCGGGCTGTGGCGAGCGAGCAAGCAAGACGCCTTGGGAGCAGGTGCAGGAAACCCCTACCGCGCGCACCCCACACACGGCGGCGAATTGGCTGGCCGAGGCTAGCAGCATGTTACATCGTGTCCGGCCGCCACGGGCCCCCCTGGGCAGTGGGCAGTTGGAGGGGGGTGCTGGTGGGTGCTGGTGGGTGCTCCAGGGCTGGTGGAGGCTGCACGCATGCCGGGAGCACGATGGGCGATGGCGAGCAGCGACGGAGAGGCTGGCGCCACGCAGCGGCCGCGGCGAATGAGGGCGCGCGGAGCAGCCCAGGGCGATGATCTACCGGCCGCTACCTCGGAGCACACAACGGCCTCAGCCATAGAGAGGGCCGGTGTCGAGTCCGGCTGCTGGACAGGGGCAGGGCATGCTCGGGGCAAAGCCACGGCTGCCAGAGTGGCCGATAGCCTGAAGGCGGCCTGGAGCCCGCACACCCTCAGCGGCGCGCAAAGCGAATGGCAGCGCGCAGGCGTGCAGCGGAGCCGACCGACAGCGCTGGCGGGCGCGGCGGGCGTGCAAAGGGCGTCGTTCGGCGCGCTGCAGCGAACGCTGTATGGAAGCAGCAGCGCTTCTAGCTGGCGTTCGCGGGCGGGCGGCCAAACCAGTGAGCGGCGGGCGCGGGCGCCGCCTGGAGAGCCTCCTGACGATGATGGTGATCACGGCCGGGCGGCGACGAGCAGCAGCAGGCGGGCAGCGGGCAGCGAGCAGCGAGCAGCGAACAGCCGCAGCGACGCCCGCCAAGCGCCAGGTCGCCAGGTCCGAGATGAGCACGACGACCCGCGCCCCGCAGGCCAACACCGGCACGTCGAAGCGTGCAGCGCCAGCACCACCAGCACCAGCACCAGCGCCATGCCCGCGTCCGCGACGACAGACAGCCGGGCAGCCGCTGGCCCACACCGCGCAGAGGCTCGACGTGCAATCTGCCAATCTGCCGCAGGACGCGCCCGCGGTTGGCCAGGACACGCGAACAGCTCGTCCCGCAGCGGTGGGGATGGGACGGGGTCTCATGGCAGCGACCGGCCACAGACAGAGGCTGCGCGTGGTGCCGGTGCCTGCGCGAGCCCGGCGCAGAGGCGTGCGATGACATCGGCGTGCGCCAGGTGTTGCGAGAGCCTGAGTGCGAGTGCGAGTAGCAGTGTGTACGGACACAGCCTTGGCGGATCCGCTCCGCTGGGCCTGCACCGGCTGCCCTTGATAACGCGCGCGGCCGGCGATGTGAACTTTCGGCCTGTCATCGTCAATCACACTCACACCCCCACGGCCGGAGCGGAGTGTGGGCGGCGGGACGGACGCCTGCGAGGGCGCAGCATCGTGGCCTGCACTGTGCAGAGCTCCCTCAAATCTCCAAAAGTCCATCCGCCGTCGTCGCTGGGCCCGCCGGAGAGTACGGGGGCGCACCGCTGGCGGTGCTCGTTCCAATATTGCGCGCACAGCCAGTGTCTGCCGTGCCGCTGCTCGTGGGCCGTCGGCTGTCGTCGTGTTGGCCTGCCCAGTGCCAGCTGATTTCATGCAGCGAGTCGCCTGTCCAGCGTCCAGTTTCGCCATCTCGTCGACCGCACGTTTTCTCTTCTCATCCAATCGCGCCTCCGCCGCCTGTCCGCCGCTCGATCCACTAGGCCGCATGTGAGCGGACGTGCACGTGAGGCCCGGTAAGACACGCATCGGCGCACCCTACTACTTGGGCGACGTGCTAGTGGGGGTGTCGCCGCGCCTGGTCGTGAAAGAAGTCGTAAGTGCTGTTACCAACCGTTCCTCCAGCATCCTGTCAGCAGACGCCGTCGTCCATGGTGCCCGGCAGGGACTCCTTTTGTAACAAGCTGCGTGCCGGCCATCCTGTTCCTGAGACACTGATTCCAACTCGTCAACGTCGTCCCTGGCCGAGTTTGCGGGGTAACAAACGAAAAGACGGTGGCCGGGGCAGCCACTTGCTCATGTCGCTGGTTTACGGCGCCAATTGCTGTTGTCTCGCTGAGTTCGAACGTGCCGAAGACGGGCGTGTTGCAGTCCTGCGGCATACCATCATACCACTCAAGCTTTGTCGCTGGCGTTGCTCTTTCTTGACGAACGCCAGCTTTCGCCTGACTCGCTATCAGCCTCATGCGGGGGATATCGGCACAACACGGCAGCTAAGACCAATCCGTCATGGATACGGAGCAGTAGCCTTTGTAGTTCACAACCCGTCCGATCTTCCTCGATAGCCGATCTCGACTCCCACTCACTCTTCGACCCGGGGACCTAAATCCTAGCCACGATCAGCTTGAGTGATATACACTTGTCTTCTAAGCGTTCTGGGCGATCGCGTGCTGGCTGTCTAGGACTAATCGAGCTGGAGTCTCAGCGGTCTGCCGTGGTCTGAATGTTGGTGGCATGTGTGCACTCTCGCAGAAGGCCTCTCGCAATAAGGTCGTATCTTCTGGTTTGTCGCGCCTCGTAAAAGGTCTGTGAGCGGTCAAAGAAACTCAGGCTCTTCGCTCGTAGGGTGGTACGTTAGAGTTTTTACCTTATCCCTAGTAACATCGGGAGCGCAGTTGAGTGGTGGAAGGACAATCGTGTTGCGAAACAGTCGTCAACACATTCTACTCGAGCTTCCAGGTTGTGCAATCGGCAGCGGTTGTTGATTCGACGCGAGGTTAGTCCAGTCGGGCGATACAGCTACGCGAATGGATATTCTTGGAGGTTTCCGATGCCAAGTATCAAGCATGGGATTTCCTATTATGTAAGCCGTCTTGAGCTAAACCTCGCGGGGTTGCTGAGAGATATCTTTATTTCAACGACTTATATCCCAACCAGTGTCAGCCCTACTACGTGCGCCCTTCACTGCCTGTTTCATTTGGTTCAACGCCGTACAGTCGTCTGTCCAATCTTGCGTTGCTTTACAGACCTGGATCCCCACCCACCAGTCTTTGCGGCGAGACACGGTTAGCTGGCTTTTCGTCTATTTTGAGCACTTCCACCGTAGCTTCTTTTAGCCATAGGGCTTTTTGGAAGCGGCTAGAACGAAATCTCACCAGAGCGATGTATACTTGGAGAAATCCCCTCTCAACGAATCGAAGGCTGACGTGTCAGACACTTCTTAAACAGAACACAAGCCGAAGCACTCCTAATACGTCTATATGTAAAAGTTATGGTATCAGGATCACTATCACAAGCTACAGACTGGGATCCATTGAGCGAGCTCATAACCACGACTTGTGTTTGGTCCCAACAGCATAGACGTTAGCAGCTTCAATCGAATGATACCGAAAGTAAAGGACCCATACAATCTCTATCGTAAGGGCAGTAAACGTCCACGCTTATCCATTTGCTCCGCACTACTGCCACAAAGACTTGGCATTAGATCGTCGACCAAGTTACCATACCTTGTCGACGGAGGAGCCCCTAATTGACAGGAGAAATACTCCGACCTATACTCTATCATTCTGTTCAGCTAGAAAAGGACCACTGATGTGTTGCCTCAAAAATAGTCTTGATGTAGGCAATGTCCTCGTCAATCATGTAAGTGACCGTTTTTGCGGCCCGCGATCAGATCTATCTCAAGACTGCGGTAACTGCTAGACTGTCAGAACCTGACATCTTGCGAACAGTTTCGACTCCAAGTAAAGGTGCAGATTCTAACACTGTCAACTCTGATTTCGACGATGCCTGAGGCAGTAACATACAGGGTGCGAGGCACAGTGCTCACTTGGTGATGAGGCGCATCGCACTTGTGCCGTACGGCACTCACCGACATGCATCACTTATAGATAGGTTTTGAGGCTGTATTGAACGCCGTACACTCGAGTGCCGCCGACATGCGATGCCACAGCCATGCCTCTCTCATCGGATAATTCTGCCTAGCAGCGGCATGCTGGCCCGCTTCCGTTCCTCTGCGGCGAAGAACGAGCTCAATGGAGAGGCGGAAAGGTTTGTACGACTATAAAAGGTGATGTCTTTCGTCGTTTACATCTAGCACAAATCACGTTCTCAACTACACTCCTCGCAAGCCCTCTATTCGAGTATCTCTTCCTCGTACTTTCATCGCTATCTTTCTCCTCACTATCGAACATCCCAACTCAAACTTCACAACCATGTCCGGCCAAAATGTTCCGGGTGGATCAAGCTCTACCACTGGCTCTGGAGCCACAGGCGGCCAAGTGGATCGCTACACATGTCCAAACGCCGGGCAACCCGGCCATCCAACACAGTATCAGTTCCATAGTCATGGGGCTGGACGCTTGTGTACAGACTGCATGGTTAGTTAGATATATAACCCTATGTTTGTTTCCGACTCGACAAACTAACTCGGACACCAAAGGTCTCCCAAGGCTACTCGCGTTAAAATTAAGGCCAATCCGCCCAGGCCGATTGCTCTCGAGAGTAACAGCACGTATCCGGCGCCTTTTCGAATCTTTCCAACCCCGTCTTTCTTTTTCGGTCACATTGAGATCTGCTAGTACAGCGAGGAGTCCTTTTTCTTCTAGGTGGACATCTGAATGGTTGCTTGTGCTTGTTCATGTAAATACCTGCACTGTCATTATCGCCGTTAGCTGTTTATCAACATTCAAATCAACACACTAGACCTTCGGGAATCGTTCCTCTTGCTCAATTGATAACACTACATCGAATGTGACCTTGTGAAATATATGCGTTTCATAGGGAGTATGAGTAGTTTACATCGGAATCTTCATAACTCTGGCATCAACCTTTGGCTTTATGCTACATTAATGATGCATAAAACTAGTTTTTAAAAGGGTCCAGGGCTTCAAAAACATTAGTATGTGAACACAAACAGATATGAGTAGCAGTATAATGACCATAGATTATCTATTGTCAGAATCTTCGCGTAGCTGCATTATTATGATATGCACCAACCCACAGAAGCTTGAGCCAAAGAGGAAAGGCGCGGTGATCAGCAAGAACCCAACCTTGGAACCGTGACGTCCTCGCTGTCACTTCTTCCCTTCCCAACGTAATTCGCCAACCCTAGTTACTTCGCCGCACCCCGTCCGCCTCATAGTGGAACGATATTTCACTGTTGCCACTTGCAGTGTGGTAAAGCGGGATGATCCAGACCCGGGACATGTCGTCTGATGAAGGGTGGCGGTCAAGCAACGCGGCGTGCAGCGGCGCGAAACTGCGCTCGCGGTAGAATCTTGGGGTCTATTGGTTTGAGGTCACTTATCATCTGAGCTGATCTTCAAAATCTGAGGACCGGACGATTTCTACTCCGGAAGTAAAAGCGAATCAGCCATTTTCTGCACTCGGCGCTCCCTGACGACTTGCGACAGGCGGAATTTCCCATCACCTCAAACATGCATCGCCAGTCTCTGATGCCAGAGTTGCAGGACCATGGGAGAATAAGAGCCGTTCAGATCGACTAGATCAGCTTTGGGTTTCGCGGCCCCTCCTCAGTGGTATTGCTTATTGGCGCAGTATCACGTCCCTGAATTTCGCCTCCACCAAAGCCAGAGTTCTGTTTCACGCCAAGCGTTGCTTGGTGCATTGATGAAGCTACAAATATTCAAGGGTATGGCCTGGTATCTTATTCTAGGACCGCTTTTTGGGTGCATTGCCTTGATCGGGCAACTATCGATCCACAGCCTCCAATATTCCCTTCTCATAATCATACAATACGGGGAATTCTCTTTCTCGAAGTGGGACTTGAGCCAACAGTATGGACGATGCCTACGGGCCTTTTTTTGAAATATTTTTTGAAATACGTGATTTGTGTTCTGAGATACGAGGGGCTTTGATCTCATGTTTGTGTAACTAAAACCCAAAAAACCATAGAATGGTATGGACGAAAGAGGGTCACTAGAGACTTAATACAGGTCTACCAACTACACTCTCGCTTCTCTGGAACATTTATCGGGCATTGGCCACCGAGAGCTTCTAGAAGTCTGCCTCATGCACGGCACTTTCATAGCTAGGTGGCTTATCACTGCGTAAGCTAGTAACTTCGCATTGTGCAACATCAGCTACCCTGTTCGAATATCCCGGGATTCTGGTCCAGGCGCTAATTCAACACAAAGCTCCGCTCTCGCCGAAAACTTTGCAACCTTCAATCGTCAGCGGCTGCGCTCGTCGAAGCCAGTGTTTACTTGAGTCAAGAGTGACAAATTCTAGTTGTTGACCATCGCAGAGAGGTCCTGAATGTTGATTAATACTCAAGTTTGATGGCCGATCAACTTGTGTCTGGGTTTGCACTTTTGGCGCAAGGCTCAGATCGGCTTGAGCTCAGGCATCATCCCGAGATTCCCTCTTGAAAACACGTAATTCTGTATTACGCCCAGCGTTTGGAGAAGTCTTATGGTGACAGACGTAGTCAGTCGGCTAACCAAACAAATTAGATTGTCCAAACGGGTAAACGCTCGTCTCATTCTGCCCTACCCCGAAGTCATAACTTGACGATCGAAAGGTCCGCTTAGCACTGGATGCGCCTTTACACTCGATGAGGTTGGTGTGATTTGTCTCGTGTCACTATGGGATTCGTTGGAGGTGACACAATGCGCCTCTACGCCCAGCGCCACTAGGATCCGATTACTTGGCTCTAATGCTTCCTTATTACCCGCCTTTCAGTCCCTGGTTCGCGGGAAGATGGATTCGTTGAACGCCACGTGGATTACGCCGATAGCAATGGCACATACATCGCCATTGAACCTATTTGGGTTACGGCTACAGTTAGTCGTGCTTTTCACTGGTACACACAGTGTCAGGATCATTCGAGGAAGTACCTGCGGTCACTTTGCGAGTTTCTACAAGACAAAATCTGGCATCATAGTCAAAAGAAACGTCTATCAATTGCGATAAGAGATCTCCTCGCCGCACCATGCCACTCCGGACTTATAGAGGTCTAAAAGCCGGAAAAGCCGAATTGTTTCTTACAGCTGTCGAAAGCTGTATAGACAGCTGATTGCCACCCGCTCACCGTTTTACGCTCACGGGTATCACCCGGAACCACCTCCCGCTCTTCTAAGCTCCGCTCTTCCTTCGCTAAAATAGTTCCTTCAGCCACAGGCGCTTCTTCCGGAGGCGCTGAGCTCCGATAACCGCTATCTTCTATGGAGGATGTGAGATCGGAGACACTTCGCTGCCATGGACCCAATAGGAGAAAATATCTCTGTCGCACCCGCACCCGTGATCCTTCGTACGGCATAGCAAGCATTTCCCTACGCTTGAACATGGACTGAGGAACGTATCCTAAGATTCAGGTTGTGCACCGTGCGACGAAATGCTAGCGGACATACGGAGTTGGCGACAGTGTTTGAAAACGACCTCACTTATGGCACTGGACGCCATGGCAAATCTAGATTAGGAAAATGAACGAGTGATTGAGTGTGATAGACGCTCGTTTACGGCACAGTTAGTGCCAGCGTTACGGCCTAGAAAACTACCGCACATCAGCTGACTGGTCTTGAATGCATGCAGGTGCGGGCGTTGAAACGGTAATGTCTATCCCTGCCACGCATTCACAACTCAATTTTGACCTGACCATTCTAGTTTCTTCGCTTTCGCTTCGCCATGCTCAATTATGGACGCATTGAGCACATAACTAATCCCATTCTAGCACGTGTGGCTCAGCCTAGCTCAGCCTAACTCAAGCTGAACTCTGGAAATAGTTGCTCATCTGACCGGAACGAATCCCAACTGCCATGTTTCTTCCATGCTCGAGTCACCATTGAAGCACGACCTAGAAACGAAACATCGTCACATTGTCAATTAGACTCATCACCTCAACATTTCTATCAAGACAAATCTGCACGAAAGCTCCAATTAGTCCACCACCAAATCTCACTACTAAAGTCATCGCAAGCCAGCATCTGAGACTGGAAGACCTTCTAGGTAATCCACAAGGCATTATTTTCTAAGCGCGCGGCCCGAGGCACAGTTAGCCCCACTATCGATTCATTCGAACTACCATGAAGGAATTGCGAACGAATTGTCACACTGCTGTGCCGTACGCCACGTTCCGGCTCCACCGCTCACGCCCCTTTACGCGCCCAACATCAGGTTTGCAGCGAATCAGTCATCAAGTTTCCGAGGCTAAAGCAAACGAACAGCGTGCGTGTTCTAGCATATGGATATGATCGGACGTCCGATAGCTGGGCTTCCGCGTCCTAGTCTGCATCCATCGATGGAGGATGACGCCGGATATAGATGCAACACATCACCCCACAGATGGACAATGCAGCGAGTAACCACCTGAAAAGACAAGGCTCTCAGTGGCTTTGCAGTTCATAGATCGTACGATCGGAAGTTCGAAACCAAGACATCCTGTCGTTGGCCCCAAGGAGCGCAAGAGTGAAGCGCAACAGCACTAACGTCTACTGACCAAACAAATGGGTAGCGTGCTCGATAAGCCACATCGTAAGTCAGGCATGCCACAGGTCCTCGCACGAGCGTCATCTACGATTGGTAACAGAGATAGAGGAGAATCCGACTGCAAGGTCGACTAAAACCACCAACCATCGAGCGAATAATCCCGACCCAGTGGATCAACAGCGAGCAACCAGTACATTCGATGCCTCCAGATGCATTGCCCTCCCGCCACAGCCCTTCAGGCATCATCGCCCATCAGCCATCGTACGATACCAACACTCGCACACGGAACTATAGGCCAGTGCTGCGCAATGGGTTGCAAGCAAGTCGTCCGGAACGAAGTCCATTCCTATCATACACGGCCTAAAACTCGTAACGACATGACGACTTCCCGATGCTCTGGAAGAATCTAGTCACATTGTCCGACGTCCGATACGCAGACTCTGGTCAGCAGCCCATGTGATACGGATTGCTTTCGAATGTGACGGAGCCACAGCACGAGGGCTGTCCGCCATTGCCCGCACACCCACTTGGTCGCCCCACTTCCAGGGCAGCGGGATACAAAGACCGGAGATGAGCGAGGTAGCTGCCTAGCTGAAGTTATGGGCTGATCGAGGAAATGGCAGTGATGAGCGAATTGACGTAGCTAGGTCGCGGCTCCCAGACAAGCCGAATGACGAACATGCAGCCCACCAGCCTGGATACAGTGCCCGCCACGCAGATTCAGAGTGTTGGTTTCAAGATGGGGCATCCGCATTAAGGAGAGACAGAAGCATAGACACAAGCATAGACCCGGTCCCGCAGGTACGGTAACCAGCAGACAGGCAGGCAGGCAAGCGGACAGCCCGACAGCCGAACAGTCGGAGGTAAGCAAGCCCATAGCACACGGAGTCCTCAAGTTCCGAACGGATACCGCAGTCCACACACCCAGAAGCCGCCATCTTCTACCACTATCCAACAAGAGCAGGGGCTTGGGTTAATCTAGCCACGGATATAGCTTTCTAAAAGTAGACACAAGCAAGGCTCAGACACGCATGGGGAAAGCAGGCAAGCAGCCCATACTGGCACGCATCAACGGGTTGGGTTGGGCTGGGCTAGGCTGTGCTCTGCTTCCCTCTGCTCTGAACCACGACCCTCGCATCCTATCCTATTGTAAACGCAGCAGTCCGGCCCCCAGATACCCACCACATTCCAACTGGCAACGAGGCCCGCCCGCGTCCAATGTGGCACTTCCTTCCAGCCAGCCAGCCAGCCAGCGCGCTAGGATAGACTCGACTTAGAGCCGTGACCTTGGTTTGCGTCCACTCCCACTCTTCCGCAAGGCACTCATCGAGATGGGGTCGAAAAATAAAAGCAACGACACTGCTTGCTATGTTGAATGATCTCCTAGTTCTCTTACAGTAATTACACGCACGAAACCAATCTCTATGTTCCACACTCGCAAACCTCACTCCGAAACGCACACTACACTAGCTTTCCGCCTTATCAGACGTCCTTCTCGAAACAAAACCTACACTCGCGGCGAGTCCTTGAAAGTAAGAAAGCAAATTATATTGCACAACACTCCTTCCGTAGCACTCACTCGTGTGGCTGCAAGGAAGCTCAGTCCGTCGACATAAAGCAAGGCGGAAATCACGCCAGTAGTTTGGGCGTTGGACAGGAAGGCTATCTGCTGCTCAGGCGGTTTTGTGCTACTTCCTTGAATGTCTATACGGGGTTTCAGTTGTCAACAACTTAAACGCCACGCGCCGAATTTTATGTAGCGGCGTGCTTTCTGCAGAGACGCCGTCGCTGAAATTAATGTCACCGCTTCGAAGTCCTGTTGCATGCGTCGCGTCGGCGGACGCGAGGAATCGCTGGTGTGTGTGTGTGTGTGTGTTGTTTGTTTAGGAGTTGAGTCTGCTATATTGCTTTAATAATCAGAATACATTGACTGCGACCGCGCGTAATTTCTGTCAGTCTTACACCGCATATGCGTCTGCATCCAAGCTTTTCACATGTAACGGGTCTACACACAGGTGTGAAATTAGCAGGTCTAATCGACGCGAAGCAAACGGACAGGATATAGGACATGCAAGGTGCGACGTAGCAACTGCAACTGTAACTGCAGCGGTAGAGCAGTACCCTGCTGTTTGGCGTCTTTTGGGCAGTGGTGTGATTTGCGTCACCTGGTTCAACTTCCTTTTGCTACGCACGATAGTTGCGTGCACGAATTGGATTCACGGACCTGTTACGAAAGAGAGCTGAGCCGAGTTGAGCTGAGCTAAATTAGAGAGGTTAGTTGCTCCTTGCAAAGAAGGCAAGTTCGGGCAGCAGTGGCCTACAAGCGCAACAGGGTGCGTGACAACCGGTCTTTGATTTATAAGACGACGGAGTTTTATTCTCGGGACAAATAGTTAGTTGTTCAGTCCACCATACATTCATCCTTCGTTCCATCAAAGGATTTAGGAAAGAGATGTCGGTATGTTTTGGAAAGAAGGTTGTGGCCTCGTGCTCACAAAGATTTGATGGCATGTTACTAGATAGAGTAACCGTTGTATAGGGAGACGGTACGATCACCGTTGTTGGATATTGGTGGAATAAGTAGGTTCATAGTTATAGCATGAAATAAAATCCCAGCATTACCTAGCAAGGCGACCAAGTGGTAAATCTCAATTCCCAAAGAGAGGGCACCGGATTAGGTCGTAGAGTCTTCGAGGTGACATTGGAGGAGTCTCATGCTGAACCGTCGTATCGAGCGAACTTCGTGTTCTTATTAGGTACGCAAAGTGAGTGGGAAAGCGTAGCACAGTTCCTTGCGTGTCGGTCCGCGCGTAGCAAGCTGTGAAGGGAGATGTACTGGTTTGCTGGACGCTCGATTGAGCCGTTGCACTCGTTAAAGCTCAGTGTGCGCGTCTGGTACGAGTATAGTCCGGGGATGGCCAGACTATCGACCTGGCAATGCCATCTTTGTGTGGGTAACACTGCCGCCAGGGAGATGCACTTACATCCGCGATCGAGATTTCCGTACCATAGCTAGACCATGCTCTCGATCAGCACCAGATAGAGGAACTTCGGGCTCGTGATTGTCGGTTTGGCTTAGCATCTAGGACATACGTTAGCATATTAGATGTTTAATAGGGAGATGCACTTACGTCCGTGATAGACACTTCAGTGCCGCAGTTAGATAAAGGCTCTCAACCAGCACTATATCCACGAGTATCAGACCCCTGCTCGTGGTCATCAACTGGGAGAGCACTAGAACAAAGCATTTCAGGCTCATGCTCAGTGGTTTGCATATCGGACTCGTGCTTGTCAACTGGACTGGTGAAGGACAGCTCCGCATCGGGTCCACTCGTTTTAATGTAGAAGCTCTTTGCATGTCGTAGTACATTAGAGATCTTGAACAGCGGTGCGCTTTCGTGTCGACCCTGTTCGTCCTCTTTGACTTCGCCGTAGTCAAACGGTGGAGATTCGTGGCTTAGTTGCTTCTTGAAATGTCTTTTCGCTGCATTTGTAGTGTCGTATGACTCGCGCGCGTTTAATCCAAAACTAGTTGCCTCGTGAGCTTTGGTAGTTACGAACTCTGTAGATTGTTAGTACTTGTATAGTTTGTGACAAGGAAATCATCACCTTCAAAGCATTTTTGCGCAGCGTAAGGGGGGCAGCCCACTTAAAACACGCTGTTTGCGCTGTTCTTACCTATCAGAGGCATCCTGGTGGGCATTACGCTGATTGCGCTTCGCGTTCTTGTGGTCCTTCATCGGTTGTAGTCGAGCACGATAGGCTTTGGGTACGCACGCCGACAGAGGCTTTCAACCTACGTGTGTGGTGGCGAAGGGTGTGCCTAAGAGGGGTTAGCATTCGTAAGTCTGAAAAAGTCGCGACAGGACGCCACCGCTTCTCTACCTTCTCCGTGATCATATCGCGCCTGGACTCTTCGCACAGATAAATCTTCGTTGAAATCCACTGTTGTCTACGTTCTCGTCATCCCATTATTGTTTGTTTTCTCCTGAGAGTCGTAATCCTACGTCTGGCCTATTCAGTCACACCCGTAGACAACCGTTAAACTCCTTTCTTGTTTGTGATTCAAACCCCTAGAGTCGTAATTTGCTCTCTGTGCGAACCGGCAACACCGCCTGGCATCCCCGAGTTACACTCTGTGCAAACTGCTAATAAACTACTGATATTGAACATAACTTTTAGGGTTGTCCATTCCAGGCATAAAAGGGAGTTGTTTGCATAGAGGACTGTGTCGTGGTCCCGTCGCCTAGTACTATTCGGCTAGCTTTTCCGCAACATTAAACTTGTTCTGTGATATCGACCATTCAGTGGATGACATGGGGAACCAGGTGCCGTTCACGTCGCACTCAAACTCGGGAGGCGGGGGCCTCAGAGTGCGGACCTCTTGCACAGCCTAGGGTATATTATTGTGTTCTACTGTCCGCAAGCCTTCGGATCATAATCTGGTATCGGGCTGTCTTCGTCAAATTTGTACTGCGTAAATCTCTTCCACGGCACTTCATAGCTGCCCTTATCATCGAAAGCCGGAGCTGGTATAGGGGACGGCGGAAGCGCAGTATGTGTCTGAGTACTAGGATAGATCGTTGCTGCGATGTAGTTAGATTCAGTTGCGATACTTGCATGTCCATGGGGACGTACTTACACTGGTCTTCTTTGGATATTGTAAGAGCCGGATCGCGCGATTCTCCCACTCGCACGCGTAGATCACCGGCGAATTGAGGGTCCGATCTCGACCCCTGTCAAGGTCTAGTGACCCCGGAGCTCGGCGAAACATTACATGATCCAAAATTCTTCGCGTCCCGCTCCAGTCCTAAAATTCACAACGACACAAATATCGACTCGTGGGGCACGGTGACTAATACTGGTGTGGAAATCTTCTTCATCTACTCGACATCTTCACGCTAACACTGGCTCTCGTGCTTTGATATTGAGGCACAGGAAGGCCCACGGCCTGCACCCCTCGCTAATTACTGGACTACATTATCTCCGCGCAAGACGTCAGAACTCAGAACCGACCGGCTAGAGTAGCAACATTGGTATTTTTACATAAACAGTAGATTGTAGATGGTACATGCCGGCCGGCCATGTTCCACCACCGGATAAGGCCTCAGCACCACTTGTTGTATTTCGACTCTGATTATTATACCAACTCTCAATTGAGTTCGCGGTGACTCTCGAGAGAAGTTATCTCTGGCAAGTCAGAATTACCGGAGACTTTTAGTCAAAATGAGGGACTGCAGGCTGATAAGGCTACCGCAGCTCCCGCAGCCCGGCACTGGTAGCTCCGATCGTGAGTTGTCAACTTATGGCGGAGCTTCCTGCATGATTTCCTCCTGCATGTCCAGACCCCACCTGAATAGCTAGCCAGAACGGCCAATGCTTCAGCTGTATGCCGTTCCGATTCCCGAGTCATCCGTATTGTCATTACACGCGCTATTGCTGTCTATTGCATGATTGTCTATCTCCTTGTATTCTTTGCCTTCAACCCTGATAATTTTCATTTGATGCATGCCGTTGCCGGATCTTCTAGATGGTCTATATATATAGTGCAGAACATCCGAAGAATTTTCAAGTCAGTCTTTACCCTCAATCTCGACCGATATCCCTTTCTTGGCGCGATGGACAAATCTCTTAGAATTGCCAACTCGAAGGACTCCGGTGCTCTTCCTGACGAACGGGCTTCGCTGCTCCCTCCCTCCGACACTGAACGGAACACTGGAGAGTCGTACGAGCTCGACTTTAAAGAAGCAACCGAGTTCCAGCTCGTATTGCGGGAGCTCTGGATCTTATCCAAAGGCTCAGCTCCAGTCATTGTCGCCTATACGCTCCAGAACTCGCTCCAGACAGTCTCAGTTTTAATCGTGGGACGACTCTCGCCTGAGGCACTGGCAACTGCTGCTTTCTCATACATGTTTGCAATGGCGAGCGCTTGGCTTATAGCATTGGGTGGCACTACAGCTATAGACACCTTAGCATCTGCAAGCTTCACTGGAAGCAAGAACCGACACAATCTTGGCATCATTCTTCAAAGGAGCTTTATCGTTTTGACGTTATTTTACATCCCGATCGCTATACTGTGGATTTGCTCGGAGCCCGTGTTCAAATTGCTTGGACAAGAAGACTACATCGCTCGAGACTCTGCAAAGTTCCTGAGCGTACTCATACCCGGCGGATTCGGCTATATTCTTTTCGAATCTTTGAAGAAGTTCCTACAAGCGCAAGGTACGTACTATCTACGTCCGAAAGGGTCAGCTTCTAACACGAATAGGAATCATGAGACCTGGAACCTACGTTTTGATGATAACTTCGCCGCTCAGCGCTGGCTTGAACTATTTATTCGTTTATACCTTCGACTTCGGACTCTTGGGCGCACCTATCGCAACTGGCATTGCATACTGGGTGTCGTTTCTGCTCCTCCTCGCATACGCTCGCTTTGTAGACGGCTGGGACTGTTGGGGAGGTTGGTCCAAGAAATGTCTAGCCTTAGACAGTATGTGGACTTTTGCGCGACTTGCGTTCCTCGGCGTGATACATGTGGGAACAGAATGGTGGGCTTTCGAAATAGTGGCACTCGCTGCTGGGCGCCTCGGCTTGGTGCCGCTTGCAGCACAAAGTGTGATCATGACGACGGACCAAGTCATGAATACAATCCCCTTCGGCGTCGGAGTCGCCACGAGCGCGCGAGTCGGCAATCTCCTCGGAGCACGAAATGGAACCGGAGCGGCTCGAGCAGCGAACACAGCGGCCATATTGTCTATGATACTCGGTGCTATCATAATGGCTGTGCTCATGGGGGTAAAGGACTTTTACGCAAAGATCTTCAACGACGATCCTCGCGTAGTTCGACTCACTGCACAAGTCATGCCGTACGTTGCCCTTTTCCAGATAGCGGATGGCCTGAACGGAAGCTGCGGCGGCGCTCTCCGAGGGATGGGTCGCCAGCACATCGGCGCGACGGTCAATCTTGTCAGTTATTATTGCGGAGCATTGCCTCTTGGAATATGGCTCGCATTCCATGGGTGGGGACTAGGAGGTTTGTGGGTGGGACAGTGCATCGCGTTGTATCTTGTCGGCTTCGGCGAATGGGCCATTGTAGCATGGAGCAACTGGGACTACCAAGTGAAGAAGGCATTTGATCGCATGGATGCCGAAGACCGGGCTGAGATTGGCGCATCGGATGGCATCACACATTAGCTACAGGGAGAGGGTTCGGGGCAAACGAGGATTGATCTACTCTCAAATCGTTATCTAGCAAAGACTCTGCGGTAAACCCGAAATGAACATCAGGACGTTGCAACGTTTATGCAAGGTATGTCCGATATTAGCGATTTTGGGTTTAGCGAGTTTTGTGTTTTGAACAGGCTTGGCACCCCTAAACCTCACCTCATCCCTAAACTTTCCAGGCCCGGCACCAACGGCTTTTCCCCACGCCCCGATTCGGACGATGAACGACATCTTGTGCAGAAATGCAGATCTAGTTGTGCCGTCATGCTGCGTCTTATCTTTCCAGACCGGTCCAATTGCCGCGTAACCCCGCCATGCATATGCTGCGGCGGAATCAGATACTCGTTGGAATCACTAGCAATGGCAACAGTACCGGAGATACGTCCACCAAAGTCAGAATTCCGCGATAGGGGCAATTCAATTGCTTCAGTACGAGGGCTCGATACCAATTTATGATGCTGGAGAGATCTTGGCCCAGGTGTCATTTGCTACACAAGCTATCTGCGGAACTTTTCATGAAAGATGTTCTGCTACATAGCGTTACCAAATGGCTTGCTTCTTTCAGTATGCGTTAAGCTGCGTCACTTTTTTCGGTGTGCGTTAGAGAGGGTACGTAAGAGCTGCGTCGTGAGCATCGGTCTGCATCCACAATTCGGCACCGGGGCCCTGTAACGAGCTTTATCCGCCACAACGCAGATAAGAGGCCTGCAATCGTACACCAGACGGTGAATGTTGGCTTTACGAAATCGATCATATGGCCCATCATTGGCTGATGTTGCTGCCATGGCGCCGTCATCGGACCTTTGATGGGGTTTCTACTCCACGCGAAAGCCCCTTAGTCTCCAAGGCTAATCACGATATCTTCTTGCTGCAGCTAAGAGTTCTCGGTTCGTGAGAATTTGCTTCTGTTTGATACTGACCAGGGTAGCTTGGAGCTGTTTACCTAATTGGAGCTGGTTAATCTGTATGTAGGTACTGGGGTAGGTGGGCCCGTACGTCTTATTTACTTCGTCTTCCCCCATTGGCAGAACTCATTCTCAGAAGTTCATCTTTTCTTCCCTCACCTCAGCTTCCTTTGTCAACCTTGACCAGTTCCGGAACATGAAGTTTTCTAGTGCTATTCTGAGCTTCGCAGCTTTGGTAGCTGCTCATGGCGACCATGATCACGATCAGGAGCCAATCGTTGGCCCGCATGAAGGGTTATGGTATAATACCCTCCCAGGCGACGGAGGCACGCAGGTATGTTTGAGGAATCACTGTGGTTCCTCATTGTATTCATAAAAGTCTAAAGAAGTGGAGGAGCCATTCCCACCGAGGGCTAATAACTAAGCCGTCTGTCGTGTGACACACCTCAGTATAGAGCAAGATTGTACAAACTTTCCAATTGACTTGAATACAGGCAGATTCAGTGTTCTCCGGCATCTCCACCTTTGGCCGCCTTCCTTACTATCCTTGCCTGTCGAGCCACTCGATGAAATTCGACATCGCGTTTATAGGTGAATATCGAGACCCAATGTACTTTCCCAAGACCTGACGAAACAACAGGTGCTCCTTTCGATACGGGGACAAGTTACCGCCCGGGCGCTAGATTCGGCCCTTCTGGAATAAGACAAGGTTCTCGCCGTCTCAATTTATAGTATGTTTTACACAGTCGCATGCTTACGATCTCTCTTTTGAGCTTGAAGGCTCACGAGGGGTTGGATTTAGCGGCGGTTACAATGTCCCGTTGAAGGCGAACCCGTTCAACTCCTGGGCGAAGGTCATTGATTGCGGGGATATTCCTGTCACGTCGTAAGTACTTCGAATCTCCAGGCATTTCACTTGATAAGCTCTACTGACTTGTTTGCCAGCTACGACAACGCCTATGCTCTGCAGCAGATAGAAGAAGGGCACAACCTACTTTTGAGCCGTGCCCCGCACACTGACGCCGCGAAGCCAGGTCCTTCGAAGAGCGGAAGAACCCTCCCTAGATTGATTACGCTAGGTGGCGATCATACGATTACTCTCCCGCTCTTACGCTCGATCAACCGGTAAGCCTCATGCCATACAAACTCCATATCCCAAACTAACCTCTTCTCCAAGTGAATACGGCCCCGTAAGCGTCATCCACTTCGACAGCCATCTGTACGTCTCTCTCTCTTCCCCCAACCACCCCCCTTCAGACAACCCCTGACCCTCAACAAGCGACACCTGGAAACCCAAAGTATTCGGCGGCTCGCCCACCCAACAAGCCAGCATCAACCACGGCACGTACTTCTTCCACGCCTCGCAAGAAGGGCTCCTCGCCAACGACTCCAACATCCACGCCGGCATCCGCACCACGCTGTCCGGCCCCTCCGACTACGAAAACGACGGCTACTGCGGCTTCGAGATCGTCGAGGCGCGCGAGATCGACAAAATCGGCACAGATGGCATCATCAAGAAGATCAGAGACAGGGTAGGCACGGAGAAGCCGGTGTACTTGAGCATCGACATCGATACGCTGGATCCGGCATGTACGTAACCCGTATCCCCGCACTTGGGCGATGCATCTAATGTGTTTCCGTAGTTGCGCCCGCGACCGGCACGCCCGAGACGGGCGGCTGGACGACGCGCGAGCTGCGCACCATCATCCGCGGCCTCGAGGGCGTTAATCTCATCGCCACGGACATCGTCGAGGTGGCGCCGGCATACGACACGAACGCGGAGCTGACCACCATGGCGGCGGCGGTAAGTTTGGGTCTATTTTCTTTCCCTCATGCACGAGCTTCGCGTGGGACACGCGCTGATTGGTGGGCAATAGGACGTTCTTTACGAGGTTATGACGCTTATGGTGAAGAAGGGGCCGTTGAGCTTGGGTAAGGCGGAGGAGGATGTGCTGGAGCTTAAGGCGTAGAGGAGGGTGTTGGTTGGGTTGTATGGCGTGGGTGTATGGGGGGTAGAGGGTGGGTGGAGATTGTGGGTTGCATTCTGATGCGCGTATCGAGATCAGCCAGTGTCCTGGACAGCACATGGAATACATCTAGCTACTACCTGATCACCCAACTCAACTCGGCCGCAAATCGAGCCGTTTGCCATCCAATTGACAGAACAGAGCAGATGAGAGTGTTCGCAATAGGTTCATTGGCGCGAGGAAAATCTCCCCTGGTAGCGTTCAGTGGATATCGCAAGTTCTTACAGTAACAGCTAACCTCTCGTTTCCCCATCAGCTTCCCGTTCCCTTATCTCGTCCTCTTTGTCCCAAACCTTAGTCCCTGCGACCCACGTCTGCAACACGTCCCCGCTCTCGCTCAGCACACACAGATCCGCTCGCCGTCCTTCCCGCAACACTCCTCTACCGCCCATCCCGTCTATCCTCATCAGCCCCGCCACGTTCTCCGTTACCGTGCCCACGGCTTCGGCGAGCTCGCACCCACTCCACTCCATCAGGTTCCTGACACTCTGTTGCAGCGGAATGCATCCCCCAATCAATGTATCAGTCCCTGCGATGGTAGCTCTCGTTCCGCGTTTCGTTTGCTCGAAGGGGATTTGTGGGTGGCCGGGGTAGGTGCCGTCGGGGAGAGAGGCGAGCTCGATGGAGTCGGTGACGAGGATGGAGCGCTTTGGGTTGGAACGGTGGAGGAGGGAGACGGAACTCGGATGAAGGTGTTCGCCGTCGGCGATGAGGGTGTAGTATGGTGGTGGTGGATTGTGCGTTCGCGGAAGAGAGATTAGACCCGCGAGGCCTGGGGCGCGGGAGCCTAATGCCGGCATTGCGTTCAGCGTGTGTGTCAGACATGTTGCTCCAGCCTGCAACCCTGATAGTCCGTCGGTGTAGCTCGCTGTCGAATGACCCAGTGAAACTTTGATCCCGGATGAGGACAGGGATTTGATGAGGTTCGAAGAGTCGGAGAGCTCTGGCGCGAGAGTTACGAATTTGACGGAGTCTATGAGGTTATTGCTGCCGTAGACGGTGGAAGGGTCCGCGGTGCAGGCTTGGAAGAGGGATGCGTTGTGGGCGCCCTTCTTGTCGGGATGCAGGTAGGGACCTTCGGTGTGGGCGCCGAGGAGGGAGGCGGAGATGGGGATGTCTCGGGGCTTGAGGGAGGGGAGGATCTGAGGGGTTGTTAGGTGGGTAATGTACGTTGGACCCTGATAGAATGCCAGATATCTCTACAAGAGGATAGATTACCTTCTGGAACTCATCTGCTGTCACTGTTGGAACAGTGGCCCAAAACCCCGTTACCCCTTGGGTGGCATAGTGCCGGGCGACATCGTCTACCTTCTTGGAATAACTCTTCTCATCCTCGTACTGCGTAAAATGGAACCCATTGACGCCATTCGTATGGAGCTCCAGGAAGCCAGGCGCAACGATGTTGTCTTCCAAGTCGATAGCTTCCCCGCCGATGTACCCCTCCCTCTTCAAGATAAGACCAGACTCGTCCGAGATGACCAGATGGTCCTCGACAAGGTCGCCATCGAGGACGTAGCGACAGTTGGTGAAGAGCGTGAACCAGCCCGACATGTCAGGCAACAAGTGGGTTTATATTTATATAGTCGGTCTGAGCTTGGCTGGGATGGCAGCGCGCGAAGGAGCCCTTGGGGCCGGCGGGGCAGGCCGGCCTAAGCGTCTGCGCGCTGGCTGATTGGCTGCGCTTTCCCAGCGATCGCACCCCAAGCTCCAAGCTCTGCGACACAGCGATCCCGAGCAGTGAGACACGATCCCGCGATGCATCTTCACCGGGATCCTGATATTGGGAAAGCCACGCCGAATCCGCACGGCGACTGGCGTGCCGTAGCTGCGGCCCCGTCTTTACCATTGCGGTCTGGCATTGCCGTGGCTTGCCCGCTTAGGACGCTGCAGCGCGATGGTTGCGCGGAGGGGGCTTGGTATGACATCACTGGCAGATGTTGGACCATGTCGTTTCCAGTGCGGCAGACGACGGCACTTTCCTGCTTTGCGCGTACCACGGACCGGGCCAGCTCAGCTCAGCTCAGTTCAGCTCAATTACTTAAGTGCTGCCCCTCGGTGTAGCCCCGCCGCCCTTGCCTGTCCTTCTATTCCTACTCGCCCTCGCAGAACCGTCTGCTGGAGTCGCCTGCCCGACGAGCTGAAGAACGCGGAGGGAAGCTCGACGCCATGGCCGACCAGCAGCAGCACCGCGCCGGCGGTCATTATTCCGGCAAGAACCCTGTTCCCACAGTCAAGCAGTTCATCGAGAACCTCGACAAGGACAAGAAGACCAGAGATCGCGACCTCGATGCACAAAACGCGCAGAAGAGCCAAAGCGGAGGCGCCGTCCCTCACCAGGCCAAGAAGTATGGCGTTTCGGGGACGCAGAAGACGGTTACGGATCCGACCACGGGCAGAGAAGTCGTCATCGAGGATGTGAACAAGTCGATGATGGAACAGGTCGAGAACCCGCAGGTATGGCGACATATATACAATACTCCAGCTTGGAGAAGCTCACACGAATAGCTATCTGTCCCCAATGCCAACTTGGAGAAGCAAACAGTACGTCCAACTTACTCTTTACCTCACTCCCAGCGCTGACAAGCCACAGCCCATCCAAACAGATCCCTCCCAGTCTCTCGAAGACTACAAATACAACCAAGATGTTACCGCTCCTCCAGACCCGGTCGCCGAAGGCACCACCTCCGATGTGCCCATCCACGGCGAGAAGACAAATATCCTGTTCCATCCGACACCCTCCGTCTCGTACGAAGCGACATTCGCCTCGCTGGAGAATAGGGCCAGCTTTCTTTGCCTTGGTATCCTCGTTGCGACCGTCGTAGTTGGCAAGATGTTCGGAGGGGCACTCAAGGGGTTAATACCGCTGGCAATGTGTCTGGCATCCGGTGTGTTTCTGTGGATGAAGGAGGTCGTACGAAGCGGGAGAGAGGTGGAATGGCACAGCGAGCAAACTCGCGGTCAAGTGGCATGTACATTGCTCACTTATCGCAGGCACATGGCTAATTCGTCCAGGCTACCGCTAACCTACTGCCCGAATCCGTCGAATGGATGAACACACTCCTCGGCATCATCTGGGGTTTAATCAACCCCGACATGTTCACGGCCGTTGCAGACACGCTTGAGGACGTCATGCAGGCCTCTGTCCCTGGCATCATCGAGAATGTCAGGGTGGCTGAAATTAACCAGGGTAGCAATCCTCTTCGGATTCTCAGCTTACGAGCACTCCCAGACTCGCACATGGGGGACATGAAAACTGCAATCCATGAGGAAAATAAAAAGACCAAGGATCCCCAGGAAGCGGCCGCCGATGAAGAGGGAGGAGATTACTACAATTTGGAAGTCGCTTTTGCGTACCATGCCAAGCCTAGCGGCAAGAGGGCATCCGACAAAGCTCGCAACATGCACATGCAGCTGGTCTTCTACCTCGGGATTAAGGGTCTCTTCGGCGTCCCGCTACCGATATTCGTTGAATTGCAAGGACTGGTCGGTACTGTGCGTCTGCGAATGAACATGACCCCAGAACCGCCCTTCCTCAAGACTTTGACTTTCACTCTGATGGGCGCACCGCAGGTGGAAGCCGGATGTATCCCAATGGTAGAAAAGGGCGTTAACATTCTGAACTTGCCGTTAATTAGTAATTTCGTCAACTACGCTATCAAGGCCGCCGCAAGTAGTACGTATTCTATCTATCAAACTTTTAACAGCTTGCTAATAATGACAGTGTACGTGGCTCCGAAATCCATGTCCATTGACATGAGGGCAATTCTTCAAGGAGACTCTATTCAAAAGGATGTCGAAGCACTTGGTGTGATGTGGATTCGTATCCATCGAGCTGTTGGCCTCAGCAAACAGGACCGTCGCGGCTCCAAACATGGTGGAAGCGATCCATACATCACACTCAGCTTCTCCAAGTATGGCAAGCCAATGTACTGCACACGTGTTATCACCGACGACTTGAATCCCATTTGGGAAGAAACGGCTGCGCTTCTCGTCACTCCAGAACTCATCAAAGCAGATGAAAATCTCAGCGTCGAGCTCTGGGACTCGGACCGGCATACCGCTGACGATATTGTCGGCAAGGTCGAACTTTCTATGCAGAAAATGATCCAGCATCCCGGCAAAATGTACCCCCAAGTCTCCAAACTAGCAGGTATGGAGGCTGGAAGTGATATGCCAGGTGAATTGCACTGGGAGGTCGGCTACTTCAGCAAACCACAATTCCGCCCAGGGCTCAGGACTGACGGCAAGAACCATTCGCTACCAAAAGAGCTCCAGGACGATCCCGCCTTCGAGGACGAAAAGGGTGTCATCAACTCCGAGGAAGACGATGCAGTCATGCACACTCCACCAGATCCATTGTGGCCCAGTGGTATCTGCAGCGTCATCGTTCACCAGATCGTCAATCTGGAACTGGAAAACGTCAAGGGTACCACCGGCAGCCGTAAGGGTCGTGAATTTGAGCCTGCTAAGCCGTATGGTGAAGCAACCGAGGAAACGGGCGGCAATCTACCTACCAGCTACTGCACCATCCTGTACAACGACCAGTTGGTTTACCGGACTCGAGCAAAAGCTGTTTCGTCTCAACCCATCTTCAATGCAGGCACAGAACGTTTCATTCGTGACTGGCGCTCTGCTATCGTTACTGTCACGGTACGCGACTCACGTAACCGCGAGCATGATCCTATCCTCGGCGTTGTCCCACTGAAACTCTCCGACATACTCGATACCTCTTCTCAGGTCACTCGATGGTATCCTCTCGACGGTGGCATCGGCTTTGGCCGCATCCGAATCTCTCTCCTCTTTCGTAGCATCGAGACCCGCTTACCTCCAAACATTCTCGGATGGGATGTTGGCACTTTTGAGTTCCGCTCCAAACGTATCTTGGTGCTTAACTACAAGCATGCCCCGAAATTGCGGCTGAGAACTGGCGGCTCGACTGGTAAACTCGGTCGCGCCCATGCTCACAAGCTCGATGCAGGCGATGGGTATTACTTTGATTTGACCGCAAAGGATCACAAGTATGATGTCCATCTGCCAGTCAAACATCGTTACAGGTCACCTATCGTCTTCGAGTTCCACATTGCTAACCACCGGAAACCCGACGCTTATGCTATTATATGGCTCCAGCACTTCATCGACAACGAAGATACAGACATCAACATACCCATCTGGACAACAGCAAATCCTTCTCGTATTATACAGAATTATATTACTGAAGAAAACTGTCATAACGAACCCGGTCTAGATGATCTTAAGGAGGTCGGCCGGCTCCAGTTCCGTGCGCGTTTCAAAGCTGGAACAGATGAATCGCATGAAGCGTTCATCGTGGATAACGATACCCGCGAAACATACGAGACTTGGGAAGCCTGTCTATCGGAAGGCGTACGCCAACGCAAAGTCGACAAAGAGCTTCCAGAGCGGACTCAGCAGCTGCACGAGCAGTCGCTCAACGAAGGACGCGACATCCTCAAGTCGGCCGAACAGGATGAGAAGAACAAGTGGATGGCTAAAGACGGCGAAGATTGGTCGGGCGCCTTTGGCCATGACCCGAAAGCGTACATGGATAGTAAGGGCAGGAAGAAGAGAGAGCCAGGCGCGGACAAGCCGCTGCACGACCCTTTCCATCCATCCAGCGACGAAGACAACGAGGACGACGACAACTCGGATTCGTCGTCGGATCTCGGCATCCAGGACGCAAGCACCCTGAACAACTCGCAAAACATGAACGGCAACGGCTCGCCCGGCCATGCTCGTGCCTCACAGTCGACGGCTCGTACCGACACCACCATGGACACTGTCGATTCCAACTCGACCATGAACGGCAACCAGAACAAGAAGGCCGAGGAGCGCAAGCATCGCGGTCTTATGCAGTGGCGGCCGGCAAGGAATGCGCGCTTCGCCAAGGATCAGGGGAAGATCGGCTTTAGCAAACTTAAGAAGAAGCTCACGGGCGGTTTGGAGGGACGGCAACCGGGGGTTGAGACTGGTACGTTGCTTCTTCTTCTTGCTAGGAATGCAGCGCATGCTAACTGTGTGCAGAAACTGGAGGTTGAGGTACTCTCTAATCGGCGAGGGAGGTTGCACGTTGCTCGTTTTGGGAAGATGTGGTGCGAAGGTGAAGGCGGAGAGGTGAAGCGTTCGGTGGGTCTTTGGCAATACCTAAAAACCCCTTATGACACAAATTCTGCACGTGAAATGAAATGCATCTGTTTTCTTCTTCTTCCTCTTTCCTATTCTATTTCTTCTTCTCTCTATATAATTAGGGACTATGAATAGTCACGGCCCGCAAACTCGAGCTATTGAAGAGTGGGGGTGCCTTGCCTAGCTTCTGCCTGCCTAGACAGTCCAACAAATACTCGACCTTTGTTTGCTAGTCTTGCCAATAGAGAAAGAAATGCCACTCAATGTGTGTGTGTGTGTGTGTGTAACTCAGTTCACAATCGTTCGATCTCTCGGGCCAAACTGGAAGCTAGCTTGCTTGGGTCACCTGTTCTGTTCAGTTCAGGGCAGACGGAGTGAAACTGATCAAGACGAAAGACCGGCCGACTCTCATTCATGTTCCAAAGAATGGAACCGTTAACATTGATGTCACGGACGGCAAAGCCTCAGACATGGACAGAGTGGTAATTTACGTG
This sequence comes from Massariosphaeria phaeospora, assembly GCA_011032825.1. Lineage (NCBI taxonomy): Eukaryota > Fungi > Ascomycota > Dothideomycetes > Pleosporales > Massariosphaeria > Massariosphaeria phaeospora. The sequence goes on along the minus strand of JAADJZ010000008.1, from coordinate 1,058,803 downwards.
GATTATAGGAAAGTTTTGTGGACAAAACGAGCCCTTGAAGCAAGCAAGCAATCACGAGCAAGATGAGAGAGAGCGTGTGTGAATTGAATGCATTACAAAGTCATATCGTCGTAGCATACCAACATCTTAGCTAAGGCATCGCTCACACATTAAACCACAGATCCTGTTCTGTGCCTACCGCAATAGAACGATTTCCTTGTGATCGTAGTTTGGCAGCAAGGGAACCAGCCGGCACCGTAAAATCGGTATGGCGGTATACAACGGCAGCCCACAGCCCCATGAACTGCAACATCCAGATGCGTCGGTCCGGGGAACTAGCTTTGGCTGCAGTATGATTCCTGCAAACCGTATGGACGGTTCGCTCTGGTTGTGCAGTCTCGAGGGTACCTGGGAAATGCTGGGAGGTTGGAAAGCCTATGAATTGTGCGGAGATATCGGTCTCACTTAAGCCTCGTCTTCATCGGCATATGATTCTCTGTCATCGAAGACTAGAAATTCCACGGCCCCGTCTCCCATAATCTTCTGCCATACCTCCTTGACGTCGCGGATGATGGAGTCATCGAAAGCGAGATCCAATGAGGCTGGTGCAAACTGAAGATCGTACGGAGTGGTGCCTCTACTTTGCTCGGCAGGGCCAGACTGTTGCTGATATTGGATGGACCACAGTATCGTCGGTGCTGGTGACACTTCCACAGTAGACAAGAGCGTTTCGGTAGCTTGCTTCAGTAGCTCGTAACCTTCCTCTCCACTGAGTGAAGTAGACGCATATAAGAGACCTAAACAGCTAGTCAGTTTCGTTTCGATGTAAGAACGTGAAGTGCGAAGCGAAACTTGGAGCCAAGATCAGTTTGTCAGAGGTTGTTATCGTCAATATTGTTCAGACAATGTAGATAAGTATTCAAGATGTTTGGTTCATCATAAAGGCATGCGTGTAACGAGACGGAGTATTGAACTTACTTTGACCAGCTGGGCATTCGCCCGTGTCACCATTGTGGATGAGTATGTGAACAGGAGGCAGCTCAGGACCTTCGGGCTCACGATCGAATTTCAAAGACCCTGATGGGAAGACAATCACTGCTGCTGCAGGTGAGGGTGCCTCTTCCGTGATTGGCGGGAATAGAGGTGTCAATGGTGAGGAGGCGACCGTGATGAACCTAGAATGTGCATCATCTGGACTCGGCCTCGCCGACTGTTCGCCGACCACCCACTGCGTGGTGACAAGTTCACCGTCTTTCAGATGGATCTTGACTCCATCAGCAGAGGTGGTGTTTGGTTCTTCGTTGGCGGTCGAGAGTCCTTTCCCAAGAATATATACACCGCCCCCGACAGCACAAGCACGGCAAGCGACCTGAGCAATCTCAGACATTCCGCCCCACTTGGGTATGACAGAGCCGAACCCAGCGCCAAAAACACCGATAGATCGCAGATGTCGTGCTATCCTTGGTAGCGCGTACTCTGTAGTGGTCTGCCCTGAGCTAGCTGCAGACAGGGTGAGTGCGAGCAACGGGGCATGGAGCGTCGTCGGAACTTTGAACTGTTCGGAAAGGAATGTTGGAAATGGCTGGCTTCGGTGCTCTTCCCACACCTCGGGCTGCTCTTCGTACTCGGCGATGAAGCGCAGAAACTTCATCAAGGCCCGCTTTGCTTTGAAGTCGAGTACTTGGTCCTGGAAGACATCCTCTCGCCCATTTGGCACTTTGAGAAGCTTCCCATGTGGTGGTCTTGCTTCATCGACGCTACTGGTAGTTGTGTCTGTCTCGGGCGAATAGACCCACCAACTTCCCACAGCCAAGAACTCGAGTTGTCGGTAAACCTTCGACGAGACGAGGTACTGTAGGAGTGAGGAGCGAGCGTAGACTAGTTGCGGAGCTAGAGCCAAGCTATAGGCCCTAGAGAACGACAACGATGGGGCTGATAGGTCTGAACCGGTGGGTTCCGGCTTGTGAATGGATATGTTGGAGAAGGGCTGATCTTCAACGCGTCAGCAGTTACCATCGACAAAAGGGAAGCAGGAACGTACCCTTGTTTAAATGACCAGCCCACTCTTCAGCTTCTTGTAGGCTAAAGGCAGCTTCGGCGCCTCCGTAGTACTCGTTCTGATCGATGTGAAGGATTTTCTTGCCGGAGCGGGACAAAGCTCTTCAGGTGCTGCGCAGTCAGATGGGGCATGCGAAAGCGTGAGAGCAGACCAGTACTTACAAAGCAAGCAGAGACTGCCGCAAGCCAGTGCCTACGATGAGCACATCCCAGGTGGTGTTGTCGAGAGTTTCCATGGCGGTGTGTGGGCGAGAAGTTCCAAGTTTGCGCTGAAGAACTTGACTGGACTAGCGTTGTGGGATGATGACTAAGCGCCTGCGCGTCCCACAAAACTTCCCGTCGGCTGGGCGCAGAAACTTTTCTTCAACACCGCGCACGCTGAGGGTTTGTCTTTACCATAAGCATTCCCGCAAGGCACCGAGTCTTCACTGATTAGGGATGTGCGCGTGAGAATAATCTTCGTCCTGTATCTACTGCTCTGGATTTCTATCTGAAAGGGTGGCTCGAATGTGGCGATACATTTCATTGTGGTGAGATTGAGGCCTGACACAGAGCCTGATAGACCATCACGCCTTGTCACCTACTACGGCTCTATTCTAGGAGTTACTGAACATCTGAGATACGAAAGAGCCTTTTAAAAGCAAAGGAACTTCTTAGAAGAGGACTGTGTGGAGTCTGTCTTCGTACAGGCAGCGAATTCTTCCTCGGGATGTGACAGCCATGTACTTGGGTAGACCAAGTGCGCCGTAAGCTTGATTGAGTGCATGTGTTCGCTCCAGTAGAGGAGTACCTTTGGGGCTGCGACAGAAATCGTTGCTGGTTGTGCCTGATCTGTACGCTTCTCCACGCGCAGTCCTCTTGACAGTGATACAGTTCCTACCTAGATTACAGATAGTACTGCGCTTTTGCAAAGCTCTACTGTATCTAGTGCATTAGCCAGTGCGTTTGCAGAGCTGGGTGAGGGACGAGGCTGTAGTTAAGATTAGTAACCCCACACGGCGGGGTGCGTGATATGCAAATGTAACCAAACTGACTGTGTTGTAACCTAACTGGATATTGACTGAACCCCACCTGCGGGTCCCACAATCGCTTGCTGAAGCCTTGACCCACGATAATATTTAGCGCGGTGCAGGACTTTTCCATAGGTTATATAATCATTAAACAGGGAAATCTCCATCATTCAATTAACAGCCATCTCAACACCTAGTGTTGAACGTCCTCGATGGTCTAGTGGTCATGATTTCCGCTTGTCATCCGCAAGATAACAAGCGCGGGAGACCTGGGTTCGATTCCCAGTCGGGGAGCTTTCTTTTTTGCACTTTTAATCTACTTTGAGTTGATAGATAAAGGCTGCAAAGCTGTTGATTCTTTTTTTTGAATAGGTGTGCAAGCAATGCACTCACTATATGCTAGACTACACTGACGTCGATAACAAGCTAATGTGGAGTCGCTCACATACAACACTATCTATATCTCGCAGCTTGATAAAACCTGCTCATAAATCTTTCAATGCTCCTTCTCCACCGAAGCTAGCCCGCCGTCAACTACAATCTCTTTCCCCGTCGTGAATGTAGCCTCAAACGCCAAATAAACCACCGCCCTAGCCACCTCCTCCGCCGCCCCGACCCTACCCATCGGCGTCTGCTGCGCCCCAAACTTCTCAAACTCCTCTATCTCTTCCCTCCCGGCATCCGCAACACCCATCGTAGGCGTCTTGATAAAGCCAGGACTCACCGCACTGACCCTTACATTCCTGTCTGCAAGCTCAGCAGCCAGTGTCTGTGCCAGCGAGTGCACAGCCGCCTTGCTAGCAGAGTAGATGGCCATGCCCGGAATGCCGCGGCGGTTGGCGATGGATGTTGTGAAGACGATGGCGCCCCCGGGTTTGACGAGGGGCGCGAGGGTTTGCGCGGCGAAGAAGGTGCCGAACACGTTGGTAGAGAAGGTGCGGTGGAAGGAAGATTCTGTGACGGCTGTGAAGGGTTCGAGGCGCGCGTAGCCGGCGTTGAGGAATAGGAGGTCGAGTTGGGCGTCAGATCCGAATCGTTGCTTGATCTTCTCGGAGAGATCGTTGATGGCCTCGAGGGAGGTGATGTCGCACCTGTGAACGGTAGCTGTGTCGCGGAGCTGGTGGCTGGCGGATTGGAGGTTTTCTGGGTTGCGGCCGGTGATGATGACTTGGGATCCCTTGGAGATGAGGAGTTGAGCGGTCGCGAGGCCGATACCGTGGGTGCCACCGACGATGACGGCCTTGCTGTCCTTGATGTCTGACATATATGGGCTACTAGAATGTCGAGATCTTTGGAATGGACGGTTGACCTCTTGGGGAGTAGTGTTTGTTGATGCGTCTGTTTGTCTCTCAATATCTACTTCTTCCATTGTCGATTTATATCGGTCGCCGCGACTCTTCTTCTTACTATGGCGGAACGACTTGAATCTCCGCAACCTGACCCTTCTCCAACGCCTTTGTAAGCACCACCATCCATTGGCGTCGCATTCCTCGCGATGGTCTTGGAATACTCGGCATTCGAAGCCACCGCCCTAGTCAATCCGTTGCTTAAGCCTGTGCTAGCCAGTCCTCTTGACGGTATAGATAATTGCAGCAAGACATAACAAATTCCTCTCTAACCGCACCAAGCCAAACTGTATCTACCACGCTGGGGAACGTCCTGTCAGAGTGAATAGAGGCATAAGGAGTGATAAGGCAGACTGTTCACCGACTGCGACCGTAGTGACCACGAGCACTTGTGGCGAATCAGCGGGATTCGACAGACATGTAAGAACACGAGCCTATTTGTCAGCGATTGCTGTGTTGATTACTAGCACACCATGAACACTGTCCTCACATCCATAGGTGAACTGCCAATAAACTAATCAAGAAATTGGTCAGCAACGTGGTCACTGAAGTCCGAAAGAATTAGTCACGTCGAGACCGGGCGCGTCAGGACGATTCGCAGCCTTGGTACCTAGAATGAACAATCAAGACGTCAAGACATGAAAATCCAAGCATGTCTTATCGACCGTTCATTTTTCTAGATGCTAACAACTCGTAGTCATGAGAAGATTCCCGAGGGAGGAGGCATTCCATACGCATAAACCATAAAGTGTACCCACCGAGGTGCGGTACTTTTAGTCACAAAGTGTGCCCACCAGATTTTGGCCATCGAAGCCAGAATCATACCCACTCAAGTGGGGATATTATAGCTTGGAGAGGACTGCCTCGGCACCAGAGACCTACAGTGAGTTAGCAATGTGTTCGAGTATCAACTAAGGGTTTGAGCCTTACCGTCACCTCTCCCGGGCTCTTCTCGTTCTCAGCATAGGTGACCTTGCCGTTATCGAATACCATAGCCCAACGTCCGCTGCATATATATTAGCAACGAAGCCATTCCGCATTCAGAACTTAGGATAGCATACTTGCGGTCTCCCATGCCGGCGGCCCAGCCATAGTCCTTGGAGAAGAAGGTCTTGGTGTCGCTGAGGAAGAGCTGGGTCGATGTTAGTTGCTATACATCCCCCTACTATTTGTATGCTTACAATATCATCGCCCTTCACGCCATTGACCTTGCCCCACGCGTTCATCACCCAAGAGTCGTTGGAGGCAATGACAGCCACAACGTCGACGCCCTTGCTCTTGAACTCGCTGATCTTCTGGATGTACGGGGGGAGATGGTGAGCTTGGCAGCCGGGAGTGAAGGCACCTAGACGGGAAGATCCATGTTAGCTTTGCATAGGGCTCCGGCGGGTATGTGACGAACCAGGAACGCTGAAGAGAACGACCTTCTTGCCCTTCCACTCCTTGCTCGCATCGTATTCTTGGGGACGTCCACAGGCAGTTGGGTCGGAGTCGGTGATCGGAGCCCATCTGATAGATGTATCAGCGTTATCCCAGACCTATAATTACCAGACGTATCGCTGTTGTACAGTACGCATTGCCTGTGAAGCGCAGGTCATGTAACACTTACTCAAACTTAACCCCCTCCGGAAAAGAATCGCCGACTTGAAGAGGTGCCATTCTGGTTGTTGTGATTGTGATTGTGACTGTAGATGGTAATGAATTGGCTGGCAGCAATAAAGGTTGTTGAAGCGGGAGGGTGCAGGTGGGGTGGCGCTTATGAGGGGTAAGTAGCTGTAGCTCTATTCCAAATCTCCGATCCTTTCCAACGGGCACTAATGACGCAATGGACTAGCATCGAATTATTCTCACCCTTCTAGGCTCTAGAAGTGAGATAAGCTAGCCAGCGCAGTACCAGATGCGCATTGACCGGTCTACAATGGGTGTTCATCGCCGATTCCAACCTCAAGTAACTACAATGATTGCCTTCAATTCTACAATACTATTTAGTATGCTATAACGTTACACCATATGATTCTGTGAAGGTAAAGGTGAGCTCAACAAACTTTGCTGGAATATATTAGAACGTCGAGAGAATCGTGTAGTTGGTGTTAAATTAGCCTTTAAGTAAGACCGCTAGTAGTAGCTGTCCAAGGCCTTGATTTGTCACATGCGTGTCCATAGCCAATTTGCAGTCATGTTGTAGTATTATTGTGCGTGACTCAAGTTTCTGTAGGATTGACGTCTGTCATCCGTTAATAATCTTACACATGGGAAGCTAGTGTGAGCAGATGTGTTATCTGGTGTGACCAGACCAATGAGGCGACTGTAGTGGAAAAGTCCGGCTTCACCGCTTCCTGATGAGGTATGGTGACTAGTTGGACAAACGGAGGAACCTCACCCGCCTATAAAGACACAGGTCCCAAGAAGTAATTTCACGACACCTTGAAGCTGTTTGACTGCTTCCATCACTTTGCCTAGAACAAGTGCGGAAATGGCCCTTGTCCCCCCATTCACCCAAGAGAGCGCCCATGCGAAAGTTAAGAAGGGCCAAGATCTTTGGAATACACAGTAAGACCTCCGGACCTCTTCAAAATTCGCCCTCTGATACTGGTAGGGAGCCCAAATCAATCTCCGCTGCCTATACGCCTGACAGCACTTGGCGAAATCGCTCTACGTTCCTCTCTGGTACTGCGGCGATCGAGGAATTCCTGACCAAGAAGTGGGAGAAGGAGAAGAACTACCATTTGCGAAAAGAATTGTTCGCCTTTACGGACAACAAGATCGCAGTCCAGTTTTGGTACGAGTACCAGGATGCTCATGACGGCATGAAATGGAAGCGATGTTATGGCCTGGAGGATTGGACGTTTGCCGACGATGGCAGAATGCGAAAACGCCAGATGAGCGGAAACGATATTGAGATCGACCAGTCTGGTATGTACCGAAGAGCTCCGGTCGACTTTATATCGCAGAAGCTGACATTTAATCAGAACGGTGGTTCAAAGATGGCGTTGACGTGAACGAGGTGGAGATAAGCGAGGCTCATTGGTAAGGAGGTAAGTATCTCCTTGGTGGTCGAATTCGGGGTATCATTTGGACTTTCAACGGGGCGAGAAGCCGTGCCTAGCTATCTCCTGCCCTTATGCTGGCGGTGTATCATGTATAACAACTAGAATATACTTGGACTCTTCGTGTACGTTAGCTAGATTCTCAACACCATGCGGGCCACCCACCAGGGACTATGACCAGTTCATTCTTCTTTGTGCGGAGTCGGAGCAGTTTGACCTCGTCCTCTTTATCCAATCCATCCACGAGAGTTCCCGCGGCCGCTAGAAAAGACCACACCATACTGGCTACATCTTCCGCACTGTGTATACCACTGTCTTTGCGCCCGTTGGGGTAGTCTTCGGGACCCGTGTCGATCGAGGCGGGCAGTGTGCTGTTCGGGTTCGCGGTCGTGCTGTTGGAGATCAGGCCAGACGTGCGCACTATAGCTCCGTTGTCGCGGGCTAGTATGAGGGTGCTCTGGACGCCGGGCTTTTGGCTTAATCGCGTAAGAAGAGAGAGTGTCTCGTCTGGCTGCATTGCCATTAGCGGAACATTGCAATGTAGCTGTTAGCTCCTTTCATACCGCATTCTGAGCCATCGCGCTCGACGTGAGGGACAGCCTTTGAATTTGCAGAGGACTGGAAGCTCTACAATGCTGCGGCCGTTTGTCTGTGTTGTTGAGTGACTATTCCGCCCGCGAGGTTCGGCAAACGTGATGGCCGCGACTGCCAAGCGAACTAAGCTCCACACCGCCTAGCGCTCTATTTTTCATGTCAGGATTTCTCACTGGCGAAAGGGCGCCGTGGCATGGAACCACCACGGCTGTTGGATCTCCATGTGAAAGCCCAATACTGCAGCATTTATGCTATCAGGGATCGCAGACTGCTCGCACCCTCTCTGGAGAAAGTGCCTCGATAGCGACTGAAGAGGCACCATGGGTTCATCGTCGAAGCGGAAGAAGGAGAAGAAAAAAGACTTCCAGGTTTGTTCTGTTTGCAATGACTCTAATCATTGGCTGACTCTCAGCAGAAACCAAAACTCAGGGTTGGGAAAGCGAAGCCGACGGCAGCGAACGCTACGAACACGAGTTTCAAGGCCAAATGTTCGTATACTGCCATAAGTGAACATATGTGTAACTTACGCTACTGCAGCAATTGCACTAAAGCAACAATCTCTATCAGCTAATGCTCCTACAATAGAGGCGCAATGTGCGCATCATCTGGCCTTGCTCACACACAAGTCCGACTCTCAGAGGCGCGAGTCTCTCGCCTACTTGACCACGGCTATCACATCCAACCCGCCAGGTCTCCCTCTGCCACAGCCCGTGTCAGTTGTTCTACCGACGGTGCAGCGTCTGATTCTGGACGGATCGAATGCTGTTCGTCAGCAACTCTTGAAACTTTTGCAAAGTCTACCAAAAGATGGAATCGCTAGCTACAGCGATCAACTGTTGCTGCACACTCGCGCTGGGTTGACGCATCTAGCCACTGACATTCGCGTTTTCGCTCTCGACGTACTGGAATGGCTCCTGGGTGTTGCTGGCGATGAGGTCGTTAGTTGCGCTGGAGGCTGGGCCAAGATGTTGAAATGTTTTCTGAGTCTCCTTGGGTGGCAGAATGAAACATCCGGAACCTGGTCGGCGCCTAAGTCGTTTGGCAAGTCTGGAGGGGACGCGAAGGTGCAGGTCAAACAGATGACTGCGCTCGCCTCTTTCCTAAAGGCTGGATTGTGCACTTCTCAAACACCCGCGCAGGTCAACACTAGTGGAGGCGACTTCCCGTTGTGGCACACAGAGCACCATCTACTCCCTGGAAGGTCGAATGTGTACGCACACCTCAATCTTTTTGGGGCTGCAAGAGACGAGGAGGCGGAAATGTACGAGGACAGGGAAGATCGGCAAAGAGTGTTCCACACGAGAGCCGAGACCGCAATTGTCGCAGGGTTGGAGCAAAGCGTCAAGGGGGGCGGCGAACTTGGACGTGCCTCGGCGCAATTGCGAAAGGTGATAAAGGAAGGCATGGCGGACTACCATGGCGAGGACACTGCGATCCAGTAGCAACAAAACCAGAAATTGTTGAGGACGACAGGCTCGTATCTTCGAGGAGCCAGACCCTATAGGAGCGCTTATAAGCTAACTATATAATCCTAGCTTATGCAGCAGAGCACAGACTATCATGCATTGGATTCGCGCTAATGCAAGCAGTCAAGTGATACAGTTAATATCTGTACAGGCAGGTAGCAGAGAATGACTCCAAGGTGCCAAGACGCTAAACTAGCCACGCTTTTATCAAGTAGTTGAAAGGGGATCGCCTAGGAAGGCAGGTTCCAGATAAAGAATGTGATGAATTCGATAGAGTCTAACGTACCTCACGGGTAGTCGGGCCACACGGGTTCGCGGGACACTTTTGCCAAGCAAATTATCTAATATTATAACCTTAATACCTTTCTTAATAGTAGGCCTATTAGAATAATTTATACACTGTTATAAAGCTCTAAGCTAGGACTTTAAAATCTACTAAAAATTACCTAAATAGGCTAAGTACTACTAGAGTTTTTAAAGTTTAAAGATAAAGAGCTCGCTTAAGCTCTATACCTAGTATCTAGTAGAATTCTACTATAATAAACTTTTATATTCTAAAATATTCTTATTTATACTGTAAGTTAGAGTTCTAGAAAGTTATATAGTATATAGCTTAGAATCAAAGCTATTAGATAGAATTAGAGTTTATATATAAAACCTACTAAGTATAAAGTATTAGTACTATTATAACTCTAAATAATACTACTTTTTTAAAGCTTATATAGTATAATTATACTAAGTACTAAATTATTAAGTAGTTTTACATTAGGTTTTAATAGTTATATATAGATATTTATACTTAGCTAGTATAAAGAAAGTAAACTACTTTCTAACCTATCTAGTAGCTTTAATCTTAGGCTACACGCTATAAAACTCTCTAGTACTTTAATATATAGTATAAATAAGAATATTTTAGAATATAAAAGTTTATTATAGTAGAATTCTACTAGATACTAGGTATAGAGCTTAAGCGAGCTCTTTATCTTTAAACTTTAAAAACTCTAGTAGTACTTAGCCTATTTAGGTAATTTTTAGTAGATTTTAAAGTCCTAGCTTAGAGCTTTAAAACAGTGTATAAATTATTCTAATAGGCCTACTATTAAGAAAGGTATTAAAGTTATAATATTAGATAATTTGCTTGGCAAAAGTGTCCCGCGAACCCGTGTGGCCCGACTACCCGTGAGGTACGTTATCCATAGCGCGGACAAGAGAGCTCTATATACCTTATAGTTAGTCAGCCTCCGGAGCACCTGCGGAGCGCTTTCGGAGGCTATGTGGAGACCCAATACCGCAGGGCCTTCGTTAACCGGAAACCAGCGGGGCTCTCCTGGGTATCGTCGGAGCTGTTACGTACAGCGTCAATAGCTACTAAGGTCCTACGACCGAGGCAATCTATAGAGCTTTCAGCCCATTACATAAGCTCCCTCTCTAATCTGCAGCAATTTACTTACTCCGTCGGCGTCTTAGCGTCCTTTCTAAAGGCGTGCCGTTTCGAAAGTCTTTTAGCAATTTTCTATTAGCGTCCTACCGAGGATGTGCGCGTAATGCTCGTGTTCGCGTAATGCTCACCCCAACACAACAACACCGTTTTACCTATAACTTCCACACGCGATATCCCACCCAATATGGATCCGATCAATGCAGCGATTGAATTTTTAGAATCGCAGCCATCGAATGCACGATCCTCGTATACAAAAGTTGCCCTCCACTTTGGTGTATCACGCCACACGCTCGCCCGCCGACATCAAGGCAAATGTGACGCGTATGCCACCAAATCAATCAACCAGCGACACCTCAGCCCACAACAAGAGTTGGATCTCATAGGACATATCAGACGGTTGACTGAGGAGGGCTTGCCACCTAGCAGGCGGATGCTGCGGAATTTATGCGCTTCAATTGCCAGGAAGCCTGCCTCAGAAACTTGGGTGACGCGCTTCCTCGCCCGTCACAAAGATGAGCTGAAATCGCATCACGGCAAGGGGAAGGACCGTCTCCGCCATAGGGCAGATTCTCTATACAAATACGAGTGGTGGTTTCGCGATCTCGACAAAATCCTTCGCAAATACCACTGCCGACCGTCTGATATATACAATATGGATGAGAAGGGCTTCCACCTTGGTAGAGGTGAAGGTAGCCACAGAGTCTTTAGTAGAGACTCATGGGAGCGAGGAGGACGTCGTTAACCTATTCAAGATGGGTCAAGGGAGTGGTTGACGGTGATAGCAGCCGTTTGTGCTGATGGAAGCGCGCTGCTACCAAGCGTACTGTATAGCTCAACTTCTGGTAACATTCAAGAACGCTGGACGAAGGATATAGAGTACGAGGACGATGAGGTAATAGTAGGCACAACCCAGACGGGATGGAGCAACAACGACATGGGGGTAGCTTGGCTGAGGGACGTGTTTAATAGGTATACCAAGGACAAGAACTCTCTACGTTACCGATTACTCCTTCTAGATGGCCACTTATCCCATTATACACAGGAGTTTATGGACTACTGTCGTCCCCGGAGGATTCTACCCTTGTTGCTACCTCCTCATAGTACTCATACGTTGCAGCCGCTAGATGTAGGCCTCTTCTCCCCCCTTAGCAGAGCGTATGGCACAGCCTTGGAAGATTACCTAGAGAAGACACAAGGGCTACTATCCCTTAAGAAAGGCAACTTCTACCACCTATTCAAAGATGCCTAGGATGCTTCCTTCACTGTCGCCAACGTTCGAAGCTCATTTTCGACCACTAGTATTGCTCCATTTGACGCTGAGCAAGTGCTTAAAAAGTTCCGCAATACAACGCCAGAGTCCCCTAAGTACCCTACTACGATTGATACGGTTAATAGGGCTTCGATCCAGTCGCTTATGAGTAAGCCTATCACCCCTGGTAGCCGTGAGGCTGAGATAGTGAAGGAAACGCTTCTTTCACTACAAGCGCAGCAAGCTATTGTGGAATACGAAAACAACGGCCTTAAGTTCGCCTTAGGACGAAAGCAGAGGGACTATGAAACCCCTATTAACGCTCTAGATCTTCAGATGAATAGAGAGGCTCATTGAAGGGCTCAACTTCTATCACCAAGGACAATCCGCCATGCCACTAATCGGAGGGTACAGAGAGAGGAGGAGGAGGAGAAGGAGCGACTTAAGCGACTTAGGACGAAGGATATGAAAGCCGAGGCTAAACGTATTCAGAAAGAGCAGGCTCGGATTAGGCGGGTTGAGCGTGAAAGACTCAAGAAGGCGCAGGAGGAGGAGAGGGCTGTAAAGGCGGCCGAGCGCGATGCTCAAAAACGAGCCAACGACGCCAAAAAATTGCAACAACAACACTAGGATTGTAATTGCAAGGTATCAAAGCCCCGTACCTGTAAGCCTTAGGTAAAAGAACGACGCGTAGGTAGTGCTGTTAGGGGTGCTGCTGAGGAGGTGCCTGCACCAGCGCCTCCACCAACCCTCACCCGGCGCGGCCGGGCCGTTAATCTTCCGGCAAAACTTAGATAGCCAAAGTTGTAGAGCTACCTCTATAGAACAATACACTAAGTTATCTTTTAATAATAGCTATTGTGGGTGGTTGCGCAGCCTTATACTTGCTATCGCAGTAATGTAGTTAGGGTGAGCATTACGCGAACACGAGCATTACACGCACATCCTCGGTAGTAGGCCGCCGAAAATTCTTGCTAGGCGGATAAGGCTTCTGTGTCTTCGAGTTCTAGCGCTGGTTCCTATGTAGGCTAGTTATAGCCAGTTCATTTGACTTGATATTCCAGCCTCTGGCCTCTTCTAACCTTCTTCTAGCGCTCGCTCGTAATGCGCTCGACTAGCTATTCCTGCTCGCTTTCTACGGTAACGCTCTCCGGGCGCCAATCAGACACTGTCTGGCCCTCCAAAGGATTGTCTGCCGCGAGTCTAAGCCTATCCATTAGAAATGTTGGATTTATCTTAAGAAGTGTGTCTAAAACTACGTTGCTTAGAAACTTAACTTGTAAGACTGTATATTTGCTATTTTTCTAGTCTAGTTTCTTGCTTGGGCGCCTATTAGAGATGTGTTTTCTGTATTGCAACTACACTTTATCTCCTACTCGGAGCAGCGGCGCCTCTTTTCTATGTCGATTTGCCTATTTTTTCTGCTCCTGTTGGGCCTCCGCCATAGCAGCTTGCGCGAAGTTGATAACTTTTTTTATCTTTTTGGCTATTTCCGCTGCGCTTCGCTTAGGGTCCAAAGTTGCCTAGTGGAGCGTATCCGCCCTCTCCTCTGCTCGAAGCTGGATTGAGTCCATCTCGTAACCATGCTGGAGAAAAAAAGGGCTTACTTTTGTCAACACTGCTTCTCGTTTCTAGATTGCGATTTGTACAATAGAGCATAGCTGCGCTTAGTTCTTCTAGTCTTAGTTCACAAACGGCCTTAAGACAGTCTCGATTGTTGAATTTGCTTTCTCTGTAGCTTCGTTAGTTTCCGGGTGGAAAGCTGTCGAGAGCTGTCTTGTTATCTCTAGCTCTGCGCAAAGTGTTTTTTAAAAGTTGCTTACGAATTGTGCTTTTCAGTTAGAAACGATAGCGTTAGGGAGCTAGTAGTAGGCTACTACTCTCTCGATAAATACCTTCGCTACGGAGACAGCGTTAATTTTCGCTATAAAAATTAAGATTATATCTTTACTTAGCTAGTCTGTGATTACTAGCAAATTCGTGCACCCCTCGCTTTCTAGCAGGTTAGTAATAAAGTCTATAGAAAGTTCTTTCCAGATCCTGTCTAGAACGGAGAGTAGGCGAAGAAAACTACTTTTTATCTCTCGCTATAGTTTCGCTCGTTTACATGCATCGCAGTTAGCGATGTACCATTAGATGTCCGAGCTTATCCTTAGCTAGAAGAAATCCCTCTTAAGGATATTGTAGGTGTTCTCTTTGCTAGAGTGCTCTGCGATAGGCAGGTCGTAGGCTCCGGAGATCAATCTAGTGCGCAGTTGATACGTTTTCGGCACCTATCTCTTTTCTCGATAGAGGAGCGCGTCGTTTTCAACAGCGCAATCCGCTAAGGACGCTTTTAATTAAAGGCCCAAAGAAAACTTCCTACGGGTACTTCTTTTAGTTTAGCTTTTTTTTACGGCCTCTAAGGCTTCCCGGTACAAATTGTCTTCTTAAACTTCTCTATTCTAAAGTTTATCTAAGAACAGCTCTTTTGCATTATCCTTAGAATTGTCTTTTGTGCTAGCATCTTTTTCTTGTCTAACAGCATTCTATCTAAGACCCGCAGCATCCTGCTTCTCGAAGCCTGCACTTTTGATCTAAAAAAGAACATTCTGCCTCGAAGCTTCCGCTACATCTGCTTTGTAGGAGGCATCGAGCCTACTAGCGAGTACATTTAGCGTTAGAATTAGGGTGCTATAGAGCGGGAACGCGCAGATCACGCTCGAAGTTTCTTCTGTAATGTCATCCTCGTTTGACACATTAGTTAGTTTGAAAAGTTAAAATTCACGGCTTTTCAGCTGAACATCGTTCTAGTTTTAAGAGAGATTCTGCTCTTTCCGTGAAAAAGCGTCTGCCTTTTTATTAGCCGCCCTAGAGCGGTACACAAACTCTAGGTTGTGTTTAGAAAGAATGTTCGCCTAGCGGACATGTTGCTTTGTTAGTAACCTCGCTGTAGTAAAGTACAAAAGGTTCTTGTAGTTAGTGTAAACCGTAATCTTCAGCACTGCTTTAAGCTCCGCTTTTTATTTAGTAATGCATTTAATTACTGCTAATAATTCCTTGTCGTGAATAGTGTAGTTGAACTTTGCAGGTAACATTTTGGCAGAGTAGTAGGCTACTGCTTGCTACAAGTTGTTCTTTGCTTTCTAGAGAAGCGCCTTTTCGGTAGCTATTCCCAAAGCGTCTGCTTCAATAGCAGTCTTCAAATCGAGGTTAAAATAGGCTAATAACGGCCTAGATATGAACTCTTTCTTGAGCGTGTCAAACGCTTCCTGTTGTTTGAGCTCCCAACGAAATTCAACGCTTTTTCTTGTTAACTCTGTTAGTAGAGAAACGATTGCAAAAAAGGCGCAAATGAACTGCTAGTAAAAGTTTGCAAAACCAACGAAGCTTTGCACTTTTTTAACTAAAGCTAGAGCCTTCTATTCGAAAATCGCGCGGACCTTTTCTAGATCCATGCTAATTTCCTTGCCTACCTCGATAATAAAACTAAAGTATTTAGTTTTAGTTACTTCAAACTCGCATTTCTTAATATCGAGTTGTAACTCCGCTTTTTCTAACTTGTCAACAACCTCTTTAACACGTCGTTAGTAGTCCTTTCGAGAACTTTTAAAGTAGATAAGTACATTATCTAAGTATGCAAAGGCGTTAACGTTAATGTAATTATGCAAAGTGTAGTTAATAAACTGCTAGAACGTACTTAAAGCGTTAGCAAGGCTAAATAGGCAAACTATTTATTCGTACAATCTAAATCTTGTACGGAAAGCCGTTTTCTACTTGTTTCCTTTAGCAATCTGGACTTTGTAAAAGGCCTAAATAACGTCCAGCTTAGTAAACTATTTAGCCTAGCTAATTTAATTTAAAGTTTCGTAAATCAAAGGCAGCGGGTATTAGTTCTTTTTCGTAATAGCGTTGAGCGCCCGATAGTCTACGCAAAAGCGTAGCTCTCTACTAGGTTTCTTCGCAAACAACACCAACGCTTCGGCCTAAGAGCGACTTACTCTAATTAGGCTGGTAAATGGGTAGAGGTTGGGTTAGGGTTGGGTTAGCTTACGTCAGACCTCAACCCAACCCTAGCCTTAACCCGCGCTAGTTACTAAGCAGCTTGGGTAGAGGTTGGGTTAGAGTGGTCAAAGCTTAGGGTTGTGGTTGGGTCTTACATAATATTTACAACCTATATTAATATTAAGTTTTCTATGTATATTTATCACATTTACTTATCACAGTTTCTTAACTATTTAGGTAACCCTAACCTAACCCCCAACCCAGAGCTTTGACCACCCTAACCCAACCCCTACCCACGCTAGGTTAACTCTAACCCAACTTTAACCCAAGGTCTGTGCGACTCATAACCCAACCTATACCCATCGATGGGTACCCCCTACCTATTCGCCAGCGTAACTCTAATAAACTCGCAATCTAAATGCGCGGTAAGCTGCTTTTGCAAGACTAATAGTTCGTTTTTAGACATGTTATACAAAGGTTTCTATAGGACCTCTGCTTTTTTCTCGTCCTTTTTAATTAGTTTGATGCCGTAGTCTATTAGGCTCTAGTAAGAAGATAATTTGTTAGCCTCAAACTGCATAAACGCTGTATACTAATTTTTTATCTAGTAGAGCAGCGTTAGGCGTAGGTTAACTACTACTTTAGTTTAGAAAGCTTTCTAAATGTCCGCCATAGACGCAGCGAAGATCTTAACGCTAAAGTCTTTTTTTTTAGACTGCTACATTATTATTCCGAACGCGGCCGCGAACACTTGCTGAGGCTTCTGTTTAAGCTTTCTTTTTTCCTAGCTCCGCACGCGTAGGCTGGTAAATGGGTAGAGGTTGGGTTAGGGTTGGGTTAGCTTACGTCAGACCTCAACCCAACCCTAGCCTTAACCCGCGCTAGTTACTAAGCAGCTTGGGTAGAGGTTGGGTTAGAGTGGTCAAAGCTTAGGGTTGTGGTTGGGTCTTACATAATATTTACAACCTATATTAATATTAAGTTTTCTATGTATATTTATCACATTTACTTATCACAGTTTCTTAACTATTTAGGTAACCCTAACCTAACCCCCAACCCAGAGCTTTGACCACCCTAACCCAACCCCTACCCACGCTAGGTTAACTCTAACCCAACCTTAACCCAAGGTCTGTGCGACCCATAACCCAACCTATACCCATCGATGGGTACCCCCTACCCATTCGCCAGCGTACGCACGCGTGTTTCGGTTAAATAAATGAAAATCAATTTCTTTGCCAAAGCTAGCGTTACCTAGCTTCCGTCTATTTATAAGCGCTCTAGAATAATATCGTATTCGTTATTCTTAGTTATAACGTACGCTTAAACTGTTTGTTCGTGCCTGTCTAGGTCCATTGTAAACTAGGCAGCTTCCGTAACTTTAACGACTTGTTCGCTAATGCCTACTACAGGCCTTTCTTTTATCGAAATACGCAGGAAACAGTTTTTTTTACAAAACTTTTTGCTAACAAGACTATAGGTAGTACACCCGGAGTCGAGCATTGCTAAAGCGAAAATAGATTGATTAATAATTGCATGTACTGTAAGTGGTTTCCTGTTCAGCTAGCGCTAGCGGAACTTCAGAAACTCATCTAATAAAGAAACCGTGTTCTTTTTCTACTACTCCTAACCGCGCTTTTGGTTAGAAGTGTCTAGTTTTCTAAGTCGTCAAACTTAGAGACTTCTTTAACCTTTGCTGTTGTCTTAACTAGTTCAGAAATCGCTTTTTAAGTTGTAGCGGGCTTCTTTAAGGCCGCGAGCTTACATTTATTAGACATGTAAGTTGCTAAACTACATCGAAAGCAAAGGTAATTCTCTCGTTGTCTTGTTATCTCTGCGTTGTCTGCCTATTTGGCTCGCTTTTTCTTCTTGTTGTTAGTAGCCGCGCGGACTGCCTAGGTAGCGGCCTTAGTTGCTAGCTCTTAGTCCATAGCCTCCGTGTCGCTTATCGATTAATTTGGTACTATCCGCTACTAGTTGTTTGCCTTCGCGCGGTTTAGGTTCTCCTCAATCTAGGTAACCCGTTCTATTAGGTCCTAGAGTTGCCATGCTAGAAAGACAATAACGCTGACTATTTTGTCCTGTAGATCGGCGCGAAGCCCTGCTTCGTACCAATTCTTTAATGTAGCTACGTTGCCTGTCATTTTTGCGTCGTACGCGAGGCGCATGAATTCCTTATTGTACTCTTAAAAAGACATCTTCTTCTGCCTAAGAGCGAAGAGTTGGTTGAGCGCTTTCTGCGCTCGCATGTGGTCTTGGTAGTGCCCGTCAAGGTACTCCCAGAACTCCTTTGCCGTTCCGTTACGGTGTTCCTAATACCAGGCGAGTCTAGTAGTAGCCGCTTGCCCTGTTAGGCGGTTGTAGATGTAGCCGCATAAGTTCCCAATTAGGTCCTCGTCATTAAGCATCTTGTTCTCTACCTAAACTTTAAACCGTCTGTAGTCTAACCTTGTTCCGTCGAACTGGGCTAGGTTAGGCATCTTGTTGCGCTTTGTAATTAGCGTAGAGGCTCTCGGGATACTAAGGGGAGTCGGCGGTGTTGCTAGCGTGGCCCTCTTTTCCTCCTGGAGGATCCGAACCTGATTTTGCAGTGTTTCGATGAGTGCCTGAGCTCTCGCACTCTCGTCATTAACTAGCCGCTTAGAATTCGAAGGTCCTGCGAGGACTAGCTTCGCTGCTAGTAGCTAATCGTTTGTCACCCTTCCGGGTGGTCCTATTACGGGTTCTGTAACGAATATCTTCATATATGTGGCTTCCGCCGCATTGAGACAGATCTCTCGAGTTTTTACATCGAGTCTGTCGTTGTTTATTAGCTCTCGTAGAGCTTCCTTGATTGCTTCGCCGCTTCGGCCTTCGCTTTCTAGCCTGCGGGCTTCCACAACCAGCATCTAGATATACTCATCTTAGGTGCCGTCCATCGTAGCGATTTGGTTCCGAAAACCTTTTTCGCTGCGTCTTAGAGTTTCTCAGAAGTTGCTTTTAACTTCTGAAAGTGTCGTACTCTTTAAAGATCTCACGACCTTCACTGCGTAGGGATTGATCGAATTCAAATAAAAGGGGATCGCCTAGGAAGGCAGGTTCTAGATAAAGAATGTGATGAATTCGATAGAGTCTATCCATAGCGCGGACAAGAGAGCTCTATATACCTTATAGTTAGTCAGCCTCCGGAGCACCTGCGGAGCGCTTTCGGAGGCTATGTAGAGACCCAATACCGCAGGGCCTTCGTTAACCGGAAACCAGCGGGGCTCTTCTGGGTATCGTCGGAGCTGTTACGTACAGCGTCAATAGCCACCAAGGTCCTACGACCGAGGCAATCCATAGGGCTTTCAGCCCATTACAGTAGTTACATAAAGAGCTCCTCCTCTACTTTTCTTTCTTCTGCAGAACCTACTTCTAACCTTTACCTACCTGCGAGAAATAATAATAGAAAGTTTAATATGCTGTAACAGATTCTAAAGCATAGTAACTTAATGGTATAGTAGCAGCCAAAAACGTACTAGCGTAGTAGGGGTATTGGCTCCTCGCCTACAGGCGGCTCACCGCCCCTCCGCCAACAACATAACAACATGCCAGGGTAGGCTCGAATGGACGTCGAGGTCGTCCCGCAACGCCAGGTAAGCGCCAAGTCTCAGTACTCCGTTACAACAATACAATAGTTGCTGACGTGTAGTTTTACCCCGCCGTCAAAGATGAAGAGGAGACTGATGACGTCGATTTCTTTGATGACGGGTCGCGTGAGGCGGATGACTCTGTTTACAGGCCCAAGCCTCAGCTTCCGAAGCCATTCGTGGGCATGCGGACGCTGGCGTATCTCATCAGTAAGTACATCGATCCGCGCTTGGATTCAAAATTAACGGTACGGCATAGAGGGGTTGAATGATGGCCTCATCGACGTTAATCCCGATTATCAGAGAGACGTCGTATGGACGGGTAGGGTTGACTCTCTCAAAGAGCCATGGGAATTTTGCTAACAGGCGACACAGCTGACCGCATGACTGGGTTGATCAATTCGTTGATGGGTTAGTAGTCAGCACGGTCGTCACTTTCCGCCTCACCACTCACTATTGCATAGAAAACTTCTATATTCCGCCCATAATCCTGAACAAAAAGACGCGCGCCGTCCAAGACGACGATGATGCAACATCCAACTACAGTCTGGTGTGCGTTGACGGAAAGCAACGTTTATCTTCCGTGCGAGCCTTCGTCATGGGCATTATCCCTTGCCACGATCACCGAGGTGAAAAATGGTATTTCTGCGGCAATTCTACTAGCAAACGCAGAAAGATCCTATCCGAAGAGAAACAGAAACAGTTCCTAGCTAAAGACTTTGTATCCTTCGAGTTCCTGGATCTCTCGCCTGAGCAGGAGGAAGACTTGTTCGCTAGGGTGCAGAAGGGCGTCCAACTTACCCTAGCGGAAAAGATGCGTGCGTCTACTGGTTTATGGCAGGAGCTCGCGAGGCTGTACGTGGAAGACTTCTCTGACGTCTTCTCGTTACTACGAGATCGAGCACGCGCCAAAGATTTCCAGTTAGCTTTGGCATGTTTCAGTCAGATCCTTGAAGTACAGCATACATCTACCGCTAATGGCGTTCCCGTTCTCAAGACTAATTTTGCAGCTCTGCCGAAGTTGCTGAATAACATGGGTGCTGTTGACGACGGAATAAAATCACATCTGGCGAGCGTATTCAGTACTTTCAAGGACCTGCTCACTCAATCGCCCGATACGTTCACGAATGAGGACAAACACTTGAGAGGTGTGCAGACATTTGCCCCAATTGAGATGATAGGCATAGTTGTGCTCATATCAATGTACTCTGATACGAGAAACAACAGGCTTTTGCTTGGAGACATTAGCGCCTTGCGGACGGCTCTGCGTGAGAACTTTACCGACTTACGGATGAACCCTCAAGTGTGGAAGTTTATCTGGGATTTCATCGACGATTTGGAGCAGATTCGAGGCGCCATCGATGGGAGCACCATTGACCGGAGTGTGAAGCCGTCGGCGCATACTCCGAAAGGCACAAAACAAGCACCAATGATAGCTGGTGTAAAGCGGGGAAGACCTACAGCAAAAACGAAGCCTCCGACAATCAAGCCTGGCGGGTCCGACACGATCAAGACAGAGGACAAGCCTCCGACACTTCCTGTCGAGCCTCCACCACCCAAACGCCAGCGTGTCAACTCGAGCTCCAAAAAGGCTACGCAGCGGTCAAACACCTCTGGTGTGAATCAGCTCAGAGCCGGTTCGTCGACCACAGACCCAATGGTATTAGACGACGATGAACCGGAACCAAATTTCTTTCCACCAGACTCGCTCAGCACGCCAGCATCTCCAGCATCTGCGACCGCAACGATAAATCCAGAGGAGATCAACAACGTAGCGGACGCTAAACCGATACCATCTCTCCCGCCTCTGACTCAAACACCAGTTCACAGCTCCATATCCAAACCCCATAGAAGCACGTCAGAATCAAGTATCAGAGTTAAACGGTTTTCGGGCTCCTGATGCGCCCATGGTCACCATGGCCCCTCTCCCTTCCTCGGCGGTTTCCATGACAGCCCCTATGGCACCTCCCATGTCAGCATCAATAACGGCTCGTCCAACGCCTCCCGTGCCAACCCCAATGACGATCCCTACCAACCAAGTGGCTCCTATGGCAACAATGCTTCCAGTGTATACGCCGCCGGTGGTCGACCATGGAGCCATACTGCGGCAGCAATGGCGGCAGCAACAACATGTGATTAATCCGCTTGCAGCGCATCACCTAACACCGCAGCCACGTCCAACGCCGCTTCCCACGCACACGGCCGTCCAAACACCCGGTCGCACCCAAGACCCACCCCCACAACACAGGCCACCCAAGAATCCCCTATCTCCAGCGACTCCAACCACCTCAGCCCATACCCCCGGTCCACAAATTCCCACGGACCCTCCCCCACCACAAAACACGACCATCGATCTCACAAGCGACGTCGAGCAAGAGCGTCAGGATCTGCTATCCGCATTCAAAGGCCGTGCCCTAGCAAAGGAGAAAACTCGATCGCCTACCGGCCCGTCCATCCTCCGCCATCGCGATGTCTCCGTTGTTTCCGACGCCTCGCAATCCAACGATCTGCCTCTGAGGAACAACAACCCCTACCTGAGGCCCAAAGCCAGAAAGAAGACCGGCTCGCCGGAGCGCCAGGTAGCGTACCGCTACTAGTTTCCCTTCGTCTCTTGCCCAAGCTCTTAACGGCTTAGATCAGATTGGACGAAGGTTTTTTTCTTGCAGTTTTCCTTTTGGTATAGATCCGATACGTAATTAGCAATGTGTATAGCGATACTTGGGTGGTCGTGGGGCGGTCGATGCCCCCCTTGAGGGTGGATATGAAGTTACGACTTTTTCACGAGCATTTTGGTACTTTCGGGTGGATTGGAGGGGCGTTTCTGAATCCTGGTATTCTGGCTCCTATAGACGTCTCGATTCTTATATTGTAGCCAGAACAAGTGTTACCCTCTTTCGGATAGAGATACATGCATGTGTGCGACATAGTCACCGCCCTGACAGGTCATATTGCCGAGTGAGATTTGTATACGCAATCGTCTTGACAGTACATGATATATGAGCGCATCTTAGGTAGTTCCATTATACGTAAACGATATCTGATATTAGGTTGGCGTAGCCACAGTAGACACAATCATTACACATCCCCTAATATACACGATATCAAAATATACTCTTCGCGCCCGCTAGAAACCCGGAGATTCTAGTACCCATGTTTCTTCAACTCCTCTTCCGTCCACTCCCACAGCTTCTTCGCAAGCTCCATATCTTTGCTCACAGCACTCCCGCCCCCGCCCTTCCCCACAGGGACATAGTACTCGCCATTCTTCAGCGCATCCTTCGGCGCCGTCGCCGCCCACGTCTGGTTCAGCGCGCCCTCTATGGTATCCTTGTAATGGCCCGGCAGATACGGCGCCAAATACGTGTATCCCGAGACGGCCAGCTTCATCAAGGCGTTCTGCTTCACCGAGGTGTACAGATCCGTGAAGATGACGCCCGGGTGTATCGACACGCTCGTGATGGCCGGGTACCGCCGCGCGCACTCGCGCGCGAACAGCACGTTGGCCAGCTTCGACTGCCCGTAGCGGCGCCACGTCGCGTGCTGCTCCAGCGCCGGCTGGTCCCAGATGATGCCGCCGCTGGGCGCCATGTAGAGCGCCGCGCTGGTGACGTTGACGATGCGCACGTCGGCGCCGGGCTGCGCGGCCGTGTGCTGCAGCGTCGGGAGCAGCAGCTTGGTGAGCAGCGCGTGGCCGACGTGGTTGGTGCCGAATTGGATCTCGTGGCCTTGTTTGGTCAGGCTGTAGGGCGTGGCCATGATGCCGGCATTGTTGACGAGGATGTCTAGGCGCTGTTCGCGCGTGGTGAACGTCGAGGCTGCGGCGGCGATGGAGGCGAAGTCGCTCAGGTCGAGGGGCAGGTGCTCGATGACGGCGGAGGGGGTTGCGGTTTTGATTTCGGCGATTGCGGAGGCGGCTTTGGAGGCGGTGCGGGCGGCGAGGTAGATGCGGGCGGGCGAGTGCTGGGCGAGATATGCGATCGTCTGTTTGCCTAGGCCTGCATTGCCTGCGCTTCTTGATTAGCCCTTTGCCATCTGTAGGAGACCTGCGGGATTGCGCATACCTCCAGTTACCAGCACGACCTTGCCCGCCAAACTCGGGATATCTTTCGCGGGGTTGAAACCTTTGGTGGCCGCCATGCTGTTTGATCTGTATTTGACTGCGAAGGTGATGAGTGCGAGGAGGAGTAGTGGCCCGATGTAGACGAGCAGTTGCGCCGGTATATATACCATACTGCGACGACGCCGATTACTTGTGTCGTCGCAAGTCGGTCTTGAAGTTCACCCACACACCGCTCCAGCCTACAACGGGAACGGAATCCGAAGGTACACCGCGCAGGCTAGGCTAGCCAGATTGGACTAAGGCTAGCCGACTCCCATGGATCTAGTGATCATCGATACCGAGGGTGGAGGGATCATTGCAAAAATCTGGCGTGGAGGGTCGCTGAGGCTTGAGAAGGCAAAGAGGAGATCGGGGCGGATTAGAAGCATACGGGTGCCCGTCCTCCGTCATGCTCGCGTCGAGCCAGTCAGATGTGAGATTTACCGCTGTGCCGCGGCGACGCAGGTGAGACGGCGAAATATTCCAAGCAAATACGGAGAGGGGCCAACTACAGGGAAATTTTGCCTTCTTTCACATCAGTATCCTGCTATCTAAGCTTAGTAAATAGGCGCTACTAAATCAACTTTTGATAGCTAAGCAGCATGTACATTCACCATGTACAAGCTTATACGACGAGCATCAAGACTCGACGCAGCACACCAATAGTAACTTGTGCAAAGTACGGAGTAGTTTCTAGGCGTTCAGTTATGGTATGATAGCTGGGCGACTTTCCTATCCCGCCAATTATGGCATCAATGGAAAAAGACAACCATATCTCCTCATCCTTAGGCAAGGCCCTGCGCTGCCCTTCTACCTCCTCTGCTCGTGATCCTCCTCCCATGATTCTGATATAACCTGGTGAGAAGCTCCCGAACTATATCGTCAAACACCGATCGTGTATCGAATTTCGCTCCACTATAAGGAAATGGCACAAGCTTGAGCCAATCTTTCTCCCCATTCGTGTAGAAATCTAACGTAAACTTCTCCGCCTTCTTGAGCATGTCCTTCAGCCGTTCGCCATGATCGTCGCTACTAGTGCGGTCGTCCGCCCACTTCCATAGAGCTGGATCGAGGAAATTTATGACGTCTTTCGGTGTGTCTTTGTACAGGATCTGGGCGTTGAACAGTAGGTGACGGATGATGTTCAGATCGCATCCACCGGAATGAACCGCATAGCGGATAGTATCCGTGGTAATGGCCTTTTCGATACCTAACAACACTGACAATGCAGCGACAGCACGTTCATTCTTCTCTGCGATAGCAGTTCTCAATCCTTCCTTTGCAATCTCCCCGGCCATAGAACCCTTCCAGTCGATCTCGCCGTTTAGCGAAACGAGGACGTAGAGTAGCGATGCCTTTTCTTCTGTCCATGGGCCGTGTAGTAGCTTTTCCGGGATAAGGAAGCCCTCGGCAAAACTGAGGAAGTTGATTGTTGTAAATTTGAATGGCCACAACCCGTCAAAATAGGACGCATCAGGAATTGCGACGCCCGTTTTCTCCCATGCTTTGCCGCGCAAATTGATGAATGCATCGTGAGCTTTGTTAACGTAATCCAGGAAGAATGACCATGTGAAGAAGCGGCAGGCCAAGAGCTCAGATTGTCGTGATACATCGCTCGTCCCTGTCTGCTTCCTAGCGGGAGCTTTGTGGTCGACAGTATGGAAAAACGTCCTCATGACAACCTCCATGGTAACAGCCTTGGAAGAAAGTTTGAGCCCAAGGTCCGGTGACGCACGCGGGAGGGAGATGTTCATGCTGTACAGGAATATGATTTCCAGGAGCTCCTGGGGTAGGCCCTGGAGAGTGGGCATGGCTGAAGTGAGGGGTTTCTGCTGGTGCGAAGTTCGTGCACGTTTGTTGGGTGCGGTAGCAGTGCTTTTCTGAACGAGTGCTCGGTTTCGTTTTTTGCCTCGAATTCTCACGGGCGTGAGGTTCATCTTATTATACAGAGGTGCTCACAACACCTACGTACTTGACTTCGCTCAGTATAGCCTAGGGGTGTGTGGCGCGAGTAGGCAGCAGCGACTGGGTTTCATTGACGGGTGGTGACTGGTAGAGAGGGGACAGCCGCTTCGCCGCGTGTCGCACTCTTCCACGTCAGACAAAGGGAGTCGTAAGCCACTGCATCCGGTTCGGTGTGGTCTTGCTCCGGTAATCGCTTTAGTGAGCGGTTGTCGGGGGAGCAGGAGTGAGTGCTGGTGCGGAACAGAAAAGTGGCGTCGACTGAGCACGGGCCAGTTGTGGCTAACGTCCACTCACTCGCGGATTTAGTGTTTCTCCTTCCTCGTCGTAAACAAAGCCTCCCCAGTCCACGCAACCACGCAACCACCGGCACCACACCCCCCACACGACCATCATCGGTACCTTTGACAGCCATGCAGGTCCATGCTGTGCTTGACTCAGAGCGAGCTGTCGATTCGACGGGGAGGAAACTGCCGTGGGCATATGAATACGCAGAGTAAGTCGAGCTTCGTCCTAGCATTACTATTGCGCCTTCCGCAAAAGCGAGACCAGTTTCTTCTAAAGCGGCACCACAAACAAACCAAACGTCTTTAGCAGTCTCCCGTACTTCGAGACCTTGTGTCTTGTTCTACTACTCGGCCCAACTCCTCGTTTGCGCCCATGCGCCCATTACTAACAATGCAACCGGGCAGCCCCGACCATGCACAGCGCCGTATGCCCGAAGAGAAAGGACCATTCGGAAAAGCTCGCAAACGCGGTAGTACTAGGAGTAAGACGGCGACACCGGGGCGCGGCGGCAATACAGACCAGGCGCAGTTGGACAATCTTCGCGTAATCGACGACATCTTCACACGGACGGTGCAGGTAGAGAAGGAGCGCAGACCGGCGAATCCAACTGCCTCCCTCCCGGTATCAGCTTCGGCACCAAACCTTCTAGACGCTGGCGGCCTTGCTGGTTCATTCCAGGCGGGCGCATCCACAAACACAACCAAAGAGCCGACGGAGGCCATCATCTACGGGTACGGAAATGACGTACAATGGGCGGCAATAGAGTTCTACGAGAAGGCGTCTGGAGGATTGATCTACGAAGAATATTCTCGCCAGCCTCCGCACGCAAAGTACAGTCTGGCCTTCACGCCGCAACGAACCTCGATGTTCCGCTCCCTCTCCAGATCCGCGCTACGGAAGGTCAACGAGTTCCTAGGCGGAGAACACTGGATAAAGGTGACATTCGACTCACCAGAAGCTGCGGGTCGTGCGTTCCATTACTCGCCGCACGTCATCCAGGGTTATACCGTGTTCGCGGAGCCTTACAGAGGAATTGGTCCGAATGCAGACAAGGCGATCCGCGCTACGGCGGGTGGAGCGTCTTCACTTACCGCATCGCCAAACACCGTCTCTTCAGTTACACTTCCATCTGGCACGTCACAGTCTTCTGCGACTGCCTCATCAGCAACAGCAACCGGCTCTGTGCCCGCCTCGATGCCTCCACGCTTGATTTCCGAACCCCTCCTTCACGGCTCCTTCCCTCTTGATCCAATCGATTACGAACCCGCTGCTCCTGTCGTCACAGCATCGGCCGCACACAGCATCGGGGGCGCCCGCGCAACTTCCACGCAACTGCGTCAACCTGGTAGATCAACGCTCCGTATTAGAGACGCAAAGCCCGCGGTTCTCCTTCCCCCAGAAAAGGCCTTCCTACCTGCTGCTCCGCGCTGGCAACAAACATTTGGTTCTTGGCCCGTCATTGGATGGGTGATTGGATCCGGGCATGGAATAATTGGAGATCACGTCCCAAGAAACGAAGTTGGCCAATTTGATAGTGTGAACGCGAGTCTGTATTGGCGGGTGTGGTATATGGTGGATACGTGTTTTGGTACGGACTTTTGTGGTGTAAAAGACGCCGAGTACGAAGAGTGAGCGTTGCTGGTATGAGAGCAGAGTCCAGGGACATCAGGACTGAGAAGGAAGAGTCATGTAAAAGCATTGGGTGGCGTCTGATATTACGTTTGCATAGCGGAGGTTTGGCGTTTTACTTTGGTAAATATTACCAGCCAGCTTCCACACTTGCACCTTTGCCTTACAAGAACGATATCCGTATTCAAGGCTGTTAATTGAAATCACATACATCATATTGAGTACCTAGTTAAGCATAGGGTATTGCCTATGACGAAAAGTTCAGACTTGCGGAAGAACGTTTTATAACTGAGAGCCGATTGTCAATAGACGATGTATGCCTACCCACATATTTCGGGACAAAAACAGTGAAAACATGTACAGCTTTAGATCTGAATGATGAGACTTGACCTCAGAGATCTCAGCTGTCATATTAGTAGTGGGAGGAATAGACCGATGTCGAGATTGAGATTCTGAGGAGTTGTATCTGCTCGTGCCACAGGACAGTCTGTATCCCTGTGAAACTACGGAGATGAAAAGAGTATCGGAGCTGAACACACTGTCATTGTGATAGCCACTTGCCAAATGTTTGAGGCGAGATTTGGGACGCCACAAGGCCGTTCGATATGGTCTCATAGCTCAGGGCGTGCGATTGTGGCAGCCTGCAGTGTGCATCGCTCGACAATGGCCCCAGGCGACAGTTGAAGCTGTGAGACGATGATGTTGCAGGCCGGCTGAATCTGGCAGCTGAAGTCCTTTAGTCCGTATCATCATCTCTAACGGGAGACCGATGTCTGTTGGTATGTCCTATAAGGCGCCTGATTGGACTTGACGGTTAAGACATTGTCAAGCTGACTGCCTGTTCAGGCGTTTGAGGATTCTGCGGTACCTGAAACGGGAACATAATCGTTGTGCAAAGTGGGGCCAGGGTGAGTGGTTCGACAGTGAACGATCCGGCCCCCCAGCGTGGTGATAGTATGCTGTCGTGATTGGATATTATGAGGGGCGCTAAAACAACCATAACAACAACCTTAAGCTGAGTCCGTAGGATGGGGAACGAGCACTTGGCTATATACACCGTTGTCATTGGTTTTGTGTGCCTCGAATCCGGAGCCGATGGCCTCGAATGGAAGCATGTCCGATGGAAACGTGTAGTCAGACAAGTATGCTTATTACTAGGGGCGATCATGGAATGCTTAAATTCAGGTGTAGCCAATCTCTTCGCACGGAGGAAGCGCTCGAGAGGATCATCAGCTGGCCGACTTTTGTCAAGGGTACAGCTTGTGACACATCCTAGTTATCCGAAGGAGGCACGGTGAGGCTCTGACATCAGATTCGAGGGCAAGGCGCGTGGCTGCTGAGATGTTCAGCCTCATACTAGCGAACGAGGCGGGAAGTACCAATAGGATGATCTGAAGGAGCAGATCGTCAGCATCAGATCGATCTCAAAAGGGTTATCAGTCGCAAGGCCACACGGTCCGTGAGTGCCGGTATTCGAGTCACATGCCGAGACATGACATTGTCAACTCTCGATTTTGTCATGAAGGAGAACGATTTAGTTTGTAACCAGCCACCTTCTGGCTACAGTTAAGCCGGGAGTGCCTCATCCGACGGCTTGAATTATGAGAGTTCATCGTGGCGGTGGAGTGGAGAGCGCGGAAAAAGGCCGGATCAGTAATGGTGGTGGTTGCTGTGCCACTGCCAAGACCGCTAACCAGCCACCGCACGGCTTTGACCGAGCGAAATGTTCCGACCCAACGTCCGGCCATCAGCAAAGTCAGCAGCATCAGCCTCCACGCCAGCTTCTTCTCGCCAAAGTGCTGACTTCTCCCCAGGATGCTGAGTGGTTCGTAGTTATGAATAACATAGGCTCTTAGTTTGCGGCCGGCATCTTGACCATCCGAAGGCTTCTATGTTATTCCTACACCCGCGCTCTCATCACTTATGGCAAAGCCTAGCTGAGTGCTGCGCATTGCATCGTACGAGATCTATTGCCAAGAGGCGGAAGGGAGCCTGATATGAGTTCTGTTGTTCATGAGATCTGAACACCTGTCACTAGTCTCTAGTGTTGCTCACAGGGGTGCACGTCCAACAACGAATGCCGCCCGTGGGTGGCCCGCTAAGCTGGCCATGCAGCTGACAACCCGAGATATAGGTTGACATCACGTCTAGCTCTCACGATCTACCGGGCCGAGCTACTGCTAGAGCCGTTGAACTAGGCCCAGAGACCCTGTTGACAGCTCGATGCACTCCATCTCACCCATGCTCTGACAGGGTGAGAAAGGCCCGCAGCCCTGTTCCTGGCCAACGCCCAAGCCATCCACGATGTAGCGTGCGTTCAGTGCGTGGTAGGGTCTCTAAGTGGCCTCTGTCCCCTAGTCTTGGTCTCACTTCATTCCTCGCTGCCTTACACTTCCACCGCCATGAATTCATCATTGTCTTCCGTTGTCATATCTCGACCTGAACTTACTACGGTGTGGCTTGGGAGACTTGACTGTTCTTGTAGCTCGCTAGGGATCGCTTTCTTTGCCAAGGTCAGTATGCTGAGTTCCATTCGCGCCTCGTCCGGCGCCAAAGCTTTATAATATTCTTCTCTCTACCGCCATAAAATATGTATAAATGCTCCCGGCCCTTCAACTCATCATGGACTCACCAAACCACGACGATCAGCCCCTGCCTTCTCCTGTATCATCTCAGGCCTCCTCGATCTACTTCAGCATTCCATCCTCTAGCTACTTAACTGTTCCGGGTACCAGAACGTCAGGAAGCTCCCTCGCCTTACCACGACCCACTGCGTTTGAAGAGGACAACATCAACTGGCTTCTCACCCTATCCGATCACACATCCCCTTCCGATTTATTGCCTCAAATACTCGAGCCATCACGTCCCGGTACGCCCAGTAACCACCAACTACCGTCATCTTTAACCTCGAGATCCACTCGAGCACCCTCCCTTAATTACATGTCGGTATACTCATCAGCTTCTGCCGATTCCGAATACAGCAACCCACCAGCAAGAATATACCGCGTCCCATCCTTTCAGAAGATGTCGGCCTCTCGAAAAGTCACCTTGGTATGTTCAGTCACATAGCAGACTTTGTCTAAACTAAGGTTTCTGACGAATTGTAGGCGGAGAAAGATCAGATGATCCAGGCCCTACGGTCGCATCATGTCAACACTTTAGTGGAGCTCCGACGCATCGAGAAGGCGTTCGCAGTGTTAGGATCCCCGGATGTCACTGAACCAATGACAGCTGCGTGTAATACATGTCAAGGAATTGGTATCAATCGGTAGCTGACTAGTGACCCAGGGTCATATTATGTCAATTCTCACAGTCTACTTACCGAACTCCGCGCACTGACGAAAAACTACCCATTCAGGTATGTATGACATAATTCTGCAGCGGGCTACTTACAATACTGACGCCATCTTCAACATAGTTCTGAATGCCTTGAAGAAGCCAAACGACGTGTATTCGCAGACCCGCAAAGCAACCGTAGCTGGAACTTTTGCTGGCTCGTCCTGAACAAAGTCCGAACTGAGTAAGTGCTTGGGGCCGTAGATGTAGAGAAACTCGGCTCTTTGCTAACTCTATTCAGTGCGCTCATTCCATATTATGCGCAGCATCAAGCTTCCCAGCCTGCCATGTGGGGTGGACGAGCTCCGACAACCGAAGACATAACTCGACTCACTAGTGCATTCGTCGGAGAATGGAACACGGCCATCAACCAAATGCTCCGGCATTGGGACCAGCCGCCAAGTCGTTGAGCTATATGAAGTAAAACTATGGTTTGTGTCCAGCAGGTTGCGTCGAACGCGCCGAAGCGCAACGGCTGCTATTTTCAGCTTTCAGTCTCATCGTTCCCGATTTCGATCTTTTTCGTCCGGTTGAACCGTACATTCATATGTTCATACTTGTCCTCCATACATTTGCAACGTCTTTCAAGATTTCCTGCTTCCATTCAGTTTTTTTCGTCAATGTACATACATCGTTCTATCCCTCGTTCCGGTCCAACTGGCATTTCTTCCTGTTGTTTCTTGTTTCTTGATCCTTGTATATACCATTATTCATTCCAATGTCACCTTTTCTAGTCAATCTATGTCAAACTTGTCTTTCACATCCATACTCTGATTTATGCTAACCGTAACTTCACGGAGATGCTTGTTTGATTTGGTGGGTACCGAATCATGCATTACTATTGTTTGGTCTGGGTATCATCAAATACGTGCGCTCATCCCTAAGTATGCTGAACCCTCAATTCACATCATCCTAATGAGTATAGCGATGGACATCATGCAAATGGCCATCATTCGTGACCGATCTCCGCCTGTGACCGCAGCTGCAGAGTTTAAAGGCATGCCTGTAGAGCTCATCCCTTTTCGGAGTGGCCTAAGTGTCGCGATGGTCAGCTTTGTAACTCCGATTTACAAGACTAAGCCATACTCACACTACGTCATTTGCGGGCAACTGCCACTTTCCTCCTTGGAGCTCCTCATTGTTCAGAAGAGCTATTTCGTCACCAATGTCCAAGACTGGCAGGTTGGGATAGAAGTTCTTCTTCTCCATCAAATATCGTGCCTGAGAGTAGAGCGCATAGCTCTCAGCATTGTTAATCGCATCATAAGGTTCCTGAATCGAACTCGCCGCAATGATCTTTGCCCGCGTTGCACCGTATGCATATTTTAATTGCTGGATGTCATTCGGAAAATCGGTTTCCGGACGTTCGTTCTGTACGCCAGCAAGAACTGACGTGCCCATGGGGCCCTCTGAGGTGCTCATTACCCACTCGCTACCGTTGGGCGCTGTGTTCGGGACGGCCTTCTCGACAATCGCAGTGCCGACGGCCGAGATGTGCATTACCTGCCTCGCCCATGCAGTTGCTGGGATATATTAGCTTTCTCCTCCGATGCATCCTTTGGAACGCATGACGTACCGCGGTTCTGATACTCGTCTAGCTCCATCTCAGCACCATTCTTACCAGCTTTCTTCTCCATTCTCTCGTCCAACGGATCCAAATCAAAATAGCCGGAGCTCTTTTTGTCATTATCACGCCCACAGAAATTGATATGCGGCTCGTTTCCAATGTTATACGCGGCATGTCCTCCACCTCCACCTCCTTTCCCATTTCCGTCTCGCTTCCAGCCTTTACCACCGCACTGATCGTTCGGGTCGTCGCACCGCACATGTATGTCGGGATTCCGGGTCACATTGCCCTTCAAATTGGCGTATTGCGCCGCCCGGCGAAGATTCGCTTCTACGACCCGAGTGTAGTTTTGTATTCGTTCCTGTGAGCCGAAAAACTCGCGCTCCGGGACGCCATCCCAGTTCACGTTGACCGCGGCTTGGAACAGCATGTTCATCTCGACGAAGCCGTCTCTAATCTTTTGCATTTCTTTCTCGTTGCAGTCCTCGCCGCCCGTTAGTTCCGCGGCGTAGTGTGCGTTTGCACCCTTGTAGATGTCGATGAAGCCTTGGTCGGTAGCAAATGCATGGGTGAAGATGCTCGTGGAGAGCAAGACTGGAAGCGCAAGGATCATTGGTAAGGCGAGCATTGTGGCGATGAGTTGCGCTGACGATGCTCGGTGGAAAGTGCGTGTGCCGACGGCGGTGTCAACTCTTCAAGAGACTGTGTGCCATAGGAATCGAAGCGCTCAAGTACAAAAGACAGCACGTAGCACCAATCCGTTGCATAGTCCGCAAAGTCGCAAGAAAGAGGTTGTCGGGTAGGCACACTGGCTGGCCCCTCGATAAAACCGGGGGCGGCGCAGTATATCTCTTCCCCTCCCTCACGTCTCCCTATGCAGAATACGAGCTGCATGATGGGACTGGATTGGGCTGAACAGAAACGGGGAGGGAGTTCTTGCGTCTTGGTAACATGCGCATGCGGGGCGCAAATGTCTAGCTACCTACGGCTCCTTGATACAGGTCGGTGTCTAGGTTGCACGGGTGTGGCGCTTAGAGCAGACTGTGCTGGTCTCGAATGCGTGGCAAATGTTACGCTTCGCGAGTTTAAATGCCAACTCAAACGCTGCCGAGCATTTGGTTCTAAAGTACATTTCTGCAGCCACTAATCGCATCTTGGACTGTCATTCCCATTGCGCCATCCATGATCTCCACCCTTCCACCAAGCCCTATGGGGCCGCCAGTATTCTCGAAAAAGTTCGATGCGCCTCGGTGGTGGTGATTTGAATTCATGCGCTTGGAGAAGTGGTTCGCCGTGTGTCTCAGGTTGGCGGGAAGCGGAAACTTGGTGTACAGGGTGAAACGTGGGGCGGAAACACGGCGTCCTTTGCCTTCTCTGAGGTTCTCGCCTCCATGTTACTGTGTCTTTTCTTTCTTCGTAGCCTACGGACGGGCATTGCGTCCGGCCTGATAGCAATGTTTTTTGGTTTATCTTCATCTGATGTCGAGACAGCTTGGAAGGGGCTGATGCTTGGGTCGGGTTACGGAGATGATCGCATGGCTATCTTATAACATGAATGCACCGAGATGCTTAAGGACGCCGGTTCATGGCAAAGGCAGTTTGAGGAAAATTGCGGTGTCTGCATCTGAAGCAATTGTGTTCTTCTTTAAGTGATCCCCGCAGGCTGTCATACCACCTGTTGCTCTTACGATATGAGGGCTTTAACACACTTCAAGTGGACTAGCACACCTTGAAGGCCCTGTTCAACCATAGTATCTATTACATAGATTAATAATGGTAGGCAATGCGGATAGATAGAGCGAGTGGTTGAAAGTTGCTTGATGGCCCAGTTTTGTCAGGGTAGGCTAGTTCCGAATTGGACTTAGTGTCAGTTCTAATTCCCTTACTAAGCGCCTCTAGCGCTCACAAAAATACATCACCATCAACCGTCTACCACCTAACTTTCATCCCTTGGCTCTAAAGTCTTTCTGTCATCTGCTCTACTCCACAAGATATCCCCTCAATCACACACACGACCGAACCCGCTCTTGATCCGCCAAGACAGGTCAACTCAGAAAGCTTTCTTCACGACAAGCATCAACTTAGCGACGCACATCCGCCTCATCAGGCAGGTGCTTCCTGCCGGAAAAGGAACGGTTCGTGAGAGTTGACGCTGTGGAGTTGGTGGGGTGCAGAGGCGCCGAAGCCGAAGGAGATGCGAGCTAGTAAGAGAATGGGAAAGAAGGGAAAACTCCTAGGAGCTCTTCTAGCAGCGAAGCCTGGTAAGGCTGATGGAGAAGGGGTATAGGAGTAGGCGGCATACGAGCGACGGGAGATGGAGTGGATTGGGTCGGAAGGAAGCGTGATCAAACCCTGTTATTCAACCAGTGCACATCAATAATCAATAACACCGCGCACGGTCTTGCAAATAGGAGCTTATTTTGCAAGCGGAAACTCTATAAGTTATATACATAGTCTATTTCAAAGCTCTTTGGATGTCCCAACAGGTTTGTGGCAAGGACCACGAGAAGAGGAATGCAGCGTACAGTACAATGCAATGCGATGTAAATGCAGGGATGAGGTATATACAATGCGGGTGAGATAAGGTGGGTAAAAGAGAGTAAGAATCGAAAAACAAAAATCTACGAGAAGAGAAGACTGCATCGGGGCGCGACAATATTTACAAGTGTAGCAGACCGGCTACCGTGGTGAAGGAGTTGATAAGTAGACGAGTCCTCGATGTCCAGAGAACTGGGCCCGTTTACGCCCAGATGTTGGCAAAGGGATCACGGCTGGCATCAGTCCAGCGTTCGTACTCGAGGGACTTGGATTGGTAATCGGCAACGTCCTCGCCGTAGGTGTCGGCCATCCAGGCGTAGGTGACGTCCATGCCAGCGGAGATACCGGACGAGGACCAGATGTTGCCGTCGACAACCCAGCGGGCCTCGCGCTTCCAGTTGACGTTAGGGCCCGTAGAGACGACCCAGTCCCAGGAGCGCTTGTTGCTGGTGGCGCTGCGGCCGTCGAGGACGCCGGCGCGGGAAAGAAGAGTGGCTCCGGTGCAGACGGAGATGATCTGCTTGACCTGGGAAATTGTTAGAACCGCGGCTTTTCAGGGAAAACATGGTGGAGAGCTTACCTTGGGGTACATCTGCTTAACGAAGTCGATCTCCTCAGTCAGGGCCTGACGGGTGCCTGAGCCACCGGGGATGATCAGGACCTCGATGGGACCAGGAGCGCCAGGAGCAGTGCTGTTCTTCTCCATGCCGGCGTGGCCTGCTTGCCTCGCGTGGGGATGGCCTACAGCCGCGGGAGCTGCGGAAGACGCACCACATTGGCCGCCGTTGGCAAGGACCTGTTTGAACGTGTGTGTTGGCACCAATTTCTGTCCAAAGGTGCCGTGCGTCATGTTCATCTTGCCGCTTGGCTTGGGAATCGTGCTGACGGGCTTGGGAATCGTGCTGACGGGCTCGAGGTCGGCGCTGATGATTGACAATTGCATGGTCTGGTCGAAGAGCATGGAGAAGCTGTTGAGGATGTCTAGGGGTCCGAAAACATCGAGGGCTTGGTAGCCGGGGAAAAGGACAATGCCGAAGTGCTTAGGGGTGGCTGTGAGGTTGCTGAGTTTTGGCGTTGCCAGCATGGCGAAGCCGGTGGGGAGGGCGGCAAGTGCCGTTGCAAAGGTTGAGGCGCGCATGTTGAGAGTTGCTATAGAACAGATGTCGTGGATTGTGGGTTGATGATGCAGTTATCTCTCGAAGATAGTTGTGAATGTAGAAAGAGATCTGTCAAAGATCGGCGCGAGTGTTCAAAAGAGTGTGGTGAGCTTGAATAGAACCTGCTTGTTGGCCCTTGTAGAGCAGCTCCAACCCGAGTTATATACCATCAGCTCCTCGTTCATCTGTAATAACACCGCCTTGCCGAGCAGCCTCGCCTAGTAGCATGTCCCGTACGGCAGACGCGCCGAGGATGTTTTGCAGGCCCAATTTCCGCGCCGAGTCCCGAAGATGGCGGTCCACACTTCATGTTTACTTAATATCCATCCTTGCAATCCACTGGCTGCTGTGTTTTACACTGCCGAAAAATTGCCCGACGACTATGAAACAAACATTGCACACTGCGGTAAGCACGGGTGAAATCCTAGGGCTCATGCGTGGCATTCCTGCTCCTCGGACTTGGGAGATTTGATAGGGTGCGTTGGGGCTGAGCGCATGGAAGTTGGACAACACGAGCTTAGGTACGCAGATAGTAGTCTACGCAGGGCTGATTAGATAATTTGAAGTTGGAATGGATTGGATCGGATCTTAGATTCTGTAGGGTCTGAGGATTCGTGTGGAGCATCTATGTATGTTCTCTTGGAAGGCTAGCCACTGCACATTCCTGGGACGAGTGCATAGACGAAGATTCCAGCGGGGGGATGGACATAGCCTACGGGTATTTAGGCCCTCGCCTTCATCCTACATAGGACGGGCGTAGACGGGCGTAGTCTCATCAATCACAATCCGAAATGGAGCCGGACGCTTGCATCTCGGTCTCTTCCAATCCAGAATACCAAGGACTACTGACAGCCATAGCCACGAGGGCCCAACGGAATCGGAGTCGACGGTGTTTCGAGTGTCGCGCGAGTGTGAAAAGTGAAAGGTGAAAAGGAAGGGGATGACTAGCCAGGCAGACAAGCACGCAGTCGCGCGGGACATTTCGGTCACGGTATGCGACATAAGAACCAGCACTGCGCGGGAGACAGTGTGTCTGAGGCCGTTGTTGTCGATATGGTGATGGCTGGGTGGACGGCCGGCGGTGGTGCGCGCTAATTAGTAAGGCGGGCCTTAGCTGCCCACTTGCTGCAGCCTGGGCCCTGATGACGAAAGAGCCGCCTGGCTGAAGTTTGACTTTCGCAGGCCATTCACACGCCTTTCACTCGACAACCCCCGCGACCACTTCACCCCTTCACCCCTTCACGCTCCACCCTCGATGCATGAGCAGCCTGCCACAACTGCTTCCTCTGCTGCCGTCCCAGCCCCGCCATGCCCGGCTCGCATCCCAGGCCGCCCATTGCGCCCAAGCGAAAGTCTTCAACGCTCCATTACCAGACCTTCCCCACGAAGCCGCCCACGTCACGGGGCCGCCCGCTGTCGACCTCTCCGCCGCAACCGGGCTCCGACACCGACGACGCTCACCATGAGACGCCTCTCCCCACCCGCCAGCTTGTTGTGCTCGCCATCATCGCCCTCGCCGAGCAGACAGCGCTCAATTCAATCAGCCCATACCTGCCCGAGATGACAAAGACATTCCCTCAGGTCAAGGAGGGCCAGGCTGGCCTCTACGTGGGCCTGATTGCGTCGTCGTTTGCCCTCGCGCAGTTCGCGACCAACTTCTACTGGGGCTGGCTGTCGGACAGGATCGGACGAAAGCCCGTCATTCTGATAGGCACGCTCCTGACATTGGCATGCTTTGTCGCTTTCGGCTTCTGCCGGACCCTGTGGCAGGCGATTGTGGTGCAGATGCTGATGGGCCTAGTCAACGGCAACGCGGGCGTCGTCTCAACATGTCTTGGCGAGATAACCGACCGGAGCAATCAGTCTCGGGCATTCACCTATCTACCGGTCGTGTACGGCCTTGGAGGCATCACCGGTCCCATAGTGGGCGGTGTGATGGTCTTCTACGAGAATCCTTTCCGCAAGGGGCAGCCGAACCCGTACCCATACCTCCTCCCGAACTTGTTCTCTGCTGTTGTCCTTGGCATAGATCTAGTCATTTGCATGTTCTTCCTGGAAGAGAGTTTGGAAGAGGCGAGGGAGTTGCCTCCCCTCGGCAAGAGAGTGTCGAGTCTGTTCACGTGGATGTGGCAGTTCACAAGTTCATCCCGACCTACCTACGTAAGGCGTTTGATAGGTAAGCGGACAAGTGGGCATCAGCAGCACCATCTGGATGGAGTCCAGGAAGAAGACGAGGGTGAAAGCTCCGACGCCGAATCTGATACCTCGGCCCCGGCGCTTTTCCCTCACACCTCAGGCGAGCAACTCACCAAGAAGGAGATCCTCAATCGCGACACCCTTCTTCTACTTGTGACTTATTTCATCTTCCAGCTTGCAAACATTGCATACAACTCGCTGTATCCCATTTTTGCGGAAGAGCAACCTCCCACAGGCCGAGGGTTGAAACCAGAAGCAGTGGGGTTATCTCTTGCATTTGCCGGCGCCATCACAATCTTATTCCAAATCGGTATATATGGAAAAATAAGAGAGCAGGTCGGGAACAAGGTCACTTATAGAGTCAGTCTCGCCGCCTTTGTAGTTGCCTTTCTGCTCATGCCTTGGGTCGGATACCAGAATAGCGTGCCTTCCAAAGGCATGGGTACAGGTAGAGGCTGGTTGTGGGCAGAACTTGGCGTTGTTCTTGTCATTAAGACTGTTGCAAGCGTTGGTGGTCTGACTTCCGCCTTGCTCTTGGTAAGTACCGCTTCCTGCTGTGAGTATGAGAATGCGCTAATGCCGATATAGATAACTAATTCGGCTCCCAATCACAATGTTCTCGGCACTCTAAACGGACTTGCGCAGAGTCTTTCGGCCGCCGGTCGTGCTCTCGGCCCATTTGTTTCCGGTGCTTTGTTTACTGCAGCAACAAGTATCAGGCCCAAAGGAGAGGCTCTGGTATTTGGTGTTTTCGCCGGGATATCCTTCTTGGGATTCATCCTGAGCTTTGGCATTCGTGGAGGAGGACTTGAAGCCGAGGGATGGAGCGACGAGGATGAGGAAGATGAAGAGGAAGATGTCG
This sequence comes from Massariosphaeria phaeospora, assembly GCA_011032825.1. Classification (NCBI taxonomy): domain Eukaryota; kingdom Fungi; phylum Ascomycota; class Dothideomycetes; order Pleosporales; genus Massariosphaeria; species Massariosphaeria phaeospora. The sequence continues at coordinate 1,019,390 of JAADJZ010000008.1, read as the reverse complement.
GAGATGCTCCTGAGGGGGAGAGCGCAAACGAGCGAACCAGCTTGATAAGGAATTAAAGAGGAGAGGGAGAACTTGCCACGGCTTGTACATTTGAGCGCGGCGTCTGGAGTTTGTTGCATTTATCGGATTTATGCCAGCATTTATAGATGCGGAGGACACAGGCGGACGGTCGACGAGTCGCACTCTCCGGACACTTTAAATGATACTAGTGCGTGCATACTCCGAACAAATATTATGATTGACAAATAGATGATTTTCAACGATGAGGTCTCCTCTAGCTGGCACTTGCGGTAGCCCCTTCTAACCAAGTTCAAATTGAACTCCGATGCGGCCATCCTTCGCATCAGCTTATCTGCGACAAGCATAGCCAGTACTCTGATGCACCGCACCGATAAGGTCTACCAACACAGCAACCGCCCACAGTAACACAAAGGAACAATGCGCAGCAGTCATAAAAGTCAAAATTCGTGGATATCGCAAGCCCGCAAAGTGCTATCTCCGGTCTGCTCCCTCGTTTCAGGTGGTGTTGGCTTTGCAATCCACAGCGAGAGGATTACTAGATCAAGGTTTTTGGCAACACAAGACTCGAAGACTTGGTTTGCGGCAGTCGCACGATCTGCATTTGAACTGTACTTGTAACCTGGAGGACGCGCACATGGATGCAGAGGCATAAGAGCAAGTCGATAATCCATGCAGTGTTTGCTGACGTAAAGCCACGTTTTTGGCCTAACCCCCACTCCAACCTCCGACTTTCCGTCCGAAACACCCCCAGCCAATCTCTCTTTCTACACTCAACACTGCCCGAAACCCGCACTATCCCTTCGTTGGCTTTGTTCTGCGCGCGCATCAAGTCGGTCAACAAGGCGCTCTTCTCGCGCGCTGTGCTGAGCCCAGACCCGTGCCACGACGCTGCGAAACTTCAGCCTTCCAATACACGCTGCAGCAAAAGGGCGCGGTAGTGCGGCAACGACACCCAATGCGAATGCCACACTCGTCCGAACCTGACGCTGGAGTCATATGCGACGTTATCGCGGCACACGCCTCGACTTGCTGCACTCAGCAATCGGGTGGGCCACGTTGCAGGTTGAAGAAGCACGAAGCTTTCCAGCTGCTAGCTAAGCTTCAGTGCTTCGACGCGCTCCGCCGCTTTCAACAGGGGTTCCGCCAATGGTAATCACCCGTGTTTCATCGGGACGATGCCCGCGCACTGTTTTGCGGCTGGCAGAGTCTTGTTCCAGCAGCGGTTGAGCTCCGGTCCCGTCAGCATCCATGCCGGCGAGTCTGTGGGCCTGCCGGCTTGTCTGCTTGGCCCAAAGCTTCTCGTACCTTGGCTGTCAGCCTCTTCCCAAACAAGCTAAGGGTGCTCCTGCTGGTGGCGGAGTCGAGTGTCCATCCCTTTCCCATTGGCATCGCTACCATATGCCCAACTAAATAAGGAACCGCCCTGGTCCGCGCTGAGCTGGGGCTCGCTGAAAGATATCCGTTATATGTAGACCCTCGCCCGCGATTGAGTCCGTCTGGTACCTGTCTCCTTTGTACATTTATTTCCCGACTGCTTTTTTTCTACGCCATCTTGGCTAATAAGGATGGGCTTCTCGTTCCGTGGCACCAAAAGACGAGATGTGTAAGTACATCCTTTGCTGTTTCCTTAGTCCATTTGAGCTCACGCGACTCATAGCGACAAGGAAAGACATCTTAAACGATTACACAAGACCACGCCATGGATAGAGTCACCTTTGACAGGCGCCGACCATGAGCACCTCGTCTTCTCTCAACGCCACGAGGCGAACCACGTCGAGCTCTTCTTCGACCTTTTCTTCGTTGCGAATCTAGCCACATTCACCACATACCATTCCGTCACGGACTCGGATTATTTGATTGCATACATTGGCTTCTTTGGGGTCTTGTGGTCGAGTTGGTTTCAGGTCACTTTACACGATGTTCGTTTTGCTAGGGATTGCATATACGAACGCTTCTGCAAGGCCATACAGTTCATCGTCTTCGTTGGTCTAGCTCTAGTGGGATCATCGTTCAACCCCGGAAGTCTAAAGGGCACCAACACTAATTTCCGGATCATGTGTTACACGCTCGTCATCAGCAGAGCCTTGTTTTCGCTCCAATATGGCGTGGTTTTGGTACGTCGTTTCTGGCATTGGCTAAACAATACTAACTCCGACTAGTTCTATACGTTCCGTGCGAAATATTCGAAACTATATCTCCCGCTAGGTTTGATGATTGGGATATATGCTCTCGCTGCAGGTGCCATCGCCGCTATGACTCCAGCTTTCCAGCACGAGTTTCAGGAAAATCGAGGTATCTACATTGTTTGGTACATCGTTATGATTGTCGAAGCCACCGCTGTTATCACTATATCCTGCTGCTGGAGGATGTTAAGTTTCAAGAAAACCCACTTGATGGAGCGGATGAGCCTCCTTACACTCATCGTTATCGGCGAGGGGGCCATTGGTGTTACTAAGACGGTCTCGAGATTGATGGGAAAGTATGGCCTGGAACCGGAAGGCTGCTTTCTCATAATGTCTATCATTATGCTTTTGGTCTTTCTGTGGGCACTATACTTCGACAATTTCCCTCATGGTAAGTCATCTATTAGGCACACCGCGAAGTGTAATGCTGACAAGACTCTTTGCCTAGGTCATTACGGAACGATTCGCCAACAGATCTGGTCTATTCTACACTTTCCTTTCCAATTAGCCATCGTCGGAGTAGTCGAAGGATCCCAACAAGTTGTTCTCGCCCGATACGTTATCAAAAATTACGTCAAAATCGAGGACTACATCAACGAATACTGCATCTCGGACAATCTTGACGGCGAGAAGTTACGCGATAATTTGGTCAAATTGGTCAACTATTGGCGTTTCGAGTCGAAAGTGGAAACTTACACATATCATAATGCTAGCTTGGAGCTGGCCTATACAGTAGGCAACGCGACCAACATCTGCTCGCAGGCCAACGCGACCTCTTACCTGGAGAGCGACCTGTGGCCAGCGGAACTAAATCTTCTACGAGTCACTATGTTCGACGGAGTGTACACGGGGCTAGGCATGAAGATTCCGGTGGATAAGCTCGAAAGCTTCTTTGCTTTCGAAGTTGCTATCAAGAGTTGGAAGGTCGTGTATCTCTACTACTGGAGTTCCTTCTGCCTTCTCATCGCCTGTTCGATTGCATTCCTGTTCCTCATCCGACGACACAAAGCCGACCTGTTCGACTACGTCTCGGTCATTGTGCGGTTGATCGTCCTGGGGATTGGTGCGTCCTTGATCGCGCTCAGTGCGAATGCGGATACGCTGTTCTCGTTCATCAGCTCTCCGGCCGTACTACCGACGTGCCTTGCACTGATGTTTCTAGTCCTCTTTTTCGATAAAATCAGCGCAGCGTATTGTAATTGGTCTCTTATTCGGAGCGGAAAGCCTTACGGGCACGAAGTCGACCTCGAGCACCATAGCACCCCCGGACACTCTCATAGGAACAGTCGGCTGGATGCCACCTTTGAGGATCGCCCGAAGTCGGCAGCTTGGAGTAGCTATTCAGATACCCAGCCGTTGGCTACGAGCACGGATTATCCAGGCGGACAGCTTTACCACATGGCTCCGGTGCCGACTCGCACTCCCAGTCCTGGTTACATCCCTCATTTATAGCGCGGAGCCTAGCGGATTTCCTTCTTACTTGTGTTTTCTGGTTGAGTTTTATACCAAGTGTCTTAGAATAGGTACACATCTGCTGCATTTTAGCATGATTTTAGCAAGGAGTTTAGCCTGTCACGATCTTAGATAGACGCATAGAGCATGCACGAGCACCGAGTCTCCAGGATTTCTAGTCTACGTTCGAATCTGCATCTTACTTCATCCATCTGCAAATGCTAAGAAAAACCAAGCTTTTCTCACTTCTCTTGTTTATCTGCCACTCGCGCTAGTCCTATCTCGATCCGGCCCTTTCATTTGGACCCCGGCCCGTTGCCTCCAGCCCTGGCATTTCCCCGCATTTTCTCCTCTCCACACTGTCGTATTGTATCGAGATGCAGCAATGCTTAATCTTGAGGGTAGAGCATAGTGGCTATCACGCTCTGGGCGTTTAAGGAATCGAGGAGACGCAATCCCATCAGCGCTGCAACCTCAGCTTCGAGGTATCCTTACGAAACAGCGAAAAACACGCGACATCACAACCCCATCTGCCTATATTAGTTATATTGACTATCTAACCTAATTATGATCACGCCGCCGATTCTATAAAGAGCCGTCTCAAGTACACGTTCGCCACCACCTGACGCTCTGAATCCACCTCACCGTCCCGCAGTCTCGAGTCCAGAGCCTCCAAACCCATCCATCATGCTGTTCAATCTCGCACCAACACTCCTCCTCCTCCTCCAAACCGCGCTCGCCGCTCCCATAGACAACACAGCCGCCGCCGCGACGGTAGGCAAGATCCGCGGCGTGCGAGACCCCATCTACCATCTCTATCTGCAAGCGAACTCCAAGAACGGTGCGTGCGTCCCCATCTCCCATGTCCAACATGCACATGTCCACGTCCACCAAAGTTGCCCTCACGCCGCCCAAAACTGACTGACTGACACCATGCAGCCTCCATTCCCGTGCTCGGCCCGGAATCCAGCGCCGAGGAATTCACTATCGGCGGCACCATCCAGAGCAAGAAGACGAGCAAGTACCTAAACATCGCGAACGTGACGACGAGCTACAAGCCGCTGGTGTTCGGCGCGAGTGGCGAGACGACGGCGTGGGGGCTGGAGGGCGATACGATTATTACGGTGCAGGGGAGTGCGTTGGGGAGACGTATGTTGCTGCTCTTTTTCCTTCTTCTCATCTGTCTACCTAATGGGTCGTATGCTCTGGGGTGTGAATATAGAGCTGAGCTGAGCTGAGCTGAGCTGAGCTGACGAATTGGTGGTGTGCAGAGCTGAACTTTTTGGCGTGCAAGTCGAGCGATAGCAGCTACTACGATTTGTTCCTGCAGACGGGGAGTGATGCGCCGAGTGGGAAGACGTGCAGTAATTACCAGACGGTGCATTTGCCGTGTTTGTGCTGAGGCGGTCGGTTGGTGTGTTGAATTGAGAGAAAATAGGGATATGGTCGTCTTCGAAATACTGAAGGATTATGGTTCTCAGCCTTCCTATGTGGCTGACTTGATGCTTCCGCGAGGAACCCATATTTCAGAACGCATAGGCGTGGTCTGGTTCCTGGACGCGGTTAACGCTTAATCAACAATTCTAAACTAGAACTAGAGCCAGTGAGGAAGTGCAATACGCATTTTCCTTGTCCTAGCGCTTCGTTGCTTTGTTTACACACCTTAAACAGCCAGGCAGGAGAGCCTGGCACACCTCCGTTACAGTATCACCAAAAGGGATATAGAGACTGATAGGTAAAACATGTTCACCTCGCAACATTGTCGGTTGCGGCAAAGCAAAAGTGGGTAGCAGTGGAAATTGCCCTAGGCTTGGGAGCGCTTTTCTTCCAGGATTCTGTTTTGTATGCGGCGCAGATATGCAGCTCATCGCCAGTAGTTAGTTTCAAACTCGGATTATGGTTACATGTCCTCATCCTCCTATATCAGAAAGTAGAAACACCGGACCATGTTCGCAGCCAGCCTAAGCACCAGCGCATCCAACACGCGTCGAGCTAATAACGATATCATCGTACCTGCACCAAGTAAGTCAGCACAGCCCCACACTCACCCCAAATGCAAAAACGTCCTCACTCACCAGAAGGTATTCGTGTCCCCGCCATAGCTCTCCCAGCCAAAATTGACGGCCGTAATCTTCGGCTTCGCGCCACTCCGCTGCCACTGCCCCGCATTCGGATTGCTGGCGCCGGGCTTGACCGTCAGGCCCGCCACGACGACGTCGTTCAACCACGTCTCGATGCTGCCGTCGGCGCCCACATGGTACTCGAAGCACTGCCAGGCGCCGGCCTTGAGCGCGGCCGACGTGGCGATGCCCTGCGGCGAGAGGTCCGGCAGCGTCGCGTCGTCGGACTCGCGGTTGTACATGAGGATCTTGGACTGGCCGCCGATGCGCAGGTGCTTTTTCGCGCCTTGGGCCGAGTCCGGCATCGTGATGAAGGTGACGTGGGAGTCGGTGAAGGCTTTGGAGGGTTTGCTGCGCGGCGCGAGGCGTGTTAGCGTTGGCTGTTGCACCACCCCCTTATTACTTGGTTTGGTGGACATAACATACACATAAGCCCTCACGTATACATCTCCAGCGGGGATTTTGGTCGTGCCGAAGAAAATGTGGCCGCAAAAGCCACCCGCGCCATCGACCCTGATGGAGTTTTTGCCGCTGTGGGCAGTGGAGCTGTCGAGTGTGACCTTACCGCCCTGGTTGCAGTCGGGCGCGTAGATGGGCCATGCCGCTTGGTCAAACCCGCTTTCGAACGTCTCGTTGACCTGAGCGAGAGAGTAAGGGAGGAAGGCGAGAGCCAGGAGAGCGGTTTGGCAGAACATGGTTCTGGGTTGTTGTAGAGATAGACGCAAGGTGTTGGAGTGTGTTGAAAGCAAGCTTCAGTTCAAGAGCGAAGGCAGCGTAAACCGTAGCTCAAATTTGTAGTCCAAGCCGAGGTCATCTCTTCTTTTGACGCTACCGGAAAAGGTTATATAAGTGTATAGTTATTTGCCTCCACTTGCCCCTTGTGACCTATAAATCGGAAACACGGTCCCCAGTTCCACATTTGGATAGATTAAAGAGGAGAAAATGCTCCGTTCGAGAACGGGGATAAAGAGGATTGTTATAAAGAGATCAAAAGCCACATATTATGATAATGATAGTTTTATCTGTAAAAAGAACAAGCTAGTTAGTGAGTTCCAGGCTTAGCTCTCGAGTTGAAAAGCTCACTTGTGGACACGACAAGATTCCTCTGTCGGAACGTTATTGGAACTCTAGATCAGTAGCGGAACCGCGATGTTGGTGGTGGCTGCCATTTGAATTTCGTAGCGCCCCGGGTTGGAGAAGGTTGGGCGTGGCTGCTCGTAATGATCCACCGGCGTACTTTTTCAATAGATGCCACGTTCCAAACGCTCAGCTCGATCCTTCACACGTAACCACCCCGCAGCGGCCGCGGAATTACGCCCGAGTTATGTGGGTAGGTAGGTACTCTATACATGCGGATGAGATCGCATCAGGGCTCGTTGCTGACGAAGTTGGCGGAACGCAGAGTTTGTTCGTTGAAAAAACCCGCGGAAATAGACCACGGAGTCGATGAGCAGGGACTTGCCGACCGGCATCCCGACCCATTAGATTGCACGTGCAGTCTAGTGTGTCGCAGTGTATGTAGAGCGATCGAAGGAAAGTAGATGCGCTGGAGATGCAGGGTGGTTGAGGTGCGCGGACGGAGAGAATTGTTGAACGTTGAGGGTTCGCCTTGGGACGGAAGGAGCCTCCTCTCCCGAGTCCCAAGCGTCCCCGCCCCGCTACCCGCCGCCAACCCCACACTACCTAGGTACCACCTGTCAAAACAACGACCCCGGGTCCACCATACCCCATCAGTGCCTGTCCATGCCCAGTCAGTCATAGACGATGAAGAACTTCACTTTCCGCCCCTACCGCCGCTCGCCAAAAGACGGTAAGCAAGCCAGCAGCCCACAGTCCGTACATAGCGCACGCTCCCCCCGCTCCCCTTTCCATCATGCCCACAGCCCGGACCCCTACACTTTCCCCAACCCAGCGATGATGTGATTCCGAATCTCGGGGCCGGGAGAGAGACTAGGGGCGTGCTTCATCCATATGACTACCTACCTACTGCCTCTCTATCCATGTTGTTGTTGTTGTTTGTCCATATTTATATTTTCCAAGAAACAGCCACCCCCACATCTCAGGCCAACTTCCAACGAACAGCCATTGTTTTTCCGCCGTTTTTTTCAAACATTTATAACCTGAAGTTCCCTACTTGACGAACATGCCAGATGCTACTGCTGGCGCTGGCGCTGCCAGTGACGCGCGAGACAAGCCCAACGCCAAAGACAACGCGGCGTACCTCAAACGTAGAGAACAGGTCCGTCGTGCTCAGAGGTTCGTCTCAGCTATCGTCTTTTATCACAACCCCCTATACATACTCTCTCTCTCTCTCTACCACATACACATCCCCCTTCCCCCTTCCCCCTCCCCCCACGCTAACACTCCTCCCCCCCTAGAACCCACCGCGAGCGCAAAGAAACCTACATAAAATCGCTCGAAACGGAAGTCCTCTCCCTCCGCACCAACGAATCGCGCATCGTGCAAGAAACCCGCACTTTATACGCCGAGATCGCGCGCCTCCGCAAACTGCTCGACCAGTACGGCATCTCACACGGCACGCCGTCGGCCTACATCCTGCCCGGCCTGCAACAGCACCAACTGCAGCAGAACCTGCAGCCGTCGGACCTGTTCACGGGCCTCGATGGCGACGTCTTGAGCGAGATCAGCGTGCTGGCGAATCCGCATTTGCAGCTGCAGCAGCAGTTGCATGTGAGGGAGCCGCTGCAGGGGGGAGGCGCGGGGAGTAGCGGCGGCGGCGGCGGGCCGAGTAGCGGCGGGCTGAGTAGCGGCGTGGAGTTCTATCTGTCTGGCAGCGAGGCCAGTTCCGGGGCGCAGAAAGCCGTGCGGAAGAAACGGTCGTTTTTCCGAGCCCGGGGCCGGTCCGAGTCGGCGTCGAACGAAAACAGTAGTAATAGTGAGTTCAACCAGCGATTGATTGGTTGTTGGCTCGCTCGACGGTCGTGTGGTCATGCTAACCAACACCGTCCAGCATCCGGCCAAGTGTCCTCCAACCCAGAAATCGCGGCCATCACCGCCTCAGCGTCGACGCTGCATCTGCGGGACATGGACCAGACGAGCATCGGCATGGAGTTCGTGCTGACGCTCGAAGCCCCCTGCCTGCACCACACCCAAGGCGAGTCCCCGAAAGACAGCCTCGCGCCAACCGGCCACGCCCTGACCGTCAGCGCCCCGCTCCTCTTCCAGTCACCCACCCAGCCCGTTCCTACCACCTCTTCGGCCGGCACGCCCCCCTGGGAAACATCCCACGTCGGCCTCGAGAAGCTGCTCTCACTCTCCACCAACTTCGATCTCACCGATGAGATCACGCCCGTGCAAGCGTGGCACCAGCTGCGTTCGCACCCCGACTTCGAATCTCTCCAGGTGCCGAGTTTGAGGAAACTGACGGAAGATCTGCGGACGCAGGTGAAATGTTATGGGTATGAGACTGACCCCTTTTCCCGTCTAGAAATGGTTTTTGTTAACATGTCGGTAGGTTCGGCGCAGTCATCGACACGGATAAGTTCGGAGATCTGGTTGCGGCTGTGTTTCCTGGGGGTGGGTTTAACTTTGGGTATGCCTTATAAAGGAAACGAGCGGACGACAGAGAGAAAACACGGGATGGAAGAGATTGAGTTTATACGATGATTTCTTGGTTTATTTGAACTTAGGGGATAGGATGCAGTGTTAACAGGCCAAGACCAGATCTCATGAGTTTCCAGTCCTGTCTAGTACCTCCTCATTCAAGACATGTTTCGCCTGCCAATGCCAATTGCCAATGCCCCTCCACTCCATGCTCTGTCCAGTGTGAAGCCACGGCCGCGACGACGTGATGAAGTGTGCCCAGCACTCAGCGGAGGACATGGTCTTTGGTTGCCGTGGTGCTCGACGTTGTACCGGCCGACGAGATGCCCAACTTGGCCTGTCGGTCCCGCTCCTCAGCCGCGAGCTGCTCGGCGGTGCGCTTGTTCCCGCGCTCGATCAGGCGCTCGAGCAGGCTGCCCTTCTTCGGGATGCCCGACCGCTCTGCGTCGTCGAAGTCCTTGAGGTACTTGACGCGTTCGTCGGGCGTCATCGACTCGAGCTCGGAGTCGTAGCTGTGGCGGCCTTCTAGCAACGCGTTAGACTCGGGCATGAACTGGGGTGATGGGCAGGCCGCTAGCCAGAGAGCAATAACGAGAGCGACAAGCAAGGGAGAAGGAGGGGTGTTCGGTATCCGCAACCGACCAGACAGTTGGGAAAAGCAGATTGCGTCATCAACGTACCCTGTTCATCGCTCGTGCTGTGGTACGTAGGGGCACCCTCCTCGGATTTGGACTTGCGACGGATGTGCAGAGCGTCCTTGATCTTGTCCATGGCGAGATGCGGTTTGCGGTGTGCGGTGTGCGGTGTGGCGGTCGAGGAAAAGTCGGCAATAGCTGTAGCAGTGCTTGCTTTGGTGTGGAGGCCGGAGTGCTGCTAGGTTTCGCTGCGTAGAGGGTTCGGTGCTGCGTGGTGCAGGTGCGGGTGCGGGTGCGGCTGGTAGAGTGGGCGAGGCTTTTGTACGTAGCCACTACGTCATTGCGAACGCCACGGTTGGTTGGCTGCTGCGGGGGAAACGGACACCGTGTCTGGGCCGGGTTGGTGGAGAGGGGGGGAAGCGACGGGCTTGCGGTTGCGGGGCCATGGCAAGTGCTTATGTACCGTCCACGGATTCGCTTTTTCGAATTGCCTGCTCTTTCTGTTCGGGTGGTGAGTGTTGAGCAGTGTCGCCAAGAACCAGCGATCCCCACTTACGATTAGCGGACGGGGCTCAGATAAATCGTCTTATAGGCGATCGAATACTACCGGGAACGACGCGTGCTTATAGAATATTACTTTCAATGCATCGCTAAACACCGCAATCAATGCTATGCAGTTCCGCCTCGAAACTTTTGTTCCCAAAACACCGCGCTTGATGCAAATCGTGATATCATGCCAAATGCAATCCCTCCCCAGATTGACGCCGTCTCTTCCATTACACCAACATCAACACCCACCCCGCCAGTCCTATCAGCCATCCCTCTGCCCACACATCGAGTCCCGAGCCTCGGCCTGGTACATCTGGCCCAGTGCTCTCAATACCGAAACCGCTCGCAATGAAATTGCCGGGGTCTCGTTGGTCCGTCGAGGTGCTGTCGCCAGTGCTCTCGCTCTTGGAGCCGGAGCGCGTTGTTGACGCACTGTTGCTGGCCGGCCTGCTGGGGACTGTGCTCGTCTTGCCGTTAACGACCAAGGCCGTTCCTTTTGGATCGAGTGAATACGTCGTTCCGGAAATCGTGATAGCCTCGCCTGGCTTCAGAGTCGTGTTGGGCCCAAGGCTATACTCGGTTGTACCGTCGCGAACGGAAGCTGAATACGTTTTGCCATCGATGGTGAGTGCGGCTGCAGCGGTGACAGACTGTCCCAGTGTTGATGTGATCCCGTCGACAACGGCAAGGACCACAGAACCTGATGCGGATGCCGGCATGGAATAAGTAGTCCCAGATACGGTGATGGCAGCGCCTGGCGATAAAGTCTGACCTTCGTAGATAATCGCAGTTGTGCCGTCCACAACGGATGCACTGAAAGTTTGACCATTGAGCGTTAAATTCGGGACCCCGGGAGAATTCGGTTCAAGAGTCTGTGTGACGCCATTCACTACTGCAATGGTTCCGCTAGGCCCCAAGCTCAAGGTGCTGCCGTCGACAGTGACTACACCCCCAGGCGTCAAAGTCTGGGTCCCGACGACGTACTGTCCTTGAGCATTGGCCGTCACTTTGTTCTCCCCGTAAGTCAGCACCGATGGAAGTGTGGGGACGGAGTTGACTGCAACAGTATTTCCTCCCACAACAACCGCAGATCCAGTCTCTGGTACAACGATTTCGACGCCGTTCAAATGTGTTGTCTGACCCGGCTTCAAGGTCTCTGTGCCGATAACTACTCCAGGAATCTTAGGATTTGGGTTGAGATGGTCAGGTTGGTTTGGTTCGGGCTGACTAGGATTCGTGGGCTGGGCGATATGAATCGGTAGAGTTTTATCGCCGATCTTGATAGATTGGGTCGGCTGTTGTGGATTTGGATTGTGAATCACCGAATCGATCCAATTCGGGAGATCTGGTTTGTTATTGTCTGGGATCTGGTTGGGCTTAACATCAGGCTTCTCTGGCCGAGGAGGGTTTGGTCTATCTTCTGGCTTTTCGGTGTGCGGAGGATCATTCTGATTTGGTGCCATCTCTGGCTTACCGCCTGTGGGCCCTGGATTGGCAGGAATGGCGGCTGTTCCGCATCCCGGCCTCAGACAACCCTGGCGTGTAACGTGAGTTTCGGTCGACTCATATGTCGTGCTCAAATATGTACTTGTAGCTTCTGACATGGGTGGGGATGCTGCAGGAGGTTGGGATTCAAAAGGAGGTGGGGTTAGATGAGGGACTCCTGGGGCTTGGGTGCCCACTGGAACCGGCACGACAGAAGTCGGACGAAGAGTACATGTTGCGATGTCAGAGCCTCGGAAGAATGATTGAACTTTCGGGTCCTTCTTCAGGTAATCGACCAACCCGCTAGGAAGTTGTAGAGGAGTAGGAAGTCGCAGTGGAGTACTACTAGCAACATTCGGGAGATCGCCTTCAGAGATAGTCTGGATAAAATGGTACCAGTCCTCGTCCTCTGTCACCTCCTCGTATGTCAGTATTTGGACTTGCGCGTCACACGTTGGCACTGGCTCCTTCGTAGTAAACACCTCAGTTGAAACTGGAAGTATTCCCATCTCGGTGGTAGTAGTCGCAGGCGAATCGAGGGCACCATAAATATCGGTGTACAAGATATAAGTTGGGCCAGCATCCCTGCCAGAGTTAGTCCGATGCTGATAATGGAAAGACGTTTAGCACATACAATACCAGAGCTGTACCATCGAGCATGTAGGTAAAGTGAGGCTTCGTCAAAGTAATAGTCTGATTGGCTGTACCGATAACAGTCTGTGTCTGGTTCACAGTGCGTATCTCCGTGGTTATTGTGTCAATCGCCGTGCCGTCCATGTACGTTATAGTTTCCGTGAGTTTCGTTGCGGTGACCACAACACTAGTCCATAAACTCGACTGTTCCTCCGCGAACCAAATAGTGGTTGGACTGTACGCCGCTAGCACACAGCCCGTACATTCTGTCGGCGCGGGACTCGAAACGTTCGTTGTCGGACGTGACGTTGAGTTACCGGGAGTATAAACTGCCATCACGTCCGTTGGATTCGATTTCGAGGAAGAGGTGGTTGGGGGCTCGTAGTATTCAAAGCTAGGCAATGGCAATGGCGACGAGGAGTTCACTGAGAAGGTCAATATTGCATCAAAAAGGTGGAAGATGGTTGCAAACATCCTATACACTTGTTAGCACGTAGTTTAGGTGAGTTCTCATTTCACGTACGTCTGATATGATTTGAGTTGGCATTCGCGCAGGCAACTGCCATGGCAGAGCTCAAACAGACGTGGAGACTCCGCATCGTTTCCTATCTGGTCAAGAACGAGCGACGAATGAACAAAATAAGGAACAAAGTGGTAGACGTCTTCCAGAGCTGGGCAGCGAAAGTCGGAAAATTGGTTGATGCAGGAGCAGCGGGCGCACATGTAAACTGCATAGCCCTGGAGCAACGGACAGGCCGTAGCGAGAGCCAGCCCCTAAAAATATGAATAGCCCCCAAAACCTTAAGATGCTTGTGCAGATCATTTTGCAAAGCTGAGCCGCAGAAGATCGAGATGGTGGCCCACCAATGGGAGTCGGCGTAGGAAGCTGAGATCAAGACCGTGCTGGGCAGCTGAAGGCTGCCTCGCTGAAGCCGAACAATGACTGCTTGGAGTGACTTGCTTGAAGTTGCCACCATACTTCGCCACGTGGCTGTCGGTCCTTTTTGGGCACATTGGCGATGGAAACCCTACTAGGCGGAGCACCCCCTCTGAGCATACCTGGCAGCCATGGACCGTTTCATTGCAGGGCCAGGCTGGTTTCCGGGTAGAATCACCGTTCAGGGCTAGCTAAGAAGCAAGAGGCTCCTCCGGCTAAAGAATAGCCCATGAGGGCAGGCCGCAGGCGGAACTCCGAGGGAGCAAAAACCATGTAGTACGATGATATTGGCGACCAGTAGAGCTGTTCCGTTGGGACGTGGTTCACGTTGTGCGTGGTGGGTACAGCCAGGCAGATGCGGTGGACATAGGAGACCACGTCTGGAGCTGAAAACGATGGCTGTCCGTATCGTGGATCGAGGTGAGGTGAGGTGAGATGCAGCAGAATCTCGCAGAGGGAAGTCCCGGGCTCGTTGTAGTCAGCTGAGCGCCGCGCCGCACATGATTGGCCCGTAGCTTATTGGAACCTCGCGCTCCCTGGTCCATCGCATCCAGACTCGTATTCAGCCCCAGCCCCCCGAATCACGCCTCTGCCGAGACGACAAGCGTCGGCCATGCCTACCCAGGCCAGGTTGCTTTCGAACTTGGGCTGGTCCAGGCGGTACACAGAAGCCTACTTGCGCCCCTGTCGTCTGGACTTGACAAAGTCCACCCCTCCCCAAACCTCCGCGTGTCCGTGGAACCTTTGCCCGACCCTCTCTTAGACTATCGTTCTTGTTCTACACCTTCCTCTACCCCCTCATCGGCATGCTGACGGCGTTCTTTCCCTCCTGTCGTTTATTCCAGGGCTGTTGAGTGCATTCTGATGATACCTCAGTTGATGCTTTCCTTGGACAGTTCTCTTGCTTTAGTTTGTTGATTTTTGCAATATGACCCTCGCGCCGCGACAGTCGCCCTCGCCCTCGCCCTACGTCGTTCCTCCCTCGAAGAAATTTGACGGCAACGATGGAAGTTGGAGCACGTTCAAAATCAGTGTCGGTTCACCGGGTCAGGATTTCCGAGTGCTGGCTTCGACCAAGGGCGGGGAGACGTACCTGGTGAAATCCGGGGGGTGCTTGGAGGGAATCGATCCTGAGGACTGTCCTAACCTGCGAGGCGCGGAAATCTTCAACAGCGCGCAGAACCCGGGCTTCCAAGTGAATGTCTCTTCGTCCTGGTCGACCATTGGGCAATACGGGGCGGATCTGGAAGATAGGCTGAATTACACTTCCGATGCCATGTTTGGATTCGATAAAGTGTCGCTGGGTCCTGCGGCTGACAGCAGGGCGCTGTCACTGGACCATCAGGTTGTCGCTGGTGTTGAGGATTTCGATTACTTTATGGGCCATATTCCGCTAGGGGTTCCGGATGGGAGCTTCTCGAGCCTAAGCCAGTCGATTGATTCATTTCTCTACCAACTACGGAACGGAACCATGATCCCCAGTCTTTCGTTTGCCTATACCGCCGGAGCGAAGTACAGATTAAAGTCGGTTTTTGGAAGTCTTATATTGGGCGGTTACGATTCGACACGGTTCAAACCGAACCAGAAGGACTTTTCGTTCTCTTTCTCGACAGACCCTTCGCGGTTGTTGACAGTAGGCGTCGAGTCAATAACAGCGACGAACACTTTGAAGGGAACATACTCATTATCATCCGATGCACACTTTTCTTTGGTAGACTCCACGGTGCCGCACCTGTGGCTACCAAGGGACATATGCGACCACTTTGAGGAGGCATTTGGGCTCACGTACGACCCGCAAACCGATTTTTACATAGTAAACGATACTACGCACGACGAGCTCAAATCACGGAATCCTTCAATAACCATCAAGCTGGTCAACTCGTTGGAAGACACTACCACCAACTACACCAATATCATCCTACCATACGCCGCTTTCGACCTCCAAGCATCCTACCCCTACTATTCAAACGCAACGAATTACTTTCCTATACGCCGCGCTGCAAACGACACACAGTATGTCCTCGGACGGACATTGCTACAAGAAGCATATCTCATAGTGGATTATGAGCGCACAAATTTTACCATCTCGCAAGCCGTATTTCCCGACCCATTACCTGCCGCCAAAGTCATCACCATTGAACCTCCGTCGGAATCGAGTTCCTCATCGTCCTCTCTTAGCGCAGCAGCAATAGGCGGTATCGCTGCCGGTGTGTCCGTTCTCGCCATAATTCTCATTGCCGCTGCTGTCATATTTTACCGCCGCCGCCGCCAAAAACGCAGCTACGAACTCGCGAACACACAAGCGTCGGATCCAACATCTAGCGGCGGCATGGCCGCTGCCGCGCACAAGGTCAACTATGACCCGCAGGAACTAGGCAGCGCTGCGCTCACCGAACTCCCGTCACCTTACCACGATGTCGACCGGAAACCAGTCCTGTCGGCAAATAATGTACCGCAGGAACTTGAAGTTCCAGGGTCAACTACGCCGCAGTGGAGAGAAGTCACGAACTACTATGAGATGGATGGCGAGTCAGTGCCGAGTGGCGATGCGAGTCGGGATGTGAGTCGTGCGACCAGCGATAATGGGCGGTCTAGTGCTGGGTTGGGTACGGGAATCGTTTCGCCTATGACGGGTCGCTTCCATGAGACGGGGCTGAGATGAGATGCTTGACTCGGTGGGTCGTTGACGATTGTATACGATTTATCAAGTGATACTGGTTAGCTTGGTGTATGTATATAGGCCAGCCCTTCTATTCTTCCTAATCTGGTAACATAATGTATTAATTGATTGAACCCCCAGGCCCATGGGTCTTGCATATGTTTGATACCCGCAAAACTCACCAAGAAACTTGCGCATGCGAAGTGACAGGCCGAAGCCAAGCACGTGAAAGCGCGAGATCTGCCAAAACGGTTTAATGACCTCAAGACGCGAAGCGGGGCATTTCTTCCTCCCGCACTCCACTTTACCTCGATAAACACACCAGCTCGTCCATGTATAAACCCCCAACTCTTCACCTCACGCGACACACACTCACAACCTCGCGCTGCTGCCTCCGGAGTAGCCGTCAAGCCCGACCCTTCCACAGCCACCCATCTCGACGCCTCCCGCCCGCCTACAACATGCCCCACGCCCCCAAAGTCACGGCCGTCGACGCCCTCCCCGCCAACGAAGCCAAGTGGATCGAGTTCAAGAAGCTCACGTGGAGCGACCAGACGGGCGCGTCGCGTATCTGGGAAGCCGCATCGCGCAAGACACGCGGCACCTCGGGCGTCGACGCCGTGGCCATCTGCCCCATCATCCGGCACCCGAGCCGGCCGGCCTCGACCGTCATCATCCTGCAGTTCCGGCCGCCCGTGGACGCCGTCTGCGTCGAATTCCCCGCCGGCCTCATCGACGAGAAGGAGACGCCGAGCGAGGCGAGTCTGCGCGAGCTGCACGAGGAGACGGGCTACAAGGGCCGGCTGAAGTACGTGTCGCCGACCATCGTGTCGGATCCGGGCATGAGCACGACGAACATGCAGCTTGCGACTGTGGAGGTGGAGCTCAGCGAGGGGGATGAGGAGCCCGAGCAGGCGCTGGACGATGGCGAGTTCATTGAGCGGGTTGTGGTCCCGATTGACGAGCTGCTCGAGCGGCTGGAGCAGTATTCGAAGGAGGGCAAGAAGGTGGATGCAAGGCTCTGGCACTGGGCTGCGGGGTATGCTTTTGCGAAGAATATGCTATGAGGATCTGTGGTGTAGAATTTGAGCTGGAAATATGAGGCTATCTACCTGAAATGGCGATAGATGATGAGGCCTCTGAGGGCGCTAGTACTCAACTAGCCCCCTTTATGATAAGTGGAGTTAGATATGGCTCTGCAGATGGAGTCCTTCAATCGGGCGCTTTTCCGATGATCTTCATCTGACCAACCCTGTTGCATCTCCTCGATGCCATTCGGTTCCCTCATCCTTACAATACATTTTCTTCCGCTCTACCCATACGTCCGTCCTCAATCTACTTCATACCGTCAAGTCCCTCGATGCCCTCCATCTCACATCGTCCACCATTTTTGATCTCCTCCACCTCCTTGGCAAGTTCCCCCTGAACTCTGACTCTCTCTTCTTCCCTCTTCCTCTCCACCTTCCTGTCCTCCTTCTCGATCCTCTTCCTCCACATGCCCACCCAATTCGTCCGCCACTGCCTCGTCCAAACAACCCACCACATCTCGCGCGTCCACTTCACCAGCACCTCGTCGCTCGCCCCGCTGTCTGCCCAGTTCCAGCCGATCTCGAACTTCTTCTCGCGCGGCTCGCGCAGCAGCGACGGTTCGCCGGTGATCGGGTCGAACAGTGTCCAGCGCGCGAGGCAGATGAGTTTGGCGTCGAGCGACATTTTCGGTTCGGGCGGGCGGGGGTGCGTGGGGAGGGGCATGGGCGGGGTGCGTGGGAGGGCGAGAAGGTAGAGAGGTGTGGTCCAGGGAGACGCGGTGGTGGTGGTGGTGGCCTTGTCCGCGACGGAACCTGGAGAAGAGGTTATAGATGACGGTGGCGACGACGCGTTTGTTTGCGGGGTATCGAACACGGTTTCTAAAGAGCAGTTGGGCGACGTGGGCGTAGTCGGCGCGACCATCTTTAGAGCCAGTGGCTTAATCTCTGGAGTCTGCGGCACTGGCTCCTTGAAAATGACATGTGGCTGCGGGAACTCCTCACTCCATCCCTCGAGACCACTCGGTATAGCGCGCGTGATCAACTCGCGCAGTCGCCGCTCCTCGACCTCTTTCAGGTGCGCGCGGCGCTTCTCGTAGTATGTGGACGCTACGGGCGGGAACATGGTGAAGACCTTCTCTCGGACTGCACTGCGCGTCGTCTTGTACCAGTCCTCCAGAGTGTCGTTTTCTCGACCATCGGCATGTACGCTGTCCCCAGAGGATAGGACTTTTTCGTGATCCTGCGACTTGGGGTAGTGTTCTGGGATCCAGGTTTTGATGAAGCTCACCCAGGGCGCGGAGCGATCGGCGATGTGTTCAACGAATTTTTCGTCGCGGAGGCGCGCGCCGAAGTGTGCGGGGTTGAAGAGCCAGGAGTTGGTGAGGTAGGTGTATACTATACGTGTCAGTCAGTCAGTGTCCCATCAGTAGGACGAGCAAGAAAAGTTCCCAAACTCACTCTCTTCCTTCCCCTTAAACCCGCCCTCAGCCATCCACCTCCCATCCAGTCTAAACACCTTCAACGCATCCCCCGTCTCCTTGCTCAACCATACCATACTCCCCGCCCAATTCCCCCCCTCCATGTCCTCGACCCGGACCCACAATCCCTCAGGATTCATCGTCAGACCCAGCGGCTTCCCCATCGAACTCAGCATCTTCGCCCCACTCGCATAATTCAGCTGCAAGCGCTGCCACTCGAACCGCTCCGGGTCCTCGCACACTTTGACATCGACCTGGATCCAGAAGTCCGGCGCAGGCGCAGCCGACGAGCAGCATGTTGGGTCCAGCACTGGCGGGCGCATGGCCAGGAAGATGACGTCGGGGTTGTGGAATCCGCGGTTTCCGTGCGGCGTGTCGAGCACTTCTTTCAACGTACGCACGGCGGCGGCCCAGGGGAACGCGGCGCTGCTTGGTGCGCTAGAAGTGAGAATCGGAAGGGGCTCGCAGACGAGGTAGTCGATGTCGCCGTAGTCGGGCTTCTCGGGGAGTTCGGTGGGGACAACGACGCGCGCGAAGAGCAGGCGGAGGATGGCCGTGGTTTTCTCGCGGGCGGCGAGGTAGAGGGCGGGTGGGATGCGGGGGGTGTGTAGGTCGTGGAAGGCATGGCCGCCCATTTTGGAAAAGGAAAGTAAGATGTCTCGATTCTCGGATAATCGGGTGGATCAGAGCAGCTTTTGTAGTCTGGTGTAGTGTTGAGTTGAGAGTGAGTGATCAGAACACATGAGATGCTTGGTTAAGGATAACGGCGGTGTGGGGGTGCGTGACGTGGGATAGTGATGTGTGGTGGCTCGTGGGAGGTGAAAGGATTTGTACGTTTCAGACTGAAGGGAGAAGGAGAAGGAGAAGGAGAAGGCGCAGGAAGCCAAGTGAAGTAGTGGCTACCGGACGTAGGCAGAGCCTCAAGCAGTACACAATATCAAGTAAAGGTATACCTACAACTTTACCTGATACCCGTACAGCGTTTTCCGATCTCTCCTCTCACCTGCTGCAACTCAAACAACACAAAGCAAGGATGTTTGACACCAATCCCCGCGAGTCAACAAAACACTCCTCGAGTAAGCATTTTGTGTGTTACCCAGCAAAGCAACACGAATAGGAACACCTGTAGTTATCCAGAGAACCGGATGAGAAAACCTTCTACGTTTTGCAACCATGTCGAACTTGACTTGAATATAGAAATCGGTGAAATAATTGACCATGGTGACCTAGGTAAGACAGCATCAAGCGTAGCAGAATACAGTCGCACACAGTACGAGCTCCTAGCTCAAGGCGTTACGGCGAATAATGCATCGAGACCCCTCGATTTTCTCGTCCGTTTTGGAAACCCTTCATTATTCTATTACACAATGCCTCTGCTATCACTGTATTATCGTCAGGCACAATGACTTCTCAACCACCATCCAAGGCGTTGATTCTACAACTAAGATCGCTGGCCTTCGTATTGGTTCGACCGAGCTGAGACGACCCGCCCATCACCGCCACCGGACGCGTCCATGCAGACAGTTGGCTCGATCGGTATGGAGGCGAGGATATAGAGTGTAGTATCTTTGCGGCGAGGTTCAACACCCATTTGCAGAGCGAGGGCCGCCGTGTGATATATCCAGCAGCGGTTTCGCCGTCTGGACCCAACAATCACCTCCATTTGATCGACTTGGTACTTGGGCCATCACTTACATAATTTCTTCGCGAGGAGGCATGGGGGGAATTATATATCGGATCCAGCAGGACTTTACCGCGCTCGAAGATCGGGTATCGCTGAAGATTCGGGCAGTGGTTTTGGGAATTATGGGCCGTATAGAGGGCACGTGGATCGAATTGCTAGGATTAACGGACCGGCAGTGCTGCTGTCGTCAAGGTAAGATGAAGATTTTGGTTAGAAGAGTTGTCTGCTGATGTAGCCAATTCTAGGAAGTTTCGCTCAACATTTCGTGCGAAGAGCTCATGCTCTGGAAGACACGAGGTGCTCGAGACGATTGAGAGCATTGCAACCCCATCTTTAAAGAATAGCAATGTCGTGCAAGTTAGACAAATAGAGTGAGAAAAAGGGCTCTTTGTCATGGAGATCCAAAGGTACGATAGCATTAGATGTCTAAGAAAATGGGCACTCAAGAGAGAATGAAGTGAAGTTGAGCTATTTCGATTAAGGCAACGAAGTGGCGCAGAAGATAAAGACCTCACCGCCTTAGCATAGGCAAAACCTACTCTATACTAGATATGATAGGGCTTTAGACAGATAGAAGTAGACTATCTGCTAGTTGCTAAAAACTCCTAGGCTTTCAAGAGAATCGCCTAAAGTTTTCTTTATCGGCGAAGAAATCTGCCAGAGGGATTTGATATCCGAGGCGTTGCTATCCAGTTCCGCGTCCTACTGAACATAGTATGTGGTTGGAGTTATAGTTTAGAGGCGCTGTAGAAGAAACATCGTTCACATCTGTTATACGGATGGTGTCACTGCTATAGTTCAGTACGTGGGGAATCAGTATTGATTCCTTGTGATCGCATCATCTTGTGACACCTTCTCACCAATCTCTCCAAGAGGCTGGGATGTGGGAATCGAGAATAGCTACTCCAAGTCGGCGCGCGAGCCTGCCATGAAGCCAATGGACGCTTTCACAATGGCCTGGGCGACGTCCAGTTCCGCTTCATCGCGCGGGGCATAGACTAGCATATACGTAACCGGGAGCGAAAAGCCTGCGACTCTCTTCATTACTGTGACGCCTGAGAAGCCGTGGCGCTGCCCCCAACCGGTTTCGATCAGCTTCTTGCTGTCTGCAGGGTGCAGGACAACGTGGAAGCTGCCGTCGAGCCCTGCGTGTATGTGCGCAATCTCTCCGCGTGTCTGCTGGGCTACCGAGTGCCATTTCTGGTTCGTCGAGACGAACAGGGCCGAGTGTTGACGCTCGTAGAGACTCTGCTTGATTTCGACAAACCCCCTTTGCTGCGCTGCCTCCCCTAGTGCTTCGAACTTGTCAACAAACTGCTGCCGTATTGCCTCGCTCGGTAGTTGTTCGAGCTGTCTCTGCGGCACCGCATGCCGGCCTAGCGGTGGTCTTGGTGAGGCGCGCTGTGGCGGGAAGTCTGCTGGGAAGAAGCCTGGCTCGTTGGCGAAAGCGAGCTCCTTGTCATGGTATGGGCCGGTCGAGAGCTGCTCGCGAGACGCCAGAGTCAACAGGTTGCTCACTAGCCAGCCGGCGACGTTGTAGGGCACGCCGCCGGGCCCGTATGAGAGGTAGGTCTGGTAGTCGTTGACTGCAATGGGGAGCACGATTGCGACGCCCAGCGCTGTGAGCGCGGCTGCTCGGTGCGTCTGGAAGAGCCTGGAGACGTGTTCGAGGTTTAGAGACGATGCCATTGCGGGCGAGGCCTGGTTCTGGTTCTGGTTATCATGCGGGGATGCGGAGGTGGTGGCTTCAGACGAGATCAGGGCAAGCCTAGTGGCATGACTTCGGGAGGGGTGCTGGAGGGTCTTGGACGATGGCTGGTGGCCCTTGCGCTGCTATGTCAGAAAACCCCATCGGCTGTGATGGCTGTTGTGCAACATGATTTCCTCCGTCTTCTGCCGCCTCTGAGTATGCAAGCATCTGTTTTGCTATCTGTAGATCACAGTGGTCCTGGTGATCGCAATGGCCCTTCGTTATGGCGGCAGTCGCTCTGCCTACCATGCCTTACCAACAACGCACCAAGACGAAGCCATTCAGTGCTCTAGAGTATCTCCGAATCCCACGACCCTTTCACAGCTGCGATGAGAGTCCAAGAGTCGGGATTGTTGATACGGAGGTGGCCGAGCCGTGACCGCTGGCTGTGGGCGTGTGGGTTTGGATGAGGTCATTATGTTGATTTAACCCGACACCACATATATTGCGAATGCACGAACTGCTCAACATTAGCAGCCCTCGACAAACATGTTAGCAATCACATCGGCAACTGGAAAGCTGGGCTCCGCGGTGCTGAATGCACTGCTGGAGAACAAGTTGATCGACCCAAAGGAGCTTGTTGTCTGCGTAAGCCCCGCCTTGTCGCACTGCAATATCTGTGCTGCATCGCTGACCTGCCCTCGACTGTCTAGACGTCTTCCGACCCCTCCGAGCAACGCTTCGATGGCTTCCGCGCCCAGAGCATTACCGTCCGCTACACCAACTTCGATGAGCCCGAGGCTCTCGAACAAGCCTTCGCAGGATGCGACAAACTGTTCCTCGTATCAACGCCCCGTATCTCTATGGACTACAATGACGCGCCGTTATGGAAGGGAAGAGAAGCTCATCATCGCGCCGCCATCGATGCCGCCATCAAGGTTGGCGTGAAGCACATATACTACACGAGTCTTGCGTTTGGGAATCCGTCCAAGGCATCCGTAATGCGCGCCCATGTTCGAACGGAAGCTTATCTCCACGAGTTGGCCGAGAAAGAGCAGGTGGACTATACGATCATCAGGGAGGGCCTGTACAACGAGTCTTGGCCGTTGTACTTTGGATACTACTTTGGGCTGCAAGAAGAGACCCGTAAAGAAGTCATCGTAGGAGGCGACGGCCCCATCTCCTGGACTGCAATCGCCGACATGGCTTTTGGTAGTGCCAAAGTAGTTGCTGCTCCGAGCGCCGAGTGGGCGGGCAAAACATTCTATCTGTCCCAGAACAAGACCTGGTCGCTGAAGGACATTGCCCAGATTGTCAGCAAGGTCAAGGGCGCCGAAGTGAAGCTAAAGGTTGTCTCGAGAAAAGAGCATGAAGAGTTTTACGTAAAGGAGAAGGGCATGGAGCAACCGGCTGTAGAGTGGTGGAGTAGCACGTATGATGCGCTCAAGGATGGAGAATGCGACATCAAAGACCCCACATTAGAGAAGCTTCTGAAAGAGGCGGGACGGACGCCAAAAGCGCTTGAAGAGACCATTGAGGAAATGCTGGGTAAGTAGACAACCGATGTCTGTATAGGAATACGAATGCGACCTACCTACCATGCAAAAATAAACCGAGTCGATTACGTCAAATATCAGCATTCGGCTCCCTTCAAAGGGCGATGCCAAGCCATTCCAACCGTTTGCCCCTTTCCTCAGGTCTTCGGGCCCGTGGACTTCCGACACTATTCGCACCTCGATTTGGAGTCATCAGAAGATGGCTCGAATGACATAGGGGTTTCCTAAACACTTTGCAGAGCAGGAAGATCAACCAAGATAGAGACTATATACGCTAGCTAAGGAAGAATTTGAGCATCCCTTGCCGAAAATCTTCATGACCCACTCCCCGGGTAACTAGTATTTACCGGTTCCTAGGCAAGTGTCCTTCTGATCAGGATGCCTCTCCTGATTAGTTAAATCCACCTCTAGGCCGTTGCAACGTACGAATCGCGTATAGCGCGCATGCCGCGTATACAGCGCTTCCCCCTAATGCAACAATCTAAGGAGTGTGCTACATGAGACCCAATGAGGCCACGCTTGCCAAGGCATACCTTGATGCGCACATACCGTAAGGCTGCTTGACGTAGGTATAAGTCTTCTGCCCTGTCGCGTCTGTTTTTGGACCTTCTGCCACACTCACAGCACCTCTCGTTACCCATATCCTTCATCTTTCTATACCATCGTTTTCGTTTATCTTGTATTACGCAACAATCAATAGCCAAGCAATTTTTATACTCGCTAGTAAGTTCTCAATCCAACTGGTGTCGCTCACTTTCTAGCAATGGGACGGATCTTCAGGGACGTCCTTACCTCTTCTGCTTTCCTCTCGGTAGTGGCCGCCGAGCGAGGATCCAAATCGCTTGACTTGCGAGGTCAACTTGTTCAGCCAGCCATCAATCCTTACCCGAGGTGGGGCTACGTAGGATGCTACTCTGACGACGCCGACCGACACACACTCCGTGATTATTACAATCCCACTACCAACAATGTGGAGTCTAGTCAGTTTCTCAATGACTTGGGGCAAAACAGTGCGGCATACTGTATTGCACTGTGCGACCAGGGAGGTTGGCCGGTTGCTGGAGTACGGTTTCAGGTGAATCTATATGCACACATAACAGTAGCTTACTATAACCCCAGGTCGAAAGTGGCAACGAGTGCTACTGTGCCTTCCGCATCCAGACTCCCGGCGTTCTAGCAGATGAAGGGAGTTGCGATGCGGAGTGCCCTGGTGCAGCTGGAGAAGCGTGCGGAGGGACTTACCGAATCAGTGTCTATACCATATTGAACAAAGCACTTCCTAGTACGTATGGTTGGTACGATAGGGGATGCTACTCGAACGATCCTATACAGAACACTCTGTATCCGGAATACAATGACCCCTTCTCGATGGGTGCTGCGTTCTGTATAGAAAGATGCGCTGTTCGCAATTACCCATTTGCAGCGACATCAGGCGAAAGCTGCTATTGTGCAAACACGATCTCACCGCCTGTGGTCCCGAGCACGGGCTGCGACCAACCTTGTTCAGGTACTGCCGGCGGGGAGGTTTGCGGTGGAACGGACAGAGTCACTCTCTATTCGACCAATCCTCTCCTACCAGCGAAAGATCCTCATCCCGGATGGTACTACGTCGACTGCTACACCGACGATCCAAACCTCCGCACGTTCCGTGACTATCCGGGTTGGTATCCTAACGGGCCGTACACCTGGCCTAGTGAAGCGACGAACATCCTTTCCGCGAATCTGAGTGCTTCGACGTGCATCGATTACTGCGATAAGAGGGACTTTCTGTTTGCTGGAGTACGATCTCCGATTGCTGCCCGATTTGCCAGTTGAAGGCTAACCGACTATCTAGACTCAACTCGATCTATGCTATTGCGCAAACAATCTCCAGGACGGCGTCCCAGCGGATAACTGCAACGCAGAATGCTCAGGCGCACCAGGCGAAGCATGTGGTGCAGTCAATCGCGTCACCGTCTACACCAAAATACAACCCGCGTCTCCTGCAGATGTTGGCTGGCATCACGAGGGGTGTTACACGAACGATCCCTTACAACCGGCTCTCGGAAACAATCCCTACGTGAGTTCCGCGATGGACGCCCATGCCTGTATCAGTCGCTGCAAATTGAATCCACTTACCATATACGCGGGGACTGTAGATGGATCCTGTTATTGTGCGCAAAGTATCTCAGCGTCTGGAGTGCAAAGCACAGGGTGCATCCAGCTATGTCCAGGTCAAGCCTTTGGGGAGTCTTGCGGTGGAACGGGCAGGATTGATATTTATTCAATCGATCCTCCGCCTGTTGTTCCTGAACCAGCTGTCAATCCTTACCCTGGATGGCGCTATCTCGGCTGCTACACCGACGACCCGAACTTGCGTACGCTCCGACCTTACGTCGACAATGGCGTCCAAATCAGCGACTCCGATTTCAACAACTTCCTTACCGATAACGACGCCGCAACCTGCATTCAGTTTTGCGACCAGGCTGGTTATTCATTTGCTGGGGTATGCTTTCTAACACTTCCTCGCTGAAAGAAAAAGCCGTATACTGACTATCTCCCCAGACCGAAAAGGGCTTCGAGTGCTGGTGTGCATCTTTCCTACAAAACGGCACGAGCACCACAGGCTGCGACGCCGAATGCACCGGCACCCCCGGCGAAGCCTGCGGCGGCAACGACCGCCTAACTATTTACACCAACGACAAACCCTTTGCCTACGCGCAACCGCAGGACCCCGTGCCCAACGGCTGGCGCCATCTGGCCTGCGTCGCCACAGACCAAGTCACCCTCTCCTACGGCTTCACCACTGCAGATAACAACGCTGCATGGTGCACTGGCACGTGCGCTGAGTTCGACTTCAAATTCGCCGTCACTCGGGACCGCACCTGCTATTGCGTAACCAATGTCCGCGACCCTTTGACCACCGCAGGAGGCTGTATATATCCGTGTCCGGCAACCCCCTCGGAAGCTTGTGGCGGGACGGACAGGTTCAGTCTGTATGCGCTGCCCGCGCCGCCACCGCAGGTATGTCATGTTCTTTCTTGAGTGCGTTTGTGTGGTCAAGTTCTGTGTGTCTAACCATGTTCTCTTTCTTTCTGGTTCGGGAGCCCATCAGGTTCGCCGGAACTGGCACTGGCTGGTAGATGAATGGTCAGGATCGACTGGCCGGGCATTGCAAGGTGCGTGTATACCCCTGTTTCTGTGAGATACTGATGTAGATGTAACACTGTAACATGAGCCGTGCAAGTAAACATATGGATCGTTAATGTTCCATAACAACATGATACTATAGAGGTTGAGGTCGGGGTACATGCGAAAGTCTGAAAGCCGCAAGAGTCGATCAGGTAGCATCACAAGCTGGTCCATGTCTCGATCGGTAAACTGAGACAGACCATGATCATACGGATCTTGATTTTGTAAAACTACTCTCTTCGAAAATTCAGCATTGGTTTTAGAACAGGGCTTTCATCAGATCTGTGTGCACGTAAACTTGCGCAATCGACAAGGATGTATGCTTACCCGTTCTTAAGCACTTCCTCTCACACGCTATCTACGCATATCTTCCGAGTCTTACGATGTAGCTAGCTATCGTCTACTTTGGAACAACCACGCGCGTACTGTATGTAGACCAGTCGACAGGATGCCAGTAAAATGCTCTCCTCCCCACAACATCCCCTCTCTGTGCGTCTTTCAAATCTCGGGAGAAATACTTTGCTCCAATGTTTCTCGCTGTGTAACTCCATATGCACTTATCCTATACCCATTCTCCTACCCGTCCAATATAACCCAAATGCAACCTTCGCCACCCTCGTCCCCGACGCGCTTCCCCGCCCCCGGCCTCGACCCGCACCGCATTCCTAAAGGCGGACAGAGTTCGTGTCGAATCTCCTGTTTAGGGAGACCGAAACGGTTTCCCGTCCCGCTTGCTGCACTGCGATCTAGCGACGATGCACGGCGATGACCACGAGGCGGATATATGCACAAGGCCCCTAGTAAGAAGCATTGCGGAGTGTTGCAGGTAACACAGGGCATGTGATCGGAGTAACGCTGCGCAGTAGACTTGCGCAACTTGGGTATATCATGTGGAAGTTGAAGGCAACAGTGTCGCGCTATACGGCCGTATAGGGGCTTTGTCTTCCTGGAACTCGAAGATTCTGACCTGTGATGGAGTACCGTTAATCTATAGTGCGTAGCGTAATAGACGTGCGTTCCAAAGCTGCAGCATAGCATAACACTGGAAATGTTGGATACAGAGCGACGTTGTCAAGAGTGACGCCAATCGCGATGGGAGGTTGTAACCCGTGATGAAAGTGCTGGGTGGAAGGCCTAGGGGAAGAAATAAGAGAAGCAAGCGAAACGGCACAGTTGAAGCAGCCGAAGCTGCAGTCACTGGCTCTCTTCTCCCAAATGCAGAATTCGCGGAGCATCGAGGCCATGTTTTGGCGAGTACAAAGGTAGTCTAAGCTCGAAGAGACTGGTGGTTGCGGTCTGGAACCCTGGTGGATAGTCCGCTCGATTTAATCTAACGAGCCAAACCCATCTAACTGCTGTCAGCATCGTGATAGCTGTGAAAGCTTAGTACGCCACTACTCAAAAACTTTATGCTTTGAATAAAACACTAGGGTTTGCGGGTCGAGATAAGAGCTACAGAACGATGAGTAGAGTGCTGCAAGATCGCTCTGCTCAGACGAGATTCGCTAAGATCATCTCCCCTGAGCGAACTACCTAAGTAGAATTTACTGTATTTGTTTCTAGCAGCTGTAGAAGTTGCGCTCGTTGTGGTATGCCTGGCTGAAACGGAGTCCGAATGCGCCTGTAAAAACGTTCATTTACTGGTTTGGAGTTGGCCCTACGTGCTAGCGGCTGATAATACTACTTGCTCTTGTACAGGAACGATAAGATGCCCCCACGGCCTAGCTCGATGTGTCCAAGCACGCGTGTGCTTGTACACCTGACTATTGTCAATGACGGGGATGTCGAATGCTTGTGTAACTGCGGGGTCCATACCCTATATGTTTGAGCCCAACATGGCGGAGGAGAAGATCTATGAATGTTGGAGCTGGGTGAGCCTGCAGGTAACCGTATGTCGCAGTGTGATGATCATTGGACGCGGTGATATATGGTGTTGAGGAGTTTTTGGACCACTGAAGTAACTATCGGACGAACTATCTGCGCGAAGCATTCAAGTTTGCGATCTTGTTCTCCCTATCTCTCCCTCTTATTATTGCTACTTGCAATAGGTAATCAAGCCTGCCGCAACTCGGCGCTGCTTGTTATAGCCTGAGGCGCCGACCCCCTGGGCCTAGCTAACTTCACAGTTCGGCAAACCGCAGACGATGCGAGGCTTGATCTTCCGTTATGTTCGTAGGCTAGCAAACCGTGCCGAGAGCATGACAGCCCGCGGGAACAGGGTTGCGCAGCCTAGTAGCCTGGTAGTCTGGTTTTGCTAACGTGCGGTCTTGCCCGGAGGGTCTCTTTGTGCAAATGTTGCAGACCTGCCCTATACATGTGTACTCTATCTTCGTCCCCCACGCGGAGCGTGCGCGTCTGTAGTAGAAGCAGCCATGGTACTGTGACGATGATGGACATGGCCGACAAGGGCAGCTGACGATGAGTCGGCGTGGAGAGGCTATTCGGGTCGTGGTCGAGAGGAGGAGGGCAGTGGTTCCACGGTTCCACCGGGAAAAAGGTTTCAGGGCACAAGAAGCGGCCTCTGTCAATTTACTGATCAATCCAGCCGCGTTCCTGCGGCGAATCACCCGGGCCGCGAGCAGGGCAGCCACCGTCGACGAAGCCTTAAAGGTAGGAGCCGCCGCCTCGAGAGAGTGTGTGATCTGGTCGTGTGATTCGTGAGTTCTTGATTGGCGCAGGAGCGTTTCCTAGGCTGTCTCGCTCGTTTTTCAGTATTGAGGGAGTGGATGCGTACGAGCTTGATGCGTACGAGTAGTTGTGAGCTCTTGTTGACAGCGCACACCACTACCACTCATCAACCATTGTTTCCGCCCCGTCCCCGCCGCCTCGCCAGCTCTTCGAAAGACCACCTGAGCACCGCTCCTTCGCGATTTTAGGTGCCAATTAGCCACTCAAAGGCGCCCAATGCTACCTGATAATGCCCTTCGTGCGTCAGTACCGACCAGCTCGCGCAAAGTCGCCATCCCACGCCTGCAGCGCCCTGCCCAAGCGCAAAACTCGGTCAGAGACAGGCGGCGCGTTTCTCGGGCCTGCACTGAATGTCGACGCCATAAAATCAAATGCAGCGGCGACACACCCAAGTGCCAGCACTGCGAGGCCATGGGCAGCAACTGTGTCTATGTCATGCCCCGCAAAGATAAGCTGAGAGAGTCAGCATCGCTCCTATCCGCTCTGTGAATCAATTTTGACATGTCTAGTGTCACAGAGAGAGCCGCCCGTATGGCGACGTATCTGACCGACCTTCAGAACCGCGTGAGCGGTGATGAAGCCGAGAGAATTAAGCAAATACTAGCCACGGTAGGCCGCTATTGTGGTAATGGCGGTTCCAGTGGACGTCCATCACTGACGCATACCATAGGCCCACGACGACATTTCCGACCATCGCCAGGCCCCGCTGTCGTCTTCCACAACCTATGCCGACGACTCTGGAGGATACGTTGGGTCGCCTGCTGATGATGACGCCATGGATGCTATGGAACAGTTGAGCATCGAAGGCCTGGATTTCGTCGACGAAGACCTCTTTAGCGACAGTCGAGTGCGTGCAACCGGCTTTATAGGTAAAGCTTCCGAGATCCAATGGTTGCGTAGCACCATCTTACAAATTGAGCAAGGCCATGATGGGCTGGTCCCAGAGCCGTTTGGGAGTGTAGCATCAGAGCGTCGAGCGTTGACTTATGGACCCACATCCAGTGAGCACGTCACTTCCTTCTCTTTTTACCTGGATAACGACGACATCGCTCTGAACTTCGAGGTAGATCCGGCAAAGTTACCCCAGTCCGAGACGGCCGAACATCTGCTGGGTTGCTACATGGACACGGTGCACCATTCATTTCCCATCCTTCCTCGCAAGCTTTTTGAGAACCAGGTCAAAAAATGCTATAACGCCCGACAGGCGGGCAATGAACCACCTCTTAGTCCGAAGTGGCTGGCCATCCTAAATTTGGTGTTCGCCATCGGCGCGAAATACTCGCAACTGGTAGCGGAGCAGTGGCAGGCCGAGCAGACAGATCATCTGATATACCACGCTAAAGCGAAGGCGACCGGAGTGGCCGAGTCGAGTCTGTTCGATCATCCAGACGTGCCGCAGATACAAGTCCTGGGGTTACTGGCGTTCTACTATCTTTCCATAGGACAGATCAGCCGGTGAGCTTCCCTCTATGGTCTTTCCAAAAAAACACTAACAATTGGGTAGCGGGTGGGCCGCCTCAGGCATGGCTCTTCGATGCGCCTATGCAGTGGGACTCCATGTCCGTAATGAAGACCCGTTAGCCAGTCCTCTGAAGCGGGAAACACTGGTCCATGTCTGGTGGAGCATATACTCGTTGGAGCGGTTGTTGGGAGCTATGAACGGACGTCCGAGCATCATCGTCGACTCGTGCTGCTCCGTCCCGCTGCCACTGTCGTTTGCGGACGAGCAATTTTTGAATGAGGCAGAGATCGTGTGGGCAAGGCAGCTCACCCCACCTCTCATTTCGCCTTCGGCAAGCTCCTCTACTGGTGGGATCCCTACTCCAACTTTCACTGGAGAGGCGGAGGCAAGTTCGGGCGCCTACTTTAAGGCCGTAGTGCAACTGGGGACCATAACGCAAAACATCCTCTCGTTATTATATTCAACCAGGACCATAGTCCACTCGGCTGGTGAACTCGGAGACAACATAAGACAGCTGGAGAATCGTCTCGATTGCTGGGCTGCTTCTCTTCCGCCCGAGTTCGTCGTTGGCCACCAGATACCGGGAAACGGATTCTTTCGGGAGAGCACGCTTCTAGCTTTCAGCTTATGCAGCGCGCGCATACTGCTTACACGCCCATGTATCAGTGGTCTCAGAGCGAGAGAGGGATATCCTAACGGTCCGAGCCCTTTCATGAGGCGGATGGCCACTATGTGCATCGACGCGGCCAAGACAGCAACCGGCCTTTTGCCAGATGTGCCGAATCCGGTATTCATATACCAGTGGGGGCCATGGTGGAGCATCGTGCACAACATAATGCAGGCCTTTTCGGTCTTCCTTTTGGGAATGTTGTATAGTGTCTCCGATGAAACCCAGGCGCTGTTGCAGCATGTCTATAAGCTGGTAAGCTGGCTCAACGCAATGCAAAACCCGCTGGCGAGACGAGCATACTTGATCGCGTTGAGGACATTGCATTTCGTAGTGGGTAAACTCTCGCTAGAGGTTAACATTGATTTCTCTGAGCTGGGGTTCCAGGAGGCGACGATCCTAAATTCCGATTTTGGGCTAGGGCCAGAAAGTCCCGGTCTGAGCTCGCAATTCCCCAGTGGATTTTCGCCTGCTATTGATGGAAATGCTTCCGGATTGTCTGCGCTCTATGAACCTTTGAAGGCCGGCTTCTCGCAGAGCGGCAGTCTTTTCCGAGGTGGCCCGTACTTCCACGGAACGTCTTGAAGGGCGTAAGCGCAACGATGAATCCGATGATCCACCACTATGATGCAGAATATGACGATATGGGAAGCATCTTCATGGTGGTAAGGAGCCACGTAGATCGCGTGGTGGGCACTCACGTCATGACCGACAACATCCAGCGCCGTGGAGCCGTACGCGGAGCACTCAATCGTGCGCGTGTGGGAGGTGTGGTGGTGAATTATAGGAGAGAATAGAAAAGTGATGTTTAACGACTTTAGTCGGAACCATTTGGCTACACATGTACGAGTTTGTGTGGACGACCCAGCGTCGGATTAAGCTGCCTGCGCCAAGCCAAGGTGCCCAGCCTTACGTCACGATTATGGCCGAGGATAATTTGGGCATAGCTCAGTGATGCACGTACACGAGTGCGAATCTTATACAAACTTCGTGTTACTAGTATTGGTGAAGATACGCCTCGGGAACATAACAAGGAGCGCGTACCTTCACCTTCGACATCTGATGCAGTAATCGCCACTCCCGCTACCGCTACCGCTGTGTACCGTCCTTGCTCCCGGCAGATACCTGATAGTCGGAGTCCCGGTTCTGGGTTTATCGGACACCTGGCTGAGTATTTAGTGAGAGATGCAATCTGAGTGCAGACGACAGGCGAAGAGTTTATATAATTATACAGTGAAGTGTCGAAACTAGAAGTGGCAGATAACTTGTGACGAGAAGGGAATATGATAACCGAAGAGAAAGAGAAATGTTGAGCGTGGAGCGATGTCTGCTTATAAGGTTTCCACAGTATTACCCTTAATGTTTAGCACTGCCCGCCCACGGTATCTAGATCAAGGGGTTTGAACACAGAAGACAAGACGACACCAGTCGGGTGCGAACAGTCCTTGAGCTCATACTCGACGTTGAACACGGCTAAGTTGGCCTTGCTCACTTGCGCATACTCGGTGCATTCGCCAAATTCATGGCATTGCTCGTTGATCGCAAACTGAATATTAGGTAGGACTGCCGGAATGATGGCGAGCGCGTTCTTGAGGCCAATGGCAAGGTTGTTCTGCTTAGCCACGCTCGCGAGGTAGTTGACGTAGTCAGCGTAGGCAGACTTGCGTCTTGGTGGTCATCGCCCTATGCAGCTAGGTCAGTCTTGCATCTCTGCGCTCACGGTCTACTCTAGTGAAGTGACTTACATAACCGTCAACATTGTCTGGATCCACTGCATGACAACCCGATTTGGCCGCAAGCTCAATCCGAGCCTTCATGATCTCGCGAACGCGCGGGCTCTTGACATCAACCCAGTTTTCACCCTTCCAGATCATGTTCCTGCCATAATCGCTGGGCCGGAACTGAGCCGCTCCCGGGCGCCAGTCTTCACGGGATCCGGCGCTGAAGTAGCAGATGACCTTTTTCGTCTTTGCAAGCTCAGCAATCCGGTTTGTGGGCTGGCTTAGGTCGAATAGATCGATGTCGATGGCGGTCCCGGGGGCCTTTTGGAAATCGCTGAGCTCCAGGCTCTTCGTGTTGAGGACGATGTCCCATGATGTGCCCTTGGGGAACTGGGTGACGGCTCGGCCGTCGAGGGGGGCGGCAATGGCGAGGCTGCCGGTGAGTAAAGTTAGGGCGGTGGTGTAGTGCATTGTGAAAGACTTCAAGGGGCGGATATGGCAGGGGTGTAAACGAACGTGGAAGGCTTGTAGGGAGCGAATGTAATGAAAAAGTGAGTGAGTGGTGCAATGAACGAGCGTAGATGCGCGGAATGAGTGTGAGACGAAACTGATATGAGAAAAGAGATCATGACTATATACTCCCTAACAGATGCACTCTTTGCATAAATTGTCGTAGGAAGGCGAACTGCACTCAGTGGTCAGTGCTGCCTAGGAGCGCCGCCTTCGCCTGAGTATCGTAATAGACTAGCAATGAAAGGCGTTGCGCTATTCTGCATTTCATGAAAACGTTTTCCAGGTTCACTGTAGGACCAGTGCACCGTTCGCCCTGATGTATTTTTGAAACAAGGTCGAGCCCGCTGGCCTGGTTTGGGTGATCGCGGACCATGTGGCTGATGTCCCCGTGCGCCACCAACGCTTTTTCTATGTTCCTTAATTTTCCTATGATTTAGCGTAGAGAGCCTGACTGTTTCATAAAGGATTAAGTATAACTGGCTAACTGTATTGCCATCCCTAAGGACAGAATAGAGTTTTGGGGCAGATTGAGGTTGTTTGGACCTACTTCTATACCGTGTCCGTGCGCGTGATGCGCCGGTTCGCGTGATGCGCCACCCTCATCAAAAACAACAGAAGTTCAACACGCGATAATTCTACCAATATGGCTCCAATAGACGACGCACTTGAAGAGATAGAATCCCTAGGACCTGGCAAAGATTTCTCCTATAGAAAGATTGCTGCTAAGCATAGTGTTGTACGATCCACGTTGACCCGAAGGCATCGAGGGATAACGCGCGCCCTAGAGGCGAAGAACTTTGAACAGCAGAAACTCAGCCCACAACAAGAGCAGGAGCTTATACGATATATCAAAGGACTTACAGAGAGACACTCGCCACCTACAAGAAAGATGATACAGAATTTCGCCTCCAGAATAGCCAAGGAGCCAGTTAGCGAGAGCTGGGTTACCCGCTTCATCAGCCGACAGAGCGATCACCTTATCTTACAATGGACATCTGGGATGGACAGCAATCGCCACAAAGCTGATTCAGAGGATAAATATCGCCTCTATTTTCATCTACTACACAGCAAGATTGAGCAATATCAGATAGATTCTCGTCATATCTACAATATGGATGAGAAAGGCTTCCTAATTGGTATCATTGGTAGATCAAAAAGAGTATTTAGTAGGCAAATGTGGGAGAACAAGGAGGTTAGAGCATCACTCCAGGATGGTAATCGCGCATGGATCACGCTTCTAGCATGTATATGCGCTAATGGATCTGCTCTACCTCCAAGCCTTATCTATGAAGCTGCCAACAAGGGCATTCAATCAAGCTGGGTAGACGATATCCAGGCAGGAGAACACCCAGTCTTTATCACCTCATCACCCTCTGGCTGGACGAACAACGATATTGGACTAGCCTGGCTTGAGCAGGTGTTTGATCGTTGTACAAGACAGAAGACCCGACGGTCCTATCGACTTCTGATCCTAGATGGCCACGGATCCCATATTACTATGGATTTTATCGACTACTGTGATTAGAACAAGATTCTCCTTGCTATCCTACCTCCTCATTCGACTCATACGCTTCAGCCACTCGATGTAGCGATGTTCAAGCCTCTATCAACCGCCTACTTAGTAGAACTGTCAAACTACCTTCAAACAAGCCAAGGCCTCCTTTCTATTACCAAAGGCGACTTCTTCCCACTATTCTGGAAGGCATGGGAGACGTCCTTTAAGGAATCAACAATCCTTAGCTCTTTTAGAGCAACAGGCATATCACCTCCTAATCCTAATCCTATCCTCAATAGATTCACCAAAGCTCAAGAATCAAGAGAAAGCTCCTTATCATCACTTAGCGATTATGATTGGAGAAAGATAGATAGGCTTGTACGCTCTGTAGCAAGTGATCAGAGTAGTAAGGATACACAGAAGCTTCGTCAATCGCTCCACCACCTATCTGTCCAAAATGACCTACTCAAGCATGAGATGGATGGGCTTAAGCAGGCTCTATCTATTAAGAAGAAGCGTAAGAAGAAGAGCAAAGCTCTAGACCTTCAACAGCGCCAGGAGTATCATGGTGGGGCTATCTTCTGGTCACCAAGGAAGGTGAGGGAGGCACGTGTTCGTCAGTCAATCAAGGAGCAGGAAAATCAGGAGCAGCAACTTCAAAAAGCAGAGACAGCAGAGCTAAGGAAGGCAGCTAAGCTGTACAAGGAGAAAATTGCAGAGGAGAAGCGTGTAGCGCGAGAGGCAGCTAAGGTAGCGAAGGAGAAGGAGAAGGCAGAAAAGGCAGCAGAACGCGCTCGCCAGAAGGAGGCTCGCGACGCTACAAAAGCTCTACAATCTTCACAGAAGGGTAAGAGGAAAGCTCCGCAGCTATCTCTACAGAGCAAAAAGCGTTGCAAACGTAGCGTTGATACTAGAGATGCTGCGGAGGCCTCAGAGGGCGTATCTGCTGCCCCAGCTATTCTAACGCGTCGCGGCCGCAGCGTCAAGCTTCCAGATAAATATAAGTAGTACAAATTAATCGCAAGTATTAATATAATACTCCACCCAATTATCTCGTGATAATATTGATCATGGGTGGCTCTATAGCTTCATTTATGCTTGAGCTGTTTTGATGAGGGTGGCGCATCACGCGAACCGGCGCATCACGCGCACGGACACGGTACAGTGCCCGTGCGCGCGATGAGCCAGTAACGTGTCCGTGCGCGTGATGCACGCGGAACACCATAAACGTTCTACTAGCAATAAGGCAATAGAGCCAGCCACAATCAATATTATCATGAGAATTTTTGGCAGAGTACTATATCGATACTCGCGATTAATTTGCGCTACTTATATCTATCTGGAAACTTGACGCTGCGGCCGCGACGCGTTAGGATAGCTGGGACAGCAGATACGCCCTCTAAGGCCTCCGCAGCATCTCTAGTATCAACGCTACGTTTGTAACGCTTTTTGCTCTGTAGAGATAGCTGCGGAGCCTTTCTCTTACCCTTTTAAAAAGATTGTAGAGCTTTTGTAGCGTCGCGAGCCTCTTTCTGGCGAGCTCGCTCTGCTGCCTTTTCTGCCTTCTCTCTCTCTCTAGCTACCTTAGCTGCCTCCCGCGCTATACGCTTCTCCTCTGCAATTTTCTTCTTGTATAGCTTAGCTGCCTTCCTTAGCTCTGCTGTCTCTGCTTTTTAAAGCTGCTGCTCCTTCTTCTCTTGCTTTCTAACAGATTGACGAACACGTGCCTCCCTTATTTTCCTTAGTAACTAGAAGACCGCTCCACCATGATATTCCTGGCGCTGTTAGAGATCTAGAGCTTTGCCTTTCTTTTTACGCTTCTCTTTGGTAGATAGCGCCTGCTTAATTCCATCTATCTCATGCTTAAGTAGCTCATTCTGAACAGATAGGTAGTAGAGCGATCGGCGAAGCTTCTGTGTATCTTAACTACTCTAATCCTTCACTGCTAATCGTACAAGCCTATCTATCTTTCTCCAGTTATAATCGCTGAGCCCTAATAAGGAGCTATTGCCTAATTCTTCATCCTGCGTGAACCTATTAAGGATAGGCTTAGGATTAGGTAGTGATATGCCTGTAGCTCTAAAAGAGCTAAGAATAGTTGATTCCTTGAAAGAGGCCTTCCACGCATTCCAGAATAGGAGAAAGAAGTCGCCTTTAGTAATAAAAGCCAGGCCCTGGCTTCTATGAAGGTATTCTAATAGCTCTGCTAAGTAGGCTGTTGATAGAAGCTTGAACATTGCTACATCGAGTGGCTGAAGCGTATGAGTCAAATGAGGAGGTAGAATAGCAAGGAGAATCTTGTTCTGATCACAGTAGTCGATAAAATCCATAGTGATATGGGATCCGTGGCCATCTAAGATTAGAAGTCGATAGGATCGTCGGGTCTTCTCTCTTGTACAGCGATCAAACACCTGCTCAAGCCAGGCAAGTCCAATATCGTTGTTCGTCCAGCCAGAGGGTGATGAGGTGATAAAGACTAGGTGTTCTCCTGCCTGGATATCGTCTACCTAGCTTGATTGAATGCCCTTGTTGGCAGCCTCATAGATAAGGCTTGGAAGCAAAGCAGTTCCATCAGCGCATATACATGCTAGGAGTGTAATCCATGCGCGGCTTCTATCCTGGAGCGATGCTCTAACCTCCTTCTTCTCCCACATTCGTCGGCTGAATATCCTCTTTGATCTGCCTACAATACCAATTATAAAGCCTTTCTCATCCATATTGTACGTATGACGAGGATCTATCTGATATTAATCGATCTTGCTATGTAGGAGCTGAAAATAGAGGCGATATTTGTCCTCTAAATCAGCTTTGTGGCGATTGCTGTCTATGCCAACTGTCCATTGTGATATAAAATGAATGCTGTGCCGGTTGATAAAGCGCGTAACCTAGCTCTCACTAACTAGCTCCTAGGCTATCGTTGATGCGAAATTTCGTATCATCTCTCTTGTAGGAGGTATATGTTTCTCTGATAATCTTTTGATATACTGTACAAGCTCCTGCTCTTGTTGTGGGCTGAGTTTCTGTTGGTCAAAGTTCTTGGAGGTTCCAAGGCGTGTTAGGCCTCGGTGTCTTCGGCTTAAGGTGGAGCGCACAACACCATGTTTAGTAGCAATTTCTGTATATGAGAAATCTTCTCCTGGTTCTTGCGATTCAATTTCTTCAATCGTAGCCTGTATTGGGTCCATATTGGTGGAGTTGTCGCGTGTTGAAGACAATAGAGTTTGTCGTGTTTTGGTGTTCCGCGTGCATCACGCGCACGGACACGTTACAGTGCCCGTGCGCCGGATGAGCCGGTACAGCCGATGAGCCACCCCGCATCAAAACATATGCATCATCCCAACTTTAACGCGTCGCATCTCCACCAACATGAACTCAATCAAGGCTGCGATTGAAGCAATCGAATCGCGTGAAGCTGGCACATCTTTCTCCTACCGCGAAGTCGCGCAACAGTTTGGTGTTGATCGCACTACACTGTCGCGACGGCATAAGGGCAGAACGCAGTCCTATACAGCCGCATCAGAACAACGGCAACTACTCAACCTACAACAAAAGCAGGAACTTGTAAAGTACATAGAAAGATGCACAGAGCGAGGCTTGCCACCAACAAGAGAGATAGTACGAAATTTCGCTAGCGCAGTTGCAAAACAGGAGGCTTTACATGCGTGGGTTTCGCGCTTTCTGCATCGCCATAAGGCCGAGCTTACCACCAAATGGAGCGCTAGGATTGATCGCAATCGTTACCAAGCTGACTTACATAAGAAATACGACCTATACTTTCAACTACTGCATAGAAAAATGCAAGAGTACGACGTTAAAGCGCGCAACACCTATAATATAAATAAAAAGAGCTTTTTTGTCGGCATCACTACACGCTCAAAACGCGTCTTTTCTAAGGCAGTTTAGCAGGCAAAACTGCGTACGGCGGCTATACAAGATAGCAATAGAGAATAGATCACGCTTTTGGCTTGTGTTTGCGCTAATAGTGAAGCGCTGCCGCCTGCTTTTATCTACGAAAGAAAAGCTAGCTTGCAATCAAGCTAGGTTAACAACGTTGAAGCTAGAAAACACTAAGTATTTATAGCCAACTCAACCTTAGGATAAACGAATAACAATATCGAATTAGCCTAGCTTAAGCAGCTGTTTGAGCGCTACACAAAGCAAAAAGCGCGCCGGCAATAGCGCTTTCTTCTTGTTGACGGCTACAGCAGCTACTTTACGCGCGAGTTTATAAACTTTTGCGACGCTAATAAGATCCTACTAGCTGTTTTTTTTCTTTATTTAACTCACACTTTACAGCCGCTTAATGTAGTGTTGTTCTCTCCTCTTTCAAATTACTACTCGCAAGAACTCAACCGCTACCTACACCAATCGCAAGGGCTTATTGGCGTCAAGAAAGGCGACTTTTTTCTAATATTCTAGTTAGCGTGGGGCACTACAATGAGGAGAGAGACTATACAGAAGAGTTTTGAAGCTACAGGCGTGTGGCCGATGAATGCAGAGGTTATACTCAAACGCTTTAACACTACCACTTCAGATCAAGATGAGGATATAGAACTGCAGGAGCTTGGTAATGGAGATAGTTGGAATGATATACGAAAAATTCTAGACGCTGCGGTCCTAGATAAGGCAAAAGATAAAGCTAAACGCCTTGCTAGTACATTACACTCTTTACAGGTTCAAAACGAGCTACTCCACCACGAAAACGATGGCCTCCGCGCGGCACTCACTACTAAACGAAAGCATAAGAAGAAGAGTAAAGTCCTAGACCTACAGCAGCGCAAGGAGTACTATAGCGGCGCTGTACTATGGAGTCCTCGCAAGATCCGAGAAGCTCGAGTGCGCGAGACAGTCAAACAACACGAAGAGGAGCAGAGAAAACTCTAGAAA
Organism: Massariosphaeria phaeospora; assembly: GCA_011032825.1. NCBI lineage: Eukaryota > Fungi > Ascomycota > Dothideomycetes > Pleosporales > Massariosphaeria > Massariosphaeria phaeospora. The sequence goes on along the minus strand of JAADJZ010000008.1, from coordinate 979,112 downwards.
ACTCACTAAAGAGAGCTCAAAGCTGCAGCTACACTATACAAAAAGCAGATAGCAGAGGAAGCAAAGGCGCTGCGACAAATTGCGAAGGAGCGTGCTGATAAGGAGCGGAAAGCGAAGGCTGCAGAGCTGGCCGCCGCGCGCGCGCTCAAAAAGCAGCAACGCGACGCTGCAACCTTACAAAAATCTCGCGATACACTAAACAAAGGCAAGCGAGCAGCCTCACGCAGCGCTGTAGCAAAATCTACAAAGAGGCGTCGTGCTGTGGGTGCTGCAAGTAGTGTTGATGCTGCATCTCTGCTGCCGCAGCCTCCACCCAAAACCACCACGCGGGGCCGCCAAATCAAGGTACCACAAAAATTCAAATAGTGCAAAAGATGCGCAAGCCTCTATATAGTAATACACTAGAAAATCTTATAATAGTTGAATTGATATGTGGCTGTACAGCCTTATTTTCGCGGTTGCTGATTTTAGTTGAGGTGGCTCATCGGCTGTACCGGCTCATCCAGCGCACGGGCACTGTACAACCGATGAGCCACCCCAACATCAAAACATGTATTTCGTCCCAACCTTAACGCGTCACAACTCCACCAATATGAACTCAATCGAGGCTGCGATTGAAGCAATCGAATCAGGTGAAGCTGGCGCATCTTTCTCGTATCGCGAAGTTGCAAAACAGTTTAATGTTGATCGCACAACACTGTTGCGAAGGCACAAGGGCAGAACGCAGTCCCACGCAGCCGCATCAGAAGAACAGCAATTACTCAACCTACAACAAGAGGCAGAGCTTGTACAGTACATAGAAAGATGCACAGAGCGAGGCTTGCTACCTACAAGAGAGATAGTACGAAATTTCGCCAGCGCAGTTGCGAAACACGAGGCTTTGCATGCGTAGGTTTCGCGCTTTCTGCATCGCCACGCCGACGAGCTTACCACCAAATAGAGCGCTAGGATTGATCGCAATCGTCACTAAGCTAACTTACATGAGAAATACGACCTATACTTTCAACTGCTGCACAGGAAAATGCATGAGTACGGCGTTGAAGCGCGCAATACCTATAATGTAGATGAAAAAAGCTTCTTTGTCAGCATTACTACACGCTCAAAACGCGTCTTTTCTAAAGCAGTTTGGCAGGCAAAATTGCGTACAGCAGCTATACAAGATGGCAATAGAGAATAGATCACGCTTTTAGCTTGTGTTTGCGCTGATGGTGAGGCGCTGCCGCCTGCTCTTATCTACGAGAGAAAAGCTAGCTTGCAATCAAGCTAGGTTAACAACGTTGAAGCTAGAAAACACTAAGTATTTATAGCCAACTCAACCTTAGGATAGACGAATAACGATATCGGATTAGCCTAGCTTAAGCAGCTGTTTGAGCGCTACACAAAGCAAAAAGCGCGCCGGCAATAGCGCCTCTTTCTTGTTAACGGCCACGGCAGCTACTTTACGCGCGAGTTTATAGACTTTTGCGACGCTAATAAAATCTTACTAGCTGTTTTTTTTTTTTATCTAACTCACACTTTACAGCTGCTTGATGTAGTGTTGTTTTTTCCTCTTTTGAACTACTACTCGCAAGAACTTAACTGCTACCTACACCAATCGCAAGGGCTTGTTGGCGTCAAGAAAAGCGACTTTTTTCCAATATTTTAGTCAGCGTGGGGCACTACAATGAGGAGAAAAACTATACAGAAGAGTTTTGAAGCTACGAGCGTGTGGCCGATAGATGCAGAGGTTATACTCAAACGCTTCAACACTACTACTTTAGATTAAGATGAGAATACAGAACTGCAGAAGCTTGGTAATAGAGATAGTTGAAATGATATACAAAAAATTCTAGACACCGCAGTTGCAGGTAAGACGAAAAGTAAAGCTAAACGCTTTGCTAGTACATTACACTCTCTACAGGTTCAAAACGAGCTACTCTACTACGAAAACGATGGCCTCCGCGCGGTACTTACTACGAAACAAAAGCATAAGAAGAAGAGTAAAGTCCTTGACTTGCAGCAGCGCGAGGAGTATCATAGCAGCGCTGTACTATAGAGTCCTCGCAAGATCCGAGAAGCTCGAGTGCGCGAGACAGTCAAACAGCGCGAAGAAGAGCAGCAAAAACTCTAAAAAACTTAGGCAAAAGAGCTTAAAGCTGCTGCTACACTATATAAAACAAAGATAGTAAAAGAGGCAAAAGCGCTGCGGCAAATTACAAAGGAGCAGCGCAATAAGGAGCAGAAAGCGAAGGCTGCAGAGCTGGCCGTCGCGCGCGCGCTCAAAAAGCAGCAACGCAACGCTGCAACTTTACAAAAATCTCGCGATACACTAAAAAAAGGCAAGCGAGCAGCTTCACCTAGCGCTGTAGCAAAATCTACAAAGAGGCGTCGTGTTGTAGGTGCTGCAAGTAGTGTTAATGCTGCATCTCTGCTGCCGCAGCCTCTACCTAAAACCACCACGCGAGGCCGCCAAATCAAGGTACCACAAAAATTCAAATAGTGCAAAAGATGCGCAAGCCTCTATATAGTACTACACTAGAAAATCTTATAATAGTTGAATTAATATGTAGCTCTACAGCCTCGTTTTTGCGAGTGCTAATTTTAGTTGGGGTAGCTTATCGGTTGTACTGGCTCATCGCGCGCACGGGCACTGTACCATGTCCGTGCACTCAATGCCCGCGTTCAGTCAATGCCCGCGCAACATCAAAACACCAAAACTTCAACACGCGATAACTCTACAGCCATGCCACCTATTGATAAAGCGCTTGCAGCTTTAGAGTCGCTAAATCCCGGCGAATTTTTTCAGTATACAGAAATTGCAGCAAAATATGGCTGTGATCGACGTACGCTCGCTCGAAGGCACTAAGGCATTACAAAGCCACGAAACGTTGAGGCACAACAGCGACGCAACCTTACTCTACACGAAGAGTTAAAGCTTGTAAGATACATAGAAAGACTCTTAGCGCGTCACTTGCCACCTACTAGAGACATGGTTCAGAATTTCGCTTTCTATATGGCCAAACGAGAGGCCTCTGAGACCTAGGTTACGCGCTTTATCAACCAAAACAACGTCCATCTTATATCAAAATAGGCGACTAGGATAGACTAGAATCGCCACGCAGCCGAGTTTGCAGGCAAGTACAAGCTGTACTTCGACTTGCTACAGCGAAAAATTGAGGAGTATCACGTTAACGCTCGGCACACGTACAATATAGATAAGAAAAGCTTCATAATCGGTATCACGGGCAGGTCAAAACGAATGTTCAGTAAAGCAATATGGAAAGCAAAGGGATTGAAGCAATTTCTTTAAGATGGCAATCGCGATTGGATAACTCTCCTAGCTTGTGTGTGCGCCGATGGCTTAGCTTTGCTACCAAGCTTGATATATTCGAGTGCAAACAAGAGCATACAATCGAGCTAGGTAGATGCTATACAGGCTAGCGAGCATCAGGTCTTTATTACCTCATCTCCATCAGGCTGGACGAACGACGATATCGGCTTAGCATAACTTAAACAGGTTTTTGATCGCGAAACAAAGGCGAAGACTCGCTCAAGCTAGCGCTTACTTATCTTTGACGGCCATGGCTCGCACGTAACAAGCAGTTTTATCGACTACTGCAATCGACACAAGATTCTGCTGTGTGTATTTTTACTACACTCTACCCAGACGTTGCAGCCGCTTGATGTAGCGCTCTTTAAGCCTCTCTCCACCGCGTACGCAAAAGAGCTATCAGATTACCTCCACCGCGCCCAAGGCCAGCTTGCAGTGAAAAAGAGCAACTTCTTTGAGCTTTTCTAGCGAGCTTGGCGCTCCTCCTTTGTAGAAAAGACGATACTTAGCGCTTTCAAGCACACCGGGATAGCGCCGCTTGACAGCGCGGTAATCCTTAAGAGATTCGCCTACGATGCTCTATCTCGCGAAAGCTCTACTTCAGCGCTTAGCGCAGAGGATTGGCGCAAAATGGACCGCCTTGTACGCTCTTTAGTGCGAGATTAGAGTAGTCACGACGCTCGTAAGCTGCGCAGCTCGCTCTACTACATCTCTATACAAAATGAGCTCTTCCGCACTGAAATCACCGGCCTAAGAGAAGCTCTACAGGTTAAGAAACGCTATAACAATAAGAGCAAGCCTCTTAATTTGCAGCAACGGCAGGAGTACCACGGCGGAGCTACTTTCTAGTCGCCGCGCAAATAAGAGAGGCGCGGTATCGCAAGACGGTGACCCAACAGGAAAAACAGCAGCAGCAACTTTAAAAGGCTGAGATAAGGGAGCTACAACAGGCTAATAAGCTATACAAGCAAAAGATCGCAGAGGAGAAGCGTGTAGCTCGAGAGGCAGCGAAGGCAGCGAAGGAGAGAGAGAAAGCTGACAAGGCTACTAAGCAGGCTGCCCAAAAAGCAGCTCGCAACACTGAGAAAGCTATACAATTATCTCAAAAGAGAAAGAAAAAAGCTTCACGCGCTCCTCTACATAACAACAAGCGCCAGTGCCTGCATTGGCTGCCCCAGCGCTCACTACACGCCGTGGTCGCTCTATCAATCTTCCAAAGAAATTTGAATAAGCCAAACTGTAGAGCGCACTGTATTTACTATTCTACTATAAAATTATATACTTATAGCAATTGTATGTGGCTGTACAGCTTCATGTTCAAGATCGCGATTATAGTGTTGCGCGGGCATTGACTGAACGCGGGCATTGAGTGCACGGACATGGTACTGCCTATCCGCCTTCCAACACTACTTAGCTATTTACATACCATATGGCCCTGCTACGTCTGTCAGCGGAAGCATAATACTACTCGACGGATCTTTGTAGAGACACGTAGAGTCGTCTAATCAGGCCGCACTAGTCCGTACTAGGACCAAGCAATCCGGTTGGATTGAACGAGGCGAACGGGCCACTGTCGTGCCACTGAACAAGTTTCACGTCACAGGACGATCCTCCGTATAATTCTTGAGTCAACTTGGTACGAAGACGCTAGCATCCGGCATAGTGCAGTCAAGCACACGCGTGATCGTGAGCCGTATATGCCTGCTATCGACAGCTAAAGAGTTTGGTACTCTGTACTTCGTAAATTTGATCGATTGTTTACTTTGCGTTATCTGCAGCGATATCCTGGTTATGCTCGTCAGCTTCGAAACCGACTACCAAGAGGGAGGCTTACTAGTCTGAGTTTTAGACGGCAGGCGATTCTGGTAAGCCGAGCTTTGTAGACGCGGATCGTTATAATACTAAGTACAGATTCAGATCGCATCTATACGCTCGTGGTTATAGCCAGTTATTGTTGTCTAGAAGATGTTGATGATGAGATACGTTGATGGTGGTGGTGGAAACTTCGGGTACTTTCGGCCCCCATCCCCGCAATTGCTAAAGTACTAAACTAGTACATGCCCCCGTCTACAACCTCTTATGCGACATCAGAAAAGCTTTCGCAAGCTCAAGCTCAAGCTTTCAGCGAAGGAGCCTTATTTGATTACAACCAACCATAATTTGCTATGAAATTCCCGAACCAGTGATGCATAGGTGTCCGGCACTAGGTCATAGACGTAAGCCCCCATAGTGACCACGAAGAACACCGCATCTATGCGTCACGCACTCATGGAAGGGGAGAGCGTCTACCAGTCTTGTACTCGTGCATGGCTCAAAAGTAAGTCTAAGAGGGCTATAGCTCTTTACATGTTGGTTGATGTTCTCAGGTACTCTATTTCCGGCCTTGCATCGCCGCATCCATGACCTCCTCGATAACCTCCCTCTTTTGCATTTTCTTAACCCATTCATCCACGAGTGGGAACTTCGACTGATCAAAACCCTCCTTCACGACAGACTGAATGATGACCTGCCACGACAAGAACGCCACATCGGCGTACGAGATCCTACCTCCAACAAGCCACGGTCCCGAGCTTCCGGCGCCTGACTTTTCCTTCTCCTGCGCGAGGTGTCCCTCCAGAACGGCGGTGATACGCTCAATCTCTTTGGTGTAACGTTCTATCGCACTAGGTAGCTTTTCGGGGTGAAGCTTGATGAACCAGGCGGCCTGTCCGTAGTACGGGCCCTGACCGGAAGCTTGGAAGAAAAGCCATTGCTTTGCGAGGTACGCTTCGTTCGTGCCGGCCGGAAAGCTCAACTTATGATCCTTGTCGTAGCGCTCGACGAGGTACTCAATGATGGCCCCCGATTCCCACAGAGTAAGGCCGCTGTTCGGGTCTTGAATAGCCGGCATCCTTCCGTTAGGGTTGATGGCAAGGTATTCGGGTTTCTTGAGATCGGGGAAAGAGATAGGAACAATTTCATGAGGGATGCCGAGTTCTTTGACGATCATGGCGACTTTCGGAGGGTTGGGTCCACCGACTCCCCAGATCTTGATAGGCTTGATTTCGGACGCCATTGCGATATCAACAGGTGTTTACAGCTCGGAGGATAAAAGCGCTCGAATGGAGAGATGAAAAGCTGTGTGGTGCTGTGCTTGTGGTGTGGTTCCGATAAAAGCATTATATACTTCACCTCGACACACAGCTCCTAGAGATTCAAATTCCATCAACAAACACGAATACGGGCCCCATTAATCAGCATGGTTTCCAAATACGCCCATTCTCGCGCGGAGACCGGCATGTCGGTTAGCTATTGCCGACATTGGCTCGCCTCGCTGGCATTAGAGCCCGACATGTGCAAGCATCTTTGTAATCAACTGCACAAGCATGTCAAGACGAAAAACAATGTGCAGAAACATGAGGTCTATGAGATGGATCTGCAGGGCATAATCGCACCTAGAGATTCTTAACCAAGATCCTGCCTGTCTTAAACAGCGCTCTAGTACACTCCTAGCATAGTGGATTAATTTGCAGGGGGGTAGTCGGAGAGTTTTCGTCGTTTGTCTGTTATCTCCGGGTTTGGAACATTCCCTCGGCTAATGGAGATCCGTCCTTCCGACAGCTTACAAGGTACGTACTAACTCAGCCTCAATAACAGACCTCATTCTAACTAGCAGATGCCTATTGCACATAATTTATTGAGAGATGCGGCCGGTGGGTTCATTCTAGTAGTCTAGGTGAGTACTCCCTCACTATCGTTCATCATGTTTGTTAAACCTTGCCCGACCCGCGTGAGTATGCGGGTCTGAATCAGTAACTTTTCAATTTGGCGGAAGCGACGACCAATTGAGGGACATTTTCTCTACATTGGGAACGATCTCGCGCCATCGTTTGAAACAAAGTTTGGTATTCCATGTTATTCACTGCGAGTACTACTGACCTTTCAGACCACCTTCAATTCTGGCCTCCACAAGCAGTAACGTCTTTTAGTGCAACACTTCCTCGGTCTCTCCCATCCGCACAGCAATTGCAGTGTACTCGTCCAAATCCTCCTGGGGCAATCCGAGCAGGTCGTTGTGCAAGCCTCGCTTGGACTGGTAGTCACCGTCCCCGTTGGGAAAGAACATGCGGCTGTACAGCAGTTTCGGAAAACCCTGCATGTCACCTTTCTGCATGGCGGCCTGTCCATCTTTGAAGCGCTGTTCGGCGGACTCATGGGTCATGGTCCAATCGGCATCGGTCGTACCGGTAACGCGCTTGACGCTCTCAAACATGGCCCGTTGATTCAGCAGGAAGCTGGAGATGTAGACGGGGCTGTTGCGAAATTGCGATAGCGAAGGCGATCGGTCGTTCTCGTCCTCGGGAAGCTCTTTCAAACTCAACAGACTAGCAACAGCGCGGGCGCACTGTGGCCAGGTGCTCGTATTGATGGCCACATCCCCTCCATCGAACCATACTAGAGAGCGATTCTTGAAGTCGAAGCCGTATCGATTCGGTCCTCCTCCTAAGCTGAATTCATACCAGAAGCTGCAAGCCAAGAGCAGGTACGAGCTTACACCGAGGTCCTTGACCTCCTTCCGTGCGCTGATCAAGTGGCCCATCAGGGTGTCAGTCTGCAGCTTGTCATTTTCTGGGTCGCCGCCGAACCAGTTGGGCAAGACGTATGCCACACCAGCTTTTGCAGCCGCGCGCACAAGTTTGCTGATAGTGTCTCCCGGGGCCATTACAGCCATGGTGATAATCAACACCTGTTGTCCTCGGAGCGCCTCCACAAGAGCCGCATCGTCGTCGCCACTGTAGTCCACGCGAACGACTTGCAGACCTTCGGGTAGTTCGTTTGTGCTATCCGGGCGTGTGATGGCGGTCACAATATGCTTTCCAGTCTTGATCAAGTGTTCCGCTAAGTGTCTTCCCATCCGGCCTCCAGCCTATGACTTAGTTAGAATGATGGCCCGAATGAAAATATGGTAACGTACTCCGACAATGGCCACTTTCTCAATTCGATTCGAGAACCCCTCGGGCTGGTCTTTAGCGTATCCACTCATCGTGATAGTTTGCACTGCGAAGTATGATGAAAAAGGGTGAGTCTTTTGGTTCTTGGTTGACCAGTCACTTCCGATGTATCAGGTACTTTTATACTTACCATCAACAGTGTATCGATTCGGAGACAACATAAACACCGAACCGACACGGAGTATCTCGATGCCGCGTCTAACTAGTAACAACCGTTTAGGTCATGAAAGTGAAAAGGCGGACATATCGGTCTGAGGCTATAGGCGGATATATCGGGTTTAACATGCATATGGGCACGAGAGCCGTAGCTTGGTGAAATGGGGAGCAGGCTTCTTTGACTATTCAGCAAATCTTCGTCAGACGATCGTTGATTCACCACTTTTCAAGGTTTCCGCGGATTGTTGACCTCAACAGGCTGCTTTAGATTACTACACGGATTTGGGGACGAAGGATTGGAAAGCCCTCCAGGAGCCAATGCTCGAATAGATGTTTTTCAAGAGTTCTCTACTAGTCCCCTAAAGTATAACCTCGGCAGTGCGAAGTATACTTGTTCCCATCCCTCACACTCCGGGGCTTCGTTAAAACCACATCGGACAAAATTCCGTGAGTCGAACTTGTAAATTGTTTTCCTGTAGAATTACCCTTGAAAATGTATGGTCTGGCGCTTCTACACTAACAACTTACTCATACTTACATAAGATACCTACCTAGTTTCAAGATTGAGGTGTAGTCACGTGGATGTTAGGACACTAGTTCCCGCTTTCGGTATAACATCCGACCATTGAATCTTTCCTGACCTCACGACAGTTTCCATCTCATCCTCGTTCAATTGTAATGTAAGTCCTTTGGGGTAAAGGCAGCTATTGTTTCTCTTGTAGTGTTATCTTACTGTGCGCCTAGATCAGGCTGAGACTACTCGCTATTGATTAGTCGAATCTCCTCATAATAGCAATCACACCGATGTGCCTACTCGTGGCGGTATGTTCTTGATGAGATGTTTCACAGATCTTAGGTCATGTTTCAGAAAATTGGTATCATATTGGTCGCCCTAGTTCTTCGTAAACATATCAGTCATGGAAACTTCAGCTCCCAAGGCCGGAAATGGAAAACGACAATGCCGTTGATGATAGCAGCAACGGAAACGTGACTGCGCCTGTCACAAAGCAGACGAAAAGGATTCCTTACTTCGTCTCTGACGCCTCATTCGTTAATTAGACTCAGGAACGTCTACTGGATGCTTTCTTCCTAATCAGTGTTGCCCCTGACTTTCCTGACCTCCTCACGGGCATCATCCCTTTCCCGTTCCAATGTTTTGATGTACTCAATGCCACTTGCTAGTACCATGGCCTTACTCAGTCTTGGTGAGCCCATATTATCGAAATCCTTACTCTGGAAGAGAGTAGGAATAGCACGACGGAGTCGCTCAAGCTCACCGTTTAGTCCGTCGCGATATCTGCGTTCGACAAGGTTGTGTGGTTGGCGTTCTTTGCGAGAAACATCTGAGTTGTGAGTGCCCGATCGACTACGTCGTGGACGGCCGCGCTTGCGCCGAGGGACCTTAGGGGGGCTTTCGACGTCGCTACGCATGTCTATATACGCGAGAGGGTCGTGTTTCAGCGGGGCTGACACTGGAGAGATCGGAGGGGAGGGCGGTAGGATATCGGAACCAATGCTGTCTGTGAGGGAGGCAACTCGAGGAACCACCAAATGACTAGGGTCCCAACAGATGATATGGTTGGCCATTTCGTAGGGCATAATATTGGCAAAGGATAACCAGTCTGAGCCGGGATTTATGCTGGAGCCGGACTGCAGAGGCAGCATACCTGCTTGTGTTGTGGCTGGATCGAAAGCGTCATCGTACGCATAGAAGTTGTGAACTGCGTCTGGATATAGCAAGAGTTCGTTCGTAGACAATTGGTCGGAATTGTCTGCCTTTGGGTAAGAGGGAAGATTGATGTCCGTGGGAATAGCGTTAGAAAACATACAGTCGGCCCAGTGTCTTAGTTGAGACTAAGAAGTGGGATTAATGAGTATATGGCCGTGAAAGCGATGCGCACATCTATTCTGTGCGAGACGGAGACCTCGCATGATATATACTACTGTCGGGTAAGTCCGCCGTTACCTGGGCAGCACCTGGGCAGCACCAAAGGCATTCAACGGGAAAGAGTGGCAATAAGTGCGCTGTCGCGATGCAAGAGTGGAACGATTGACAGGAGACATTTCGGGATGCACATGTAGATCCCAGCTGCATCGCGAACTCCCCCACATACTTCCTGCGTTGCCCTCTATACAGGGAGTAGGATTGGCCACGATCGCTGATCGCCAAGAGCTGCTCCAGGCGAGGGTCTTATCTGCCATCTCGTTGAACTCGCGTTGGGCTCGGACATATGTCGGAATCTCTCGTTGCGACTCTCGAGCTTGATATACATACCGTGCCACCTTCTTCAGTGGTTTCATCGAGAACATGGTGGCATCCGCTGGAAACAAGCAAGAAAGCCTGAAAATGTTCCTGGTCTATCATCACTCACACGGCCGAACCCACAAGCAATTTCGACGAGCATGTGCGCGCTTCCACATGGAAGAAGTCGGAGAACGGTGGAAGCGAGCGAGGGCAAAGACGAACACGCCCACGAATGTTTCGGACATGCAGCTGCTGGAGTTCGAGACGAACACAAGAACAACGAACTCGACAGTGATGCCGTTATCATTAACTGTCATCTTTATCGTTATTATCATCAAGTTGAGGAAAAGGGAGAGCAGGCGGTAACTCGGAGCTAGGCATTTCGGAGCTGTATCGGAGAAAATTTCCCCGCCACGTCCCCGGAAACCCTGACCACAAGCTTTGTACGAGTTGCCTGCAGATCTTATCGCCATAACCTTACTTATAATTGGCAGTCCATCATGCCAGCAGAAAAAATCGATCCTAATAGCTACCCTGTATTCGGTATCGGTAGAACTGCGCCCATGGCCTGCCCCACACTTCTTTTCGAACCTTCCCGGATGCTAGAAGTTGATCTACCCTACAGGTCCTCTCGTAGCTGTCTGATGTAATCTCCTCCTCTTAAACGCGTTACGATGTGTCCGTAACTTACCTTTCCATGAATACACACTCTGTTGAATGGACTCTACAGCTAGCTGATGATAGGATCAACACGGTATAGGCAAGGAGTAGAGGTTTGTACAGCATACACAGCGTACAGAGAAAAGAGGTTAATATAGTAGTATTATTAGTATTGTATACTTTCTATATACGTGCGGATAGAATAGAAGACTCTGCAGCTGCGCACAAGCATTACGTAAGGCAAGCTTACATAACCTAAAGCAGCACAGAGTCTTAACCGTACAGGGTAAGGACACACTCAGTGGAACTCCGCATCCCACGCTCCGCGCTCCGCACTTGTCGCATCGAAGGTCCGCATACCAACAAAGTGTACAAGGCTAACATAGGTTACACATCAAACACTGCCCACAAGATTGAGTAACTATGGAGAGGGTGATTATGAAGCACTCCTGAGTTGTTCGCCCAAGACCTGCTTCACCCTAGTGCTGTTATGCCTTGCGGAACTCCAGGCGCAGACCCACTCCTATGTTACAAGGAGGTTAGACATGTGTGATTCACGAATCCCCATATATATCTGCATCGTCGCGTCTATCTCTACTCATTATACTCTTTCCTGATATTCTTACTATCATGGCCGCTTCCACCACTGTCTTCATCACGGGCGCCGGAAGAGGTACGCAATACATCCCAATAATTTCGCACTGGCTATGTTCTTCATACTAGAGCGGTCCTAACATCTCCCAGGTATCGGCAAAGGCTTGGTCCAAGCCTACCTCCAACGTCCCAATCACACTGTGATCGGAAGCGTGCGTGACAGCACATCGCCAAACTACGACGAGCTCAAGAAGACCCCAGCCGCTGAAGGCTCCCGTCTGATTCTTCTTACCCTCGACGCGTTGAAGGCTGAAGATCCCGCGAAGGCCATCAAAGCGGCCGAGGAGGCCGGTATCACCCATATCGACATCGTTATCGCCAATGCCGGAGCCATTCCCGCACCCAGCCCACTTGAGGCGGTAGTCCTAAACGACGTTGTTGAGACGCTCCAAGTCAACACAATCTCTCCAGTTGCGCTTTATCAAGCCTCAAAGCCCCTGCTCGAAAAGTCCGCGAAACCCATCTGGCTCTCCATGAGTAGTGCCGCTGGCTCGATCACGAACGTGGCTCCATACCAAACCCATTGGCTGTTGGCTTATGGTTCTTCGAAGGCCGCTTTCAACTTCTTCACCGTGGCTATGCATTCCGCGCATCCAAACTTCATTGCCTATGCCATTCACCCTGGTCTGGTCCAAACAGACATGGGAAACCAGGGCGCCAAGATGCAAGGGCTGGAGAAGGCTCCGGTGACTATCGAAGATAGCTGCTCCATGATCATGGAGTCTGTACGTGCTCTTCTTAGCGTATCGATATTAAGCACAGTACTAATGCCATTCTGCAGGTTGCTAGCGCTACCCGCGAGAAGACGTCCGGCAGGTTTTTCAACGTCACCGACGGTACTGAGATACCTTGGTAATCGAGATTGTGGCTTCGAGCAATGGTGGAAATTGAGTTAGTTGCTGCTGAGCACAATCGCCGGGGTCCATGTAGTGTATAAAAAGCCTTTAGACATAGTTCCTAAACATGCGTCTTTAATTCTCTCCTATATTCTCTGAAGTGCGATACCATATCCCGACTTCCGGACGATGCAAGGTGTTGGCAATAACGCTGGTCCTCCTTCGTATCGAATTTCGACGGCTGTACAACTACTGAAGAGAGTGTATATGACTGGCGAAACTAATAGAAAGGTCGGTGGCCTCGGATATGTCTGTGTCAGAGTGATGGCCTGACGACATCGATATCTTCGGGGCTGGACGGCGCGCTACGCCAAATCCAGTCAGTACTCTTCCAGCTATGCACAATATCTGTGGGGCGCGCCTCCATTTGCAACACCACAAAACGCAGACGGCCTACGTGCGATGCATCAAGGCAGATCTCGGAGTAGGGTATGATTCAAGTCTTTTCAATCTCGTTGTGTCGCACCATTGTAACTGTTAAACGCCCGACAGACCACCCAGGTGGACTTTGAGAGACGTACAAGTTACCTCAAATATCGTCCGCAAGCAAGGCATCCAACAAAAGTACTTACGGTAGAACATGTATGTCTTTATGATGTTTTGTTCTTTGTGCCACACCGTTGAGGAGGCGCAGAAGGGCAGATGCTGTGCCGCACTCGGCACCAGGCAACCACGACTGGTGGGCATGTAGTTCACTTCCCTCCTTGTCACTTGTCCCATCTACTCCTCTCTACACATCACCTTGATCTTCTCGTCACAACCATGAATCTTCTCCACCTGCTGTTGCTTCTTGCACCACTCGCCAACTCTAGTACCATCCCCGCAGCCCCACAGGCCGCACTCGTCCCCCTCGACTCTCCCGCCCACCGCGTCAAGGTTCCCGGCGACAACCCAGCATTTTTCTCCCGGGAGCAAGCAGCAGACCAGCTCTTCGAGATCCAGGACCTCACTATCTCCCCGAATCCACCAATAGTGTAGACATGACTTCGGCATCGCGGGGCCATTAGACGCGGCGGACACTAACGCAGCCACAGGTGGCACCACATTTTCTTCGACCTGGTCGGCGACACGGCGACGCGCAATGTCCCCAGCCTCGCCAATGCAACGCTTCAACTCTGGGCCTAGTTTCCGAACTTCGAGCGAGCCCGAGTACAGGTACAAGAGCGTGATAGCCGATCTCAAAGTTCCAGTTGTAAGGAATGTGGAAATTACAACTATGGCGGACCGTTAGTTGAGGGTGAGGATGAGATGGTCGGTGATGTCTACTCGTGGGATTGGCCCTTTAGCCATTCAGGAGGTAGTTGTGGCAATGAGATGGTGGACATTGAAGTGGTAGCTAGGTTGCCGGATGAGAGAATCCTGTTTGCTTTTGAGGCTAGGGTGGAGTATATGAGGTCTAGGAGTGAAAGAATTAACCAAGAGCCTGATCTTGTAGTTTGTTGGTGGACGTAGTGAATATTTCTAGGTCATCTCTTCTCATTCTGCGCGGAATTTTGAGAGGTCGTGCTAAGATTGAAAACTAATAGTTGGAGTTTTACATCGGCGTTGTCGAAAAGCCTCGACGCAACACGTCAGCAATATAATTCTTTCTAAGCAATACCTTTGTTCCGTTTCTCGAACTCGTATACTGTTCTTCAGACATCCATGTTAATAATGGTTGTTGCCATTGCCAAGCAGCCCCCACTCGCTAATCTTCCCGTAAGCAGTAACCCATCGTTGACGACGTAACAGCACTGCCAAGGTTCAAAGCCGACTTACTCATTCAAACCCTCAAAGCAGTACGCCATTGTCGTAGACTTATTCACGGGGCTGAGCACTCCGTATTCGACTTGGCCTTGGCAGTCGGAAGCCTTGGTGTCAATCTCCTCGCCTCTCCGAACCGCAAACATAACCGAAAATGGGACTGTCCAACGAGGCTCTGCGTGACAGCCTGGTACTAGGGATACGCCCCGCAGATGGAACATCGATCCTCTTTGACATGGCACAACCTCAACAACCAACCATAGCAAGCCCAACATAAGCTGATAAGCTGAATCGGCTACTGGCTGGTCAAGGACGTCGGGGTGATTGTCTACCCGACGGAGATTGATGCGAGGAGTACTCGACAGCCAAGCTTGCCACCGGCGAAGCTGTCCATGGCATCAGTGTGAGTCTGCAGTATTACTATACTTAGATGCCCAGCAGTCAATCCATCTCTGTAGATTAGTATAAAGCCTCGAGACCAGAAGCTGTGAAGTCCAGTACAGCAGACTTCCACCATACTTTCCTGCGTATCGACCGCAATCATGGTCCACTCGATCGTATCCCTTTCGGTTTCCCTATTCGCATACCGCGCTCTCGCCGAGCTCGGGTCGCCTCCCGAAGGCACTCCTCCTCTTGCCTATGGGTTCTACTCTAGTCCTGAGACTCTCGAGCCCACTGAACTTGAGATCGTCGGTACCATACCGCATTGGCTTTCGGGCTCTTTGTACCGCGGTGCCCAGGCAGGATGGGATGCAGGGAACTATACCTCTGGACATTGGTTCGATGGGTTCAGTCGCAACCATCGCTTCGAGATTGCCGGTGGGAAAGTTACGTACCGCAGCCGTAATGCGTCCAACGAAGTCACCGACTGTAAGCCTACACCAGTATTGTCGTCACAAAGAGTCCACTAACCCGAGACCACAGTTATCAGAGAAACGGGCTTCTTCCCAGGTAGCTCGTTCGGCGGCGACCCATGCAAAGCCATTTTTGGCGAGTTTGAAGTCACCTTCCGCGATGGCCGTAATCCGGTAGGCGACAAGTCAACGGACTCGATCGCCATATCCTACATCAAAAACTTCCCAGGCCTCGACCCCAACTCCACGAATTTCGGGCCTATGATCACGCTTGTCTCCACTACGGATGCAGAAGGCTTGCAACAGATCGACCCCGTTACACTAGAACCGATCGAAATGTTCACATACGGGGCGAGCGGTATTGAGAACGGGTCCGCGCGGAGCTCGGCTCACCCTGCAATCGGAAAGAACGGAGAGGTATACAACTATCTTCTTGACGACGAGGGGTACAGAGTCTTTGCCATCGAAAATGGCGTGGGACGAGTGCTGGCGACTATCACGGATGCGCCTGCCGCTTATATCCATTCGCTTTCTAGCACCGAACACTACCTCATCTTGATCGTCTGGCAGGCCGATCTAAAGCTGGAGGCCCGCAATTTGGTCGACCAGATCGCACCCTGGGATCCTGACCGAGACGCTCTCTTCTACATCATCCCGAAAGCGAAAGGAGGCGTCATTGCCAAATATACCGCCCCTACGTTCTTCGCTTTCCACGAAACCAACTCTTTTGAGACCGACAACGACATTGTGATTGATCTTCCCGTATACGATAACGCCGAGTGGCTAAATGCGACGCGCATGCCGTACCTGCGTGACAACGTCGGACGTCAGAACAAGAGTCAAGATTTCGACATCAGCGGTCGCCATCGTCGTTTCCGCCTGAAGGATTACTTGCATCAGAACCAGACGTCGGGCAACGGAACTTTGCCCTCCAAGGAAGCGACTGTGGATTTCACGATGCCGTTGGAAGCCAACATTGAACTCCCCAAGATCAACGATGTGTATCACGGCAGACCATATCGATATGTCTATGGTGAACATTCCTCAAAGCCCGGGTTCTTCACCGATTCCATCATCAAGATCGATACGATATCGCAGGACTTCATGGTGTGGGTGCCGGAAACGAACCACGTGCCTTCCGAACCCATGTTCGTAGCAAGATCTGGCAGTAGCAGCGAAGACGATGGAGTGCTCTTGGTGGTGGCTCTTGACGAGGCGACCAAGTTGAGCAGCCTTATTGTGCTTGATGCGAAGGAGATGGTGGAGATCGGTCGCGCTAGGTTGCCAGTCGTGGTGGGATACGGATTCCACGGCATTTGGGGAGGTGCTTGAGTCTAAGGCAAACTCGTATGACTCTTGGAAGAAGAACAAGCCCCTAAGATCTGATGGATACGAGATGTTGCGGTTGCTCAATTTGGAGAGCCGATAGTCGCTTCGACAACCTTGGAATCGTCGCGAGGCTAGTTCGTACGGTCGTTGTAGAGGAGCGTTGCTGGGAGCCTTTCTTTTCATCCTTCTCTTCTTTAGTATTCTTATAGATATTACTTTGCATTGACGCGTCCAAATCAAATTGTTCGAACCCGAAGGAGGGCCATAACCGCTTCCTCGATAACACTGTGAAAATAGGTGTCAGTCGGCCATCTCCAACCATGATGCTCTACAGAAGCAGAGCCTGAGTATCTGCTATTCCAACCTGCTCCGAACGCATGTATGTATTTCGGATGATGAAGACAGCGTCGATGGAGTTGATTGATGCTGTGTGTGTATGTGTGTGTGTGTGGATGGAGAATAGGCCCGGCTACTCGGCGATTTCGGCGATAACACGTCGCCTCTCGGAGATTGTGTTTATCCTCGCACGTGCCTCGGATATCTGGAGCATCAGACGAAATCTCGCAATCCTCCCCAGAGACTGAACAGTCCCAAAAGCCATCGACATAGTGGGCCCTCGGACATGGTGCGTTCCTCGGAAATGTTGCGTCAGAGCTGTCCCAGTCACGGCGACAGGCTCACCGGCCAAGGGACGGCGCTACTGGCTGCGTATTTAAAGAGCTGAACAGCGCTCAATCCAAGCCCATCTCTAGCTATTAACCAAGCCAAACCCAACTGACCCAGACCCTTCACAATGACCTCTGGCCAGGGCCAATCCTACGAACGCGACCCGCGCTGGACCGCCGTCGACGAGTACACCTTCTCGCACCTGCACCCCGCACCGTCCAGCCCCTCGCCCTCGGCCCTCACCGCCGCCCTCAGGCACTCCGAAGCCCAAGGCCTGCCCGACATTGCCGTCTCGCCCTCGCAGGGCAAGTTCCTCAAGCTGCAGGCCCAGCTCGCGAAAGCAAAGAACATACTCGAGGTCGGCACGCTGGGCGGCTACTCTACAATCTGGCTGGCGAGCTCCAGCCCAGACGTCCAGATTGTGAGCGTCGAAGTCGACAAACACCACGCGGCGGTCGCGAAGGCGAATCTCGAGAATGCGGGCTTGGCGGATCGTGTAGAGATTCGGCTTGGACCGGGCGTGGAGGTGCTGCCGACGCTGGCCGAGGAGATCAAGGAGGGGAAGAGAGGCAAGCTGCAACTGACATTCATCGATGCAGATAAGGAGAACAATTGGAACTACGTGGATGCGGCGATTGGCATGAGCGAGCCGGGAGCTTGTATCATCGTGGACAACGTCGTGAGGAAGGGGCAGCTTGTGACGGCGCAAGACGACCCGCGGGTTGAGGGCGCAAGGCGGGTCATAGAGAATGTGGGCAAGGACGACAGGATCGATGGCGTCGTGATGCAGACGGTGGGCGAGAAGAACTACGATGGGTTCCTGGTGGCAGTCGTAAGATGAAGGGGGTGGAACATGTCCGCTACGACCCGGATGGAGCCGCATATAGGATCGAACCTTCATTTCACATGCGAACTGCATGATCATCTACGGTTATTCGACGCGAATAAGAACGCCGACTTGGCAGATCGTGTAACTTGGTAGGGGTAAAGGTAGTACAGACGCGCGACGCACTGGAACCTCACCTTGTAGCACCGTAGCCCATATGACATCACCGCGTTTCGCTACGTTACACCAACTGATATAGGCAAACACATGTACCCCGCTATAGAGCAAACTGCGCGACGGTGTATATTTTAAGCTACCCATTATCCCGCAACTCTCTACGGGATGCCACCTCGAACAATGGCTTCTACTACCCGTACCGTAGCCGAAATCTCTCGCCAAAACCTCCAAGACCTCAGTACTCATCCTGGAGCGTCCATCACTGACGTCAAGCAACTATCCTCCTACAACTGGATTGAGGCACCCACTCCCACCATTGCTGTTCCGGGCAGCCCACCTCTTTGGTCCGCTCCTAAAGGTCCTCGACAGCTGAAACCGGACTCTGGCTTCATCTATATTGGCCAAAATGCCGCTCGCCATCCAGACAGTCCACTTGAACCGTTGTTTCGTGCGTTGTACACCGCCAATCCTTCATTCGACATCCGCTCAATCGATGTGGTGACCGATCGAAACAACATACGCAAACTGCTCTCATTTGTCGACCCCGGTCTAACTAGATTCGGCCTTGAATCGTTTACCATCAAAATCGAGGTCACGAACAACACTGCCATCTTCTGTCGCGAGGAGACTGCGACCTCCGAGTTTATCACTCCAGATCAATTCAGAGGCTATGGTCACGAATTCGAGAAAGCATACACTACCGGTATGATCAATCGCAGCACTGGACATCACAGAATCATCTCCTACCGCTTCAACAATCTGAACTTCGTCATCCGGCATGAAACAGACGGGTATCTACCTTTACCTTCTTCCGGTAGCCAAGAGGGCAGTCTCGCCAGTATGCTGGGATCCCTGTCTCTATCCCCAACCGACAACCCTCCGAATACCACCCCTGCTGGATCCAAGTTGACAATCCAAGAGGAGGGCAAGGTAGTGCCGCTTGAAACAACCCTCGAAATCAAAACACGTGTCGTTCATAAGCCTCTCACGATTCACGAGGTCGCACCCCAACTGTGGATATCCCAAACTCCTAAGCTTGTGCGAGCTTACCATCGGAGGGGCACCTTTCATGACCCAGAGGTTGAAGACGTATCGGCTGAGATCAAGCGGTGGGAAGAGCGCAACCAGAAGAATCTACGGAAACTGGGTGCTCTGATCAGCAGGATTGTGGACATGGCGAAGGAATTTGGGGGGAATGCTGTCCTCAAATGTGATGCTACGGGAGACAGATTGGTGGTTGCGAAGGCTGCCGAGAAGAAGTTTCTGCCGAAGGACCTGTATGCCAAGTGGGACGATAGCAACAAGTTGGAAGTGGCCAAGGCAGATCATGATGCAGAAACTAGCAGTGCTGTGAAGGCTGTCGACGGAGCAGAACCAAAACCAGATGGCAAGAGCGGTACATCTCGTCCAGAGGGACATGAAGGGCGCACGCTCGGCTCTCCTTCGGGCAATGGAAAGGGGAAGAAGAGGGACGATTAGGCGCTTACTGTAGTTATTTTGAGGGCCCCAGCAGCTACGTAGAACGCGTAATGCCGGCGTTGTCGAAAGGGTGCACTAGTCCGAACTCTACTTCCTACTGTTTATGGGTACATACATATCTGGACTACCCGAATCCTCTACATACTTATCTACTTGACCCCCAACGCAACTAACCGCCCTTGCCCATCAATCACATAAACCCGCCCGTCCCCAAACACCGGTCTCGAAAACTTGCCCGCCCCCTCCACCTTCGGCAGCTTGATCTCCACCAGCGACCCGTTCTGCGGCACCGCCCTGTACGCCAACAATCCCCTATTCGGATCCGTAATCCACACAACCCCACTCCCAGCCTCGCCATTCCTGCTCGTCACCGTAGGCACGCCCGCGCCGCCCCACAGCGCATTCGAGTTACTCGCCTTCCCCGCAAAGCTAAACAGCGCCGAAGCGTTAGCCGAAGGCGTGAACTTGTACGCTTGCAGGCCCGTGTTGCCCGGGTTGACGTAGATGTATCCGCCCTCGTGCGGGTACGACCCAATGCCGCCGAAGACTTCGCCCGCGAGCGGAATCGTCTGCAGCACGCCGTCGGTACCGTTCGCGCCCTGGCGGTAGCCGCCCAGGTTGTCCAGGTCCTGGACGTACATCCTGGGATTCGAGCTCGTGATGACGGCCAGCCGCTTCACCGCGTCGGTGGTAAACACCGTCGGGTCCAAGATGCCGACACCGCCGCTGCCGATATCCTGGCCTGCGTCCGTCTGCCAGTCGTACGGCCGGAACCAGTCCAAAAGCTGCACTCCCGTGCTCTGGTTGAACGTCACGCGCACGGCCGTCTCGGACAGGCCGTCGATGTGCGTCTTCCCAGACACGGGAGTCGTCGAGCCATTGACCTCTGTCGATCCGGCGCCGTTGTCGATGTTGAAGTAGACGTCCTTCCCATCCGACGAGAGCCCCAGCCCAGCCTGCCAGATGCCGGCCGCGCCGCCACCATGCCACGCGCTCCAGTCGGCCGTCCACGGCGACGCCGGCCCGCCCTGTGTGACCCACACGTTGATATACTTGGTGCTCATGTCGACTGTGACGATGGCGCCCGTATAGTTGAACGCGTCGCACAAGCCGCCGAACCCGGCGTACACGACGCTGCCGATCTGCGTGAGGGCAGGACGCTGCAGGACCAGACCGCCCATGAAGATCTTGCGCGGGTCGTTGTCGGCGGGGATGTCGTCTATGAGGAGCGGAAAGTAGTAGAGGTCCCAAAGTGTTTCGATGTAGATGACGTAGAAGTAGTACTGTGCGTTCAGCGGGGGCGAGGCGCCTCCGGGGATGCGAATATCTCTAGATCGAGTCTTTTAGCAGCGGTATCCATCATGGTGGTTAGCATGACTCACTCGTTGTAGGATTTAACATAGAGGTAAACCACCTCATTCTCAACATCTATTATCGGCGTGCCCATAATCCCCAGATTCTGGCTAACCTGAGCAGTGCAATACGCAGCACCCATCGGCCACGGCGGGAGTATCTGCCGCTCATTGATCTTCTCCCCCGTCACTGCGTCAAAAGTCCGCACGTAGTTTTCCGTCGAGGCAGTGAAAACGATCTGGCGTCCGCTGGACTTGAGAGTGTGCACCAGAGGCCTCGCCCAGTGCTAGAAGCATCTCATTTAGTGACTAGAGAGGCCAAAAACAGAGAGTATACGGACTTTCTCATCGGGCAGGAACGACGCATTCCAGAGATGTTGGAACTGCGATGCGGTGGCAGGGTCTACGTTGTGGTCGCCTCCGACGTATCCAGATTGTCCCGCATCGGCATCGCGCGGCGAATCCGAGGGTGCAGCAAGCGTTGCGCAGAAGAGAAAAGCCGAGGCGAGGAGAAGCAGCGACTGTATCCGAGTCCAGATTTCCATGATGTCTTAGCTGGAGTGTGCTGCGGAACGTGAATGTTGGAACAGTAACAAACCCGCACTACCTTCTTCGATCCGAGCAAAAGTAGAAATTCCAGAAAATAGCACCCATCGCAACTTTTAAACCGAGCACTTACAGGACTTGTACTGCGGGTCCCGGCAATTGGTAGCCAGATCTCAATCTATTTGCCATGACTAGTGGCGTGGGAGAGTACTCTCCAGGTCAATCGCAATATGGTACGCGGCGGTGGATGATTGCATTGGAGAGTGTATTCCCGGTAGATTGTTCTGCGACATCAAAATTAATTCGCGTGTCCCCGCATTGCAGGGGCAGAATCAGCGTGGTGGCTAAAAGAAGACCCTTAGCAAAGCACGACGAGGGGTAGAGTTACTCACTAGGGATTTCCTATAGTTCTAGAAACAGAGCAAAAGGGAGACAGATCTACAGATACCTAACAAGAGTACAGTTGACTCGATGTGTCCTGCAGATTGAACGTTGGTTGCCCATTCTCTCAACCTCGGAGTTCACACTACTGCTAGAGGATCGTAGTCGCGGTTATAATGTTCAGGTTCACGCCTGAACTATCATCATAACCTGAGGCCTTTCACGAGTTTTACGAACAAGCAGAACAAGCCACATATGGACATATTTTTTGATAATGTCGAGAACGTCTACTTCTCAACTCTTCGAGATTGAAGAAGCATCCGGCCATCATGGGGTATCCTCCACCTGCTGCCCCTCCACGAACCATCCATCATACAACATAAACAATTAGGAGAACCAGTGTACTATTCACAGCCGTGACGAATATTACAAGGAGATAGGAATGAAGGAAAGAGATGAGGGGTATATACAACAACAGGGAGACTCTCTGACAATCCCCACCACCTCCGCGCTATGCACAAAATCTTATCAAGACGAAAAAGAAAATGAAAGGGAGAAGGAAGATAACCGGGGCCGCAGCGCTCTATATCGCGTAATTCTCCGCATGCAGGAAGATCTCGTCGCGGCCGCTGTCGCTCCACACGGACCGCTGCAGCTCAGCCACCGTCTGCGACACCGCAACGCGCATCCCCGGCGGCCCGCACACGAACACGCAGGTCCGCCGCCCAAAGCCCTTGCTCAGCTCGCGCAGCGTGTACGGGATGTCCGGACGCCCGTATTCGGTGCTCCAGCCGTCCTTCTTCTTGACGGCCGCGGGCAGGAATGCGAACCGCATGAGGTTTTTCTGGAACTCGGTGGGTGTGGACGGGAAGCCGAAGTCGAAGCCGCCGACGGGTTGGTCGGCTGGGGCGTCGGCGACGGTGGGTGAGAGCGCGTTGTGCGCGATGTCGGGGTTGATGGCGCCGGTGCCGGCGTGGATTGCTTGCGAAATGTCGAGGCTGAGGTTGCGGTCTTGACGGCGGGTGGCGATGGAGCGGGGAGCAGGGCAGAGGAGGTCGGGGTTTGAGGAGTTGGGGGATTGTGTTAGGCCTGGCGGGGCGAGGTGGCCGCGGTTGACGGGGACGAGATGGGCTTGGGGAAGTGCGGTGATTGCATCTTCGTTTTCGGCACGTAGTTCTTGCTCTTTTTCTGGGTCACCTTGCGCTTCGTCGCGGATGAGGGCCGAGTGCCGCTTTGAGGAGATGCCGGAGACGCGGTGGTCGGCGATGTTTTGAAAGGCGTCGTTGACTTTGTCGTGGAAGTACAATGATACGGGACGAGTGGGTGTCTTTGCGCTGACTATTTGACCGCCCTGGTTGCGCTTTGCTGTCGTGATGTAGAACTGGCATTCTACACTATCAGGCGGTGCGTATTCGCGGCAGATACGGAGCTCCTCTCTGAACCACTCCATAGTTTCTGGGCGCTTAAGTGCCCAGATGACATGGACTTTGCGGGTCACAGCTTTGCCGTCCCGCATTTTCTTGATGAGTGAGAGGAGTTGTGATATTATAGCGGTGATGCCGCTTCCACCGGCAATGAGCACAACGTCATCAAAGGCTTCGATGCGTCGCTGCATGCCGCCATACGGGCCGTCGACGAAGGCCCGGTACGTGTGCCAGGGCCCGTGTTCGAGAGCGCTGTTGAGCACCTTGTTTGTAAAGCCGCCAAAGGGCCGGAATACGAGGACCATGTCCCGATAGCCTTCGCCGTACTCGGATGGGAAGTCGTCGCTGCATAGCGATGCAACAGTAAAAGGGTGGTTCTCGAAGACTGAGATTCCAGGCATCCTGAGATAGACGTATTGGCCTGGTCTCCACTTCATTTGAGTTGGGATAGTAATTTTGATGGCATTCTCGGGCATGATGGTTACGGCTGCTTCGTCGCCAATGAGCCACGCCATGCGGAATGGGTTCGTCCAGTTCAGGTAGAATAGCCGCATGAAGTAGGAAAGTAGCCAAATGCCAGCAGTCGAGATCAGGTAATGCCAGGAGGTGAGATAGTTGTGACAGTGCCAGAACATCATGCCAAGGAAGACGATGGCGACAGGTACATGGAGGGCGACAAAGAGTTCGTACATCCGGTGGCGAATTGGTTCGAGAGAGTGCACACAGAGGAATCCGAGCGGAACGAGAGCGGCAATTCCTAATTCAACTTAGCTCCATTCATGAGGATGAATCAAGATACGTACCTGTGCCATAGGCGTAGAATCCCTCTTTCGAAAATAGAGACTCAAAGACATGACGAGCCCCCTTTTCCCACACCGGTGTAATGTAGAAGGGTACTGTGTGAATGATGCTCAGAGCAAGGCACAGATATGCAGCCCAACGATGCAACACGTTCAATCGTTCGTGCCCGATACCAGTCACCAGGGTGATCAGGTTGGCTTTCATACTTAGGGCGACGATCCATGGTAGCAAGGCCACGGCCATCATACCAGACCGAATCGCAATAGGAGGCGATCCAAATGCGATGCTTTCCCAAAACAAGGGCTGTGGTACGAAGCAGTACAGGAAACCCAGAGCGAAGGCCGCCAGTACGATGATAGAGACGCTAAAGGAGGGGAAAACAAGCGGTCGCCAGCCTTTCCGGATATTGAACTGTCGGACAGGTCGATAGAATACGAATCTGAACAGGGCCACACACTTGTTGATGAATCCAACGGAAGATACACTCGACTGCGTTTTGGGCAGGCTAGGTATTGGGCCATCACGGGGAAAGAACTTATTTGTGGACTTGTCAGTATTCAGGACCGACAATTCGTAGTCTGTGGCGGGAGAGGAGGTTGTCGAGGATTTCT
Organism: Massariosphaeria phaeospora; assembly: GCA_011032825.1. Taxonomy (NCBI): domain Eukaryota; kingdom Fungi; phylum Ascomycota; class Dothideomycetes; order Pleosporales; genus Massariosphaeria; species Massariosphaeria phaeospora. Next base: position 954,011 of record JAADJZ010000008.1, on the reverse strand, counting down.
GTACCTCTTCTTGGTGCAGCGCCGTCCGGATCTTGTCTGTGAACAGGTGATAGTAGCGCAACAGGCCTGCGACGACTAGAAGCGGTACACAGAAGTAGATGTATGCTAGCCCGTATTTGCCGCTCTCGTCCCACGGATCCCGTGTGTTGGCTTCGACGAGTCCTGGCGGACTTGTGTCGTTGGATGGAATGTGTATTCGCCGGACAAGCGTTGAGACGATTTCGACGGCCTCGCGCTCGGCAAACGACACTGCTGGGCCCAAGTGCTCCAATGCGACGCCCGCCCGTTGCACCAATTCCTGCGGAACCACTGGCATGTCGAATATCCAGAGCTTAACGTCGGTGACCGGTTGCGGGGTGCGAATTCAATAGAACAACTTCTGCCAGCAGAAGCACGACCCGATGCTGAGGATGGCCTAAGCCGGTGGATGGGGAAAGATGGGCAGCGATGGACTAATAACAACGGGAGATGCTCTGTACATGGGATACGGGTACGAAGTGTCGCTGGCTGTGATAATGCGGTGTGAAAGACGCAACGGCAACTCTATTCGGCCAAGATGAGTTGCGGAACCCTCGCTAATCGCTCGATTTCCGTGTTACTTGGGATGGTGGAGGCCCAGCTCTTCCTGTCGCAATGCCTGGTAGAAATAACGAAGCTCAACGAACGCAAGGAGGTGCAACGAGAGAAGATGTAGAGAGGCAAGACCGTGCTCGCGCTCACAGACCAGACAGTGTGCGGGATCGACGAGCCGTATTGTGTTCCTTAAGTTCCTTGCGCAAGCGGACGAGGTGACATACAGACACGGCAGGGACCCAGTCCTTCCGCCAACCGCAACGAGGATTCAACCGCGCACACAGCACACCACGCCCACGCTATTGGGCCAAGACGTGATAGCGATTTCGGACCAGGGGGCTCCAGAGGAGGGCTGACCAAAGCGGAGGGTGCCGTGGCGAGCTATCACCCTCCTTGCTCGCTTTGGCGACGAATTCATATATCCACGGCTCCCTGGGCATCACCGCTTGCCCGTCGCATGCAGGACTGCAGCTGTGAGTGGCAACCCCGGCGCCGCCAATGAGGACGGGGCGGGCGCTAGGGCATGATATTGAGCCAGACCTTCGCCTGGCGGGAGGCGTCGATTGCAGCGGATGGATTCGACGTGCCGCGTGCCGAGCCCGTTATCCTGCTCGTCGATCCGGAGGCAGGCGGGTGTCGCCCAGCGTGGGCATAAATGTTCCAGCTTTTTCACCAAGATGCTGTCTCCATCCTATGTCAGACCGCTGGAGACGACGGCGCGGAACCTGCGGCAGTGCGATATCTTCCTTTGCGGTGCTAGCTGAGCAGAGAAGTGTTGCTGGGAAGTTGGAACAGCGGAAGGCCACCTCGTCGCGGGACGGTCGAATCACGTCTCCAAGGGGGGGCATCCAGCGGCGTTGTTCGTTCGCATGACTGTCGCCAGCCAGCGAATGAGGAGCCGAGGCCGGGTCGTACGGGATGCCGCAGCGTGCAGAAGCTGCATGGGATCAAAGACGGGCTTTGGGGCCTTTTGGGCCTTTTGGTGTTGAGGATGCGATGACTGGCTCACATGACACCTGGAAGCGCTGGCCATCCCGACTGGGACTAGACCAATGTCAAGCTTTCGACGGCTCCACTCACGGCCCACGGCTCGCTGGCGGGCTGGTCGCAACCTTCCAACAACTGCAACTCTCGTCCATCCCCGGCGGAGGACAATCAATTCACGAGCAGAGAGGGAGCCACAAGGTGAACTACGCCGCTTGAATCACCATTATCCATCTTCTCCGACCACACCGTGATCTGACCCCCAAGCTCACCGTTCGACAGCAGTCCGTCTGGGCAAAGGGCGTATCTAGAGCGACCCAAAGCCTACAGATACGCCATATGCATCGGCCGTCCTCGTCTGTATACGCCTGCTCAGCCAGAAGTCTCACTACGGAGTACAATCCAGCTGGGTGTCGCTTCCGCTCTTGCACGCCTCCGGGCCCACGCTTCAACCACACCGATCAACACCAGCACGCCAAATCGCATTTTACCGGTGTTCAAACAGCCACACAGTCAAACCCCGTCCGTAAATCATATCACACCGACCACGCAAACCCGCAAACCCCCAGTAGGCGCCCCGCGGCCCCATTCGCGACCGGCCCCAGTCCAGACCGCAGACGTGCATTGCGCAACCGCCAGCCCTACAGCACCACGATCCCCACGTTCCCCTCGGCCCTGAGATCAACAGGCACCTCTGCTTTGCCGCCATCAGAGCGTGTTGGTGGCGGGCAACTTTAATTGAACCTACCTGCAGCCCTCGCCCCTCGGACTTTTCGCTGTGAGCGCTTACGCTGCGTGGGGCCCGCCCGCTTAGGGGTTTGCTGCGTGCCTGGCAGTAGTCCATGTCCCGTAGGCGCGGCGAGGCGGTGGTGCGTCATGGCGAGGGATGTATGTATGTAGGGCAGTGATGGCACGCATGCATCCCACCTTCGCGCATAACGAACACGTTCTGCTGGAAGCGCCTGGCGCCCAAACCGCTGTGGCTAGGCGCTCAGCATCCGCATACAGCAGCTCAGTGTGCCAAAGGTAGTATTGCGTCCCTCGGTGCCGAATTCCATCTCTCCTCCTTGACAACCGAGCAAAAGACACCCCTCGCACCGTTCAGCTCCTCTGCAAACTCACCTCTCAGCAAACAAAAGGGCCTATCGAGTCTCGACATGTACGGCGACCGCTACTTTGCGTCTTATCTGCGTCTGCAACGCTGCCACACAGAACCGCGTTTCGAAACATCCGGCGAATGGAGAGCGCGGGACCAAAACAGAATATGCTGTGCAACGAGCTCGCGTATGCACAAGCAATATATCCTCTTCAGCGAGCCCATGAGAGCCCTAGAAGGTACTCGGCCCAGTTGGCAGTCAGCTCCCACGTGCAATGAGCTTAGCGTGTCCTTAACTCGGCATTTGGGATTTTAGGTTGTTCCGATAGGGGGACGAGCTACCATCTAAGTCTAAGTACGTATTCTTAAGTGTCCGGCTCTTGTACAGAGACCTCCCAACACTCAGAGCAGTGCATCTATCACCTACTATGCCAGTAGCTCACCCACGGCACACTAACCTCATTTTCCACAACACTGCAGTTTTAGCACGGCGGTCCTTAAAGGGTCCAGAGACTACTACATACTAATCAATATAGGTTCTTCTTGCATCGTCTTAGGAAGCTAGAAAAGTCTAACACTCTCTCTATTGTTGTGCAAAAGCCAACGATCAGTTCGGAGCTTTGATAAGCACCCTATCTTGCTCTAGTTTTTTTGCAAAGAGTTCCTCTGGGTACCATTGACGCAATGCGAACTCTTTGCTGATAACTAGCTTACAGCACACTGGAGGTTATGCTCAGTTGAAGTGCGGAAGTGAAGCCATGGCAGAAAAACTTGCAGGTCAACCGCCACTGGGCGCATAGACGGGTCTTCAGCTGCCAACTCTCCTTTTGCTCCCTTAGAATTTTAGAAGCTCTCATGCAAGATCCACGAAATCAAAGCACTTTTCCACAACCTATCTTCTCTTCTCTTCCAACTTCGCAAAGCGGTGTTTTTTCCCCGCGCAACCCGCGGGGTAAAAAACACCCACCCCATGATCACCGTCAACAAGGATACCTCCCCACCCACCAATAACCCGCTCATATCGAGCACGCTAGTACAGCACCCCCACCACTTTCGTTATCAGATTTTTCTACCCCTCCTTATCAGATCTTGATGCTCCCCCAACCATCGGACGCCCCCGAAACAACAGCGCGAAAAACCGACGAGTATCCCAAAAACTTTCGAAAACGGACTTGTTGCAAAAGTGTAACGGTTAATTCTTGAGAGCGATGTATATGTCGCTGATCTTGTTGAACGTGGTGGTGGGTGGGTGCGTTGTGCTGGTGCGGAGGTATAATCTACTGTCGCATTTGTTCACTGTGAGTTCGCCAGATGCGATGGATTGGAGACTGCTCGGGTAAGTAGATCAAGTTAATGATGACTGTGGATAGGTCCTGTTACGCCTGCGCTATCCAATTCGCGATATTGAGACCGGGCGATCGCTCCCGACGCTGCCTTTTGTGTTTCCGAACGGCCAGGGCAACATCGAGAAATATATCTATGGGCGTCAGAACAGCTTGAAGTGGGGTCTTGAATACGGGCCGCTGTATAGAATATGGTCCGGCTTCCACGGCGAAATGTTAGTGCCCACTCATGCTTTCTCTTGTCCATATTGCTGATGCTCATGCACTCGAAGCATAGTCACCCGTCCCGCGGACATCGAAGCCGTCTTTAGAGACTCCCACACACACCTCAAAGCGAACGCAAACGATAGCGGCTATCTGATGCACCAGCTCCTGGGCTCGTGTTTAGGCCTGGTGAGCGGTGCGGAGTGGAAAGCTATCCGTCGCGCTACTGAGCCACCGTTTGTGCGCACTGCAACCGAGTCGCAAGTCCAAGCCGTGGAAGGCTATGCGAAAGAGCATGTCGAATCGTTGTTTAGCAGCAAGCCGGGATCTGACTCACCGACGCGCACGCAACTGCACCCGCACGCAGACTTGCGCGTCTACCCTTTCCTGGCACTGGCGGAGATTCTCTACGGCGGATTGACGCCGGAACTGAAAGCACGCCTGCTTGCCATCATTCCTGGTCGTGATTCTGTTTTCAGATCGATTATTGTAGGCGGTTTGACACGGTTTCCGATCTCGCGCTTTCTGCCCCTTCCGGCTCTCCGTGAGCTGTGGGATTTCAAAAAGGCCTGGGCGTGCTGGAACGATGACGCACACGCCGAAGCACTGAGAAAGAGTGAGAGTGGCGAGACGCGCGGAGCAGCCCCGATCGTACAGATGTACGCATCCGTCGAGGAGGGCAGCATGTCACGCGAAGCACTTCTCCAGACGCTCGACGAGATGCTGTTCGCAAACCTCGATGTGACGATTGGCGGGCTAGCATGGGCGCTCGTGTTTCTAGCAGCTGACCCACAAGCACAGTCGAAACTGCGGGACCAGATTCGAACCGAGATGGCATCGGAGGATGGCAGGTCTGCGTACCTGATGTCTCAGTCGAATTACCTGCACCACATCCTCCTCGAATCAGGCCGTCTCCGCCCCGTCGCTGCATTCTCCGTTTCGCAATCCTGCCCTACGCCACGGCGCCTCGGCAACTTCGTGTTTCCCGCAGGAACGAAGTTCGTGGTGGACGCCAATGCGCTAAATGTGCGAGATCCGCTGTGGGCTCCCGACAACACTGCGTTTCGGCCGGAAAGATGGCAGGAGGGCGGTGTCCAGCGGGCGAAGGATGTGCGGTACTGTTACTGGCGCTTTGGATTTGGCCCGCGGGTTTGCTTGGGCAAGTACGTTGTCGATCTGATGATGAAAGCCCTGATTGTGGAGTTGGTGAGGGGTTTTGAGTTGAAGCTGGAAGATGTGGAGGGGAAAGCGTGGGCGTGGGAGCAGGACACTTGGGCGTTGGATCCGGCGATGAGGATTGCTTGTGTGAGGAGGAGTGAAGAGAGGGCGCGTTGATTGTGGGCGGTATGCTACTTGCGGGCAATTCTCGGGATAGTTCCTGGCGTGACTTGGTCCACGGCAGTGGAGCCGGAAGGACGCCAGCGTGACCTCGAGCAGTCTGTGGTTCGTATGACGCAATTGATAAAGCCTAGTATTAGCGATGATGGGGAGCATCTAATACTAGGCCCTGAAAAGCTATAACTTGATACTACCTACGGCTTCAACTTCACTGAAATCACGTGCGTGTGGGGACAGTGCCTACTGAACTGGATAGAAACGCGCCAAAACAACTGAGAGCATCCCAGTGAAACGTTTGTTTTGGTGCAAAAATCGGGTTACTCCTCCAAATTTGAAAAGGGAAATTGCCTCCGGAGCTTGGTTCTCTAGTACGATCTTAGCTGCGAAAACACTTCACGATCCGCCACCACGTCCGCGTTTTCCAATTAAAGTGGGTGATAATCATACAATTACTAAACAGTAAGTAGAGATATTTAATATGTCAATAAGACCAGCCCAACACCCTATTCTACAGTTACAATCCACAAAACCTCTGCACGTCTCAACCCAATCCTGGAAACAACACGTTAATCCAGCCCCACATCACTCTTTCAAATTCAACTCGGGATACTCGGGCAACTTCCACGCAACCTTCGTCTCCCCCGCTCCCATCCCCCCCATCAACCGAAGAATCCCCAGCCCATTCACCGCCCACAACACATTCTCCATTGCCCAAATCGCCAGCCTGGAAGACGGCATCGTCGACGGGCTCCAAGACCCGGATAGCTTCATCCACTCGTCGATCGGGCCGCGCATCGTCTTCTCGTATCCCTGGAGGGCGGTGCCGACATCGTTGCCATGGCGGGCAAGTTCGCCGGCGAGGACGTACGAGCCGACGAGCGAGGCCGTCGTCCCCATGCCCGTGAAGACGCTGGTGCAGAAGCCTGCGTCTCCGACGAGCACGACGCGGCCCTTGTGCAGCGCGTCCATTTTGACCTGGGCGAGTTCGTGGCCGTAGAAGTCGTTGCTGGTTTTGAGGCCGCGGAGGAGGCGGTCGGATTGCCAGCCGGCGTCTTTGAACATGTCGATCCAGGCGGATTTCTGCGTGGCCAGCGGCTCCTTGTTGAGGCGCTTGAGGTGCTCCGTGTTCTTCATGGTGAAGAGCCAGGCTTGTGTCGTGGCTGGGTTTTTGCCCGGTCTGGTCACCATGCCCTTGGCGCCCGGGACGAGGCAGGATCTGGCGACGCCTTCGTCGCCCGCTTCGTGCGGGATGGTGTAGTATGCGGCGAAGACGTTGAGGGACTGGAACGCTTGGTCGTTGACGGCCTGGCCGAAGGCGAGACGTCTTGTTTTGGACCACTGGCCATCTGCGCCGACGACGAGATCGAATCGCCTCTCTTGGCCGTCGGTAAAGGTGACATCCACACCGTCTTCGTTTTGTGTAAGCTCACTGATCGTCTTCCCGAACTCGTACTTCAGTCCACCGCCCTCGCCTCTGTGTTTGTCCAGCTTCGCACTCAGGTCGACACTAGCATCGTAGAACGTCTGCACTAGGTCTCCCCGCATGATCTCACATTCGCTCAGGAAGTTAGGTCGGTCTTTTTCATCGGGATAGTCACTGACGCCAAAGTGTGCTATCGGCTGTCGGCGTGAATTCTCTATCTGGAAGCCGGTTTCGACGACGCGGTGGGCGTTGATGGTGTCCAGCACACCCATCTTCCGCGCGATCGTTGGCCCTTGAAGCTTTAGGTCAATCTGCTGTCCGGTTGCGCGTAGTGTGGGATGTCGCTCCAAGACCGTGATGGTGTGCTTAGGATTGGCTCTCTGCATGAGGGTCGCAAACGCCGGTCCGCAGATGCCAGCACCTACGACGAGAATGTTGAGAGGCATGGTGTAGTTTCGCGTATAACACTCGGTTGTGTAGTTTTGGCTGGTCCGAAGTAAAGTAGGAAAGACCTTCATGATGATCAATATGTAAAATATATTCTTTTCCTTATATACATTGGTCTTCGGCTGCAGTCGGATTTAAGACCGCATAACTGCTAGTTTTTGAAGAGTCTCTGGTAGCGATCTATAGCAATCCGACCCCCCTTTACCAGTATTGCGACGAAAGTGGATGGCTGATCGGATATGCTGGAGATGTCTGCTCGGCTACGGAGCGGGTCCGACAACCCCGGTCCGATGCTAGTATATCTACTTCTGCCATCGATTTCCCTTCATTGTCGCTCTGGCTGGGCTGCTTCAGCATCGGCTACTGGACGCGTAGCAGTTACCAATCACGCCTTTTGTCAATCCTGGACCCTCCGCCAGCCCGGTATCGCAAGGAATTGTATGATAGAGTAGGCAAATCACCTCCTGGGGAACTAGTCTTCATCGGATCATGGTTCGAGAGTACAAATAATTGTATTTCTCTCCTGGGGCAACTGAAAACTGAAACCATTTCTGATCTTATGATAGACACTCTGCTTCATGGTTGACCGCTTCATTGTGCAACATAGGGCCTATGTGCTTAACCAAAAAGTCCGCAGAGTGGTGTATATTATGCCTTGCAAGCCTATCACTATACTGTTATGCCGTCTGCAGACGAAATTCGGATCGAAGCAAGTCGCTCAACTAGTTCGCCGTTTTCTAGAACCGGAATCCCTTTCCGAAGACCGGTCCTAGATCAGTCCGCTCATTGTTTATTGCGACCTCTGCCATCGCATCCTCAGAGTCAAACGCAGCTAGCAGCTTATTGATCCGCACCTGGCTCTGATCGAACATGACCTGACACGCGAGTAACAAGATGCTCCTGGTCATGAAGATGTCCGGCGCGACCGCCGTCCGGAAATAGCAGTCTGGGAACTCGAAGCTAAATGGAATAGTCTCGATATCGACATGGGCTATTGCGCGGGCGAAAGAGCGATCCCGATCGCACATGAAGAAGGAGGCGAGGCATTTCTTGGCACAGAAGAAATCAACGTGTTCGGCATCCGCCGTGAGTTCAAGACTCAACAGATTGGAACCAATTATGTTAAGGACCGTGGTCAGAGCCGAGACGTAGGCCGCTGCACCTAGGTCTACACGTTGCCAGCTGATTGCCCCGGAAGCGGGTTGCGTGACCAGATCGGCCGGGTAGTAGAGGAGATCTATGACAATGTGGCGAAGTTCCTTCCAGCGATTCGACTGAATGGGTGGGTCAAAGTACTGGATAGGCGCTGGTCCCTCGACTGCTTCTTGCGTGTCTGTAGGTTGTACATCAGGGATGCTGCTGATATAAAATGTGTTTTTGCGGAAGAAGACAGGATGAGCTTCATCGTAGATCTGCCGATTGACTCTCAAGATGACAGGATGGAGACCGTATCTTGTCGCTCCCCGGGAGGTCTTGCCCTTGACAGGCCTGTCCGCAAGAAGAAGATTATCGTACACCACGATCCGAAGCTCAGCCGGAAGGGTGTGTAGGAAGTAGCATGGGGCGGATGCGGATGTGGTATCGCTATCAGGACGCATCACGGAATCCCAAATCGTAGTGGAGAAGTTGCGTTGGAGCGTTGGCCGACGTTGACAATTTGCGGATGACGTCTCCAGGGCTGGTTCGATAACGTTGGGTACCGCGGGGAAGACCGACGCGTGAAGAAGAGCAGAACAGCTTCCAAAAGGTCGTTCTCGGGAGGCCTGCAGAGTAGTGTATTCAATCGAAGCAGAGGCAGTAATGAACGCCAAACGTTCGCGGAAGTGTGATGGAGAAAGTGACGTACGTGCTTTCCTTGCTATGCATGCTCGCCAAGATACTTCGGAGCAGGCGCGCAGCTACTTTACTCCGGAGCATTTCAATTTCACTGCATAAAACAGCAGACATCCTGTACAACGCTACGAGATTTTCTACAAATAGATAGCATCAGACGCTGAGTTACTACAACTCAGTTAATTTTGCCTGTAAGCGTCTAGTGCGCGAAGGATTACTCGCGTTACTCTTACTAGAACATATATGCCTTACCAGCATGTTTCACGCCCGTGGTCATGTCTGTCCGGGGTGCTAAAGAGGCAGATGCCTGATTTAAGGTATTAATTAATAGGGTAAGAACCAAGAATTCAAGCAAGATGTTATCCATATCCATATTATCACACGGATAATTTTTGCATACATACCGAGACTGGTGAGAGACATGATATGATACCGACGCCACGCCATTCAACAATTCTCCAAAATTATCCGAATTGTTTGCTGTAATCGCACCTCATCTGTTGAGTTCGAGTAGTCTACCCAGAAGTCTCAAGGAGAACAAAACCTCTCGACCAGTCGCTTGCTCAATCTAGCCCAGTTCAAGTTCGATCAGATGTATCTCCTCGCTCACTCAAAAAGCGCACAAAGAAGCAAAGGAAATCCCCCAAAACAAGTTTGAAAAAACTACCACTAACACTGCACTAATGGTACAAGTCTCTCTATCCGTCGTGAGTCATGAGCCGTCGCCATGCGTGATTGTCGTTATCGTATCCAAGAAAAGCAGAACCAGTGAGCTAACAGCGGTGTTCCTTGGATTTTCAAAATCCCGATTCAAACCTTCAGTAACCAGTTCAGCATCTCAATCGCGAACCCTGCTAGAACGCCTTCTCCTAATAGAGCGACGGTGGTCGTCATCGGATTCAGAATCGCTCGAAGTGTCAAATCGATCCTCCCTCCTTCTATCTCGGGATGGTGATCTGGAATAGTCGCGTCTCCCGCTGCTACGGCGACTTCGACTAGCTTCTCGGGGGTCCCTTTTTCTGTAGGCGCGACACCGAATTAGTAAATTTCTTCAAGGACATCCACCAGATGCTATATCTACACATCTCGTAATGACTTTGCCATCGTACTTACTTCTCATACCGCTTCTCCATTTCTTTGCCGCCGAATGCTCCGATCGCCGCACCTGCAAGAGTACTTAGCGTCCCCTTACCCATAGCATTGCCAACAAGTCCCCCAGCTAACGCACCTCCCACCGAAGCCGCCAAGTCCTTCTCACGCATGTCAAGGTTATCAAACCTATCACGTAACTGATCAGTAACGCGACTGCGAGAGCGGCCATGGTGACCAGCAGACCTTGCCCTGTGATGCTTTCCATCGCCATTACGACGACGGTGCGAGGACTTGGGTCTGCCGTGGCGGTCCGGTGGTGCAGCGAAAGCGAGCTGGGCCTGATCATCAGGGCGCGGGTATTGTGCCAATGAGGGTTGAGAGCGCGATTCCTGTCGGTAGAAGGGTGGCGGAGTTGGATAGTTGTTCCCCAAAGACCTGTTGACAGGACTAGGAGGCGTATACTCTGCAGGGTTGTAGGGTGCGTAGCCGGCGTTGGGTGGAGGAATGGAGGCATTTGGCGGGGGCGCAGAGTAGCCACCTGCAGGAGTGTACTTCGCTGCAGAAGAAGATGTGTAAGGAGGTGAACCTAGGGGCTGAGGAGGGTTAGTGGCTGAGCGATGGATCAGTGCCGCCAAAGGCGGTTCATAGGACGGAGTGAAGACTGTCTGAAGCGGAGAGCCGCGGGCGAGAGCGCCCAGAGAAGGAGAACGCGGGGGCATTGGAAGGGTCGACTGATTCGAAAGAGATCGGTTCATTAAAATCGGCGGCCAAGGACGCTTCCGAGTGTGTGGAGGTCCTGGTGGAATAGTCGCGCTTCGAGAACGAAAGACGTCATTTACCTGAGGCGCATAACCGTACTCGGGCTTCGCAGATGATGCCCGACTGTCGTAGGCGTCGTGATCTCCATCGGCCACCTGCGCCGCACTCCCAGCTACCGGAGGAGCATAGTCCTGCGGGTTGTAGGGCCTGTACTCTGCGTTCGGCGGCGGAGGAAACTCAGGGCCGCGTCGCGCTGGCTCCTGGCCGTACTCATCGTATCTTCCGTCCATGTCACTGTCACGGTGACGGTGTCCCCCACGGCTTGCGCTGCGACTCAAGCTGCGTCCCAAGCTCTTCGCGCGGCCGCGTCGCTCTTTGCGGCGGTATTCGCGGTCGTAGTCGGTGTCGTCGTAGTCGGTGTCGTCGGAGTAATCGCTCGGAAGGCTGCGGTCTCGTCGCGATCGGCGTGCGCTGCGTTCGCTGTGCCTTTGCTCGCTTCTGTGATGGCTGTCGCGGGACTGCTTGGACGACTTTGCGTTCTTGCTGTCGGACGGCTTGAAGACGCCGCCTGGAACCGAGTGCCAGACTTTGTCGGGAATCTTGTCGACGCCGTAGCTCAACGCCTTGAAGGCTAGTACAGACATGGCTCAGAGGGGCGCCCCACGGGCTGGAATCCGGTTCCGATGCTGGTGTCGCCGTTGACGTCGGGGCACAGCGGCGGAGCAGCTGTGATTGGAGAGAACGGCCGCACTGTACCGCGGCGAGCCTGACGGAGGCTAGCGGGCGGAGAGTGGTCCGTCGAGAGGAGGTTAGAGATAGAAAAGAGTGTGTCGAAGGATGCAATATATTTTGCGGTGAGAGGTGGGTGTTGTGGGCAGCTGCTGCGTGTGCGGAAAGAGGCACTCTTAAGCCCACCCCTCGCAGACGGAATAACGGCAGGAAGGGATTCTCGCCGCGGACCTTACCGCAAGTACTCTGGCCCACGATGTCTCTGATACGTGTCGCACCGCTGCAGCAAAACGGCCTTACGTGTGACTGAACGAATGACGTCAGTGTGGCCCCGCCATGCGCCCGGGCCTCTCACAAGAGCCGCAGCAAACTGTCCCCACGAAGATCGTCGAGCTGCCTCCGACGACATTCGTTCGCCTAACGAAAAGCACTTCTTTGCGCAGAGATATTCTCGGGCTTTCCAGATTGGACTCGTCGGACGGTGATAATCTGACCCGTCAAGCGTCCGCCACCAGCAACAAAACGCTCACGTCAATATGGCAGAAGTCTTCCGCATGGCCCCCGTGGCCACCTGCATCATTTCCCAGCACCCGACGCCACAGTGGGGACACCAGTCGGGAGATAGTCTGAGGAGACAGCATTCTTCACATTCCCATCCGGGACCCGACTGACAAACGCTGGCAAAACACCTGGCCCTCTGAGCAACGGCCCACAGCGGATAGGAGTGTGTATCCATTCGCAAAGCCCAAAGATGCCGGATTCCTCGTTGTACACTTGAGACACAGTCGATATCCGCGCGAGGGGACGTTCGATGACGAAATTTCCTCAGTGGCTCACCGCTGTTTCCCCATTGTGGTCACACGGTGCTCTGTACACTCTTAGCTGATGCAGTGGTATCGTAGAGCTTCTACATGGTTGCTGACATACTCTTACAGTCTTTCAGGCATATCTGGAACTCAATCTATGCATGTGTTCGAATTCAAAAGAGTTCACACCGATCCTGCTTCATTCCGGACTCAACAAGCCTGCAATCCTAGCAGGGCGTTCTATTATCCCACTACCCACCTAGTTCCACACGCATGTCGTTGTATAACTCATAGCCAACTCTTGCTCGGTACTGGATGTTACCTAAATTCGACCTTCGTACTCGTGGGGCGTGCGCAGACTGTCTAGAAGACATTGACGGCTATAGCATGCCATGCCACAGAAAACTTGTACGTTCGAAGTTGAACAATCGTCAATTGAACATCTAGGCTACGGGAATGCAAAGTATTCGGCATGTGCGGGTGTTGAAGTGTGCAGTGATCGCGCTGGCCAATCAGCTCGCTTCCAAGGTTGATTGGTAATAGTCATCGGGTGCCGGCAATGGCCGCTATGACGGCAATACGGCAATTGAGCTGCGAAGGCTCGACGCAACACGGGTACGAAACGCAACAAAAGTCTTCCCCCGCGCCATATCTATTCGCGATTTCTACGCTGCCCAAAACATAACACACAGGCACCGCGGCAACCATGTCTCTCCCTCGTTCAGCCGGTGCGCTCGCCCAACTGTCGTCCTCGGCGTCGCTTACTTTCGCCGCTCGCTCATTCGCACCACGCAGGTGTCCACAATGTCTCCGCATGTTCTCCTCCTCCAGGCCATATAGTCAGTCGTCCAAACGCAAACTCCAGACCGCAAGCGCATACCACCCTTCGACCCTGCAGCAACAGCTGCCACCCCGCAACTTCGGCGTACCACACACTTCAATAGCAGGCGGTACGCCAGAAGTCAGCGGCTCAACATCACCACCTGAGCAGCAGAATGCTGCTGCACCAGAGGATCGCCCGAGCGCAATCATGTCCGAAGGCGAAGCCCAAGCGAGCGGCGCTGTACCAGCTACGAAACCTCTTAGACCCCGTCGATACAATTTTGGTCCCCGCAAAGCGACAATAAAGCTATCGCAATCTGCTGTGACGCATTTACGGGAACTGCTCAACCAGCCAGAACCGAAGCTCATACGGATAGGCACAAGGGCAAAGGGGTGTTCAGGGCTGGCATACCATCTGGAGTACGTGGACAAGCCGTCTATGCTGGACGAACAGGTCGTACAAGACGGAGTAAAGGTCCTGATAGACAACAAGGCACTTCTGAATATCATTGGCAGTGAGATGGACTGGTTAGAAGACAAGCTGAACCAGCGATTCGTTTTCAAGAACCCGAACATTAGTAAGTCAGCTTTCTTGCGATTCGCAACTGTTACTAACGTATAATAGCTGAGCAATGCGGATGCGGCGAGTCTTTCAGTGTATCATAACGCTCACAACCAGTTCATTGTACATACTTCGGCATCGTTTAGCGCAGCATGGTAGGCGTTGCACCTCGGCATTCTTTGTATCCATAGACGACACACGATCCTCCCAGCATTAGAATTTCCCCGGCTCAAAATCTAAAACTTTAATCTCTTGCACCAGCTCTTTTACAAACGTGACGAACGCAAGATGCTCCGGATCTTTGTTCAGATAGTACTCGCGGTCTTCGTCGTTCTCAAATTCGACTACGAATCCATGCGTCAGAGCACCCTGGGGAGATAATCAGCTTCTCGGGGTATTATAGTAGGATTGGGCATGAGCTACGGCGTGCCCTTCCGGGCTGTTGTTTTTGCCGCCCACAGATGACTTCAGATATGGTGTCTGAGTTGTTGGGTGCATGCATTTTTCGCGGAGGCCGAGCATGCGTTTACATGCCTGGAAATGCATCGGTCAGCGTCTTGGGTGGTCTATTTCTATTTGGACTCGCATGAACATACGTCGTCAATTTGCTTCGGTGTGGTAGTAGACTTCCAGCCAAAGAGGACAATGTGGACGATCGCCATGTTGCCGTGCTGGACTCGTCAAGATCTCGAATTTAGCTAGGCCTTTCAATCGGGAACAGCTTGAGTGCGTGAAAGCCTTACATACATACGTGAAGTCTAGATTTATAATCCCATAGCGCCCGCCAATTATTAAGTAGTCTAACTCCGTTCATGACGTTTAGGGTGCCAAGCATTTCCAGTCGCGGACCAACACCGCAGGCTTCACGCGCAAGACTTCCGAAACTTCGCGTCTGACCATGCCAACCATGGCCGTAACTACTCTTCACCCTGACTGAATCAATTGGACCACCATCATCATCAGCCATCTTGTCCATCAGCTAGACTGAGGCGCCCCCGAACCCCGCCGTGCAACTCGTGAACCCCGAGCGACCACCACCATGGCAGCCACGAAGCCACTCCCCGATCAACTCATCTACCTGATCATACGCTTCGCCGCGTCAATCCCGGATCTTCCGATCCCGATCCCTTCTCCACGGACCACGACAACCCTCTCGTTGAAGCAGCTCATCCGCTCGAACCTCCCTCCTACCCATAGCTCTGCGCGCCAACGACTCATATACGCCGGCAAGGTCCTTGCCGACACAGCACCGTTAGCGACCTCTCTACGGCTCCCGCCACCTCCACCGCCTCGAGATGGAACATATAATGAGCACGGGCCGGGTAGCAAGGGGAAAGGCAAGCAGCCAGTATGGGATGCGCCGGCGGAAAGCAGCAACGCGATAGAAGCGCCGCAGGACGCAAAGAAGTACTACATCCACTGCTCTCTCGGCGACGCGCTCTCGCCCGCCGAACTCGCCTCCGAAGCCGCCCTCGCCCACGCGTCGGAACTGTCGCTGCAGCAGCAGTACCAAGCCACGCAAGCAGCCCCGACGCATCGCCGGTCCAGCAGCAGCGATACAAGCAGCAGCGGAGACGGTGTGCGCAGGCGCAACAGTCCAACCACTACCCCTACACCCCAAGGCTTCGACAGGCTCCTCGCCTCGGGCTTCACAGCGCAAGAAGTCGCAACCCTGCGCTCGCAGTTCCAGAACAACCTCTCGTACACCCACACCCCAGACACGATGCCCAGCCAGGCGGAAATGCGCGCCATGGAAGACCGGTGGCTGGACTCGACGGCCACAGATCCTTCGCCGGCGCTGACGGGCGAGGCGGAAGCGGGGTGGGGTGCTGGGTTCACGGTCGAAGAGGGCGGGCTGGATGATATGCTGTTTGGATACTTGACGGGCTTCTTTTGGCCGCTTGCGGCGCTGATTTGGGGGTTTAGAGAGGAGGGGTTGTGGCCGCGGCGGCGGCAGTTGGCGGTTGTTATGGGGGTGCTGTTGAATGCTGGGTTTGGGTTTATGAGGTGGAGTTCTTGAGGGGAGGGGGTTGAATAACAAGGGTACGTAGGGTAGGGTAGGACTGCGTGTGCTCAATCACATCATGCATAGGAGTTCGATGTTACTTTGCGTCACTAGCAGAGAGGAACCTTTTCTGAGAACATTCTGTGGTCGATTTACGTTTGCGCTCGCACGAACGACTTGAATGTCTTGCCCAGCGCGGAGAGGTTCGGGTACACTTACCAGGCCTCTCAGCCCCCAAATCTGGCACGACTTGCTCAGTCTCCCTCCTCCGAGTCGAACGCTTGCGACATCTTGTGCAGAGGTTGGCGCAATCGGCCTGACTACTCGATACATACTTGAACTCTTGCCTCCACCGGCTGCCGCCATCTGGAAGACTTTACCGTGATATTACACGCGTATACTCGGAGCGTAATTCCAGATTCAGTATCGAAGATAGTTCAGTATCGAAGTGAGCTATGGCCGCCGCGACTCCAGTTTCTCGTGGCAAATCACCAGTGCAAACCCATCACCCACACTTCCAACTTTGACATATCTAGCAAGAAGAGAATGCATTTTAATGCCTTTATTGCAGATTCAAAGAGCGTTAAAGTCACCACCCTTCTCATGGTAATTATACAGCAATAAACGTCTGTGTTCTTTTGCCACCAGGCCAACCTCCACTAACTGCAGCCGCCTCAGCTCATCGTGGTAGTAAATATCCGCTACGGTGTACGTTATGAAGCACTGAGGAGGCAACTCAGCACCATTTACAGGGTTAACCTTCAAAGGCTCAGATCCGGCGCTGTGCCGGATTGGAGGCTCGGCGCCTGTGTAAATGTGATTCATAATCGAGGGGTCCATGATGGCTTTCGGTAAGGTCCGGATCAGGCTGTTAGGGAGTACGTTAGCACTCGTAATGAGAAGAATTGGTGTAGAGCCTAGGACTTACAAGCACACGCTGTACTTGCCGCAGTTTTTGAGCACAACGTAGCGTTCGATGTGGGGGTGGGTGGGGGCGGTGCTGGATTCTGCTGGCGATGACACAGTTATCTGGAAGACCTAGATTCACGGGATTAGCTCCTATGCGATCTTTAAGAAGCATTTAGGATTAGGGGGTGTGGTCTATAAAGTGGATGTGGACGTACTCGACCGGTGACGAAGAATTGCTCAGTTTGAGAAGGATAAACTCGTGCAGACGCTGCCTGGTTTCAGTATGTTATTCTTCTTTGATCAATCCTTTCCCACTGACCGTCAGTACTTTGTTGGCCTCTAGCAGTGCTTTCTCTGTTCAGACTTGAGCTGTTCCTTTTTCTATTTGGGTCCTTGTGTGGCTCGTCGTACTCCAAGGCTCCAGCTGAGGGTTCCTGCTGTTCTAGCTTGCCCCTGCCCCGGTCCGACATCCTCAGGTCAGAAGGTGGAGGTGCGGGGTTTTCGTTCATCTTGAAATCCTTGAGCAGGCCGAATGTATGTGCGGTGAGATTTGGACGGGGAAATTTCGAGGCAGGCGGGATAGCATGTTGAGCTGGGAACTGGGGATTGCTGGACAACGCAGTGGCAGGAGGCATTGCATCTGATGAAGGCCAGTTGTCCCCATCCACGGATGAGTGCGTGGATGGAGTCACGTCCCGACTGCTAGATTCGCGAGCGTGGGGTAACTCGACCGCGTTAGGTGTATCCTTCGTATCTAGCCCAGGGTTATGATCGATTTCACTATTAAATGACTTCTGAGGTTCTCTGTAAGGGGAGTGAGCGTGATCTCTTCGCCTTCGCAAAGGTTTAGAAGCTTCAGAAGGTCGCCTCGAGAACGCTTGACGTCCTCGTTCTCCGGGATCACTTAGGCCAGAATCTCTCTTCCACGGATCAGTCGACGCAGGTTCAGAGCCATCTTCTGCACTGGGATCTGAGACGAGCACGAAGCGCCTTTCTTCATCATCAGAGCCTGCATAAGGCTGATTTATCTCCTCAATGATAGGATATTGGTTGATACCGCCTCGCGCTACGTCTTCGCCGCTAAGTTCATCCTCGTCTACTTCCTCTACATAGGAAGATTTTGGAAAATGTGATGGGCTTCGAAAGGCTGATTCCTGCACTTTTTGGCGTTCTTTTTCGAGTTGAGCGTGTTCGCGGCGCTCAACATCTATTTGTTGGTCGGTTTCTAGCAGATGACGTCTTTGTTCTGCCGCACTAGCTTGGGAGACAGAGCGTCGGCGACTATGAGGTCTTTGCTCTTCCGCATCTTCTTCACCACGTTGAGAGATAGAGCGTTGGCGACTATAAGGTCTTTGCTCTTCTGCATCATCTTTAGAGACCAAGCGTCGGCGATGATGACCACGTCGAGAGATAGAGCGTCGGCGACTATAAGGTCTTTCCTCTTCCGCATCATCTTCAGAGATAGTGTGTCGGCGAAAATGAGGTACCACAGTACGGGGTGATCGAGAACTTCTTCTACCGGTTCCCCCTCTCACTTTGCGTAGCTCTGTCTCAAGAATCCACTCGCCGTTCTGGAAAAGTTCCCCGTGTCCGTTTCTTAGCTGGTACTGCCAAGAGGTTTCTGAGCTGTCGAGGCGGGCTCGGGACACTGTAAGGCTTTCTTTCGTCGGGTACATGCCATCCTTGCGGATTATCATGGTCACAATTTCATGAGTTTGATATCTAGGTAAGTGGGGTTTCAAAACGTGTTCTCGATCACCAGATCCATACCCTTTTTCAGGACTGGCTCTGTCGTCCACGAGCTTTGCATCATCTATTATAGAAGGGTTAGTAGAAGACCAGCTGATATCTCTGCTTCTAGCCGTCTGGATACCTGGTCCAACACTGGGGTTTGGCGAAAGCGTAGCTCGACGTGAAGGATACGGAGACCGGCCTCTGGAAGTGTCTCGCTGCTTATCCATTTCCTCGAGCTCTTCGAACTCTTCACCTCTCAATCTCTTATGCCATCCCATCGGAAGAACACCTCTTATATCTTGGCCCCTATAGTCCATGATACCCGGGCTGACACTAGGGGTTTGAGTAAAGCTAGCTCGACGTGAAGGCGTCGGCGAAGAGTGTGTTGGTGTCTTATCAAGTAGAGGCTCGGGTGGTATTTCGACTCTAAATTTCCTATCTCTTCTATAGTGGGCGTCGCGCGCGGCGGCGAGTGGTTGGTGGTAATGGAATTCTTCGTCGTAATGGTCGTCGTTGTAGTCCTCGACGTGCGCCTGCTGCGACATGGCGATGGGGGAGGCCGTGAGAATCCTGTGTTGCAAATCTCGTAGACGCAGCTGAGAATCAATTCTAGAGTTGCTACTAGATTGGTACCGAAGCGACTCCTCAATTTTAGTCTTCGCTTGCACGACATCTGAGATATCTCCAGTGTGATCATATCTCCTTAACATAAGAGCTGCTAGATCCAAAAGCCGCGATTCCATCCTATGATTCGGATCCACAGTAAGGGCAATAGCATGTTCAACAGCCATTATAGCCTCTTGGAGGCTTATCATAGACCCCGTGAGCTCGAACCGTTCCTTAAGGCTAGCGCCCAAGCTGTCATACATCAACGCATGGTCTGTAGAACCCGGATTCTTTTCTAGAGTGAGGGCTTTTTGAACTATCACGATATCTTCGTCAAGATTATCGATCTGTTCCCTCAAACGCGCAAGTCTTTCCTCGGGGTTGTTCGAAGACTCGTTCTCACTATGGGCCTGGCCCAAGCCGTTGCCCATCGGATCCCATGTTCCGCTATACTGTGGGTTGAGGGAAGGCGAGGCCATGGTGTATGATGATACCGATGCACCAGACTCAGAGGAAGCATAAAGGATTGGCGGCTGGTCCTGGTCGAAATCTGCCTGAGCTTGAGAAGAAGCACCTCTGCTCTCCGCGAAGTAATCGAGAGCTAGAAGAGCGTTATCGCGAGCATCCGCAAGAGATTCGAGGATCAGGGCTTCGTCTTGAGGAACTTGCAGCCGCGCTATGGCATCCTCAACGATTGCTTCTGATGGATATCCCGGGACATCCTGTTCAATGGGTCCATCGCATGATTCCAGCTCTTCAAACCACTTTGAGAGCTTTTGTAGAGTGTCATCAGATAAAGGCATAGATACTCGTTCGAGACGTGAGTCTAGCCAGGGAAGAGAATGCAGGGAGAAATCGTGCACATGGTCGGCAATATGTTCCAGAAGCGCTTCAGGCTCAAGGTCCTCCGGTTGCGGCTCTAACACGCAAAGCGGGCATGTCTTGAATGATATGGGATCGGATCTAACGCATATCGTCAATAACCTAGACGCGTCGTCCTCTGAAACGGCATCTTTGTGTAAGTCTCTGAGATGTGACATAAAGTCAGCAGATGCAAAGAATACAACTGCACTCCCTGCATTAGTGCATGCAAAACATTCCCAGTAATTCAAGGACTTGTGTTCCGTTTGGAGGTGTGCTTTCCATGCATCACGAGTGACAAATAAAGGATCCTCCATCGAGCAATCTGGGAAGAGGCATGTGTATGGACACAAGTCTGCAGACAGATGCTTTCTATCAAGCGCGGTGTTAGATTATTACTTGAATAAGCATAACTGTACAGTGCACCTACCTCCAGTGCCAGCGATCTGCTTGTAGCGAAGGTAGTGTGAAGTAACAACAGGGGCAACGGAACGTCTGTCTATCGTCAGACATACTTGGTGGATGTGGCCATCCAGACTTCTGGAGAGAAACCGAAGCCCGACTCAAGGCTTGTTGATGGGTCTGCTTCTTCTCGAAATTGGCAAGATCAATTTTCCCCTCCGAGGGTGCCGTGCCAGTGATGGTAGATGCACCTCCGAATTTTGGTTTAACCAGAGGGTGTGGTTCTTCCTTCAGTGGTTGCTGCTTGATCACCGCGTTCTGTTCTGTAGCCATCATATTCGCCTGCTCTGGGAAGAGAACTGTTTGAGCGACCGCCAGTTTCCCTGCATGTTTCCGTTGGTACCAAAATCGGTTGCGACGCCGAAGGTTGGCAAAGATGAGATGCTCCAAAACTTCTCGCTGGTGCGGATCCAGGTTCTGGAATTCTGAGTCAAGCTCGAATCCGTTATGTTGGTGCACTGTAGAATCATGTCGTGCCGAATGGAGGAACAAGTATGCGAACAGGTGAGCCTTCAACTCTATCAGGTCTTCAATGGGGATCTTCTTAGAGTGCTTGTGAGTTTGGTTTCCTAGGTTCCTGAAATCTTCATATGTGAAATATGCGTCGGCTTTTCGTAATCGTGAGGCAGTTCCCGATGACCTTATGAGCATCCCTAGGCGAATAGTTTGATCTAATATTGATTCTACGTCGTTCTTCGCTTGCTGAAGTGGCGGTAGACATGGCTCTAGTTGGCTTGAGTCTGCAGAGCTGGTGCTTGATTCATCTGACCATGACAGGAAAGGATCTGATTCGTTCGTGGATGAAGCCTGAACTCCGACTGGTTCTGAGAGCTGATTAGGCTCGTTATCGTCAATTAAATCATCATGAATTGCGGATCCTGCGTTTCTATAAGCGGCATACCAACACAATGGGATCATACATGCCGATGTCTACACACAGGTCCACAAATGTGACTAGAGTGGAAAGAAGACCAAGTACCACAGCGCGAACATCTGGCTGGGACTCAAGCCGTTGATCTAGCGAGGCAAGTGGCTTCGCAGATGCACCGACGCCTGATGCCCATAGATTGAAGTCCATTAGTCGGTTTTCAGCCCACTCGTCTTGCATGAGATCCTTAACATCGAGACATCGCTCCAGAGCTCGACGAGACGCAGAGGTGGCGCTAGAGATGGTCCAGGTATGGGCACTAGCAGGGTCTATCACTTCCATGGTGGTGCTGGAGGTGTCTAGTAAGCTCCCGCGACGAGCATGTTGTTCTCAGATCAACACTGGAATACTCTGCCGAGTCCTCGTAGGATCATGATTCTTCTGTGAGTTGGCTACTCGAGGCACGCACTGAGTGTTAGCGACTTATTCGATCTCTCTGTCCGGACATTCGTGGGTATAAGGTGCGTTCTCAAATAGAGACAATGATATTGTAACAGGCTAGGCTGGATGGTATTGCTGAGGTCTGATGCCAAGTGTGAGGGGGTGAAGGCGCCCGGGCGCGCTTTCCCCGCAGCTCAGCCCTAGCCTAGCCCGATGTGCACACTCAGCCAAACCTCCTTCTTTGCGGCCGTCGGCTACACATCTCAACTCACCCCAGCCGCTCTTGATGGATAATCAGGAGCTATGGAACTTGGCCATCATCGTTACCGGTAACCTGGCCGGCGTTGCTGCGGACGCTGTGAGGACAAACCCGACGGCGCGTGGACAGCAAAAGCTGGATAGAATCAGGATTCTCAATCTCGGAGTCCTTGCAGCCAGACTGATCGAGGTCCGATTTACACTAGAAGACCCGCGATCATGCAATTTGGAAGTAATATCCAGGCGCCTTCCGAGGTTCCTTGGTCAGCTAGAAGCAGTCTGCACGGTTCGTATATCCAAAACGGCATCTCAGTTATCAATGCCTTGGACTGATAGGTGCTTAGTGGCCTGTCAATCCTCAAGCAAGCGGTCTCTACGCAACTCATAACGATGGAGTTGTGCCATTTCCTATCCTCCAAGCACTTCTCCAGCCATCTCCCCAGATCCGCATGGGTTTTCAGTCATCACTATCAGAATTTGCTGCTTCTGGAGGGTCACGTCTTGGGAAGTTCATGTCTAATCTTGAAAAATTTGTGGGCACAAAACGGGTGGTTGCGGAACTGGTACAGACCCAAACTAGCGTTGACAGGTGGCAGATCGATCAAATTATGCCCCCTGTCGAATACCCTCCGCAGACGAACGAGCTCCTGTACAAGACGTTACTACAACACTCCAATTGCACATGCTTGTTAGATGATTCTGGATCTTGTTCAGTTCAGAGGCACTGGACAAGGCTCCGTCTGGTGGACAAAGCCCGTTCCACCCAGGAAGATATATTCTTTGATATGGTGTTTTCGACAACACCTGCAACCCCGCCTCCCGAGGTATTGGTGAAGTGGCAGCAGTTACGATTCGAAGTCCCAAGGTATGGCCCGATTCCCCCAAAGTACAATTGCCCCGTGCTAACTAGCTACGGCTTAGACGGAAAAGACAGATACATTTTGCGGACCAGGAATTATTAGAGCCTAATTACAATGAGGAGGAAGAAATTACTAAAGTAATCGAGGCAGGTCATTTTTGTGACCTCCTCGGCAGGTCCCTGGGGAACGTTTGTATTCGGCTGAGAATTGTTGACGGATGCCTTCATCAACTATTCCAGGCAGATGCACCCGACAGACGTGTTGTTGAAGCTCCAAGTATATCCCTATCGCAAGTCTTACAGCGCAAAAACATATCCTCAAAGGGCAGGATACTACTGGCATACATCCTTGCCAAATCAGTCTGGCGCTACTACGACTCTGATTTTATGCGTATGCACTGGGCAACCGAAACCATACATTTCATGCGAGAGTATCGACTTAATCCCGATGGAGACATGGACCAAGAAAAAATCGATCCGTCAAGCCCCTTCTTTGCTTTTGCGGCCCCAGAAACAGGGCAAAACGAGTACTCAGAACATTGCCAGAGTTACAGTGTGCTCCATCGATACCCTCGCATACTCGCCCTCGGTATAATGCTTGTAGAGATCTGCCTCACAAAGCCAAGGCAAACTCACGGTGCAGCATATTCGGACGCGCAATTGAATACAGACTTTACCACCTACCAAGAGGTGGCCAAAAGTACAAATTGGCCCGGTTTGGACGTCAGAAACGAAGAAATACGCAACAAATACAGAGCCGCTGCCCAAAGTTGTCTGGATCCTAAGCTTTTCCATGTCCCTCATCAGAAGAACTCAAGGGAAAATGATGTTCAGATACGGCGAGACATACTGTACAAAAGAGTAATATTTCCGTTGGAGCAACTGTGTGCCGAGATGGGTATCATCAACCAGCCAGATATGGTGGAGCTTTTGGATTATGCTCTACCCAAAACTGAGCCGCAGAACCTGCTCCACACCACACTTTTGTCTGGCAATCAGAAAACGAGGTGAGTACTTACCAGTCCTGCTTGTGACTAGTAAGCCTAAACAGCGCTTGAAGCCTACCTAAATCTTCCAAAGAGTGGTTGGATTGGACTATGAACACTGGAACTCTGAACCTGGCACAACGATATCGCAATAATCCCCAACTTCGACGGATTCGCATTGCTGTTCTTGACACGGGGTACGATAGGAAATCTTCGTTCTTTTATCCAAAACCAAGGTCCAATCGACTTTGTATGTGGGAAGATTTTGTGGGGGGGAGCGCTCAACCTCTCGATAACGACGGGCACGGCACACATGTAGTTTCTCTTGCAATGAAAATGGCACCAGCTGCAGACATCTGCGTTGCACGAGTGGCAACCAGCTCGGCTGATCTAGGGAAAGCTAGTCAAAGTATTGCCAAGGTAAGCATATCTATATCTCGCGCTGGCGCCTGAGAAGTTAACAGCGGATAGGCAATAAAATGGGCAGCAGAGACCGCCGAAGCAGACATCATATCAATGTCATTCGGCTTCTCCGAGGAGATTGAAGTAGACGACACAAAGGTAATCAGCAATGCCATCGCACAAGCGCTATCCAGCAGAAACCAACGGATCCTGTTCTTCGCTGCTGCTGCGAACGATGGCGGCAACCAGCTCGAGATGTTCCCCGCCCAACATAGTTCTGTCTTCTCAATCCGAGGAACCGATCACCAGGGGACGTTTTTACCTCTGAACCCTCCACCAGACTTTGCCGGAGTAGACGTATTCGGCACACTGGGGAAAGACGTACCTGGAGCATCCCTTTGCCACGAGTCTGGAGAGCTGTGCAGCACCGGAACCTCTATCGCTACTCCTATTGCGGCCGGAATCGCAGCAACTACTCTAGGATATGCACGTTTGCGTATCGAAGGGTATGCACCATTACACCCAAGTCTTATTTCACTATGGACAGAGCGCGGAATGCGTTCGATGCTTCTAAAACTATCCAGGAAAATGGGAGAAAAGATATACTATCTCTCTGCAGATGAATTTCTTCGGAACGATGACAGCATGCGCGATGCATTGCTGCTGGTGAGTTCACGGGAGGCTAGGAGAGGGTGAATCCTTCTTTCAACCAGATTGCCTTATTCGTCGTCACTGTCCTTGAAGGCGATACAGACACATTTCGAATCTCCATCTAAGCCATCCACAGCTTTGACCGAGTCATCCTCATTCTCTTCCGCTATAGCGAGCACATGGTCAGGTGTAACGTCCCCGACCGCGGCTTCATCCTCCACGGCTTCGGCGTCGTCACTCAGGAACGCCGACGACGGAGCGTAAACAACAACTGTCAATTTCTTGCGCCACCACTTCTTATACGCAATAGCATGGAGCTGGTACGCAAATATGATATCACTCCCAGACCGAAACGCGTCTTCTGCCCCTTTTGTACGCGAAGCCCCTACATCGGCGCCTACAGCAATGTCTCCTGTCACTGTACCGCTCCCTCCACTCTGTACTTCCCGCGTGCGTACCACCTGCGTGCTCAAACCGAAGCCTTTCGCGATCTTGATACCGGTAATCATGTACACTGGCGCCGAGCCCAAGACTCCTGAGTTGATAGCAGCCTGAACCGGAGGATGCTTGACTAGTTCGGCTGCGTCGAAGTCGGTAGGATCCTCTTTAATACGCTGAGTCTCTAGACTGTCCATAGTATACTGAGTGAGGACGTCTTTGCTGACTCCGGCACCGACGTTGGCGCTCGCGACCTGAAGAAATTGGGCGAACACGCTTCCATGCAAGGAATGGCTGGTGTTGCGTGAGTGGGAGCTGTCGAAGTCCACGTGAGTTGCTATGGCCGGTTCAGAGGTTGGGATGTGGAGTGGTTTGGTTGGGCGGAACGGGTCGATTATGACTCTGCCAATGCGAATGGGACCGTCGGGTTCCAGTGTGAAGTTCGGAGCCAGAAGGTAGGTTTTGAGCGCCATGCTGAGTGATTTTGTGTAGGGCAGTATCTCCAGACTCCTGGGCTGATGGGAATTGGATATACCACGCGGCTTTCATATAGCACCTAGCGGTTTGTGAGTTCTCAGCGCTGGCGGAGCTGAAGACTGCGGGGTACGATGTGTTGAGGCGGAGTGTCCAGCCAATTACCTTGTGCAGCTATGCATACACGAAAATGTTCCGTAGGCCAATAGTAGGCATTTTACACTCGAGAGGAAGTTGATGTTTGCAGTGCACTTTGCATAAAGTTCAAGTGACTTTCTGGCTACCGTTGAAGACAAATTCTTCGGCAGGCTACAACATGGCTTTAACATTTCCTGTCAACATCCCGAGTGTGTGTATATCCCGACATCCTAACACCTCTCGCACCGTATTATATGCCGAGTCCATTGCACCTGCAATCCAAGCATGATGCTTGCTGAGGCGTTCTCCCGCAAAGAATATCGGGCCTTCGGGCCTCCCCATGACTTCATGAAATCTCGAGAATTGTCCGGGAAGGTACATGCAGCCACCGGTTGAGGAATGTCCAGCCCAGTTCATGTCGAGCGCCTCGATAAAACACTCCGTTACATCAAATCCACAGTCTGCTTTGGTGTGAATTTTTCCGAGTTCGTAGAGTGCCACATCGATGCGTTCCTGACTTGATAACGCATACCAACGAGCTGCATCAGTCATCCATGCATATAAAATCAAGACTCCAGAGCCTCGAGACCCTAGGTCGGTGGATGGGTAGATGATTCGCCGGATGCGAAGGTCTGTTACGCTTTGGCCGCCAAATATAGGCTTCTTGCCGTGTTCCCAAAAGCGCACTTTGAAGTGAAGACCCATCTTATAGAGAGGCTCAAAGTATGTGCTTCGTATTGCTTGTTCTTTCTTCATGTCCCATCGAGGACGTTCGAGTACACTCTGTAGGCTAGAAGCTAGTATTGCGAGTATTATTTTGTCAAACACCCACTTCGTAGAGGATGGACATCCAGTCGAGAGGCAGACTCTGCCATTATCCAGTTCCATAATGTATTTTATCGGCATGTTGAGATTAATGTGTTGACTTCCGATCACACTGGCCGCGGTATCAACCATTCGAGACATTCCTCCTCGAACGGTAAACCATTCTGTAGTTTGCCATTAGTAGAATTATATAAGGGAATACAGGTTGCCAGTGTACAAACCTTGTGTTCCAAAGTCCAAGCACTGCATAATGACCTCTGTGAAACTGAGATCGAACTGATTTGTTTGACTTGCAATCATTTCGACAAAGTCGATAACTTCGTGGGGCCAGTTTTCGACCGAGTTGAGGTATGTGCGGAAAGACCACCCATCATACTCAAGTACAGCCCGGAACCCTGATTCAAAATCGCCTTCCAAAATCGCTGTCCACGGTAAGATAATTCCTTCCAACAACTTCTGAGCGGAGATGCCTTGGAACTCTTTCGGGAGGCCAACATTAGACTCGAGGTGCGTTCCAGTATAACTCCTCTGCTTGCCGTCCACAAACGTTATGTTGTTCTCGTGGGACATAACAAAAGGTATAAGATTGATTTTGTCTTGTCTGCCTTGATGCGTGTTGAGGTAGTTCACAAAATCGAATACAATTTCATGTCTTGACGAATCTGGCAGACGCATTGCTCCAACTTCGAACAGAGGATCCTCATTGGGTGTTTGTGGTTGAAAGTGATGCGTATAGATCCGCCCACCAAGCCGCTCGGTGGCCTCAAACAAGGTAACTGAGTGGCCTTCTCGTTGAAGGAGTAGGGCGGAGTAGATACCAGATGCACCTCCACCTACTATGCCGATCTGCAGTTTCGAATTGCCCATGGAGTACTACAAGCAGTAGTTCTAGTTCGAAGTAAGATATGAGGAAGTTTGGTTTTCGAAAGAGAGTTGGAAAGATGTCAAAAGCTTTTTGTTTTTCTTCATTGATAACTCGTTGCCGTGAAAAGCTATTGATTGACCAGTACATGTGCTTTAATGACAGCGGCAGCATGACGATCTTCTTGTTGTAAATGTCAGCTCTGTTAGCCACAGCTGAGAAATGGTATGACTGACTCTCTTGCTAGTGCGACATGCCGCACACCACGCTATATGTTTCATGTTACCGAGCATCACCGATTCACTTACACAAAATGATGTTATAACTTAAAGCTATAAATCCTTAGCCTTCGGTTCTTCACAGGCATATGCATCCTGTGTAAAAGGCGTTGAAGGGAAGGCAGAGTTACCTAGCGGCGGTGGCGCTTAAACTAGGATAAAAGTTTGCGCGAATGCTCAAAAAAAGCCTCATTGGTATTCCGCGGAATCTGAATGGGTGGCCATTTTGTGGAGCCGCACTCTCGGAACCATGGTTCGTCGTTTGCACTGACTAAGATGACTGATAAAGTCTTCGCTTCTCTCGCCCCCCTCATCTCTTCACACACACACACACGCACACAAAATATCTCTCATGATTCCAACACTCGGATACTGCCCAGCGGGGGCCGCCTTCACGATGGAGCAATACGAACGGGCATCCAACGATCAAACCAACGGGCGCGCTTAACCTAGAGTGTAGCTGATTGCAGTTGTTACATTACCGAGCATCACCGGTACACCCGCAGCCTCACTTACACAAAACGTTATGACTCAAAGCCATGAAACTTGAGCCTTCAGTTCTTCACAGGCACATACATCAAAAGGCATTGAAGGGAAGGCAGGCTTTCCTGTAATAAGCTGGGCGGTGGCGGCGGCGCTTAGCCTGGACTGTAGCTGCTTGCA
The DNA here is from genome assembly GCA_011032825.1 of Massariosphaeria phaeospora. Lineage (NCBI taxonomy): Eukaryota > Fungi > Ascomycota > Dothideomycetes > Pleosporales > Massariosphaeria > Massariosphaeria phaeospora. The sequence goes on along the minus strand of JAADJZ010000008.1, from coordinate 925,280 downwards.
GATGTTACACTACCGAGCATCACCGGTATACCCGCAGGCTCACTTACACAAGATGTCATGACTCAAAGCCATGAAACTTAAGCCTCCTGTTCTTAGCATTCCTATCATCATTTTTCCACAAACACAGACAGTATAAAGAATACTTACCTTTCAAATGTTACTTCTACACTACTGCTTCTACTCGATTATCACTATCTCTAGTCGAATAGACAAAATCTTACAATTCAATTCAGCCGGCTGGGTTTTGCTAGAAGATTCTCCCACCTACGCACCTACAACGACAAAATGCACTGTGACCAGCTGCTTCCAGACATCATCGACTCCAGAGCTGGAAGCGATCCTCTAGGAACTTTTGCCAAAATACCTAGAGAAAATGCCTATGAAAACGGGTATCGAGCTGTTACAAATCTCGCTGTTGCGACAGCCATCAACCATGTGGCTAACCTAATCACCTCAACATTTGGACAGAGCAACGATCATGAACGTATCGCGTACCTGGGTCTGAGCGATTTGAGATACACTATTGTTCTGCTTGCTGGAATCAAGACTGGCTTCACGATATTCTTGCCAAGTCCGCGAAACAGCGAAGAAGCTCAGATATCCTTGTTCACAAGATTGGCCTGCTTCAAACTCATTACGACATACCCCATGCCAGTGGCGGTATCGATTGTCGAGAAGATTATTACTACCAAGCTCATTATCCCAACGTTAGACGAGTTGATCGATCTGGACCCGAGTCACATTCAGCCAAAGACGTACCGGAAAGGTTTCGAAAATGCGAGGACAGACCCTATCTTCATACTGCACACCTCCGGCTCGACAGGCATCCCGAAACCAATAATTTACAGCAACGAGTGGATCTCACGTGCGTATAACACTCAAACACTGGTTCCGCCAGAAGGATACACAAGCATTGATGAAAAATTTCGAAAAGGATGCTATTTGGTTACTCTTCCACCATTCCACATCGCCGGTCTCGTGTTGACCCTTATCTTCCCAGCATTCTACAAAGGCATCCCTGTCTACCCCACTGCAGGGACTCCTGCTACCATGGATGTATTTCTGGGTGCTTTGAACAGTACGCCACTTGACTGGGCTTTTGTATCGCCCGTGATCGTTGATGAGATCGGCAGAGACCCGAAGATCCTGGAGACCGTGGTGAATCGACTCGATTACTTGTTCTTTTCAGGCGGCTCAGTTCCGAGGGACTCTGGTTTGACCGTTGCGCAGAATATGGGCTTATACCAAATACTCGGGAGTAGTGAATGCTCTGCCCTCCCGTTGATACGGAGCAAATACGATTGGTGCAGAGAAGATTGGCACTATGTTCATATCCATCCTGGAGCAAACGTAAAATTTGAGTATCGGTTTGACAATTATTATGAACTTGTACAAATCCGCCGACAAGATAACAACGCGAACGAGGTTGGGGAGAGGTACCAGCCAGTCTTTTGTCATTTCGAGGGTATGCAGTTCTATGAAACAAGGGATCTATTTGTGAAACATCCATCATCTTCCAATCTCTTTAGTCATGTTGGTCGGATCGATGATATTGTTGTCTTTCTCAACGGAGAAAAGACCAATCCAACCACCTTCCAGGACGAAATCGCAAAGCATCCCGAAGTGTATGCAGCACTGCTAGTCGGTCAACAGCGCCAGGAAGCCGCTTTGCTCATAGAGCCTACAGTCAGACAGGAACTATCAGAGGAAGCCAAACGAGATCTCGTGGAAAATATCTGGCCGACTATAGAGGACAGCAACAAATACTGCCCGCGACATGCGAAAGTAGCCAAAGATAAAGTTCTTATAGCGTCTGCATCTATGCCGTTCCTCAGAACAGCCAAGGGGACCGTACAACGCCGAGGGACACTGGCTCTGTACAAGGACATCCTCGATCGCTTCTTCGAGGAAACTGCCCACAAGGACGAAGACAAGTCGGAGAACCGTCTTGTGGAGCCACTTGCAATCAATGATGTAACTAATATCGTACGTCAGATTGCCTACAGTTTGAACAGCAGTGTGCTCTCGGACACAACCAATTTTTTCTCTCTTGGAATGGATTCGCTGCAAGCTAGTCAGTTTCGTAGAGCACTAATAGGGGAGTTTCCTCAACTTTCTACAACGATGAAATCGATTTATTCGAACCCGACCATCAAGTCGCTCGCAGATTCTATCACGCATGCTTCTCTACCCGACTTGGCATCCCCTGCTCTAGGTGACGAGGTTTCCGAAATGGTTCAATCATATCAATCGAAAATCGACGCACTTCTCCAGGAAGACCTTGCGATCAAGACAACAATGAGTCGCAACAGATTTGATGCGAGCTTAGACCGGCTAGACGCTGCAGAGCATCAACGTATAGTTTCTCAAGACGCAAGATGGCCACGCCAAAGGGTGACAGCGCCACAGTCAGAGAATGCCATTCTCTTAACAGGGTCAACTGGAGCACTGGGGTCCCACATTCTGGATGCCCTGCTCGAAAGTACAACACAGAGGATTTACTGTCTTAATCAATCCCTGGATTCGCAAGATTTGCAGATCAGACGGAACAAGAGCAGGGGCTTGCCAGCTGACTTTCCACACTGTCGCGTCACCTTTCTTACTGGGGATCTTGCTTTGCCGTGCTTCGGACTTTCCGGTCCAGATTTTGAAGACTTGCAGAAATCTGTAGTGCACGTTATCCACAACGCGTGGCTTGTCAATTTCAACGAGTCCTTGCAATCCTATGCAGGATGCCTTGATGGTGTTATTGGGCTCGTGCAATTTGCAACTCGTAGCCCACGCCGGGTCATGCTGCAGCTCGTCTCCTCCATCGCATCCGTCGCAGGATACACCAAGCAATCTGTCATTCCCGAAAGCGCTATCGCGGACTCCCAAGCCCCGTTGTCGATGGGTTACGGACAATCCAAATACATTGCTGAAAGGATACTCGAGTGTGCATCTCAAATTCTCGGACTGAAAACAATATGCGCACGCGTTGGCCAGATATCAGGGGACAGTCTTCGAAGACGTGGGTGGAACCGACAGGAGTGGTTCCCTAGTCTGGTAATCAGCTCTCTCCACATCAGAGCACTTCCAGATACTCTAGGATGTCTAGAGAGCAGCAAAGATATTCGATGGATACCAGTCAACTCCGTCGCAAGGATTCTCTTGGAAGTCTCCGATATACAACACTCTACAGAAGCCAATACCACTTTCCATATAGTGCATCCAAAGCCTAGCCGCTGGACGGAACTCCTACCTACAGTCAACTATGCCCTCAACAAAATAGTATCTGAAAAAGGTGGTCCTCTGGTTGAAGTGGTGTCTTATCGAGAATGGGTGATGAGACTAAGGGCTATCTCTAACGTTGGCTCTTTTGATGGTGAAGCCCTGACCGCTAACCCTGCGGTCAAACTACTCCCTTTTTTTGAGAGTGTCCTCTCTAAGAAGAGCTCGTTGGGTACGTTTGAGCTTGGTCAGTCAATGGCATCTAGCAGTACAATGCGAACATTACAACCATTAGAGAAAGACTGCCTAGAAGCTTGGGTCAACGGTTGGATTCAGGACCTTTAGCGAAACTCCAGTAGAGCGTGTCAGCCTGGCAGTTCAGTTTCATTCTAAGTTATGTTGCCGAACATGGTGCTCCCTATTGTCTGTCGCGATTGCATGAGTGAGAAGGTTGATGCAATGCCCGAACCGTCGGGAAACTCTTCGGAAAACTCCTCGGCCGACCACCCCTCGCACCCAGACTCAGCCAGATGACCTCACCCCCCAGCGGAATAACTTCCACCTCCCAACTATGTACTCACCCGCAGGGCGTAACAAGGGCGCAACCCCACCCCTGCGCGCCTTTCCGCCGGCAAAACGACACCTGAGGCGCGCCACACCGGCCCGCTGAACAAGCTTCGTCAGCACGCGGGCCAATAGGCGATGGGCTCGGCTGCCGAAAGGGGATTAGCGGGACAGGGTGGTGTTCGGGGTTAATGTGGAAGATTGACATGGAGGCGTGGAGGAAGGGCGTGCTGGGGAAATGGAGGGTTGGGTAAGCGGGGATGGCGTGAGGCAGGTGGGTTGGGTGTTGGGGGGGGAAGTATAAAGGAGGGCGGTGCGCGAGGAGTGTGCAGGTGTTAGACAGAAGACCAGTCGATCAGTTGCCTATTAGACTTTCGGGAGAAGAGTTTCCGAATATATCGACTTTGGACGAACGATTTACCTGCCTTTTATATCAGTTCACAGAACATCTGAGCCCCCACCACAATCAATCAACCAACCGAAACCACCAAAAATGTCTTCAGCAAACACCATGGCCACCAAGCAATCCGCCTGGAAGACGCTCGCCAACTACGCAAAACCCCACCACGACTCCGTCAACGCCGCCTCCGCAACCTCCTACTCGCCCGGCACCTCGCCCCGCCCTTCCCTCGAGTCGCGCAACCCATCCACCTCCACGCACGCCTCCTCTAGCTCGAGCAAGTCCCACCCCATGAGCAAAGCGTGGAAAGCGGTCAAGAAGCACGCCAAGGAGCACCACGAGAGCCTGAACACGGCGTACGGCATCTACTACGGCGGCGGGCGTACACCGCCTTCGACCTTCTCGTCCAGGGCGCCAACGGCGGTAGGCAGTCCAAGGGCGAGTTTCGAGTCTGAGAGGACGGAGAAGGAGGAAGAGGTGGTGGTGAGGTCTGAGACGAATGCAAGGAGGGCGTGGAATGCGGTTAAGCAGCATGCGAAGGAGCACCACAGGAGTGTGAATGCGGCGTATCGTACTACATACGGTGCTTGAGCTGCGACGGGAAGTACGCCGAGGTCATGGCGAGGGGTTGGAGGAGTTGAAGGGCTGGCGATAGGGCCGGCAGCTTTGGCGTTTCTTTTGTCCGATACCACATTTTGTTTTGGAAATAATGTAATTACCGGGTTTGATGATACTGAGCTATGCATCGACTTTTTCGTGTCACTTCTGATAAGTTTTGTCTGATGATGAACGGATGAGATGATTCGTCTGATCAATCGCGGGTATGATGAATAGCTGCCACACAAGTTCCCGATACTAGTTGTGATTCGCGAGGCTCCGGGAGATTCCAAAAATCTGAGCGTTCGTTGTGAATAGAACTAATCGGCCCATCTCTATGTCGCTCCAGCTCGTCCTTTCCTATCAGATCCTTTCAGATAACGGGATCATCTCCCCTTGCAACGAACTCGATTGCCCAGAGCTATCCACAGTAGGAATAATATCTTCGTTAAAGCTATCATTGACAGCCACCATATTCCTCTCCTGGGACTTCCATTTGGGCAGGCCCCCTCCTGTGACTCTCCCGACGCCCATTTCCCTCCACCTTTTCGGCGGCTTCACACCCAGCTCCACCAAGTTCGACCATATCGTCTCGCCGCGCTTGTCCCATCTGCGCAGTCTTTCTTCCTGCTCCTCGTCGCTCGGTTGCCATGTGCTCTTCAGTATCCGGCGGATAGCGTCTGGCGAGACTTGGAAATGCTGCGCGAGGACCGGGGTTGTGAATCTCTCAGGCTGTGTCTGGTGCAGGTGCCGTATGCCTTCCATGGTGTCGGGAGACAGCTTCTTGCGCGGGCTCCACGCTGCACCCCCGAGCTTTTCCTTGAGCGCTGCTTTTTGTATCTGCCATGGCTCTCTCCCCTTATTTGTCCCTGCATACTCTGTCGCCGTATATATGATCTTCGGAAACCCCTCTGGCGCTGCTGGTTTCCAACGTCTCTTGGCTGCGAATGGGTCCGGCCTTTCTGTGGGGTCCTCTCTCCCCTTGTTTGTCCCTGCATACTCTGTCGCCGTATATCTGATCTTCGAAAACCCCTCTGTCGCTGCTGGTTTCCAAGGTTTCTTGGCTGCGAATGAGTCCGGACTCTCTGTGGGGTCCTCTCTCCTTTGGAACGAGCGGGCTGCGGCGGCGGAGAACTGGGCGGTGCTCTGGCTCCGCCGAGGCGCGGATCGCGGAAGTAAAAGGAGCGACTCGGTACCCGTAAATGACCGAACGAAGAGACGGAGGGTTCGCTGGGTACACGCGTGGCAGTTCATGTTTTGGTGTTGGTCCGAGAGCAGACGGCCGATCTCGTCGGGAACTTTTATAAAGTATGCACGGACCATATCTCGCACGACAACAGCCACAGCAGCCACATTCCAGAGTCTACGTCATTGATCGTTCCATATCGGACGAAGATTGATTCTCCCCACGCCCCGGCTAATCGTGAACATCGAGCAGTCTGATAGAAGCAGAACCAATCACGGGTCGTAACCGATCTTTTGCCATGACCCAAACGTCTGGGTACAATGACGGCGCAGTGTCATGGACTACACATGTATGTCGCCATGGTCGTTCTTGCCGAAGTTTCCAGTCTCCAGTCGCATCCTATACTCCCGTCAAACGTAGCATTAGTCCCGTTGAGTCGATATGGCATTCTGGAACCCTTTCCGGCGGCGCACAGAAAACACCCGGCAGTAAGCCCAAGTCTACTCGATCTTCGCCAAGCGCATACTGACGTTCAACAGCTGCTGGGGCTATGAGTTCGAATGGACCGAAGACCACCTAACGGACGAGCAAACCAGACCCCTCAAACACAGCTACGACGTCCTAGCAGAAGACTGTCTCAACCGGCTCAACGCCATCTCACCACCCTCCCCCGGTGTTTTGCCACGCAACAGCAACAACAACGACAACAGCGTGCCAACCCCGCTCCACGAGACGCCTGAAGAGAAGAAAGAAAGCCTGCCCCTCCCGCAAAGAGACCTATTCGCCTTACTCCGTGACCACCACACCGAAGACCCGAAACTCGCGCAGCTATGGGACGAAGTGCACACTGTCCCGCCGTGGGTGGACTGGGCGCAACTAGAAAGAGGTCAGGACGTCTTCTACCGCTACGGCGGGCCAGCTCTTACGGGATTAACGTATCAATCGCTGCTGGGAGGCATGGGCGCCGCCCGCGTCGTCGAGACACTCGCCCGAACCGGCGGATTCTCACCGAAAGTCGCAAAGAGGCGACTCTTCGAGACTACGCAACACATCCTGCAATGCACGCGGTCGATTGAATCGCTGCAGCCCGGCGGCGCCGGCCACGCATCGTCAATCCGCGTGCGTTTGCTGCACGCCGCCGTCCGCCAACGCATCGTGAAGCTCGCGGCCGAACGCCCCAGCTACTTCAACCTCGAGGAATGGGGCGTCCCCATCAACGATATCGACCAAATCGGCACCGTCGGCACCTTCTGCGCGACTCTGGTCTGGATCAGCTTCCCGCGGCAAGGCATCTTCCTGCGCGAGCAAGAGAAGGCCGACTATGTCGCTCTATGGCGGTACATCGGCTACCTGCTGGGCACGCCCACCGAGCACTTCGCGACGCCCGCCAAAGCAAAAGCTATGATGGAATCGCTGCTCTACAACGAAGTGCACCCGTCAGAGATGTCGAAGGTCCTCGCCACGAACATCATCCATGCCCTAGAAGGCCAGCCGCCGACCTATGTCTCCGCAAACATGCTGATCGCCAGCGCTCGCTGGCTCAACGGCAACGAACTCGCTGACAAGCTCGGCCTACCGCGCGTGTCGCCATACTACTGGGCGCTCATGGCCGGCCAATGTCTCCTCTTTATGAGCATCTGCTACACGTACCGCTCCATACCACACCTCGACCGCCGCAAGATCGAGAAGCTCAAGAAACTCTTCTACGCGTTCATCGTCGACGCCAAGTTTGGGCTGGCTGGCACCGAAACGCTGTTCGAGTTCAAATATGTGCCGCAGTATGAGACTGTTACTAACATGGGCGAGTTCCGCAAAATTAGGTTGCAGAGTTCAAGCGTCGAGAGTAGGAATTTGAAGGCGTTGGGGATATTTCTCGGGGTCGTTGGTATTGGGGCGTGGGCGTCGTTGAAGGTGGCATCGGCGGTGGTTGCGAAGATTTGGTAGAGGCGAGAGGTAAATGGGAGGCGTGAGGTGGCGATGCAACTAATAGACTTGGCGAGATGTTATTCTTCTCCGTGCAGGACTTACAGACATTCTGGCCTTATCGTCATTTGATATCTTACATTCCCATATTACAAGTGCTTCTGCTGCTGTGAACATCGTTATCGTATTCCACACCAAGATTCCCCGCCAATTATATCCCTCTTGGAAGCGCGCCAGAAATGAGTACCGTGGCTGGAGAACAGTGCAACGGGGTAACATAGTGAAAGAAGGATGGAAGCCGGGTGTATCTGGCACTGTTTTAGCGAAATGATAGTGAGACTTGGTTGACCAAGTTAAAATGGGGTTTACAGCGAGGCATGCTCACAGAAAGGGTTGTAGCGACGTGTCAGCAATATCACTTGTTTTTTGCATTGGTCTGCGGTCAGCTGGCGTCTATGAAAAAGCAGCATAAAGTCTTCAGAAGACCTACGGCTATAAACCTCATTAGGCCAGACGACTATATTCACCAAACGTAAGGCTTGGGAGGACCGGACTATTAGCAAGCCCGACTTGCACGAAGTTAGAGCTTGAGACAAACTCACCTTGCCTTCCCATGTCCAGAATGTCCCGCTGTGCTGGATGCCTTTGCTCTGTATTACCTCTAGCATGTTCACAACCGACTGCTCTGGTGTAATGATTCCTTCGACCTGCCATGTCAGATTGATGTTGGCCATGTCGCTGCGCTTGGTCAGCCCTGGCACTAGGTCAACATTCATACACTCACGTAGCCACCTCGCCAGGATGCATGGCTAATATAATGGTGTCATCGTCCTTCCTCTTTAGCTCTGCTGCCATGTGTCGTATAGCCATGTTCAGTGCGGATTTTGAAGCTGCATAGGCGGCAAAGCCGTCCTCCATTTCGCGAAAATTGCCATGTGAGCCGGAGTCACTTGACATGAACACAATAGTGCCGACTGGTATGTTGGTCTGGAGTAGCTTTTGAGCAGTGATTATCGGACCAATGGTGTTAGTGTGTAGGTGGAAAGCGAATTCTTCGAACGAACTACACCACCGGTTAGCTATGCTATCCAACAAGTCAATGCCAAAAAAGCAGAAGTCACCCAAGATAGTGAAGGGCAGACAAACAACTCAGTTGCTCTCTGCCATTGTTAGCGCGGCTCCAGGAAACATGTATGAGGCCTACATTGGGGTACCTCAGAACACCGGCATTGATGACTACGTAATCGATCTTGAAATTGCGAAGAGTCGTCAACTGAGCAACGAATTGCTGGAGCCGTCAGGTCACAATGCATGCATGCTAGGGTGGAGCAAGAACATACAACAATGCTGTCTTCGGACAAAATATCACACACATACATCTGGCAGCGACCATGGTCACTCCCCGCTTGGCCCCACAGACCAGACGCGTGGGATGCCCAGGGCTCGCGCACCGTGGCAATGATTCGCTCCCCTCTGGCGAGGAGTTGACGCACGAACTCGAGACCGATGCCGCGACTTGCGCCGACAATCAGCCAGGTGGTGAGGTCTTGGTCGCCATACAGCACATCGGGGATTTGGTTCATGGTACGTGGCGGAGCGGCCGAGGGTGAGCTCAAATCGGAGGTGCCGGCAGTGGGCTACTGTAGGAACGGTCGCGATACTGCAAGTGCGCTTGGCCTGCTCTTAGCCGGCTGCGAGGGCGCAACGAGGGGCGGTAGCAATGAATGGCGGCAGCGAGCCGGTCACGAGCTGGTCCGGAGAGAGTGGTACCAAAAGCTTGGAAGTTGTGCCCCTGGCGGTGGTGCTCAAGGCTCACAGGGGCGGCAGAGACGGTGCGGGACGACGAGTCGAGCGGTGAGTGGTGCAGCTGCCGGCATGATGAGGCAGAGGCATGCTTACTTTTGGAGAGGGAGCAGCTTTTTGGGCGTGGAGAGTGCGAAGCTGCGGAGCCGCGAAGAAAGAAAGCACTTGACGCCTGGCCGACATCAGACATGTCAAGAGCGACAGCAAGAGCGCGCGCATGACGGCAGGTGCAGATGCAAACGGCAAGTGCAAATGGCGCATAGCAAAGCGCAAATGGCATGGCGAAGAATCTGCTCCGGAATGTCCCGCCGCGGCCGGTCCTGCCCGGGCGCTTTGTGCCGAGCCACGTGTGGCGCCGTCTGGCCAATCAGCGCTCTTGCAATTCAATGACCGATGATGGCGCGCCAACTTCTTTTCTGTCTTCCCCGATCTCCCGCAACTTTCTTCCTTTCTCCTTCTCACTCGCCGCAGACACCAGCAATTGCTCTCCAGTCCACACTCAAGCAACACATCCATACCGTCTTCATTTCCATCCACCAACTTCTTCCTTGTCCTTCACAATGGGTTTCGAGGCCGGTATGTCATCCTGCGCGCCTCGACGTCATTAGTTCCTCATCGCCATCGCCACGGCCTCCCATTGTCAACGAGCTTGCGCACCTTGAGAATCGTTGCTCGGCAGACTGCGAACCGACTTTCCCGTCGGTCAGCAATTCAACGAGCAGCACTCACTGCGACAATCGCAAGGTGGCAGCTTTGCGATCGCGGGAGGCCAAGTCCGCGGAGCTTTCTTGACAAGACGGCCTTTGTTCACCATGTTCCTCGCTGACACATCTCGTAGGCGATGCTAAGAAGGGTGCCAATCTCTTCAAGGTACGCTACATAACAACGCACCGGAAGTGCCCAGCACTGGCCGTCGTTGAGCTATTCCGAGCCCTGCTAACACCTAGCAGACGAGATGCGCTCAGTGCCATACCCTGAAGGCGGGCGAGGGCAACAAGATCGGCCCTGAGCTGCACGGCCTCTTCGGCCGTAAGACTGGCCAGGTCGAGGGTTTCTCGTACACCGACGCCAACAAGCAAAAGGGCCTAACATGGGACGAGAACACTCTGGTATGCATCGTCTTGCCACTTCGTTTGCATGGCTATCCGGCGCTTTTTTCTAACTAGGTCGCAGTTTGAGTACCTAGAAAACCCCAAGAAGTACATTCCCGGCACCAAGATGGCCTTCGGCGGTCTCAAGAAGCCCAAGGACCGAAACGACCTCATCACCTTCCTCCAGAACGAGACCAAGTAAACGTGTATGGAGACGACCGGCACGAACTTTCTTTCAACTCTCGGCATAGACGTCTTTTAATCCGCCACCTTTCAGAAGCTCCTTTTCCGATCTGTGTACCAACAGACAAGCATGATAGACGTACGGTTGGGATGGTAGTGCGTGGTACCTGTGCAGCATGTTCCTGTATACTATGTGTTTTGTGTAACTTGTAAGAGCGAATTCTTGGTTTTCCAGTGCAGCATGGGACGTGGTAGCACGCATATCGAATTACATTCTCCCCTTCTCAAGCCTCTACAATGATTGTGTTCTGCGCAATGGGAAAGTAGCCGACTTCGCCTCTCGAGAAGCAATGGACTTGGGTGAGGTTGTGTTGATGGTAGACTAAGGTCCCTGCCAAGTCAAGGTGACAGCTCGCTTCCACTATAAAGAGAGTCTCGTACCAAATAATGCACGAGGAATTTCCTCGAACACACCAGGCCAATTGCAAGGCAGCAAATCCGCAACAACTACGGAGCGCAGCTGTAGCTAGTCGGGCCTCATGAAATAGCTCGTCCGTCCATGGATTGAACGCATCACGCGAGCACCCGTGGGCCTCGGGCTCGTGGACGCCAGCCGGAACGCTACATTGAGGAGCAAGAAGCTGCCGAAGATTATAACGGCCAGTTGCGCGTGACTGAGAAAAATGTACGGTGAGCACTTGAGCAGCAATCGACAATGCAGTCGCGTCAGCCGCTAGTGCAACCTCAGCGTGTAGCTTTTCTGCGCTCCACGTGAAAGCTCTCCCAGATAGGTGTTTGGCGCGGGAGGGTCGAGGCTCGGAGGCTGAGAAAGGGTGGGGAGGAGCTCGCCGGGTGGGAGCTATGAGCAGGCAGAGCGTGTCACAGGAACGCTCTCACATGCCCACCAGTCCCACGCCCAATTGCACCGTGCAACCATCTCACGTTAAAGACACAGCACAGTCGTGTGTTTCGTTCATTATCCCGTCCTTTCGTATCCTCATTTCTAACCGCGTTACCGGAGCTCCGCAACCTCGGTCTACATTTCCCTTCATCTTAGCGTCATTGCGGGGGTATCCGTCCGCTCTCCAAGCTTCGTCCTCCATTCGACTCACCCCAACTTCACTTTGGCGACGTCGCAGCGAGAAAGGCCGTCCGGCCTTAAACAATTGGCACCATGTCGTGGAAGCGGTCCGAAAAGCTGATGGACACCATCAAGGTACGGCGCGCGTCACGTACACGTACCCGCGCTCGCCTGCTAACGTCCGGTAGCACTATAGCAAATTCCCCGCAACTGGTGTGCATGCCCAAACGCAGCTGCGGCCTTCCGTCTAATGCTACTCCAGGTGTGTCTCTTCGCCAGATGGTGCAGTTCGGCGAACGCCCATCAACCGGGACCCTCTTTCGCGCGTCGCAGTTCCTCTCAGAAGAGCTGCCCATACGGCTAGCACATCGCGTGCAGGAGCTCAGCGACCTTCCCGAGGGCCTCAATGAGATGCCTTCGATTGGCCGAGTGCGCGACTGGTATGCACAATCGTTTGAGGTAAGCTGTGTGTGCTGCATCCATCAGAGTTATTGACTCATGCGTCGCAGGAGCTTGTGAACCTCCCCCGGCCGAACCTCTCCACCGACATCAAAGATCGATTACTGCGGCCAGCGAAGCGGAGTGGTAAAGACTCGCAGATGATAAGCAAAGCCACGCAGAACCCTAGCGTCGTTAAAGGCCAGTATAGGTCCGCACCAGAAACGAATGGCAACGGTATTCGAAACGCGAACGGGAATGGAAGAGAGGTCAAAGGGTCAACATCGAGCAGGAGATACTACGCCGCTCTAGATGACGGAGGAGAATGGCCACCCGAGCTGGGCGCCTACAACACAAAATTCGCCGACACACTCGAGCAGATAAAGCGGCGGCACGACAGCGTTGTGACGACAGTAGCGCAGGGCATCTTGGAATGGAAGCGGAAGAAGCAACGAATGCAAATCGACCACAATATCCAGGCCTTCCTCGACCGCTTTTACATGTCACGCATTGGCATACGCATGCTAATAGGGCAACACATTGCCCTGACTGATCAGCGGCAGCGCTCCGACCCGAACTACGTTGGCATAATATGCACGAAGACGAACGTCTCGGAGCTAGCACAGGAGGCCATCGAAAACGCGCGATTCGTCTGCGAGGACCATTACGGTCTCTTCGAAGCACCCAAAGTGCAACTTATCTGCAATCCCGACATCAGCTTCATGTATGTTCCCGGACATCTCTCGCACATGTTATTTGAGACGCTCAAGAACTCGCTCCGTGCTGTGGTAGAGACTCGAGGGCAAGATAAAGAGGACTTCCCAGTGACAAAAGTCATCGTAGCCGAGGGCAAAGAAGACATAACAATTAAGATCTCGGATGAAGGAGGCGGCATTCCTCGTTCCTCAATACCTCTCGTATGGACGTACATGTACACGACCGTCGACCAAACCCCGAGCCTCGATCCCGATTTTAACAAAAGCGACTTCAAGGCTCCAATGGCCGGTTTCGGATACGGGCTGCCGATCTCGAGACTGTACGCGAGGTATTTTGGCGGCGACTTGAAGCTCATCAGCTTGGAAGGGTACGTTGCACCTCCCAACCCAACACACATCGGCAATAGTGAACATACTGACTGTGAACAGCTACGGCACGGACGTCTACCTCCACCTCAACCGTCTCAGCTCATCGTCTGAACCTCTCCAATAGCAATTACCGGTCATGAGAGACGACTGGACGTCGAGCGAGCTCATCCGATCGTCTCGAGGACTGGCGCGTGGTAGTACTAGTGGCTCAAAGAACGGAAACTTGATGGCGTCCCGCGCGATGCGGCTCAAGCTGTCCGGGCAGTTGACCAGGGAGGTTAGTGAAAGACGGCAGGTCGGCGACGCAGAAGAAATGTTTGCAGACAAGGGGGCCTCGGCGCCTTGGTGGCGGAACGTGGGCATGGAGGAGGGTATGTGATGGTGTTGGAGAGTGCATCTCGTTGTTGTGCTGTTATGAGAGAGTTGGGGGTTTGTAGAGTGAGGTTTGCATTTATTGGGCAGTAGGTGTTATCTATGGGCTGGGGACTGGACATGTCTCTGTATGGGATAGCCAAGCTCGCTTTTTTTGGGCCAGGGAAAATGGGTTGGCTGGGTAGTGGGTGGGAAAACATGACATATCTATCAATCAATTTATCAATCATTATCCCTCATTCAGTGATCAATGGACTAGATATTGGAAACCGTACGCCGTGTGCTTTCTGATGGGGGGGTATAACGCTACTGTCCGGCCCAATTTTTTATAATCCCTGAAAGACGCCACGCCATGCCATGCCACGCACAAGTACCGTCCCATAGACGTGCAAAAACCCCATCCGAACGTGTACAAGGCCGTCCGAATCGTGCAAACCCCCATTTCCTCACCCCACTTTTTTTGTCAAACACCAGCGCTAGAAACCCTCTTCTTCCCCTTCCTCTCCCTCTCCTTGTCCCTGTCCCTCCCCTTGCCACTCCGCGCCGGACTCGCAGCAGCGCCCTCGCCCTCGCCCGCGCTGCCCGGCCGCCGCGACACCCGCTGCTGTACGGGAATCTCCCATTCCTCGCGCCACAGGACGTCGCGGTCCGGGACCTGCAGGCCGAGCACGAGGTTCTGGAAGTGTTGGCGCGTTTGAGACAGGCCCTGTGCAGCGCAGCGTATCTGTCAGCGTCGTTCAATCTCGATATATTCTCTTGACATTGTGTTTTGTATAGCGCTAGTATGATGGCAACGCGATAGATAGATAGGTAGGTAGGTGGGTAGGTAGGATAAACAGGCAATGCATACCTCATTCCGCGCCCCCGCATACCACATCAGCATCTCCGCGTTCTCCAGCACCGTCGCCGCGTGCTCGCGCCGCTGCCGCGCCTCGTACGGCTCCGCGTCGCGGGGCGCCATGTGGATGGATTTGCCGCGCGCTTGCAGCGAGCGCTGCAAGGGCGTGAGGGGCGGGGGCGCGGCGGGGGCGCGCGTCGGTCGGGTGTGGCGCGGTGGTCGGGGGGGCGTGGATGTCGGTGTTGAGGTTGATGCTGTTGCTGTTGCGGGAGAGGGCTGTGCCGGGGGTGGGTGTGGGGCGGCGTTTGGGAGAGCCGGGTTGAGGACGGTGCTGAGGAAGGGCGTGGGGACAGGCGGTGGGGGCATGGTTTGGTTGTTTGTTTGTTTGGCCGATGTGGATGGGGGGTGGCGCTTGAAGGATGATGGTTTGGTTTGGTGCGGGCGCGAGCGCGGGTGCGATATGCGGGGTGCGGATTCCCGCGGCGAGAAAGTCTAGCGGAAGAACACAAACAGGAAGGATGAGCCGAGCGGAAAGCCGGGGCGGATTTCAGCGGACTACATATCTATTTACCACCACCTAGTCTGACAACAAGCCAACAACAACATATCAACATAACACAATAACACCCATCGCCTCCAGCGCCCGCACTAGACCAAACCATACCAGCCCAGCCCATTACTTTTGAAGTACAATAACCCTAACGCAAACCTCGTACACAATGTGTAATTTTTCCCGTAACCTGCAGGTAGACTCGTCGCGTCGAGCACGAGTAAAGAAGCCGTTGTTGAATGGAGCCGTGATTGAAAGAAGCCTTGATCGAATCTTAATCAGAAGAAGTCGTGATTGGAAGAAGTCGTGAACAAAAGAAGCCGTGATGGAGGTGCCGTGATCGAAGGAGCCTTGATCGAAAGAAGCCCTGATTAAAGAAGCCTTGATTGAAGAAGCTTTGATCGAAGAAGCCCTAATCAAAGAAGGCTTGACCGTATCCTCAGTGCAAAGCCCCCCCTCGCCGACCATCTCCACCCCTCGCAGTGCACAGCACAGCACAGCACAACGACAACCCCCCACCGGCAGCTTGCCCTTCCGCACAGGCCTATTCGCGGGAGGCGGCATCATGGCGGAGGGGAGCGACAAGCCCGTATTGAGCGACGGCAACGCAGCGCCACCGGCCGTAGCCGTAGCCGTAGTCGTACCCGTGTGAAGCGCACCACCATTTCCCTGGGCAGCTGGCTGTGCAGCTGGCCGAGCCAGCGTCTGGCCCACAACTACCTTCTTGACCGGCATAGGCGGCGGCGAAACCGTCCGCTGCCGCCGCTCAGACTGCCACTCCTTGTCGTGAATGGGGCAGGGCCCTTGGTTCGGCGGGCGCTCGTCACGGCCCATGTGGAAGAGAATGCAAGCTGCTTTCTCTACGGACATGCATTCCATGCATTCCGCTTCCTCTTCCTCTTCCTCTTCCTCTTGCTCTGGTTCCGGTTCCAGTTCAGGTCGAAGCCGAAGCCGAAGCTTCACTGTTTGGCGCGGAATGTCTTCTTCGTTCTCCTCGGGAGCTGGTCTTTTGCGTGGATGCCGGAGCTGCATCGTCAGGGGCGGGACTTCTTCTTTCGCCTTTGGGGCGGGTCTTGTGTGGGGCATGGCGGAGAGTGTAGAGTGCGGTATATCTTGGTGAAAGCTGTTGATATCGTACAGGTAGTTCTGTCTTCGCGTTCGTTAGCAACTCATCCCCTACATCCATTCACCTATCCATCCATCCATTCAAACCAGACCAGACCACTTACTTTTTTCGAAAAACTTTTCACTAGTCACCACGATACACCTTCAATACCAAGTGCAAAACCACGCGAAAACCCCGTCTCTTATATACCCCCAACTCCATTAAACTTTTCCCACCCCCAATAATCCCTACCAAGGAACCCCAGAATCATCGCACACACATAGCCACAACAAGGCCAAAACCTTTCTCACGAGAATCATCGTGCATCAAGACAACTCGCCCTCTTGTCCAGTAGATAGTGTGTTATTACCATGTCAGCTGCACAAGGCAGCGGTACTATGGAAACCGTTCAACTTCCCTCTATGGGTAGGTCCGCGACGTGAATTTTTTTACTAAAGAAACGTGAGGGACAAATATACTTATCGAATCACCTCATAGATACAGGTTAGAAACGAAGGGTTTGCACACAGTGAAATATAGGGGTTCAAGAAATACAAAATAACTTCGCGTAGAAACCTGTGCTCGAACTACCTTGGTAGCTTTCTGCGCATACTCACCGAGAGACCCCAAACAAGCATCATCGCCTACCCTACCCTACCTACTTCGGCACGAACAACAGTCGGTCCTAGTCGGCATAAGCAAAACAAAAACATCTAGCCCGAATGATATACCTAGCCATGAGATACGGCCCAATAGTAGTAACCCATCGCTAAAAGTGTT
Organism: Massariosphaeria phaeospora; assembly: GCA_011032825.1. Taxonomy (NCBI): domain Eukaryota; kingdom Fungi; phylum Ascomycota; class Dothideomycetes; order Pleosporales; genus Massariosphaeria; species Massariosphaeria phaeospora. Next base: position 908,074 of record JAADJZ010000008.1, on the reverse strand, counting down.
GAATATCATCCCATCCCGAATGGTGTCGGGATGGGAAAGTGCGAACGCTTACAAAGTCAAGTTGCGTATTAGTCTGCAAAAGCTGAGTTCAGTTTTGTTACCACGAGCACCGCACGTGGCCCAAGCAGACGCACCACCACAGTCAGAAAATTTAATATATCCAAATACCAAATACCATTCACCGCTAATGCCAGTCATGAACCCCCAATCTTGAGCTAACAATAGACTTGTAGACAGCCCAAGGGTACGGTATGCCCAAGGAAAACCCGTTGCCGAGCGAATACCAATGCCGAGACATCCATACCATGCCCAGTCCAACAATCCAAAAAAAATGCTTCTAGAGTAAACCAATAGGTGTCGAGCCGAATAAAGACCAAACGCTCAAGGAGAGAGACACTAGTATGACCGGGAAGGAGAAGCTATCCTATTATATGCCATACGCCTTGTCCCTAGAAAGTGAAAGCATTTAGTCGTGAGTATGGATTCGTGTTGCGTAAAGCTTGTTCCACCGTGATCGCATCCCCCAAGTTTCTGCCCTAGAATGCGGCAAGGCCGTCGATGGCACAAGTAAGCTCTGTTACTCTCCCTACCGGTTAGTACTCTGTGCCTCACGGGGACCACTTGAGCTCGAGGAGTGAGCAAAACATGGCGGCCTATGCGCTTGCGGGAGCGCTGCCGTTGGTTTCTTGGTGTTTCGCACTGCTCCCCTTGCCTCTCCAAGTGCTGACCGCTGGGATATCGGCCTTGAGCCTTTCTTCCTGCGTTGAGTACGCCTTGGGTGTTAACTTGATGAGCGTGTGGAGTGGGACCTCCATCCAAGGGCTTTGCTCCTGCGGGATATTCATGAAATATGCATAGATGCATCTTAAGATGGCCTGATGCGTGACAATCAGTATGTTCTCACTGCGTTCCAGCTCCATGATAATGGGCTCAAGTCGGATCACGACGTCGCGGTATGATTCTCCGCCAAGATAGCGATAGTTGTATTTGTCTTCGTCACGTTGCGCGAAGTCCTCTGGGTATCGCTCTTCAATCTCTCCGTATGTAAGGCCGTCACAGACACCAGAGTCGAGTTCGTCGAGCGCCTTCCATTCCAACTTTTCGAAGGGTAGAAAGCGAGCTGTCTGAATGGTGCGCTTCAGGGTCGAAGTCCACACGGTCAGTTTGCGGCCATCGCCGACAGACCTTGCAACGAGGCCGGGAAGTGCATGGGCGTATGCTTCGCCGCGCTCAGAGATATCTGCATCTCCGCCGATCTGGCCCGTGAGGTTGTATTGCGATTCGCCGTGCTACAAACAGTTACTACAGCTCAATTCAATCCTGTGGAAAACTTACCCGAGACAACCAGATGGAGCGCGGCTTGATATGCAGATTCATCAGGTAGTACACGACTCTACTCTGGAGATAGTCTTGGATCTGGTTGATGATTACTTTCTTCCCCACGTCAATCAGCTTGACATAGGTAAGGTCGTGCTCATCCTCGTCAATCGTCTGGTATACCTTCTCGTAGTTCCGGATGCGGTTGCGGAAGTCGGCTGCAGCGGCCTCCGGATCTTGGCCTACGTAGTCTGGGGACGTGGTTTTGACTTCGAGGATATTGCTCATGATCAGGTCTTCATCGTCACACTTTGACTCGACGAACAGCGTCTCGATATCCTCCCGCTGGCAGCGTTCTTGTATCCATCTACGGCGCGTCTTGGTAGAGTTTGTCGCGTCCAGTATCGCAATGAGACCCCGTCCCTCGGAGAACCACTTGCACATGTCATTCACGGCTGCTTCCGCTGCCGCCTTCCGAAGGCGTTCTCCTTCTGGGTTTGAGGTGTCGAAGAACTCGGCAGAGGGATTCGGAGTCGCTGTGCGTCGATACTGGCCTACGTTGAACGTCTTGGCCTTGATGGACAGCCAGTGGAGGTATCGGACCACTACATCGGCCAGTGTTAGTATGGCGTGTTTGTACTCATCGTAGAGACACTTGCCTTTCTGAGCGATCAGACTCTTCCCACGCGCGGGCAATCCCACCATGACGACGCATATCCGCGTGTCTTCGGCCTGCACACCCGCTCCGTTAGTCTTCCGGTTCGGCGTCAAGAATTCGCCCGTAGGTACAGCGCGCATGTTGGGCGTGTACACGCCATTGGTCTCCGACATGGGTAGCAACAGCGAGCCTGGGCTCGTGGGACAGGAAAGAGCGGTCAAAATAAAGCGCAAAATGTGTATACAGTCGAAGCAGAAGAAAAGGAATATGGAATCCGACTGCGGGCGGAGCTTTTCCGAGGCGCCGCGACAGAAGCGGGGTCTTTTCGACGGGGTGCAAGATGGTGCAGGGCCTGCCAGCAGCACAGCACTCCAGATGCAGCGCGCAGTGGACGTCGAGGGGAGGGCGGGCAACTGCGGGGGAAGAGTTGCGGGTGTTGGAGAGCACTGGGCTCTGCTCGGCGGTGGTCGTGTGAAGCGAGGACAGAAGGAGCTTGGTGGTGACGATTCCCCCCGCACAGGGAGCCACGCCTTTGTACCGGGTGCGTTCGGGCAGCCCTGCGAGCAGACGCCGGCGGTGGTGAAGCAATCACCGCAGGCGGCGTTGCTCAATCAGAAAGCTGGCGCGGGCGGCCGACTGCGACGTTCCACTGGCCCGGCTGGCACCTGTGCGGAGAATGGCCGTGAGGCTGCTGGCACTCTCGCGTTTGCTGTTGGTGAAGAGGGCGGACGGCCATGTAGAGACGTGTTCCTGAGCAGCGCTGCACAGAGGCGCAACGATGGATTGGGGCAAGGAGCTGGTGGCAGGCGGACTGCGTGGACGGTGTGGGCTGCTCGTGAATGGTCGTGTGCCTCTCGTCCACGGGTGTCACACAAATTGGAAAGGCCGATGACGCCACTGGCGGTGTACGAGGCTGAGGCCACCCGCAGAAGATGCCGGCCTGCCCCCCAAAGTGCCCCTCTGCGCGGCTCGGCCGAGGCTGCTGCACCACATCCAGCGCGCGGCAGGTGGTTCGGACGTCGATAGATGAGGCCGACGACGTTGCACCCGAAGAAACGGAAAATCACTCACCGTCGATATCGAGTAGTTACGCACGCGCGACATGGTCAGCAACGGCTTTCTGGCGGGTCCGAAGCGCAGCGTCGTCCAGCTGCAAGGACGTGGGCGGGTAGTGCGCGGGCTCTGGCCGACAGACGATGGCAAGTGTGGGCTGGTGGGGGGGACAGACACCGGAGGGGGTGCGCAGTAAAACAGCACAAGTAAGCGCGCAGCGACAAGTGTGCAGACGGCGATGCTTTCCAAGGTTGGCTCGTGTTTTCGTGTTTTCGTGCAGCGGGTTTGGCTGTGCAGAACGCTCTTGCCTCGCCAGTGTTGTTTGTCAGACAGACAGCCAGCCAGTGCGACTTCGGGGCTGTTGGATTCCTTATCAGAGGGGCACGACATAGAAAGCCAAAAGCCACTTAGCACTCCCGTCACCACGTGGAGCCCGCAAGACAAGCCGTCTTCCAAGCCTGCTATACCACCGTCCACTGCGGCGGCATACCGAATGCTACCAATCTTGTCATCCTCACAGAGAGCATGCCATGCATGTATGCCTTGAACTACTCACACGCCACTACCTTGGATTGTTATGTTTTATACCATTATATTCCTGGACACACTCTATGCTATCATTACTACCAACATTTGTATACCAAAAACCCCCAGATACACTTCCAAAATTACAGGCCGTACAAGATCAGCGCAGCGCCGAGCACCGCCATAAACTATGGGTATATAGCAATATTGCGCCAACACTCCTACTCCTACATTTTTCAAAAATCTTTCCAAATCCTACCATATGTCGCTTACTAAATATCAGGCATGCAGTTTCGTTGTCCCATTGACACTTCTAAACATGTCGTCGCCACCGCTCTGTAGGGAGAGGAGGGTTGCGCTTGCGTCGAGCCTACGCTTCATGGCCGCCGCAGTTCTTTCCTGTCCACGGCTACCAAAGCCATCCTCTATCCAACGGATCCTGTGCACCATGAAACTCAGACCGTCGTGCGTAGTACTTCGTCGGCTCGAGATACCGTACTCGACCGAGTTGGCGTACTCTTGGATTCGAGGCAAGATTAAAATGTCGATCTGTAGGTCCATATCGGCCGGCGGCGTCACCGGGGCAGCAGGTGGCTTCGTCAGGCAATCTTCGGCGTCGCTGGGGTCGTTTGGTGCTGTGACTCGGGGATCCAGCATGCTGACATCAACTGTATCATCCCACTCACCGCGTATCCATCCAGAGTGAATGGCAGCAGCAATTGGATCCGAGTCATCGCGGTATATACGCGCACCCCACAGATGCCGTTGCAGCACAATTTGCTGTCGTTGCCGGGGTTTTAGGTAGAACCGCGGTACCCTAATAGTAAACGTGCAATTTATTGGGTTGATTTCAAAGCGTGGCAAGGATTTTGGCTTGGAAGCATAGCCAAATTGGTCGTCCAGTGACGAGTTGGGCTTTGGTAACTCCGTCGTTGCTTCATAGAGGTGAGATCCAAGGTGTTTGCGAGGATGCTTCGCAGCTTCGTCTAGGACTGGTTGTATGTTATGAACCTGAACAGGAAGTCGAACCGGAGGGATGGGTCCCATCTGGTTACCGCGCGGAGCATGGTGGTGATGGTGTGCCGCGTTATGGTAGTGATGGTGATGATGTGACGACGGTGTACCATTCTGGGGTACGCTCATAAGTCTGTTGAACGGAGTCGAGCTAGTTGAAAGCGGCGCTTCTTCGTCAGGTTTGTGGTGATGGTGGTGATGACTGCCCATGTTAGTATAGAGGCCTAAAGCTTGCGACTGTTTACGAGACTTACTGATGGGCATGAGCATGATGATGGTGGTGGCTGGCCTTGTTACGTTTCGCACCACGAACACCTGATGGGGTTCCTCTGCCGTCAATGCTCTCATTATCAAACATACCCTCCTCGTCTTTTACTCTTTTGACTTTCCTACCATTCTGAGAATTGACCCGTTGGAGACGCAACTCATTCATATCAATACCAGGGGGGAACGATTCGTGTCCATTCTGCGGCATTGGGCTTCCCCGTGAAGGTGTTGAGCCTCCCAAGCCGCTACCGAGACCAGAAAACATACGCCCGAACTCGCTTTTGATCGTCGGGTCTTTGCCAATTAATAAGGGCTGTGCTTGCGCTCCTTGTACAGCTTGGGGAAGAGGAGAAGCACGTCCAGTTCTTCTGTTGGCATCGGGGCCCAGTCCGAGAAAAGATTTCGAGTGCTGCATTTCTTCGCCCATTCTACGCGATTGGTCGTACACTGATCGACTTGGATATATGCTGCCTCCGGATGATAAGGATCGCGAAAGATGCTCTGCCTTCTGTCTATCGCTCGATTGCGGATCTGAAGTGGGCGCAGCATGGTATTGCTCCAACACTCGATTATTGAGATGGTCTAAGCTCCGTCCGCGAACCATGTCTTCTGCACCGAACCCTCCCTGAGGCATAGGAGCCGGGGCGGCCGTCGAGTAAGCTCCGTAACCCCGGTACATAGGCGGTGGCTCGTCTCGTCGTACTTCTGTGGTCTCTCGTGGCGCATCTTCTGGTGCAGAATGACGCCAGGGATTTTGCGACGCGGGGACCGGTCCTAGCGCGCTGCGCTGATCGTGAGGTGGACTGAATACTGAATGAGAAATTGGCTGGACAGTTACCGGGCGGTCTCTGTCCGCGGTCGGCTGCGAAGTAGCTCCCAAAAGATCTGCAGCGTTGGGCCGGGTGTGATGGGACTCCCCTAAGGTTCGTCGCCGTTCTTCAGGGGGCCGGTAAGCGTGATGGCGTCCACCAAGGCTATCGTAAATCATCTTCGCACCTTGCTCGGGGAGACCAGGCGGGCCACTCGGCTGGCTACTCGGTCGTGGAGGGATATTTGCAGACGGTTGCCGAGGGGTTCTCGTCTGAGCATCGTTTGGCGATGACGCGTAATGGCGTTGTCCTTGGAAGACCATCGGTTTGTAGGGCTGTAACGAGGGCGGCAGCGACTGCCGGGCCTGCTCTGGTGACCCCTGGTTATTGTACGACCGTGTAGGGGAGCCAGCCGGATAGCTCGGGCCTTCCGGCCCTCTTGTTGCACTGCCCGCATATATATATCTATCAGGGGACGGCTGACGTCGGTACGGTGGAACGTCCGATCTTGAACCAGATGGAAAAGCACGCCTGGGCGATGGTGGCTGCATACTGTGATGGATTGACGGGGGCACGGCTGCGGGTGCGCTGCCAGGTGACGGTTGTGATTGTGCGCCTTGGTGGGCAGCACCAGTGTCACCGCCGCCGATAAGAGATGAGATGGACATGCTGCTCCCAGGTCGATGCGCCTGGCCTAGCCCAGGGAGTTCTCGAGCGGCGCCAAACGTCGAGGAGTAGAGCGGGCGTTGTGCCTGGGATCCAAAACCGGGTTGTTGCTGTGGCGAAGACGGCGGGGGCATGTGCGTTCGCGCAAAGGAGGGCGGCGGCGGAGGGGGGTCGTGCGAGGGAGCTGCTGCGGTTTCAACAAAGGCAAGCTCCTGAGGAGGGATCGGGCAGCTGCCCGCGCGGGGCCCACTTACCTTTGTAGGAGTTTGGGGGGCTCGCGCCACCGAGCGACGGCCGGCGCGTGGCATCGTAGTCATACGGCGACTGGGCTGCAGAGTTGTGCGAGGCGCTCATCGATGGAGGCGGCGGTGGGCCGGACTGCGACTGATGATGGGGTGCATGGTGAAGGCCATGGGCTCGCGCTAGACAACATGTTAGCCTGGACAGGGAATGTCTCGCTTAGCGTGTGATCTGTGCGGGTAATGGCGAATTGTGATGCGGTCGAGGCACCCGAGGAATGCGGCTGCTAAATAATGCATCGAGGACAGACTGGACAGAGCCATGGCGGCTCGCCGGCGTGGAGACGGCGGTGGCACAGGCTGTGTATGCGACTGACGGGCCCACTGGCCTCTCGGAGTCAACGCAGCGCATAAGCAGCAGGTCCTGACGTGCCGTGGAGCACAACTAGTGCACCCACCGCCCGAGTCCCACACACGCTTCTGGCGTTGACCGTCTGCGCGGCGGCGACGGACCCGAGAATCGCCATGTCCCGCACGCCCAACACAACATGTCCACACGCTCACTCTCCAACTCCGTCGTGCGGGCGCCATGCGAAGTGTGCCACCAGCGACCTAAGACACTGCTGCATCCACGGCAGAAATGGCTCCCCTCGTTACACCACAGCAGAGGGTTCCAGAAAATGAGAGCCGCAGCCGCAGCCGCATCGTACCTGTGTTTGCCCAGCCGCCGTGTCGCTCGCCTTGAGCCTGCGACGCGCCCTTTGTTTGCACGCCATAGCTGCTGCGTCGAGCATGCTGCGCAGCCGAGTGTAGGAACGGATCGCGTCGAGACGCCGGGTATGGGTCGGCGGAGAATGGGACGTGGATGGGCAGCTGCGGTTGCGAGGCGGGAGGGTAGCCGGCGAAGGGCTGGGCCTGCGTAGCCTGCGAAGCCTGCGAAGTCTGCGGAGAGGGCTGGTGGTTGGGATTGTGGATCAGCGGGCGTTCGGTCGGTCGCGTGAACGGGTGTTGAGGCTGGCGGGGGTCCATTGCTGCTGCTGTTCAAAGTCGACCTCGAGCTCGAACTCGGCGCACCTGCAGCACAGTTGGGAGTTGGGAGGGAGAGGACGGGAGCGGGCGGTCTAGCAGTCGACGAGTTGCTGTGCCATGTTCACAGAGGCAGACGGAATGCCAGACGCACGCCCGGCATGTTCAAAAGGCAAACGGAAGTAGGTAGAAGGCAGCTGGCGAGAGGAAGAGAGGAGAAGCACTCGAGCACGTCGAAGGTGCGATGGGCCTGCAGCCACATGCCCCGGTGCAGCCTAGCGCCCCGCATCGTCCCAGGGTAGTAACGTTAGGGCACGAATTTGGCGCGCTCCCGGCAACTGCGCTGCGCTGCGCTGTCACAGCTCGCTGCTCGCTGCTCGCCGTTGCGCGTGATAGGGCTGCCTCCGAGCAGGTGCAGCGCGCGTCTACGGCCGACAAGGCTCCTCGAATGCGGAACGGCCTCCATCGCATCGTGCGCTGCGCGTCGGCTGCAGCTTTGCATCGCCGCAAAGACCACGCTGTGCCGGCAGCTATGCGCCGGCGTCGAAGGCCCGCGCATCGTGTTCCTGGATGCTGCTCGTTTCAGTTGGAGCTAGAGTTTGCGAACTCACCGCCCGGGCAGAAATTCCGTGTCAGTCGGGACGGACCGACTCCAGCTTACAGAACAATGGTCCTGCAGGGCCCTGTTGTATCTTTCCTCTTTCCTGCCAGGCCATGCGTGCGATATGCAGAGCTAGCTACCTTTCCAGGGCGAACAGGTGGACGGGGTGCTGAGGTCATGGCTGCCTCGCTGGCATCGGGCGAACTGAACTGGCCCACCGCTCCTTTGCCGAGCGCATCCCTGTATGTGGGCCGTAGCGGGGCGGCATCCGATCCGATAGCACCTGGGGGGCAGTGGCCACTGGGCACTGGGCACTGGGCACTGGGCACTGGGCACGACGTATTGTGACCTGCCTCGCGCTGTAAGGTTCCCCAACACGCAGCCAGCACCCACCCGTGGACCACACGCGCCTTTCAATGTCATCACGTCTGCCGGCATGTAAAAGCTAGATAGCACTCTCTGCGCCGTCTCGCCTCTACCTGGACGCGCTCATGCCACTCCTCCCTATGCCTGGCTCTCCCGCCGCCTCGTGGGGCCTCTACCGCGCACGCCTCAAAGCTCTCTTCCACGGCGCCGATCCCAGAGTATGTGCAGCCTTCTGGCTGTTTGGTACGTTGTCTGTCTTGCCACTGATAGCCTGGCACAAATAGCTAACCACATGCCCAGGTCTCATCAACAATGTACTCTACGTCATCATCCTGTCCTCCGCCCTCGACCTCGTCGGCCCCGATGTGCCCAAGGGCGTAGTGCTCCTCGCCGATGTCATACCCTCGTTCCTGGTCAAGCTGTGCGCCCCGTACTTCATCCATAAGATCCCCTACAAGATTCGGATTTTGATATTCGTGGCACTGTCAGTATGCGGCATGCTCGTTATCGCCCTTACGCCCCCGCTGCAGGACTCCAAGACAATCGGAATAAAGATGTGTGGTGTGATTTTGGCAAGCATGAGCAGCGGCGGCGGCGAGCTCTCCTTTCTCAGCTTGACCCACTACTATGGACACTTCGCCTTAGCTTCTTGGGGTTCTGGAACCGGTGGTGCGGGCTTGATCGGTGCTGGCGCATATGCTATCGCTACGACTACCTTGCGCATCACCCCCAGAACAAGCTTGCTGGCCTTCTCCTTTCTCCCTGTCGTCATGCTCGTGAGCTTCTTCATCGTTCTTCCTCAAGGGCCTCTCCTTGCTTCCTCGGGCAGACATGTTGGGTACGAGGTCCTTGACGAGGACGAGCAGCAGAGGCTGGTGGAGGACTCGTTGGAACCTGATAGTACCCCACAGGAAGACCATGGAGGCTTGCTATCTTCCTCCATTCATTCCGCTTCCTTCAAGTCTGTCACTAGCACAAAGACGGCTCAAGCAAGGAGAAATTTCAAGGCGAACCTCAAACGCTCGCGCGGTTTATTCTTCCCTTAGTACGTGATGTTTACCCAATAAAAATGGGGTTGTTAGACGAGATCTCGCATTAACAGACAACAGCATGCTTCCACTTCTACTCGTCTACATTGCCGAATACACGATCAACCAAGGCGTAGCACCCACTCTCCTCTTCCCTCTCGCCTCGAGTCCCTTCGACAAATACCGGTCCTTCTACTCCACATACAACGCGGTATACCAAGTCGGAGTCTTCATCTCGCGCTCCTCGACCCCATTTTTCCGAATCCACCATCTTTACCTACCCTCGTTCCTCCAAGTAGCCAATCTCCTCCTTTTAACTCTGCACGCCATGTTCGACTTCATTCCCCACTTCTACGTCGTTTGCATCGTCATCTTCTGGGAGGGACTGCTTGGCGGCCTTGTATATGTGAGCACCTTTGCGGAAATCACAGACAACGTGCCCAAAGAGGACAGGGAATTCAGTCTGGGGGCGACCAGTGTGAGTGATTCTGGGGGGGTTTGTATAGCGGGGTTTATTAGCATGGCAGTTGAGGTGTGGTTGTGTAAGTGGCAGGTTGGCCATGGGCGGAATTACTGCAAGATACGGTAATGCGCAATCTCAGGAGATTTCAGCAAGATGCGATCCTTTCAGATGATTGTTGTGTCTTTGCACAAGAGTAGTGCCTCATTTTTTACCTTTGCCCTGTCGACGCAAAACCAGCACTTCAAGTCCACCATTATCCGGCACATAGCCAGCCAGCTAGCATCACATACGTCCACGCTCAACACCATCCTGTCGAAGTGGTATGCATAGTATACTTGAGACTCTGCCGCTTGGTGTGCTTCAGATCTAACCATACATGTGCCAACCGGCCTCTACGAATCGAGCTGGGCTGAGTTGCTCTATGGGAGATCGAGACTGCAGAGGGATATGCAGCAGTGTCTGGACAAGGCCAAGGCCAAGCAACGCGTAGCCGCCCAAACCGGCGCTGCGGACCCCAACGGAGGGAGAGAGGGATCGAAGGTCCCATGAAAGAACTAGAGGGCATTCATGTTCAAGCCTTGCGCCGGCACTGCATCAGCACTACCACGGTTTTAAGAAATTTCGTCTTATTGCTCTTTAACTCCCCTATATGCTGCACTCACTTACTTTACGTCCGCAGCGCTGTTTAAAGTTGCTAGTACTAACACTAACACGCTACAACTTAGCTACACGCACATGGCAGTGATATTCCTGTGTGTAATACAGTACGCTGAGTGGGCGATTCGGAAAAGATCAGTAGTGAAGTCCTCAGAAGAGAACCGCAATTGTCATCGATGAGACTTTTGGCAGTGTGGTTACGACAGTGGAGCACATTGCTGTTGCAGCAGCATCAGTCCAGCATATGGCTAGCATGGACGAAGTTGACGGGGTGATGGCGACTCTGCTTATGAACGCGTTGGAGGTCTTGAAAAGCGATGCGAGACTAGCCACAGGTCCAAGAGGATGGTGCATCCGAAGCAAAGTAGAATCTGGTAGGCTTCGCCGACGTGACTGTATTCCAGGTTGACATGGTAGCAAGCATTGTAGCAAATGCAATGAAAAATGTTAGACAAACGAACAAGCTTTCCACAGATCTTCTAAAGTACACAGGTCTTCTCAAACCAGCTCGCAGGTCATTCGCTCGGCCTATGCAATTGCTATATCTACAAAGTGTCCTTGAGCAGCTTGTTCATCTTGGCCATCCTGGCTGCGACGGAGAGATCGATGGTGCGCTCGCCGATTTCGACGATTAGACCACCGCGGATTTCTGGGTTGACTTTGGGCACGACTTTGAGCTTTTGGCCGTTGCTGACGTATTGGGATTTGAAGATGGCGGATTCGAGGCGCGAAAGGGTGCGGTTGTCGAGAGGCTGCGAAATGTTATGTCAGTCTCTACTCAGTATGGCTCGATAATGTAGTTGCAACCGCTTAGCTCAGAAACAAGCCAGAGCTTTGATACAACACAGAATAGATGCAACATACCGCAGCACTGGTGACCGTCAACTCAACCTCTCCCCGGTACGCTCCCATAAGAAGACCGAACTTCTCCACTACGCCCTCCAGAACTCCCAACCTGTTGTTCTCGGCGAGCGTGCGGAGGAAGTTCTTCACGACGTTCTCCTTGTCCTGGTTGCCGATGTGCTTCTGCAGTTCTGCGACGATTTGCTCCTTGTCCGAAACAGAGAGTGACGGGGCGCGGAGCACGGTGGAAAGCTTCGGATCCTTCTTGAATACACTGGCGAGAGATTCGAGGGATTTGGCGGTCGGGTCGAGAGCGCTGGACTTTGCGGCCGCAGTGTACTAGGGGATTGTCAGTCTTGCGTGTCCGAAATCGGTCCGAGGCCAATTGCACGCCACTCCATCGTTGTGCATCGTGGAAAGTACAGAATTGGAGTGATTCGACGTACCAGAGCGCTGGCGTAGGTTCCGTCAATGCCGAAAAGGGCGACCGGTGGCTTCGTCGATGCGCTGCTCGGTGTAGCGACCGCAGCGTAGCTCCGGGTAGCCGCGACGCGGGCAGCAATTGGGGCGCGAGGAGCCCCGGCTCGGAAAGCAGAGCTGACAGCCCTGGCGGAGAACATTGTGGGCGGAGAGGAGATGGATTGCGGGATGATGGAGCTTGGGGTGGTGTCGACTGGCTCGGGTGTGAGGTTGACTGAGATTCTTTGAAGCTTGGCGGAGAACCTGGTCCGAGCGTCATGAACCACAACTTCCTCCCGTGGTGATGAGTCTGCCTTCTATTGTCAATATAGAGCAATTTCGCTAACACAGCCAACTCTGATGCTTAACACCGAAGACTTTGGACCATGTAATAATTCTCACAGTCCAAGCAGTAGTCGACCACGAATGGATCCATTACCATTCATCTAGTCCCTTCGCTGTACTCAAAAGCGTGCCTACTGATCAATCAAGAGCGATTGATCAAACTATCACAATGGCATCTAGCTCCACCATTTTCGTTTACATCCTTCATCGTCTTCCCAGGAAGCATACTCCGCTCCTCATGTATGCTGCGGCACTTCACTCCTCAGAGAGCAACAAGCCTCAGATACACGTCTACTAACCTCGATTTTCTGTCTGCTCTTTACTTCGAAACCACTCTTACTTAGTTCTCAAATACCACTGTCAAAACCCTCTAATAATGGATTCCACAATCCATTCTCTCACTCCGGATCTCCAACTTTTTCCAGTAATCCGTCTTCACCTCGCCTTACAATCAATCTCGGTCGTATAGGCGGGGTACCGGCCTGTGGGAGAGGACCGACTCGTCTCACCGCTAAAGTAAAGGAGCGATGGCTAAGACGCTCGCGGAGACCCAGCGCTCTTTACCTTCACCTTGGCCCTCGCCTCGTCCTCGGATTTCTATCGTATAAGTTGACTCCTCACCGCTCTTCATCGCACTTTCTTCTTGCTGTCCCCAACTCCACTACTCCTCTTTCTGCTCGGTTTCCATCGGGAGCCTTTTCGCTGAGCAATATCCTCGAGCGCCATCAACCGACATGTCCCCTCCCGAGCCCAAGACCCCAACAAGGGTTGAGGAACAGAATGTCCAGTTACTTACGCCACCACCCACTGGAGGCTTGAAGAAGCGGTTTCGGTTCCTCGATGACGTCGACAGCCAGCGCATTCCGAAGAGGCTTGCTCGCGGTCAAGAAAACGACGACGTAGACCTCTACAATTGGGTGCTTGCGGATCCGAAAGAAAGCCCAAATTCGGTCTACTCAGTCTCATCGGAAGATACCATTCAAGATCTGGCCGGAGATTCTTCTGGAGCATTGGACACTTGCGAACAGTCCTTGTTGCAGGATAAAGAGACCATCACTACGCCATCGATCCCGAGAGTGGTTCAACCCTTCCCCTTGATGAAATTGCCCCTCAACATACGCAATAGAATCTACTCATTACTCCTTACGGTCCCCGCGATGATCTGTGTGAGGCAAAATCGCACAACGCAGGACGAATCCGGTGCTCACTCAAACCACGTGGAACTTCGCCCTGGAATCAAATACGCCCTATCGCAGATGTCCGTCGATGGCACTAAGTTCAACATGTCGATGTTTCGCTTCACCAACATCGCCTTACTACGAGTTAGCAAAAAGGTTTATTTCGAGACCAAGGCTATCATGTACAGCACCAACATCTTCGACATCGTCCCGCCAAGCACAGAATTGAGTCCATCAACAGACTATCGAGTGTGCCTATTTCCACGCGGCTGCCAAGGTCTAGTCCAGAAGCTCACCATCCGCGTGCGCTCGCTATACATGCTCCAGTACCTTATGAACGGTGCCTATGCTCATATCAAGAACGCCTACCGGGGTCTGCAGAAGCTGACGCTGATCCTGGAGCTAGAAACGACTACGAGGGGATTTGGAAAACTGTGGGCAAAGAACGAGGGCGAGGCTTCCGACGTCTACGTCCACCGTCTTCACGCTAAGATGTCCGCCGAACTATATGGATATCGCGGAACCCCAAAGACGATACCGACCTGGATCACTCTCCGAGTCCTCTTTGACGGCGAGCGCTATGACGAGGTCTCAGAGCCTGCTAACGGAGCCCAAATTGGCAACCAGGCTTCTGACAATGACCCGGATGAAGACGAAGCGGAGGATGCTAGGCGGGCCGACCTAAAGAAAGGTGTCTTCCAGGCCTTCGAGATGTTCAAGAAAGGTGCTCGTTAGGAATGCCAATCGCCGCAACACCTGCCTTTAGCATCTTCGAGACTACATCATCAGCACGCTTTGCTCGGTCTGGTCCTCTCTACCTGCAGCATCCCTTCGAAACCAATGCCCCACCAACAGCGGGCATCGAAACGATATGTTCAGCCGGGTCCTCTTAGCGGAACTCTTATATCTAATTTTCTGGGATCTCACTGTGTATTTCAGTTATGACTTTCAGCAGCTCACATTTCTTTCTTTCTTGCTTACTTTCTTATGATTATATACCAGTCATTGCATTGGCGCAATCAGAGGCACATGGTCCGTCACAGGCCGCTGGCAACGCAATTTGCAACGCTATCAGCACAGGCCTGGCAATGGAGGATCTCAGAATTCGGTTTCCGTCTTTCTATCTCGTAGCTTCGCGTGGACCATGGCCAGTATATGACAGGGGATTGGTAGTCTAGGCGCAGCATAGCGTACGAACTACTCAAATGATGAAACAATGCTACACTCCGATACCATATTTTGATCATGGTACATGACTTGACTACAGACGTTCAAGTAGGGGTTGACCTTCCGCAGGTGGGGAGATAACAGCAGACAGACATCACAAAAATTGTTAAACCTGTAATTCATAGCCGTCGTGGTATATCTAGAGAAGCGGCATTAGATTGCCGGGTTCAATCGGCGCACTGAGACTATGCGGACCAGATACATGAATGAACTCCCATTTTGACCTGAACCATGCACCGAAGAATCGCCAAAACCACCCTCTACTTCCTGAGGAGTTTCTGGTAGAAAGCGAGCTCATCGCCCTCAAGGATGTAGCCGTCCACACGACCGCTCTGGCCGGGCCGGGAAGAGACAATGGCGTAGAGACGACCAGCCTCGAACTGCTTCTCCAAAGCAATCTCAGCCTTGCCAGACGCCTTGAGACGCTCCGCCTGCTTCTGCTCGATGCTCTTGGACTTCTTCTTTTCCTCCTCCTTCTCGCCGGACTTGGTCTGCCTCCTGCGACCGAGAGTGACACCGTAGTGAGCCTCGAACCATTGCCGGAACGGGGCAGCATCGATCTGGACGACAGCGGACTTGGTGAGGGTGTTCGTGCGGACGAGTTCGTTGTTGGAGGGGTGGTAGACGACACCGATCACACGGGTCTTCTTGGCGACGCCCTCAGATCCCCATGAGTAGTTGCCGGAGTCGAGACGCAGAGCGCGGAATTTGCGGTTGCCGCCACGGGTGCGGACAAGATGGATACGCTTAGCGCCAATACGAGTATTGGCAGGCTGGCGACCCTTCTCGAAAGCCCTAGAGCCATGTTAGACATGACTGTAGAAGCGATCGGTTTATGCATTACCTCTTCTTGCGGTAGAATGCCCTCTTCGCGCCGGAGGCGGAACGTTTGTGACGGGAGTCGCGTGAGATACTGGACGTGGTCAGCCATTGCCATGGAACGAAACTAGCGAGAGAATAGATACCCCATGATTGCGGTCGATCAGAAGAACTGCTCAAGGTACAGGTTAGCTATTGATCTAATATTTAAAAGGGAAATGGCCAGCCTGAAGCCGCCACGCAATGCCCCCCAAGTCACGACCGTATCGAACTGACGTCGTCTGCGTTTGATACGGTCTCCGGAGGTGTCGAGAGGAGTACTGCGCGACGCGATCGCTGGTTCGTTTGGCGAATTCGTCTGTCGTATGAGCGACGGTGCAATCAACGTACCTGGTGTGGGTTCTTCTGCTCAATCTGCTGTTGTCGTGGAGTCGGGGTGTCGGAGCCTTGTCGCAAAGGTTGAATTGATTTCGAACTCCAGTGTGCCTCGCTTAACCAGTCGCGCTAGTGTGGTCTTGGCTAGTGCACGTGCCAGCCCTCCATCTCCTTAGAATCGCGCCTTCTCAAACAGGTAGAATCCATCCACTCTTTCCGTACGCCCTATACGCATGTCGATACCATACTCACCCAAGACCTGCTTCTACCAACCTTTGGTGTCTAAGATGATAGACGCCACTACCGATGATGCGTCCGGGCCGGATCCCCAGTGCTAGCGGAGAATACTCAGGTCAACTCCCAAGGTTGCAAGCTGCATCAAGCACAACACCACGCTTATCATGTGGTGAACTGTACTTGCATCTAGATCCGTTCTTCTATGGTCTTCTTATACCACCTATCTTAACCTGTCTGTTCCTTAGCTAAGTTGGTGCTTTCACTCATCGCACGCTGGAAACAGAACACGCTCATCCCAGGAGCCGCGAAAAGCTTTGATCCCGTTGCTTGATCTCTTCTCCATGGCTATTTGTCTCCGTTCACTAGCAATGCGCTTGCCAGCCAGCAATGTAAAGATTTATAAGTTCCATGAGACGGAAATCTGTAGCGACGTCACTCGCACGGTGCCCTTCTCTATACTCCCTGGCAGGCTGCTAGTGGTATGACGACAACATTTCGTTGCATATCATACTATCGAAAGTTACAACTTTCGTCATGATATCATGATGTAAGTCGACCATTTCTAGAGCATGATTTCAAAGAACCAGGGGCCGGCAAGGGCCCAAGGACCAAGATGAACCACCCATACCTCCTCGAGCTGTTCGCGTAACACCAGCGCTACCTGGATCATATTGGACCGGTAACTTGCATGATTGCAGTGTCCATGTTTCCCTCTGCCCGCACATAAAAGATACTTGCAACAGTACTAGAGTTTGCTTTTACGCGAGCAAAACACCGTTTTTTTTCTATCCATTAAAGCCAGTGTTGGCCCATCATTATCATGTTATCTGGTTTCAATGCTTTCAATACGAAGCTGGAGCTTCACGGCTATGGATCAAGAGTACTCCTGGAACCTGTTTGAGGAGCGCGCATCGCACCCACTCCATAGGTAGTCAGACCCGATACTCATTGCCACGTGCACAAGACCCTAGATTCTTCCGCATCAGAATGAACTTGGTCTGGCTGCTGGGGTGCTATTCCAAGCTGATTGGGCGGAGTTGTTACCGGCTGATTGCATGTCGACATCCCTCGAGCGGACCGGAACGCCGGAATAATGGCAAATCCCAGCTCGATGGATACTCTCAACTCTCTGTTGCAACTGTTGTCATCGCTAACCTTTTCCACCCAGGGCGTCTGTCCATCAGTAACCATCATCGTGCCGCTAGTTCGTTGAATACCGGACTCGTACAAGCAGATGATTAACGGATTAGAAGAGTCTATCGCATTCAAGAAGGGTCAGAGAGTGGAACAGTTTCCGTTGATTATATTCTCCTCTTTTGACCGGTTAATTATCGGTCACAGGTGTGCTGAGGGCGATGCTCGGCGCTAAGCACATAAACCTGCTCACTCACGCAGACTCTTTCGATCATTTGTACTTCCCCACACCCGTTGTACCTGGACTGGTTCGCTGGCATTAGTTTATGTTGGCATCCATGCGGCTTGTGGCATTCGACATCGGTTGGAATCCGCTTAGGCACGACAAGGAGACAAGTCTCTGCAAACATCCAGCAGGACGTATCACAGACGCGTCGCTTTCGCTTACAATTTATCCCATGCCATGCAACATCAGGCGCTCCACACGCGGGACTATTCCAATCGGAACCGCCGTCCCCTCAATACTATCATGCCAACCTAATCAAAACAATATATGCAATCTCCATATAACGATTGTCCTCGACTTCCCTTCGCTCATCAGCCGCGGGATGTCTTGATTGAGGCGGGGGTAGGGATACGGAGAATTCTCGTTCATTCTGTTTAATTGCTCGCTCGGGTTGCGGGGACACCAGGCAATTGGTACTCTACTTACTGCTGCATCTCTGATCACTTGTAAGATTTGCACCTCTCTTCGTTATAGATGTGTGGCTTCCGGCACCATCGTAAATTCCTATCCCTCCCCATTCACTGTCACGATGTTCAACACTGGTTGTGGGAAGGACAAACCGTTTGCCGTACTTTTCTTATGCCGGTCATTATGCATATGTGCAGCATGGGTACAAGTGGCTACTGCACTTCTCGGCGAAGGTATGCTAGTGCTTTGCTCGTCTTCAGTTCTTATTCCTTTAACTAACTTAAGCATGAAGGGGCTGGAAGCGACGCACCCATTGCTGGTCTCGCTCTAATACCTTCGGCACCTAGTACGCAGGCGCCGCGAACAGTCTGTTCGAAGTATCTCCACTGACTTGGCGTCTCGCCGTCTGTAGGACCTCCGGTTCTTGTCCCATCTGCGTCTGTCACCTCTAAACCCTCTCCCTCAGGGTCGATCCCATCGCAATCCGGTCCTTCCGGGTTGACTCAATCACAACCTACACCTCCAGGCTCGATACCGTCAAGTCTTACATCATCGGCCCTGCAATCCGATCCCATCTCGTCTGCATCTATATCTTCACCGCCGCCTTCTGAATTTATCCCATCTGCACCTGTCTCTTCACCGCCGCCTTCTGAGTTTATTCCATCTACACCTGTCTCTTCTGATTCAACAGGCGCTACTTCCGGCAATATACCGTCGTTCACCGACACTATCTTCATTCCAATACTGAGTGAAACATTCCCGATTACCAGGCCAAATGTAAGTGTGACGAAAACACAGCCTTCTATGGGATCATCAGACGAACCTCTACGACCCATACCGGCGCCCACAACAGCCCCGGGCGATCCCGATGGCCACCACGAGATCCCAGAACCAAACTTCACTGCCACGCTGCCGTGCAGAGGATGCTCCCCTATTATAGAGGTGCCTGCCACGGGGTGGCAGGAATTGCCCTCAACACCAATTGCGGAGCACGCAGAAAAATCAACAACGCCTGCTTCCCCCCCTGAAGCCACTATAACGGCCGGTCCTTCGAATGTCATTATCAAACCAGAGCCATCCAACGGAGGATTTGTGATAGGTGGTTCTACAACTGTGACCCCGGGGCAGACTGTCATAATAGACAAAACTCCCGTTGTCATCAGAACAACAGCTGGCCGCACTGAGGTCATTGTCGGCACGCAGACAATACCTCTAAAACCAAGCATGCCCAATCGAGACAACAGCCAAATAACTGAAGCCCCAATCCTCGGACCCGTAACGATAGGCAAACAGATAATATCCGCAACTTCGCGATCTCAATACGTTGTCTCTGGCCAAACTCTCGCACCCGGCGGCCCTGCCATCACCGTCGATAGAACAACCTTGTCACTCCTACCCTCCGCAACCGCTGTTGTCGTAAACGGCGCTACATCAGCATTCGCCCAACCCTATGCCGCAATAACTGTTGGCGCACATGCTATCACTGCAGGCCCCGTTTCTCAGTACGTCGTTTCTGGCCAAACCCTTATGCCCGGCGGTCCTGCCATTACCGTAGACGGAACAACATTATCCTTGCTTCCTTCGGCCACGGGCTTGGTCGTGAACGGCGCAACGTCAACGTTTGGCCAACCCTACGCCGCTATAACTCTCGGCGCGCAAACCATCTCTGCAAACTCCTTGTCCCAATATGTTATTTCCGGCCAGACCCTCATAGCAGGTGGCCCAGCCATAACAGTAGATGGGTCAACAATATCTCTCCTTCCTTCAGCAATGGGCATGGTCGTGAACGGCGCGACCTCAACATTCGCCCAACCCTACGCCGCACTAACCATCGGCGCTCAAACCATTTCTGCAAACGCCTTCTCTCAATACGTCATCTCGGGCCAAACCCTCACACCCGGTGGTCCCGCCATCACCGTAGACGGGACAACAATATCCCTGCTCCCCTCCGCAACAGCCATAGTCGTAAACGGCATCACCACCACCCTCGCCCAAGCCTACGGCGCCATCTACACAACCACCACCCACCCCCTCCTAACTCTAAACGGAAAAGTCTACACCGCAAACCGCGCGGGCTACTACGTCCTCGCGCCCGGCACCACGCTCATCCCCGGCGGCCCTCCCGTCACCATCTCCGGCACCGTCATCAGCGTCGCGCCGCACGGCACAGAGGCGATAATCCAGGGCAGCACGAGCTTCATGGCGCCCGTCACGACGATTGTCACGCTAACGCGCGGAGGCGGATACGGGGGTGAGATGTATTCGTCTGAAATGCCGGGCAGCCTGCCGTACCCGACTGCGAAACCGAACGCCGCGGGCGTGGCGGCGAGACTGCCGACTACAGGGTTCGCGGGCGCGTGGCTGGAAAGCGTGTTCTTGCTGGGTTGTATGGGGGTGGGGTGGCTGGCTGTGTGGCTCTGAATGTTGCTGGTGTAGATGCGAACGAACGGAGATGTGGCGATGAGTACATGTATTATGTGGATACCCATTTGGCGGCGTTTTGTGCGGTCAGGCTGGAGTTTGGGATTTGGTGGGATGGCGTTGCTGCAAAATTACTTATACACTCCAAAGATAAATGTCCGTCTTGGACTAATATACCAAAGTTGAATAGAAGCGCTGTAGCCATGGTATACCTCCTCACACCTCGAAGTGGTCTAAATTTGGAGCTCAGAAAATACATGTTAAGGAACCTACCAACGCCGATAAATGCAGTATCGTAGTATCGTCAGCCTCTGATCTCCACCTCTGCTGCCTTCACATGGTCAGCCGTGGTCCTGCCCAAGCCCTCCTTGGCATAGAAGTCCATGGGATATAGATTCTTCCTCGCCTTCACACTCCCAGTTTTTGCAGCTTCCTGTTCATCCAGCCAAGGCGCATCCCTCACGCCGAGCGCAACAAGTGCTTCATACGGACTCAACAGTGGCCTAGGAAACGCATACCCCCAATCGATGCTCAATCGCGGACACGCTATCTGCACCCAGGCGTCCACATCCGCCATCATCGCCAGCTTACCCGGAAAGACTTCCGAAAGGAGCAGATTAATCGACTTGAGCCCCCGGCGCTTGAGCTCGTTCTCTATAAGTGTCAGGGTGTGGGGATTCCCTTGACGGCCTAAAGATCCGAGGATTATGCCCCATGTCTGTGCTTTGCGCGCTGTGAGGATAGCGGTCCGACGGAGGTCGTAGAGAGAGTCGTGCTCGTACGTTTCGTGGGTGAGGCGGCGCGAATATGGGTCGTAGCGGTAGGCGGGGAGAGAAGGGTTCGCTATCATGGCGCTTTCGAGGTGGAATCTGCCGTCGCCGAGATAGAGGAGCATATCGGGCACTGGCTCTTCTTTCCCTTTGCCGTTGAGTTGACCTGGATTAATCGCCATGGATGGCGAAGTGCAGCCCAGTATCTCCCCTCTCGATAGAGGCGCTATTTGCGGGACTATGGGGTGGTAGCCTTCGCGCCGGAGTATGGGCACGATGCCGTGTATTGTGGCGTTGAACTGGATGGTGCCGACAAGGGCGATAGTCTTGCCGGCTGGAAAGTTCTGCGTGATGGTATTCAGGAGGTGTTGCGTGTCGATGCTGATCGAGACGAAGATGTAGAGTGTTGCGATCTTGGTCACGGCCACTGGGATGAGGCAGCTGTGCGCATAGTGAATAAGTAAATCGCACCCTAGCGCCCGAGCTGTATAGTCGTCAATACAGCATGCGCCGTATGTCACGTCTCCCATAATCAGCGTTGTGGTCCCAGGGCAAAATTGAGTGAGGATGTCGGAAATGGTGGTCGCAAACAGCAATAACCCCTCCGGGAACTGGAGCGCAATGGACTTGGCTCCCGAGGTCCGGATACGGTGGATGCATTTGTGAATCTCAAAGTTGTAGTTTGGGGGTAGCAGCGCGATTGCCTCGTTGATGTCCTTGTCGTGTAGGATGGATTCAGGAATTGCGTTTAGGGCGCGAGCAGTGCGACGAGGTTGGGCCACTAAAGCGCATACATTAGCTATTGCTACGAAGACGTAAAGAGTTTGAAGTGCCTCGCACCTTGTATGGCGCTAGAGTCTTCGATGTTCGCATTTGGGTCCTTGGGTTCGCCGCTGGAATTGTCGACCGTTTTCCGGCCCACGAAACGCCGCTTTGGCTGCTTGGGTGCAGTGATAGGCTCTTCCGGTATGCCATCCTCTGCGGACGGTCCTAGATTCGTGGCTGCTCTGTCCTCCTCCATATCTTGAGCGTAACGTTAGTCTCGAATGCGGGATTACCGATCTTGAAGCGGGGCTCTAGAAAAAGTTCACAGGGTTGCAAGGTGATGCCTCAGGCAACAAGAACCCCGCTACTCAATAAAGCCTGGAGGTGTCTCTTTCGGAAAGGTACCGGGTAGATAGTTTCTTATTGAAATATGTTCGTTACGTATGATGTTTGCATCTATACGCAAATTAACCCTTTGGCCCACCTACAGTTTTCCTGTTTCCAACTCTGCCGAACCAGGGCATCTAGGAGTAGCTTTGTTCACATGTGAGAGCACGGCATTAGTTCAAGCGCAGCATAGGACGAGGGAGGCAAACTAATCAAGAAACGGTATATACGCGTGCGAGTGATGGAACTCGGTCAGCTCAAGTTGCTCGGGCCGTCCGTCGGCGCCGCGCGACGCGCACGTGCGTTCGTGAATGACGCTAAGCCTTCGTGGGGAAAGACCGAGATTTTGCTCCACCAAAGTTTTCGGTCTGATGAGTCGAGTCTCACCACGCCGCTGCCACCATAACCTGCCTCCTATGGCAGATAATCCGAAAAAGCGCAAAGAAGGGGCGGAAGGTGCACCGGCATCGAAGCGCTCGCGATTCTCGAAACCGCAGCATAACATCCACTCGGCCGCCATGTCTACCGCGTATCCTAGTGGGGAGATCGATACGAAGAAGTTCATGCGCGCCCATGAGAACGAAATCAAGTCAATGGAAAATGCCATGAGAGCCGCGAAGAAGGGACTGGCAAGGCGAGCATTCCAAGAAGTCCCGAGAGACATGCGACGGCGAACCGCGAGTCACAATCCACAACGCGTGCCAAAGAGGATTAAACGACGGGCAAAAGTCGAAGCACTGGAGGACAACACACCTATATCAAAGGGGAAGAGCGGAAGCGGGATTGGCAAAGGAAAAACACAGTGGCTACGGAGAGAAGGCATAGAGAAGAGTAAAAGGGCGAAAGAGAAGCGGGGCCAAAAACGGACAACGAAGGACGATAACGCTGTTACAAATCAGCCCGAAACACGAGAGCAGGCCTCGAAAGAGCGCTCCAAACATCCGGCCGCCCCCAAGCCAAAATCTAAGAGATTGGTAGCATTGGCCACTCCCGACACGCCACCATCTCGGTTTCGCAGGCGTCAGGTGCACAAGACTTGGCTTCCGACACATATATGGCATACAAAGCGTGCAAGAATGACACTTCCGAAGGAACCACTTTGGCGATTTGCAATTCCACTAGCGCCTGTTGCCAAAGCGTACCGTCATACACATCGAGCTGCCACTCTCCGGGGAGCTGTGGCCTGGGACATGAGCTACATGGCTACAATCGGTCTCGAGGGCGCCGAAGCAAGCATTCTAGGACTACTGAAGGGGCTTCATTTTGCTGCAGAGGACGAAGAGGACCCGTGGCAAGCAAGGGGAAGGGGAAAAAAGTGGGTAGACGGCATGAGAGCTTGGGATGGATGGATATATGAGCGGGAAGGCAAGCTGCCTAGCAAAATTGCTGAAGTCACTGTGATATGGTGCACAAGAGAAGCGCTGAGCAGCAATAAGAGAAAGTTATTCATTCGGGTGCATCCGAGCGCATTTCTCCAACTATGGAACGAGGTTATCCGAATATCAAAGGTTCAGAAACCAGCTGTTACGGTTGAAGACTTGCGCTTTGAAATTGGATCCATTGAGTTGGTGGGACCTTCAGCAGCGGAGACCCTCTGTTCTGTCCTGCATCCAAGTCCCCCAAAGGAACAGTCGACAGAATCCCCTGGATCCATATGGGGCAAACTTGCAACTGTTACCAATCCGGGAGTTCTCCCGGCAAGTTCTCTCTTAGGATTCTGCATATCGGATCCACGTTTGCGGGACCCACCAAAGTCGATAACTCTGCGGGATGATGCTGCGTCCCAATCGCAGCTGATCGAGATACTTGCAGACTGGCCTGTTGACCGAACTCAGACTGCTCCAGCAATATTCAAACGTGACTCCCGACTCGCTGCAGGGAGTGCCTTGTCGTCCCAGAAATCCATTAATTCACGCAAGAGTGCTGCAATACCAGGCAAATATCCAGATGCTCGACCTACCGACCCTGAGATTCCCATACTCACTTACGTGTCAAGGAAACACAGGTCGTGGACTGTAATTCTGCCGTGGAAGTGTGTAATGCCGGTCTGGCGAGGTATTCTGCGTTATCCGGTCTCGTCAGGCGGCAACCCGCGATTCGGATGCCTCAAGGAGAGACGACAGGTTGGCTTTGAACAGTCGAAGCCTTGCTTCCCCTTTGACTTCCCGGGCACTGACGCAGGTTGGGGATGGGAACTGCAGATGCGTGTTGAGAGAAAGACAGAGTGGACGAAGCGACCGAAGGGGAAACGAGTCGAATGGGCAACCATCGACCTTGGAGGTGGTCGAAAAGGTGAGATTGGGGATCCGTGGGCTTGTGATTGGGAACGACTTCTTCCAATCAGTGGTCTCGGAGAGAAAAGCTCCACGGAAGAAACCAGCTCCTCTAGGACTCCATTCCGACAACTATCCTCGAAGGACGCCTTTGGCCTAACAGCCGGCCGTGCTGCGTTCAAGGATCATCTGGCCTTACCGCATCTGTTCACAGTGAAAATTACCATGATAGGGCGAGGGACACCTGCGACCTGCGCTCGCATCTACCGGCTTCCAAGTAGTAATCCTGAACTGCGAGGCAAGTGGATGTCCTTACTGTCAAGCTTAGCCTCTACGCATGGGCGGCCCAGTGCGAAAAGGCAGCGTACGAATAACAGGGATGCACCGGAGCATATACAGAGAAGACACTTGGCCCAGAACCTCCTGAATCCGACGGACTTGGCAGACGACATGCTCAAAGCTGGCGATGACGCCTATCCACTGGCGCCTGGTGAGGAGGATCTGATTGGGTTCGCGACGACGGGCAACTACAACCTCGCAGAGGGCCAGCCGACGGCCATCGCAAACGTAGCTCTACATCGACTTTTAGGTGCACAGGCGGAATGCGAAGGCAAAGGCGTGCCAGAAGATGGTCGCGTGTGCATCGTGCGTGAAGCTGGACTCACGATAGGGCGGCTTGCAAGGTGGGAGGTCATATAGAGAGAGACAGCCCGTTGTAGAGGCAGCATAAATTCAATAGTATAGAACATCTCTAATGCTTGCCTATCGAGGGGATCTCCATGGACCATGGACGTGATGCTGGGGGCGGACGTGTAGGGCTGAGCTGGGGGTGGCACTGTGGCTGGGGGTGGCGGCCGCTAGCGGTGGTGTCGGGAAGCCGCGCTCATTATCTCCGTGGCTAAACCACTTCAATCTGCCAACGTCTCAGGCGCGGCCGGCGGTGCACTTCTGCCACGCACCTCTCGGGATCCGCAGACGACGCACGACGGCCGCTCCAGCATGGCTGACGACAGAGCCGCCGACGACCCGGACGAGGGCGTCGAGTCTGCCGTCATGCTGTCGCCCGATGCGCTGGCCGATCTGGTAGGCCTGCCCAGCACTCCTCGCTCCGAGATGCCATTGCTAAACATGTGCGCTGCCTGCAGACGCAACAGCTCCTCGAGGACACAGTCGCAAACATCATCCACAGCACCGCACTGTCATGCCACCGCGCTGAAAAGCTGCTCCGCATGCAATCCGCCGCGACGCGAGCCGAATCCCTCGCCCTCTCCAGCGTCGAGCCGCAGTCGCAGGCCAAGGGGTACACCAACCAGCCGTCGATACCGACCGCCGACACGGGCGCCGCAAAGTACGAGAACGGGCGCGTGTTCCTCAGGGGCAACCCGCTCAAGACGACGCCAGAGATCACATGTCCGCACTGCAAGCTGCCCCGGCTCATGCACCCCATCATGGGCAAGGGCATGCAGAATCCCGACCTCACCAAGGAGTATTGCATGCTGTATCCGTGGGTGCAGAGATCGGGCCACGACGTCTACGGCAATCCGTTTCCCACCGACATGGCTAAGAGCAAGAAGGAACGAGAGCTGATAAAGCAGCAGCAAAAGAACGCCGAGAAGGAGAGCGTGGGCACACCGGGCTCGCAGGACACAGATATGGCCGGCGGGGAGGCACAAGGGAAGGAAATTAACAAGCTCAACACGGGTGGCAAGCCGGCCTCGTACATCCCATGGCACACATGTCCAAGCTGCAAGCGGAGTCTGCTCATTACGCGCTTTGCACAGCATCTTGAAAAGTGTCTAGGCATTAGTGGGCGACAGAGCTCACGGAACGCCATGGCGAAGCTCACAGGGCAGAATGGGAACGGCACTGGTACAGGCATGGCTAACACACCGCTTGGGAGCCGTATGGGCACGCCAGCGCCGGGCTCACAAGACAATGTGTCGCTTCCAAAATCAAAAGCCAAGGGTATCAGCCCGATCAAGAGGACTGCGGACGAGGATGATGAAGGCGATAATGATACCCCTGAGCGCAAGAAAAAGAAGAAAAGCTCGTACGTGAAGAAAGCTGACCGGGAGAAAGCAGGAAAGGAGGGTGGGCCGTTGAAGATCAAGATGAAGAACATCGTTCAGTCGAAGGATGTAGATCGCAAGGCTAGGGACGGCTCAGAGAAGCCCGACGGGAAAAGGGGCCGAGACGATGCAACGGAGCCAGATGGCGCGCCTAGGCCAAAGAAACTGAAACTTTCAATGAACAAGGTTGAGAACGGTTCTGCACCACCCAGTGCAGAGCCACTTTCTGCGCAGGAAGCAAGGTAGGACTCGAGATGAGCGGCGTCGAACGGTTTTCGGAGTTGTGGTCCATCGGCTTAGTCCACGGCGTTCAAGCATCAACATCGGCGTTACAACCCCCTATATCAGTGGGTATCGATAGGCATAAGTATGTCCAGTCGACTCGACATCAAGGCGTTTCTGAGGTAGTCTCATTCTGCCGGGTGCTCAGCGGCATTGTATTCCCCCTTTTGTTCAGTTCATGGCTTACCGACGGGTTTTCGGTAGGAAAAAGCAGGTGCTTATTCTTTGTACTACGATACTTGTTGATTAGCTTGATACTATCTTGCTCAAGCCTGATCTTGCAAGGCTCACGGGCTCGGGCTCTTGTGTGAATACGTAGCTATGTGACATGTCTAGTCCGCACATTTCGCTTCCGCAAATTTTGCCTGTGGATCCACTACGTGCACGTCTACACCGCTCTTATTAACTACTACCTATCTCTTTTACTTGCTGGTCTAAAGGAATGGTTTCTTCTGTAGGTTATATATCTTTGGAACCTCAGATTTCTGATTCAATATCACAATCAAAGTGTTTGTCCGGGCTCGATGGTGTAGTTGGTTATCACGTCAGTCTAACACACCAGTTAGTTCACTGAAGGTCCTGCGATCGAACCGCAGTCGAGTCAATTTTTTGCGTCGGCTTTACCGCCTATTTGTACTTTTTTGCCTTTTGTCTTTACTCTTCTTGGTTGGGGTGGGCGTTAGCGGGTGAGACTATGTCACGTGTGTCGGCGGGTGCCCAGGCGCACCGGCCCCAATCACGGTTGCCTTGCACACCTCACCTTGGTCGTCTAGTAATACAAATACTCTAGGGAATAATTCTTTTCCAAGAGCTGGCATAGATCATAATAGCGTATCCCCCAAGGTGATGAAAACAAGTCTGGACGAGACTCATGCGCCGCCGTTGCGGCGCTCTGCTCGACAACGGATCATGACACCGGTAGGCGGATCTTCTCTAAACCCGATACCAATTTCCGACTCGCCTCAGAAAGAAACTGGTACCCCGTCTGCTTCGAAGTTGGAAAATACCCAAGCCTGTTGCTCTATCGCTTTGCTGCCAACAAAACTACCATCCACGCTACCGGGACTCAACAAGAAAAGCATCAAGCTCCTGCAGTACAAACAGCAGCGCCTCAAGAGTCCGGATTCGCAGACACACCAACTCCAGGAGTTCTGTGACCCTAATTCTGAGGCATATGGTGGGCTGAAGAATGCCGTAGACGCTACATTGGTGTTTGCGCAGGTGGAAGCGGTGAGCCCCTTTGTGCGGGTTGTAAAAGCTGTAGATTGACGTGAGTTATCAGGGAACGGCAGTGTGCATATCGAGCGAGGGCCTGCTGTTGACATGCTCTCACTGCATCGCCGAATCCGACGAGGCGCTCGACATGGGGAAAGTCTGGTGGTTGCTATTTGCCAGCGGCCGCATCGTGCAAGCTAGGACCGTCAAGTGGGATGCCAGACGCGACCTTGCGCTTCTCCAGATCATGGCCGCCCAGCCGCCATTACCTGCAACCGCACACACGACTCCCACACAGCAGTCCCCCTTCCCATGCGTGCCCCTCGCCCCAGCCCCCCCACCTCTCCGCACGCCTCTCCTGTGCATCGGCCACCCCGGCTCCGAAGACCTGGAAATCGGACGTCCGGGCGTCGAGACCGGCTACGACGTCTTGCATGTCAGCGACGGCAAGTTCTGCGGGTACGCAAAGGGCCAGGATAGGCAGGATAACAGCGAGATCGGGGCGCTGAAACATGATTGCTGGACGTACTGGGGGCATTCGGGGGGGCCGCTTGTGGCGAGAGGTAGGAATGGGGAGGGGGAGGAGTGGGGGCTTGTGGCGTTGCATTCGAGTTGGGATGAGGAGACGGGGATGAGAAGGGGGGTGGGGTGGGAGGCTATTTCGGGGTTTCTGAGGGAGGTGGAAGGATAGGTGGGGTGTGTGGGGAAGGTGTGCGTTACTGATGGTTGGACCTTGGTCTGGTCTATGTGATGTTGAATAACGAGAAACAGCATCATGGCCGTTACGGCTCATTGACCGCTCACACTCCTCAGACACAAGACACACACTCACATTCACTTCTCGATGACGTATTGTAGCGCTACGCAACCCTGTCAAAGCACTCAAATCACTCAAATCGTGTTCTCCTTAAAAAATTTCAATTCTCCTTCCTACCACGGATATACAGCTTCAGCAAGGTATTTATTCTACCCGACCACGCCACTACCTCTCAAAACACTCTTAGTGCGAATAGCTCAATCCAGCTCAGCTCTGTAAAACAACATCCAGCTAAGCCTTAAAATTCTCAAGGCCTCGCCCCCCTCGCCTTGCTCAACACATACTTCGGCCTCCCGCACTTCCACCGGAGATGCACAATCCTCCCTTCATACGCCACGCCAATAGGCACGTAGCTCTGATAGGGGCGAGTGCCGATCAGGGGCTTGTACACCGGCGTTGAGTGCTTGAGCGCCCAGTTGGGGTCGGCGCGTTTTTGCTCGGCGAGGAGTTGTTCGGCGAGGAGTTTCGCTTCACGAAGTTTCTCTTCCCGGAGCTTTTCCTCACGAAGTTTCTCTTCACGAAGTTTCTCTTCGCGAAGTTTCTCCTCCCTCTCCTTCTCCTCCCGCATCTTCTCCTCCCTTACCTTCTCCAGCCCGCCCTGCACCCTCTCCACCAGCCCCCTAACCCTGCCCTTCAGCTTCACCCCCGGCAGCCCCATGCGTTTCCGACACATGGCATCATACGCCTCGCGCGCCTCGCGATCAACCAGGACATCGTACGCGGCCTGCAGCGCGCGGTACTTGGCCAGGTCGGTGCGGAAGAAGTCGGCGCGCAGGCGGCGGAACGCCGTCTTGATGTCCTCGGTGGTGGCCGAGATGGAAAGGGCGAGGATGGCGTAGTGGTCGGTGAAGGGCTGGGTTTGGGTTGGTGGGGATGGTAAAGCGAGGGATGAGGTGGAGGATGGGGATGAGGATGAGGTGGATGAGGGGGGTGTGGATGGGGGTGCGAGGTTGAGGAGCGTGGTGGAGACAGAGGAGAGGTAGACGCCTGAGGGGATGGGGGCGGTTTTGTTGGCCTCCATGGCTGATGGAGCGGTTGCTTTTCGGGGATGGGGGTATTCTTCAGGGGTGTGTGCGTGAGTTTTGTGGAGGGGCGTAATTGTTACACGGCACATTGAAGAGTCTGGAGGGATAGTTCGGGAGGGAGCTAGGTGGTGGTTATATAAGATATGTGTGTTGTGTAAATGCGAAAACTACATGTCTTGAACAATGTTTTGTCTCACTCTTCTTTGTGTGACCGGTCCGGCGGAAACATCGAGCAGCATTGTTAAGCTCTGCACGATGTGGCTAATGCAATCAGAGAGCGGGCTTTAGTAGAGAACCATGGATTGAGATAGCACGCATTAGTGACTCGCCGCATAGAAACGGGTCATATAAGAAAAAGCGTGCTCATCTAGCCTCGCCCGGCAAGTTCTGCCCACTTCACGCCTTCTCCTCGATACCCATCCTTCGGAAACCCCGGGAGCCTCCTCCACCTCTCCATGGGCCGCCTCCGCCGCCTCTTGACTTACCCTTTCCTCTCCTGTCTCCTCCTCCGCCTCCTCCTCCGCCCCCGCCTCCACTACCACCACCTCTTCCTTTGCCAACGGCAAATGGTATCTTAACGAGCGGGTGCTCAACCCACTCAAGACCCTTGAGTCCCAGCTCCCCTTTCTCCCATTCACCCAACCTCCAAGCCTGATAGACACCCATGAGGCGCTGCTGATCCAACTCCTCTTTTTTGTTCGATCCCACAGTCTTCATCAGCTTGATGCCGCGGAGCTCGGGGACCCAGGCTTTGATGTACTCTCCGTGGCCATCGTAGTCAAGAGCCTGTTTCACGGGGTTGAACACCCGTCCTTGTCTGGGGTCGTTGCCCACGCCAGCGACATATTGCCAGTTACCCCAGTTATTGGCGACATCGTAATCAATGAGGAGAAACTCGTACCATTCGGCTCCGAGACGCCAGTCGAGTCCAAGATGACATGATTCGTAAGAGGCTACGTTTTGCCTTGCGCGGTTCGAAGTATATCCCGTGAGAAATAATTCGCGGTTCGAAGCATCAATGAGCCCCATTCCAGTGCGTCCACTACGGAATCGTTCGAATATTTCTTGTGTTTTCTTGGGATCATCGCCAGGGCCGCTACTTCTGTCGAGGTACCTCCACCTCTTCTTAGGCAGACCTTGCTGTTCGCTCTGAGGGACGTCGACGTCATAATGTAACTTCCGTCGAGTCGAATAGTCGCGAATACCATCAACGTTGAACATTCTTGATCCAAACTTCCTCAGACAAAGTCTCATGTAGTCTCGCCACAGAAGCTCGAACCTAACCGCCGCAGTGCCTACGTTCTCGCCTTTTCCATAATCATGAACATCTTGACCAGAGCCTCTGCCCTCCTCAAAGTCTATCATGGCCCAGTGGACTTGCCGCGCAGTCACATGGCCCTGAGCTAGATACGCTGAGAGCTTAGTGCTAAAGTCCATCCCGAGCATGCCGTTTCTTGTGGCTTTGTAGGAGCTCATGGCCCCGCTTGATATTAGATGAGAAAGACGTTCTCGAGCAGCAGACTCTCCTCCTTTGAGGTCATGTGCGGATTGTGCGCCCTCGGGCCAGCGAGGGGGATATGTCAACCCGTAGCTCAGGTCTTTTTCCAAGGGCTCCAGGAGAGACTCTTTCAGTCCGGCCAAAGTAGATGGTATCCGAAACGGTTCCTTTTGGGGAGGGATGTCGGGAGGAAGTGGCGGAAGTTGTGTTGGAGTAGGTAGTGTGGACCGTGGTTGGTCACGGAGAGGCTCAAGTGACTTTCGGTACGAGGTATAAACATTAGGTAGGTCGCGTGCATTAGTAAAAGGTTGATCGCGGCTGTAACGAATTAGCTTTCATGGAAGGGTGCAATTTGGCTGTGGTGGTAACATACTCATCAATATAGTACTTCTCGTCATCCCAAATCTTGCACTCGATCCCTCTTGCCTCTGCTATACTGGTGATTGCTTTCTCATCGTCTTTCTCTTCGCTACCTTCCTCGGCAGTCATCCATATACCTGCTACATCTGATCTTTGCCCGCCTGTATTACTGGTCGTGTCCGAATACCAATCTAACATGTGTTCCACCACATCTCCAATCATTCCGACTCTGACTTCTAACCCTGATCCACATCCTAGGCTTTCAAGTGCTTCCTTGAGGTTCCAAACTCCTTCAGCTAGAAACTTGGCGCGATGTGGTCCTGTGCGCCACACCCCAGCCACCTGGCTTCGGGCTTCGGGGTAGGGGCAACGGTCCGCGGAAGAGCTGACAAAACCCGAAACTTCAATCTGGTTCGCTGGAAGGACGTAGACCGGCAAGAGATGCGTGAAATTGTGAATGTGACCATCTGAAACGGGGGAGTCTGCTCTATTGAGTTTCTCTGAGATCTTGGATGAGTTTAGGGTCGTATTGTGCCTCAAGGATGACAGCGAAGCATTATGAAAGATCGGATTGTCCGAGAGGCGAACATCGCGACGCACAATGTAGATGAGAACGCGAGGTTTTGCAGGAACCATAGTGTGACAATACTGCCGCGAAAAGCTGAGATCGCGTGACAGACAGTTAAGGCAAAGAGAGGTGGCAAGAAACGGCCATGAGTTACGGCGAAGCATCAAGGAGGCGCTTTCATGTGCGTTTCAACAAAGGAGTCATACCGAAACGTGGTACAGTCGAAAGCAATGCGGTGTATTCAAAGGTCATGACATGGTGGACATTTTGGAGCGCGTCTCACCGAAGGTTCTGGGAGACGAGACTAAATGCGCTAAAAGACAAGAGCGTATGTCATCTAGTCTCTGTGACCGACGGGCTGGTAGAAAGCAACGTCCAGCACGGCTTTGAAGAGGCCGTTCCGAGACGGCGACAGATCAGGGTCTGGATAGCTGGCGGTATGACGTAGTCCATAGTGAGGCCGAGACCCGCTATTGGCTGCATGGCGGGATCGCTGGGCAAAAGGGAGGCCGTGGACGGCGAAGCAGACTCGCGATGTGGTGCTGTCATAGAAGATTTGCGGATCGCGAACATGGGACGCCGCGCTTTGCCGCATCCGGCCTAGGCAGATCTCGCTTACGCACGGTGATCTGGGATCTGGTTCAGCTGCACGCCACGATGGGAGGGAGTATTTTGCACAGCTGCAGGGAAAGACAACGGCCTTCGGACGATTGGCTGTAGCCTGTTCTTGTGGCGCTGTCGTCGATGAGCACTTGACAGTCAATCAAGAGTGATTTGCAGACACATGCTTTGGCTGTAGTTTAGGCGGCTGGTGACACTGCATCTAATCCCCCCTTTCAAGGCAACCAAGCCATCATCGGTTCCCCTCTCAAACCACCTCAGCCGCACATCTGTGATGCCGGAGCGTTTTCTATCCGCCCTCGTCGGCCACCGTCACAACTAACACACCGAGCGGTGGACGCCGTGGTGCATTGGCCGCTTGCCTTTGTGCTTATCCTTGCCCTGGAGCCCCGCAGAGGCATGCTGCTTTTCGATACTCGGAAGTGAAGGCTCCCATGCTGCAAGGTCAAACACATCACTTTTCATGAGTGTTTCTGTGACAGAGCAGATCGCTGCTAGGAGTCGATCGATCATATCGAGGGACAGACTCTCCCGAACCACTACTCTTAAGATCTCCGTTTTCTCCTCGTTGGGCGGCAGTGGGTAATCTAGCTGCGTTAGAAAGAGCGCAGACAGTGCAGCGTCGACGTACTCGGGATAATGTATTGTTTGGCCCTCAATAAGTTGCTCACTGCCTCTTGCTTGACGTGCGGAAATTCTTTCTTGAACTCGTCCGTCAACGTGAAGGCAACCACGGGCAAGCCGGCATTGTAATCTGCACTGCTCTCGCCCCCCTCATACGGCTTCTTGCCCTTCTCGTACTTATGGTCACCTTTCTTGCGGTGAATGTCGCTAACCTGTATTGTGTCAATAATGCATACCTACCATAAACCCTGGAATACTTACACATCGGTACCATCCGGTGCTCTCTAGCGCGCAGCTTAACAACCGAGCGTTAGTTAGAACATTCTCCATTATGCTCTGAAAACCGGTGTAACCAAGATGGATGAGGTTATAGTACTGGGCAATGATCTGCGCTCCTGGTCTTGAGAAGTTCAACGTGTACGATTCCTCGGTACCACCCAGGTAGTGAAGCTCAAAGATCAAGTGCTTGGGCAGATAACTTTCATCTCGCCAGATGATCCAACCTACGCCAGCGTATACTAGACCAAATTTGTGGCCAGAGGTGTTGATCGATTTGACCCGCGGTAATTCAAAGTTCCATTTGAAGCCAGCTTTGGCCTTGGTAAAGGGCGCAATGAAGCCTCCTGACGCGGCCTAAAACGTTGATGGTTACTCAAGGTAATTGACGTACGAAGTTAAGAGATAGTATGTCTGACCCGGAATCAACATCACCATAGGATCATCACTTACATCGACGTGAATCGGAATCGACACTCCGGTCTCCTTCTCGTAGTCATCCAGAATGGAGGACACCTGCTCTACGGGTTCATAATGGCCAGTATACGTAGACCCGAGAATGACAAACACGCCGATTGTGTTCTCATCAATGTTCTTCTTCACGAGCTCCGGGTCAAGTCGATATGAGCTATCTTCACAAACCGGCAGTATCCTCGCCTCCACTTCGAAGTAGCGGGCGAACTTCTCGAGCGCAACTTGAGCGTTGGCGCCCATAAGTATGTTTGGATTTGACGCGTCCTTCCCCTCTGCCCGTCTCTTCTCCTGCCAGCGACGCTTCATGGCCAGTCCGCCGAGGTGGATAGCTTCGCTCGAGCCGGTGGTAGCAGATCCAATCGCTTGCTCTCCTTTCTGCGCGCCCCACAGCTGAGCAATAATAGAGACGCAGCGAGCGTGGATGTCCATCATAGCAGGATATTCATCGGCATCCGAAAGGTTCTTGGAGAGGTTTTCTACCATAAGCTGTTCAGCCTCTCGCTCCATGTAGGTGCCAACGAATGAAGCCAGATTCAAGCTTGGACGCTATATGGTGTGAATATAACACCTGTAGATCAATTGTCCGTCAATACTCACACCGTCCAATTCCAACTCATCCCTGATCAGCTGTTGTACAGTATCGGCCGGTGCCCCATCATGAGGGATCCGGAATTTCGGTATCTCTGTGGAGCTGGCATATCGACTGGAATAGGGAGTTGTATGATTCACGGATCGGTTTGAATGACCGCCCGCTTTGTGTCCAGGCTGGTCACGTAGCGTCTTGATCAGTTCGTCAGGGTCAACATGTCTGGCGAGCGGCATGGTGTCGGGTAGTTCTGTTTCGAACAGATTCTAGTTTTAATTCAAAAAGCGTGGGTATCGAGCGTTTTACGAGGGACTGTAGTTAAGTAGCTGACTGACCAAAGGTGACGCAGATATGATCACAATCGCGTGGGGACGCGGGTATCTAGCATCCTGTGCAAGACAAAGCTTGACACAGTCTTGGGGGGGAAGCTTGTTTTGGGCAGGCTCTAACCTTTTGCACACATGGCCGGTTTCCCGTTGGCCCAATGGCACGACATACCGAGTGAGTCGCTGTGGGGAAAGATGCGGGGTTACGTGAAGATACCACTCAGCGCAGCAATCTGATTATGTAGTGCAGACCATGCAAAATGTTGCTGTCATGGCGTGACAGGGCTAGAGATGGGCCTGGCTGCAGCATGTTGTCCAATATGGCGGTAGATGGCGGGTTGTTGGTGACGACGAACATGCGCCTTTCCGCTGTGGGACTCGCTCGACTCGCATGCTGTTTAGCGCTTCGGCTGTCAAGGCCCGATGCCGCCCGCGGACAGGGGTGGTTGGGCCGGCACGTGACCGAAGGCTTTCATTTTCGTGCCTTGACGGATGGCGATGCGTTCGCCGGTGCAACGCAACATGAATTGTGCCATCTCAACTTCGGTGACCAGAGGTACTCGGACTTTTGTATGCAAACCCGAACAAGCCGACCCAACAGATCTCGCCCGTGTCAGTCCGTTTTTCGTACGGTGTTCGGCCAACATGCACCCGCGCTTGCGTCATAGATGTCCTCTGTGGTGACGATTGGAGCTGCTGCTGACACGGATGACGACGCGCGTTGCCTGCAGCCTACGTGCCTACCTGCGTGCTTCAAGTACATTTACTGATGCCGCGGCGTAAGCAACAACGCACTCAATTGCACTTGGCCTAGCCTTCCATTCCACACACTTGTACCGAGTAGGCGCTGAGATTCGTTGTTTGCTATACGGCCGGAACGTAGCGGGTGGCGACCAAGGATCCATAACACGCCACTCCATATTGTAGTGGTGTCATCGACTGCATTGCCGTCTACTAGACCGGCCCGTACATCAGAGTCGTTCGAAGTGCGGTCCCTCCAACATCCATCCACTCCACAATCAACATGAAGTTTACCCAGCTTCTACCGTTCGTGTCGCTGGCGTCGGGCTTCGTCATTACCGAGCCAGAGGTGTTCCAGGCTATTGAGAATACCGAAAGACAGCTCGTCCGCAGCACGCAGAGTGTGCTGGACAATGCCTTGGCGAAGGCATCCAACACCTTCAAGAATGTAGGCGAGAATCTGTATCACAAGGTCCACGAGGTCGGGTGCGATGTCGACTCTTGGCTTGAGGGCTCGCCCATCTACGACAGTTTTGCTGGCCTCAACGAGGACCCGCATCACCCTCCCCACGATGGACCTCATCATGAGGGGCCCCGCCACCCACCGCACAGCGGAAAACCAAATCAGACCGTCTACGAGCTCATTAGCAAGAGCAAGTATACCACCAAGCTAGCCGAGCTCATCGACGAGTACCCCGACCTAGTCAAAACGCTCAACAGCACCAAGGCGAACTATACCATTTTTGCCCCAACCGACGAAGCCTTTGAGAAGATCCCAAAGCACCACGAGAAGCCCTCAAAGGAGTTCTTGAAGAACGTACTGCTCTACCACGTCACCGACTCGCTCTACCCGGCCGGCCGTGTCCTCCACTCCTACACCATCCCAACGCTCTACGAGCCAGAGAAGAACCTCGGCCACAAGCAGCGCCTCACCGTCCGCGTCACCCTTAGAGGACCTACCATCAACTTCTACAGCAGGATCGTCGCAGTCAACATTTTCGGCACCAACGGTGTGATCCACGGCATTGACTCGATCCTCGTGCCCCCACCGCGCGTCGCCACCATCATCGACCTGCTCCCAGGCGAGTTCAGCACCCTTGAGTTAGGTCTCTCCAAGACGGACCTGTTCGACAAGCTCAACAGCACCGAGTACCCCCATCAAGGCGGCACCTTCTTCGCCCCCTCCAACTTCGCCTTCAAGAAGCTCGGGCCCAAGATCAACGCCTTTCTCTTCAGCCCATACGGCCTGAAGTACCTCAAGGCGCTGCTCGAGTACCACATGATCGTCAACCAGACTCTATACACCGACGCCTTCTACGACGCCACCGATGACGACAAGAAGCCCGAGACGACCGACCGCCCCCCGTACTTCCACTTCGACCTGCCCACGGTCCTGGAAGGCAAGTACCTAGCCGTCGACGTCGCCCGCTACGGCCCCTTTGTCGAGATCCGGATCAACGGGTTCTCGCGCGTGACGGTGCATGACGGCGTCGCCAGCGACGGCGTCATCCAGGTCGTCTCGGATGTGTTGATCCCGCCGAAGAACGCTGCTGGAGAGCAGGCCAACTGGGAGGGCGAAATGATGAGCGTTGGGGAGCTCAAGGAACGGCTTGAGCCGTTTGTCAAGGAGAGTCTCGAGTTGTAACTGTGTACGAGTGCAGCGTGTAGATGAATGTATGTGTAGTGGTTAGCATGCTTAGGCATTTGGACGTGTACGATCCGATCCGATCCGACCTGAGTCGCGAAGGCGTTCTAGCTCTTGATAAATGAAGTAAACTGTATCATGATTACCACTTCTCCCTTTAACACCTATCCCCAAATCTGCGTAACGCCGAAGCAATCCCTTACTCCGACACACGCCTTGTTGCGGGCGAAGATGTAGAACGGAACGCGGCATCGTGCTTGTAGTAGCCCATTTGGCCTTTCACGAGGATCTCGCCGGCGGCGCCGGGCTCGACGTCGCGTCGCGGCCGGTGTCGTCAACAATGCGGGCAACCACCTCAGGCAGCAGGAGGGACACGGAGCCCGAGTCGTTAGTCCTGTCGAGGGACATGACGGTCACCGAGCGGTTCATTGCAAGGCTAGATCGGCTGCCGAGATATGGATTGCGGACTCAGGCTTTGCAAGAGAATACTCCGTATTTGAAGTTGTTAGTGATTCCCATGGTGAAATAATTTACTACCGGAATGAAGTCCGAACCCACTCGCCGAACAAAAGTGTCAAGATGTCGACATTTGATATAGTGTATGTCTTAGCTGACCAGTATGTGACCTTCTCCATTGTTCTGTCTATTACAGTGGTCGTCTTGCAAATCCACTGTGCATGATGCTGTCCATAGAAAAATCACAGTGGTAGTGGAAGAAGAGTTGAGAGTTCATTTTTTCATGATATTGACCACGTACGAGATGGCATGCAGTCCTCCCGCGGCTTCCACACTTCAAAGCTCGAGGTGCCTCGGCTCGCAAATGATCCGAATAGCTCTGGGCTTCGCGTACGTCTTGGCTACATCCTTGCCGATATTAGTGCTAGCAAGTCAGTGCCAGCGCGAACGTAAGTATATGGACCAGACGTGCGTAGTACGGTGCTGCCATACAAGCTCCAGTAGATTTCATCTTGCTTGTACTCACCAGGTCCAACAGAAACTGTGCATAATGTGATTCAGTAGTAGCACACGTTGCTGTGCCTCTGTGAGTATTCACTCGAGAGACTCGCGTTTATACTACCTTAGGCATCAAACCTTTCAAGTCTTGAGCTTTTTGTTGGATACGCCATTGGCAACTTCTTGCGGGGCGGCCATATGAGTATTCTCAACCCCTACCTTATCTCCAGTGTTTTTGGCAGGCCTCTTCCTCTTTCGTTTGGTCTTGCCCGGGGGTTCTTCGACCTTGGATTTATCGTTGGCATCGGACGTCGTACTCGTGTGGACGATATCGCTCCGCTTGCTTGCTGTCTCCAGAGTGCGTTTGCGATTGGGTTTCGGGTTGTCTATGGCGAGCAGCTGCATATACTCTTCGGTGCGCTTCGTATGTTCCATTTTTGTCATGATCTTCCAATACTCGGGCTTCTCGAGCGACCGCCATTTCTGCCATGGATCCTCGTGCGTCACATTGCCACTCAGAATGACGAATGCACAGCTGTTCCACAGCGTCTGAACGGCTTGAATCGGCAACCACTTGTTTTTCATTTCTCCGTGTTCTCTCAGCCAATGAGCCACTCTTGCTGGAGTCTTGCAGAAGGCGCGTGTATGGGGCTCGACATAGATTGTACGCTGGTCCCAAAAGCTCAAGCCCTCGTCATTGACGACATCGGAGGCGTTCGCAGGAATAAAGGGTAGAGGGTACGAGGACGGTTTTCGGCGGACGAAGTAGCCATTGTCTGAGATATCGAAAGATGCGAGGAGGTGGCCTTCTACAGCTTGACGGAGCAGTGTCTGGGTGGCTACTGGTTTCAGGGTCGAGATATTGGGATGCTCAAGGATTGCCGAGAGGTGTACAACTAGCATAGAGACAGTCAGTCTCGATCCCATGTAGAGTGTGGTAGTCGGGCGTACACTTGTCTTCACCCGCGACCACCCTGTATCGTGTGTGGAGCCAGCTCGCGCTCTCTGCATTTTGGAAGGCATAGTCGGTGAAGATCAAGTCGATTCCAGCGGCTAAGATGGCAATGTACTCTGGCGTAACCGGCGTAGTGGTGAACCTAGGCCCTCTAGAGATTGCTTTTTGGGGGTCAATATGCTCAGGTGCGAGGAGTGTCGATGTTGTACTTGTTCGCTGCATTGCTTCGACTGGAGTGTCCGCCGATTCTGTTTGCGTTTGCTTCACAGGCGTCTGAGTCTGCGGCTCTTGATCTTTGTGCGAACTCGCGGCATTCTTGGGGGCTTTTTTTTCTTTGACGCCCTTGAGCCGGAGAGCTCGAGGGACAAACATGGCAGGATCTGGAACGTCGTGTGAGTGTGCGCAAAGCTGGGTGTGCGTGAGCCTGGGGAGGTCGCGTTACGTTCCCGCGCGTCCGCTCACCGCCCTGGCATAATTTTATGCACACCTGCCACTTCAGACAACACTTGTACCTCGTATAATAGGTGCACTAGGGCCTTAAACACAGAAGCTCTTAGGCTGGAGCATCACCTAAATCCAATATCTATCGCTAGAGGTGTTCGCTGTGCACGTGCACGGGCCACAAAATTTTGGCCGCTCGGGCCGGCGCTTTCGAGATTCAGATTGGCGTTGCGCTTCCCAGCCTCAACTACCACCAGTATTCTCCCTCCAATAACTCCACTACACTCGACGCCATGGCCAAGGAGAAAAACTACAACCCCGTGCAAGCGGAGAAGAAAGCAGAGAAGCAGAAGCAGCTCCGGAAGCAAAAGGCGAACGTCCAAGCGCAACGCACCGAGAAGCTCGCCCGGCGCAACCCTGGTCGCATCCAACGCGACATTGAAAGCCTGAAGGAACTCGATCAGAATGGGTCCATGCGGCCGCATGACAAGCAGAGGTTGGCGGAGCTGGAGAAGGACCTCGCAGCAGTCAACAAGGCCAGAGCCGCTCTCGGTGACAAAGCACCCCAGTTCAAACCAGAGTGGAGGGACGACGGGGGCGACAGGGGTGGACGAGGCGATAGCCGTGGCCGTGGCAGAGGGCGCGGAGGCGGAGGCGTGCTAGGGAAGCGGACAAGAGACGGCGACTGGGCGGGACGGAATAGGGACGACAGCAGCGACAGCGATGCCGATGTCAAGGACATTCCCATGCCACGAGACATACCGCCGCCGATTCCTCGACGATACCAACAGGGCCCGCACGCCGATGACGCTCTCCCCGAACCGAAGAAGCCGACAATAGTCTACGAAGCGGCCCCTCAACTCCGCGATCTACTGAAGGAAGCGACAAGGTTCATGCCGACCGCTGTGGCACAGAAGATGAAATTGGCGAAGGGAGAAGGACGGCTACTCGAGCCGGAGGAATTTGACAAGCTACAGACAGAGGGCTACATGAAGACTGGGAAGACTGCGAAGCCTGTGGATCCGGAGATAGATGAGGAACTCGAGGCATTCTGGAGGGAGCAACAAGACGATAACACGACCGCGGCGGCTATGGAAAATGCAGCCGAGGCAGCGGTGCAGGAAGCTGAGCATGCCATGATCGCAGCTGAGGCACAGGGCCAGATAATTGATCCTGCATCAGAGGGCAGGGTGGCAGAAAACAAATTGCGGCATGTCGAGATGGAGGAGGTCGAGGATGAGGACTTGTAGGCCAACCAGCGGACAGAATCAAGGTTTCCGATGCCGGCAAGGACTCACCAGTGTGCTGTGATAATGGTCGTGCAAAGTGAGGGGCGCCACAACATTAAGGGGGGTAATGGCCAGGGTAACTGCCACTCCGTCAGGCTGTGCTTCACGCCAGATTGCTGCCCAATAACGGCCGCTTACAATGGAGCTGGTGGGGCAAGACCAATATGAACGACATGTAAGACATCATCATCAGATGCATGTGGACAGGCAACAGCAACATATCACGCAAGCACAAAACAGCTTATCAGTTCAGGGTCTCGTTCTCATTCATACTAGGGTATAGTCATACAGGAAAATGGCCTTAGTGTTTCCAGAATCCACCAGACTCATCTCAAAAGAGGCATTGTCGAATGTAAGGTTCATGCAGACTCAGTCGCTCACGCCCGAGGTGAAGATGTCTATTTCTTCTGGGTGTTGCCGGAGATGGTGTCCTGGACAGACGCAGCGGCGTTGGAGAGAGTGTCCTGAGCGTTGGCGAGGATGCCCTTGCCCTCGGCGGAGGCGTTGTCACCGCCGGAGCGGGTGGAGTCGCCGAGCTTCTGGGTGGTGGACTTGGAGTCGTCTGAGAACAATTAGCAGGTGGACAAACATGAGAGGCTGAGAGGACACTGACCGGGCTGGGTAGCGCCGGCGGCACGGTCAGCAGCGCCAGTGACGCCCTCCTTTGCCTGGGTGAGGGTGCTCTTCTGAGAGTCGGGGGTGATCTTCTCCTTGGTCTGCTCGCCGAGACCCTTGCGTCTAGGACAAAGTCAGTACAGGAACATGTCAAGGGCGGGAGTGGAAAGACTCACGCGGCGTCGGACATGTTGATTGTGGTTGGTGGTTGGAAGAGTGGGAAGAGTTGAAGTGGTTGTAGTGGCGTGGAGGTGGAATGAGGCTTGAGTGTGGTGGTGAGGAAGAAGAAGAAGGGGACCGGCGGGCAGAGGAGGTACTTATAAAGTGGCCAGAGGAGGCCATGACGTACGCTCAAGGCCGTACGTCATGAGCGTTCGGGCAGGTAAGAGGGGCGGCCAGAAGGTGAGAGAGAGCAGCTGGGCAGGGCGGGGCGGCACTTCACATGCGTTCTTGCCGGGCGGTGAATGGCACCCCAAGCCACAGGCCGCCACGATTGGCCGATCACCCACCCCTCACCGGCCTCGCACCTGCCTCGCCCCTCCAGGGCTGATGCGAAAGTTGCAGGCGCACGGCAAACGCGCCATGGCCATTTCCTGCTGCCTACCCCGCAACGCGCTCGGTGACGTCGCCAACCCCACTACGTCAGCCCTCCGTCTCGCGCGGCGCGTCATCCGGGCTGCGCCATTGCGCGCTTTTGCTCGCCACAGACAAGCCTGGACCGCCGGGTTCGCACCACTTCTCAACTGCGGGACAACGGCGGTGGGTCTGCTAGTTTGACAAACAATCGAACGCGGGACACAGCTTGAGCATGCCCGTGCCCGAGGATAGCTGCTGCTGCTGCTGCTGTTGCTGCTGTGTGCCATTCGAAGAGAGACAGCAGTGGGCTTGTGGTCTGCTGCGAGCACATCATCACTTCCGCCACATACAAGTCCCCCTTCTGAGCGGAGCTCCCCATTATTGCCGCATGT
Source organism: Massariosphaeria phaeospora (assembly GCA_011032825.1). NCBI lineage: Eukaryota > Fungi > Ascomycota > Dothideomycetes > Pleosporales > Massariosphaeria > Massariosphaeria phaeospora. Next base: position 865,109 of record JAADJZ010000008.1, on the reverse strand, counting down.
CCAGTCTATCATTCGGCTTGGCGAGTCCGTCGCCTTCCACACAGAGTTTGTGAGCTCCACTCTACTAACGCTATGCACCCGCCGTATCCCGTCTGTAGAGATGTGTTCTCATCGATGATCTGGCCGCCCCACTGCCACCAGACACACAGACCCGCCGTAGGCAGCCGATTGTTGCCGGGTTGCCCGGTTTCCGTCGCCATGTGACCTCCAGCTCTGTCTCCAACTTCCAAGCTTCCTCCAGCGACGTGCTCCTATGCGGTGCGCGGTTACCGCTAGGTACTTCTAGATGCCTCTAGATACGCCCCTCCATGAACGGCCACATCACTTCGGCCACAAGATCTCAGACGAAGTCTATGCAGCAACACGATACGCCTACAAATCCTTGGTCTAACGGCCGGTATGGTGGCTGGAGTCTGTCTCTGCCTCAAAGCACGACTTCACACGCAGACGGAAGGAAAATCTATCAAGACATGTTAGCCATCCGTTTATCTTGCGTCAGACTGACCTGGTACCGCAGTCATATAGAAACGACAACTCACCTGAGGTCCTAAGCTCATCCACTGCCGTGGCAGGATTCGTTGCCATCGAGACAGTCCCTACCCACGAATCCTTTCACTGTATGAGAGAATCCAACAAGGATCGATACTACCTGTACGAATCGCTATCCTACCTGCCGACCTAGGAGAGCTGGCAGAGCTCGTCAAGTTGAGAGGTTACATCAAGACGGGCTGGTACCGACATCGAATATTGTCATGGCGGTGAGGCCGCCAGTTTGATGCCGGATTCCACGCCCAAGCACTGTCATCGAACTGGGGCATGACTTGTCGACTATCCCAGTGTTTTTGTTTGGAATCCCACTCTTTTTGTTTGGAACCCCACTCATTTTGTCTAGAATCCCATTCCTCTTGTTTTGGATCAAGTGGGCACAGCCAACACTGTCAGGCAGTCGACGTGGGGTGCGTGTGGCTGACCCGCCCCTGGCCCCTTGCAACGCTGAGTAACATTCGCTAAGCCTTTGCGTCACATCCTCCTATTTGAGCTTGGGCCGGGGCGCGGTCGGATCACGGCGAATGATTATCCGGGCTGTTGACTAGGGACCTACTCCTGTATCCTGCCTCTCTTATCCGTACCAATCGCCTCGGTAAACACCCAATTGTCATGTTTCAGAACAGCTTCATGTCGAAACAAGCCTTCGACCAAGTTCTTCTCGCCTTCTGTGATAGGAACCACGTCGTTTGCCAGGTGTTTCGTCACTCCTGTCGCTCACCGCATGCATGGCGGCTAGATTCTCCTCACTCTCACAGCCATGTTGTCGCGGCACGGTTAGGGAGTTTGTCCCGCATCGTCACCTGCCTGATTTACCGTGTCTCGTGGACTGAGACCTCCATTCTGCTGGCAATGCCACGGCCCGTAGCCCATCCTGCAGGGATCCGGAAGTTTGGTGACATAGATTAGCCTGCTTTGTTACTCCTATCAGGTTTAATTGTGTGCCTTGTTTCCACAGGTTCGTCTGGTATAGTATCAGGCTAGATCTGTTATGTCTTCTTCTACACGTCAACTCCAGTCCTTGGTTTAGGTATCGTATGCCTGTCCAACTCGCGGCTGTGCTTGGTTTCTACTCTATTCTGTGCCGTAGACAGTATTTAATGAGACAGTGCACCCGCTCATCCTATTCTTTTGTATCAGAGCTCAGTCGTCCTATTTCATACCAAAGTCCCTGCCTTCTTCTGTGATTCGGCATTACCAATAATATGAAGTGTTTCCAATCCTTGTTTATCTCAATCCTCTGTGTGGGACCAGCATTGGCCAACTACGAGGATAATGCATCTTCAGCCATTAAAACCTTACAGGACGAGTGGTATGATGTAAACACCGGCCTCTGGTGAGTGACATTCTATTCTACTTGCAATTGCTCACTAATCCGCAATGAAGGAACGATCTCTGGTGGCAGTCAGGAAACATGGTCGAAACAATCGCCAGGCTCGGCCGATACGATGCGGACTTCAGGCCCACAGCTTCGAATATCATTGCGAACACGTACTCCAAAGCCGCCAACCGGAAGAATGCCACCAACTGGAGGAATGACTTTTACGACGACATGGGCTGGTGGGCCATGGCCTGGATTTCTAGCTATGACATGACTGGAGATCGCAAGTACCTCAACACCGCAAAAGACATCTTCGAAGACATGACTGGAGGCTGGACGACACCCTGTGGCGGCGGCATCTGGTGGGACAAACCCCACACAGCCATCGCCGCTATCTCCAACGAGCTCTTCCTTTCTGTCGCCGCGCACCTCACCAACCGCGTCTCCGGGGATGAACGAACCAACTACATGCACAATGCGGAAAACGAGTGGGACTGGTTCTCCCGCACCGGCATCATCAACGGCGACAACCTCATCAACGACGGCATCGACCTGGCTACATGCCGCAACAACGGCGTAACCACCTGGAGCTACAACCAAGGCGTCGTCCTCGCCGGCCTATCCGAGCTCTCGCGCGCCACCAGCAACCGCGACTACACCGCCTACGCCCACCGCATCGCCAGCGCGACCATCACCAAGCTCACCGTCAACGGCATCTTGGCCGAACCCGTCGAGGAGCCCCCGCCGCCCAACGACACGGACTCGCAGTTCAAAGGTGCTTTTGTCCGCGGCCTTGCGGTGCTGCATGCGAATGAGCCACGGCAGCAGTATGCGGACTTTCTGAAGAAAAATGCAGATGCTGCGTGGTCGCTGGCGAAGGCTGCTGATGGCGTTATTGGCCCAAAGTGGCAGGGCCCGCCTAATAATGCGAACCCGGCGTCGCATGCTTCGGGGATTGATGTCCTGGTCGCGGCGGCACAGGCTGGCTAGGTGGGTGGGTAGGCTGGAGCTGGTCTGCTGAAGCTCAGTTGATGTCAGTCAGTCAGTCACGCGGAGGAAACGCATCTTCACGTGGGCTGGACTCTTGACTGTACCTACAGTACTCTCTCCGCATTATATATATCCCCTATTCATATTCTTTGATTCCCTGCTGTTTATTGCGTTGGTCTCAGCGGGTGTTGTCCCATCTCATCTGTATTCTCCTTTCCATATATTGCTTATTTTGCGAACTGCTTGATGCCCCATACCTGTCTCTTGACATGCCCCTTATGAAGCAACGAATAGCAATCTCCCATACCAAAGCTGTCTTCTTTTCCGGTCTCTGGTTTAGCCCTACGTCGAAATGCCCGCGTTTATACCTTGTTCCTCCATGTGCTCTGGGATTCGCGACGCGTTCTCCACGTTTGGACGTAACGTAGCCAGGCTGTACGTCGTGATTGCTAGCTAGCGTTTTGCCGTCCTCTGTAGATGCCTGCTACCGCCTTGCCATATCCATACATACCGAACGGATATTCCCGTCCGCTGTGGCCCCTGTGACCAGGGCGTACACCACCACGTCACCCGCTGTGACCACTAGCCCTCCTATCGCACGACTCTGGCCCATACACCGCATACATACCTCTATGGGATTTGCGTTACAACCCGATTTCCACGCTGCATCCAATCCGATTCGACGCGGCAACATCCCCGCAATGCGTCTTCCAAGCGTAGACGTATCCATCATCCGCCTCCCGTCCTCACCGTCCCCCACTATATCACGAAGTCGCCGGTCGCTGATCGGATATGTCGGATAGTCTGGTGACATGTAGGTAGACACCCCGTAGCTGAGTGCTGTGCTGTCGCCATACTCTTCCTCGCTGCAAGCTAACTAGTAGCCCTTGCCGTCCTCCTCAACCGGAACCCTTCGGCGTGTATCCATCCCTTGGGTACCAAATGGTGCCAACAAGTCTGAATTTCTGATCCATTCGTTCTGTTTGTTGGTCGGGATATTTGCGACTGTCTCGCGCGTGGGGAAGTTCCCGCGTTTGACGGGTGGGTGAGGAGAAGGAGCTGAGCTGTAGCCGTATAACCGTTTTCGGGCGATGACAGGATGCTAGGAGGGTTAGGGGTCGCGCGTGTAATAGTGATGTTTGGCATGGGTGCAAGAGAGCGTATGTGTGATTTGGGGTATGTCCCGTGGACAGCGATCTTCAATCGCATATCGTGAGTAGGGTATTTGTCGAGGATTGTGGGCAACGCGCATGTGCGGAATATTGAAGGATTGAACTGAGGTTGTATTATCTAGAAGCTACAGAATTTGTAGGTGCGAAAGCACAGACAGCGCTAGTCCTAGATAAGCGTAGTACCCTTATCCATCTCATAGGGTAAGAGCTATAAACCGTGACAGTATTGGATTAGTGCAGTGCACAGTGCAACTCGTGCGGTGGGTGGCCTAAGGTGTTCGTTCGTGTGATAGGTAGCATGTTGCAGCAGCAGGAGACCAGAGAAGCGATTTAAACCAACCCAAACCAAATCAGATTCACACTTGCATATTTTCTCACCGCTTCATATCATACTTTACTCAGTGCATATAGCTACTTCAAAAAACGCACCAGAGTAGAGCAGATCGGATTGAATTTGATCTCCCGTCCACCCGACCAAGTCGACTTGCGAGAACGAAAATTGACATTGCCTTGAATCTCATCCTGCTATGCATGCGTGTCAAGCAGTTCACAAATCTCCGCCATCTTCTCAGCTTTTGTAGCTCCACGCCCACTTGGTCAAATCAGCCTTTCTGTTCTCTTTTTCAAATTGCAAAGTACACCACCAACGGTCCAACTAATCGTTCGATTAACCACTGCATCTACGATTCCCCTAGGCTTTCAAATGTTTGTAGATTTGCCTATAGGTTAGTCCGCAGTGCCCACGAAGTAAAGTGGTTGAATCTGCGATCGAAAAACTTGGTTGAGCGAGCGAGCGTTGATGCAAAGGTATCGTGCGTGGATAAATCAGATTAACAGCTTAACAATTCCTCATGCAAATTCCAGCGTTTCACGAAGGAAATCACAACAAATTAGCTTAGCTACTCTTTTAAACCGGAATTGCAAAGTCCGCGTATACCCAACACTGCCAATACAAAAAATGTATTGTGTACCCACCCCACAGGGCCCACACCAACGCAGATAATCTTTTTCTGCCGCTACACCGCTTCTCGGCCCGGCAGCTAGCGAACGGGCCACGTAACACCTTGCCTTTTGCCTAGCGCCCTCTCCAATCCCTCAACCACAGATTATTTTTTGCGATGTGTAGTCGTTATATATTTTCCAAATTAACAGACTTCCATAATCACAGCACAAAACAGCCTGGCTGGCACAATCGGCTAGCGCGTGAGACTCTTAATCTCAAGGTTGTGGGTTCGAATCCCACGTCGGGCTCTAGATGTTCTTTTTTTTTGCTTTTTTATTATTGGGCGGTGATGCTTTGTGGGGTGGAGGGGAGAGAGGAGTTCTTTTTTTCTTTTGCTTGGGCTAGTAGGGTGGGTTGGCGCGGGTTTTTTGGAGTCAGGCGGCGATTAGACTATTTGGGAGCTTCAGCTAGATGCGAAGTTGATATTTTGATGGTGTGTTAGATGCGATGCAGACTAGCGATGGTTTGATAATCTACTACTACTAATGACTACCTTAGAGCTGAGGTTATCAATTAGGAAAACATGTTTGCGCATAGTATACCGCAACTCTAGGGGCGCTGCGGCGTAGCAATACAAGCGTAGATTTAATCTTGGTAAGACATATCTACCACATCTACCAACAGACAAACCTGTATATACATATGCGGCGTCTGAACGCTCTTGTATTGCCAGATTTGCCCTGTAAACCCTACTTTCGCGGAACATAGATACGACCGACCCCACAGATGCCCTAACGTCTAGTAAATATCTAGGGCCCGAGTTTGCACTGGCCGTGGGGACTAAACTAAACCAAATTGAACTGGACTGAACTGAACTGGGCGCATGGACATGCACGGGGTGCTCCGTTCGCAACTGCCTTCTTCGTTGTGTCGTCGGTCCATGAGCTAGCGCGACGTAGAAAGAAACCTGGGAAACGGGTTACCTGGTTCCCGGAGGCCGTTCTGTGTAAGAATGAGTAGGACAGGGCGATGTGATCTTGTGTTGATGGAGTTGACTGGGTCGTAGGCTAGACGTGTCTTGTACACTGGAATCAAGCATCGCGACTATCCAATGTCCATGGATACCAACGCATTGAGACCGGTAAAGAAGTCTAGAGACATCTGAAGCTCGCACAACCCAGCCATACACGAACAGCACCCACACTCCCGCGCTCTCGCGCGAAAGACCCAGTCTCGCATTTCCCAAAACCCCACCTCGCAAAAACACGAAACAGCTCAGTTCCATAACCAGCCCAAACAAATAACAATCATGGAATATACTTCCTAGTTGGGAACGCACACTAGACGAGTGCGGAAACAATCGCAGGAGACTGATCTCCGCCGGCCGGCGCAGCGACCACGCCGCACGGCACGCAAGCGCTACTTGTCCAAAGCTGAGCTGGAGGCTGACACGGCACGGGACGGCTGGAAGGCAAGGAGCGAGGGAGAGGGCTCAACGGCCCGGGCTATCATCTGCTCTGCTTTGTTCAACCGCTCGTCCGCGTGAACGCCAGGGGATCGATCGAGATGGCGGCTATGTGCCGGGGATATAGTTGATAGTGATCTGATGGCAACGGATGTGTTTTGCGATCCTATAGTGCTATTGGCTGTCGTGAGACATGGCCTGTCTTTGTAGAGGAGAATTGAAGACGGTCTTTGTTACTGTGACCTTTGATGTTGCGATTTATTTTCTGATCTGTTGGAGCGCTTGCTGGAGAGTCTGTTGGGTTAGACTCTAGGGCAAATGCTACGACTAGGAAGCCAAACTGGGTTGCTCTACGGCCTTGACATTGTAAGCAGTAAATCATAGTGTAAAGTACGACAACAGTCCAAGCATTGAAGATAGGCGTTGTCGGTGGTGTTATGACGAGGGATAGGATGGGAAGCGCGAAGAAAGTGAAGAAACTTGGAAGAGAATGCACGTCCACCGTGCAAGCTAGCTCCATCGGGCTAACGCTCTAGAACAACTGCGTCGCGCGAACAACGTCAGTGCTACCTTCTCCTTCTGCCACAGTGCGTCCAAAAAGCAACACCATGTCAGACGCAGATGCAATGGCGGCTAAGCTACCCGATTAAGCGCCTGGCATTCACCGTCCACAAGAAAAGTCCGGGGGGCATGCCGACCCACTTTGTACGAGCACCCTGCACGTTGGAACCTCCAAAAGGCATCTCCCAAACCGCGGCTGCACACCACTTGCCCCGAGCACACAAATAGTGTTTCACGACGCGCGACCTCCGCCGGCCAGCCTCACCGATGTCCGGGGTGAGTCGAGAGCAGCAAGAATTCTTCTGAACTGTCCATCGTTTGCTCATTGCGGCCTTCTTCCGACCACTTCCAGCGATCATGGAGCCTACTAACCCAGTCCGGCCACTAGTCAACCTCGCGTGCTCCAGCGCTGCATCCCGGTCAAATGGTAACCCGATATTTAGAGTTAGACCAAGTGTCACAGCTTGAGCTGTCAGTCTCGACCAGGAAGCGGGGTTGACTATCAGCTTCGCTGGAGTCTGAACAGTGCCATCGGTACTCCATGTCCCCACATGCGCTGGGAATGGCTATAGCCGGCACGCTGCAGTTGTTGGAGGAGAAGCACTGGGGCAACCCGCAACAGGCGCCTCTGATTTCGGATCTTCGATGCAGCGTTCGGTGCATTTCTTTTGAGGTGTCTTGCATGTGGCATTGCAGTTTGCATGCGCGGCTACTGCATGTGAGCGGCGTAGGTGGTACGGCTGGAGCGTTGCACTAGTGCTAGCACCAAGTTGGACATAGCACCGCCGCCGTAATCGAAAATTGATGCCCGAGACCACTGCGCGCATCGCATGACTTGTACTCCGTGAGAAAAGTTTAATGCCAAAGACCAATCCTCCAATCACGAGGCTGATGGAGTGCGTAAGGGGAGCAGATGTCAAATATTCAAGTGACGTCCAAGGTTAATCTTAATGTGCTTCCGGATGTGGAATGAAATCATGCGAGTGTCGAACTCTGGGATCGACTGTGGGGACGCCACCAACGATAGACTAGAGATAGAGAAGCATACAGCGTGTAGATTATTGTCTTGTGAGAATTATTTTCTCGGTACACCGTACGTACCGCCTACCTAGCATCATGCAATATCTTACAAGGGTACTGGCCCGTAGATGCTGTTAAACGCCCGTCCGACCGTAATCTACTCATACATCCGTGCGCGAGGCCCAAAGGCGCGTGCGGTAAATTCGAAATTCCGAAAGAATGGCTCAAAAAGGTAGAAACTCCCAGGCAATGAAACGGCAGAGAAATGGATGGGAAATTGAGGGACGCCACCCTAGGGTAATCGGACGTAGAAGTCGAAGATAATTATGGGTTGCGATTGTCGCCGCAATCAATGAGAACTGAATTAAGCGCCTCGATGGTCGGCGTGAGTATTTTCTTCTTCCGTGGGACCATTCCCATTCCGATTGGGCCTGGCGTTGGTCGTAATAATAGCGCCATGAAACTCGATCTGGCCCCGTATGTGGATGCCGCAACAGTATGAAAATCGCCGAAGCGTTCTATCGAACTCCATATTCGAAGGCGCCCTAGCAGAGAGGATGCCCATAAATTTACAAGTCGAAGGTTTTTGGTACCAGAATTCAAGTCCCTGAGTAGAATTGCTGCAGTCCATGATGGCTGTAGGACACCGGTGGAGCACCCTCCTCTTGAACTTGATCCAAATGGCCGGGCTCGGCATACCACTGTCCACTCATTGAGCGACCTGACATCGGCATGTCGTTTGTGGGAGTCTGTATTCCGCCATAAGGACCCCATGTCGGAGGATATGTATACTGTTGATTCGGTAAAATCGGTGCAGACAAAGGAGCGGACGAAGAGCTCCCGAGAGTAGTGGAGTGGAGCGTAGACGGGCTCGTATCTATCGTGGTTGGGTATGGGTATGGAGAGGTCCTACGAGGATAGTCGTGCGGTTGAATACCAAGGCCTTGCCCTGGATATTGAGGGGGTAATCCCTCTATATTTCCATATGACATGGACCTTGTGGGTGGTTGTATATTTGGTTGTCCCCAGCTAGGGTTCTCTTGATGTGCGCCATACGAGAGATTGGAAGTTGTACTCATGGTCGCCGGAGTATGTGATCCCGACACATTTGTCTCGCTTCCATACGCTGAGTTCGCTGTTGATGGGGGTCGCCAGTAGTTGGCGGACGTAGGAGAATTTCCGGCTACAGACGAAGAAGGTAGAAATCCGGCCGCAGGAGGCCATTGTGCTTCTACCGCATGCGAGTAAGCGTAAGGGGGGTGTTGCATGGGCACTGATAAAGACTGTTAGCGTGGCATTCCTATTGAACATGTTCAATTACTTACTCCCACTGGAAGGGGGTATGTGGTGAGGGTCAACCTCCCCTTCGGATGGTACACCATACCTAGATACTGGTGCTCCACTCGACACTGGATATGGTGGTCGAAACTCTTCGATTTTCTCCCCAGATATAGACGTAGGATGGCGGGGCGAGGAAGTTCCTGAAGACGCTGGTACGCCGTCCTTGACTGGGCCTGTTTGAGATCGCTGGGGTTCTGGATTCTGCTCAACCGGGTAGAAGTTGCATTCCTTTTTCAAGCGAATGCAGTTTGCACAGCGGCCTTGAGGGTCATCTGCAAGGAGGCACCGTATCTTTCTTCGCCGACAGTGTCCTGTGTTCCCGTGTCAGTGACCCGTCTTGGGTGCGGGGAGAACTTTCTCGGCTTACCACACGCGACCGAGGTTCGATGGTACCCTAGTTTGTTGCGCCGTTTGTCAGCGGTTGGCGACAGCTCGCCGGAAGCCCCCAGAGCCAGATTGCGCATGTGTGGTGTTGAAGATGACCGACGGATCTCTGCAGGAATTTTGCCTTTGGAGGAGCGTCTCTTCTTGATAGATTCTTGGTGAGGTGAAGGAGCTGCTGCTGAAATGGGGTTGGTTGGATTGGCTTGGATGCGATCCTCAGCGCCATGGTGGACGGTGGTCTCTGTTGCAGCCAAGGCAGCCCCAGAGGCATTGGCCAAAGGATCGTAAGACATAGCGTTACTCCGGACGGGCGGTAAAAGCAACGCGTGCTCTAATCTAGAAGTGGCTTCTCTCGCACGGTGCTCCACTCCCACAGCCATATGAGGCCCACTGCTGTTGCGCTCTTGAAATATCAACCACTGAGGCTAGGTAGCGCATTGAACTGTCTTAGGATGTCAGGTACAGAACTTGTAAGAATTCGGAAACGCCACGGTGTTAGGACTGCTGACTTGGACGGCACACGTACCCAGTTTGTTAGGCGCGGAGAGTTCCCAGTTGTTGGAGCGCACAGAACTGTAAAGGTCTTTGCCTGCAGGCGGGAGTTGCAGGCGGGGGGACGGTTGCGGGCGATCAACCATGCCACGGGATCTAAGACGCAATGCTGCAGGTGGGAATCCGACAGCTGGGGCCAGAGGATGGCAGAATACCGAAGCCAGGACTGCTCAGTGGTGAATGGACGGGAGAGAGACTTTGCGCTGCAGTTACGAGCGATGTAAGCTCACGGCTCCCACCGGCGGAACGGCCTGGCGGAGGCGCATTCGCAATCGACAGGCAAGGGCAAAAGCAACAGGCGCGAGCGAAAGAGAAGAATTGAAGGCAGAAAAGAGGACTTTGGGCGCCGCTGTATGGCTGTGTGTCTGGGTGAATAAAAGTGGCGAAGGCAACGCAAACTGGCACCATCGCGTTGGCGCCATCAAAAAGAAGCCCAGAGTCACGACGAGATTGAAAGGCCATCCTGGCACACTTGGCTCTAGCAGGACGATCTTGCGCCGGTCTGGCAGGAGGTTTGATGAACCCTGCTGTGTTGGCGGTGCCGCTGGAGCCTACTGTGATGTGCGGGATGGATGAAGGGCCGCACACAGACCAGCGGCCGTGCCCATGCACGCTCCGTGGCTCGGAGCCCTTCCCACGACGCCGTCGCCGCCGGGGCGTCTTGGCCGGGCTGTCACCAGGCGGCGGTCGTGTGCGTTGACAGGCTGCCGCCGCGCGCCGCAGCGTCATGAGAGGCGGCCATGGCAGCTAGCAGAGTGGGCACTGGGAGTCGGCGGCCCCCCATTGTCGCGGACCCCCAACGTCGTTTGCCCCTCAGTGGCCGGGCGCGCTGCTGCTCACAAGTCAGCACTGAGCACTGGGCACGTCGCGCGGCCGCCATCTGTAAGGGGTCAGCGAGCACGCTGCAGGTGGCAGCTGGGGGCGGCGGCGGCGGCGGTGTGGTGGTGCATGTGTGGAAGTCTGTGGTCGTTAATTTAGCCCACCTGGGCAGCGCTCAGTGCGTGTGCGTGTGCGAACGACGACGGGGGAGGGCGGTCGGCAGGGGCCATGATCCGCCGCACGACGTCGAGCACTGAGCCTCTCCTGGTGAGTGGGCAGGGGTGCGGGCAGGGGGCTGGCAGCGCGACAGTGCTTGAATCCAGCCCTCCACGGGTGACCGGGTGGTGCTGAAGGGCACAAGTTGCAATTGCGTGGCCGTCGAGCTCAGCGCAGCGCCGTGGCTGACAGATGCGTGGGCGGCGGGCGGCGGGCGGCGCTGGTTCCCAGACGGTTGCGGCAGCCTGCGATGGCGTTGTGACGTGACGCCTGGAGATTCACTCTCGCCTGGAGATAGGTACATGGACGCAAGTTGCAGTGCTAGAGCCTGGCAGTGGCAGTGGCAGCAAGACTCGCGGACATGAGGCCAGGGACGCGGTGGGGGAGGAGAGCGCCGCCATCTGGATTCTGGCGCTGCTCCCACTCTGGCCGTCTGCGACAGATGGCGCCCGTCCCAGTCCCTTCTCCACACTTGCTCATTTCGCATTTCGCATTTCGCTTCCGGGGTCCTGAGAGAGCGGGCTTCATTTCGACTCTCGAGCAGGCCGGCGTGCTGGTGATGGCCGTGGGCCCTGTTGAGGCGCGCTGCTTTCTAGGAGTGTTGTTCTGTCCAGTTCTGGCAACGCATAGCAGACGCTGCGTGACACGACCGGGCGAGGCTCAACAATGTCACTCGCGGACGGCGGACGCGGTGCGTGACTGGACGTGATTGTGCGTGAGCGATGAAGGTTGGTTCATGCGTGAGGAAGCCAACTGCATCAGTGCGACCCGACAGCGTGGGCGGCCAGACGACGGCCATGCATGCTGACGCTGTTCGCGTTCGCAGCGCTGCACCATCGACCGTCTCAGCGGCCGCACCACCAGGCACCTACTGCTGGCGGCCTCGCACGTGGGCTGCGCGCTGCAAGTCTAGAAAGCGACCTCCTGGGCGTCGTTGTGTAGCCTGAGGGCGACACACGATCTGTTGTTGTTTGCTACTGTCGTTGAGCCTCGATCAACGGCACTTGCGCCTGCCCTGACGTGCTCGGCACTTCGGCGCACCACGACCCGCCTGCACACCACAACTCACACGCTCCCACACTCCCACACTCCCACACTCCCACACTCATCACACCACCCCCCACCACCACTCGAGTCTCCAGGCACTCAATATCAGTCAATCCCACTCCACGGCGAACGCACCTGCCCACAACACCGCCGCTCACGATCCACTGCGCGCCCATTGGCTAGCGCGGGAGATGCGATTGGCTTGCCTTGGCCTGTCTTTTTGTTTCGTTTTGGCACCGTCTCTTCCATCTTGCAGCTGCGATCTGGCCAAGACACCCCACGTCGAGCCCAACTCCTGCGTCAGTCGTCGTCGTCGTCAGTTGTCAGAAGACAGAAACAACTGCCCGCGCACGCCATATGTGCCCTCGAGCCCCCGCCCTGCCGCGCCGCTAGCTCTGGCCTTGACGGGCGACGACTCGGTACTGACTGCAGACTCCGATCGAGGGACCAGGTCACCGGTGTGGTCCATGGAGCGTACAGTTTCCAAAGATGAGGCTCGCGCCGGCCGCCCGTGCCATCTGGACCCGAGGGGTATTTTGGCTAAATATCGACATATCTGAAACGTGGCCATCGATCGATCCGGCACCTGGGCAATCTCACGCCTTTCCCCAAAACGACACGTGACTGTTGATCTCTGCCCGCCCGCCAGGCGCCCAGCAGCCAGTGCAACAAGTCGCAGCAATCACGCTGCACATTGCCGTGCCGGCTATGGCCAGCAGTTGTGACGCCGTACCGCCCGCGGGCCGTGGCTTCGACAATCGCCATCTCAAATCTGCCCGATACCGCCTGGCGCAGCGGCGGAAGATAAGTCCCATAGGTATAACTGTCGTCGTATAGGCACTTGCACAAGAGGAGCACGCCTCTATCAACATCTGGTGCGCCGCCATTGGCTGAACACACGCGAAAGGACTTGTGGCCGCACACGCAAGCCACGCATGAACGCGCACTCAGTCTCTTCACCCTAAAAATACGCCAGGGCAGCAGAGTCGCTATCATACGAGCACTCCAAACACGATCGGCTGACACCTTCCCGAAGTAGATATCAATTGCTGCTTTCTCGCGCCTGCATGGCCTGTTGGCTGCGCATTTTTGGAGGCCCTGTTGGATTGCTGCAGTAAGACCCCCATCTTGTTGAGCCCATCAAGCTCCATCACCAACGCGCCGATCGCCCTATCTGTACAGGACTCAACAATGACGACCCACGCTCATACCCTGTGTCGTTTGCGGTATCTCCAGCCGAAGTCCCTTATCAAATTCGTATTGTCAAGACGCCTCCAGTTGCTGTGTAGCATGTCACTCCTGCAGCACCACGTCTGCGCACGTGTCTGCAACACATCCATTCCAGCAGTCTGACGTCTAACTTGCAGGGCATCCCTACCTCAGGCCCTCCATCTCTATACGATTAGCTACGCCACATTGATGTTGCTACCAACGTTTGCAACCACGCGCCTAATACCGTTTCTCGGGCGCTGCTCTCTTCGAGTTTACGCGTCGAGGCGGAGAGTTCAAGTTGTCATAACTCAAGTTGGACCAAGAGTCCAGAAAATACAATTCGCGCCTAACCATCGCTCAGGTCGCTGGTCCAACGACTGTATGCTGCGCACAGCGATATGAAGCTAATCAAATGCCAACAACCCCGTGGATGACTTCTACCGGCTTCCACGGGCATCACCATTGTCGACCCCAACTCTGCTTTGGATATTACCAACCCCGTCATAAAAGCAATATCGAGTTGCTGCTGAGGCGTCACGCTGCTTTGTTGGGAGCAGGCTCAGTGCTCCAACCAACAAGCATCGATGCGAAAATAAGACAGATGCTGCCACAGCATCTACGTTAGCTAAGTACTGGCTCCGATGGCGTCCGCTGCGTTCTACTCATTGGATTAATGAGCTACCAGTACCCCCGTGCAAGAGTATCACTACTGTCAAGACGTCACTTAGAAGCTCGTATTGCTCGGGCATCCATAGTGCGGCGTCAGAGATCTTCAGCAGCACTTCAATGCACTTTTAAGTTGCTATCACGAGATGTTGTGGAACATACGCCATGGGCGTTTCGCTCAGCCCTGTATTACCCCCATTTGCTGTGCAACATTTCTACGAACCATCGTACGCGTTGATACCCATATATTCACCCTTGGTTCACACGCCCTACCAGTCCCTATCGATTCGGCGGCTTCCGCGCCAATCTTCCGTTTTGGCACAGTTCGGCCGCACCCCTCCACTTTTTCAACTCTTTCTCTATGTAGCCCCACCATAGCGCCCCACTACCAGGAGTCGGAGCGACAGAGCCTACCAACCTTGCAGCGCTGATCCATCGAAGCTCCTAACAACCGCGCAAGCGCTCTTGAGTCACCAGGTCAGAACTTGAGTCTTTGGGCTGGAAGAACGCTACCTTGGTGTGCCTGCGCAGCTCCACCCCATAAATGAAGATAGTTCCACGCCAATACCGGCTGAAGCATCTCACTCATGGGCCATAGGTGTTCGAGCATACGAGATCTAGCGATAGGTTTGATATGGGCCAATGGCAAATGCCTGCTCGGCGCCGCTTTGCCCGTATCATCGCCTTGTTGAGCTCTTCAAACGAAAGCCACCGGACCATCTCCGCCGAGTACGACTGAAAGTCTTCTCACTATCCTCTTCTTTCTTTAAGTAGGTCTATTTTTATTCTCTAATGTATTCGGACATGCATCCAGCCTACAATCAACTCGACGTCATCTCGCTTGACGCATCTCGCATGCCTGGTCACCTCATTTCTTTCATCACCAGCCTAACAGTGTCAGGTCCATGATTTCCAGGACCTTTCGGTGGGCGTTCACACTCTGTCTTGGCGGATCCGGGTCGAATCCACGCTGCATATCCCCGCCTTGTTCGGAAATATTACAGTCAAGTGTGTGCGATGGAGGAAGGCGCCATGCGGATTCGTCCTGCTAGCTTCGGCCTCTAGCCTTCTTATTGGGGATATCCGATAGTGGAAGCCTACGGTTTCGCATCTAGCCCACAAAGTATAGGTAAAAACTGCTAACGTGTAGGACTAGCCTGGGCGCTCTAAGCGAAGGACGGCAGTTCAGTCAGGACTGACTCGCACCCGTATCCACAGCTGTTGACTAGGTACTCTCACGCTACTATACGTATGACAGAACGAGCATCTCGCGTAGAGGAAACACCTCCGCGAATACTAGCCCTCGGTAAAGACGTTCATCGCGACCCAAGAATTCGCAGCCGAGCTGAGCTGTGCTCCTGGCATTGCTTCCGTCCATCACATATCCGATTTACCTACAGCATTGGAGGCGGAAGCCGAGACACTTTACTCTCGGCGACCAATGTGGATCAAACTTTTCGCCATGTTTCCGAACATCCAACTCCACCGTGTAGCGCTTCGAAGATATATCGTATATGAAAGCGCCTGCACGGCAAGGCTCTGCCTGGCCAGTACATGGGTCGATTGCTTTTACGCGATAGATGCCCTGTCTAGGTCCAGTTAAGGTCTACTAAACGTACTAAACGTACTGTCAGATCTAGCTCGGCATCAGGTAGCCTATACTTCCACACCGAGTAACGACAGTAGCATTCTCCAATGTGAGTAGCTTTACTAGATGTCTAGTATTTGTATTCCTGTTCCGGCTCTTCTTTGATAAACGCTCCAAATGCTGAGTCAGTCAAGAGGAAAGTCATGCAGCAATCCTCTCACCGCCATCCTTGCGCGAGAGGCCAACGGATGGTAGCAGCGGAATGGCCGACCCAGCGGTGTCAGTTACCTGCTCGCATCCCTGACCAGAGTCAGGCATAGAGACACGTCCAGGTAAGATTAATCGTCTGCGTGGGTGAATCAGGGGAGGCGGTAAAGGAGTAGAAGCTGGAACGTGTTCACTTCACAGCACGCAATTTCGATCAAGAACGGAAGAGTCAAAGAATAGCGACAGTTATAGGGAGGATATGGGTACGGGCATACTTGGTGATTGGTCTCCGGCCTTCGGATTGTCGACCGTCGCGGGCCAACCGGGGCTGCTTGGCCCCGTGGATCGGGATCGGATAGGTACATGTTATTATGTAGCAAACCGACTGACCGCCTTTTTCGTCGTACCGACGTTGCAAACTTCCTGGTTTTGTAAACAGGGTAGAATGTGGCTCTGTTTGTAGTGCGGGTGCTGCGTTGGTGTGAGCACTTGGCGGTGAGTTGAGGGGGTTTGTGGTGCGAGGAGTTAGCTATGTGGAATGGCTAGTTGCTGGACGCTATTATACTGGAGTGTTGACCATCTGTTGCAGTCTAGTTCCCGGTTTCCTGTTTCGGACAGCTTTGATGGTCTCACCGGAAGCTGAACTGGGTCCGAGCAGTGGCGAATCGGCGATGGACGGCAAGTCGAGGTTCACATGCCTTGTTGCTGGGTGTCCTTATATGTAGCTCAAACCATGCCGACTGCCGTGGACGTCGGCAACAGTAAGAGGTTGCCATCACTGGCCGCTCGGTCTCGCACACCCAGAACGCATAGCCCCGCTAGACCCTCCCAATGCGTTCGCAAGTGGCGACCAGAACACGGGAACGCGCATCAATTTCGTGTAGTGGGTGGCGCGGGGCACTCTATCTGGCACGGTGTACGGAGGATCCTGGGTGGTGGTGACACAGGTGCGGACTGGGCGAATGCTGTGCCGGTATGGGAGGCTGAGCTGAGCTGAGCCTAGGCTGTGTTTTGCACGTGTTTTTGTGCTACGCCACCTGGGCAGATGCTGTTGCTGGTGAGACAGAAGATGAAGGTGCGTCTGTCTTCTGGACAGGTGGAGATGCGTGGGAAGTGCGTATACACGTACCTAGTGTGTGTGTTTCAGTAAGTTGGAAGCTTGGGCATTGGAGGCCGAAAACTCCCGCTGCTTAGTATATCTTGGTTTCCTCCGCGAGGATAGCTACATGTTGAGGATGCTGAGGGGAGTCGTGTTGATGCGGACTAGCTTGTCGGCGTCTTCCCTCATTGGTGGTAGCACCTCGCTTAGCATACCCATCTGGCAGCCACCTCAGAACCTAAACCCCAGACTCTTCCTGCAGTTAATCTATACGTTGAGTCACCGCGCATAGAGAGACCCGAAGCTGTTCCAGAGACCTGGTCCCTGACTCACACCGTGCCCTCCGACTACGAGGTAGCCGTCCCCAAGTGCTACGACTCGCACACTCGTGGCCACCGAACACAGACGTTGAAAACGGAAAACGGGAAACGGAAACGGGAAACGGGAAACGGGCCCTCATGTGGTTCGGGAGTCATCTATCTGTTAGCTTCCGGTGTGCTTCCTGCATCCCGGTTCCCGTATTGGAGCGCAGCCTGTTGATTTGCGGAACGTTGCGGTCTGTCTGAGGAGAAAGTGACAGGTCGCTTTCTCCCTTCCTCGCCTCTTGCTGCACACCTCCTGATTGGCTATACGGCTACTTGCCGGCACCGTTTGTATACACCGCAAATGCACGTCGAATGCAATACCGGGCGGTTGCGCCAATGGCACGGTGCTGCTCCTGCGTTTCTGGCTGCTGATTCGTGCTACAAATGCCATGAGCGTGGTGGCACCTGCTCGACATGTGCAGTGGCAGTCTTGCCTACCATGGGCGGCGTTACAAGACACTTCATGGGACTGCGGCAAGTGCGCTTATAACTCTCGGACCTTCTCGTATTGAGGTGTTTTTCTCATTTCTATATTCTCACCTCTTTGCTTTCTGCCGGCATTTGCTAGTTGACCAGAAATATGTAACTTTCCTCGCCCTGGCGCACCAAAGTACACTCGTGTCACACAAAACACTCCATCACCATGCCGATTGAGAAGTCGACTGATTCAGGCGCAAACAAACCTTATTCCTGCTCAACTGCCACAGTCCGAGCCGATGACAGCGCAAAGAAAGAACTCGACGTGCATTCTAGTGCCAAAGACGCGCGCTCGGCGGACAGATCTTCGCTATCGAAAGGGATCTTAAGTATGTTTATTCCAGATCTATATGGCGCAACATGTCAATTGTAGCTGACTCTTACTTGTGTAGAGAAACGGCCTGCAACGGACCAAGCACCCCAAGGGTCTTCTCCTGCAGTGAAGAAGATCCGATTCGAAAGCCCTTGTGTTTCCGACCAAACTTCCAATGGCAGGGTTGCCAATAGCTCGGGAAATGCTTCAAGAACAAGTGAAGAACGAGTTGCTCGACCGGAGCGTGGCAACGAACAAGTGGGCATTCACGTCAGTAAGACGAAGGATGTTCAGGCCAGTCCTACAAATGTCATGAGTTCAAACGATACCAAGATATCCCAGGTGGAGGCCGACGTAAGCCAGCAGCGTGGCGAATCCAGTGGGCTGCAATCCACCACCGCATCCAATACAGGGCATGTTGTCGACCTTACCGAGAACGAGATCCATGAGCCAGCTCGAAAGAAGCCTCAGCCCTCAACACCTGTACGTCCCGAGCACGACCCCCACATCCTCCAACCCATCCAAATACTAAGAGACAAATGCTGGCAGCTCGACACACGGCTTGCTAGAACGCATGATACTCAGGGGAAAGCCATGAAGGAAATGCGGGCCCAGCTGGAGCGGAGGCGGGCTACACAAACCCGCCATGAAGTGACTATCAACCTCCTCGAAGAGACCATAAAGAGCCATGGGGAGACTATAAACGACCTCCAGAGGAAGCTCCGACACGAGCAGCAAATCACAAGTGGATTGACGAAGTCGCACTGGGAGCTCAAGCACTCTTTCGATACGCTGGAGAAAAAGCGCCAGGAGGATTTGGAGAAGATGTTCGAGGAAGTGA
Organism: Massariosphaeria phaeospora; assembly: GCA_011032825.1. Classification (NCBI taxonomy): domain Eukaryota; kingdom Fungi; phylum Ascomycota; class Dothideomycetes; order Pleosporales; genus Massariosphaeria; species Massariosphaeria phaeospora. The sequence goes on along the minus strand of JAADJZ010000008.1, from coordinate 845,964 downwards.
GAAGAACATCCAGGAGGGAGGTCGAGGACCACAAGCAAGCCCTTGCGAGCCAACTTGTTGCTAGTCAGAATGAGACTCTAGCAATACTTCGCTCGGAGATTGCTGAAGCAGCCTCTCCGTCGGTGAAGGACTTCGAGGACCACAAGAATAGTATCGAGGACCATCTCGCTTCTAGTCAGAAGGATGTTTTGGTGCAGCTAGCCACTATTCGCTCGGAGGTTGCTGAGGCCGCCTCTAGGTCGGCCAAGGAGTTGTTGGAGGACCACAAGCAGTCGATCGAAAGCCAGCTCCTTGGAAGTCAGAAGGACACTGCGGAGAGCCTTGCGGCAATTCACCAAAAGGTGTCAGAAGCATCCTCTATGTCGGCCAAAGAGCTAGAGCACCACAAGCAAACTATCGAGAGCCAGCTCGCATCGAATGAGAAAAACGTCTCGGAGCAGCTAGCAACACTTCACCAGGAGGTCTCGAAAGCATCTTCGACATCGGCGAAAGAGTTAGAGGATCATAAACAGACTATCGAGAGCCAGCTCGCCGAGAACCAGAAACACACCTTGAAACACCTAGCGGAGATCTTGGAAGCATCCTCAGCATCAGCGGAAGAGTGCGATGTAGACCACAACAACCAGACCAAGTCCCCTGTTTCCGAGAACTGCGCGATAAAATCCGACCATGCCAATACCTGTAGTTCCCTCTGGAAAGGAGACACCAAAGCTACCGAACCCGCCCAGATCATCTTCGACATGGAGAGCCTTGAAGACAGGGTGGCAACCCTCGAAATCAAGAAGAGAGCCGAACAACAACACAGAGAAACTGTGGCTAAGGATATCCCATCCCTAAAAAACATGTTAGAGGCGCTCACGAAATCGGTTTCGAAACAAGAAAGCCGCATCACTGCTGTGAATAAGTTACTGGAAGTTAGGACGTCAGCGCTAGTGACCGAAGTCAATGCAAGCATGGCAAGGCATATAGAAGAGTTGCACAAAGGCGATACTTGTACGCTGGCGGCCGGAATCACTGCTGAGGTCAATGAAAAGATGGCACGGCATATCGAAGAGTTGCAAAAAGGCGATGCCACCCTAGCGGCCCACATCACCGCCGAGGTGAATGGAAACATGGAAAAGCGCATGGAGAAGTTGAGCAGAGACATGCTCCAAGGATGCTATGATCGGTCTGAGGGGACTAAGAGGTTTCTTAACGATCAACTAGGAAAGGTACGTGCTTGCCTTCATCCTCTTTGAATCTAGTAGTTCGTCGTTTCCTCCGACTGACTGTATGCACTCAGCGCTGGACAAAGTTCCAACAGTTAGCCATGACTACACACACACGGAACGGGATTCAAGCAACTCCTGGCCTACAACTAGCCTCGCTGCCTCCGCATCTACAATACTCCATACTCCAGTGCAACCAGCAGGCTCAGCAGCGAAACCAGCAACACCAACTACCCATGCAACAACCCTCGAATCAGCAACCCCATCAAACCGCACTGCCTCAAAACCCACGGTCCCAGGCAGTTATGCAGCTCCCCCTGTCTCCCACATCCCCACACCAGCCACTTAGTCCTCAAACCCAGCAACAACCCCAGTCGCCCATCCAATTCCCCCTATCCCCCACGTCGCCCCAGCAGCCACCGAACCCGCCCGCACCCCGACGAGGCTCTTTCCCTCTCACCCACCAAACGCAACCCGCCGACCAGTTCGTCCTCGTGCCCTTCACATACCTGCAACAACTCGAGAGCAATCACATTACCATTGGGTCGCCCCCGCAGCATGCAGCGGTGCCGGCTCTACAGCAACAGCAACAACACATTACAGTTCCGCAAAGAACAATCACACTCCAAGCGGCTCCGAACCCGACCCCGAACCACGCGCCCGGGACTATGGGTCCTCCTGCGCGGCCACCGCAGCGTATGGCAGGATCGGGATAGCGTCCAGGACCGTTGCATGCGCCGTAGCCTGTGGCGCAGTAGGTGTTGAATCGGCCGGATGGTGCGCGGTGAACGCAGGGGCCGGACATGGATATTCGAAGCTATATACACTGCCACTTCATTTTCATTTCTCACGTCTATTCTTACACCTACCTATGCCCACCACCATCACCATGCTCCTAATCTTCGCCATCCACTCTCTATACCCCCCTTTATCCTTCCTTTTCTATATAAAACAAATGCAAGAAAGACCATGCACGAACCCAGCATCAAATCATATCACATCGAGCGTTTATATACCAGCACATGCACATTCACGACACCAAATCCAGTTTCCCTTCTCTTCCCTTCCCCACTTGTCTAGTCTAGATTCCATGAATGAATGAACGAACGGAGTCCGGACGGATGAGGAGTCGACGGACAAAGAAGCACAACAGCGGCCCCTCACCCTCACCGCCCCCAAACACAGTCATACCCAGTGTATACTCTTCTAAAACCAGTAACAATATATATATACCGTTATCCATTCATGCGCTCGACATGTGAGTGTCGTGGTTTTCGCACGTGCAGTACATTATAGGTACCTAGGTAGGTAGGGATGCGGGCGTATAGGTATAGACGACCACAGTGCATGCATGTTGACAACTAATCTACATCTTACTCAATCCACCCCCACAGTATTGCAGGCTCCCGAAACTATGCCGCACGGGTAAGACAAGCAATCGAGTCATCGAGTAGTAGTCACCTACTAATACGGGGTCAGTAGCAGTAGCAATTTGCATCCCACATGCTCAACTTAATCAACGGTCAGTACATCCATCTATCATGCATGACCGGGTGAGTATCAATCGCATCATGAAGAGTCCTCAGTGGCAGCGAATGCATGTAATTCACATGCCAATTGTAATACGGCCATCTGTTTAGCCCAATGTCATCATGCTAACCTCTCATTCCCTGTTATTACACGGCTCCTAAGAACCCCCACATCGAAGCCAGCAAGGCGTCCCCAAGTTTCCCAGCGCACTCACACTGTAAAAGGGGTGAGTGTAGCTAGTAAACGCTACGACATGTGTTCGTCACTTCATTCCATTCCATCCCATGCCAATCCATCCCGCATTCACGGTGGGTTCGACGCGCTGCACGCTGCATGCTGCAGAAGAGAAGGAAAAAAAGTGTATGAAAGACAGAATGCGCCAGGCATGCAATGCGTCGCCCAACTTCAGTAGCTCAGAAGATAGTTCCAAAGTTCTCGTCGACAGCTGGGAGCGGCTTGCGAGGACTGGACTGCTTTCCGTTCTCGTCGACGGTCTTTTTGTGGCGGAAGGTGACTGCAAGGGTTAGCGGCGATGAAACAGCGCGGAGAGATGAACTTACACCCAACAAAGGCGCCCTTTGCCATTTTGTCGTCCCGGTCGGCCATTGCCTCTAGAGCTGCCTGCTTGTCGTGCACCTCCTTGTACTTGGCCATATCTGCCTCGCTTCCAAAGTCATCAAAGTAGCCGGCGTCGGTCTCAGAGTCCAGGTCGGGCACAAACGGCGCATCGTTCTCCCTCAATCGATTCCAGTCGACCTCGGCAAAGTATTGGTGAGCGTGGATTTCTGAGATGCCCCGGAACCGAGACGACTTTGAAGCTACAAGGCGGGTGATAAGATCCCAAGTCCGCTTGGAGAGGAAGTAGGTAGGGTCTTCGTAAACGGGTTTGCGCAGAACCTTCTTCCACTGCTTCAAGTTTTGCCAAGTCTCTTCAACCGTTGCGCCAGCAAAAGGCGGGTATCCAGCTAAAGCCTCGAACAGCATGCAGCCCAAGCTCCAGTAATCAACTGTGAAGTCGTATTCGTCGCCCTTTAGCACTTCAGGAGCCATGTAGTCGGGACTTCCCACAATACTCTTGGCGTAGTTGACGTCGCGTTCTCGAAGTGACCGATAGTTCTCCCGGCGTTCAGCAGCGCTCCGCTCCTCTATGGGCCGTCCAAAGGGAGAAATGACATTGCCTACTGATTCAAGCTTGATGCGCATCGACTCAATCTTAGCCGGAGCGAGCATGCCTGCGGCAAGGCCAAAGTCGGTAAGCTTTACGTGCCCCGTACTGTCGATGAGGAAGTTTTCTGGTTTGAGATCCCGGTGAATATAGCCAAGTTGGTGTAGGGAGTCGACGCAGGAAAACATTTCGGCCATGTAGAATCGAGCATGGCGGTTGTGCAGGACACCGGTGTTGTTTAGCAGTGTTCTGAAATCCCCTCCAGGTACGTATTCCTGTGTATCATTAGTCAAAGTTGGAAAGTAAGAGCACTAGTACTTACCATGGCAAGGTAGATGCTCTTGTCATCCTGGAAAGCATACAACAGCCGAACTAGCCATTCACTCTTGGCTGTCGTCAAAATGTCCCTCTCAGTCAGGACGTGGCGGACCTCATCAAGTTTGAAAAGCAACTTCTTGCTCATAACCTTCAACGCACACACTTCGCGTGTGTCCTTCTTCTGTGCCAGATATACCTGTCCATAGCCACCCTGGCCAACCTGCGTAAGGATCTGAAAGTCGCCTTGTCTCAACCGTGTGCGGCGTTTCCGGAGATTGGCCCGCTCACGGCCAAGGTACTGAGTCAAGGCATCGTTGTAGTCCGAGTCGAGCGAGGTAGGAGGGGAGGGATTCTGGGCCTTGAATTGCGCAAGGCGATTCTGGCGAGAGTGTACGTACGTGAGCAGATCGTAATAGTAATCGAGGAAGTCTGTGATATGATTAGACGACATAGTTGTCCCAGGACAGTGATGACGTACATAGTTGTGTGACATTAGCCATCCGCTTCACTGCTGGCTTCCTGACCTTCTCGAGTTCTTCTGTAGAGAGCCGCTGCGGGCCATGGAGGTAGCGCGACTGCTCCGCCTCCCGCGTCCGGTACGGTTCCTGGCGCGATTGAGCCGCATGAGTGGTGTAGCTGGGATCCTTCTGCAAGCCCGGACGAGCACCCGGCGGCGTATTCTCCTGGTTTGGCTTGCGTGTAGGGCTGCCGGGTCCGAGAGTCGTCAGGTCCTGTGCTGTGTAGTCGGCGTCCTCGCCCGTCTGTACAACCGGCTTGCGAGGAGACGCTGGCGTTGCGGGCTTGGACTTGGAGGGCGACCCAATGGTAGGGATCAGCCGCATAGCATTCTCGAAGACATTTGGGAGATCAAAGGCGCCTGGGGGATGGTGGCTCTTGCTGGGGCTGCCCTGGGGAGTCTGCTGCGGGCTGATGAAAGCCTCGCGCGGCGGCGTGCCTGGCCGGGCCATGTCGTTCGAGCGCGTGTGGAGTGGCGGCGGGGGGATGGGGAGCTGGAAGTTGTTGCTGTCTGCTGCCATGGTGCGAGTGGGTCAGACGAAGCACTGTACAGACAAGATGAGAGCCCCGGAAGGAGCGATGCGCGGGGGTGCCGTCGCTGGAGGGGCTTCAGCCAGTTGCCAGACCACGAGGCAGGATCGGAAACGGCAATGCAAGCAGTATGTGGCCTGTGGTACTGTCTTAGGGAATATTCGGGGCTGCCGTGTCAATATGTGGTGGTCGAGCAGTGGGTATGCACTCTTAGGCCTGGACGCTCTGGTGCATTCCAAGGTTTTGGTGGGGTTGTTTATTTGCCAAGACCTTTGGCTGAGCAACCAATTGCATTCCAAGGACCATCTACGCTTATCAGCAAGCATCGCCATCACGTTGGACCGGCGAGACTGCGTTCCTCTAAACTTGATCATTATATCCGTCTGTCTGAGACCTCATGCTCCGTCTCCTTGTAGCCCATGCAGGAAAAAGTGAGATAGTCATACCACAAGTATACTATGCGCTTCAAGACTCCCGCTGTCCAGCTACGCACATGATCGCCCGTGGAGAAGAACAACACACGGTACTCCCACGCTCAGATTACCGAGATTCCACCCAACGAACAGACCAGTAAGGAAAGGATTATGGTCGCTGTGAGACAGCGTTCACACCAAGTTCGGCAGTCTTCCTCGCCACCCATTCGCGTCTGAGGTAGTTGTTAAACGGCCGCAGACCCGTTGACCACCCATAGTCACTTCTCGATCTGCGGGGATTCGATCCGCATAGCAGGTACGCTGAAAGCCAGACTGTTAGGTGTGAGCAAACTCACCTTGTATATCGCTGGCGAAACCGAACTGCTCGAACTCTTGCTGAGCTGACAAGTCCAAGGCTCCCGACCTGGCTGAGGAGATGAATGCGATCATCTCCCCTGTGTTTCGGAAGGGTGGCGACGGCCGACACGACTCTATTAGCACTACGCGGCACATGGGACAGGTGATCTTGTTCTTGTGTGTCCTACATGTGTCAAACTACTCAAAACGTCAACTTCATCAGGCTCACTTGTTCAAGATAGAGCGCTTACCCAAGTGTTGATACAGTGCTCCCCGAAGACATGCTTACAAGACAGCTGAACCGCAACCTCATCTTCCTCCGTAGGTGGCACACTTTTCGCGGAGTAGTCTTTTTGGCAGATGTCGCACGTAGTAGAAGCGTTTTCCGGCAACTCGGTCGGTAAAAGGCGGCGGAGCTTATGCTTGAATTCTTGCATTTGCGATGTGGTAGGGGTGTTCCCGTCACCTGCGCCTGGCCCTCGCGACCGGAAATCCGCATTTCCCCATCGACGCCGGGATTGGTAACCGCGGTGCAGTCGGGTGCGGGCAGCTGTCTCTTCTGCGTCAGAGGAAGTGCTAGTATGGCTCAGGTCCGTCGAGTAACGATCGAAGCTGCGCCGATTGTTCGAGGTTCTAGGAGACACGCTGCGATCTGACCGCCGGCCCTGGGCGTCAAGAGCTGAGAGTGAACGACGATCCGGATTGCCTGGGATCTGACTATGGTGCTCATGTTGCCTTTCGTATCCCGCGCCACGAAATGTGGAACGTAGTTGATGGAAGGGGTTTGGTACCTCTGGTCTGCCAGCCCCGTAATGAACTAAGTGACCTGCGGACGGCGGGGGAGGGTCTGCCATCGTCGGATCTGATCGCTGTCCTGGGTATATATCAAAGCCATACAGTGGCGGCGGATACGGTTGAAAATTGTACGCCTGACCACCACTTGATATTTGAGGCTCTATCATGGGCATCCAGTAATTATTGTTTCTGAACTCGGGGAAATCTGGAGTAGGATTGCCCGGCACATGGGACCGCTGAAAAGGCATAGGAGGTAATGTATGAGGCATGCCTGCGTGTGGTCCGTTGTGAAATGGCGGGGGAGAATAGTATCCAGCTGCACGCGGGTCGCCATGTTCTGGAAGTTGGTAGTGGAATGGCCGATTCTGTTGGGAATATTGGACTTGAGCCCTAGACGGCTCAGGCAAATAATTTGTGTGCAGTGGATTGTACCCAGAGCGCTCGTATGCCATGGAGTGGTAGTTTGCATAACCTGGCGGGAACATGGCCGCCGAGGAGGTTCCCTGGCCGGGCGTGTTTGGCGCAGGTGGAGTAGGCATTGAGAAGGAATTGCGGAGAGGAGGGCTGAAGTTGGATTCGGCCATGATGCTGAAAGATCAATGCCCAGACGAGTAGCCAGACCGCTCGGCCTCCCTTTGAAGAGTTGACGGTGTGGTGGGCAATGCAACAAAGGCCGACGGCGGCGGGTTGGGTCAAAGCTAGGCTGGATCCGCAGCAGGAGCTGGGTTGAGAAGATAGATGGTCGGTACGGGTAGTGTCTGAATAGAAGGTGTCATGGAAGGATGCGAGCCTTATCTACGTTGGGCGTGCAGGCGGTGTACAGTGAAGTAGCAGCCCGGCGGGCGAAGGCGAATTCACAGCAGGTCGCAAAGGGCCGTACATGTGCCGTAGGCGCGGGGTAGACGGTGAAGGGCGGGCGAGCTGGCGGTAGGAAGTGAGGTTGCGGATGCAAGGTGGTGAGGGGAGTCTGGCGTTAAGAGGGGACTTGCGGACGCTGTTAGTGTGCGTGTGCGTGTGCGTGTGCGTGTGCGACTGAGCGGGCCGCCGTCATGGAGAGGCACGCTTGGAAGGCTGTTGCGGAGTGGGAGTGCGAGAGTGCTGGCAGAGGCGGGAAAAGGCGTCGGTGTCAGCGGGCTTGGAGAGACAACGTAGCCGTATACAACGTAGCCGTATACTGCTGAGACGCGACGTGGAGCGTGGAGTGGGTGGAGAGCGCAGGCCAGTCGCTGCGGCCTCCAATATTAATCGGCCTGCCTCGCCGCCACGGCGCTGAACGCTGAATCGTGCGGCGGCCTTTCACTGACTACCATCGCTGCCAGGTGCTGTCAACGGCAGCCGCCTGCGCAGGGACGGCCGCTCACTCTCCTCACTCTCCTCTCTCGCTCACCGGCAGGGAGCGTGCAGCTACTTACTACACATGATGCCAACAGACGGCCTCAGGCCGGGCGTGGGCGCGTCTAGGTCTGTGTCCAAGACTGCCTGTGAGCACCCAGGTACGCCCGCCGAACTATAATGATTTAGACCCGAGACAACCGTGGACCGTCGCCGGGCGTCGCCGTGCGATAGAGGGACACCTGGGGCGGCACCCAGGTGCTACCTACCCTAATACGGCCGCTGGGAGTGGCGAGCAATGAGCATCAGTCCAGAGCCCGGCGCTGTGGACTCTACGGTGCAGAGCGCCCCTGCGCACGAAACGTCGCGGCGACTGCGGCTTCGCGTCAAGCAATCAGTCATTCCGGCCTGGCGCTAGAAGGGGTCCCAGGAGGAAGACGTTGCACCAAAAGGAACGCGTGCGGTACCGTTGCCTGCAGCCGGTGCAAACGACGTCCCAGCACGGCGATGCATTGCCGACGCTGTGCTGTAGGGCGTAGGCCACACACAGCGCACCGTGTGCTCCGGCAAGTGCTCGACGGCCATGGTCCCAGCGGGAATCCGGCAGCAGTGTGGTGACGGGCCAGGCCCCAGGGACGAGAGTAATGGAATGTGGTGGGGTTGTTCGGTGCACTGTGAATGGGACGAGTGAAGAGAAGTCTGCGCGTCGGGAGTGCGGAACCAGCGCCGGCCTGCCAAGCCTCGCCGGTTTTTCCCGCCCATCTTTTTCTTCCGGCGCTCAGCACTCAGAACCCACCGCCGCGGCGAGCTCTCACGCAGTCCGTCCGCTGCTGCCGTGCCATCACTGTCCTGTCCGCAGGCTGTTGCATCGCATTGCCCTCTTGCTCGCCTCCCGTGCCATCTCACCTGTGCGGCCATGTTGTCCCGGTCCGCGCGAGCCCAGCTGTGTGCTGCCGAGGCCGGAGCGTTGCGGCCTCGGGCACATGCGAATGCGAGAATCAACCCCTCCTGGGCCCGCACCCGCACTTGCGCATCCGCTCGCAGCAGCAGCGCCCTCTCCACGTCGCGCCGCCCGTCAACGCCCAGCTACACGCGATTGCACCTGCACGGCACGACCCCACGCCGCCAATTCACCTTCACCCGCAGCATGGCCTCGACGCGCACCGAGAGCGACGCCTTTGGCGAGGTCCAGGTGCCGGCGGACAAGTACTGGGGCGCGCAGACAGAACGGTCACTGGAGAACTTCAAGATCAACCAGCCGCAGGACCGCATGCCTCCGCCAATCGTCAAGGCCTTCGGAATTCTGAAAGGCGCTGCGGCGACCGTCAACATGAAGTTTGGGCTGGGTAGGAGACCCCGACCTGCGCTGGCTTGGCCTCGTTGACAGTAAACAGACCCGAAGATCGGCAAGGCCATCCAGCAAGCAGCGGAAGAAGTCACGTCCCTCAAGCTTGCGGACCACTTTCCCCTGGTTGTATGGCAGACTGGATCAGGCACTCAGTCGAACATGAACGCAAACGAGGTCATCTCCAACCGCGCAATCGAGATCTTGGGAGGGCAGATGGGAACCAAGAAGCCCGTCCACCCGAACGACCATGTCAACATGTCCGCCTCGTCGAACGACACCTTCCCGACCGTGATGCACATCGCTGCTGTTATGGATCTCGAGGAGTCGCTCCTTCCCGCCCTAAGCAGTCTGCGTGACGCTTTGAACAAGAAGAGCCAGCAGTTCGCGAAGATCATCAAGATTGGGCGGACCCACTTGCAGGATGCTACACCGCTGACGCTAGGCCAGGAGTTTTCTGGCTATGTGCAACAACTTGACTTTGGCATTGAGCGGGTGAAGACTGCTCTGCCACATCTCAAGATGTTGGCACAAGGCGGAACTGCCGTCGGGACCGGAATCAATACATTCAAGGGGTTCGCCGAGGACATTGCTACGGAGGTTAGTAAGATGACGGGACATGACTTCGTCACAGCCCCCAACAAGTTCGAGGCTCTTGCGGCCCACGATGCCATCGTCGAGGCATCTGGCCAGCTAAACACACTTGCTGTGTCCTTGTTCAAGATTGCTCAAGACATTCGATTTTTGGGCTCTGGTCCTCGATGTGGACTTGGAGAGCTGAAGCTACCTGAGAACGAGCCAGGGTCCTCGATCATGCCTGGAAAGGTCAACCCTACTCAAGCTGAGTCCCTGACTATGATCTGCACACAGGTTTTTGGCAATCATGCTGCTACTACCTTTGCTGGATCCCAGGGCAACTTTGAGCTGAATGTGTTCAAGCCAGTCATGATCCGAAATTTGTTGCACAGTTCTCGCCTGTTGGCGGACGGCATGAGGAGCTTTCAGAAGAACCTCGTCGAAGGCATAGAAGCTGACGAGAAGCGCATTGGTGCCCTCCTGAACGAGAGGTAAGCATCCATAGTCTATGAGCCCCGCTGATCTCTGCCACTGACCCGTATTTAGTTTGATGCTTGTGACTTGTTTGAACCCTGTTATCGGTCAGTCTGCTATCCCTTCCGTTTGTCTGCCATGCTGACACACCAAGGTTACGATGCGGCTAGTAAGACGGCCAAAAATGCCCATAAGAAGGGCATTACTCTCAAACAGAGTGCCATGGAACTCAAGGTGATCAGTGAGGAGGACTTCGATAAGCATGTCCGTCCAGAGCTCATGATCGCTCCAAAGGAGAAGAACTAGCTTCTCTCCAAAGTATAAAGCGTACAACTGGAATGTAAGCCAATAGGATTGTATAATTCTTGGGGCGAAATTTGGCCTCCAATGGACATCGGCCGCCCCCTTGGGTACGCTTCAGCAAAGTGAATTAGCAGTGTAGAGCCTCATCCTCTGGCTCAAATTCATTGCGCACATGGAATCTCGATGAGAAAAGGCCTAGGTGTTTTCCATCGACGTGCTTGCACCCCCGAGGCAAAATAATTGGCACAGAAACAAGGCGACGAGGCGGGGTTGTTGTGCCATTTATTCTGCCTCGGGTGCGTGTATCGGTGCTAGCTGAGTAATCCAGCACGGTATCACGTGACGATGAGCCCCGCTAAAGCTTAATCGGTCCAGCCCTGGAACGAACACGCCCACTCTTGCTCCATCCGTCGCCCCCTCTCCCACCACGTCAACCAGTGCCGTTGCAACCATGCCTGGCATCATACGCAAGCCGCCCAAACGTGTGTCCGCTTTGATAAGTGACGAAGACGAGCAATCGGACAGTCCTTCTGTGGTTTCTACAAGCAGTAAACGCGCCCGACATGCCCGCGACGCGTCAGACCAGGTACTTTCCTACCCCGAACACCCCTCCACGATCAATGACTGACTTTCTCAAGCCAGCATCAGCCCCTACACAGACCAATGGTCGCCGCAGGATTGTCCGAACCGAGAGCGGCCAGGAGAATGCTGACGATTTCGTGGAGGATGCACACCAACCAGGCTCCATAGTCAGGGTCAAACTCGTAAACTTTGTCACGTATACTGCTGTCGAATTCTATCCAGGCCCTAGCTTGAACATGATTATTGGACCAAACGGTACTGGCAAGAGCACACTCGTGTGCGCAATCTGTTTAGGGCTTGGGTGGTCTCCACAAGTAAGGCGACTGGACATCACTTTTCAAATCACCTGGCTAACCATGGGCAGAATCTAGGTAGAGCGAAGGACATTGGCGAATTTGTAAAGCACGGCTGCAGCGAAGCCGAGATAGAGATTGAGCTCGCGGCCGCCGCCGGTCAGAGCGAGAACCCAGTCATTCGCCGGCACATTAGGAAAGAGAAGAACAAGTCCGCGTTCTACCTGAACGGGCGAAGTACTTCGCAGAAGGAAGTCATGACATTAGCGAGGGAATTCTCTATCCAGATCGACAATCTCTGTCAATTCCTACCTCAGGATCGTGTCGCCGATTTCGCAAAACTAGAGCCCGTCGCACTTCTAAAAGAAACACAGCGTGCTGCGGCACCGGAGCACATGGTGGCGTGGCACGAGCAGCTGAAGGATTTACATTCACGAGAAAAAATCATGAAGCACGAGCAAGCCGGGCAAGAACAAACCCTCAAACAGTTGCAGGTCAAACAAAACGCTACCCAGGAGGATGTAGATCGCTGGAATCAACGGCAGGGTCTACTGACAAAGTCTAAAGCACTGGAATCATGCCGACCTGTTATAACCTTGAAACTTCTCAAAGAAGAGGTCAAACTTGACAAAACGAAAATCCGCGACGCTAAACAGGAGTTGGCCCAACTCAGAGCCGATATCGAACCGGCGCGCCAAGCCGAGGCGGAGGTAGACAGGTATCGAAATCAGATCGAGCAGGTCACCAAGAATCGAAGAGCAAATGTTGGTAGAGCCAAAGAGCCTGCAGAAAGACTAGTAGAGAACATCAAAGCGCAGGAGAACGTCAGCAAAGAACTGCATGATCAGGCCAACGCTGAGCGGGACGCGGATAGGAGACGCAAGTTGGACAAGACGCGTATCGAAACAGATATCGCCAGGCTCGAACGTGCTGCAGAGGATCGTCCTGTGGAGTATGATCACGCTGCGTCCGAGGCAAGGATAGCAGAAATGCGGGCCGAGTCGTCCACCGCTGAGGCCGATGAGATCGGAATCCAGGGCAGTATAAGTGAGCTGAGAGAGGCGCTCGGCAAACTTAAAAACGGAGTGCAATCGGCCATGAACGAGCGAGGGAAGCTTGACACCCAGAATGGACAGCAAATGAGTCGGCTAGGGAAGTTGTCAAAAGATACGGCCAAAGGTTGGAAATGGTTTCAGGAAAACCGCGATACGCTTGCCTTAAAGGGTGAAATCTACGGACCCCCCATCCTGGAGTGTACCGTTACGGACCCCCGATATGCCGATGCTGTAGAGAGCCAACTTCGGAAAGGTGACTTTGTTGCCATTACTTGCACCCATCCAGACGACACAAAGCTTCTCGGGGACAAACTGTTGGGGAAGCCGATGAGTCTGCACGATGTAACGATTCGAACATCCCGTCAGGCTCCGTCAGCCTATCGACCTCCTGTTACTCGCGAAGAACTGAAACGATTCGGATTTGACGGCTGGCTTCTTGATTATATAAGGGGCCCTGACCCGGTCGTAGCTATGCTCTGCGATAACAACAACTTGCATAGAACAGCTTTTGCATTAAAGAAGTTGTCTATCGAGCAACGAGAAGTGTTGGAGAACAGCCTTATTCAGAGATGGATCAGTGATGATGAGTTATCAGTTATCGCTAGACGCCGTGAATACGGGGTTTTTTCCATCAACGTGCGCCAGATCGGGCGAGCGACACACTTCACGGACCAACCAGTAGACGCAGAAGAGAGGCGACGACTTGATGATATTGTTACACAACTTAAGCGCACGCACCAGGAGAAAAGGGAGCAGCATGCCGAGCTGACAGCGGACCAACAGAAACTACGTTCTGTGCAGGCCAGTCTCAGGGCGGAAATTGTATAGCCTTTGCCCTCTCCCATCCACTTTCGAACAGACTCTGATTTCGTTACTAGGATAATGCCCGTGATGAACAGCGCAGGCTTCAAAAGGCTATCAGTGAATGGGAAAGTATCCCACGCAAGATAGGTACGTTCTCAAATGTAGACTTTCAGGCTTGACGCTAAGATATACTAGATGAAAAGAAGGACGAACTCGACTCCATTCAAAATAAATTGAATGACACCAGCAAACGCATTCGTAAGTACCTCGCAGATGCGGAAGAGTCTTCACTGGGAGCCGCCTCAATGACCATCGAGTACGCCGTAAGTAAACATCATATATTTTGCTCCAACTTCCTATTTCTTACAACCACATAGAAAGCCGTGGCCCAGCTTCGTACTCATCAGGAAGCGCGTGTGGAAGCCGAAATTCGACTTGTGGAGGCCACCTGCGAGTTGGACTCGTTGAAAGAGGAGAACGCGCATATTACTCGAGACCTTGCGGAAGCAGAGAATGCCATTCACAAGCTCGAGACTGAAGCTAATATCAAACGCGCCGAGCGCGATAAATTTGCGGTCAAGGCCCAACGAGCTTTAGATGCGGTATCCGAAGACGAAAGAGCAATTATGAGGGAGTATAGCGTTCTTCCTTCGCTTGAAGAGTTGGATAACGAGATTCATACTGTCAGTTCTCGACTAGAGCTAATGGCTGAGGGTAACCCTGGCGCAATCAAGCAATTCCAGAATCGACAGAAACAAATGGAACAGGCACGCGCGAAGCTGGAAGAATGCGAAACTACACTTGCTGCCACTAAGGAGAGGATAGATGAAATCCGCGAGCAGTGGGAACCTGCCTTGGACACGCTTGTCGCGAAGATCAGCGATGGTTTCTCCCACAATTTCCAGCAGATTGGGTGTGCTGGTCAAGTAGAAGTCTACAAGGACGAGGAAGACTTCGAGCGGTGGTCGATTCAGATTCAAGTTCGGTTCCGGTACGGCTGATTTGTTGACTAACGTGATTGATAAAGCTAACAAGAACGTAGTGAGAACGAACCGCTATCTATACTCACTTCGCAACGCCAGTCCGGGGGGGAACGTGCTGTATCGACCATCTTCTACCTCATGGCTCTCCAGGACCTCGCACGCTCCCCTTTCCGTGTCGTCGATGAAATCAATCAGGGTATGGATCCGCGTAACGAACGGAAGGTGCATGAGCGTATGGTGGACATTGCATGCCGCGAGCGCACCAGCCAATATTTCTTGATCACGCCGAAGCTGCTCAATGACTTGAAATTCCACCCCAAGATGCGGGTCCACTGTATCGCAAGCGGCGAGCACATGCCTGAAAAGCACGACACGTTGGACTTCAGCAAATTGGCCGACCTGGCGCTCAGGGTCAAACAGTAATTAGCGCCGCGGCATGGATAGAATGCGTCTAATGGATTCGAAGTGATGGGTGAGGCAAGTCTGATAAGATGGCGGGAGCAGGCTTTGACTTTGGCTATACTATGGAGCATGGGGCGTTTGTAACGTTGGTCGCTCTGTTCGGTGAACCTCGTGTCCGGCCTCAGGCCATACATCGCGGATATCACCTTGGCCTCGTTATTAGCATCAACTAGGAGTTGCACGGTGCTGTCATCGGTGGCACCAGTGCCACAGAACATGCACAATGAAATCATTTAGCTGCTGTCACATGCCGAGTAAACAGTGGTGCACTACACTACGTCTGAGTGTTATCTTCTACCTCGCAGTATAGAGATATACATATTCTACGCCCCATTGTTGGATGGTTGGCCCCAGCCAACAGCATACGGGTTCCCGGCCGGCCCCCGATTGGCTCATCTCGCGCGTTACCGATGGAGCGCTCCCAGTATTTTCGTGCTTCCGCAGCCCCTGCCCACCGCTCCTCAACAACAGGGCTTGACAGGTTACATGCTCGCTCTGCAGCGTGGTTACGAGGTCGCACATCGGTAATGCGGTAGCACTTATTGGTTTGCATGCATTCGATATCGCGGATTGCCTATCTGGGCTGCCGCACAATTTTCGGTCGCGCCGTCTACCTGTACGTAGGTAGGTAGGTGTTTACTATTTAGAGACGCCAGGCCTCTTACTTGGGCTCGGTGCAAGCTACACTGCACTTCATTCCTAAGTAGCTAGCTAGCAGCACATCGTCTCTCCCTCTATATATCTCTCTTCGCATCACCGAACCAGCGAAAACCCCTTCCACCATGCTCCCAATCCTCGCCCTCCTCCTCACCGGCGCCCTCGCCGCGCCAGCCTCCCCGCTCGACCCCATCCCAGACCCAGAGCCCGAATGCCCGCGTGCGCGCTGGCTCATCCCGCGCCTGGACGTGCACTTCATGTCGGACAAGCCCGGCATCCCCGGCATGGGCGACTGGCCGCTGGGCTCGGGCTTCAACTCGACCATCGACTTCGACGTGCAGTTCGGCAACGCGACGGCGGTGTGCAAAGGCGCCTGGCCGAAGGGCAAGCTCGACCAGGGGACGTATCGGTGCGAGATCGTTGGTGCTGATGGTACAGGGGAGGAGGAGGTGTCGTTTAAGATGGCCGGGTGGAGGGAAACGGGCGAGAAGACGCCTGAGGCGTCGTTTCGGCTCAATGTGGTGCGGTCGGAGGTGGGGTGAGTGCTTTTTGGCTTGTGGTTTTCTCCTTCGTTTATTAATATGTTATGTGCTGACGCGGTTGCTCTCTGTGCTAGATCGGGGAAGCAGTTCGACGGCTCGACGAATATCACGGCGAATAACCCGGCGGAACCCACGTCATATCTTACTTGTATCCTTGGTGCGCCGTTCGATGGCATCCGCTGCAATCTCCATAGCTACATGAGCGTGAGGGACAAGGATTTAGTGATTGATGCTCAGGCGACATGTTGACAACATCCGGGTTTAGAGAATTGTCCGCGGGAGTACGTAGGAGGTGAGGGGGCCGGTGGAAAGAAAAGGTTGAGCTTGGGAAAGTGGTGGGAGGAGAACGTGGGTGCGTTGGCGAAGGGTTGTGGGGGTTGCGAGCGTATTGGCGAAGGGAATTGTACAGCTGTGAGTTTTCGGACTTGGGTTTGAGTCGTTGAGGCTGTGTGTCTGATGTCTGGACAGGACAACGTTCTGACCGTGTGAGCGTACTCGTTGTCGTTTGCTCCTCAGCCGACCTCATGCACTGTCTTTTCCTCATACAAGTATAATAATAATAAAGTCGTTTACGGTGTCCAATCGGATCAATAGGCAATCCGTATTTGCGCATGTTGTCTAGATTCCGGCGGGTCCATGATGCGAGCCAGGCAGGGTTATTGCTTTCATTTCACTCTTGTTGATACTGGTGATTTTGTCTTTGGTCTCAATAGTCACTCGAAATCGTGTGCAGGCGCAAGGCTTCACCACCATGGCAGAATAAGTTGTTGGTGCTGAGCAGTCTTGACCACGCTTATACACTGTCGAGGTATGCAAAGCTAAGTCCTCAAGAGTCTGCTAAAACCTCTTATGCGCCTGTTAAGGTTGTGTTTGGGTGTCCGTTTGCATCGGCAACAAATCCTGTCAGCGCGGTGCCGTACGCAGTGTTGTGGCTATGCATGCGGTACCGTACGTGTTAGGCCGAGATTCTGTTACGTCGTTTTGCCAAATGCAGCGTATTCGTATTCTCGCGTTATCCCTGATAGTCGAGGGTGTATATATAACGGAAATGCTCATTTATGTTCTAGCAAAAGATTCAGCTTCAACATTCGACATCTTGGGAGCCAGTTCTTTTACCTGATTATCTCGAAACCACTCTCCTAGTCCAGCCACTCATCGTCGAGTATGCGTTCCCTCATCCTTATCGTCTCTTTCGCCGCCAGCATGGCAACAGCCACTCCAGTCCGCGAGGGAAAAGCTACGTCGCCGTCTCCTCGTGGGGTGCCGACCTGCCAGTTGCAGTGTGTTACTGGGGAGCTGCAGTGCGGTGAGGGTTGGGTGAGTCTGAAAGGAGGTTTCGGTGGATACGGAGACTAATCTCATCAAGTGGCCTGTACAGAACGGCAACTGCTGGCAGTGCTGCACCGAGTGGGACGGGTAGTGACGTAGGGGAGAGTAGTCGAATTCTGAGAATCTGACAGTATCCGATCGAAGGAAACGCTAGAACCTAGTTATCTGTCAGCAAGCGTGTGGCCCGGAACTGCTGTCGCGTTAACAAAACACTGGAGCTGTAAAAGATACTCTGAATAGTTATGGCTTTCCACGTTGTTTCATTCTCAATCTTGTGTGACTACCTTGGAGAATCGGCCACAAAGCTGCCGCTTCTACAACTGCACTCGTTAATCATATACAAGCGAATACACTAGATTCATCGTTCCAAGACTAATGCCGACTGCGTGATCGATCGTTGGACCGTCTGACATGATGCTCGTGGGGTTGTCCAGAAGCCTGCACCAGGTGTCCGCTTATGGACCAGCCGCCGAAAACGTGACACCGAAGCATGAGAGACGGTAGACGAGTTCGGGTGTGAATGGTCTCAATAAGTAAGTGATGGGTGGGGTGGAAAGCTGTTGACGACATTGGAAAGGCTGCACCCGTGCGTTGAAGCTAGGCTGACTGCAGCCTAGCTCAAACCCAACAAACACCAAACTTCGAATTCGGAAACATTTCTCTTCTGTCTTTCATCATGTCTTGGGAAGCGAAGATTTTATTTGCGATCGAATGGTCTTAGATATAAAGGGTAACTTTCCTTGCCTTCCTCTGAACATCCTCCTCTCCTTCAGGGATGTCGTCTCCATTAGTCAGACCACACATCTTGCACGATTCATCAAACTCCTGAGTCCCGTCAGAGCTTATCATTCTCTTCACTAGAAAGCAAATTCAGTTCATTATTCCTAGTCATTCTTAATGCGTCAAAATCGTCTTACCCGTCCAAGTTTTCATAAACGCAGATGCGATGCCAAGCTTAATACCAATCTTCTACGGTGTCGGAAAACATCACTGTGAAACCTTGTTGATAATCTCCAGCGTTTTGAAGTAGAGGTGCCTCAACCTGCAACTGTTTTCTGTTGTTTTTTAGCTAAGACATAGGCTGAATCTAGTTTGGAACCTTAGCCCTAGAGCGGAACTTGTAAAGCTGCTCAACCGGGAAAAAGACAATAGGATAGCATCAGCTGCATAACACTTGCGTGTGCCCTTTGATTGGCATTACTAGACTAAAAATCCCCATCACCCTGCTATACACCCTTTCCCTTCCCCTAGGCACCACAATAAGTCTAAGACCTTTTTCCACGCCTCTTTGGTCCAGCGAACATGCCATCTCTGATTGCTAGTTTCTTGTGTCTGGCGGCATCAATATCC
Source organism: Massariosphaeria phaeospora (assembly GCA_011032825.1). NCBI lineage: Eukaryota > Fungi > Ascomycota > Dothideomycetes > Pleosporales > Massariosphaeria > Massariosphaeria phaeospora. The sequence goes on along the minus strand of JAADJZ010000008.1, from coordinate 827,044 downwards.
AACCCACTTGATTTTGCACAGTCAAAGTATATCACATATAGATCTCCATGTCCAAGTTTTCTTCGCAACCTGCTCACTTATTTCTCCGACACCATGTAACAAAGCACCTTGACTTTTTCGTACTCTAACATTCTGCACAGACGAGCCCATGGGTTCCAGTCTTGAGGCATTTTTCAATGTTTCCTACTGCATATGCACTATACCAGCATATATTTAAATTTGTGAGGGGGAAAGACATACAGTAGAAGTTGCGCATCTTTCGTGTGCCAGAACCTGTCCCACACATGAAACTGACTTTCGAGAGATTTTCAATTCGCAAGCCGGCGCTAGGAACTATGCGGACTCTCTCAGAGACCAATTCATTACCGCTCGGATGTTCTATTTCTGGAGCTCGAACTTCCCCATGGAATTATCGCTTACGAAATAGTGACGGGTTGGTGCGACGATTGGGATCGTACGTGGATAATTTTCACAGCTTGGAAAGCTACCACATCGAGCCTTTCCGAATGTAATTTCAATACGTTGAGGACCACATCAGTTTTTCGTCGTAACGCCTGACGAGAGCAAAGAATCAACCCTCTCATGCCAAATTGAGGTAATACATTTCTTATGACCGATATGAGATTTGATCCGACTTTCCCGAACCATACCTCTTGCTAAAGTAGTATTAGACCTCCTTCTACGGATTCGACGGTCCAAGCAGTCGCCATGCGTGCTTTCTTCAAGTGTTTTCGACTCATACCGCTGCACGTCATACTGTGGGCGGTGATAGATTTACAGAGCCGCGAAAGCAGGATCCACATGTACCTCTCTTATCCACGGTTTCAGTAGCCCTGCTTACATATCAAGGAAAAGAGTTCTTTTAGAGTTTCTTGCGAACTTGCGATAGTGCGAAAAGCAGGAGGAGCGGAATATGTTACAACGATTTATGTGGCTAAGCCCCATTTGAGTAAAGGCCGCTGATTTTTGATATCGGTGACACTATCTTTTCTCTGACCTCCTGGCTCAAACATGAACGTTAGGTCGTAGTGTTTTTGGTTGCTAGAATCTGGTTTGAGAGTGCAGTAACAAGGTAACATTTCTGTTTCCAAGAGAAGGGGCTGCGCAACCATCGGAAGACTCAAGAGCATGTTCGTGTATTTTTGGAAGTGTGAGCTGTGCATGAATAATGGAGCCATATCAGAAAACTTGTACTTTTTTGGCGTAATGTTGTATTGCAGACATCGTGCTTGGATTGCTCGTAGTGTTAAAGTGATGTAACATATTTATTCTTTGAAGTCTTTTGTTATAGGTCTCTCTCTCTGAGTCATGCAACCACTCTGTGGACATTTTTCTCAGTTATCTGATTCTCTTTTTCTTGTGTCCTCGGGACCATTCATTCGTTGCTGTCAGTGTTTTATCCATGTGTGGTTTCCTGGATTATGTTGGACTGCCAGTACCCACATGGGAGTGCTTTAGTAGATTTTGAGCACTGGCAGAAGGACATCGAACCACCCGGAATTCCTTTTTAGTGTTCTGCACAGACTTCTGGAGCGTGGGAGAGTAGAAGTACTGTAGGAGAAGAGGGATTTATATACAATACACATCATGAGATTATTGCACATGCCTAAATGTGAGGTGATTTCTTTGAATCAACGTAGCCTAGGAAGTCATTCAATTTAGAGGCATTATTTCCCGTACTTGCCCACGAATTCAATGAGGTTCTCCGCAACCTCGTTCGGATGCGAGAAGCTCAAAAAGTGCTGTCCACCTTGCACTGTTACCAACCGCGCATCTGGCGAGTTCGCGAACAATTTGATCTCCTCTTGCGCGTTCGCTATCGAGTACACGACATCCTTAGTGCCCTGAACTCACCGTTAGTACCTTTCCTGAGCACCATAGCAGGTCGGTAGGGTAGAACTTACATGCAGCCAAAGCACCGGACACTTTACATCCCAGAGCCTGTTATGCAGTCCATCTCGATCTCTCAAATTGATTGCTGCCATCCTAATCCTCCGTCTTCCCTCATCTCCCTGATAGTTCTCCTGGATAGTTTTCACCCAGTGATCCCTCACCTCTTTAGCACAGTTTTTCCCGAAGCCAATATCGATCAGGAAGTTGCAATAATCCTCGTCAGGCTTGAAGTTAGTAGTGTTGTCGTTGGTGGTCCATGCCTTGATATTTGGTGCGAGCAGCTCGATCGCACTCCAGCAGCCCAGCTCGCGCGTGCGTTCAGATTCAAAATCGAGCGATGTTCCCAATGGGATGATACCTTGGATCTAGCACATGTTAGGTTGCTGATAGCACTAACATGATGAGGGCTTGAACCTTGCTCGGCGCAAGCAACGCCATCCGCACTGTGATCCACCCGCCCTGGCTGGTACCAAGGACGAATGCCTTCTCGATCCCTAAATCTTCCATCACCTGCAGGTTCATGATCGCCGTGTCCCAATATGTCCAGTTCTCGGTTCCTGTGCGCGTTTGACCATGGCCGAGCAGCTCAATGGCTACTAGGTTCATAGCTGATGTGAGTTTATTGTTGGCATACTGATCACGGTACAGCTCAGAGGAAGTCGTGAAAGAGTTGACCATAATCAAAGTGGGCTTCGACTTATCGATTGGTCCAGGTGTCTGCGGAACTCGGACTGTTTTGGTGTTTGGCATATTGAGCTGTAGTTTCTGAGATTTGAGCGGTCGATGTACAAAATGCTGTCTTGCAGTTCCATGTGCTTCGTGTAAACGCTGGGTCGTACCCCGCAACCTCGGATATGGGGTCCTAACATGACGTCGTGACGCTAGATCCCTGTTTGGAGACCGGGAGTTCGTTCCGACAAGGTAGTGCGTTCCAATAGGGGATATTTTCACCTGTGAATTATTCAAATCTCTCTTCCCCTTGGTTGCATGACTGGGATAACAAGGTAGCAGGAGGATGTCGAAACGTCGACAAAAATGGAAAAGAGACGAGTTTTGTATCATACAAATACTGAATTGTATGAGATAAAAAGAAGCTATCAATCTCACCGACTGTACTCGTAGAAGTATTAGCTTACTGTGACACTAGCGCAGAGACCTAGAGCCGCTTGCTGAAGTCAATACACGCCAACATGTTAACATGCTAACACCTTTACTCTCAGGCAGGTTTCCTGCCATTATTGAAAGAGTAGAACATGTAGTTCACACCAGCATTCATCCCGATGCCTGCTCCACCTACAGCACTCCGAGTTACGCTCATAGGTAACCTTCCGCCCCTCGCAAGGAACACTCCTGCAACAGCACCGATGGCAGCCCCATCTATGGTCCACCAATCCGTGTTAACCTCGCCCTTATTCTCCAGTATCCTCCACGAGCGATCCTGCCACTCAATCTCTTCTTTTCCTCGCATCCGTCCCCAAGTCATCAGACCCCCTAAGACCGAACCTATCACGATACCACGGCCGGCGTGTATGAGGAGACGTGGAATAAAGGTTGGCTGATCGAACGGAGTGTTGTGTCGATACCGAGAGACGAGGAGCGAGACCGGAGCCGTTAACATGGCGATGCCTGACCCCATCATTGCCGCCGCACGTATTACGTGGAGATAGAGGATTTCGTGGGCGCGCGATTGGTCTTCCGCGTAAGGCGCATGGGGGAAGAGCGAAGTCATGATAGTGCTGGTTCTTCGCTGCTTTGGAGGTGGAGGTGTGGTTCGTCCTGCAAGGTGGGCTTGGGTTGGTGGGCGAGCGATGGTGTGTGAAAAGTAACTGTGTGCGTTATCTTCGGGTAGGCCAGCGTCTGTGTAGGAGATCAATTGTGTTTTGACGGCAGTATATATCGAGAGCCAAGTGCATTAGCCTCATTGCTGTGTCGACGGCATCTTGGCTATCATAAGTAATCTTATGCAGGCGCCTTTTTGAATAGTAAAGCTGGGCCGCCTGCGAGCGGGTTGGCTGGTGGGCGGAAGGCTGTGATGACTGATCTCTCCCGCTTCGTGCTCCTTCGGTGCCCGGCCTCCGATGTCCGATGTCCGATGTCCCGACTCCAACCCCTCAATCATCTTTAACATTCCTGAAACACATTCGACAGGTAGAACAGAACACGGACACAATGGCGTCGTTTACATTACTACCTGATGAACTACTTCTCGCAATCCTCACCCAAGCCGCCTGCGTGCGCAGTATCAAACGCGCCCTGCGGTTAAGACTTGTCAGCAGTTAGTCTTCAACATCTCAGATCAAACGGTAAGCACAATTAACCTGAGGTACCAGAACGCTTTGCCAATATCGCTACCACCGCCATCTTCAACTCCGGCATTCTTGATTGTGAAGAAATCTTCAGCTATATCTACAGAGGCCCGATTTTCTGGGCAGAGTACCTCGCCTACCGAACGCTCATGCATACCCGTCAAAAGAGTCCGTATATGAAAATAACGCTCCTCGTTGCGCAGCACATCTGTCGTTATCGCAATGCCTCCGCAGATGAAACATGTGTTGCGACGGGAGCCGCCACCGACGGTCAACTCAGAGAATGCGTGCTCGGGCTTTGCATAATGTTCACCCTCCGACTTGAAATGGCATCCTCCAGACTTTCATGGATGTTGGTTGCGTCCACAGACGCACCCGAGGAAGAGGTGGACGAAGCATCCCTCGAATTCAAACGTTATCTTCTCAGCGCTGCAGCTTGGATAGGTGAGAAAAGCCTTGTCGTCAAATTAGTTGGGGAAGGCTGCAATTATGCTGATGAGCCGTAAGGACCCTCTTCCAAACCCCTCCTTTCTACCTTGAACTAATAATTTCTTCGCTAGGGGCATCATGATGTGTTTAGCACCCCTCCGCGCCGCGTCCTATCGCGGCCACGTTGACATCGTCAAATTTTTGATGGTGGACGATTCTGGCGAGGCCCCCGACTTACGCAAACGGCCTAACTTGATCGTTACTTACGCCATGTTGAACGACCATACTGAACTACTCGATCTTGCCATGGATCCTTCGTGGCACAGGGGTGAACTTATGCCAGAAGACTATCACGATCTACGAATTCTTGCGCTGAGTTCAGCATCTAATCTAGAGACGTTCATACGGCTGTTTGAGGATATGAAACCGGACATCACCAAGTATGAATCGATTTGGCTCCCTAGTGGGGCTGCAGAACAGGGCCACGCAACCATTTTGAAATACCTGATTGACAAAGAAGGCACGGAAGTTAATGCGGACTTTTCGAACAATATGTCGTTGTTTCAGTCTCGCTGCCCGGCAAAATTCAGGACGAATTTGTTTGGTATTACGGACTATACCCTGCTCGGTCGCGCCGCCAGAGCCGGCCATATGAATGTTGTCAAGATCTTGCTTGATGCTGGAGCAAAGCACGGTCATGCGATGCAATTTGCGGCAATGTCTGGATCGAGAACGCTTGTGAGGTTGCTATGGGAGCATGGGGAGAATAAAGATGATCCTGTGCAAGGGGCATTTGCAACGGCGGTGGACCGAGAAAACACTGCCATGTTCTATCTTTTAGAAGAGATGGGAGCTAAGCTCGAGGACGATGTGAGAGCGGCCATGATTCAAAAGGCACAGGAGGAGGGACTCGAATCAATGGTCAGGTTGCTAAGTAAAGACGCGAATGTATCTTCTGAGGGGGATGTTGATTGATAGGGTAAATCAGCACGTCACGCTAATCTCTAATTCTTACCTGCGTATTAGTTGACATATATGTGAGCCTGAGATATCGTTGTGTTTGACCTACTTGACCTGATTGGCAAAACAAAAAATACATACAACAGCAGGTATTCGCTAGTGGTCACCCACCTAACTACTAATCTGCCGGTACACTGCTTAAGTTCAGCTGAGCGAACGGGAAGCGCTGTATTCAGTGTCCTATGGTTGTATGTGGGATGTTACCTGCACTATGAGTAAATATGTTAACAAATCTACTGTTTACGGGAATGCCTAAAACTGTAAGCAGAGTAGCCTCTAACCTAATTAGGGCTTGCCAAGCTTCGGCGTTGAACAGCAATCACGACCCCGTGTTCAGGTTCTAGCAGCGACAACTAATACGCCGCACAACCATGCTACTCAGCTTAGTTGATAAGGGGAACTCCCCCTCTAAGCCTGCGTATCTCTCTCATCCTTCGCTCACAAATAGAAAATGGGATCAACTGCGCTAGCACCAGAAGACTGGTCTCACGACTTCTCAGACCTTATACCATGCAGGTCGGGCTTGTGCCCCACTCGGGCTCGTGCCCCACCAAACAACATGCTCACTACTACAAAGATGCAGTTATTGCAACAGCAGTACAAGCTATTATCGCGAGATTTATTGTTTTTGTTACTCTGTAGAGGCGTACGAATAAGTTTTACTATCTAAGTTTTCGCGAGAGAGTGATCGCGCGGCCCTGAGAGCTGACTTTGGGTGGAAGTGCTAGTGCAGCTTCTAGGGACGACGGACGAGCTGCAGCACCGCCCTTGGCTCGTTTTAGCTTGCACTTTGCTAGAGGTGCTTCTGAAGCTTTACGCTTGCTTTTATAAAAAATTATAGAAGCCTGCCTAGTGTTTTAAGTAGCTTTTTTAGCTTCCTAAGCAGCTACCTGTTCTGCCTTTATCTAATTTTGCACCTCCTTAGCTCTCTCTCTTGCAACACGACGCTTTTTTTCTTTTGCTCCTTAAAGAGCTTGGCGGCAGCTTGAAACTCTTTTCTGTTTAACTTTGCTAGCTTCTTTTGCTTTTCTTAGTGTTGCTTTTCTGCTTTATGTTATCAGGGGTGTTCTCTTACCGAAGGTAATCACGATCGGACTCGGAGATTCCGCCTGAGGGATTGTTCTGTGTTCGGAGGGCTTGATGACAACGGGGGAACAATCTCAATTCTATCTCGAATAGAATAACAAAGTAACAATCTGTTGCCTATAGATCCAATCTATGTATGAGATGTACTTAGGAGAGTTAACTACGAAGAATCCGAACTGTAAAGGAGATCCTGCCAATCTATATAGTTCTATGATTCTCCGCCAAGAGCGTCCTGCTCAGTCCGCTCGGTCTGCTCAGTCGCTGAGCGCCCTAGGCTGGCTGAGCGCTCGCCGCTTAGCGTGCTCAGTCTGCCAAGGCCCTGATCGCACTGATCATCATCACGTGACCGCTGACCTAATCCTGCCCCGCGCATCGCTGTACTCCCGTCTTGCAGACCTGCAAGCCCTGACAACCCTTCTGCGTCGTTGCTTGGTCTACGATACCTAGTATCGTCTCTGTTTGTAACACTTTACGCTTACGTGCTCGCTTGAACTTAAAGAGCAACTAGAAAGTAGCACTACCGTAGTACTTCTCTTTACGCTGCAAATTAAAAAGTTTGCCAGCGTTCTTGCGCTGCTTCTTAGCAGTAAAAGCATTTCTTAGGCCGCTGTTCTTATAGTGTAGTACCTTGTTTTGAACCTAAAGTTGGTATAGCGTTTAGAAGAGCTTCTGCGAGGTTTCTACTAAAGTATTCTTTACTGCAGCACGTATAAAACGATCTATCTGCCTTTAGTCTTTAAAAAAGAGAGCTAAAGGCCGTGCTTTACATTTAGGTAAAGAATAAACGGAACCACACTGTAATGGGCTGAAAGCCCTTTGGATTGCCTCGGTCGTAGGACCTCGGTGGATCTCGGAGCTGACACACAGCGCCCGGGTGAGCTCCGCACTCCTCCGGGTGAGCTCCGCAGGCTCGCTGGCTCGGTATATTGACGATATATTGCTCGCGGCTACAAACGCTTCAGGCCTCCGGTAGAGCACCGATAGCCGCCCGGCGAGGAGTATATAGAGTTGCTCCGCTCTCGCTGTAGATAGACCTCATCGAATTCATCAAATTCTTTATCTGGAACCTGCCATCTTTGGCGATCCCCTTTCACACACTTTGGGTATACGGAACCACAGACTAAGAGCTACGCGTGCAGCCCCTCGCTTAGTACTTTTTAGTACGGCCGAGGTTCTGCCGAGGAACACCAAAACTTCGGACGGCAGAGGCACCCGCAGCCTTTGCAGCGCCGGCGATCTTTGCGCACCTACTGCACCACCTCCACAGCGACTCAAAATACCTGCGCATTGAATGAAGCTGTAATGTTTGTATGCGACGGCTATCTAAACTCTCGCAGCCCTTTTCTGACATGTGGTTGCTGCGCTGCAGGTGCGAGTATCTCTGCTGCACCCAGCGCCGCCGCCGGGTGCTGCCTCTGCGGGTGCCTATGCGGGTGCCTCTGCGGGTGCCTCTGCGGCGCTGGCAGCGGCGCACTTTCAGCGACCCTACGCAACAACCACGCGGTGGAATCTTGCTGTGAAAGTTTGTATAGCTGTCGCATACATTTCTGCATATTTGAATTTGGTGCGCAGGTATTTTGGATCGCTCTGTGTAGGTGCGCGGCAGGTGCAGGCGCTGCCGTACATGAGATGAGATTTTAGAGTTCGTCGGCTAAACCTCGGCAGTACGGATAATCCCGCTGCACGCGTAGCTCTCAGTCTGTGGTTCCGTATACCCAAAGTGTGGTTCCGCCTATCCTTCGCCTACTTTTATCGTTATTCTGTTTGCTAAAACGCTTGAGTACAACGTTAGTTTTTATAAAGGTAATACTAGTAGCTTTAAACGCTTTGAGTACGCTGGCGAATGGGTAGGGGGTACCTATCGATGGGTATAGGTTGAGTTATAGGTCGCACAGACCTTGGGTTAAAGTTGAGTTAGAGTTAACCTACGAGGAGCTCGTTTTTAGTGAGGCATAAGCGAGATCTTGGCAATGCAGCCAAAACCCCCCCATCATACAAATTTACACACAAAATCGGTCAAATACACATTTATTCATGATAATTCTGCGAGATCTCGTTGATCTGGGTTATATGGCCTAATTGGGAAAAGATGAGGCCAAGTTTTGGTGTTTTGGGAGCTCTCTCCGCTGTATACTGGTTACCCCTGACTACCCCCCCCCCATCTTCATCCATGAAAGTCGTTGTCGCCTCCATGATCGATGATTCGACGTACAATCTCAGGTACGTGATCAATCCACTTGTTGATTGCCTCTATAGGCAGATTTTGCCACTCTTGTTGCCACTGAGTACGGCACTCGTTTTCGCAGGTTGACGGAGAGTAATCTTTGGTTATATGAAGCCTTATCCATGGCCAGGCATGCTCCTCGGCGTTGACGTCGGGTGAATGGCCAGGCCAAGGCAACTTAGAGATGTGAGAGACCCCTAGAAACTCCTCTGCTATCTTCGAGGTGTGGGCTGGGGCACTGTCTTCAAGGAGTACGACGTCAGCCTTGCCTTTCTTTTGTAGCTGTTTGATCCAAGGCACTAAGAGTGGTTTTAGCACCTCCTCTCGATGCCTATATCCATCTATCCCGCCTCGTGTACAGTCTCCGCGGTTGTACTCCATATCTTTAATCCAGGCGTGTTTACGAGTGTTGATTTCTGAGTCTCCTATAGAGCGTAATGCCCGCCGAGCAAGTGGGACTAGCTTCTCTCGTTGAGCCTGGTTCTCCTGGTTCTCTTTTTGGAGAGCTTTGGCAGCCGCAGCTTTCTCCTCCTTGGTCTCTTTGGCGTATATATGGCAAGGTCCCTTCTCTCCGTACGTAAATGCGCCGTAGAACTGCAGAGTACAGGTATTACGAAGCTTTGGCCTCTTGACGTCTTTGTGATACTCTTCTCCTTGTTTACACCAAGCATCCGCGCAAACTTTTATCCTTTTGGGATGCAGATTGCACCCCAAAATTGGCGACGTCGAACTATAGTGTGGTAGTATTCTACCTATCTTGTCTTAGTAATGACAGACTTTGCTGAACTTCTTGTAGGATACTTCTTCGTAACTCTTATCGTCAACTTTATAGACATGGGTAACGAGATATGTGTTGTTTGCTTCACGCTCCCTTGTCTGTAGTTGTACAGTCAAGTGTATTCTGCGATCGCTAGGGCTTTTATGAAAGTATTCTATAATCTTGAAGCATGTATATTCCGAAAAATCTTGGTTGGTAGCGAGCACTTTCATCCGGGCTAGTGCCTTCTTCCATTTTCTCGGACGAATAGGGTTTTTGTGTGTCCAGCGTATAGTTTGGCCGTTGAATTCTTCGAAGGGCCACGAAGGATCAGGCATATTTGATAGGCTAGGATCAAGACGACTTGTTGCGTGATAGAGGTTTAGTTCTAGAGTAGCAAAGGTTGCTTGTCTGGAACAAGTGGTGAAAGAGGTTTTAGAGTTGGTAGTAAGTACGAGATACATTGATAGAGATTGGATCATTATATATCTATCGCAGCGATCGACATTCACTAAGGCGTCTAGTCCTAATGCAGTACTCGCACTTATGTATTCACACAATGCCCATGTAACCTTTTCTACCGAATAACCTAGAGCATTGTCTAAGTGAAACCAAGCTGTAGAGTCAAAGAAGCATTGATTGATTGAGAAAAGAAGATCGATTGAACACAGATGATTTCTAGAACAAAAAAGATTTGTTGAACAAAGAAAATTGATTGCTACATAGGAGATCGTTCAAAACGAGTAACTATTTAACTAAGAAGATCAAACAAGCTAGCGTAATCGACTGATTATACCTAGTCGTTACTCCAGTAATACCAAAGAGAAATCATATCTCTAAATACAAGCTTAACTATCCATTTGCTCTTGGATCCATTCGTCAGTCAATAGAGCCTTAGTCAATGGCCGTTCATCAGCTTCTATAACAAACATCTTGCGGAGATATTTTGTCAACACTAGCAGCGCTTTCTCATCCTTTTCACGATTCTCCGGGTTTCTTGCTCGAATGAAGTAGTAGTACGGCACTACTTCCTCAAGGGTATCTTCTTCCGGGTCCCAATCTGTTGTAATCAGCGACAGCTACATAAAGAAAGGGATTTCCAGCACATAGACTACGTACCTTCCATTTTTGGCCACTCCGTCCATCGCTTCTCGCTTATTGCTTCGGTTATACCGCTAAGGAGTGGATGTGCAGAGCTTTCTCCAAGATTACCATGGATCATCGGTATCAAAGATTTAAAGTTTCCAAAATAGGTATTCCACAAGTAGTGCCCGATGACAATCTCGTAAGTCTTGACTCAAATTAGTTTTTAGAAACACTTAGCTAACAAGCGTGCTTACCGTGCAGGCTAGACTCCAAATATCGATTGCTTTGGTCATAAGTCTTCCAAATATCAGCTCTGGAGAGGAATGAGGCGTGATCGTGGATGTTGTCTTGGGAGGATCTGATACTAAGAAAGCTGTACGGTTTAGCGTCTAAAGTTGAGCATAAGCACCAAGAACTTTTACTCACCGTTAGAGAAGTCAGCAAGCACGATTTGGTCAAGGCCTCGAATTTCCGAATCGTGGTAGGTCTGTGGACTAACGACGTAGTCTGGGACAGTGCCTTCAGGTGGCTGATTAGCTGTCCAAGTGATCTTCCAAGCCTCTGGCATCAACGTGATTCTCTTCTCTTGATCGTCATTCTCAGCTTCTTCACCAGTGCATCCTTTGAATTCACCTATCATCATATCCACGCCTGAGACACGGTGTAACACCTTTGAGTCGGAGTAATACTCAGGCTTATCTGAAAACCGAAATAGAACGTTACGCGAGTGTATATCTACTCGTTGTCAGCATACCAGAAGAAAGATAGTGACTAAGATATTGTTACCTCCGTTGACAACCCCGCACGAATGAATGTAATCTACGGCTAATAGTAGTTGCCGACAGACGTTACGAGTCTGGGAAAGGTCCATAAAATGTGTACGCCAATCATTGGGTCTCCCTCTGTTGTTGAAGTGTTCCCCCTGGTAGAGCGCATTGACCCGATCAATCGATGGTCCGAGACGTTCTATTACAAGGCATAGATGCTCTCCATTCTTGCTTGTGTGATAGAAGTGATCCAACATGCGCACAACATGCTTGTATCCTGGATGATCAGGCTTCCTACAAGCTGCAAGCTGTTGCATAACTTGAAGTTCTTGTGTTAATTTTGAAGCTTTTGCAGAGAAAATCTTGATGCACACGCCGACGTCAGTTCTAGATGCAAGTCAGCTACCAATTGGATTACTCATAAGAATTAATTCTATACTTTGTGTTCTTGGCAAGCCATACTGTCGCATAGCTACCAACGCCGAGCTTATCGACGATCCTGTACTTTCCATTATAGAATTCGTCGCCAATATGAACGGGTGCAGATCTTTCAGGTCCGTAGTAGTCCTTTATTAGCTCTGCATCGTGTACTTCCCCTTCGCAGCTTGGTAGCTTAGAACGGTCAACTTCCATAGCGTAAGTGTGAAATTATAAAGATCAAGAGAAGTTTTGACAATTGTTAACAGCACGGGTGACAGCTTTATACATGTGTCCGCCGAAAGGCGTCGTAATTCTCTTACTTAACTAGTTTCTTTCAACACTTCTGCTAAAGGAGCGTCTTAGACGCTAGATAGCTATTAGCGCAATTGCAAGCGTAGCATCTCCAATTTACCCCGCCTATAAGCTTGAAAGAAGGCTTTGTTATATGCGTGCTAGATGTACGTACTCGAATACGTAATACAAAGACTGTGTTAGCCGGACTTAGCTATGGAATGTAGCTCCCTTAATTATCCACCTTAGGACCCGCCAGATCGTTTGAAACCCCACGCCACAATACCAGTAGCTATTGTTATTGAATAGAAAAAACGACCGGTTTCAGCAGATCTACCGTCCTAGTAATGCCTAGAAGCTTAGTATTGTGCTTTTTTCTTAGCTTCACAGTCGCACTAACGATGCAAAACTCTTCTCGCCTAGCTTGTATGCGTAGTGCTTTATGTTAAACAAATATTAAAGCCACCAGGGCGATATTACTAGATGCAATGCACTGTTAGACGTAGGCGCGTTGCAAGCCGTTCTGTTTATCTTACAGGTGCGGGACGATACTAATGTTCATCAACACGTAGCGGCTAGGAAGCAAGGAGCTATCAAACGGCTATACGAGGAGCTCGTATTTAGTGTGTCATAAGCGAAATCTTGGCCTCCCATCCCATCTCCGTTCCGAACAGCCCACCACATTAAAAGCGACTTAACTTTATCAATTTACACCCAAAACTTACAAATAATGGCTCGAATTAATCGCAGAACGCAGTTCGATTATTCTACGCCAAAAGAACGATGCAATAAGACCCGCCGGAGGGAGCTTAATCCAGTGCAGAGAGCCTTCGTCGCGGGGGCAGTTCTCCACGGCAATGCATCAGTCAATTCATGCGCCAAACTGCTAGGTGTTGATCAAGGGGGGCTATCCAAGATGCTGCAGAAGGTGAAGAGCAGGGCAGAAGAGTCAGGCCTCCCTATTACAGATCCAATTCACTATGAGAACGATATAGGGCGTGGGAGACCTCACCTCCTTACACAACAACAAAAGGAAGAGATCATCCATATAGCCACCCAAGATCGTGAGCACCGCGAGAAGGAGTCATGGCAGGCAATAGCGCATAGAGATTTCGCCTATATACCTCATATTTCGAAATCTACGTTCGAAAACGTCATGTACGAAGCTGGCTACGCACGTAGGGCACTAGGTTTTAGGCCTACTTTAACTGACGATCAATGTACTACTCGCTATAAGTGGGCCCTTGCTCACAATCCTGATAAATACGAGAGAGGAGATGGCAAGGGGTTCAACTTCCGGCGAGTTGTATACACTGACGAAACGCCTGCTCGCGTTGGAGAGCAGAGAGGCATGAAAAGAGCTTGGTGTAAACCCGGAGAAGAGTATTATAAAGATGTCAAGAAGCCGAAGCTTCGTAATACCTGCACCTTGCAGTTTTACAGCGCTTTTACATACGGAGAGAAGGGACCTTGCCACATATACACTAAGGAAACCAAAGAGGAAAAAGCTGTGGCCGCCAAAGCTCTACAGAAAGAGAATAAGGAGAACAAGACTCAACGGCAGAACCTTGTTCCGCTTGCCCGGCGTGTTTTACGCTCTATGGGAGACTCTGAAATCAACTCCCGCAAACAGGCCTGGCGCAAGGATTTGGAGCACACGCGTGGGGACTGTACACGGGGAAGGATTGACGGTTACAGGCATCGTGAGAAGGTGCTCAAGCTTCTACTTGTGCCTTGGATCAAGCAGCTTCAACAGAAAGGCAAAACTGACGTCGTACTGTTAGAGGACGGTGCCCCAGCACACGCCTCAAAGATTGCTACAGAGTTTCTAGAGGTCTCACACGTCTCTAAGTTGCCTTGGCCCGGCTACTCACCCGAAGTCAACGCGGAGGAGCATGCTTGGCCATGGATTAGGTGTCACATTACAAAAGATTACTCGCCGTCAACCTGCGAAAGCGAGTGCCGCAAACACTGGGAGGAGGAGTGGCAAAACCTGCCTATAGAGGCAATCAACAGGTGGATTGATCACGTTCCTGAGATTGTACGCAGGATCATCGATCATGGAGGCGATAATGACTTCCATGGGTGAAGATAGGAGGGATAGTCATTAGTAAGTAGCATTGGGTCGAAGGACCTTCCAAAACACCAAATCTTGGCCTTATCTTTTCCTATTTAGACTATATTATTCAGAACATCGAGGTTACACATAAATATCACGAATAAATGCGTATTTAGCCGATTTTGTATGTGATTTTGTATAATGGGGGGGTCTTGGGAGCATGACTAAGATCTCGCTTATGACACACTAAATACGAGCTCCTCGTAAACAGCACACAACGTGTTAGGTACTAAATTACACACTCAGTTGCGGCGTAGCACACCTGTATCTATTTCGCAACGTCGTAGCTCACCCACTTTCTAAATTCGTAAATAACAATCACTAGAAGAAACTGCATTTACTCCGCTTTATTTAATACTAGCCTTTTGTTGCTAGCCATGCAATCATTCGCGACACAACACAGAACCTGCTAATATGACGGCACTTATCATTAGCGCGGGGGCATCTGGTATCTGCATGGAATACTAGCTGAAGCATAAACTAGGATACACAAACTTTCACACTATAGATCGCCAGGATGGCATTGGAGGTAAATTCCGTGGAGGCGATATGTCTGCATCAGGTGGATAGTGGAGCAATCGTTATCCGGGAGTTGTTACGTGACTGCTGCCGCCGTCGTCATCGTCATCGTCCGCCTCTGTGGAGCACCAAAAACACGCTAAGGACCTCGCCGCAATACTGCAGTTTGCAAGCGTGCAGGTTTTATCTCTCCCTCTTGCACCTTGGCTTTGCTACGCAACCAAACATTTATTCACTTCTTCTCCCTTTTTACTGTCATGGCGCTACGCATTGGACAGATCCTTCGCGGGGCGAAAGGAAATTACGAGCTGCTAAGTTCGCTGAAAGGTTCGACCGTCTTTAAAGCTAAGGTGTTATCTAGCCCTTCTACCCAAGCAGAATGGTGAGGCCTTATTACAACTTTACTAGGAGGAAATCACTTACTGTGGTTGCAGGGCTATGGTCAAAACTGCAGCTACCGCTGATGAGAAGATGTGCTTAAGGCGCGAATACCGCAATTACAGAATTGAGGACATTGCGTCAAGCCCATACATCCGAGCTCTGTGCGATACCGTGTCAGATGAAGATCAAGACAGTCCATCATGTCTTGTGTTTGAATGGATGGATTACGATTTGCGATCAGTAACCGCCCCTGAGTTTCGAAGCAATCCAAGGTTACCCAGAGCCGTGTCCACAGCGGTCCTTTCAGTGCTCAGGGTGTTGAAAACACTCAATGCTGTCCATACAGGTAGCAGTCTCTACTCTGTACACATCTCCAATACTTAAATGGTTAGATGTCAATCCGAACAACATTTATGTCGCTCATATTGATGGAAATGCTCCAGTCGCTAAGCTAGGAGATTTAGGCAATAGTAAGCATTTCTCTAAGCCCCGTACCTGTAGCGAGCACTTATCTTTGCAGTGATTAGGGATGGTTCTGCAACACAACGTGCTCAAAGCCTACCGTGTAGAGCGCCTGAGGTCTGGCGAGGCTTAGCATGTCAACACTCCTCAGATATATGGTCCTTAGGTGCTACTGTAAGTACCTACAACCTTGTGTTCTAGAAAAAGCTAATTTAGAAGTTGACAACTGCATTATCACCGCTAATGCTCTTTGGCCCTGCGGACAAGATTATTGAAGGGCAAACTGAAGCATGGTGCATTGCGAAAATTATTCGTCTTGTTGGCCCTCTAGGTCAGCCTATTAATAACCAGACTTACAAGGACGAGTTTGAGCTTGCAGAGCAATTAGAGGTTATGGATCACCCGCTTGGTCTCATGAAACTCATTAGCAGACGCCACTGGCGTGTGGAGCTGCAGGACATCCCAGATCCTCCGGTCCCTTAAGACTTACTTGACTTTATCGAAACTTTACTCGTCATTGACCCTAACAACCGACCTACGGCTTCGGATGCATTGCTGCACCCCTACTTGCAATCCGTTGCATGATAGATATATCGACCTTGAGAAGGATGGATTAAGGTTTGGTCAGTTGGAGAATTGCAGATTTAGGGGAGGGGTGTCGTGTTGTGTGTATGGATTTTGTGTGTGGGTTGGTCTTGTCGGCAATGCGGGACTGGGATGCCCGTTGGAGTAACAGAGAGTGGAGTCAAGAACACTGAACTGAACTAAGATCAAATAGAGAAGAGTACTATTATTGGAACACTATTACATCGCTCCAAAGTTCGGCTCACTAGCAAAACACACCTTCTTTGCTAGGTAGGATGCCCGAGAACCGCACTACAACATCAACATCTGAATCCACACCACCATTGAAGCTTAATAAGAGGTACCATTCCGAGCCTCCGTCCTAGCTAGCAACAACTCGAGCTCTTGCACCCACAGCTTAGCCATAATATACGACCCATGCCCCACCGTATGCTCCGACTCCGGTATCACGACCGCTTTGCCCAACCCCGGACGCATGAGCTGCCCAACCGCGCGTTCAAGGAGGCCGAGCTGCGGCGGGTTCATCAAGTCATCCGCCGTATTGACCGCCGTGAGCGGGACGCGGATAGCGCCGAGCTGCGGCTCGGGATCGTACGTGTGGGATGCGTTCCACGCATATAGCTGGTCGTTGGCATCGTATTCGGGGACGTGGGGCAGCAGCGCGTCGACGAAGGCGTCCATGGCGTCGCGCGTGGGGTACCGCGCTTGGAGGTCGACGGCCGAGGAGAACATGGTTTGTAGAAGGGATAGCACGCCGGAGAGGCTGGCCAGCGGTTGTTTTGTGTAGTTGCCGCCGTGCCAGGCGGGGTCCGTACGTAGCAGTTCGATGGCGAGTTTGCGCCAGAGGCGGTTGTGGCCGGCGATCTGTGCGGGCTGGCAGGCGATGGGGAATAGGGCGTCGGTGAAGTCGGGGTACTCGGAGCCCATCACCCAGGTGTGCATGGCGCCCATGGAGACGCCCATGACCAGGCGCGTGTGGTTGAGCTTGAGATGCTCGGTCACGAGGCGGTGGTTTACGCGGACCATGTCGGAGTATTGGTAGCTGGGGAAACGGGCACGCAGCCCCGTGTTGCTGGGCTTGCTCGAGTTGCCGTGGCCGATGCCATCGGGCATGATGATGAAGTATTTTTGGGCGTCGAGGACTTGGCCCGGGTTGAATAGCGCGCCGGCGAAGCCGTCGTTGAGAAACTGCTCACTAGAGGCAGTGCTGCCGTGCCCGATGAGGACGACGTTGTTAGATCCGTCTGCATTGAATTTCGGCTCTCCTAGGGTTCGGTAGTGGATGTCGAGCCTGTCAAGTGTCTCGCCAGCGTCGAAGGTAAAGTTTGAGATGACAAAGCTGCCGCGGTCAGGGGTTGGCCAGGTTTGCGGTTCGTCCTCAGGGTCTTGGGCCATTGTAGACATGGCGCCCAGGGTAAGCAGCAAGAAGGTGTTACGTATCATTTTCTTTCAAGAGCGGCCAGTGGGAGGGCAAAGATGGGTGGATTTTTGAAGTTTTGTTGGACAGGATGCTCGAGTGGAGGTGTGATGTTAATGTTGCTCTTCAGTCAATGAAACGGAAGAAGTGTTTTGACTTATATATCTTTTTCCATGCATTACTAGTCAAGGCCTCTCGTTAGTTCCGCGTGGCTCTGGAGGTAGTCAAGAGTAGGAAGGCCTAAAAATATGAAGATTTAGAGCATAGGGGCCGATAGTGACGCGTGAGCAGTTGGCGAAGTAACTTACAATGTACGCGAAATCCTACCGATGAACGAATCGTCCGAGAAAAGCTTAAACACATGTAGGGTAGAGAAGCCTCAGCCTCAAAACCAGCGGTGACGAGCCAAGTTCGTGCAAAAATTACCTAAATAGGAAATCCATCGTTGAATCTGTAAATCACATGCGGTCAAAAATTAGTCCGCCTCCTTAGTTGACGCCCCTTTCGCGATTGATTACGTGTTAGTATCACGATAAAAGTCAAAAATCCGTACTAATAATGAACGACGAAACGTCCTTACTGCAAAATCTCATTTCCGAGTCGGCATCACCGATTCCTAGCCGTTCCACATTGGGTACTGCGATGCGAGGTACAAGTCGAACCACGGCATGGGAGAGACATGCTTTATCATATGCCAAGGTTTCTTGGAAAGAGGTGTTTCCCGAGCCCATTCTGTCGTACGCATGAGCGTGGCCGGATGCTGGAGTCTTGCACACAGACCACAGAAGGACAACGAAAGGTTTTAGGAGTGCCATCGTATGTTCGAGGGTGTCGGACTGCTAATGGAAACCAGGCCTCTCATCACCGTCGCGGAGGTTTAGACCGAAAGTTTCGGAGAATAGCCGGTAAGGATAGTCAATTTTTTACCATGTTTCTATGCCCGACTACGCCCCACGTTGTGACCTCTCAACGGGAATGCTCCAATACTTCTTCATTCTGTCCCTTTGGCCCTAACCAAGACACCTCCCTCTCCAACCCTCATTTGTTGTTACGACCTGTCCTTGTCGTTTTTTTCTACCTCGCGAATGACCCGCTCTGCCTCAGCACTCACATCCCTCCCTTCACGCCAACTTCTCAGTACCACACCCCTTTCTCCAAGGATGTGCTCCGCGCGCGCCCACCGCTGCCGCCACATTATCTCCCGCTTGGTACCCTGCGGATACCCATTCCCATCGCCATAACCATTTGCGCCCGCTCCGCCGTTGAGACCCAAAGTCGAAGACGTGTTTGTTCGTTGTGGATGTTGCCTCTGAGGGTTGGTCGAGAAGGGTTGAGCGTTCCCGGTGGGACTAGCGTTGGCGCCGGGCCGGGTCGATGGGTGCGGAATGGCAGGTGCGTGTTGCCATGCGGCGTTGGCTTTTGTGCCGACGTACGAGGCGGCGGCTACGGGGTAGGCTGCTATGGCTCGGCGGGGTGGTGGCGGTGGAGGCGGAGCGGGTTTTCTGGCGGCGGAACCTCCGCTGGAAGTTTGCGAAGGTTCGTTATCCGAATGAGAGGGTTGATTTGTGTGAACATAGGAAGACGCGGAGGGAAGGTTGTTGTATACGGAAGAGAGCTTTTCGCGGGCTATACCGGCGTAGCTTTGTTGAGATTGGAGATTGGGCTTAGGAGCTACTGGAGGCCTTACGGACGCCTTTGTGTTGGAAGGAGAGGATGTGGGCTGGGATTGTGCGCTTGGTTGGCGCAGGGCGGACGATGGATTGCGCGGTTTTGGTGGTGGCGGTGCGGGACCTTTTGCGGACGATGAAAGCGAATCGCCGGACGAGCTACGCAGTGCCATAGGTTTTCTAGGAGGCGGGGGTGCACTCTTAGTGCTGATAGTTGAAGCGACAGAGGCACGATGCTGTTCTCGTTGTGCCTGGGTGTCGGTAGTCACATGCCGGAGCACGGGCAGCTCATCTGGTTCGTCGTCCGAGGATAGATCTATAAGGTTTTGGACTGGTTGTGAAGGCGCTGGTTCACTAGCTTTGCGTAATGGCAACCCAGGTCGTGTTCCCGGATGATCATCTTCGATTTGTGGGAAGATAGATTTTGACCGGCGTAGTCCTTGTTCGTCTGCGTGGCGAAGGGAAGCCTCAATGGCGGCCCTCAACTCAGGATCATCTTCCTCACCGCCGCTTGAAGTTTTCGCCACACTGCCTGTGGATGGTCTGGTCCCTCGATGTGACGGAGAAGAAGATGTGTCTCCTGACATCGGGCCCATCGATGAATCGAAGAAACCTCCACTGTCTGTGGTGGTGACATCCCTTATAAAGACCGCAACTACCCGAGTAGGGTTCTCCAATACGAAATCGGTATACACTTCGAGATCTGCCTCACCGCTGTCTCCGATTAAAATAAATCGCCTTTCGGGGAAGTCACGAGCAATCTTATCCAAAGTGGCCTTCTTCCTTTCGGCGACAGGTTCGAAAATTCCTTGGAGCATGCCACTGTACTGCTTCAGATGGAACGACCCTGGCGGAAGTCCAGCTAAAGAAAAGTATGCTGAGATGACGGGATAGAGCTGCCAAGGAGAATTTGAGACGTAGTGGAATTTCACTCCCATCTGTGCCATCTCATTATACCATTCCTTGACTCCTTCAATAGTGAGATCCCCAAGCTCCCGAATGAACGCATTGCGGAAGATCTCTCTAGCACCACTGCTGATGGCAGAATGTTTGATAGTATCGTCAATGTCACTGATGACGCTGACGCCACGAGATTCAGTTATGATGATCTCCTCGGTTGCAGAAAGTTTGTCCGAAGCAAGGACACGAATGTGAGTAGGCACAAAGTCCAAGGCCGCAGTGATGCTAAAATGCCCCGAAGGGTTGGTGTTCACTGTCCTCTGCCTCGAGATCTTATCGTTATAGAAGAATATACTGATTGGCGTGTTGGCCATCGGAATGGCTAGAAAATGTCGAAGTCGAGTCATTAAACGCGTATTTGCTTCTGCTAGTTCCGACGGGCTCATATCCGCTGGCTGGTTCCAGGTTGCCCTTCTCTTTATAGGCGTGATGTTCTCCTCGTCCTTGATCGAACTCTCAGACGGTGTATAGGATGCTTTTCGGGGCCCTAGGTGTCCTCGGGAGTCTGTCGAGCGCACACTGTCTCGGCTTTGTGCACGGTATAGCTCGATATCGTCGGTGATATCGGCAGCCGGCCTCTCGCTATATGCGCCCTTGGCCGCTGCAGCAGCTTCCCGCTCACCTCTTCGCAGGATCTCTTCAGCTTCCTTAGTCGCCAAGACATCATCACGTTGCGCTTGCCGAGCCTGTGCCCGTTCATGGTGGCTTGTTTGTCCCGGACTAGGCTCCCGGCTGCTTATTGGACTCCCGGTCGAACTCGAGGATTGTGCGCCAGCGGGTGGTGCCTGTATACCCACCAGTTGTCGAGCGAGGCCAATGAACAGTCGTTGTTTCCGTGACATCTGCCCCTTGAATGGAGAGTATATCCACCCTCTGACATCGACATCGACTACCGCTTTGTCGTCCTCGTAATTCTCCCACTGTTGTTTCCAGAACTCGGCGTCTCCGGCTCCAGCAGAGTCTCGTACGTCGCGGCCGTCGCCCGGGGTTTCTTGGATGGTGCCCGGCACTGCTTCGGGCTGTAAGCGGTTAGAGGGTATTGATGGTGGGTATCACTGTACTTGCCGTCCGTTTGATGTGCGTGCGAGCATAACTTGGGAATAATATCATCTCCTCGGTCCCATTGCGTACAACGGCTGCATCTGGGAAGTTCCCGGGCGTGTCGTCGTCGTAGTCAAAGGCTGCTTCTCTTCGGCTCCAGCCCGGCGCATACTGCTGCTGGTACGTCTGCCGCAGGTCGTTCGCAGCCTTCAGGTAGCCCGCGAGTTTCTTCCGCCTACCTCCACCCTCCCGTGTAGCGTCATAGTCTTGATAACTCATAGCGGCCTTTCTCGGGTCGATGGCATCAGTGTCCTTCGTCAGCCTCTGACGTCGGAGCCGCACATCGTTTTCGAGCTGACTGGGGCCTAGTAGCTTCCTCGTGTGCCCGCGGAAGCGCTGTACGAATCCCGGCTTCCCCTTGAGCTTGAGTGCTTGTCGATAAACAATGTACTTGTAGATGCGTGCTTGCGTGCGGTGTTTCAGCGACGGAAGAGTCTCGTGCCGGAATTTCGATAGATGCGCGCGTGCCCGCTGCCTCGTGTGCGGGAACAGGAATCGGAGGAAGGACGAAGCACCGTGGGCGGAGGGCTTGCGGCGGAAGGGTGACTTGGGCATCCAGTTGGATGCGTCGAGGATTACGGAGGCAGTGAGATTCGCATGAGCAGCATCATGTACCAGGATTGCGGCATGGCAAAATGGCAAATGCGGGAGGGAGATGGGCTATCGCTTCCTGGAGCATCAACGTCACCGCCCAGCACGTGCCACATACAAGTAAGCTAGCGCTTCCAGGGCTACCCGCACTACCTATTACCTAACCTCACGGCCTCCGTGGAATGTATCTATCAACAAATCTGATAACCTGCAAACTAGTTGCGCAAAGACTCGGATTTTGCGCCGGATAGTTCAAAACCTCTGATGTTCGATTATCTCTTGAAAAGCAGCTTGGACCTGGGAAATCAAGTTTCGTCCTCAGCACTGCAAACTAACGGGACCATCTTGCGTGATAGACAAAAAGAGCAGGTACCCGAGAAGCGCAATGTCTCTATCGGAGCTGTATCGGAAGTGTACTCGTTTACTCTGTGTGCACCAAACCCTTCTCCTTTATCCACTGCTGCAAGTCGAGCGAGTCCTGTGTTTTCGTAACCACCGGCACGCCTTCGATCAAAGTCTCCACAATCTCATTCCAAACCCGCAACCCAAACTTTATGTTCTCCTCTCCAGCAACACTCGGTGAGATCGGCTGGATCTCGTCATGTTGCCAGAAACGACCGTGTAGCTGTTCGCCCTGGGTAGTGCCACTCAATATGGTGTTGGCAGCTTGCGATGGGGAGCGCATGATTGAAAATGACACCAGCGCAAACACGATATCCCGGCCGAAGAACTGGTATTCTCGTGCCAAGTCTGTGGCTACCCATCCAGGGCAGACGGAAGTGACGATGACGTCTCCCGATGATACGCTCTTGGCGAGCTGGTTGGTTGCGTACATCAGGAAGACTTTGGACATACAGTATTGGGTGTTGTCGTTGAAACGCTCAGGAGTATTGTAGGCTTGAAGGATACTCGGCGCCTTACGTGTTTCGGCGTCGACGATTGCGTTCTGATGGAGGCCCGAGTTGACGAATTCCAGTATCGGGATCTTACCATTGATTTGCTTTGATTCTTTGAGCTTAGGGAGTAGCAATATGCCAAGCAGTACGCTAGACAGCGTGTTCACTTGCAGATCCTCTTCCCAACCGTACTCTGATGGCATGAATGAATATTTGCGTACTCCTGCGTTAAGGATGGCGATGTCAAGGTGATCGAGTGCGTGTGCCCGCATTGCAAAGGCGACAACAGATTCATAGGAACCCATGTTGAGTTCCCAAACCTCCAGTTGGTCATTTTTGCCCACGCGACCCTCGATAGCAGCTTTGGTAGCATCTCCCTTTCTTAAGTCTCGAGCGGCGATAATCACTTTGGATGCCCCCAACGCAGCGAACTTTTCTACGGCTTCATATCCGATGCCTGCCGTTGCACCTGTAACGATTACATTACGTCCCGCGTACGATTCTTGAACTTCCTTTGGAGGGCTGAGCCACTTGTGCTTCAGTGCACTGATCAGAGAAGCCATGTCGAAGTTGAGCGAGTTGGTCTTGAGTGGAAGAAGATGAGAGAGTAGAGCAGGGTTCGACTGAGCGGATCGAACAGGTTGGAAAAAATGTCGCTAGAACTGTGACAGGTAAGACGGCGGGACTATGTTCAAAGAAAACAGGAAAATTTGTAGGCTTCCGGGAGACGATGAGCTTTATATGTCGCTGATAGAGGTACCCAGGTACTTAGGTACCTAGGTACTTATAGTTGAAAAGCTTGGACACTCTGCACAGACCTTCATCCGGTAGAACTTCGCCAGAACATTTTGACCTGCCCATTCTAGTTTTTCATGGTTACTTTGAAGAGGGGCTATAGAAGAGGGTCCTAGGCATGTCTTGCTGGTATAGTCCGAGGTCCGGCGGCGGTGGTGTAGATTGCCGGAAGATGCTCCGTGCTCCGTGGCAGTGGCAGCTGCGCTAGCAGATTACGTAAGTACTCGCGAGACCATATCAACTCTTGAAGACGCGACTCTCGAGTAAAGGCACACGAGAACCTGCCCACACCTCGCCATGCTTGCGCCGCCTCCACCGAGCTTTCGAAACCGCTGCTAACTCTCCAGACCGCACAACAGACACCCGGACAGCCGTCCGCCATGTCTTACCACCCGCATCAACCCCACGGCGGCCCCGCAGATGGTCGCCAAAACATCTTCAACGCGATGTTGCAGCGCTCGTTGCAGGAGCAAGCCCCGCCGCAGCCTGTTCCCGAGGCCCCGAGCAATCCCCCGCAAGCAATTGGTGCGTCGTCCCGCTGTCGATGCTTCATTGACATGCAACACACTGACAAGCTTGGATGATGCAGGATACCGAGGAGTGTACAATGCCACGCCGCCCCCTCAGCAGACGCCGACTCCGCTCGGTGGAGCAAGAAGCCAGCCGTCGCAGCCCATTCTACCCGTCGACCTGCCCCCGCAAGCGTTCCTCACCTCCGCCATGCTGCTAGATATGGTCGACAGTACGAACACCCCCACTGCTTCCACGCCTAAACCCCATGACGCAGTCAATTGACCTCTGGCAGAGAAAGTAGACGTGCTCCTCCGCGACGAGAAAGAATACATCGGCATCCTGCGGTCCTACGACCAGTTTGGTAAGCACCGCTGCAACTACCCGCCCTCGTGTCCCCCGCTAATCACGCGTACCCACCCCTCCAGCCAACCTCGTCCTCACCGAATGCGTCGAGCGCATCTTCGCCCGTAACCCCGACTACACACCCGAATCGGTGCAGACAAACCCCGCCTGGCTGATCTGCGACGTCAAGCTCCCCGGCGTCATGACGATACGAGGCGAAAACGTCACCATCTGCGCAACCGTGGATCTGGATCTCGAAGACCATCCGCGGGGACTCAAGTACGCGCCCGAGAAGGAAGTACGCGCACTGGCGGCAGCACACAAGGCGGAGAAGAAGGCCTCGGATGCGCGGAAAGCCAAAGTGTTGAAGGCGCACGGGATCGAGCCGGGATTTGGTATGCAGACATGACGATGCTTCTTTGGGGAGGGCTATTCGTAATGAAGATATGAGGTCTGGATAGCGATGCGACCAGGAACCATGATAAAATTCAATGATACCAGGATATTAATGTCCATCTGCCTCGCAACCCGTTCGTCAGAGACTATCTATCTTCAATGTGCCGCTACGCTAAATCGTGAAAGAAACGTGGAAGAGGGAGATCTATTAAGCGGACACCATGGCAAGAAACTTAGATGCATACCATAACATGGAAATGACCAAGCTCAAAAACCCCTTCAGCCTTTACCAGCTCGTCTAGACGAACGTGTTACCGACCCAGCCTTGAGAATCAGTTCACTGGGCCAGCACCACAACACCATTCAAGGCGATTATGTCCCAGGGCGGCAAGTAACCATCACTTATCTATTCTGAGCTTTCTACATGCAAGATCCGACCTCTTGACCGTCTATCGCCGGGCCTCATGCTACAGATATGGTCCTCAGTAAATTTACCCATCATCTAATTCCTCAATCAGTCGAGCATAGGTGTTGCAACCAACAATATATTTCGCGTCTTCGCGAACAGGCCGTGTCGAGGGTGTAGCACCAGCTTTTACTCCACCGAGCAAGCCCCGTTCGAGAACACGAAGGGCTGCCCAAGTGGTTGCGAAGTTTGACTATAGAGATAGCATTGGTTAGCATGGGTATCGACCTCGCAGTGGCAAAAGTTGGGGCCTCTGCCAGGGGAGATACAGGTGAGATTTTGATCAGCCTAGGTTGACTTTGCGACTTGATGGGTCTCTGGTAGTTGTTCTCTAGGTGGGTGGAACACTTGAACACATTACTCCTAGTGGCTCCCGGGACTGAGAGCCTCACCTATGTTGGGGGTACTGGTCAGGTTACAGTGGGATGTGTCAGCTGAATAAGCTTTGTTGCTGTCAGGGCGGATATAGTTGGGTTATTGAGTCCGACGATGAGTGTTGGTTTCTAGTGCTGGACGGTTCTGTGACTTGGATCTGCCCGAGTGTGGCTCAGCGACTCATTGGCAGATTGTATATCTGATTACCCCTACAAGGCGTCAAGGCGTCGTGGTTCCAGTTTGAAGTAGTCTGATCCCCAAAGAGAGAATTCAGCCCTGGTGCTTTGAGGTTGTTCGCCATGTGGCAGTCCGACTACGGGGATCGAGGGTAGGAGTAACCTGAGGAAGTAACAGACCGACGGGCTCTTTGCAAGATGCGGCTCTTTGCTAGCGGCCTGTCGAGGATATTAGGGTTCGTGGAAAGATCGCGAAGGATGGGCCTGGATTTTCTAGGTGGAGCGCCGACAGGTATGACTACAAAACGTCTGTCAGTTCTACTAGGGTCCCAGCACTCACTTTCCTGTGCTTTTTGTGCGTAGTTTTTGTGCTGCAGAGACTGCTCTAATAGCTTCCTGGTCCGTGGTAAAGCTCCACAAGGCAAATGGCTATGGCAGTAGGTCATCCGTTACAGGCGCCCGCTCGGGTATGGTATAGTATAACTCTCCAACGACCAAACGATGATACGCCGGGCTCCTCTGTGTAGCAGTCCTCGTAACGAGCGAATGCAGAAGTCGATTGGCGGCTAGTGGGTCGCTGCTTTCGGTTACGGCCCTTGCAGGTGTGGAGTTTTGACGCAGGAGGCGGTCGTCTTGGTCAAGGCTGTCGAGAAATAACATGTGTGGCCCGAGCAGGTGCGGCGCGGTAT
Organism: Massariosphaeria phaeospora; assembly: GCA_011032825.1. NCBI lineage: Eukaryota > Fungi > Ascomycota > Dothideomycetes > Pleosporales > Massariosphaeria > Massariosphaeria phaeospora. Next base: position 800,315 of record JAADJZ010000008.1, on the reverse strand, counting down.
AAATACCACTCTGTGCACGTCAACAGAGTAGATGTCCGATTCGTCAGGTGGGGAAGACAGCACAGTACAAGCAGCCGCTGCTTCTGTTGCTGGCTGTCGGAAAGGGGGTTGACGGGCCACTGCTGGCTTCGGAGGACTCAGGGTCAGCGGGAAGATATGAGATCGGGCTGAGGATGTGAAGGTGAGTGCCTTGTTGCCTTTCGCTCGACGTTGTTGCTCCGCAGTTGGCACTCGCTGTCCCCGCAAGCTCAGGTCGAAGGAACACGGATAGGATTCGGAAGGAAGAGGTGGAAGGGAAGCCAGAGCAGCCGGCAGACAACGAGTTTCTTGTGCCCAACGCTGTTTACCGCGTGCAAGAAGACCGAGTGGTGTGGTCATTGTGGTGGTGACAGCCTCAGTCCATGGTTGACGGCAGGAGCTAAGGGGGCTAGCTGCCTAGTTGATACCTCCAACACCACTTCAGCCGTCTCTCCTCCACCTCATCAACACCCCTCGTCGCACCCGCCTCCCATGCGTGGAATATCACCCATGGACTATGCTGCTCCGATTTTCGGCGGATGCACAACACGCTTGGCCGCGAGTAACATGCACTGGCCAGCGCGAGGGGCTGCTTGCCGTGGCAGTGACGGGCAGCTCTCCCAAGCCTGCGATCCTATCTGTGCAGGCTTGGGCAAAGTTCCGTGAAGGCGGAAGTGGAGCTGCTACTGTTATGCTACAGTTGCCTCTTCGCCGCCAGGGAGTGGTTATTGGAGAGACTGGGGCAAGGTGACATTGGGAGTATGGAACTTCAGAAGCTAATAATCATCGGCTACACAGGAAAAGCAGGAAGTCACACCACGAACGGCCGCGGTGCCAGAGCCGTCAGGCCTCGAGAACGAGAAACTCGGTTCGGGGACACTGGAGGTCGGACATGGGCGAGCGTAGCATGCACAACCCACCATGCCAAGCGATGGTGTTCAACCACCAATTAAAGACAAACACATGCGGAGCAGTCTGATTGGACAGGGAATGGCGTAAATTGAGTGATTGACCATCAAGAGTCGGACTTGGATGCCCGTGAGAAATACCATATATCTACGTACCGGAGCGTTTCGTGCTGCACCCCACCCAGCCTTCCTTCCTCGCTGTGCCGCCCGCCGCTCGGAAATGGACGTCGTCAGGTCTCTGTGCGAAGTCGTCGCGTCTCCTCGTCGGCGTTGTGCTTCTGGACGTGGCCTACAGGACATCAGGATGGACTGACACCTTGGCGTATGCCGTACATACCTCCTCCCCGCGGCCTCATGTGTTTCGACCCCTATTGCTCGTCTTCTCCGTGTCGGCGATACGACTTGAGTCCTGCGCGGGTCCAGCACGCTCTACTCGTCCCAAATCTAAGGGTGTACAAAGACAGATTTCCTCCCGTGGTATCTCCTCAGATCTATACGTCTCTTATCGGATCGAACGGCCGCGATTCGCCTGTTGAGGTGTCTGTTTGTTGAGGGCTCGGCGACTGTGTACTGCTGTCCCCCGGCGTTTGGGCTGGAGTCTGCGAACCGGGACTTCCAATGCCTATCAACATGCTACCTTCGGCTAAGCACCGATAAGATTAGCTACTTGTACCTGCATGATAACCGCCCAGGCTGCGCCTATATGGATGGACGAGCGCGCGCGTAACGTACCGTATTTTCTCTGTATATCCCGGAGCAATTGCGACATTCTCCACTTCAAGATTATCATTTCAACAGCCGGTATGCCCTCCACGACCAATCGCGCGTTTATTCGCTCTAGCATCCGGTCTTTCTCGTTCGCAGGTATAAGAATCCACCTCGTCCAGTCTGGATGTGCTTCGGAAAGCTGCTTGGCCTCGTCTTTTGTAATGAACTACTATGGTCAGCTCAGTCTCCTTCTTTTTCTCTAGACTCACATAAAATCTATCCCATTGTTCTTTGCTGTGGCCGGCAGCGGCCCGGGCCTCGTTAACCGTTGCGTTTATCCGAATACTCATCTTCTCGCCTGCGACCTAAGGACGGAACCGACTCGCAGAAGAAAAACAATCAGGCTCTGGAATCTTGAGAAGCGTGAGGTTTAAAGGCACAGCGGTTGTCCCCGCTTCCGCCTAGCCTTGGCGTTATTTTGTTTTTGGTGAGGCTGAGGTGAGTGACACTGACGCTGCTTGGGCCAGAAGGAATCGGAGTCGGCGGTGGCTGGAAGTGCTTGTGCGTCATGGCCGAATGGAGATCATTGGCAGGGGACTATCGAGGTAAGAGCAGCAATTTCTGTATTTATTGTCTGCTCCATGGCTCCTACGCCGGATACCATGTTGCTCGTGTCACAATGATATGGCGGATCGCCCACCACGATATCATCTCAGCCATCGGAGTTGGACTCCATGTTGTGGCACCGGTTCGACCGCCCCCAGGACGGAGATCGGATGCCCTCGGCATGATCACCACCACATCAGTTCCAGAGCATTTAACTTGTTTTCCAATAGCGTCCACTGCTATGCATACGGTAGCACAAATACTACGACCATCGCACCCCCCCCCAGCGAGCCATCGAATCACCACACCAGACCATCTACGCATTGCTTCGAATGGCTGACCGTCAGGCGTACTACGGGAGCGACACCACCTGTAAATTCCTATCAGAGGCTGGTCTGAGCTTCTTCCACACCTTTGCGTTGAATAGGCATTCTTCAATATATCAGGACACCTCGTCGATCAGCCGTCTCATGTGGTTCCTAACGGGCAAACGGTTCTGTCTCCCGCTGCTATCCGGACGCGGCCCGACCCCAAAGCTGACGGCACCCTTAACGAAAGGAACAGAAGCCCGAGCAAGAGCCCGACTGCGACGGGACCGCGACGGGGGATCGGGAAATGCTTGGGGTAGGGGCACGGTGCACAACGACTGTTTATTTAGCGCATGTCTCAGTCAAATTTTCCCTCTCTGTTCTTCCAACCCTCTGCTGATTTGAAGTATTCTAATTTGGGGCAGACTCCGCGCAGTACTATCTACGCGTACGAGACGCTGCAGCCATTTGCATTCACGCACACCGTAGGAGAGGCACAGCGAGCGGCATCGATCCAGCCCCAGGCTACGAGCCTGAAATTGGACTGCGCTCACGCCTCCCTGGCTCTCGCTTTCCTGTCTCTTCACTCCTCGCCCTAGATCCTTGCCTGTACGGGTTGGCACGTCTGCCTCGTGGAGCTAAGTTCACCAACGCCATTCTCGTGGGGACTGCCATTGTCTCAGCACGCCTTTCTCCTGCACACACCACGCGATGTTACTAGAGCTGAACTTGGTAGGTCGAAGCACGGGGTTAAAGTAATCCGCTCATTACTATCGTTCTACGACATCTAGTGTACTCCTATTCCCAAGAGCAAACACACTAGTGGCGCGGTCCGTCCCGGCGTATTTGGAAAGGCGCCGCTCTGCTTCTCGAAGGCGGTTCCGAATCTTGTCAACCATTGGATGCTAGCGTACAGAAAGCATGTGCTTTCGACTGGAATGGGACGCCGTACCACCAGCGAGTGTAACACCATTCAGCTTTGTTGAACCGGTCGACCCTTGCACGTATGTTCGTTCATACTCCGCGACTGTATCCCGGAAATCAGGATTTCGATAATGCATCCTAGAGTCCCAACCAGGGTCCGGGTTCTTTCCCAGGAAGAAAATTCTAGAACCTGGCTGTGTTGCCAACAACTTGTTGGGCAGCGGTTGCAAAACGCCGCAGCCACCGACATCAGCGCAGAGCCATGTACGCCGCAACTTGTAAGCTAGGTATTCAGGAGGCGACAGGCATTCTGTTGGGTTGGCGAATCGCAGGACCTAGGCGGGCGGGCAGGTGATGGAGGAGTTTTCAGGGGGGAAAGGGGATCGTAGGTTACGGTGGGTAAGAGGGCAGGTAAGAATAGTGAGGCCATGATGCATTCGGAGAATGCATGACGGGCTCGTTTATGCGGTTTCCGTCACAGACATTTGTGCGCATGTGAGCCTGTTGGGCCGAAGGCCGCGACTAGGACCCCTTGGCCGCTTACGCTCGTTGCCTTGGTCGATGGTAGCAGACTGCCTAACAAGACCGGCACTGTGTATGACGGTGTCTTTTCCGCTATTCTTATCCAGCACATCGTAAGCCAGGACTCTGGTGTTGGTTAGACGGAGAGTATACGCTAGTATCCGGACAGGTTGCTCTCAGCCCGATAAGAACAGGGGAAAAAAGGTACGTGATCGTGGCAAAGGACGGACGCGTCTGCCAAAGCTCTTTGATACTACTGTGTCTACCTGTATTTTCTAATACCTCGTCTATTAGCAGAAGCAGGTTGACCTCTTGGAAACCGGTCCACTTGCTTTCCTCACGCTCTTCACCGTTCGTCACGCTCATTGCCTCGCTTGCCTCTATCCTCACGTCCTCTACACCAAATCGAGTTTGCTCATTCCCACATGCACTACTACTACTACTACTACTTACCACTACCACTCCCAGACTCCCTTGCAACAGAATGGGGTCCAGCAGGGCCGGCAGAATTAACCCTCTCATTCCTACCTGTTGTGTTTACCACGTCTACCGCACCTACCGCACCACAACGCAACGGCCACCTCTATCTCCCCTTTCCAGCAAATAGTAACAGCTCACTCATCCGTTTCGTGTAGTTGGTCTTCTATATAGCAATGCACCATCATACATGTGGCATGTCCAGCTCAGCTCAGCTCCGCTCAGCGTATGTATTTTTTTCGGGATGCGAGAAGGAAGGAAGGGCTTTGCAACAACAGCTTGCTCTTGCGAGCTATCGGCGCGTATGAACTAGGTAATCCGAAAGAGCGGCGTGGCGGCTGTGATGTGTTCATAGCAGCTTTGACTGTTGTTTTTGTTTTGGAAGGGGCCTGGGGTAGGAAGTATGTATGTAGCGGCGCAGATTCAGGTTCAGGCTGCTAAGGACCAATCCAGTTTGTCCCTTATAAGCTGTGCAGTGCCGAGTTCGCGGGGGAGAAAGCTTTAGATAGATGGTATGGTATGGTGGATTTTGTAGTGTAGGTTTGTATTTTGGATTATAGATTATAGATTTTGGATGTCATACCCAGGAATTAGACTTTTAGATCTCACGCACACAGACACAGACACACACGCACACCTCTCTCTCCTTTCAACTCTTACAACGCTAGCTAACATGCCATCCCCCAAAGCAAAAGAAACCAAGGACGTACGTGAAACAATGACGCACGAAGAGAAATATTCAAGACAATACTGAGACGAGAGCAGAAGAGGAAAGAAGAAAACAGAAATCGAGTCAACTAGATGTTTGTTTGGTTTCTTTGGCCCTGCCTGCCCGGCGCCCGCCCTAGATATCGCATCCACATGTGTGCATGAAAACGGGACTTGATCTGAAGTAAAAGTGGAAGTAAAGTAAAGTAAGATAATCTGAGCTGAGCTGAGCTGAGCTGATCTGATCTGAATCGAACCGAACTGGAACTACCACGACTAGCTATCTGTGTCGTTGTGGTGTGTGCCAAAGGGCGCAAAAAACAACCTAACCTAACCTATCCTAACCTGACCAGAGAAGAAGATATGTCCCCAAATGACAATACAACCGAACCAGAGCCTGGAAAGGGTATCCTATACCCAATAATACCGTACAGCCTTTTGATAGTGGGAGGGAGGGGGGTATGCAAAACGCCCGTAAGACAATGCCCATCTTTCCTCCAGGATGTTCTCCCCAATGCCCAGAAAAGGAAACCGGTATAACCCACCAAGTCAGTCCACTCCGTTCCGTTCTTACAAAGGAAACAAAAAGAAAAAATACCCCGTACACCTATGCCAGGGGTATATCGAAAAGCGGCTTGTTTGGTATTAGTATTAGTATTACAGTCAGTCAGTCAGTATCAGGTCTGGTGCTCGCGCTCCGCGGTCGCGCCGCCGCGCAGGAAGATGCGCTTGGTGCCGCCGACTTTGCCCAGGTCGCCAAAGTCCTTCTTGCGCGCGCCCGAGCGGCTCTCGCTGCGGCTCTCGGCGCGGCTGCTGGTGTCGCGGGGCTGGGGCGGGTGCTCGGGGCGCAGGCTGCTGTTGTTGGTCGTCAGGCTGGTGGAGCTGACGCTGCGCGCCGACTTGGCCTGCTTCATCATGCCTTCGATCCACTCGAGTTTGTCGCCGCTGAGGTCGAGTTTGCGGGCTTTGGGGCCGGCGAGGCCGACTTCGTTGCCCTGCCAGGAATGGCGCGAGGAGCCGGTTGAGGGGGTGGATGTCGTGTCGCCGGTGACGACTGGTGTGGAGGATAGAGTGGGCATTGGCGGCGGTACCTCGTCTTTCAGGAGGCTTGTCTCCGGGAGCTTGACGGGCGTGGTGAGTGGGCTGCCGATTTGCGATCCGCCGCTGAAACGCCTGTCTCGTCTACTCAGGGCACTCTCCGGCCGGGTGGGTGGCATGTCGGGGTGCTTTACTTCTAGACCAACGATCTCGAACTTGCCGTCGCTGACTGTACGTCGGCCGTGATGCTCGGCGTACTGTCTTAGATATTCGCCCAGATCGGCCCAACCGCCGCCTACCCGCACCATGACGCGTTCTCCGTTTTCACCGACACGACGAATGAACAGCTTGATGGGTATGTCCTTGCCCGGCTGGGTGAGGTGGTATAGCTTGATATCGTTATCGCCTCTGATTGCGGTCGCGGACTTGCGTCCTGCAGCGGAGTTAGCAGAGTCAGAGTCTTGCTTCACGGGCGACAAGGTAAGCTCGGGAGACTTCATGCCATTGATGGAACGAGTGGCACGGAGATATCCCTTACTACCTTGGTTTGTCACGCCACGCGCAGCTTTGACTTCACGAGCGTCACTAGATGTGAGGCGGATGTGGGCCGGGATGGTTGTCAGGATGTCGGAGATCTTGCGTTCAAGGTCTTCGGCACTGTTGCGGGGCTGCTTAATGAATTGTGACGGCGGCCACGGTGGAGTGTTGTCAGCAGATAGTTCGCCCAGGCTCTTGCCCGGACGGCGCTTCCCCATGGCGGCATTGAGAGCGGGACGGGGTGCTCTGGCAGTGCGGGCGGTAGCATTGCGTACGGAAGGCGAATCCTCTACCACGCTCGGCGGGCTAGAAGAGAACGAGATGTCGGATGAAATGGAACCCACACTGCCCCGCCGTGATGTTGGTGTTTGAGGGGGATGAACAACCACATCCGCCGGTTCGTCCGTTGTGATGATGACGGGAGAGTCCGAGAAGCTCGTCGATCTCGGGCGCACGACGACCAGGTCAGGTTCGGAGGAGTCATCCTCTTCCAGCTCGTTATGCACTATTGTATCACCTTCGTCGAAACTGGAATCGTCGTTGGTTGACGTGTCGGGCTCGGTATTTATGTGCTGTGCCAAAGGGCCACCAGCGTCTTCATACTGTTGGCGGGGAGGCTCAGAGATATTTGCGTCCACTGCGGTTGGGGGGCGGTCTTCAGCGTCGATAGGTTTTGCGGGCTCTGGCCTTTCCGAAGGCTCGCTTGTACCTATCAGTTGAGCGTCCGGTGAGGTAACACGGTGGATGGAATGTGGGACCAGCTCCTTGGCGGACGTCTCTTGCTGAGCGGGCACTCCGGTCTGGTCGTCCTTCCTGCGCACGTCAAACTCAATCAGTCTCTTTCGCGACTCGTTGTCCCAGCGTCCAAAGTCAGCCTCGACGCCTTCGAAAGTGTCAATCCAGGCCTCAGGCAACACATCCTCGCGCCCTTCCAGCGTATCCAGCATGATGTCGAGACGTCGTCCCAGATCGCTGACCTTGCCATGGAGCACTCCGGCGATGGTCTCGGTAGCCTCTTTCCACTTGTCAAACGCGGCATTGGAATCGTCGGCCGGCGGCTCGATAGCGTCCCAACCGAGGCGCATCGCTTTCTGTGCGGTCTGCAGGTCGTCGAGATAGCGCGGGGCTTCGCGGAGGACCGAGACGCGCGCCGTCCACGTGCTCAGCCGGTCGTTGAGTTGGAAGTGGTGCGGGAGAGCCGAGAGCAGCGTCTGGGTGATGAGGAAGTCGAAATCGTCCATGGGCGTGTAGTTGGGCCGACCGGCGCCATAGCCAGCCGACGAGGGCCGCGATTTCCGGCCGCCATGCATGTCCAGCACATGCCCCTTCAGCTCTTCGATGTCGAGCGTCAGCAGCTCCTCGCCCATCTCGTCCAGCCGGGCCTCGTGCTGCTCCACCTCGACCGACAGCAGCGAGCCCCAGTACTCCAGCTCCGGCATGTTCTCCAGCGCTTGCACATCCTTGACGTGCTCGCGGATGCGCAGCTCCAGGCTCCGGCGCCGCTGCTCGCGGAAGGCCACGCTCGGCGGCTCAAAGGTGCCCGACCATCCCCACTTCTCGATCTCGTCACACCAGCTCTTCAGTCGCTGGGCGGCCTTGGCGACGCGTGCGCCCAAGTCTCGCTCGGCCGGCGTCAGGCTGTCGATGCACGCAAACATCTTGTACTCGTCGCGCGTCGTGTCGTAGGGCATGGGCTTCTGCGTGAAGGCGCGCAGCGTGGTGCTGGGCGACAGATGGCGAAGCCGGCCCTCTTCGGAGCTGGCCAGCGACCGGCCGCGGCGTCCTCCCGGCGACATGGTGGGCGATGGAGCGCGGTAGGGCGAGATGGGCGGCAGGAAGCGCGGCGGACTGGAGAGGCCGGTCATGGCGGCGGCGGCGGCAGCGACGGGCAGCAGCGAGGCACATGTAGACGGCAGCAGCGATGGCGGAGGCCGGAGGGGGTGTGGGTCGCGGTTGCTGTGGCGGCGTGTTGGTGTTGTTTGTTGCGGCGACTGTCAGCAGCTGCCTTTCCGTGCCACTGCAGCGGCGACGTTTGCAACAATGACGGGCTCTCGGTCTCGGCGTGGTGGTGGTGCACTGCTGCAGCTTGACGTGTTTTGCGGTGCGCTTCCATCATCGAACCATTGCTCCCGGCCGCTAGCCCGAGAGGGACTAGCCGGCTCTGCCCACCGTCTCTGCTCCAGCCTCCAGCACGACCTGGAGATGCCCTCGCCGTCGCCAGCAACCGTCGTCTCGCATCACCTCTTCAGCATCCGAGCCATCCCGACCTCCATCCGATCAACACCCTGACTACTGTTCTGAACGTCTCGCCTTGCCATGCTGGCAATATCGCTCCAGCTTCCCGCCCGGGAATGGTCCAACCTGCGCATGGAACCGCCAGCCGGGATCCGCGCCGCCAGTTGCACCAAATGCAAAGTCAGTCTGCCCATGGCCTGCCATGCCTCGTGTTCGACCCGGACTCAACGGATGTAAACTGGGGATTCGGATCGCTTTGCACCGTCCTCCAGGCTACCCCACTGCAGCTCTGTCACCGTTGGTGAATGCCAAGCTATCTGCCAGCCTGGCCCCGGGCTGCTTTCTTCCGACCTGCCAAATGCAGGAAGCTGCTGATGACAGGATTGTGCAGGTCCTGCCTAGAGGCATCCTCGGGAACCAGCTTCCAGCAGCAGTTGCGTGGATTGCGTTATCCTAGGCCTTGTCGACGGAACCATGGCGCTCGACGTTATCAGCCCGCAGAAACCAACAGCTTCTGTTCCGCTTGCTGCCTACATAAAAGGCGCGCCCGTTCTTCAAACCTGCCTTCTTGTTCTCACTTCGTTTGCTATCCAGCATGCAGTTAATAATCGTCCTAATTGCCGCAATTGGGGCTCAAGCCTGTCAGCGTGAGCGCTCACTCAAGAGCCATTGGCACCAGAGCCATGCAAAGAGGCAGGCCAGCAATGCCACATTCCCCCCGGTCTTGGACGCAAACGAGCAGATACTTCTCGATTCGTTCGATAACACCTCCATCTCCACATGGTCGTACTACTATAGTGTGTTCAACGATTCTGTTGGGCGATTGGCAATTGCTAACATACTCCAGCGCATGGTGCCCATGTAGCAGGTCGTAATCGGTCCATGGCACAGTGGACTGCTGATCGGTGGGCTGAATACGGGTTTGCCTCACGACTAGACGAATACTGTAAGTTGCACACGAAACATCTATCGAGACACTGGCTGACACTGTCCCAGATGTCTTTCTCAACTACCCCGTGTCGAACTCGCTAGAGCTCAAATACCCCAACGGAAGCACATTCACAGCTTCTCTTGAAGAAGCAGTGCTCGAAGAGGATGAAACAAGCAGCTACCCTGATCGTATTCCGGTATTCCATGGCTACTCCTTCACTGGTAACGCCTCGGCTGAATATGTCTATGTTGGAAGTGGCCAACGAGTTGACTTTGATCGCCTCGAAGCGCTTGGGGTAGAGCTCGAAGGCAAGATTGCTTTAGCCAAGTACGGTGGTCCTTTCCGGGGTTTGAAAGTCAAGAACGCTCAAGAGCACGGCATGATTGGTGCCGTCATCTTCAGTGACCCTGGAGACGACGGTAACTTGACCGAGGCCAAGGGAGTTGCAGCTTATCCAAACGGTCCGGCACGCAATCCTACGAGTGTCCAGAGAGGCAGTGTGCAGTTCTTGAGCATCTACCCAGGCGACCCAACGACGCCTGGGTACACATCCAAGAAGGACTCGCCGAGAGCAGACAAGAGCAACAGTGTCCCACACATTCCATCTCTTCCCATCTCCTGGCTCGATGCTCAGCCTATTCTGGAGGCCTTAAATGGTTTCGGGACGCCTGGTGCCGAAGTAAACAGGACAAACTGGGTTGGTGCTATTCCCAACGTGAATTATAGCACGGGTGAGGGTTCTGGAGCTACACTGTCTCTGAGTAACATTATGGAGGACTCAATCACGCCCATCTGGAACGCTATCGGTATCATCAACGGCACCAACCAAGATGAGGTGATTATTGTGGGCAACCATCGCGACGCTTGGATTGTAGGAGGTGCTGCGGATCCGAATTCGGGGTCAGCCGTGTTGATCGAGCTATCAAAGGCTTTCAGCAAGCTCTCGGAGACTGGATGGAAGCCAACTCGCACGATCGTCCTCTGCAGCTGGGATGCGGAGGAGTATGGATTGGTCGGCAGGTATGAATTACATTCCGACTGCTTCAATCAAGAAACTAACCCTTCTTAGCACCGAATGGGTAGAGGAGTACTTGCCTTGGCTCAAGACGGCAGCAGTGTCTTATCTTAACATCGACGTCGCGGTATCTGGTCCTGTGCCCGATCTCTCTGCCACTCCAGATATCCATGCCATCGCTTCCACCCTGATGAAGAAAGTCGTCTATCCCTACCGCGGCTCTTCAGACCAGACCATGTACGACGTTTGGTTCGAAGAAAGCGGAGAATTCGGTGTGCTAGGCAGTGGAAGCGACTACACTTCGTTTCTCCACCGCGGTATCGCAGCCATCGACATGGGAGCTGGTGGTGGCCCCTTGGATCCAATTTACCCGTACCATTCCAACTACGATTCCTACCATTGGATGACTACATTCGGAGATCCCGGCTTTCACACCCACAAGGCGATAGGCCAGTTCCTCACTCTGCTACTCTATCACCTCGCCTCCGACTCAGCCCTTCCCCTTGAGCCCGCAGACTACATCCCAGAACTGAACACATACCTCGAGGAGCTTAACGAGACCATTGCTTCTACAAACGGCACTCTCGATCTCAGCGCGCTTACCTCAGCGATTTCCACCTTTTCCACCTCCGCCCTGGAATTCAACGACTTGCGCGAATCTGCCATCTCCTCTAACGATAGTGATCTGCTCACCGTGACAAACCACAAAGCGCGCGACTTCTCGCGCGGATTTACCTCGCAAGGTGGTCTGCCTGGCCGCGAATTCTTCCAGAACTTGATTTTCGCGCCTGGCTTGGATACAGGTTACGCGCCAGTTACGTTCCCAGGGATTACAGAGAGTATCACGTTTGAAGGCGATTTTGATTTGGCGCAGGAGTGGGTTGGAAAGACGGCGGATGCAATATTGGTGGCTGCGGGTATTTTGAAGACGTAAGAGTCTGATTCTACGTCTAGGGCAGTGTGTTTAGTTCGATGCGTCGACGGCATGAAAAAACGGGTCGTCGGATATAGGGTAGAGGCTGCGAGTAATTGACTAATGATTGACAGCTCGTCACAGCGAGGTGGAGCGTGGAGCGACTGCTCAGAGGTCTGAGTTATCGAGTTTTGATCGGATTGGTTCGGCTGCGCGAAATGTTACACCACCGAAAGCACAGCGTCGTACATTAAGCAACACACTCCTACTTTCCGTCATCCGCATCCACGAACTTATAATCCTCTAATCTCGCTTCTCACTTAAGTTCAGCATCTTGTCTGCGCTTTCTACCTGGGCTGGATCTGCCTTTAATCCGCGCTTCAGTTTCTATCAAACTCCATTTATCAGACGTGCCAAATCAACGAACCGACAAATTCAATTAACAGAACGCATCATCCCTGCGGGAAACCCTAAGATGGGGCACTACAACACCCGAGCACAAAAGGCTCGTTTGGAGAAGGAAGCGCGCAGAGAAACAATCGCAAACCCTTTTCCGATTCCAATGGAACTGACAGTGGAGATTTTCGAGCACAGCCCCAGCGCGATGGAATCAGGAAAGCGCCACCGTTTACCATCGTACTTTTGCGGCCCTCGCTCGGACTCGTCGGTATTGGAGCCCTATCGCACTGCAGTACCTTTATTCGAGGTATTGCGCGCCCAATGCTCGGCCGATCATTCCATTCCTGAAACGACTAGTCGATCAACCGAGGCTGGGCCTTGGTCTCAAGCACATGGTAACTCACAAGCTGGAGCTGAGAGGGTACGGGCCGGAGACCTCCAGGACGAGAGAAGAGATTTCTGCTCATATCCGTCAACTTGGGATACAGTGTGGAGGGAGATGGTTGAAAAATTGGGCCAGACAGCCTGCCAAACTCGAGCTTGCCATACTCTTGACTCCGGCGCATAACTTGGAGTTTGTTGAAATCCGCGGTGCTCAGGACTTTGCTTTTGATGACCCGATGGGTGTTTACGCGATATGGTACTCCTTCTCAGATCCTGACATGAGTGTGGAAAGTCCAGTATACCTCGAGGCACTCATTCAGGCCGCCCAACGCCTACCCGATACACCCACCCGGCACGATCATCACGGAAAACTCCATACAATAGATGTCGAGTTCTTTGGTTCTTGGTATTCGGATTTAGCCTGGTTGCTTCTTCTACCGTCACTTCGAAGACTCCGTCTGAAGAACACAGATGGGGAATTTGTCACGGCTCCGTACGAATTCGTGGACCCTTGGCCCATAGCTCGCCAAACGTCTACACTCGAGGAAATCGAGTTCGAAAAATTGCAGATTTTCCCCGAGTGTCTGGTTAATATCATTTCATCCTGCAAAGCACTTACCTCTTTCTACCACTACCGGGGTGCTGAAAATACACGCGTGGATTGTCAAACGGAGATATTGGCACTCCAAGCGCATGGGAACACCTTGAAAAAGCTCGATTTCCGCCCTTGTGGATCGAGATTGGAGCAAGATCGTCTGGTCCCACCGCTCGATGGTTTCCACCATTTACACGCTCTCGAAAGCATATAGATCCACTATTGTCAACTCATAGTGGGATCAACTTACGACTTAAAAATCGAGTGTTCGGACTGGGAAGGATTGAAAGCCAAATTCTACTCTGTTCTGCCGCCGAATCTCAAGGTTCTCCATCTCTTCACGGGTTCTGAGGACGTAAACATGCCAGAGTTTCAAGACAGGGTGGAGAATATGCTGCCTACCGGACCACACAGGATCGCTTCGCTACAGCGCATCGTTATGTATTGGGGTTCGGGTTCAAAGATAATGTCCAGGAAAGCGTGCTTGCGGTACTGGGCTCTCAAGAAGGCGTTTCGTAAGGAGGGCATCGTGTTGGAGTACAGCATTGATGGAGTCGTGGAACGTTGGCGTGCCGCTGCTATCCTCGCCTCGCTGGGGCCGAAAGGCGTGGCTATTGCGACTGCTTACAGGAACTTTGTTCATGAGCACTTTGATCTTAGCAGAGATGTGGCGGAGATGTTGGATTTGGGTGATGAGTGGTTAGGGACTGAGCAGGCGAGGAAGATCTTTATGTGCTAGGGATGGTGGGCGGAGTGCGTCACCTTTGGGGAGATCGGGCGATGATGTCTGCAGGTGCTCTGTGATATCTTAGCGGAGCTAGGTTTGTTGTTCGCGCTTATATGGGCATAAAAGGGGGCTTTCCTTCTGCCTGTACAAGGGATCTTAGTATGGTTTTAGCAGGATCATTCCGGTATCACGAGGCTCTCGATGTCTACTACGCTTGATGAGGTTTGGGCGGAGAAGGTGGTACTACATGGCCATATTAGCCGTGGCATAACTAGTCCCCAATCCCTTACACCTATGATTGTGTTACAGGAATACATGCTCGGAAGTCACTGGCCCATATCTCAAAGCAAAGTTCCACAAAACCCTCAAACCCCATCTTCCCCCACCGCATCTCCATCCCCAGCACCCTCCGGCAAATCCTTCACCATATGCACAATACGAATCCCCTCCCCACCCGGACACCTCACGCAATCCTCCTTCCCACTTCTCGCATACCCACACCGTTCATACAACGCCACCCCACTCAACGTCGCCCCCATCTCCAGCCTCTCGAACCCGGCCTCCCTCGCCCTCGCCTCGCAGTACCGCATGACCATAGTGCCCAGCCCGCGCCGCACCCACTCCGGATGCGTGAAGATAGCGCGCACACTCGCCCTCTCGGTGCGCGGGTCGCGCGCCTCGGGCATGCGGCCCGGCGCCGTGTCCGCGCCGTACAGCGTGCGCCGGAACGACCAGCCGCCGCAGGCGCAGATGGTAAGCGGCGCGGATACCGGGTGTAGGATGAAGTAGGTGCGGTCGTGGATGAGGAGTGTGTCTGGGCCGAACAGGAAGCCGATGGAGTCGTCGAGCTCGGCGGCCGTGTAGTAAGTGGCGCCGAGGCTGCGCAGCGAGGTCGAGATCATGGTTTGGAGGGCGGGGATGTCGGCGGGGGTGGCGGCGCGGAAGGTGAATGTGTGGGTTGCTTCTTGGGCTTTGGCGTCGGCTATGGGGTTGGGCATGGTGGTGTGGGGGGGTTTTGCTAATGGGAGGGAAGGCTGTTCTGTGGTGAGGTTTCAGGTTTCTGAGTTACGTTGAGAAGGGGGTAGAGTTCATATATGCGGTTCTGTATTGGATGGTCGCGATATCGGACGGATGGGGTATAGGCACGCTAGTCTCGATTTGTCTAGTATATGGGTATTCTTCGGTGCGACCAAAAGGTTTTCCGATGTGCTTTCCGACGGAAACTCTCCTCTCCCATCTGATGACCCATCACCCTCAGCTTACACCTAGAAATCAGAGTGCATATGCACCCTTCAGCCGGTCCTTGGGATCGACTCGCTTCTTGACGCTCCTCAGCCTTTCCACGTTCTCGCCGAACATCTGGCTTCATCAGCATCATTCTCAAAAGTGAAGCTCTATTCTGGCGTGAGCACTTACCTCGACAGGATCATGGAACTCTTCGAAGTCTCTTGGCAGGCAATCGCCGACTGAATACTCGTCGAGGATCTCGCGCGCTCCGGCTGCTAGTCTTTCTGTTGCTACCTTCTGGAGCTCCTCAGAGCAACCCTTGAGCGCTCCGCATCCAAACTGCAAGATGTGACGGCCCTTTGATCGTGGCCAGCCTGTGTCAGCACGGGACTTCACTGTGTTGAAAGCTTCCTTTTGCATCAGTTCGATGAGCACAAAGGTCCCCGCGTTCAGTTTTGGTTCCATGATGAGCGTCTCGTCGAACCATTTCCAGGTACGCCGAATCAAGTCTTCCGTGATGGCGGGGATGACCACACCCGTCATCATCTGGTTGGTCTTTCCTCGGCTAAGCTCGATGCTGTCTTCACTTCTTAGCACATATAAGACGTTTTCTTGTCTCTACTACTTACCGTTCAGCTGATTGACCTGCCTGTAACTCAGAGCCTGCGTGGTGTCGGTTGCGCCAGGTATATCGAGTGCCCACTTGAAAGCTTTCCGACCATGATCTTCTCCATAGGCATCGTACACCAGCAGCCCAAGACCAGGCACCGACGGTTTGCCGACGAATGCTCCGTTGGTCATGTCTAGGCAGTAGAAATGCATCGCAATCTTCGGGTCAGTATTGGACGCCTCGAATTCCGGGACTTTCTGTGCCAGGACATCAAGCGCTTCTCTTGGGAATAGGATCATTCCACTGTATACAGTTTTGGGGTATTTGTATGCCCGCAACTTGAAGGCGGTGACGGCGCCGAAGCGTCCGCCTCCACCACGAAGTGCCCAGAGGAGGTCAGGATCGGATGAAGCCCATACGACAGAACCATCCATCAAGACGACTTGCGCATCGAGCATGTTTTGCGGGTCTGAAGTCAGGCCTGCCACTTTTGTCAGACTAAAGTGCACCTATGAAGTACGTCGTGGGACCATCTTACCATACTCTGAACTCATCCACGAAACGCCGCCCTGGAGAGTTCCACCGCCCACGCCGATATATGTACACCTGGCACCTGGGACTGCAATTGTCAGATGGCTCGCTCAAGACACGAATCACGACCCACTTACCAGAATAGCCAGGAGCGAATTCTTCCATCTTTGCGTCGATGTGGCGCCAAAGTTGCCCAGCCCCAACGACCACATATTCCTCTTCTTTGTTGAACTCAAAGCCGTCGAATGCTGACATGCTGATCAACACACCGCTCGACGATGCAGAACCGCAACCACCACCGCGTATGTTGAAATCCACATTGGAGTCGTTCAGTACTTTCAGGACTTGAGAAAGCGCTTCCACTGTTTTGGGTCGAACGACAAGCTGCGGGTGCAGATCTTTGTGCGCAGACCAGACCTGGCTCTCCTGATGGTAATCTGCGGAAGAAGGCTCGATGAGCTCGTCGGTGCTGAGGACTTTGCGAATGTTCTCCATGTTGTCTGGCTATCGAAATCTGTATCGCGGTTGTTGGTGCTTCGAGGTTTATGTGCAACGGTTTAAGAGGGAGCCCCCGCTTTATATCGTCTCTCGGCTTGTTGCATATTTTCCGGATGTACGCGGGTATCTTCCTGCGTCCCGAATCCCTCTCGCCCGGTAAGTGAACGAAGCGCCCTCTCGCAGAGATTCCAGTCTTAACAGCTATGTTGGACGATAACTATAAGACGCCCCGCGGTCTCAACCTTCGAGCTCCCCTCCAGGCCAGCCAGCAGCTTATTCTTGATAAATTGCCACGATAACTCATTTTCCCCCTCTAAATAGCGACAGTACCCACTGGAAATAGCTGCGACCTTAGTGTCGCTTTGGTAGAAGAAGAAGGAAAAAGAGAATACTACTGTCTATTCCTAGAGGTCTAGGCAAAGGCCTGCCCCTCCTTGTTATGTCCTCTTTTATATTCCCATGAGCTAGAGTCTGGTTCAGGTTTCACTACTGATCTAGCTTGTTCGAAACTCGAGCGCCAACTTCGAACAGATAATCGACTTGAGATTCATGTGTGCACATTTCAGAGGTCGTAAGGTGCACTCGGTCTTTCGGTTAGTATTACCATCTTTGCTCAGTATTAGTCACGGTGCATAGCTAGTCAGCGCCAGAGACACCACGCCGCTCTTCGCCATGTCAGACTCGCCAGGTAAGACTATAACTACCTTTATCGTACGAATGCAGGACCCGCCTCCCGCCAGATCCGACATGAGCGGCGTGAAGCTGGGACGCAAGTGGTATTCTTAGAACAGCACTACGCTTCCAGCACTTTCCCCTTTCGAGCTAGTGTTTACGTCGGCGGTTCGCCTCAAACGGGTAGGAAACTTGACGGAGAACACCACCAACACCAACAAATGCTTCCGAATAGGACGTCTACCAGCCGGCGCTACAGGTTTCAATAGTAACGAGCTACGATACATCTACCGCCTTTGGTATACTCAGCGTGTCGGAGATGTGAGAAGGTCACTGAGGGAAAAAAGAAATAGTGTTGCGGGGTGGACCGGTTGACGGGCAAGAGATGGGAACAGGCACAGTTTGCTAGCTGTGCGCGCACCTCCGCCTTATTCATACAGCACTTCACGCCTGCGTAGGCCTAGGGGATGACTAGTGCAAGCCCAATCGGTACTTGGGTTGAGCTATCGGCATGCTCTCGCCGACTCTGTTGGCGTGTCCTAGTAGGTACTTACTCATGGCATCTGTTTGGCACGCACGCAGTACTCCGCACGACGTGCCACATTCACGCCTAGATCCGTCGTGCAGTCATGGAATGACCGACAATGCCCACGGTTCTAAACACGCTGATCATAAGACTAAGACACAGTCTGAGGGCCCTGCATGTGGCACGCCATCCGATATGGTAAATTCCGCGGCGAGGTTCAATAGCATGGGGCTGGCCAATGCTTTCTCGTATTTTCTCATTCTCTCTACTTCTCGTACGGGTCTTTGCGCAACAGTATCCGATCTGGTCAACATCTGGAACTCTGTTGAGCATGATTGCAGTAGGCAAATAGAAGCGAATCATGTAAGAGGCGCAGCTAAGGAGAAACAATCGTACGCAGAGATAGGTATCTAAATTGTTGCCTAAGGATTAGCCTAGCGGATTGGGGCCGTTTACCGCTCGGTGCCATGGCCCATGACGGACTTCCACCATCGTATCCCTGGCTGTGTTCGGGCCTGATATATGGGGCGTCGGGTGTTGTGGACATTCTTAAGAATGCACTGGGAGCCCAAAAGAGCTGCGTATTTGTCGCTTGGCTTTCTTAGGTACATCTTCTTACTCGGCTTTTTAACCTATATTTTCTCAACCGTCTTTTCCATGGCTCAGCTTACTTGGCTCGTTACTGGTTGCAGTTCAGGTCTTGGAGAGGCCCTCGTTCGCAGCATCATCGCTCGAGGCGACATAGCGATTGCTACTACCCGAGGTGCTGTCTGTCGGGTGCAGCACTTGGCAGAAATTGGTGCCAGAACATACAATCTCGATGTTACAGCTCCACAGGTGGAGATCGATGAAGTAATGGACACCATCCTGGAGGAAAACGGCGAGGTGGATGTGCTGGTGAACAACGCAGGCTATATCGAAGCTGGGGTAGCAGAGGAATCATGGTACGAACACTCCACCTGAAATCCCAACTTTGTTAACATTGACGTTTGCCAGTTACGGGAGCTACATTGCCCAATTCGAAACCAATTTCTTCGGCGTCGTCAAGACAACCCAAGCCCTCCTCCCGCACTTCCGCCGCAAGCGCTCCGGAACCATCGTCTCCATGGGCTCGATGTGCGGTCTAATCGGCGAATCCGGAGCGGCCGCCTACTGCAGTACGAAATTCGCTCTAGAAGGTATGCATATACAAAACCACCCCCACTACGAGCCCTGCCCAACTCCCTCCCCTTCTTACTACCCCACCCCCGCCGCTAACACCAAATTTTCCGCACTCCCAGGCTGGCACGACAGCCTGCGCAAAGACGTTGCACACCTCAACATCCGCACCATCATCTTCGAACCGGGCTTCTTCCGCACGCGCATCGTGCACCCCGACAACGTGCGCTTCAACAGCGACCCCATCACCGACTACGACTGCGTGCGCGGCGCGTCGCAGCGCCTCGCTAAGCTGGTTGATGGCAGGCAGCCGGGCGATCCGGCCAAGGCGGCGCATGTCATGGTCGATGTTGTGAGGGGGGAGGGCGTGGGCTGCGTGCAGAAGGGGAGGACGATGCCGGCGCGGCTGCCGATAGGGAGGGATGCGGTTGAGGCGATGCGGAGGAGGTGTTTGGAGGGGTTGGCCTTGTGCGAGGAGTGGGGGTGTGTGGTTGGGGACACGGATTTTGGGGGGTGAGGAGGTGAGGCCAGGATGGGGGTTGGGTCTTTCTGGGCGGCGTCTTGGGTTAGGGGAGTTGGGGGAGTTTGGCGTGGAGGCGCTGGCGTTTGGGGCGCGCTGGGCTTGGGGTTTGGCATCGAATTGGTGGGTTCGACTGTAGGGTATCCGATAGACTGCTGATGTATGGCGTCTTTGTCCCCTCTTCCATGCCGCAACAGGGAACACTATACCGCTGCGCCTGGTAAACTGTCAGCTAGGTTAAATTTGTGCCGCATTTACACGAGCTGCAATGTTCATCTTGGACACGGAGCGGAGCGAGTATAGAGAATTATCAAGGAAGATTTCTTTTCGGAACGGGACGGAACCGGTACCATGATTGAGTTATCATATCGCGGGTGGCTGAGTGGGTTACAATCCGGTACAGACCCACCTGTCACAGGTAGCTTCGAACAAAAGATTTTCATGTTTTAGGTATGTCTCGATTTCTATAGGCTGCGCGATCTACTCCAGAACCGCCATTGCATCGCATCGCATGTCAAATTTCTTGGTACACTACTGGACCTGGCAGATGACGCTCGAAAAGAAAATGTTGCTCGAGGTGCAAAATTTTAGTTTCTGGAGGGTTCATATGGGCAGGTTTTTTTCGTGGGCCTACGAACGCAGCGCAACTCAACTCGACTCTTTTCTCAATTCGGCTGTTTTCCTCTCGCTTTCGGAACACACCACTTCACTCGCCTGATAGTGAGATTCCCGAAGTCAAGTCCAGCCAAACCAGGATACTGGAATACTACCGTCTACGCACCTACCTACCTACCTCAGAGAAAGATGCCCTCGCCCGTCAAGCTCCTCGCGCTTTGCACACAAACGGCGCAGGACGACTGGGATATGGCATCACCACTGCTTCAACCACGTACACCAAGCGCAACGACTGCCACGCGAGCGCTCGCTACAACAAGCAACGGGCCACCGGGCCGCCGCGAAACATCCACCCGGTCCATCCCAGCCACACCACGAATCCCGCAATACACTGACGACGCCGATGGCAACACGATGGTACCGTCTCCTGGGCGTGAAGCTGAAATCGAAACTGCACTCCAGACATGTTATCCGCGTAGGCGCCATGTTATGCAGTATAAGCGCCAGGAACAGGCGGATGTGGAAAGGAGCTCAGAGGATGGAGGGGATGATGGTGATGGTGATGATAAAAAAAATGGGATAGTGTGCATGGGAAAATGGGAGAGGGTTTTGGGAGGGGTGTGGGCGTGCGTTCTTGGGAAGGTCAGGGCTGGAAGGGAGATGAAGAGACGAGATGGGATTGGAAGTGGGATTGGGGTTGAGCTTGAGTTTGAGTTTGATGACGATGCGACGGTGATTGGGGAGGGTGGTGATGGGGAGGAGGACTGGAGGGAGATGGGTTTGTTGTGATGGGGTGGATGGATAGGGGAGAGGAGGTGTCGGGAGAGGTGTTCATCTAATCTTGTTGTTTTTGTGATCGCTCTTTGTTTTTCCTTAACACCAGAAGTTTTCGGAATACTTGGTTGATGCGTTCGGACTGCAATGGTGCTGTTCGGTAGTTGTGGTATTCAGAGGTCTCTCCAACCCTGTGGATGTGCCCATCACTCTCAACTCACTGCTGCTTCAGCCAGCGGTAGACTCTATCCGCGACCTCCATGTTATTCTTCTCCATGAACATGAAGTGGCCATTCCCCTTTATGCCTTCCTTGGCCAAGTCCGCGAACTCGACTTGCACGCCTGCTTGTCGCAGGTAGTCAACCGTGCAATAATCGAACACGGCGTGTTGGCTAGCTTCTGCCGTCACTACCAATACCGGAACTCGGCTTAGGTTTTTCAGTTTCTTGGGTGGGTCTGCTTGGAGGATGCACTCGGAATGGTCTGAGTCTATGGCAGGGATCCTCGTGGTGTTTAGTGCGGTTCCGTTTACGCCTGTAGAGGGCTCGTAGTCGATCTCGAGGTCTGTAATACCCCACACACGCCAGAAACTTCGGGTCGGAAACACGTTCTCGAAGGGTGGTCCGGTGGGTTCGAGTGCGATGATGCCTTTCACAAGATCGGGTCGCACGTCTCCGAGACGCCATCCATAGGGCCCAGACTGGCTATGCGTGAGGATAATGGTTCCAGTGCCGATCCTGTCCAGGAGCGCGGTGTATGAATCAGTGTTTAGCTTTTCCGTGAGAGTTCGGTTGAATATCGACTGTACTTGCGTGGCATAGAAGGCATCGAAGATAGGATCGCCAGGTACGCCGGAACCGGGCCATTGCGTGTGCAGGTGAGCTTGGGGCCACTGATCATGCGACGAGGTTGCGGTAAACTGAGACGAGATGGCCGTAGCGCTGAATACATATATTGGGCCTTGAGATGGATGCCATGCGGAACGGCCTCGGGAGGGCTGGTCGGTCAGGTAGACTGTGTAGCCGCGAGAGATGAAGTAGGATAACCACCCTGGGCGGCCATCTGGAGTCTCGAGGAAATTCTGATGAACGGGGTCATTAGCGACATATGCGACGAGCGTGTGGTATCTACGTACAGTGCTTGTTTGACCTCCGCCGGCAATGAAGACAATTGGATATGGCTGCGAGGGATGCGGCGGAGTGAATTTCTCGACGTAGATCTGATTAAGCATGTACAAGTCGGTAGTATTCCCAGTCTTCGAAATTAGTAGGCGCGGTTATGCAGGGTCCTTTAGACCTACAGTAATGTTCTTGTAAGTCCCCCCAACATAGAAATATTCCCTTCTCGGTTCTATCTCTGTGGCTAGGACCCACCTACCGCATAGGCTCCCCAGCAGCAACAAGATGACTCGTTCAAATGGGCGCATTATTGACGACTCGACGTCGGGAGAAACAACTGATGATTGTGGAGACCCAGTCGCTTACCTAGTACTAGTACCTGTATTTCATCTAGAGCGCCCAAGAGTTCCCCGCTCGCCAGGATTTCTCACTCACGCTTTGTCATGGTTACACGACAGCGTCCCAGCCTGAGACGAACATACAACAAGTCGTAAAGCGTCCCACGCCGGGAAGGATCCCAATGACACGATAGATACATAGACCAAAAGCTGGTAGAATATCTACGACGATGATGTTGGAGGTGGAGTAATCAAGGACGGGTGGAAGCGGAGTTCGCCAAACACCTCAGAACGCTAACCAGTCTTGGAAGAGCACGTGATCTCTACAGCCCCTAAGACTTTTACTCTCAAGACGTAGTAATCGGTTCCATGTAACAATGTGGGACCGACTTGATAATTTAAACCAAAGCCTTGATCAAGCAGCTCGTGCGTCTACATATTTCATTCATCATTAACATTACACAAGATCTCTAAGGATGAGGTCTGCAAAATTTGCCCAATCTCGATTATACATGGAATTGCTACGGGATCAAAGACGAATCCAATCATTACTACCATGTTTCGTACTTGCTCACTGTTCATCGATACATGATAGAAGTTCAACAGTCCGTTTTGAACTTGATAAATTTTCAGATGCCAAGGATCGACCGCGAAGGCCCGAAGACGATCCTTCCCATCATCACTCCATCTCCACCCCTCCACCACCACGTTATCGCCATCTATGTCCCGTTGTAATGGGTTCGACCTGCCGTTCTATGCCATGGTCTCCCTGCTGAACGCGCGACGCGGTACGATACACACGTAGCGCAATGTCTCGCAGACGAATTGCGCAGCTCATGCCAGCATCAAGCTTCTCACACCACAGCAGAGCTTGCTACCCATCACTAATACCAATATAGTAGTCGGCTCCTCTTCACTCCTCCATACCAGTCGTCGCTGCGCTTCCGAGACATCCCGGTCCACGAGCTGTTCGAGAGCAGAAGTTCTTCTTAGGCGTCTTCATTTCCTGGCACGACAGCGGCACGACCTTCCTGAGACAAGAGTCCGGCATAGCGACGATACTACGAGTACACCGTGGTCTATGGGACCTCGAGTGCGGGCTGGCGGATTGACCTATGTTTCACCAACGAACGAGAGGGAGACATGATTCATTGCGCATTGGGATGATCCCAGTAGCGAATACTCGTCCAGACTCCATACCAGCATGGCGGAGGCTTGCACTTATGATGCCTCGGCTCTACGCATCAAGTTTAACATAGCGGCTACAACACCTGTTTAAGGCGGTCCCGAACGCCCAGTGGCTGAAAACCCCGTCACGTACCCATGAGGATGGCAAGGTATTGAAGTGCGAATTCTGACGCTAATCAAGGGTTTTCAGCAGTCGTGTGCTGTCCTTGATTACTTTTCCACAGGTCACGGACGGCCTCCCTAATTTGTTTGTCGATCTTCATCGCCACCGCCTACTACTGCCGGAGCGCTCCCTTCCCCACAATCTAGCATTGGTTAAAGACTCGGAGATATAAGAGGCGATCCGGGAGTCGTCTGCCACTACTCATGTTCCTGGATATCGTCTCGGCGAGAGTCGAGACTGTAACTGGCTGGCCTGGTCACACCTAATATAAATGTTCCCCAGATTTACCGCTGCCCTCGGATTCGTGGAACTATGATTGTAGTCGCAAGCTGCCTATATGAATTTACATGGCTACCAAAACGTAGGACGTGTCATGGCACCGATCGGAGCGACTACTTTTAAAACGACGAGCTGGCAAGCTGGGCCTTTCATCCGTTACCGCTTTTATGGCCACGTCTGAAATTGCAGTACCCTCCGCTAGCACACACTGTATAACATCGGTGAGCTCTGTTGTAGCCAGGGCGGATGGGCACCTGTCATTGTTACGAAATCGCATGTCTTGGTTACCAGACGTCGATAGTGCGACACTTTGCGATCGCATTCTTCTGTCGACTTCAGCACTGCTCTGCGTGGCAATTCTCAAGTGGCTTCCAGTGGGCAAATGTCGCAGGGATCGGCAGAAGCAATATTACCAGGAGCTCCAGTATTGTACATGCAGCGCAGCCCAGTAGTGGCTCACCTTGGTTTTCTCGAATGCATGACACGAAATCTCTACCCGTGTACTTGTGCGATGACGCTGTAACCGCCAGCGCCCACACACGCTTTGGCGAGGCTTGCACGACGTCCAATTCCATTCCCAAACCGCCTCAATTACCCATTCAAAGTCTGGTATGCGAGCGCAACCGGTTCGGCATATCGTGGAGTCATGTGCGAAGCCACTTCATCTACTGTAGCATCCCTCTCCGGATGAAAGTTTGTGAGGGCAAAACTGAGTGGCCACACTACACCCAGGGGGCACTATAGGAGCAAGAGGGGTCTTCTATTCGAATGGCCAGTATAGCGATCAGATATTGACTCCAAACCGGGCATATCATCCGTGCAGCCGTTGTGGGCTTTATTCGGCCCAGAGTGCTCGTAAACAGATTGCGGGGGGGTCCAGGGCCCGGTAGTCCGTGCCTGTTGACGAGCGGAGCGGACCAGGGTTTTGGTGGCTGCAGATGGCGATGCCGCCCAGATTTGCTAGACTATTATATGAGAAAGCCCACCCACGATGGCGCGCGATGTGGACTTCGCGAACTTTCCAGAACCGCCCACCCGTCGTCGAGATGCCTTCCTATCCGCTGCAAGTCACCTGTCTCGCGGTGATAGCCAGCACTCCTATACTGGCCTCTGTCTTCGTCGCCCTCAGAATTTACACAAGACGGAAGCTCAGTCTTCGGCTCGGCTGGGGTGCGTCGACTGCGACCGCTTATCTGCAATGTGCTGACCTCTTCTGTAGATGACTGGTTGATCATCTTGCCTTCGGTGCTTTCAATAGCACTCATAGGGCCTTCTTACAAGCGTGAGTAGCTATGATGTTCCTTTGCGACAGTGATGATTGACACTATTGCAGATGTCAAGATGTGGCATGTCGGAGTGCACATTTGGGACGTCCCGTCAAATGAGATAGAACCAGACTACGACGCCTACTACGCAGTAAGTGCTATAATGTTTCGTGCGATGCCCATCGCTGACCTCGCGCAGGTTGTAATGGCCTTTAACCTTATCAACATTCCGATATTACCGCTCGTCAAAGCGTCCATCATCATGCTACTTCTACGAGCCGGATCGGTCATCGAATGGCTCAAGAAAGTTCTCTACGCTATCCTCATCTTCACCGTCGGAAGTTCGTTGATTCCATGGATCATGTACATTTTCATTTGTCCACCACGGACTGGTAACACTTGGAAGCCAACAACCTTTGGCGGCCTCAAATGTGTGGATCGACACAGGATGGGAGAGATGCTTATTTGGGTCACTTGCGCCAATCTCCTCACCGACCTCCTCATCTTTCCGATCCCCTTTATCATTGTTAGGAGAATGATGAGCGCACGCCTGCGATCAAGGATGGTGGTGCTTGCTGTCTTCACCTCCAGTCTTGCGTAAGCATCTCCTAATCCATTTTCATAGCTACATCTGCTAACAGGTCTTTAGTGTAACAGCAATCGGAGCTGCAAAGATCTACCTTTCCTACCGCGACCGACTATATACGCTCTTCGGACCCGACTGGACCTACCCAATCGATTTCTGCATCAACCACATCGAGAACAATGTCGCAATCATCGTGGCGAATATCCCCATCCTGCGCGGCCTAGTCACGCGGTGGGTCTTCAATTTTCGCACAAAGGCAACACCCATGGAGCGAGAGTTTCGGAGTGATTGGCAATGGAATACCTCGTCGAATTCGTCGTCGGTCACTCGAGTTAGTCGCAAACAGCGCATCGCGCAGAAGCTCCTACCCTGCATCCAAGAGGACTTTTCCTCTAGCCTCGCCCGCTCCTGCGAAAAGGACCCCAACTACCCGGCCCGTGTCGTATCCACCGACTTTCGCAAGAATCGCAGCTACAAGAGCAAGAAGTCGCGACCTAGCAGCTTGGTCTTCGACTCGGCCGACTGCTGTGAGAAGGGCAACGCACTAGAGACGGTTAGGAGTATTGGCAGCTTGGGGTCTGCGCCTACGCTGGTGGAGACGAAGGAGTTGGAGTGGAAGATTGCGGACGGGAGTCCCATGTCGAGTCCGAGGCGCATATCGAGTCCGCCGATGAGTCCGATTACGCCGTTGACGCCGTGTTTGTTGAGGGGCTTTGATGACGTGGATGAGGATGAGATTGAGAGATACCCATACCCGTGATTATTTTCCGTTTTGCATTGATAGCGTGTAGCGTTTGTCTACAAATTTAAAAAAATCATTCTAATCGTGTTTGCTTCTACTGTGAAATCGCGATTCTAACTCAATGCCATCTGACGCCTTTGGGCTTTTCCCATCGGCTTCACCTTTCACAGCCCCCAAACTTCGGATTCCCAGCAGCTCAGAGCTCCCAGCTGCCAGTTTCCCCCTCCACCCACACGGTACACAAACTCCAGCACAGGACACATTTCCCAGTCTCCAGGCTCTCCCCCCACTGACGCACCCATGGATCACCGCACGGTGCACAGGCCCGCGGACCGCGCCGGTCAGCAGCCCACAGTCTTACATACCTACTCAGTGCTCACCCCACCCGTCCCTCAGACCTGCCTAGTTACCTACCGTACCGTCTCTTGATGCTCGCCTCACATATCTACGTATCTACGTACGAGGTACCTCTAGCCAAGTCTTCGAGTGTGTACGGAGTATGTATGTAAGACTGCAGTCACCCGTGCTTACTGCGGGATTTGCGTGTTGACGGGACTGCGAAATGCACGGGAGGGGAAGCACTGACACTTATGTCGTGAGCAGTGCAGAACGACGCATCAGCGTGAGGGTATACGTGGGTGTGTGCGCGTGTGCAGGATGTGGTGCTTTGCTTGGCTTTGGGCGAAAGCTTGATGGGCGTGTCAGTGTTGGACTCGTATCCCTTCTTGGATGGAGGGGCACGTAGGTAGGTAGGGGGTGAAGAATACTGGGTTTAGATAGGTACCTAGCGGAGTCCCTGCTCCCCTCCGGAGATATGTCTACCGCCGTGGAAGAATCGTGCAAACGGTTTCTAGGTACTCGACTCAGAGGCACGGAGCCTGGGGTTTAGCAGCAGGCATAGGGACTTTCTCAGGGGCCAAAAAGGGTGCCAACGTCACATACACAGCGCAGGACTAAGGCATACGAAGCCTCACTCTCACTCACAGCAGTCTGTGCAGTAGATACACAGAGGGAGTGCAAGTAAAGCAGGTCGCACGGTGCGTGCCAGTGCTACTCGATCTTCCAGAATCCGGGCCCAGGGCAGCAGCAGGGGTCACACAGGTCATCTGCGCAGCGCGCACAACGGCCTGTTCTCTTTCACAATTCATCCGAGCGTTGTTCGCGTAGACATGCGTGTGACTCGGATGGATGCGGTAGCTCCTGCAGCAGCCAGCCGGCGGCCCTACCTAGAGTCCTAGACTCGACAAACCTGACTCGCGAAGATCTACCCAGTTGGCCCGGGCAGGCTGCAGCGGGCGCGCCGGTTCGACTTAGTCGCCATTTGCCGCGGGGGGCTGGGCGTGGATTTAGAAGATTGGGATGGACGAGGCGGGCGGAGTCGGGAGGTGTTGACGCGGATGGGAGACGCCACTCGCTGCGATGGCGCACGTCTGGATCTGATCAATGCGCTTTCCACTGTTCGTGTTCAGCTTTGCTTTCGACAGATCTTACTCCGTATATGTTTGCTTTTGGGCTTCCTTCCCTTCCCGCTACCGTTCCGCCGCCACATCGTGATCAAGTCCATATGAGGGCACACTGCGAACGCTCTCGTCTATCGTCTATTATTGCCAAGCGCAATGCCTGGAGAAGCCTGGCCAGGGAGAGCTTGCACGCTACCAATCCCGCGGTTGAATATGGATAAAGTGAGCCTAACGACAAGCATTATTAAAACTTTACCTCCACCCTCGAAGAATATTCATTTGCCTAAATGAAAATGATGGGGGAATGCTACGAGATTGGTCAATGGTGGTGGGCATCTGATCTGGGGTTCTGGGGAAGGTGGTCTGGCATTTGTTTGGGGAAGGAGAGGGAAGCCGAAATATTGGGCGGGGATGCGGTGAGGCGTGCTGCCATAAAGCGCAAGCAGGTTTTTTGATGCGTCTCTCGTGGCGGAGATATGGTGAGCTGAAGAGTGAGGTGGTGATGCTGGTGGTGGTGATGGTGAGAAGTGGTGGATGTTGGTGGAGGTTCTCGATGCTGACGGGCTTGATTAGATAAAGTGGAGTGGTACTTTGCATTCGCGCCCCAACGCTCTCCAACAACTTTGCCGTATGATACTACACTGTCGCTGAAGAATTATGTTAGAGCGTAATAGCAGCAGCGTGAATTTCCAAAGGTCTCCGCCATGTTTCATCCCCTTCAACCCACCGGCAACATTCATAAAGCCGCGGTCTCACCTCGCCAAAACCTCAAACTGAGCACACCCACAAAATGAACGTCTGTAAAGCGATGGGAAACCGCCATGAATTAACACCGAACCGAACGATGCGCTTGCGCGCAGGCATCGAAAATGCAGCCATAGAATCGCCAATATTAGGATGACACGAACGCCATCCGACGCCCACCACCACCAAAGGGCAGAGCCCAACCATATCGACGCATCAAAAACAAAGATGACAGCATGATGTGCCTAGATGAAGACGTGGAAAACTGGAGCGATTCGTAACGTAACGTACATCCCATTCAGTCTCTCTGAGCAGGATAATGTGATACAGGACGAGAAAGGTTTTGTCGTGGAAAGAAGAAAGCCGGCCCAGATGCGAGTGCGTAAGTGATGTGGGGTTGCCGCAATTATTCGCGGAGCTCGTGCTACCGCGCGGTTTCGTCGGAAAGGAAAGACGGCCGTCTTAGTGGTCCCCAGTTATTGGTAGGGTATCCATGCATGAAGGCAGACGGGAACCTCGCATCACCTGACGCTAATGCTTCGCTGACAACGTGTGGGTGAAAGGGCGGGAGATTGAACGTTGTGTCGATCGTGAGTGGCTAGAGAACGGCGACATGCAGCGTTCGTCGCTAGCGCTACGCTGATAGTAGCGCTGCGATGATCACGGCAAGAGCGCCGGCCCTGAAGGAGGCTGGCGAAGAGGAGGTGGGTGCTGCTGAGGACGATCCGCCTTCGGCCAGGGCTTTCTCGTCGTTCCGCTTGCAGAGCGTTCTGTCGGTCAACTCGGCTGGGCAGACCACACGTTTGAAGTTTGCGCTGTGGAACGTCAGTCAACAGGTCGCTTGCACAGAATGGGAAACTTGCCTTGGGTAAGATGCATCTTGGAACCAGTCGTATCGCCATCGACAGCCAGGTTGCAGTTGCTGTGGTAGACCGTCACAGTCCTCCTTAGATCCGACACCTCTATGGTTCTCGCCAAAAACGGTCTGGTCCACGCCATACTGCTTGGCACAGGCATCGTATGAGGTGGTATTTCCACCCGGGACCTACAGGTGCACTTAGCGGTGAGGTGGGACTATCGTGAGTGGAGGGGACCTACTGCCAGGGAGAATCGATTGGCTGTGTTGATATCGTAGGCCGTGTTCGAAGCCTGGACGATCATGCTCTTGCCCCGGAGGGGATCACTGGTAAAATCCAATTGGTAACAGGAACAACACCAGAAATCCTCATTGTGGCCAGGGAGGAAGATACCCGCGAATCCATAGGAAAAGGTCTCGTTGACGACCCATGGTTGTTGATCGGAGCACAAGTATGCGTTCCCGCCGTTACACCCTGTTCCAGCAGCGATATCAAGGGGCTTTTCGTCGATGCCACATGACAGCACTGGACGTGAAAACGGAGCCTTTTGTTTCCAGCCACACGACGGTTTGCAGCAGTCCCAGAAGCGTGTTGTGATCGCTTCCCCACTGAAGGCCAGACCTTGACACCGGACGGAGAGCGCGAACAGGTGGGAGAGGAAGAGGATATTGCGAAGATAAGAAAGCGTCATTGCGTGATAGGAAGTCAGATGCGGTCAGTGTAAAGACTTGGAGAGCATCGTTTATTAGCAAGGGAATGCGTGTTGCAAGGCAAATCTATTTGAACCGCGCTAGGAAAGGAGGGGTTTATAAGGCCGGTCGCAAGGAGTATTTAATCTGGTCCTACTATCATATGCTAGGCCTAGTACACAGACTCGTTTGCTGTGCTGAACCCCGTCGGCCGCCACGCAGGATCGTCGGGGCTTGTCCAGAAACGGTGATGAAGGTGGAAGCTTCGCCTAGGGCAAATAGGCCACGAGCGTCGTCCGAGGTCGAATTAAGCTACTCCGTATCGTCATTCTGTAATTGTTTAACTCAATGCGCAAGTACCCCGTCTCCGCGATCCTACCCAAGGTAGCATCATTGGTTCCCCCGCAATTCGGCAATGGCGGTACCGGTAGGACCGGGGCGGTATAGGCGCAGAATCCGAACGTGGGTACAAGTTTATCCAGCCTCCATCGCGCGCAGCTTTCCTTCTGACCTCCTCTTTCTGGACCGGCTTGCGGGCGTTCAGTGGAATTCTCTCTTCAATTGTCTTGCATTTCAAATTTCGGCTATTTCGTATTGACCAAGCAATGTGCACCGTATCGCTTCCTTCCAGCTGCACTGCATCTCGTGTAGTTAAAACTTGTGGAACTCTCGGCACGTGGGCGCTTGCGCAGTGAAAGATGCAGCTGTAAGGGCCCGGACTCACCGTTTGGTCCACTTTCGTACAATGCTCGGAATCTCCTCGCCGAACAATGCTTGTTTCCAACGTTCAATTGGCTCCCGGTACTGAAGCGAAGTATTGGTTACAGAGTCTAACGTAGCAGCCTTCAATCAGAGCGATCTTCCTGGACTGCATATCCACGTAGCTAACTGAGGATATCATGCCACTGAGTGGAGTCCATCAACGAATCTGGAACCCTGAGATACGGAAGCTTTCGCCCGCACCCTTGCCGTTTAGCTTTGCGGAGTACTGTTCGTTCAGTGAGAAAGCTCATCTTCAAGAGACCGCCGGCAGGTTAACCGGCAGGATAATATTTCAATGTATGTTTTGATTGGCGTTCGGTTCCACAAAGGCCTCAGGCTATGAGCAGCCACGGAGAATTGTCTTTCTCGCGGGCTGGCTAACGCTTTACTGTGCCAAGCAAAGTCTAGCTGTTTTGTCTTTGAAATATTAGCTCTCCATGAAATGCTTGAGATAAACCCTTGAACGCCTGGTACGAGAGTCTACTGCACGTGAATCATCATGCCTGGCAGTAGCACGAGCCTTGTCACAGTCTGGGTACGTCAGCTGTTGTGAAGTGTAAGGCAGGTGCATATGGACATACCCTGATCATCACATGCATTTGCGGAGTATACATGAACGAGGTACAGGGTTGGCAGATCTGCGCAGGGTTATTTTAACAAAATCTAGTTCTAGTTGGAGAGTGCCTTGGAAAGCTGTAACCGGGTTACTCCATCAAGTAGTTTTTTGGAGATATTACGTGCGGGAGCGACAAAGACAAACCGATAGCCAAGTTTGCTGGCCCTTACTAACTGGAACCTGTGAGTAGCTTCGTTATTAGGATACCGTGTATCAGAGACTGCGGGAAATTCGTATCCCGCTTCTGAAAATGGGTTCTTCATATTACCGGAGTGAAAGCTTTTTAGCGCCATATACATTTTTACAGTCTGAGTGGCAACTTATTGATTCAAGGACTGTTCAAGATGCGCGTTTGACCGAATCGACTCCAATTCAGAGATCTCTCTGAATACTCCCAAGGAGAGATCCGGTGTCTGAACGAAAGGAGGCCAGAGTACGTTTGGTTACTTTTTATGATGGTCTGGATTGATACCATAGCTTTTGGATGGTGTTCGAGAGCTGCGCTTTTAGCTTCTATGATCGTTAGGTCTCCCTAGGCCTCTCTTGATAGCGGTGTGATGGTGCAAGGTAGACGCCTAATAAGACCATATGGGGAACGTCATCCATTGAAGGGCTTGCCGTTGCCAGTCAGATAGTTGTCCAAGAGTTCGTTGATGCGGTCAGTGTATCGGCGTTGCTTATCGGTTATCCGCATATCTCTAGGCGATGAGATGAATAACTTAACGTCGTTGTCCCTGTGCAGAATTCCACCGTTGTCAGCAAGATCGCTAGGTTCGACATCACCCAAGAATCGATGGATCAGAAAGAGAGGTTGATACATAGTGATCATGTACTGAGAAACTATGAGCTTCTGGTTTGGATGATGGATGGTGTTGTAGTCGATGACAGGGATCCAGTCGCGTCATCTATGCGACAGGAAGAGGACACAGAGTGTTGGGTGACGAGAAGAAAGGTACGACCCGAGGCCTAATCGGGAATAGCGCGGTGCGAGAGGTGATTGCACCACGGCGAATTCGTCTGCGCAACTCATTCATGGTGTACCAAGATAACAGACTCTCTGTGGCACGTCTGGCCCCAATATAAATATCTGTCTAAAGGATTGTTATCCTCAAGTATATGGGATAGCACAGATCAAGTGGGTTCGATTCTGCCCAACCTCGACTCACCGCCTTGGCCCCACGAAATTGTCCATTCCCGCCACCCACGACTTGCATTTCCTCACCACATACGCAACATCACGTCAACGACAATCTACTCTGTCCAGCCATGGCGAAAGCCAAATCCAAACGCAAGGCCGCCTCGGCTCTTGCGAATCAGTCTAAAATTACCAAATTGGACCCGGTCCTTACCCCTCCCGCCACCGACAGCGACACCCCCGAAGCACACGAGCCGAAATATCTTTCCTCCCTCATATCTGCCGAAGAACTGGAAGTCACAATCGATACCCTCACAGCTCTCTCTAGATACCCGAACCTGATCAAATCCAAAGCCTGCCAGCCGTTACGTGCAGCCGCCTACGACTTTCGATCTGCCTGCACAACTGGGCTCAATTCCACGCAGACTGTGCCGACGGCGAGCTCGGGTAGCTCGATCTCGAGTCTCACGGCCAGAGTGAGCGCTGCACTTGCGGATGGTCGATTTGTAGAGGCGCGTGTCGCGTTGGCCGAGATGCGAGTACGGGAGGAGACACCAAAGCTTGGGGCGCTGTGTCGGTGGGTTCGGGATCTGGATGTCGTCAGCGGATTGAGCGGAGTCGAAGGCATACACGGAAGAGGCACAAGAAGCACACGAGAAAGAGACGGATTCAAGGCATTGGATGCTGTCCTGCGCGTCACTTGTCCCATCGATGAGACCTCGCCGGTCTCAGCAAATCCACCTAAAGACGAGATGATCAGTGTCCAGCCCGTATGGAGTGTGAACGACACGTCCAGAAAGGCCGATCTGGTTAACGCCACCGTTCGCGACGGAACACTGTTCCCCAGTAGTGAGGAAAAAGCGGGAACAGCAGCGAAATACACAATCATAGAGACAACTCCCGGTCTCTCACGTAAACCGCCAAATCACCACCCAGCGCTGTTGTACACATCGCTACCAAACGCTGTTCCCCTCCCCGCGTCGGCCGCTCCGACTGCCACGCTCCACAAACATCCCCTGGTGCCAAACCTCTCACTTATCTCCTCCGTGCTGAGCCCGTCTGAGTGCCGGGGCATCATTGCAGCGGGAGAGGCAGTCAACTTTACGCCGGACGCTCCTCTCAAGGACGATACAGACGACGTCAGCATTCTGGCTCATAACTTCTACTGGGTCGTCGATCAAGAATTCCACGACTCACTGTGGGCACGCGTACGGCGCTTTGTGCCTGAAAAAGTTGGTGATCGACTAGCTCGTGGCCTAAACCGAAGATTCCGTGTCTATCGCTATGTGCCAGGCGCCGAATATCGATGCCATATTGATGGCGCATGGCCGCCTTCCGGGATTTCCGCCACCACAGGGAAGTACGAGTATGACGCCAGTCAAGGCAAACAGTCAAGCTTATTTACGTTCTTGATATATCTGAACGATGATTTTGAGGGCGGCGAGACTACCTTCTTTTTGCCGAGTGTGAAGGAGGGCGTGCTCAATGCCTATCCTGTCAAGCCAGTCATGGGCGGAGTGGCGGTCTTCCCACATGGCGATAGTAAAGGCGCGCTGTTACACGAAGGGACGGGTGTTAGGAGCGGTGCTAAGTATGTGATTAGGACGGATGTCGAGTACGATGTTGAGTCGAAACGACATGTACAGCCATCAACGTAAATGTAAGATTGCTATATTGCTTCAACCGACCAATTAGTGTACCGGAATCTTTCAGATGGACTCACAGGCTTGTCATTACCTCTGACGGAGTATTGCTGGCATAAGAAACCGATTGATCTTGCCGAGCGTCCTACTGCTGAGGTCCCTTTCACTCACTATTATCATCAGCGTATCGAGTCACCACTTCATAGCTGGAGTAGACCATGTCAAGATTGCCATCGCTCTTTCGTCTGGCTGGAAGTCCACCAACCAAAACAAGCCTGGATCGTCATGATGCACAAGGAAGCCAACTGTGGAGTTATTTGCTGAAGCCATTCCAAAGCCTCAGCTTCGGGGATGGTGATCGGCCTCCAGAACAAATTACCCCGACTCCATCATCCTGTTTCATCTCGTGTGTTACGCCGAACCAGCCAGTGATGGTTGATTGTACCGGCGAGATAGCGAACGACAGCTACCATGGATGCATCATGCATCCGATTCGCGGACACACATGAGCTGCCTTTCCCGGCCGGCACACCACATAACTGAGGCATTGAAAAAGCGAACTAAATCTTCACCCTGGTATCGCTCAAATCCATGAACACAGTCGTGTTGACCGGGTAACACGGTTGAGAATCTGCAGATGGTGGGGTAAGGCGCACTGCTTATCGATACTGGTCGATGTCGTATTGTCTAGAGGACCATGGACATATTGATGTGGCGAGAACCACTCTTTGCTCAGCTGGTGTCTGCAGAATCACCACTCACTATTTAAAGCCTGCTCGAAACGAACGCTCCACAATCATGTGGCGAAAAAAAATCGTCACCACTGGGAATGGCATGAAAGGTGTCGGAACCGAGGACGCACCTACAATTAATTCGACGATGGAGTACATATTCTAGCGCAAACCCGGCGTCTCGGTCAACAGCAAAAACATGCGTAGAACACGAGAACAAAAACGCCCTGTCTCATCTTACAGAAGCACGAACGATGCCAACTCATAGGTGGTAACCAGGAATAACGAGGCCTCGCGAGTCTTCCAGATGAGGTGATCCTATTCTCTTCCTGTTGGGCTGTCTTATCTGGAAGTTTGCATAGCCAACATGTCTCTACACTGCAGCGACTGAACCACGGACAGCGAACAACAGCGAACAACTGCCAGCCCATGATTGACGCATGGGTTTGCCACGAGTGCTACGTACGAGGACCTTCGGAAAGCACGACTACGTCTTGCGTCACCACTTCACGGCCAGGTACTAGTCTGGGAGGGTAGAGAGGGATCGGTACAAAACGGTGGAATCTCGCTGGTCGCCCGAAGCAGAACACGAAATTAAACTTAAGTGGTGAAAGTCTAGTTTAAGAGAGGGGATAGCGGCACACATGTATCCAGTGTTTCAGGCACAGCGCGCTCGCTTCGTGGGCTTAGGCGCCAGACGCCTCTGCTACCCCTGTGTGAACGTGGACGAAAAGCGTCGTTATCTCGACTCGGCTCACCCGAGGAGGCTATGGTCGCACGAATTCCCATCGGACGAGCTGATCTTTGATTATCATGTTTCACACTGTCGAAGCCATCTTGCGCGAAGCTCTAACCAACCAGCTTTGGGTAGTTTCTACAACGTCTGAGTGAGCCCTGCTCGACACAGTATTCGACCACAGATAGTAACCACCCAAAGTTCCATAGTTCACGCTCAGATGCAGCTTCCACCATGAGAATCAGGTACCCGCAATTTAGGAACGGGTATTTCACATGCCCATCTCCCACATCCCGTCGTTGTTCACTGTCCTTCTATCCTGGCATCATTTAGGGGAACACATTCGTCTTCACAGCCACGCTCTTTATCCTATTTCCCATACATTCGTTTGATCTTTGTATAGTTTGAGACTCGTTCTGTTCACTTCCTGTCCAGATCTCTCTTTTTGTTGGCCTTGAACCTCAGCTCGTTGTCGATTCTATCTCAATATTCATCGATATCAACGACATCATGCTTGTCAGTCTTTTCACCCTCACGGCTGGCTTGTTCGCCACTGCTTTCGCGTTCGACTGCCATGGTCCCTATTTCAGTTTCTACAACCGTCCCGGCAAGGCTTTGAGCTACGATCTTCTCGACCCCGCTATATTCCCCGGCACTAGCAGCCCTCATCTTCATTCCTTCGACGGTGGAAATGGACTGGCTGCAGATATGGACTTCGACACCACTCAAAGTTCTTCCTGCACTACTGCACGCTTAAAGCCTGATAAGAGCCTATACTGGCGTCCAACACTGTTCTGGAACGGTAACAACACCGGGTTGTACCGAGTGCCGGATAAGTTCCTGAAAATATACTACAAGTTTGGCGATGCTGGTAACGTTAGGGCCAATGTCACCGAATATCCCGAGAATCACCGCATGCTTGCTGGGTACCCCGCGCAGCGCTCGCTGAGTGCGAATCCGGGAGGCTTGAAGTGGGCGTGCCTTGGCGAGAACTACAAGAGGATCGACTCTCCTGATGGCAGCTTTCCGAAGGGTTTCACCTCCTGCAAAGAGGGCCTCACCGCCGAGATTACCTTTCCGGCTTGCTGGAACGGACAGTCGATCAATCCGAAGAGCCCACACGACCATATGGCCTATCCCACTAACCAGGGGATGAGCTTAGAGGCTTGCCCAAAGACTCACAGGGTGGCCCGTTTCCCTAGCATTTTCATCGAGTTCTGGTATGATGTGTCTGCTTTTGACGACAGGTACCGTGCAGATCAGGTACCCTGGGTATTAGCCAACGGTGACCCAACTGGTTACGGGTTTCACGCGGACTTCGTGAGTTTCCCGGAAGAAGCAAAACTAGCAAATCCTAACATAAGACGAACAGCTCAACGGATGGCAGAAGGGCGTCCTCGCTAAGGCCACCGCCGAGGCCGGTTTTTGCAACTGTGGATGTGGATGCGGCCACGACGAGATGAAGCAATGTTTCGGCGCCGATAACGTCAACGACGAAGGAAACTGGAACTCGTGCACTGCGGGTCCTGTTTACGCTCCGGATACTAGCGCCCCCGTCGATGCTCTTCCTGGCTGCAACCCTATCCAGGCTGGTCCCGCAGCTGCCACCCCAGTCACTGGTGAAGGCTGCGCCGTCATGCCTGCTAACGGTGCTGGGCCCAGCGACGTCAAGGCCAGTTCTCCGGTTGGAAGTGCATCGCGAGCGGCCGCATTTTCCGTCGCCTTCTCCACCTCCAAGCCTGTCGTTACCAACGGCCACTATGCTTCTGCATCTCCCTCTCGCTCCTTCGATACCATGCGCCACGGAAACCCCGCCAACGCCTACGCCATGCCTACCTCAATTCTCGTACCCACGTCTGAAGAACCCAACCCCATCATCACCCTCCCCTCCCTTCTCGTAGAGACGGTGACAGTGCCGACGGGTGGGGTCGAGTATGGGCGGAAGAAGCATACTGGCGGGCATCGTCACCATCGTCGCTTCTAGATGCCGCAGCAGCGTGTGTTGATTTTGCTGTTCAGATGCGAAGCTGGTGGGCGTTTGGATTGCGTTTGCGTGTATGTTCTTGCGCCTATATAGCGCGTTTGGACACGGGAGAGGAAGGGTATGAAGAGGAAAGAGGAAAGTGCTCCAGATGCATACTGCATATACACGTTCTCTCTATATACATAGTGTCGCAGCTGAACCGTGGAGGCGGCCCGACGATGCTCGCAACCACGACCAGCGGATCTTGCGTTATTCCTTTTTCAATTACGTTTTACGTGTCATGAGCTATGAGGGGCTTCGTATTTTGCGTTTCAAAATATTGACCACAGTACTATGCGCTGTGTTTCTAGGTATGCGTGTATTGCAGTTCCAGCTACAAGGGCGTATTTTATTTCTATACGGCCAAGTTCCAATACCAACCTGCAAAGTCATGATGTTGATTGTCGTCGTCACATGCAAATGCTTTGGCGTGCTTCAAACTACCATAGTTTAGAATGCGCATGTCGAGCTCGAAGGAAATAGCTGACATCTACTACTGAGTAGTTCGCGTGGCGGTAAATTGGCTTCTGGTTCATTGCAAGTTAAGGATCACTATCGGGATGAGAAGGATCACGAATTTGCAATCCGTGAGCTTCGATCGGATTCTGGACCTGGCGAGTGCGAGTGCGAGTGCGAGTGCGAGTGTAGTTTGCATGTTGCCGGCCAGGACTGTCGGTCATAAAATCGAAGCAACGTAGTCCGGCGGTTGGCGGAGCAAAGGGCCGGATGTATGCGGGACGAGGCGAGGGCTGTCTAGGCGATGTCAGGTTTTGAAGGATTTGTTGTTAAGTTGGTCTTTATTCGGACAATGGTGCTGTGGGAGCCGGATTGTTGGGGTGAGCTTGTTGCAAAGCGACGGGTGGGGATATCTGATTGATGACCCTCGCACGAGGTTTGGGTAGAGGACGCTAGTGGTAGCGCGTTGGCGTGACGAGATCCGACTTCGCTCCTCCAGCACTTGCTCTTGGCCTTTCCCTCCGAAGTACGACCAGACGTAGTACATCGCATTCGCATTCATCGGAAGCGCATCTGATTTGCAAGAACTGCCGCCGATAGACAATCCGCCATATTAAACGGCCATGTGTGCGGCACAGCAACCTCACTATCCTGGCCCGGGCCACCAACTCTCCGCTAGCCGAAACCATTCGAGGCCTGCAACACCCCTTTTCTCCGTCGGTTTGACTGCATCCACGCGCATCCGGCAGCGTGCATCGCCCGAGGGCGCCTCGCAGCCTGTAGCGGCCGGTACATGAATGGCAGAGCAGTCCAAGCCCGGCCGTTTTCGATGGCGGCGAAGCTTGTCTGGGGCAATGATGTGCAGTCGACATGCGCGGCGAAGATTACACGCGCGAATAACCTGGGGCACGCGCTGCCCTGAGAATAACTCAAATATTGTTCTTAAGGAAGCGGGGCGAAGACCACGTCGTTCGACATATTCTTCACAACAAGGGAATCCCCAGACCTTCACGTCTTGCCCTCCACCTCCACCCCAACATCGCCCACCATGGAGTTGCAGTCGTTCTCGGGGCTCTGGCAGACCTTCCAGCCAGCGGCCGTAGCCATTCTGATCCTGGCGGCATGCTACTTCCTACCCCAGTTCAATGGCAGGGCCCAGCTCGCCAGACTGCCGGCTTTTGCCCAGGAAAGCAGCAACGAGAAGAGACGAAAAACCTACATGCAATCTGCCACAAAGCTCTACAGTCAAGGCTACGAGCAGGTTCGTCGGCTATCTTCGTCTAAACCTCCAGGGCTGATTGCCATCTAGTTCAAAGACAGCGTCTATCGCTTGACCACATCCGACGGTGTGCATGTATCCGGGCTGCCAGTTACCTCTTATGCTAATGCATACAGACCTTGACATGATTGTCATCCATCCGTCCTTACTACCGGAACTGCGAAAATTGCCCGATTCGGTGCTCAGCTTTTCCAAGGCGGTCGAAAATGTGAGAGCTGGCCGCGGCGCAAACATGCAAGTATCCAGTCACTAACCATGCTAGACCCTGGAAGTCAAATATACAAAGATCCTCACGGAAGAACCTTCTGTTCCCCACACCATCAAAGCCCACTTGACTCCTGCTCTTGGTAGCTACTTCCCCTTGCCCTTCAACACCATACCGCTCAATCTAACACGATGTAGCCCGGTTGAACCTAGTGATTTCAGAAGAGGTGGACGCAGCCATAAAAGACGAATTGCCCCCGTGCGACGATTGGACTGCCGTGCCCATCTATATGAGCCTTGCTAAAATGGTCGCCAAGATATCTGGTCGCGTCTTCGTAGGCCCCGAGCTATGCCGCAATGCGGAATACCTGGACGGCGCTGTCAAC
This sequence comes from Massariosphaeria phaeospora, assembly GCA_011032825.1. NCBI lineage: Eukaryota > Fungi > Ascomycota > Dothideomycetes > Pleosporales > Massariosphaeria > Massariosphaeria phaeospora. Next base: position 759,831 of record JAADJZ010000008.1, on the reverse strand, counting down.
TTCACCATGGACTTGATGAGCGCCCAACGCGCCGTCAAGCGGATGCGACCTTGGCTTCGTCCTATTCTCGCCCCGCGTCTTCCTGAGGTGCGCAGGTTGCGTGTGCGCGAGGCCAACGCAACGGCTTTCATTCGACCCATTGTGCAGGCTAGGCGTGATGCAGAAAAGAACGACCCCGAATGGCAAAAGCCAGACGATATGCTCCAGTGGCTCTTCGATCTCGGTCCGCAATATGCGCTCGATACGCCGAAGATGGCCAAATTACAACTGGGTCTCAGCTTTGCGGCCATTCACACAACCACGGTGACCACTACGAACATGTAAGCGTTCTCTGCCGAATACCTTGATCCAAATGCTGACCCGCCCAAGCCTCTACACCCTCGCCGTAAACCCCCAGTACATCCAGCCCCTCCGCGAAGAAATCCGCACCGTCATCGCCAGCAATGGCGGCGTCCTCTCCCACTCGGCCCTGCAGCAGATGGAAAAGCTCGACAGCTTCATGAAGGAAACCCTCCGCTACTTCCCGTCCGCAATCAGTACGTTACCTCGCCCCCCTTTCCTTGCTGCACTGCGCCCCATTAACTCCACCCACTAACCACCCGCCCCTACAGCATCCTTCAGCCGCAAAGTCCTCAAAGGCTTCACCCTCTCCAACGGCCAATACATCCCGCCCGGCGTGTGCATCGAAGTGCCCTCGCACGCCACGTACCGCGACCCAGCGCACTACCCCGACAGCGACGCCTTCGACGGCCTGCGCTTCTACAAGCTGCGGCAGTCGGGCGAAGCGGGCGCGCACGCGCGCAACCAGTTCGTCACCAGCAACGAGCAGGACCTGGGCTGGGGCTATGGCCGCCATGCGTGTCCCGGCCGCTTCTTCGCCGCCAACGAGGTCAAGATGATCCTCGTGAAGCTCATTTCGCACTACGATATCCAGAATAAAGATGGCGATATGGTGCGGTATCCGAATCTTCAGATGGGGAGGCAGTTGTCGCCGGATCCGAGGCGCGTGTTGATGTTTCGGAAGGTGCAGGTTTGAGAGGGAAATGTGCGCGTGGTTGTGGTTGTGAATGCATGTGATGGACAGGATTTCAGGCGATATACCGGGGAGACAGATGCGAGGATTTATATCATGGCGTAGCTGCGCATGACAGATGGATGCTTAGAACGTAGGTAGAAGCAGACGGCACGTCGACATTCTGCGCGCACGTGCCACCGCGTCGAAAATGCAAATAAAGCGCGTTGCCAGTCATGATGTCATAGCTCCCAAGGGGCCAGCCCAGCCCCCCCCCCCAAAAATCTGCAAAGTACATAACCTTTCCTTAATACGCGTCAATGCATTAGCAGAAATAACCCAGGTCATCGACTCGCCTAAATAAGAGATTCCCCTGCCACTTCACCCATTGGCGCGTCATCCCTACCTCTCCCTGCCTACACACATACGTCCTCTCGATAAATACAATCCGGACTTCCAACCAGCATCAGAGAAAATGCCGTCAAGCAAGGGAAAGCCGACGGATCCGAAGCTTCGCGAAGAGGTCAAGGAGGATGTGAAGAAAGAGACGAATAAAGATGGGAGCGGAAAGGGGAAATGGAGCGCTTGGAAGGTGTGTGGCTGCTTAGTGTTTTTGTCCAGGTGATGTGGGAGAGTGATGATGTGATGCGGCTATAGATGGCTGCGCGTTTTGCTTGGTCCTTACTCATATGCGCTTTTGTATTTATTACGTTTATCTTGTTCTGTTTTTGCCTGTTTGTTTATCTGCCTATCGGTTCCGCTTTCCTAGATGTCTTCGAACTGTCTCCAATTTTCTTTTCCGTCGGACAAGTTTGAGAGTCGTACTGACTTATATACCAGGCCACCAAGATGTCAAAAGAATACGAGAACCGCGGGGGCTCGTATGAGAACGAGGCGGGGTCGAAGAACGAGCCAAAGAAGGGCGCGCCTAAGAAGTCGAGTGGGAAGAAGAAGGCGGAGGAGGCGAAGGGTGATACGGGAAGTACACCAAAATCTAAGGGGAAGTCTACATCCAAGACTGAGGAGGATGTAGAGGAGGAGGAGGAGGATGTCGAGGAGGCGGCGGATGACGATGAGGAAGAGGAAGATGAAGAAGAAGAGGAAAGGCCAAAGCCGAAAGCTAATACCGGCGTGAAGAAATCCAAAGTTGGGGAGAAGAAGGCGAAGGGTGGAAAGGCGCAGAAGGAGGGCAAAGTGGTTGAAGGGACGAGGAGGAGTAAGAGGGTTGCGGAGAGGGAGGGCGAGAATGAAGGGGAGAAGAAGAAGGCTAAGAAGTAAGCCACTTGAGAGGGTGATGGTTATGATGGTATGTTAGAACCCTGGCTGTCTTGGTTCTGTGTGGCGATGGCGTTTCCGGTCACATTTGTTGTCGTGTTGCTTGGGTTCACGCTATGGCCAGTACATCGCTTTCATCGGGGTCGGCGGTTCATGGACACGTAGCGGCGTTGCGGATGGAAGGCGCGAGCTGTCAGGAAGTCGCTCTCACGTGCTCCTAGTCTCACTGTTTCTGTTAGTCAATCTCAGGCTCTCACAGCAGCGGTCCCGAGAGTAGGTAGCCTGGGGTGACCCGAATTGCCTGGATATGACCTGATCTGGCCAAGTTCTGTTGCTTACGGGATCTCACTGCTAGTCTGTGGTGTGGAAGAAGAGTGTGTAGGCATGCTGCACAGGCTACGAGCTGAACGGAGGCTCTGAACCCCATTTTTATTGTCTCGCGACTCTAGCTGTATCCATGTCCCGTGCTGTTTGTGTTCGTTGTCAATGTTGCAAGTGTTCGTAGGAAAGAAAGGCGAGATAAGTTTGGTATGCGAGCGACGGAAGGTAAAAAGACGGCGAATGCCCGGAGGAAACCAGCTGGCCAGTTGGGTGGCAAAAACTGGCTTCGCGTGGCTGAGTTGGTGGGTGGCTCCTGCCAGAGTCTGTTTCGTGTTGCTGCGCCAGGAAGCCACGGCCATGGTCCACCGAGCATCTCCGGCCACCGAGCATCCTCAGAGAGCAGATTCCACTCTCTCGCTTTACCTCACTCTGAGTCGGTTGGTGGTGTCTCTGATTGCATCGTATTTTCTGTTGGCCGCGATCGAGAGGGTTGTCGGACGGCAACCCAAAGCGTCACCTCAGCGTCCTCCTCTTCTGATCGCTTTACTTGAACCAATTCACACTCCTTGAATCCGGCTTTGGCAGCAACGGTAGCGCCCATGGGTGCAGCAGAAACACCCTATCGGCTCTTAACACTTTGCAACCTCAAAATCGAGTGGGCTGAGGAAAAGCGTTCTTACCAACGGCACATACTCGATATCTGCAAGCCGAGCACACCAGTCCACAAGTCGCGTAGCATGTCCGCGGCCCCAGTATGTAGGGTGGACTGCCAAAGTACTGAGTCTCATCAGTCCCGCGAGGTATCTGTAGCACCCCGGGTCAGCAGCTCACTGCCAAACAGACTTGCTATGCGTACTTGGCTTTTGCTGGCGCAGTGGCTTCGTTGTAGAGTCTGGCTGCTTCATCGTCCACGTCTCTACTCAGGTCCTGCGGTACCGCATGCTGGCCAATCCGATTCACGTCGGCTCGCGTACGGTCAGTACCTTGTCGGAGTTTGAACATGTAGACTGGATGAGCTTACTGCCAGACTGAAACTGCCCGATATGAGGCGAGCCGGGCCTCAAGTTGATACTGCAGACTCCTACAACGACTTGGACACCAACCACCAGACAAGCACTGTACGCGGATGCTGTCCGTAGTGCCTCGTAGACGCCTCCATCCTCCTTCTCGTCAACCAGATCTTCAGCTACTATGACCACGCTCCCCGGGTCCCTGATAGCTGCTTGATACTCGTCCCAGTAAGATGCTATAGTATCGTTGGGGAATTTGGCATGGAGGGGTCGCTGGAACTGGAAGGTTGGGGACCAGAAGAAGCCAGCGGCGGCTACGGGCGCAATTCGCGGCAGGTCCTCCAAGGTAGCTAGACGGACATGGCCAAAAGAAGGCAAGAGGGGCTTCGGGGACATGGTGCTATAGTAAATAGCACCGGGACTGGAGAGGACTGGACACGTTGGCGTCACCGAGCTCTCTGGCCACACTCGGGAGTTGGACTAGGACAGACTGGCACTTGGGACAAGAAGGAATGTCGATTTGAAGGAACGTGGCCCTGATATGTACGGCGACGACCACAGCCCAGGAAACGGTCGGAGCATATTACAGCGACAGATTGCTTCCGCCTTCTGTGCGAGGCTGTTCAGGTTTGGCCGCACACAGGACGCAGCACATGCTCGCAAGGTCGCGTCTAGATGGAGGGGAACGGATGACGGCTTATCAGGTCTCTTAAGGGGGGTTGCTGGGCATGCCATTGGTGTTGTTGTATCTATGGACATGCGCCTACAATATCCGCATGCACGCCAGGGAAGGGAGCAGCCGCAGCGGCGCCGACCGCTGCGAGTGCATAGTGGCAGACGTGGATGCGGGATCAGTGGAGTGGAGGAGAGCGGTGATGGAGGATGGGAAAGGTGCAGCGAGCGGTGAGATGGAAGAGTAGGGTGCGTTTAGCTGGCGGCTGGCGGCTGGCGGCTGGCGGCTGGCGGCGCGGCGGGCTGGCACGGGGAAGCGAGGGCCGAATCGGGACGGCGGCGCGTCTGTCGGCAAGCCGAATGGGGGAGTTGCTGACGGCCCCCGCGCCAGCCCTGCCAGCTGGGGGTGTTGCGAGCCCTGCTGTGAGGCGTGATGCGGCGGGAGACTCGAGAGCGTGAGCGCGAACACAGGGCATAAGGCCCAAGACCCTCCAGCCTCCAGCAGCCAAGCGGGTCGCCGTGTGGCACAGCACCTGGCACCTGGCACCTGGCACCTGGCACCAGCATGCAGCTCTTGTCGCACCCGCCGCTGCTTCGACTGTCGCCTCGTCTGCCTCCAGTCAACACCCGCCCACCTCCCATCAGCTGGCCCCAGGCTGCTCTCGCTCTCTGCTCTCTGCGCTGCTGATTAACGCTGCGCACCGGACGCTGACCAGCCCTGCGCCGTCATCAACGTCGTCGAGGCCCGTTGTCGCCGTCGCACCAGCGTCGACGCCGCCAAAATGCGAATGCCACCCAGCGAGGAGTACCGCGACGCAGCAAACGCCGGCAACCACCACCACCACCACCACCACCACCAGCAACCCGCCCAGCAACCCACCCACCGGCAGTCCTCGCGTTACCAGCTGGCACTAGCCCACGACGGCCACCAGCTGTCGCAAGCTGCCGGCCCGTCGTCGTCGGCCCTAGTGCACCGTGCTAGTGCCGCCTACGTCGGCGTCCCTTACGCCGTGGAAAACACCAATTACCCGCCGCCAGCGCCATCGCCATGGGCCGACAGCTATCTGCGCACCCACGAACCAAGTCATCTCGCAAGCCATGAGACCTTCACGGCGCACGCCCAAGTCCCGTACGGCGAGGCTGGCATGCCAACTGTGCCGCATCCCCACGCCCTGCATGCACGCTCGCATACACACTCAATAAGCACCAGCGACAACAACACACCGCGAAATAGTCCACGAAATGCCTACCAGACGACAGCGCAACATTCGGATATGCGAATACCTACAGTAAGTTCTAATGCCTTGTTCGGGTACTTCCAGCCTAGGGATCCTAATCTTGCTGCAAGGAATTCTCCGGGCTCTCGAATAATGCCCCACTATATGTACACCAGACCCAGCGATCCGCCCCAGTAGAGCACATTCTGAACCCTCCTCGACATACGAGTGCTCCGCTGCCATTACCTCTGCAGCCGTCCACCCAGGCACCTACTCCCTGGACCTCATCCCTTCCAGACCTGTCAGCCGCCACCGGCCAGCTGTCCCTGGGCCACCAAGGCCATCACGCTGGCTACTCAGCTGCAGACCACAGCGGCTCAGTGTCTTCTGGTATGGTAGCTCATAGACAGTCCCCACTGTCTATCGCTCCGTGGGGTGTGATGGATTCAACTATGGTCGCTCCTGTCGCACCCGTCTTGGGGCGGATTTTTGCCCCTGAGCCTACTTGGATGCCGCTAGAGCAACATACTGAGAGTGGGATGCTTCCCTACAACTCTTCCGAGATCGTCCAGATGCCTCGCAGTACCTACGGACACCCCCAGCCTTCCTCACCGCGTGCGAGTTGTAGAAGTCGGAAACCTCGCGTTTCCTACGGACAACCCCCGCCTTCCTTACCGCGTACAAGTCGTGCAAGTCGGAGAGGTGCTACCAAGAACAAGGCGTCTAAAGTCCCTGCGGCTTTCACACCTAGGACGAAAAAATTAAAGGTTTCCAAGAGGAAAGGGCCCCTAGCCCAGGAGAAGAGAAGCGTGACCTGCCAGCTGCGCAAGAATAAAAGGGTGTGCATTCGCTGCAAATTTTACAATACCGGTGTATGTGGCCCTCGTTGATATTCAATACTCCGTTAACTGAATTGGCAGTGCACCGATGATGGGACTGATGGCCCTTGCGACCATTGCAAGAAGACGATGAATAAAGCCAGGTCGTTCCTGGAGATCTGCTGCAGAGATCAATTGGAAGATGCGATCTTGGTGCGCCGGTGTAAGTCTTCACATACTTTTTCGTCTCTGGCTTACGTTTGGCATAGGTAACGGCCGTTTTAATCAAGATGAAGCCATGTTCATCAACGTTGATTGGATGCCCGGCAGCTGCCGCCAAACGATGCTCTTTATCTGGAACCTGGCGGGCTACGGCCCCATTTACTCCAGAGGCCCCTTGGAAGTGGTCATCCGGGAATATATACCTAGAGATGGCAGCAGTAATACCACCCGTTCTGCCTGGATGACCGACGACGGCAAAATCAATCAGGTTGAGCAGCCCCCATATGCTATTGAGGACCGTGAGGCTTTGGTGCTGCAAATCAAGGAATACTTTCTCTCGGGGCTGCACATCGAAGCGCTCGAAAGATGGGTTGGCGACCGCATACAGCATGATCCAATCGCTCAGCTGACATATGCGGAGGTCGCTCGTCTTCGACATAGCGTGCCGTTAGACGACGATAATCTCCTAGATCTCGCCATGCAACTACAGTGGCTGTCGGTTGTTTCTCAAGGCTATGGCTCGGTTTGGTCGAACAACATCCCTGGAATCCAAGAGTACGATTACAGGAAGATGGGTCGTAGCGCTTACGAGGCCTATAATCGAAACTCTCGTGACAAGCCAATTCCCATCTTCATCGGCCAGCAGATGGACGTTGCTGTTTTGACTTGTCTGAAAGAAATACAGAGGTTATTTCTTAAGAAGCTGAAGCAACGCGTCTTCAGCGCAGGTCTCAAGCCATGGTATGAGCTCCACCTGGCTTTGTACGTGATACTTTGGAATTTGGATTACATCCATACTGGTGCTGAGAGGTATATTGTGGCCAAGACCGGCACTGTAAGTGTTTCATTTTGGGCCGAATGGTGCACATCTGCCTAACTAATAGAATCAGATGACCCATAGTGGGACGAACAACGTTGTACCGCGCCAGATGAATAAGTGGATCGAATCAACCAGAGTTCTTCTGTGTCACTGGCGCTGCGTTCTTCGAACTTTTAGGCCATTCATATTAGCTCGGGAGAACCCGGAAGAGCTGAGCGTAAGGGGACGACTGGATGCGGAAGGGTTCCAGTATGTCATGAACATAGTCAACATTCTTGATCGACCAGGTGGCAGTGAGTAAAGCCTTGCACTCGGAGTTCAATAACATACTAAACTACTTCAGATGGTCTTCCGGTCGTCAGCGAATCACCCGCACATCACTCGATGACAAGCGAATGGACCAGGAAACTGTTCGAAGACGCTGGTGCTTGATTCCATCTTCCACAATGATCGGTCTCGTCTTTCCTGTGAAATACTGAAATCAACTATTTATAAGACAACATCCACCCCGACAGTGCTCCAAATTGATATCCGTAAATGATTTTTGCCTCCCGCCCAAATCCCGACGCTGAAACGACTATGGCCACCCACAGTAATATGTACAAATTGGATCCTAGCCATGGCTATCGCGCCCGCTGATCTTGCGACGCGGATCTGTGTCGAGGACAGGGATATCCTGGCGCCTACCAGGCACGAAGGGGTCGTCGAACTTGTTGCGGAAGCTAGCCGGCTTCTCCCACTCGTTTTCCGGGTCCCGGAGGAACATTCGGAGCAGATGTCGTGAGCTGGGCCCCGGGTTATTGCCGTAAGCGGCGCGAGCATGCATAATGCTCAAGTTATTAACAAACTGGATGTCTCCAGTCTGGCGATCGAGCTTTGTGCCGAACCGCTTCGCCATGTCTTGGACTGCTTCTATCGCATGCAGTTGTTCGCCCGAAAGACCCGGCATGTCCGATGACCGAGGAATTCGTGGACTGCCAACCAGCGGTGCCTTCACTAGTTGGCATATGGGCCTCCCCTTGGAAAAGAACAAAGTAGGACCGAACTCGACGTAAGGATCATTGTCCCTATGGTTGTGTCAGGTATCTGATACGTTTTTTGGAGGTAGCGCGACCTACTGCTGCTTCAGCTCGAATGGCCAATTGGCCGCCGCCATGGTCTCTAGTACACCCGGATCCGACTCGAGTAGCTCGTTATATATTGTCCAAAAACTAGACAAATATTGCTCTCCGCCATCGGTTGCGCCGCCGTCATTCCTCACGTGGAGGGCTAAAACGTCACCGGCGAAACGATCACTATGATAGTCCTGCCAAGTCTGTCAGCTTCGGTATCACTTAATCAATTTCGTCTCATCTCACCATAGCGGACGGGATCTTTGAGCCTGCAAGCCCAATGTTCTCGGCGCCATAGGGAACCGGGTCACGAGTGGCGTCTCGGACATGGCCTAGTAGGTAATAAGTATCTATCTGCTGTGTGTCTGGGGTACTTACTCAGAGTTTGATTCGCATATGAATCAGTCCCACGGTGGGGGCAGACATATGAACAAATTCCAACAAAGCAGATCGTGGACTCGTCATCGTTCAAGCGAAGTTCACGAAGCCCTCGTACAACGGCGACCCCTCGACCATGATGGACCTCATAACTCGCTTTGGAAAGTTTTTTGGCTAGTTCCGACCGCAAAGGGAATGCAGACTTATCTATGGCGCTCAGATTCCGAGGTTTGCGGTTCTTCATTGCGAAATAGACGATGGCCGCCCTGATGTCCTCCAGTTCGGATCCAGTCAACTGAATGACATACTCATTGGGTAGGAGCATGGAACCTTTCCAGACCATAGGTCCTGTAACAGCCGGCGCGAGGCTATCAGGGGCCGTGAGGGTGGAAAGGTTGCTCCGCATACTCTCCGTAGAGGAACGGGCGCTCAGGCTGGACACCGACATGTTGACAATACTTCGTTGCGATACTGAGCTTCAGTCCTGATGGCGATTGTAGTGACTGGTTCAAATTTTGGAGACGGGATACCAGAAACACTTTCATAAAGTAGGAGAAGAAGAGTCTCAAGGATGGTGGGTCGAAATTGATGGAAGCCGGTGGACAATTATATATGAATGGGCTCATCCCAGGTACGAAATAATGCATGCATGGAAGCATCACACAATGGTTGCTACTTTAGAGCTGACTGAGCCTCTCCAGAGTCCACACCTACCTGAACGCAGGTGGCAGGCAACAACCCCGGACGAGTTCTGCTGCTGCATGTCGCATCCCATCCTAGGAACACGTCTCCGCCGTTATTCGTCACCTGATAGCGTATCAAGTTGTCAGCCCGCGGCATTGACTTGATCCTCTGCCATTGGCCACCTTACTGGGGATCAGAGACCGCTGTCCACAACCGCGATATAACCATCTTGCCACTCTAGCGGTAATAGCCTCGCGCTTTATTCCTTGCTGGTGCCAATATTTCTGGCTATCACTGTCTAGCCGCATCGCGGGCCAGTGAGCCGCTGTGAGTCGTGACTAGCCTAGTGGTTTGGCTGGGCCCGCGGCGCCTATGGCTGGTGCCACAACCTTGCGTATACGCCGCACAACAGAGCGGGAAACCCCCTCGCCATTTCGCAGGATCCACGGCAAGTCACGGAGCATGTGCTTGGACCACTTTTAGGCAGATGTCTAATCGCAACGCATCAAGTAGGACGCCATCGGATCGTAAGCGTCACGATCACCAGTTTGCATCCAGCCCTATGAACCCTGCTCCGCACGAACACCCTGCCCGGAAGGATTCGACTGCATATGATCCACTCCGCGTGCAGAGTAGCTCTCCCAGAAACGACATTGGGGACCCTAGTCCAGTAACCCCCAGTCTCTCGATTGGGGGTGTGCTGCATATGATAAGGGGGGTTGTTAACGCGCACCCCAATAGCAGAATATCGCGCACCCCAATAAGGATCTGGCCACAACGAAGGCACTTTTTGAAGCAAAAAAAATTCAGATATAGAAACATTGCCTATCCAAGATAGATCGTCTTTTTGGAGGAAAAAGCTCCAAAAATGAAGGTGTTTTCTTTAGTTCGAAAACACCGCTTTTCGACCTTGCGAGTGGCTACAATCAGTGTGGCGTTGAGCTTCGTTGAAGGCAGGGACTTGATTGGTGAGCGGGCCTTATTGGGGTGCGCGATATTCTGCTATTGGGGTGCGCGTTAACAACCCCCTATGATAAGCTCAGTGGAAGGCAAAGGAACAGCGGTGGACGAACGGACCCCAAACCAACCCAGACATCAGGACATCGGATGCAGTGAGTGGCGCGGCATCTAGTTTACGATGCTGTGTAAGAAGCTGTTCGGTTGTCTTCTTTCACCAACTCACGCGGATTCTGCCCCTGTTGGGGGCCCATACTGTCGCGCACCGCCGATCCTGCGAACTAGGCCTCACCGTATTTGTGCTCTTGCGATAAGGTTACCCCACAATGGGTTTTCCTTTGTAGGGCGACAGGAGCAGTCATTCTGCTTACATCCAAACCGTGAGTTCCGGCGTCGGCATTCATGTTTACCCACCTCTTCCCATACAACTAGTGATGCCACGTATAGTTCGATACAATACGTGGGAGTATGACGACCTCTAGAATCTTACTGGACACGCTGATCACACCGATTGGTAACATTTCCAGTCACCAACAACAGTCATAATTGGCCGCGCAACGCTCCAGCAGCTGCATATCCCACCGAGACCAGCTGTGCCTCGCCATGGCGCTAGCGCTTCTGTTGCGCAATCTGCAGGACCAGGCTGTCGGCTTCGTTGGCGTTCAGGCTCAAACGCTACGACTCTACTGTCTCCCCAAAAGATATTCCAAAGAATCCACAGAGGGTGCTCAAATTAAAGTTCTGACCCATTGACGACGACGATGTCTCAGTTCCCCGGCCTAAGCAAGGAGTATTCGCCACGGAACGGTACGCTCGCGCACGGCAGCGGATATTAGATAGGTGACTAGCCAAGCAGATCCACTGCTGCAAGTCGCTGCATATGGACGACCGGGATTTTGTCAATATGTGGAGTGGCTGAGCGGCGTTGCATGCCTCATTAATCACCTGGTCGTTTGGCGAGCTGTTATAACATCATTTGGTATAATATCAGCGCGGGTAGCAAGAGACGGCGATCGGCCATATGTGAAAGCGCTCCTACGCGGCTTACTATCTCGCATCCCAATCTTGACCGTACTCGGCTGGGTTTTCCTACTCAGATGGTGGCCCTCTCCCGGACCTCGTCTTTAGACTTTCGCTTCCGCTGTCTTGACGAAACCATGACACCTTTTAACCGCCTCTATGGCCTGTATACATGTCAAGATACGAACAGCCTATTCAAATCAGTCTCTGCATCGTGACGGGCTGAATAATAGTCGGGATCCTTATTGCGCCACCAGTCAGTCGCTTCAGTATGGCTTGCAGGTGAATACGAATCCGCCAGTACCATACCCTAGCAGCCTTGTTCCCCGATCCATGGATTAGGCCTTCAGTATGCAGCACAACACCTTTCTTGCATCAACTACCAGCCTTCTCGTTACGGTATGAATATGACCGGGGCAATTCGATTCTCACCTAATAACCGATGGCCATGTCTCTTCTAGACACGTCTCATTACACATATGCTCCGAATGTTTGCCTCTCTTAGTCGAATCATCGATCACTACGCGAAGAGGAATATATGGTCTAGCCTTCAACACCCCGTCAGACATCACTAGGAAGGATATGTCTGAGTAATACGGGTCCTAACGCTATGGACTGGGATGTGGCATTGCAGGGGAAGGATTGTACGGGTTTTAGATACTGTGTCTGACCTGTGCACAGTATTACGCACTACCGAACTGTGACGGAGCGGCGGAGTGCTGCGCACTTCTCCATTATCACTTCACCCACTCCTAAATCCGATACTCCGCGACAAGGGCTCGTTGCCGCACAACACTCCGCGCTTAGTAGCGCGGTGCACGATCTGATACCGCCAATCAGTTGGCCATCGGCCTTACCAACCAACTGAAAACACCAACGCCTATGTCTATTATTCACGTGGTGATTGAGGTAACAAGGAACATGCTTGATACGAGACTGTCCGAGCGTTGAGACAGTTCCTTCGGCTGGGTGATCAACATAGGCTAGGACACTGACCACACCTTGTTTCATCTCTACATCTCGGTGAGGTGCGAACACGCCTTCAGCGCTTTTGCCGCATTTAGACCCGTTTTCGTATCTTTGGTCAGCATGCACGCCTCCAATGATCCTCCGACAATGCTTCCAGATCGTCTTTGCTCACAGCAGTATGCATAGGGCGCACTTGACCGACAGGACAGCCATCAGACCAAAGGTCTAATGCACCACACCGAGTCATGAGGCTCAATCCTGGACACGCACTCCTCGTGGGGATCTTACGTACATTGGCGCCCGGTGCTCACCGCTCAAATATCAGCTCGGTAGAGAGCCTTGAACGCAATTGTTGGCGAAAAGTCGGGGTGGAGCCAGACTCGGAGCTCGCTGTTCCCGTCCTCACCTCATGTAGTACAACGTCTAATCGGTCAGACGAAGACAACGCAACCCTGCATTTTCTCACTTCGTCACCACCACTGCCGCCGCCGCCCCGCATTCCCCGATTCATCCTGGAGCCCGGTCTGTCGGCGCTCTGGTTCGGAGCATCTTGCACTGATACAATCCAAACCCCAATTGGGATTTTGTGACGGGTTGCCGTCAACCCCAGGGCCAGGAACTCTTGCCCGTTAGTCGTCTACCCATGGTGGCTCGCGTCATAACACCCTGGCACTCTACAAGCCGCGCCCGACTCCATCTTTTCATCTTCGCCGCAACACGCCGCTACTATGTCCATAAGTGGCAGCTGTTGATCTGTGCAGCGGCTATGTTCTGCGTGAATGGTGCTTTTCTTGCAATCCGCGCGTTTGCGGCACATCCGAGGCGTTCCTCGCGCCCAGCTACGCCGCTCTTGCCGCCACTATCTCTCTCGATATCGTTTCAACACTTGTTGGTCTTTGACCTCCATGCCTCTGATTTTTTCTTCGCTTCTATTTTCCGGTACCTGGCTAGTGTTGTTGGGCTAGTATAGTGGGTGGCTTCCACTACCGCCGAGTGCGAGTATGTGGCACAGCATGTGATGATTATACGCAATAACCAGGGCCCTCTTGTGCATATACCTAGTCTAGCCTAGGTTCTCCTCCAACCTCGCAGCATCCTATTTTGGGCGGAAGACGGGGGTGCAGAGAGTCCCCCCTTCTCCCCTTCCATGGGATATTTGCCACGAAAGCAATTTCTTCATCCTCGAGTGTTGAGAGAAACAGTTTGTTGGTTTGGTTTCACAAGTGTTGGATAGACGCCATTATTGGCCGTTCAGTCGGATTTTCTGGTGGCTTTCATCCCGACGTTGTGGCTCGCACACTGTCTGGCTGCCTGCTGCATCAAACCGCTACTAAGAGGTCCTTGATGGGGCATGCAAGCCTACTTTCGGACATCGCCGAGCTGGACACCTGAAGTCTGGCGCGGTTTGCGAATCAAAAAAATGTCTGAGCCAGAAGCTCGTCGAGGCTGCGCGAAGGCTTCCGACCCATGCTGTTGGAGCAAAAAATGAAAAACACCCCACCTTTTCGGCCGTTTACTCGGCTTTTGCTTCATGTCGTACGACCGCACGACAGATGTTTATCTCAACTTCGGCTTCAGCTATGCTTGTGTTTACTCCTTTGTAAAATTTGGTGTATTTAGATTTAGAAAATCTTAATTCTAAGGTTTAAGCTTAACGTAAACCACCAGTAACCCGGCCAAAAAATGCCAAGACTACGAACACCAACCTGCTCCTACTATGCCTACACCTACGAACGCGCAATTACGTGAACACGAAGGCAGACTCCTCCTTGCTCTTGAAGCTTTTAGAGCCGGCAAATTCCGAAGCCTCCGCGCAGCTGCACGGTCTTTTACTGTTGATCACCGTCGACTTGCTGAACGCGATAAAGGAACACCCTTTGGCCCAGAAACTACCTCTAGTCTCTGTAAGCTCACGAGCACCGAAGAAGAGACGATCGTCTGATACATCCTCGACCTTGACGCGCGAGGATTCGCGCCCCTTCTATCTGAGGTGGCTGATATGGCTGATAAACTGCTGGGCGAGCGTAGTGGCAGGCTAGTAAGCAAGAACTGGCCTGCGCGCTTCGTAACGCGTTCATCTGAGCTCAAGATGGCCTTTAATCGAGCTAAGGATAGGCAGAGGATACTGCAGGAAGATCCTGAGGTAATTGGCGCGTGGTTCAAGCTAGTAGAGGAGACAATAGCCAAGTATGGCGTACACCCAGACGACGTGCACAACTTTGATGAGACTGGCTTCCAGATGGGTGTTATTGGGTCTATGAAAGTCGTCACAGGCTCTCAGAGACGTACTCGACCTGATCTTATCCAGCCAGGCGATCGGGAGTGGGTAACAGTTATCCAGAGCATTTGCGCCGCAGAGTACGCGATCCCGCCGTTTATTATCTACAAAGGGCGCGTTCACATCTCAGCATGGTACGAGGAGGACTCTATACCTAGCAATTGGAAGCTCTCAGTCTCTGAGAACGGCTGGACAAACAACGCTCTTGGTCTTGAGTGGTTGAAGCACTTTGACGCGCATACAAAGGCGCGTCAGGTAGGGGGGTATCAGCTGCTCATTTTAGACGGCCATGAGAGCCACCAATCTCAGGATTTCAAAGACTATTGCCTTGAGAACAAGATTCTCACGCTCTGCATGCCGGCCCATTCATCCCATATCCTTCAGCCGCTGGATGTGGTCTGCTTCTCGCCGCTGAAGCTGAAGTACTCCCAACGCGTTTGAGACTTGGCGCGCCGGCGCGTCTTCTATATCAACAAAGAAGGCTTCCTGCCAGCCTTTAGAGACGCGTTTTTTGAGGTGTTTACGACAGAGAACTGCAAGAAAGCCTTTGAGGCCTCAGAGCTAGTCCCTATCAACGCGCAGGTGGTCCTTGGTCGTCTTGAAGTACGGCTGCGTACCCCGCTACCACCCCCCGCACCAGAGACGCCGTGGCAGTCAAAGACTCCAAGCAATACACTCGAATTTGGATCGCAATCAAAGCTAGTACGCGATTCTATTACTAGATCGCCTACTTTAGCGCAGAGTGGCTTCTCCTAGCTTGTAAAAGGAGCTGAATTAATGCTGCATCAGAACGCGCTCAAAGACCACCGTATTAAGGAGCTTGAAGATCAATTAGCAGAGATAACCAAGCGGAAATCGCGCAAACGGAAGCGGATTCAGCATGGCGGTGCAATGGAGTACAGTAACGGATCAGCGCAAGTAGCTGCTAAAGCGTCTACAGCGCCTCAGCTATCAAAGAAAGCGCGTGGTGGGGAGGGTTAAGAAAGAGCACAACTAGCTCTACGGCGCTGTAGAAACTGTGGTGATATAGGGCACAATGCCCGAACCTGCCAAAAGGATACAGAAGAAGCTTCTGAATCTGAAGCTAGCACGACGTACGCAGGTTCCTTGTTCGATAGCAATTAATTTGATGTTCTTTGAGATGAGTTGGTTGTGCCAAGGAATTCTGGGGGGTTCGATGATCCATTACGTTAAACTCTAAAAAACTATAGAATGATCTCAACTTCATGCTAGCGCGAGCGGTGAGCTCGTTATACATCCGCTAGGAAGCGCGTCGTGGGGATCGCTCTGTACGAGAGAGATGCCGTAACCACTTCGCGGCAGTTCGCAGCGTTTTGCATCCCACATGGCGCGGCTTTGCGATTCCTCACACCGTAAAATGAGATAGGCATGGAGTGCAGCAGGCAGCGCGAACGTATCTCATACCCGGTCGGTCAGGTTCGTCTTGTTCCCGTCCATGTCCTAGTCTGTCATCTGGGCGTCCATACTGAACAAGCCCCAGAATCTTCTGCATCGAACTGGCTCCTCGAGCTGAGCTGAGCTGAGCTGAGCTGCACTAGACTCGTCTCCCATACGACGACGCCATGCGTCTTCTACCTCGTGCGCTGCCCATTCAACATATACCTCCACCTGCCGCTCGATCGATCGAGTCCCCGCGACACAAATACGGGTGCTGCTTCCACTCGGCGCCTAGGTAGTTAGCTACGATCAGTACCTAACTTGATTCCGGTCCGGTTCCATGCTATTCGAACAAACACACAATGGCGAGAGGCCCCAGGGGAACGAACGGAGAGGCGCCCTCTCTCGGTCCCCGTACTAGCGATACATAGCTAGATTAGATCGATCGGCGTAGCCAGGTCATATTTCCCATGTACACTCTGTGTCTCTTGGACCTCCAAAGTCATTGGAACAGTCGCACTGTAGCGTGAAAGGGTAATTCGATATGCTGTGCGTCCTGGCGAAGCGTTTTGGAATTGTGCGGCTGCTGCGTTTCGGGGACGCGGTGGTTAGGGGGTATATGCTGCTTGGAGGGAGGTCGTATCTAGCATAGACGGTTAACCGGTCGGTCGGACAGACGGGCAAGGGCAGTGGAGAGAGACTTGGTCGAGAGAGAGACCTTTGGATCGATCAGATAGATAGATACAGGACAAAGGCGTGCGCAGAGAAGGAGCATATGAATGACTACCACAATCCTCTTCCCCCGTGGTCGCTTCGTCACAACTCACACGAAATATGAGTTACAACCGTCTACCGGTTCCCGTTCACCGTACACACCGTCCTGATGAGTGTCTCTGCCTCTCTGATCGAACGCCGTTTCCCTTTTCGAGTTTAAGAGCCTGTCCTTGCCCCTGCTCTGCCCTGCTCTCTCTGTTTCACGCACTTGCATATCTACCTGCTTACTGCTTCTTACCGACTCACCGACTTACTGGATCACTCACGCGCGCCTGTCGACGGCCCTCTCCCGTCCTCGTCGCTCTCGTGTCTAGTATTGTCTAGCACATCTCGGACCAAGGATTCGGGCTTGGGCTTGAACGAGTGAGTGATTGCTGTGGTTGGTTATGCATGTCGCGAGCGAGGCGAACGGGTCGGAACTATACGGCGCTGTGCGGATGTGTGATGGATGGGCTGTGTATGTATTGCAAGTACATGTGTACGGCACTAGACTTGCGTCCATTAGCGCGGGAAATCTAGTTGAGTTGAGTTGAGTCGGAAGACTATGTGTATGCGAGAAGGCGAGAAGGCGAGAAGTACGCAAGGCCACTCGCCTACGCCGGTTGCTGCGAAGCTGAGCGATGGAAGGTAGGTACTCGGATATAGGGTCCTGGGCGGAGATGGGAATGAAAGCTTTGTGCTGGCTCGGGTTTGGGTCGAGATGGTCAAGGCTGAGGGAGTTAATCTCGAGTGGTATAGCTGAAGTCAGTAGCTTGGTTCCGGCTGCGTGTACGGCTCATAGATGTATGGAGTGTCGAGGACTTCATTAAAATTCGGGTCTGGATTGCTCCTGCATTTTCGACGGCTTGTCGTACACCTCCATCCCACGATCAATAGCTGGTTTAGACGGCATTTGCACTTGTGAGGGAGTATATACATAGTCGATGAGTCAATCCGTAGCAGACTGCAGTAGAAAGCCACGCGGTTCAACTGCTTGCATGGTCCAGGCTGCCGGAGGTATTTGACGCACGCTCTAGGCGATGCAAGGTACTGTACATACTCGTGTGGAATATCGGTCTGCACTTTGGCGTTGCGTTGAACGGTGTCTGTAGCGTAACGGTCGGATTGAGCAGGACATGTTGACCGATCGTGATAGAAGTCGTGTTCGCTTGGCTGCCTGGTGATAGGCTGACAAGGGAATCCGTGCTTACATGCGTAGCCGGGTGGGAGCCACAGTGAAGATGGTGGAGGCGAGACGCTAGAATGGGAATTGCGAAATAGCGAGGTTGGAGGTAGAGACACAGTTTGTACTTGGTTGCATCTATGGGCTGCGGTGTCGTGTAGGAAGCTTTCCATACCGCGCTATGCTCCTGGGGGGACTGATTCAAAGACCAAGGAGTCGTGATCGGCCATCTGGGTAGAACTTGCCTGGAAAATAGGGGTTGGAATAGTAATGGAAATAAAGGCGCTTCTCTGGACGCAATAGAGGAACCTTTCGCGAGCTCATAGCCCCGCCTCATTTGGTCGACGCAAGGGAGGCTCGGAATGGGGAAGGACGCAGACGAAGCTATCGAGATAGAGAGGAGACAGAGGTATCTTAGAGATTGGTGTATTAGTTACTCGCATATAAGCAGGTGGCAGCTTCCAATGTAGATGTGCTATGCCTGCTCCATAGAGTTAGTTTACGGAACATGTCCTTCGGTCCTGATTCGCTAAATGGCTACACGCTGCTTTGCGAGGGACGGTAGGCACAGAAGAATGACAATGCGAGCCAAATGTGGAAATAATGGCCTTTCCATCGTTTTCGAGTCGCACGGTGGAATAGTTCGTCGTTTCTGCGCGAGTGAATTTGCGCCTTGACAAGCGAGGCCACAATCGGCGGGCTCGGCGCAGTTTCCCCGACGAGAAGCCTCAACTCATCACCAACCTCACACGAGAGCTCTTCACCCACCAGCACAAGCCTCGGTATGTATAGCCACAATCCCGCCTGCATTTTCGATTCCACTCTGCTCATCTGGCCAGCTTGCTAACCCCGCCTCGCTGCAGCCTCTCGCCCAACCCCACACACTCTCAACCGCAAATATGGATCAAGCAAAGCTGGCGCGCATGCAGGCGTCGGTCCGCATTGGTATGTTCTCCATTGATAATCTCGTCTTGGATACTTCTCCCTGGAACTTCCACGCTTCCAACGAGTCATGATTCGCTAACGTGTGTAAACAGGGTAAGCAATTCATTCTCTCGCCCTCCGCGTTGCCCGTTCCACCACCAATGAATACGATGTTGCATCTCTGTAGAACGGCAATAATAGCATATGGATTGAGGCTTTAGGTGGCACCGAGTATCTGGCTAACGCGGTTGTAGTGGCAAGGGCACCCCGCGAAGGAAAGTCAAGAAGGTCCACAAGAGCGCCGGCACCGACGACAAGAAGCTACAGACAGCGCTCAAGAAGCTCAATGTGCAGCCCATCCAGGCTATCGAGGAGGTTAATATGTTCAAGAGCGATGGCAACGTCATCCACTTCTCGGCACCAAAGGGTGAGTTGATGCCCAAATCTCCCACTTCACCGCCTACAGGATGCAGCGTACTGCACCCAGAAGGCTGTCACCTGCTTCCGATGCGTATCCGATGCGGGTCGACCTGCCAGTCGCTTCCAAAACCGCTGTGTCAATTGAATCAAGGTTAACATGCCTACAGTACACGCCTCCGTGCCCGCCAACACCTTCGCCATCTACGGTAACGGCGAAGACAAGGAGCTGACCGAGCTCGTCCCCGGTATCCTCAACCAACTCGGCCCCGACTCGCTGGCATCACTCCGCAAGCTCGCCGAGAGCTACCAGAATCTGCAAAAGGAGAAGGGTGAGGACGGAGACAAGAAAGACGATGATGATGATGATGAGGACGACATCCCCGACCTTGTGGCTGGCGAGAACTTTGAGTCAAAGGCTGAGGTTGAGTAAACCTTTTTTGCACAGCGTTGCGGAAGCGCAATGTGTCTGTAGCGCTATACCGAGCTAGCACATATGGGACGGCCTACACGGTGTACTTGATAAGGATGACCGTGGACGCTCTATATACTCCCTTTCATCTTTCATCTGCTGGCAGTCGCGGTGGATCACTTGTGACATGCGGGCCCGGACTGGCGTTTTATCCTCTTGAATGAGATATGGAAATGGAAAAGTCCTGCATATGCCGACACGGAAGTTGATTGTTCCTAATTGTGACTAGTAGGGCCGGCACAGCCTTTCACTGTAGTACTCGAGCTGCCACGCAGTGTCGTAGAACGCCAGACACGTCTCGTACCGAAAGAGTGTCTGACACCACCTCGCACCCATAAGCTCCTACAGCATGCAGCTGTATAAAACCTAGGCTTCATTGAGTCCGCGGTCATGGCATAAAGAACCGAAGTCTCCACGGAATTAGAGCGCTACCGTCGTATAATCTCGTGCGGATGACCATGACTACACGAACTGATTATTGTGCATTTCATTGTAGATACGGACGGAGTACGGGGCTGACTTGCTGACAATTCTCGGATGCCAATGGTGGTTCCTTCCGGAAGGGAGTGCTAACCTGATCCGGCCTCGGGGACCCGCAACATCCGCCATAGCTCCGATCCACCAGCATCAGCCGTACATGTTTTGTTCTTCGAATTCCTAAGCATCGGCATTTCGGAGCCAAGATCAAAGCCAGCGTCTTCGGGACGGGGAGTATATAACTGTAGTGTGCGTTACTGCTTGATCGCTCCACTTCTCCAAGCTATCACGGCGCATCTCCCAAGTCTTTGTACAGACACGCATCTCGGATCCCCACCCAAGTCCTAACGCGTCTAACACAGGCACGGCTCTCCGTACAAAGAGGCGTTGTCTTAGCTCATAAAATATTCACAGCTTCTTCCCCTGTTTTACTTCTGTCCCTGACCCTCACTCTCTTCTGTCTCTTTGTCGCTTTACTTGATACCCAAGATACCCATCCACTCACGACCATCATGAGCACCGAAACTATTCTAGTCCTGGGCGGTTCCTTCGCTGGACTCAGCGCTGCTCACTATGCGCTCAGACACACAATCCCCCAGCTGCCCAAGAAGAGTGGAACAACGTATACCGTCACCCTTGTGAATCCTTCTAAGGATTTCTACTGGAGAATCGCTGGACCTCGCGCCGTCGTGTCAAAGAAGCTTCTTCCTCCAAGCAAATACTTCTACCCGATCGAGCCAGCGTTCGCGTATGCCAAAGACAAGTTCACTTTCGTTCAGGGTAGCGCAACCGCAGTCGACTCGGCCACCCAGACTGTTACAGTCACCACGCCTTCTGGAGAGCAGAAGTCGATCCCCTACCTTGCTCTCATCATCGCAACAGGTGTCAGCACCGCCTCCCCGCTCTGGAATCAAACCAGCACCGCTGCCGCCCTCGAAGCCGAATACGATGGCTTCCAGAAGAAGCTCCTGTCGGCGAAGACCGTAGTCATTGGCGGAGGTGGTCCGGTTGCTGTTGAGACTGCCGGAGAAATCGCCGAGTACCTGAACGGCGCGCCGGGCTTCATGGGCTCCCAGCCAAAGAACCCGAAGGCTAAGGTCACAATCGTCTGTGGAGACAAGAAAATGCTGCCAGTACTCCGTGAGGCGATCTCCAAGCAAGCAGAGACGTTCCTGAAGAGGCTCGGCGCTGATGTCGTCTACAACATCAGGGTCGTTGGCTCCACCACTAGTGGCTCTGGTGCGGGCGAGAAGACGGTCGTCCAGCTCTCAGATGGAAAGTCCATCGAGGCAGACATCTACATTGACGCGACCGGCGTCCGCCCCAACACGTCCTTCCTGCCCAACGACTGGCTCGACAACCGCGACCGCGTCGCCTGCAACCCCAAGACTCTCCGCGTCGAAGTCTCGTCTGCCGGCAAGCGCGTATACGTTGTGGGCGATGCCGGCTCCTACACCCGTGGCGGTGTCATGGACCAGGCCGACGCCATCCCCGTGGCCATGACGAACCTCAAGACCGATCTTGTCGCCCACATCACCGGCAAGGCGGCCGGCCCAGATCGCCACTACACGGCCAACCTCAAGGAGCAGCAGTTCGTCCCCGTCGGCACGCAGAAGGGTGTCGGTGCTATGGGTGGCAACCGCGTGCCCAGTGTCATGGTCTGGATGATCAAGGGCAGGGACTACATGATCGGTATGCTCGCGGAGAAGACTGTCAACGGCGAGTCGTTCAAGAAGGAGACCAAGTGGCAGCCTGTTGCTGCGAAGGCGGGGTTGAGCCAGGGTTAAGTTATCTGATCGATTGGGGGGGCTTGTGAATGGGGGAGATGTAATGGTTGGGAGACGGTTTCCTATGTGATTGCATTGCGTTTCGTGGTCGGTATACCCGGTAGTTAGTAGTTGATTATCTGAGCAAGAATTACGTTTTACACAACCTCGTCGGTTTCGACTATGAACTCGCGGCTTTTGTTTAATTGTCCTGGATCAAGGGAGGTTCACTATATACTTGGACGTCGGCGCGGCTCGACCTCAGGGTCCTGCCCTGCCCCGCCAAAACCTTTGAGCTTAAATTTTAGCGCCTCGGCCCAAAGAGCTCCAGCACTCAAGAAATTCCAACCCACCTACAAGACCACAGCAGCAACACCTCCAAACCCCACCGCCAGCCCTGCCTTCAAACTCCCACAATGGCTTCCACCCAACCGCCCGCCGCCCTCTCCTTCCCGCGCCCCATCTTCGCAGCCGTCTCCCCGCACCCCTTCCTCCACGCCCACCTGACCACCGCCCCGCCCTCCAAACCCAGCCACGCGCTCCGCGCCAACGGCCGCACCGCCCACGACTTCCGCACTCCCAGCATCCACACCGGCAGCCTGACGCACAGCAACGGGTCGGCTGTCGTGCGCCTGGGCAACACGAGCGTCGTGTGCGGCGTGCGGGCTGAGATACTGAAAGAGGAGGACGTGTCTGGCACGGCGGAATACGCGGACGCAGAGCAACAGCGCGACGGCGATGATGCCGACGGCGATGACATGGAGGAGCTGGATAGCCTGAGACTGCTGGTGCCGAATGTCGAACTCAGCACGGGCAGCACCCCGCAGCACATCCCCGGGTCGGCGCCCTCGGCGTTCGCCCAGACGCTGGTTACGCGGCTGCGCGCGCTGCTGCTGTCGACACGGCTAGTGCGCGCCGCCGACCTGCGCATCTTGCACGCGCCGCTGGACACCGCCGAGCAGGACAGCGACGGCGCCGCGCAGAACCAGCTCAAAGCCTACTGGACCCTGTACATCGACACCTTCTTCATCTCGCTCGACGGCAACGCCTTCGACGCCGCGTGGCTGGCCATCCTCGCGGCGCTGCAGGACACGCTGCTCCCGCGCGCTTTCTGGGACGACGACCTGGAAATGGTGCTATGCTCCGATGTGCCGGGCGAGGCGCGCAGACTGCAGTTGCGGGGCCTGCCGGTGGCGAGTACATTCGCCGTGTTTGAAGGCGCGGACAAGGGCGCGGATGCTGGTGGAGACGCGGAGCAGCAGGGTCCCGGGAGCTGGGTGTTGAGCGATCCGGATGCGTTTGAGGAGAGCGTGTGCAGCGAGAGCGTGTGTGTGGTTGTGGATTGCGGCACAGCGGCGAAGGGCAAGGGCAAGGGCAAAGGCGCGGTGGTCAGGCGGATGGAGAAGAATGGGGGTGGGGTTGTGGGCAGGGAGGAGATGAAAGGGTTGGTGAAGAGGGCCGTCGAGCGGTGGGGCGTTGTGGAGGCCGTATTGGGCGGGAACGCGTAAAAGTACGCAGCAGGGAGAGGCCACGGGCTTGAGAAAACACGACAGAGATAATGTAGAATGCTCCCAGGAGTTTTGGAAATCAAGTCTACAGCACAATCGGACAAAGGTACGCCTTCACCCATCCCATCCCCATCCCCTTCAACACTCAACCTTAGCTGCATGCACGCACACCACTGACATCCTCCCTCACAAGCGAGCGAGCGAGTACAAGCAACACACGCAAGACGAATATGACAGATCACATTATCAATGACCGGACCTAGCTCTCTCTCCCTACACATCAGACCGCTCCTCTCCTCGATCCATCCCCATCAACACGTCCGCCTTCCATCCCCCAAACGCCAGTGTCTGCCTTCTGCAAAGCCAAACAAACCAACAAACAAAGCACAATGCCCCATGGAAATGTACATAATACGCCTTGGCAAAAGATGCTACTCGCAAAGATGCTGCACAAGTGAGATACAGAGACCCGACCAGGTAGCCGGCCGGTCGCCCGCCCGCCCTGAGAGAAACATGTAGAAAGAAAAAAAGAAAACGTAAAAAAAAAGTAACAAATGGAAGAGATCAATGGGAATGGGTCGTGGGTGAGTAGTATAGGGGCCGGGACTGGAGGCATTTCAATCAATGAGGTCCATCCCATCCAACGTCTTCTCGAGATCCAGATCAGCCACCTGACGCGTTTTTTCCAATGCCAAACGTCCCCAACTCCGTACACCTCGCTCATCATGCGTGACTGCTCGTTTTCCGTGCTTTGGGTTTTCGTGTCTCCGTCCTCAGCGTCAATCCTGATCTTTCCATTAGTAGAGTCGCAATGCTTTGGAGCCTCTGGCTGCCAACCAACTACAGGACCATTCGCCTAGTCGCAGCCTTGAACGGACTCGGCATTTCGACCTCGGTGTCTGGGTCCCACACAGCCGGCGCATCGCCCGCGAGGTACGCACTGCGCGTCTTGACCGGGCTCTTGGGTCCTCCGGTACGCATGCCGCGTTTTCCCTCATCCTCGCTCATAGTCTGGAGGGGGATACCGCGTGCCTGTTGGAGCTCGACGAGCGTGCGGCCCTGGATGCCGTTGTTACGCATGGCCTGCATGCGGATGGCCTCGTTGCCCTTCTTGGACTTGAGGCCGCCGGTCTCGCGGGGTGCACCTGTGGTCTTGCGGACGGGACTAAGGGACTCTATCGACTTGGACTTTTGGCGCGAGGGGGAGGTGGCGACAATGGGGACGACGCTCATAGGGCGGGGTTTGCTGGACGTGGGAGCGAGCGTGGGTGTGTTTCCTAGGCGGCCCAGTTTGTGGAGCGGGCGCTGAGCTTGCATGAGCGTTTTGAAGGGATCATCCGTTACGCGCCTGCTACCAGAAGCACTTCGCGCGCGGGTCGGGGATGGTAAAGCTGGCAGATGGTCGTCGTCGTCCGGGTCGCCGTTCCAGCCCTCTGGCGAAGCGGGAATCTCAGGTTCCCACCGCTTCGCGTTCTCCTTCGCGGCCGCGAATATGTTAGATGGGCGGGCGTTGCGACGAGGTGAGAGGGAGAGACCCGCAATGGAGGCAGGCCCTGGAGAAGGCTCGCCCATTTGAACGTCCATTGGAGATGGTGGAGCTTGAACAGTGCCAGCATACATCGTTCGTGCACGTGACATGGGCGCACGCGTGGGACGTTTTGTTACTGGTTTGGCTGCGACAGTTGGCACGGGCTCAGGGTCGTCGGCTGGGTCACTAAGAGATAAGGAAGACATGTCAGTTCCACTAGCGAAGCCTGAAGAGGTGCCAAAAGATGTGTCCGCTTTGTCCGCTTCCGAAGGAAACAGAATGCCCTGCTCGGCTGGCATAGTTGGAGTGCTGGAACGTGGCGCCAGCTTTGGGGACGTGCTAGGACGCGCAGGATGCTTCGCAAGCGCCTTTGCGACCGCTTCGTCCACAGCCTCAGAAAACCTCTTTTGCATCGTCTCGGCCTGAGCCTGCCATTTCTCTTCAACTTCAATCTGCACCCGGCGGTCGATCTCCAAGCGGGCCTTTACCTCCCACTCCCGGCGCAGCTGGGATTCAAGCTCTCTACGCATCTCCGCAAGTCGCTCGTCCATTTGAGTATCCATTCGCACTTGCTCTTGCTGACGGTCGTGTGCCGCCCTATCTTTCTCTCGCTTCAATTCCTGGGCGAGGCTGACCACTTCTTGCTCTTTGCGCATGAGCTTGACGATGGGAAGGTTCAACAATTGGGCCGTGTCTGGGCGACTACTGGGAAAGATCTGGAGACAGCTCGCAATCACGTTGGCGAGCTCGGGCGAGTAGCATGACGGGATCTTCTGATATCGGCCAGCCTTGATCTTCTGGATCAGATCCCAGTGTGTCTTCGCGTTGAATGGCGGCTGCTTGGTGCATAGCTCGTATATGATGCAGCCCAAGGCCCATATGTCAGAGTGTGGCCCATACTTTTCCGCTTTACAGATCTCGGGCGACATGTAAAAGGGTGTGCCGACGTACGTGGAGGCGAAGTCATGCGACTGGATGATTTTGGAGAGACCGAAGTCTCCGAGCTTGACGGAGTTGTCGGCGTCGAGGAAAACTGCAAGGTCAGAAGAGATTCGAGACGAGCAAACCGGGTTCAAAACTTACTGTTCTCAGGCTTCAAGTCCCGGTGGAGGATCATCTGCGTGCTGCCCCCGTGTGGCCTTGCATCTGGTGCCCTCCCCATGACATGGCGGTCGGTCGCCGGAGGGTTCTCGCCATAGTGGCAGCGGTACAAGGCGCTCACGATCTGGCTGAAGACACTCCACACGAAGTCCTCCTCAGCCAGCTGTTTGGTCTCGTCCAGGCGTTTGATGACGCGGCCCAGGTCCCCATTGCCGCAGTACTCCATGTACAGGTGCAGGTCCTGGGACATTTTGAGATGCTCGCGCTCGAAGTAGGCGACGATGTTGGGGTGGCGGAGTTCCTTGAGGATGGACAGCTCGGCATGCAGCTGCTCGCGCTCCTTTGGCGACATGCGCGAGTAGCTGATTTCCTTGCGGCAGAGGATCTGTGAAGTTAGAATGGTGTTGCTGCTGGGGAGAGGACTGCGCGGGCTTACATAGCCATCCGACTTGCGCTTGACCTTGCGGATAATGCCAAACGAGCCATGGCCTGGGCAATCATCAGTATAAGCTTGCGACGGAAGGGAGCAACTGCCGAATACGCACCAATCTTCTCCAGGACGTCGTACTTGTCGTCCTCAGGCATGGTTCCGGATAGATGTATATAGTTATCATGCAACGAAGGTAGAATTGCTGGCGGGTATGCTGCTGGTTAGTATTGCGGAGGGCGGGGGAAAAGAGATGTTGCAGGCGGCGTGGGTTGAGCAGAGTGAGGGCCGGCGCTCGGACCGAGTGTTTACTTACGGCGTCCGTGGCCCGTCGCCCGGGGCAACCACGGGGCGGCAAACGCAAAGAGCAAGAGCGCGAGGCTTATCGATAGCAGCCCCGCGCATAACTCCACTCCTCCGCCGCCACCACGGCTACTTTTCGCTGTGAGTGCGCGTCTAAGGTGTGAGCCCGGCGCACAACGAAAGCCGCTCCACTTCACCCTACCTCTAACTATCCCCATCCGGCCGCAATGGACGTCATGAAGAAGCACCAGATCGAGGCTGCCCTCGCGCAGGAAGCCCAGGCCGTCTCCGCGGGGAAGCTGAAGGAGGACAACCCGCTCGACATCACCGACAACTTCCGCGTCTTCTGCGAGGCCTGCCGGCGGGGCGACCTGAAGGAGTGCCAGGAGATGATCTCGGCCGGCGTCAACATCAACGCGCGGGACCGCTTCGACTACACGCCGCTCATTCTGGTAAGTGGAAGATCGGAGCCAGAGCTGTGCTTCGTCCCGCATCGCCACCCTTCTTGCCGCTCGCTGCTAACCATTGCTCTCCAAGGCTAGCCTCTGCGGGCACTACGAGGTAACCCAGCTGCTTCTTGAGAACGGCGCGCTCTGCGAACGCGATACCTTCCAGGGCGAGCGCTGTCTGTACAATGCGCTGAACGACCGCATCCGCAACCTCCTCCTCTCCTACGACTACGCAAAGTCGACCAACCCCCTACAGCCCCTAGCCGCGCACATCACCTCCTTGCTGGGACGGCCGAATACCACCGACATTACAATCACAGCATACGACGAGAGCTTCTGCCTGCACAAGTTCCTGCTTGCCGCGCGGTCACCCTACTTTGCGAAGAAGCTGGCTGCAACGCCCGCTACGACAGCATGGAAGTTGCCGCATAGCATACCTGCAGCGTCGCTGGAGGTAGCTTTGCAGTATCTATACTTCTCCGAGGTCTCGCTCAGGAGGATCACACATGGAATGAGCGATGAAGAAGAGCTCGTGGTGCTTGGCGGTATTGACAAGATCGGACGGCAACTGGAGATCGAAAGACTTTGCGAGGACATTACAGAGGTTTCGGATCGTCGTTTGCTACGCCAAAGACGCGGAGAGGAGCTGGAGCGGGGTCGGGATCAGCTGGAGGCGTGGTTCAAGGAGAACGTGGTGAGAAACAAGATGGTGGTAGACACAGACAAGGTCGAGAACATACAGTGGGATCGAAACAACTCCATTTTTGCAGACATACTTTTGCGAGCTGACGACGATGACGAAGACAGACATGATTCAAATCAGCCGGATGCGCCATCATCTAAGCCTTTGAACTCTTCCATGGAGCCTGTGGGCAAAACACTCGATCCTCTCAACAGCATACCTATCGGAGGCATCCCCATCGGACCTATAAAGTCTCGTTCACCTTCAGACCGCCGTACGCCTCGAAAGTCCACTCTCTATCCAGCACATCGAGCTATGCTATTACGATCCGAATACTTCCTTACCATGTTTAGTTCTTCCTTCCGAGAAGCGCAGAATACGCCGCATTTACAAATTGTCACATTGGACTGCACACCAGCCGTTTTAGAAACTATTTTGAGATTTTTATACACTGAACGAGCGGACTTTGGCTTAGACATTGCGATTGATGTCCTTTTCGCTGCCGATCAGCTATTCATTGAGAAGCTCAAACAACGCGCGGCGTTGATTATATCGACACTCGGAAATGGGTCGACATCCACAGTCGAATCCGAAAATCCACGTGGTGAGATCGACGTCGACGAAGCCGTCGATATTTACGAAATCATACGCGCCGGATGGGACACTAGAGTGCAGAGGCTTGAGGAGTTTGGGGCTCGCTATATTGCCTACAGACTAGAGCGCTTCATTGATGAGCCAGAGTTTGCCGAACTGGTCACGGATTCTGCCAAAAGAGTCAAGGCTCGACAGGAGACAGATACTGTCGAGCTGGTTGACGATATCCGGTACTATCTTTCCGAGCGATTTAGACTTCGATTCGAGGATAGCGGGCTAGATGAGATGATGGACGAGTCCATTCAACAAACCAGCGATGGCCTCACTGAAGCAATAGCCGACCTCGATATTTGCGACAAGGACTCGCAAATTCTCGAGGAGAACACAGTGCCTGATATCGACAGCCAACTCGCTGCTGGTGCCATCCGAACACTAGATGGTGAGATTGCAGGAGACGAGTTCGCACAGGATGCAATAAACTACCAGATTATGTTAGGGAAGATTGACAAGCTTCTTGAAAACCTAAACCTAGATGCCTAGAGTAGTTTTTTGTGGTAGAACAGATATGCACTGGATCGAATAGACTTGCATTGGCGGAGTCGAAGAAGCATCAAGCATCTGGAATCAACCTTTATGGCACGGTTCCGCTTACTAATGTATGCATTGGTTGGTGTGACGCCTCACCGTCAATTGTGGTATTGGTGAGACAACAGCCGATGGTGGATGAAGCTGTGAACCCCGCACTGACATCATCATGTGAAGGTAACCCCACCCCTACCTAATCAGTCTTCACCAAATAAGGATATGATTCCTAGTGGTAATTCAAAGGGCCGGAGGCAGCGATTCGCTTTAGATGCAGATTTTTAGTGTCACTGAATAGGGATATTACTCCTAGTGGCAAATCCTGCGAGAGGTGATAAATGCGGTGCCTGAGCTCACTTATACCTCTTCTCCGCTCCTATCAACTCTTTCCACAACGCTCTCGACTACAAGGCATTCGCCCGTCCTGCCACCAACTAACACAAACTCCAATTGGACTCTTGACTCGATCCCGAAAGCTTACAACCATGTCTACTAAGTCGACACAGTCTCAAGCCTGTGAGTAACCTACCATTAAGATATTACGCGTACCTGATCGCATTACAGGCTGCAACACCCCGGCTGTTGTGAGCAAGGGATACAAGGCCAAAGGCGACTACATTACCATCGATGGCTTGAAGACGTGTGCGTTTCAGTTCTCACTTCTCACCCAATCTTCAGTTCAGATTCCCGATAGCGCAAACACTCCATACTAACTGCCCCAGATGCCACCGGCCCCAAAGACGCCAAACGAGGCATCCTCGTCGTCTACGATATCTTCGGTTTCTTCGACCAGACCCTGCAAGGCGCCGACATCCTCGCCTACACGGACAGCGACAAGCCGTACCAAGTCTTCATGCCCGACTTCTTCGAAGGCGAGCCCGCAGACATCAGCTGGTACCCACCAGACAACGAAGAGAAGGGCAAGAAGCTCGGCGAGTTCTTCAAGACCAAGGCCGCGCCGCCAAAGACGCTGCCCAGGATTCCGAAGATCGTGAAGGAGTTGGGCGAGAGCAAGGGCATCGAGACGTGGGCAATCGTTGGGTTCTGCTGGGGTGGCAAGGTACGTTTTGTCGTGTAAAGAGTGGATGTGAGTTTTTGCTAACGCTGGACAGATCGTCAATCTATCCGCCATGGAGGGCACGCCCTTCAAGGCCGCGGCATCCTGCCATCCCGCTATGGTCGCCGGTGACGACGCGCCCGGTATCACGATCCCTTTCATCATGCTACCCTCGAAGGACGAGCCCAAGGAGGACATCGAGAAGTGGCAACAGGGCCTCAAGGTCCCCAACGTGGTTGAGTGGTTTCCAGACCAGGTCCACGGATTCATGGCTGCGCGGGGTGATCTCGAGGACGAGAAGGTCAAGAAGGAGTATGAGCGTGGATACAAGCTGGTGCTGGACTTCTTCCACAAGCATATGTGAGTGCTCCGCTCGCGGCTTTGGTGAATCAGGAGGGCTGAGTATGCCTACAGGGACTCGGGCTCTAAACTGTAGGTAGGTATGGCAATCAAACTAAAATCTAGGCATCTAGCTGGAGGATGGATAGGGAAATGTAATACTCATGCTCAGGTAGATCGACCTCTAGTGGTGATCGTCGTCAGCACAGAATCATGCGCACCATCCTATCTTACCCTCACTATCAATACAGCATTGCAGCACACATAATCCCATGCTTTTTCCTTCCTCGTCTATAAAAGCCCCTCAGTTCTTCCACACTCTCCCTCTCCACTCTACACCCATCCTCTCCTCAACGTCTAAAAAAAGCAGTCGAAGATACTAACGTTGTTCTTCGAGCAGTTGAGCCTTCTTTTCAATATAATTTTGGCAGAACAAGATCAATGTCTTTCGGAACAACAAATAAAAAGACCTGTATACCAATGAGGGATCTGTGCTATAAAATATTTCGTCCTGGGTTCATGGATCGCGTCTCTGCACTTCGTCGACGTCTATAAATGTTTACGGGTGTTTCGACAGTCGCATCTTTGCTGCGCAACTGAACGACATTGTCTCTGGGACTAAAAGTCTAGCCAGAAAGTGCCCATGGGGGACGCTGGAAGCTGGCGACTGAAAACGTGGTCGGCAACATGTTATGTTCGCCTGGCTCGGGGAAAAGAAACATAAAAGATGCGGGTTTCATTGCATTTTGGAGATGCACAAACAAAATGTGCATGTGTAGCAAGGCCTCACCAAACACTCCGAACTAAATAATCATATATGTTCCTTCTAGGAGCACCTTCAGCTGGTATGGAAACAAGCGAAAACAGAAACAGCAGCATGTCTGTTCCCCGCGGTCAAACAACTCAAAACCAGATCGTATGGAGCTCTGTTCGTTGGTTCGACTTCTAGGACTCGGTTTCGTATACAAACTACTTAGCGAGGGTTTGCATGCGCTCTCTACCCCCTGCATTTGAACAAACTTTACATCTGGACCAAAAGAAAGATCGTTCGCTAGGAATGGCTGGTCTTGGGGTCCGGTGGTTATAAAGCTTCCTAAGCCAGTCTTCATGTCTGGCTTGCGCAGAAAAAAGAAGTCCGCATACTCGGATATGTTGTGGAGACTTCGGGGTTTGTGGATGTATAAAGACTCCTCGTTCTGCCGACAATATACTCGGTACACACTCGGCCCTTTGTGGTTCCTACAAGTATCGGAGGAAGCAAGAGCATGAACCAAAACCAGTTCTGGAGATCGCATGACTGTCCTTGGGATTCTGCGACTGGAAAGAGCGAATTTGCTGGGAAAAACGGCAAAGGCCTATGTTCATGGCCTCGAGTGACGAGATTCCGCGTTCGTCATAGGAACATGCTGGATTTGTTGTGAGCTTAAGATGTTTATTGGGACGAAAAGATATAATCATCAGTGAGTGTTCTGAGATTCGACGACGAAAAATTCCGCTTTGGAAAAGTCGATGTCTGGTCTTCTCGGGAAATTGCAAATACAAGCATCCATGTCCGTGGAGTGACGAGATTCCGGGAGGTCTTTGGCATGTCATGGATTTAACTACTGGTTTGGCCTGTTGATTGGAAACGAATGCCACGAACATTTCTTTGGATGAGTGTCCTTGGAATGCGGCGGCTACGAAAGGTACCTGCAGGAACGAAAGTCATGTCGGCCTTGTGAGGAGGGGTGAACGATATTAAACAATCAAGCTATGGTCTTGGAGAACTAAAAGAGTAGCCCGCCGTGGCATGGCTCACAGTTTGGGTACGGGCCAGCGATGAAGAGGCTTTCTCCTGGTTTTGGCTATCGGCGCATGGCTGTTGTGGGAAAACTTAAGAGACTATGAGATTGTGTGGATTGGGGGTTACGTTTGTCTTGGTGGGAGCGGAGAGAATACCGACTGATCGAAAGGGTCCTGTGATACGCCGGGAAGAAAACAAGGGCCACTCAATTGCATGAGTGGGTTCTCTTAGTGTACGGGTTGAATCGGAAATGGAGGCGCTGTCTCTTTACTCACTTCTTTCACTTCGTACGGGCGGAGTTGCGCGCAATATACGACTCACGACCCCGGCCTACTTCTCGGGTATGTATTTCCTTCGTCATATCAACGGTGTCTCTCTACTACACACACTGCCTGCGCGCAGAACTAAAATGGGCGCGTGCTCTCTGTCATGTCTATCCGCGACTCTAAAAAAACGAGCTACGAAGTATCGATGTCTGCTTTGTGAAAACGAACCCTGCCAGCGATGATGATTCGGAGCAAACGAAACACTACATCGATAAATTCATGTGAAACTTGACGGTCTTCCTGAATTCGGGCGAGTTGGCTACCCATGGCACCGACACGCAGTATACAATCTATACATCTGGTTATAAAGTTCTCCGGAGGTATGATTTTCGTCTTCTCTACCGCACGACTTTTCCTTTACCGAAGTAATAAGAAGCGAATCAAACTAGTATGCCTACGCTCCAGATTTAGTACCCCATCAGATCATCTTGAGAACCTCGTTCGGAAACGAGTGTGATATCGACCTATGTTGTTGAAGCGATGGTGCCATCGCCCCTTGATTCTATGGGGATTTCTGCGGCCTGGGCGAGAACGAATATGGGAATAGGTTTTCGAATGTGGGATGTGGCTTGGGCGAGTCTCGACACACTAGAAGAAGATAGT
The DNA here is from genome assembly GCA_011032825.1 of Massariosphaeria phaeospora. Classification (NCBI taxonomy): domain Eukaryota; kingdom Fungi; phylum Ascomycota; class Dothideomycetes; order Pleosporales; genus Massariosphaeria; species Massariosphaeria phaeospora. The sequence goes on along the minus strand of JAADJZ010000008.1, from coordinate 726,394 downwards.
CTGAACACTCCATATGATAGAGTAGTTTTGACGTCGGTTGGTAATACTCGGCCAGCCTTCTCATGGACGATGTATTTTCGCCATGGAGCTTTCATGTCGTGCCTCGAGTCGGAGCATCCAAGAAACTCAAATCCATCTGGATGCATGGAACATCTCTCCGTCCGAAAGCCGTCGTCTTCGCACTCCGTTGTGTCCATCTTTCATCTTCTTTGCACGTCCCCTGTTCAGACTTTTAAAAGGCCGCGTGATCAGCGATATGGTGTTGTTCGGACTCGGATACTGGAGGAAGACACGCTGCTCGACGACGATGGAGATCGGGTGCGAAGGCTAGGGCCGAGCGTTCGAAATTTGTGTCGTCGTTCGACTTTTAGATCGGAATTCTAGAGGAGGTTTTAGTGGAAGAGAACGCATAGAGAGAGCAGAGAGGTATACAAGCATATGTTCCTACATCCTTAGGTTTTACTCCGCCTTCACTTCGTCTTCGATCCCATCCCTAAAACTATGTCCACGAACATCAGTGGGTTTTTCTGGACTCCCGGAGAAATCGCGTGTGATGTGTGCGGCACTCAAGAGAACGATGAGGTACGGAAGCTGGTGAAGGAAGCGAGCACAGCAAACAACCCCTTATCTCATCCTTTCACTCCCTTCTTCACATCACACTACAGCCGATCTGTTCTCTAAGAGTAATGATGGTACGATCCGCGACGCTTGCTCGGCTTTCTTCGACCAGAAGCCCCTGGAGCGGGATGGAAATAAGATAAAATGTGGCTATGTGTATGAGTTGCCACCAACTAGATGGCCATCGTCGCCATGGAGACCTGAGAGCATTTCGATCGAGATGGTGGGGTCGCTCTGCTCTGCGCCGCTCTTCTTATCAAGGACATGCATACCCGCTTCTTCTCCTTCTCTCTGGCTGTGACACCTTGTGCAAATTTCAGAGACATGGAAGGCACAAGTCCCTCGTGTCTTGGACTTGCCCATCTTCTCTCCTCACTCTGCAACCAAGCCGAGTAATTTACTCTCTAGGGCATGGGGTTCGCAACCCAATGTCCTTGTCCTGGCGTCCAGTCTGAAACAGCTGTGTATCTTTCATTACTGTGGAGATATAGGTATTTTGCTAGACGCAGCCATGCGTTAAGCTAGCTAGTCAAGCCGAAAGTAACAGTCGACATGGTCCCTTCGCAAGCATCGATATCAGCAATCGGGAAAAACCCTCAGAACGTACCATGACTGTAGTGCTGAGCCCACCATGGAGATGAGTCATGCACGCCACTCTTCTCCACCCCTTTCTCGCTCTTCAAACTTCAGCTCGTCTGTTACTTCCAGAAAATATTCTTATCAGGACGAACGTCTAGTGTCGGGGCACCCGGGCCACGACAAGGAGGCATTGTCTAGACTTCCCCATTATAGACAAGTTTTGAATTTCTCTAATCATGGAACGAACCAAAGAGAAGCAGCACAACAATGGTTCATCGGGATCTAGCATGGAGATCGCCATGTTAGTCGGAAACCAATGGGGAGCATAAGATTATAAGCTAGCATATCTTCGACGTCATGATCCTTGGTGAACATATTTGCGGTCAGAAGCCTGTAGAAGACGCAGTTATGTTGCGTTTCGTTGAACTCTTTACCCGGACACCTGGAGGTGGTTACAAGATTCGTACAGAAAGTAGAAATCTTGCAAGTAACGCTCTGGAGTGTTATGTTATATGCCGCTTTGCCTCCGGACGATATTACGGTACAGCGGTCTTGGAACGTCCTCTTGGTGTTATAATGCGCGATTTGAAAAGGCAATCTGCACATACAATGTTCTAAATCCAGAGTCGACTGCTATAGTAAACTTCACACCTAACTTTGGTGAAGGAGATTCAGAAGCATCGAAGCTCAAACTATCGTCTACTCCTAGCAATTGACGTTGGCCGGATGGGTTCGGTCAGCTCAGTGCTCCGCCGGCTAGTTGGTCCTCGCTCTCGGATGGTCCAAACCCCTCTAAATTCCTCCTCTTCCCACGCATATGATAGTCGTTCTGGGTACGTCCCATGTGGTTTGGTGATGGTACAATATCCTGGAAGGGCACAGGGGCGCATCAGCCTCTGCGCGGCGGCTTGGATTGAATAACTGAGCGGCGGAGAAAAGAAGTCCGTGATCTCCAAGCTAGGTGAAGTCGACACGACCGCACCACACATTGCATGCGTGTTCCGCCATTTATTTGACACGGAACCCAAGTTTGGGTCCATCTGAACGGCAGCTGCTGAAATCTCGCAGGTCTTAGCGATCTGGTCGGAGGCTACTTGTTGCTCCGATTGGCTATGTCGTCTTGGGGCCTGGGACTAGGTTCCTATTGGATGACTGTACATCTGAAGATGCTAGAGAAAGTCTTCGCAAAGCCCGAACTTGCTGCAGAGAGCTTTATTTGTTTTCAGCGTAAGCTGAGCAGGTATTTTGTTTTGTAGAGTCGCACTCTCAAAACTATACTTTATTAAGATAACTCCTAGGTATAAGACCTTCTTCTTGCTTCTTTTTCCTTCTTATCTCTTCACACACACACACCAAAAATCTCACACCATCATTATACCTGCCCCATCTCTCGGTCGCTATTGGGCACTGAGTAACCGAGGGAATCGAGATGGAGGGAGGGTGACATTCTCGCGTATTCTTTAGGCCTAGGTTCTGGGGTCGACGCCGTTAGCTGTGGGGGTTTTGAGACTAGAGCTCAGTTGGATACCTACTGCAGGGGCTTGACTCACTGGTAAAAAGTGTAAGAGACCGATCCACTTCTGAGTTTGGTGATTGGTCTGGCACGCATAATGATCCTTCCGTCGGATCTCCTCAACATGTGTACATGTTGCGAAATCCCCACTTCACCAGCCAGGACTGGTATGTTAGTCGTAGTTGATGGCTCCTCTAAAAGAAAAATACTCCACCACATCATCTCTATATCACAAAACCTCATCGGTTGTTTCCAATGCTTCGCAGCGGCATTGTTCAAAGTTGAAAAGCGAGCTGCTCTGCCATACGTGTGAACAGCAGCGAACCGTCTAAAGTTTCTAGACTCGCAACAATGACCTGCCAATCTGCAGTAGCCTCCATCGGCTCAGTAGAGGCTGCAGTAGCCGTGACGGTAGCGTGGATCGCCTGAGTTTTTCCGTCAGCTCACATTTTCTCGTACGGTACGGGATAAAGCTCGCTCACTTTCCGATCTGTCTAGGGGAATCGGGATATACGCTTTCTGAGATAGTGCGAGCATTGAGTAAGGACTCTCTTTTAGGCCCTTGATGCGCGTCTTGTTAGTCTAGCCTGTGCGCTGCCCAACTGACGATAGCCGAAAGTTAAAGTTCATGGTGGATTTCCACTTGGTTGATGGCTGTGGTACGCCGTAGTGAAGTCTGAAACGCTGTACTCTGTAAGCACTAGGAGATGCGCACCTCGGTAATCATGTAGATACATGGGGTCCGGGGAGGCCTAGGTAGCAATAGCGCTCGCTAGACGCGATCTAGATGAAGCAACAGATGCTATGTATCGCAAGAGCGTACCTACTCTACTGTACGAAGGCGTTCGAGGCTGTCTTCATGTCCATGTCCATGTCCTGAGCCTTGACCCTTCAGGCGCGGGTTTTGCGAAGCCCTAGTTATCGCCCGTCTCGCATCCCCAGTCTAGAAACACCTAGACAGCAGCCACAATCTCTCGTGGAGTGACCGAGCAGGCTCGTCTCCGCATGAAAGCATGCTGGGGCGAAGCTAGCTAGAGCGCGCAGAGTATAGACGGGAAGGGATGCGATTAGCCTCGCGCTTCAAGCTTCCTGAGAACCACTGTGGTTTTGCCACAGGATGCCCACCATCCCCAGAGCCTTACCCCTTTCTGCCCCCTGCTGCATCCCCACGGCCCATGGATCTTGTCTGTCGATAGCGCAACACAGTCCCATGGACCACGGTGCCGCCCGTGGGCATCAATTAAGCACCCTCCCATCTCTTTTTTGGGGACGGTCCTTCTCCAACCCCTCTGGAGATAAGAGCTCGGTACCCACCCACCCTGCAACGCCACGCCTCCCGCCACGAGGGCCGTCCCACGCTTGGACAACTTGCTGTATCCATCTGTCGCACGCCCTATATGTACCGCACGGGGGTCGTCTCGTCCACCGGCCTGTCGCGTGTCGCTCGGGTTGTCTTGATTTCCTGCCAGGTCTGTGCACCCTGACAACGACGATTAACCAAGAGTCCTCGCCGGCACCTGCATTACACGAACCATCCATCGATTCTCCCACCCGTACGAAGTCCCGGGCGTCTCCCGCCCTCTCTTTGCTTCCCCGGCGTTGTGGTTCAGCTGCCCAACATGGATCGGCGACATGGGGATCTGGATCCATCCAACGCCCCGACTCTGCACCTTATATCCTTGGCCAGCATGCAGGTAAGACTCCGCGTATCGCAAGAAACCTCAAACGCATGTCCCGATACTAACGTCTCCAAGGCTGTCGGAGTGTTGATGGCGGTACTCAGTATTGGGATCACCCTCGGGCGCCTCTTCCTCCGCTGGCGTGCTCTGAGACGCTTTTTACTAGACGACTACTTCAACGCCGCAGCAGCAATCCTAGTTCTTCCCTTCATGGTTGTTTCTCTGCTGTACCTGCCAATTGAATACAACATCCAACTTGTTTACCTGGGCCTGAGCGACAAACAGCCGACCTTGGAGGAGACAATTTGGGTGACCAAGTTGTCAGCAGTCGTCGTCCTACTCTTTTGGCTTATCATATATTTCGCCAAGGCCAGTTTCTTAGCCTTGTACTGGCAAATATTTGCTATCTCACCCCGCTTCCGAGTGCTGTGGTGGATAGTTGCTGTTTTTACAGCGCTCTGCTTTTTAGTAACGTGGATATCGAGCTTTTGGGCGTGTGGGCATCCCTCTAAGTACCTTGATTTTGGTAAGCTGTGGCGGCCCCTTCCAGAAATTATTCTAAGCTTTTCTTTGCTGACTTCCTTGTAGAAGCTTGTCAGCTGGTTGATCCAGTAATCCCGACTAGGCTCGTCATTATCTGGTGTTCATTACATGTCATATCGAGCATCATGTGTGAGTAAAAGTCTTCATTGGTAATGCCCCAGCACAACTACTTACAATAAACTTCTAGTAATGGTGCTACCTCTGTTAATGACCTCGCGTCTGCTCAAGCTGGGGTTCCGAGAAAAGGTCGCTCTCATCTTCGTCTTCGGGCTTGTTCTGATTGACGTCGCATTCGACGTGGTCCGTACAACGTACTCCCTCTCTCCAGATCTCTCAGTAGGCACGAACCTTTCAGTCCTCTGGACGTACATGGAACCGACTGTCGCTGTTATTGTATGTGCACTACCGCACTACAAGGCATTGATATCAAGGAAGAACGAGGAATCTCGGTCCAATACCACAGGATCTAACAACACGAGGACGAAAATAACACAACCAACAACCATTCCAACGGAGTTAGACAATGTTAGTGCTTACAGCCTTGACTCGCGAGGCCAAGTGTATCGCGTGGTGTGATGCGCCGCAGAACCTTTTGGAATGGTATCATGATTTTCAGTAACAGCTTTAGTAATATACAAATTTCCACTGCATACCGGCGCACATTGTCCTTTCCGATTGGTGGAACTCGTTGGTTAGACCTGGATCTTTGGTATTAACCGTCACAGTGAAGCCAATCTTGCTTAGGCTAATGGATACCTCCCGGAGTTATCTCAATCTGGCTTCACTTGGTTACTCGAACTCGAACTCGAACTCACACGCCAATCAAGGTGGCCTATGCGGAAAGATGTGCCATATGTTGCTTGCTCGATACACCTTGATGTTCGCGACTGTCTTTGTGTTTGCTGTGGAAAATGCTGTTGCGCGTATTGTCTGTGAGGGAACCTTCGACTCGATTCCGGCGATAACTTTCACGGCAGCCTTACACCCAGGATGGAATGCTGGCAACACCATGGATGCCATTCCGGACGAGACCGCGTGGGGAAACCCACCTCTGGTCAATTCAACATTTGCGCATGTAAAGAATGCTGGCTTCAACGGTGTTCGGCTACCGGGTATGTATGATGCCCAAGGCGCTTGATCAGTTCTAATCAAACACAGTAACCTGGACCCATCATATGACCGGCGAAACCCCCTGGACTGTCGACAATCAATGGTTACAACGGGTCTCTAACGTCGTCGACATGATAACTTCCAATGGTCTTTCCGTGGTTATTAACGCTCACCACGACTCGTGGGCTTCCTTCGACCTAGCATCCCCGAACGCGAACTACACGAGATACGAAGAGCAATTCTACCGTCTCTGGTACCAGGTTGGGGAAAATTTGGCCTGCAAATCTAGCATGGTCGCATTCGAGCCCTTGAATGAGCCATCTGGAAATACTAAGAAGCACGCCGAGGAACTCAACAAGTTGCACGCCATCTTCCTCCAAGCTATTAACGATGCTGGGGGCTTCAATTCGGATCGCGTCGTCGTCTTAGGCGGTCTCGGAGATAATGCAGTCAACTTGATACAATGGCTCGAGATACCCGAGAACATCACAAACCCATACGCGTTGACCTTCCACTACTATAGCCCCTGGGACTTCACCGCGTCGGCTTGGGGTAAAACAATCTGGGGTTCCGACGCAGACAAGGCTGCCTTAGAGGCGGATTTCGAAGCAGTCCGCGGTAACTCCTCCAGCAGTCCCATCATCGTAGGCGAGTTTGGCATGGAAGTGCGACCGTCAGAGCCTGGCGCGCGCTGGAAATGGTTCGATCATGTCGTTAGAACAGGGCACAAGAACATGTTTGCAATGATGCTTTGGGATACGAGCATCCATTTCGTTGCTGGCTCGCCGAATCCATGGGAAGACCCCACCGCGCTGGATATCCTGATGAACGCATCTCAGGGTGTTCCAAACACCCTCGCTGACAGCACTGAAGACGGCGCCGCGTCCGAACAATGGAGCTCTGCGACCATTTTCCATAGAGGCGGCGAACGCGGCGAGCCTGTCGCCGACCAAAGCCTCCCCTTCATCTGGAACGGGAACACACTGTTCTCCATTGAGTCGACTGTCGCCAACGCCCCTCGTCTATTAGTACTCGACGAAGACTACGTCCTCAACGACCCCAACATCACCTTCAAAGATCGCTACCTCTCCACCTTATTCCAGCAATTCGGTCCACCCGGTATCAAAGCGAATCTCACCCTGCATTTCTCGTCCGGCGCTGCACTCCAGCTTCCCGCCATACAATGGGACACACCGCAGGCCGGATTCACAGACTTCATCGTCACGCCCGAGAACGTAAAGACCGACTTACCAATTCCGTTCGAGTACAAAGGTCTTGACAAATTAGCGACGGTGAAGGCACGGCTGTATAATAGCACCTACCTCATTGACGAATGGACGCAGTGGCTCGGGCCGCTGCAGCAAGGACGTTTGGTGAGTATCTTCCTCACTCTCCACTCAAGTTCTTCAGAAGGTGGTACTGATCGATTATTGCAGACGTACCAGAGCCACTGGGACTTCAACGCTTCACATGTGATGGTCAAATCGTCGGTGTTACAGGCTGTGCTGGCTGCGCATGGGGCGGCGGTCTTGACTTTTGAGTTTTATCCGAGGATGAGGGCGAACTCGGTGAACTTCACGCTGGATGTCGAGAGGCCGCCGCCACCGCCGGCATTCCTGGCAGTCTGAATTTGGGAAAGTGCCGTTGTCGTTGTGAACTTTTGTATTGTGTGTTCTTTGTGTCGTCGAAAAGATGTTTGTATAGCAAGCAGTCTATACTTGGAGGCATTCTAGCAGCAAAACCACCGTGACAATAGCAATCAAACCCCCTTTAGCATATAATCCGATACTCTCCACACACCTACACCCACACCATATCTACACTCTTCCCACCTTCGCCCTCATCCTAGTTCCTAATTCCCCAATGTCCACCCCACCACCACCCGTCGACCCCTCCCGCATATACGTGCTCCTCCAAGCACGCACAATATACGAAAACTTCTACAAGCCGGACTGCGCCACAATTGCCACGAAGCACCACCCCCAAGCCCTAATTTCGTCCTTCGACCTATTCGCCGTGCAAGAGGCCATGCGCATTGAGAAGGCGAACATCACACATAAAGGGTGGACGAACAACGAGAGCCAGACGACGGCGGTGACAATGAGTAGGGCGGTGGATGCCGGGTGCGAAATCGTGCTGGCGCCGAAGGTGGTGCGGATGGATGAGGTGCGGATGAAGATCAGGTTGTGGATTCAGGAGGTGCCGGTTGTAAAGTGGCGGGCGGAATGACGTTGAAAAGATAAAAAAACTGGGGTAGGGGATTGTGCCTGGTGATTGTTTGTACGTGCGTAGGAAGTAGAGCGGCTTGTTCAGTCACGAGCGATTTGCCTAAGGTTGTCATAGGTACTAGGGCCAGAGAAATCACAAACTTCCCCAAACTCCACGTATATCTCCCTCAGCCCTGTTCTGTTCCATTCCCATCCATTCTTCCCAAATACTCTCTTCGATAACAGCCCTAACGTTGAACACGCACCCTCATCAACTCTGACTTATGGCTTCGCACTCCCTCCCAAAAACCATCCACGTAGTCGCTCACATTTGGGATATCGCCGACGTGGCACCTAAGCCGCAAATGGGTCTCCTATGCGCATGCAACACCGCTCACAACGCACACAATGTCGTCGCGGAGATAGTGCAAGAGAGGGGGTGGAGGATCCGGGAGGACGGGGTTCCTGTTCCCTCAAAGGGTACATTGGGCATGTTGAACGAGCGGATTGGGATTATCGAGCTGGAGCCGAGGTATCCTAAGAGTAGTATGAGCGAGTAGAAATAGGCCGTTGTACCGCTGGATGGAAAGTTGAGAACGGGTTGGAAAGCGGAGGATAGGGTGAGAATGTTGGACGTTAATGTGATGACTCCTACCTGTATCAGTCTCGAGACCCAACCCCCAGCGTGTGATATTCCCGTGATGCCCTCATCTTATTTGCCAGCAAGCAGATGCGCTAATATATAAAGCCTCTGCAGTTCCACTGACCGTGCTTGTAAGACCTAACTCGCGCCGTCTATTCTATCATGACGCTGACTTACCCCGTACTCCACTATAAGCGTGGCTACAACGCAGACACCAACGTATCAGAACTCACAGTCAACATCCTTAATATCTGCAACACGAAAGACGCAGCACTCCGTCTGATGCGAGCGGAATCAAGCAGCAGGCTTCTACGCAAACCCATCAACCCCACTTCGCGTAATCCGATCGAGGAAGTCCGTGGAACAATCTTGGGGTATCGATCCAAAGACCTCGATGCAGCGAGTTACGAGGTTGTTGCCGTGTATACTGGAGAGATTCGTCTGGGTGATGGTGGACCGGGGTCAGAGAGGGGTGGTGTTGGGGAGCGCAGAGTCAGGAATACTGTGAGGCAGATCCGGGAGCGCATCTTCGACAAGAGAGCAGAGCCATAATTCTGCGAGCATGACACAATGGATATTGAAATCAGCTTGAGAGGCGCCGTCGAGTAGGTATCCATATTCCACCGCTTGGTCTCGGGCATTGCCTGTACCAGCATACATTGTCCAGCCGCTTTGTGTCGCACCGTACAACTGATTGAGCCAATGATCTGGCAGTATCGTCCCGCTGTTCTCATCAGTATAACTCCGACACAGCCATGTAGTTTATGAAATGCCCTTATAGTGTAGAAAAATACCGGCTCGGTACACCCGCGATCGAGACGTAGAAGCTATGTGGCCGTGGGCGGGACTCGCGACAGCTCTAGGTGGTATGCGCGTTTATGACATACCGAGATTGGTATACGGATGCGCGTGGTGGTATAGCCGGAGCTTGAGATAGGTCAAATAGGTCAATGTGTACGCCGCAGGAGAGAGACGATACTACAGGGTGACGCCACTCCGCAGGTTTTCTGTTCCTCACCTGAATACCCCGGGTTCCTCGGGGTCTTACTGTGGTGATATTTCTCGAGATTGCGGCTCAGAACTGTCTGATGAAGATGTTGTGAGGGAGCGAGAAACAGGCCGAACGTATTGCAAAGGGGTCCGCCAAGACCGTCGACAATGCACCGATCTCCGCTCTCCGCTCTCGGTTACTTCCGACATCACCCACCACTTGTAATTCATATACCGGGTACTCGAACGAAATGTAGTCTCACCTATTAGACGTAGAATTTACCATTAGACTTGGACGGCGCACAATTATCGCAGCCACGAGCATCAATTCAACCTATAACCACCTAATATATCCACGTCTCTTCAAGAGCTCCTTCCAGCTGAGCATCCCCGTAAAAGTCCTTCTCAGCTTGGACATCCCTCGTCTAATCATGGTCGATATAGAAGGATGGAAGATATCTTCCGTTTCGGGCTCATTGTCCATCTAGTTCGCGCACATTCATTAGAGCGGATTCGGATACAAGTAGAACGACTACAATCGTCAAGTCGAAAGTAACAGAACACTTTACGGCGACGATGACGATGATTGAGGTGCTTGGGATTTGTTCTGCGCTACGGGTGGGTGTAGCTCGAGGGGAACTCGTAAGCACCATCACTGATCCGTCAATTATCCACGACAATTACAGGCCATTTAGTAACTACCACTGACATATGTGCACCTTGGTATCTATCCCATCTTCTAGGGCGACTCTCACTGCTATAGCCCCAGAGCTCACCGCTTTCTCTCCACGCTAATCTTGACCGCCTCTTGCTCTTCAGTGAAGTCTATATCTTCCCCCTCTACAGTAACCTTTCTTCCCTCTCGCTGCGACCCTACAATTCGATATCTATCCTCAGAATCAAACAATCACCCTCTCCTGTTTGCAGCAAGCTTCTCAAACATCTCCTCTTCGGTCTACCCTGACCGTCCACTCTATGAGTGAGATTGCGATTGCCGACATGATGTGGGACTCAGCAAGTAAGTCTCTGCCATACTTCCCGAGTGCGCATGCGAAGCCTTACATACCAGCTTTCTTGTGCCTCCTCGGAGTCCTCATCTCTACGGCCTCCGGTGTCACTATCCCGGATGGCATCACTATCGGCGATTTCAAGATCACGGCCGGTAATGTCAAGGACCATGATGTCGAGCATCACGATGCCAACAACGACGCGCATAAGGCCGGAAACGCGCCCATAACCAACAACCAGTCCAAGAGCACCGACCTCAAGACCAACAACCTCTGGGAGAACGGCATTGGCGGCTATGTTCAAAACAACTGTCCCTTTGACATCTGGGTTCGTTCCGCGAGCTGCGTGACCACTTCGGAAACTCCCCTGCAGGTTATCCCCGCCAACGGAGGCAAATACTGGAATCCTGTCCGAGCCCGCCCAGACGGCTGCGGCGTCGTCATGAAGCTCACTCGCGGCCCGCACTTCCATCCCGAATACCAAGTCGAATACGCCATCGATGCCATTCCGAAGCTGTGGTACAACCTTAGCATCGAGGACGGAAAGCCGTCCCAGGATGTCTCCAGGTTCATGGAGGCTGGCGACGGGTGCCCCAAAATCTGGTGTGCGCCAGGAGATGAGGGGAGGGGGTGCGAGTACCCTCACCAGACCGACTGCATGAGCGTGACGGATATCAAGTTCTATCTCTGCTAGGAGTAGCGCTTATGGGTGGATGGGGAGACTACTACCATATTCAGCGAAATAGGAGGATACCATGTGGCCGGATCGGCGTCTATGGTTGCTTGATGGTTGTCATAACAGCGTGCAGCTGGAGGTCATATAGGTTTCTATGTTAGGTTACTGAGTGCCAATATCATCAGAAATGATCTTACCCTTGATCAGTCACTTATACAGTTCCCCGTGGTTATGCATGATTAAGCGGGAACACATTCTAGTCGTGAGCATGTATAGGCTGTATGAGATGCTCGAATATTGTTTCACAGCATCTCAGCAATAGACTCCGTAAATTATCGAACTCTGCGCTACTACAGTTTGGCTGGCTGCTGCATTACCCTCAAATCGTCACGGCTCATCTCCGATAGACTCTTCTTCCCCAAATTTGCCAGTGAGTTATCCGTGTCGGCCAAAATACAGTCCAGTACATGCTTCACTCCCGCCTCACCACCCATTGCTAACCCATACACATACGGCCGGCCAATCAAGACAGCCTTCGCACCCAGAGCAATAGCCTTGAGCACGTCCGAGCCAGTCCGTATGCCGCTGTCAAACAGAAGCGTAAGCCTCGACTCTTTAACCTTCTCATCAGCGCCGATCTCAGCGAGCGCGTCAAGTGAGGAAATGGCGCCATTGAGCTGCCTACCGCCGTGGTTCGATACCACGATGCCGTCCATGTCGTGGCTGATTGCTCGGTGCGCGTCCTCCACCGTTTGAATGCCTTTGAGGACGATTGGCCCATCCCATAGTTTCCGCAGAATCTGGAGATCATCCCAATCGCGGTAGACGCCGGATGAGATAAGGTTTGTAAACAACATTGCTTTCTTCATGGCGGCAGCATTCCACATGACCTTTGCAGCGCCCGTAACACTCCCGGGTCGCTTCAGGATCTGCCAGATATCTCCCATCTTTTCGGTCACGCTTCTGGGGTCGTCGGCCTGCGATTTCTCGTACATTCGCTGGAAGACAGGGTCTGAGAAGCCTACCTGGCAGCCTTGACCGTAGACGAATGGGAGATAGGATTCGTCGAGGTCGTTGGGTCGCCAGCCGATCATGAAAGTGTCGAGCGTAACGACTAATACCTTGAACCCGTTTGCTTTTGCACGATTGAGTAGACTGGCAGTAAGTTCTTCCGCCTGCGGTTTTGGCCAGTAGAGTTGGAACCAACGATCGCCGTCGCCGTTTGCCTTGGCCACCTGCTCGATGGATCTCGTCGCCGCAGTCGAAAGGATCATCGGGACTTCGGTAGACGCGCATGCACGGGCAGTCGCTTCCTCAGCATCCGGGTGGGCGATTTCCTGAACGCCGATAGGCGCGACGAGCAATGGGCTCTTATATCGAGTACCGAAGAGCTCTACCGAAAGATCTCGTTGCGTGGCTTGGACAAGCATCCATGGCCGCAACCGGTACCGCTCAAAGGCGGAGATATTGGCGGAGTACGTTGATTCGTTGCTAGCGGATCCATAAATGTACAGGAAGTTTGGAAGTGGTATCGAGTTCTTCGCTTGAGCTTCCCACTGTGATGGTTTGGTGGAGAATTTGGGCGGTCGTAGGCTTGCATATATTTCGCGCTGGTAACCGACGACCGACTCCGGATCGGGCTCATAGAACTGTGTTTTCTTCGTGGACGAGCTGCTGTCTGCCATGGTGATGGAGTGTGGTGATAATGACAGGAGGTTGTTGGAAATGGATCCGGTATGGACTTGGACACACGAAAGCCTATATGCGTGCAGTAGCGCTGGTAATACACCCTTTGGCCCAGTTTGAGCGGTTTGACTGAATGCGCGGTTGTCAAGTCAATTATGCGAGTGATTCAGTCAGCCCGGGGTCTTCAGAGGAAGACGTGAAGTCGGGCTTCGGCGGGAAGAAAGATGCCGAGGCTCAACTATCATCCAGAAGTGGGAAGTGCTAGCCATTGCACCTCCACTTCTACGAGAATCCCCGCAGTTTATGTGTCATGCTGCCTTTCTTCTACTTTGCTGCAAAATTGTAACAGTAGCTAGAGAAGGGATATCCTGAGGTGGTCGTGGTCCTAAAGGAAATGCAGCCCATTTCCGGTTAGATCGTTAGATCGTGAACTCCTGGGGCACCGAGGCTTGTCTTAGAGACACACCGACTTTTCTGCTACAACACCGAGACCGTTTGCCATGCCCTCCTGCACACTCATACCACTCCATACCAGGTCCTTGGCACGATGCCCTTCCAAGTTGCGCCCTTTACCACCATAGCCCTCGTTATCGCCGTCGCCCTACTAGCTTTCCAATGGAACTCTTCGTCGCAATGCCCACGACCGAACCCGCCAGCGAGCTCCGAACCCCAGCATTCGGAGTACCTCGAATACGAATGTGCTGGGAAGCCCCACCAGTCGAGCTGGGGAAGTTGGTGGCATCCGCAGCGAACGTGGAGTCGTGTGGATCCTGGCTATACCCGCGGACAGGGAGCAGGCGCGGTAACAAATGATTGGAATATACTGTATCATCTCGGCGGCAACGGTCCCTGGGTCGAGAAAGTGATCGATGTAGTCGATGGGGGTATAGGAGTACCGGAAGGGTGTGAAGTCGAGCAGGTTCACATGGTGGGTCTTAATTGCTGGAGCTAGAACGGTCGCAGTACTGATGTGGATGGCTCCCTTGAAGATGTCTAGACATGCGGAAAGATATCCTACGAAGAGAGCTGGCAAAAGTAGGTGGCAATCTGCACTGTCTGAGCTCAAGGAGCTTACGGTGAGTCTTAGGGATGCAGACGCTTGTGGAAAAGATGAAGCAGAGCGGCATAGCGTTCAAGGGTGACCTAAGCTTCTTTGATACCTGGGAACTCTTCTGGTCAGGTAGGTTCATATCCCCCGTAGTGAAATTACACATCAAATCCTGACATTTGACTGTTTTCATCAATGTATTGCCCATTCCCAATTCCTGCGGTATATCTGTCAAACACCACGTCCCCCCAGCAAACCTATGACGATGTTAACTTCCCAAAGATGACGCTTTAATCGAGCAACTCACCTCCACGGGCCCTTTCTCCGGCGTCCTCGGAGCCTTCACGACTGGCGTCCGCCTCCGAACCCGCTACCATCATCTCCTCACGAAAGCCCTCTCCACTCGCAACCCCATCAAGTTCTGGGCCAGCGATTCCCAGCGCGTCATCGACACAGCTCGTTACTTCGGTGCTGGTTTCTTCGGCCTCGACTGGCAGAACAGAACAGCCTTGGAAGTTATATCCGAAAGCTCTGAACTGGGCGCTGATACCCTGACACCTGGAGACACATGTCTCGCCTATGTCGAAGACGAAGAAGAGGGCCATGATAAGGGATATAAGATGATGGGCCTGTATCGCGCTACGTACCTCGATGCTGTCCGACAACGCTTGCTAAAGCAAACGCCGGAAGTCGAGTTCACCCATGATGAGATCTATGCGATGCAAGAGATGTGCGGCTTTGAGACTACTGTGCGGGGACACAGCCGTTGGTGTGACGTGTTCACTCAAGATGAATTTCTGAGCTTCGAGTACGCGCGGGATTTGTTGCATTACTACCGAGCTGGCCCAGGAACGAAGTATGGGGCTGTCATGGGATGGCTGTGGTTGAATGCTACCACGAATCTCATGGTGGAAGGACCGCAGGCTGGGCCCTTGTTCTTCAGCTTGTAAGTTGTTGTACAGGGATTTGTACTAATGCTAACATAAGCAGCGTCCACGATGGCGATATCGCACCAATGATCACCGCCTTGGATATCATCAATGATGCTGAACACCTCCCTATCACGCATATCCCACACTCTCGCAAATGGCGGAAGTCGCAAGTTTCTCCGATGGGGGGCAGAATCATCTTCGAGCTTCTTAACTGTGTACTTGATGACCATCCAGCAAAGTATGTTAGGATCAACATCAACGATGGCATCACGGCGATCCCCGCATGTGACTCTGGTCCAGGGCAGAGTTGTCCGCTTGCGGATTTCGCAGCGCGCACAAAAAGGAAAGGCGAAGAAGTGGGCGAGTTTAAGGAGCAGTGTGGACTGAATGGAGATGCAGCTGATGAAATCACTTTTTTGCATCAGAGAGGAAATTGAACATCGACGTTGTACTACATATTTACAGTAGGTCCGCAGTGCCATATTTCGTTTCAAATGCGCACCTAGGTAAGCCTTCACCCCTACCTCTACAAGCCCTACATAGTCAATACCTAGTATATTAGATACAGCAGGGCTTTGTAAAGATAGAAGTACACTATCTACCAATTGCTAAAAACTCCTAGGCTGTCAAAAGGATTGCGAAGGCTTCTCAATGACAGTCACGAATTCTGCCAGGGAGGTGAGGCTGTAGAACTGAGTATATTTCTATCTATGTGCAGCAGGCAAGGACTGTTAAAGCAGCAAACAATAACGCCAATGGCTCTGCTCCTCCCATGCCAACATCGACTTTCGTTACTGAATATACCCCACGGTCAGAGAAGGCTGAGTTCTTGTTAGCTACCGTTTCAGATGAGCCTCGCGTTATACAATAAGAGCGAATAGCAAGTTTCCTCAGTGATCTTGGTGATAAAGTGTAAAATCATACCCAAAGGGTCATTTACTATCTAGGCAAAGTTTTAATCATCGGAAGGGGAGGGGCAAAAACAAAACAGAGAGATATGCATACCTATTGTAGGAGACATGGGCTGCTCATGTCGTGCTGGGTGATGATTAGTCGCAAGTGAAGACCCTTCACGTCAAAGCTTAGTCGGAACTATCGGTCGAGATCTATGTGCTAGATGATAGAGCGAAACGATAAAGAATCTAGAATGTATCAGCATCTTCTCAAGTAGACAATTGATGATTGGAAGGAAGTACTAAAGCGCTCAGAATATGTAAGAATTGAATATCACAGGCCTAACGCCGTTAACGAGGCCCCGGCGAGGGTCTCCGGCAGTAGGCTCAATCGCAAATTATTGCATCATCGGAAGGGAAAGACAGTAGAATAGCAGCACTCACCTATGAGTAGCTGGTGACGAGCCGAGTAACCTGTGCATGCATCAGTGTTCGGGAGGTAAGCTACAGCGCGGATGGTGATGCGAATAAGAACGCGACCCTGTCTTCCATTGCTGTTGTCGCAGGCGTCCCGGTGTTCGTGGGTGGAGAGGAAGGTTGATGAGGTGCGATGAGAAGAAAATCGCGAGAAGAAAATCGAAGTACTTAGCTCGCTTCGCTAAGGATCTTGGCACTGGCCCGTGCCGCACAAATGCAACTCCAATCGACGAAGACTTCCACAACCTATTTCGACAACAATAAACACCACCGACTCATTTCCGACTGGTAATTCGAGGACCTCCCCCTTTCCCCACGCATTTCTAACGCCAGACGTAGCATAAACTGAAGAAATGGGCGACATCGACATCACAACGAGCCAATGGCGGCTGGTCGAGGTTGGCCGTGTGGTCATCTTCAGCGGAGGCGAGTACAACGGACGGTTGGCTACCATCGTTGAGATCATCGACCACAAGCGCGTATGGATCCCTCGAACTTTCCAGCTTTCGAAGCCGCTCACAAGGTTAGGTGCTCGTTGATGGACCATCCGAGAAGGGAGCCGTTCCCCGACACTCAGCGCGCCTTTCCGACGTAGCACTCACTACAATCGTCATTCCCAAATTCGTGCGCGCCGCCGGCCGTGGCTACGTGAGGGATCAGTGGACGAAGGCCAAGGTTGACGAGAAGTTCGCCGAGAGCAGCTGGGCAAAGAAGAGCGTGCGGTTCCAGAAGCGAAAGCAGCTCAGCGACTTCGAGAGGTTCAAGGTCATGAAGCTGAGGAAGCAGGTGGGTACACTTTCTGGCGTTCTCTACGCCATACCTTGGCAGCGACTCAGACCAGGAACGGCTGTTGCATGAGGAGTATGCTGACTATACCTCAGGCACGTTTCGAGATCAGCAAGACACTTGCCAAAGCCCGCGCAAGCGCATAGAAAGTCTAAATGGTGATCGGAGAGCGGGGTTGGGGGAGGGATAATGCGCTCTGGCAGTGGAGGTCATGTGCATTTCACGAGCATTCCAAGATTCCGAAAGGCTGTCCACGGCATTCAAAATTCGAAGCCCTAAGTCTAGGTGCATATTTCAGTTTGGCATGGTGCAATTCGGATCGGACGGTTAACACGGCTCTCGTATGCAAAGGCATATAGCAAAGAGCCAATTCCACAAGTTCATGAACGCATATTAAAGGTGCATTAATTTATCGTTTGTGATTTTCGTTTCATTATATTCTGGGCTCGCGGGCGTCGAGTGAATGATACCTAGCTGGAGGTAGCTATTTATTCTGCGCTCTCGCTAATTGCGCACATGCTCGCTAAATTTGGGCAAGCCCTGCTGCACCCAACGGCACCAAAGTTGACCGCACCTCGAACACTCCACCACACACGACGAAATGGCCAACCCCCGCATTGAAGAACTCCCGGACGAGCCTGAGAAGAAGGCCGCTGAGGTCGAGGACGCAGAGTCCAGCTCCGAATCCGAGGCTGAAGAGGCTGAAGAGGCTGGCGAGGTTGGCGAGGTGGGCGAAGTGGGCGAGGCCGGCATCCCCGCAGGTGCCTCTGTCGCCGTCCACTCCCGCAACGAAAAGAAGGCTCGCAAGGCCATCGCCAAGCTTGGATTGAAGCACGTCGATGGCATTACACGCGTCACTCTCCGACGACCAAAAGGAGTAAGTGTCTTCCCATGTAATGAAGCAATGGGCACACGCAGCTACAGCCGCGGGAGCTCATCAACCCATCACCAGCTCAAGGGTATCTAACAATGACCTGCAGATTCTGTTCGTCATCAACCAGCCCGATGTCTACAAGTCGCCCTCGAGCAACACCTGGATGTAAGGTCATTGTAGCAAGCATACCGTTGGACGATATCATTGACAGACAAACAGCATCTTCGGCGAAGCTAAGATTGAGGACTTGAACTCGCAAGCCCAGGCCTCCGCCGCCCAGCAGCTCGCCAATGCTGAAGCCTCCGCCCACGACCACTCTGGCCATGACCACGACCACGATCACGGCAAGGGCAAGGCTGTCGAGGACAAGAAGGAGGAGGAGGAGGAAGATGATGACGAAGAGGTTGACGACTCCGGACTCGAGGCGAAGGACATTGAGCTTGTCATGCAACAGGCCAGCGTTTCAAGGAACAAGGCCGTCAAGGCGCTCAAGGAGAACGACAACGATATCGTCAATTCCATCATGGCTCTGAGTATATAGGTCAGCCCGCGTAGGCTTACCCTGAGGGACAAAAAAGTTCTGGACGGCTTCTTCTAAGCGTTTAGGAGTCGCAGGGACTTGTAATACCTGTACATGAGGCTTGAACAACGATTCCACAATATTGCTCGTCAGGCGCAGTTTACCCTTTGCATTCGGATGCATGTGAAAACCCTACACCCACAATTGGTTAACGAAGATCACGTTCACTGTCTCCGCATGCAAACCCACAATGTCACCAAAACTGACCATGCTCAAGACACCGCCAACCTCGAAACTGACCAAAACACCGATGTCAGGAGGCTGGCTATCTACTGTATTTACTAAAGACAACACATCACCCGAAGTACGAAAGTAAATCTGGGAGCTTTAGGATTGCCTTTTGATATGCATGTATCCTCGAGTATTACATAAGAAATGCCAAGTCTTTAGCCCAGGGCTGTCGCGGGCCGGAGGAACCTCTCATCTTCATCACAAAACTTTACCCACCCCAACCTGTCCCAATCCATCAGAATGGCCGTCGGAGTACGTTTATACCCTTTCCTCGCGTCCCTGGGAGCTCTGTAGACCTTAATTGTTGCGCCTACCGAGTCATTTTGGCCTCAATGGCTCCCCCGATGTTCAGATCTAGAAAACTAACGCACCCACGCACAACAGCGCAGCGCCGCCCTCAAGCTCGACTGGACCAAGCTCGGTACGCAGCTCGGTATCAAAGGCACCACGGCCTCCTCTCTTCAAGCCTTCAAGAAGCGCAACGACGATGCGCGCCGCAAAGTCACCGTTCTGTCCGACCAACCGCAAACCGTCGACTTCGCCCACTACCGATCAATCCTGAAGAACACGGCTATCGTCGACGAGATTGAGCGCAGCTTCACTCAGTACAAACCTCAGACGTACGATGTCAACAGGCAGATCAAGGCCATTGAGGCGTTCGAGGCGCAGGCTGTGAAGAGCGCGGAGGAGACCAAATCTGTTGTGGATCGGGAATTGGGCGATTTGCAGAAGACACTGAAGAACATTGAGGATGCCAGGCCTTTTGATCAGCTCACAGTTGTATGTGGACAAACGCTGGATTCGATGGTGATAGAGGATGCTAATACGTTTTGCAGGACGAGGTCGCCGCTGCCCAGCCAGACATCGACAAGCGCACCGAGCAGCTCGTGTCAAAGGGTCGATGGGCTGTTCCGGGCTACAAGGCAAGTTTTACGTTGGTTTGGGATGACGCGGATATAGCTAACACCTCTATAGGAGAAATTCGGAGACTTGTCTTTCCTATAAGCGTCTCTTTAATCTCACCAAATTGCCCTGGTCTGGGATGTGTACTACCTACGTATTGTGAATAGTTTAAAGGTCTCAATGCAATCATAGATTCAAAACTCTTTCTAGTTTCTAGCGGCCGGTTTGCATTTCCGTGGACGCTTATGTGGGTGCCAGATTGAACGCACAACTTTCACCAGCGATCTTCCTGATTGACATCAAAAGACTGCATGGCGAGTTCCAAAATGTTATATTATTCAACCCGTACGACTATCTCCATCGCTTCGTCTATTCACTCGATCTGACAATCCCCCTATGGCCGCTGGGCGAGATCTAGACAATGCCCGTACATACATGAGTACACAAGCGACCATGCTACGATGGATACCACGAAGGCTTATAACCGCTGTCCGAATCAGACGACTGACAATCCTGATGATGCGTTGCCGTATTGCTGATAGAACGCTGCGGACCATGCCCCCAGTATTGCGCATGATACCACTCCCTCCTTTCTTGGGTAGTGCTCAGTCTCGGTATCACCCCGTCTCCTTCCAGGATTGAAGTAGTCAGAGTGTGGCGGGAGTATCGATAGGGCGGCGCTCGAGTTCGAGGATATCTGCGTCCCCTGGGTGGGATCTCTTCGGCAGGAGCTTCGTCAGGAGCTTCGTCAGGAGCATACATCCGCGCCTTGCCTTTGTGTCCCGAGTCATTGAGGAGCCCTTCTATGCTGCATTCGTCCACGGTGCTTCGCATGGAGAGTTCGTCCCGTCGATCGTAAATGAAAGGACGAGAGGTGCGGTGGGCGAAGTGGTTGAGCCAGTTCTTTGGCTGATCGGTTCGGGGGTTGCGTTTCTCGGTGCGGGAGCGCCTCTAGCGGCTACGTCGCCAACGCTTGGGTATGTATTCCGTTTTGACTGCGGGCTCGGTCGGTCGGGGAAGTGGGCTTGTAGTGGTTGCTGGTGGCTCCAGGACATCTTCTGGCTTGCTTCTCAGCGGTTCCAAGGCGAGGCGAAGCCAGTTCTTTGGCTGTTTGGTTCGGGCGTTGCGTTTCTCGGTGCGGGAGCGCCCCTAGCGGCTACGGCGCCAACGCGTGGGTATGTATTCTGATTTGACTGCGAGCTCGATCAGTCGGGGAAGTGGGCTCGATGTGGTTGCTGGTGGCTCCAGGACACCTTCTGGCTTGCTTCTTAGCAGTTCCAAGGCGAGACGAGGCTTTGGTTCACTGCCTGGCTCAGTGGATACCAGCGGTTCCAAGGCTCTCTTCCGGTCAACGTCATTTCGTTTGATGCGAGTTCTTTTTTCCCCTTTGTCGTGCGCTCTAATGCCGTAAATCCCCGATACCCAATCCTTCCACGTCGTTGATAACTTGGTGACACTGGACCAGATCCGCCGGCAACGAAGCGGTAGCTGCATCTTCCGACTATCGGGTTTGGCAACCGGGGTCATGTTCTGTCCGTTTGGCATGGTAGGCGGCGTTGTTAACGATAGTTTTCGTCTAAGTGATAGTGAGATACGTTGATTGAGAGAGAACTCCAGATTACGGTGGCTGAACGATAAGTACCCAGGACGGGAGCTACATCGTTCCTACTGTGCTACGACGGCATCAGGGCGGGATCTCCTTCCCAGCCCAATCCCAACATTTGCCCCGTCCATCGAGTCCCACCTTCTTAACTACATTTACGAGCTGCTCAGCGACCCAATCCCCATCAAACAACTTCTCCTTCTTCACGCCGCCCCAGAACTCTTTGCTCAGGCCCGTCTTCACCGTCCCAGGATGCAAAGCGACAGCCACTGCATTATCTCCCGAAACCGCGCGCAGATGATTGTCGAACGTCTTGACGACCTGGTTGACGCCTGCCTTGGAGGCTCGGTAGCTGTACCAGCCACCGAGGCGGTTGTCGGATATGCTACCTACGCGTGCAGACATGACGGCGGTGGTAGACATAGATGGGAACCCCTTCATGGAATCGTCTTCCGGACTGCACTGTGAATTCTTCTTGGGCAGGAGAGGTGCGAAGTGTTTGAGCATCAGCATGGGCCCGAGGGTGTTTGTCCGGAACGTGAGGAGAGCGTCGTCGGCGTTTATCTGCGCAGGCGATTTCTCGGGGAAGAGCAGTCCTGGGACGATGAATGCGAGCTGGAGTTGGTGGGCGCGGGGCGGGAACATCTCCTGGCAGGTTGCAGCAGCATTGGCGATTGTGGATTCGTCTGTGTTCATGTCAGTAGTCTGTAATGTATCTACTCGGCGTAGACGACGGGACCATAAAAACATGCAGCTAGCAGACTTCATCGTAGTACCGTAGTATAAAACCAGCTTACCATCTAGCTGAGGCCTAACTCCAGAATTTTCCTAGTAAAAGGGTAGACTTACTCAGCACGTCTACTTCCAATATGGTCAGTCTTATCGCATCAACGTCTAGTCCTTCTAGCAAGCTGTGCTTCGTCTTTTCGAGGTCCTTGCGGGCTGTTGCCACGACCGGGGCACTCGTAGTTTGAAGCACTCTCCTGGCGAGCGCAAAGGCAATGCCTCTAGATGCGGGAGATATCAAAGCCCATGGTGCCATTGTTACTGACTAGCAGGGGCATCCAGAAGTAATAATAGTGCTTCTGCTTGCAAGGAATGTCTCGGGAAATTGGGAACGAAAGGTGTTGTTGAGATTATCCCATTCCGGAGTGCTGCAGCTACCAATCTGTGGTGTAGGCGATGCATACAAGTGCCACCGGTGCTTGACTGGACAAAGAGGACATGGCAAATTAGTCTCGGGGAATTTGTCTAGTTGATCTTGCACAGGTTGAGACGCGGGCGAGATCGATGATGGCTTCTTGTAGAAAATCGACTAGACTCGATGCAGCTAGCGGTGCACTCTTAGCGCGTCTTTCGGCTCAGGTCCAAGCTCTCTTGACTTCTCCTCACATCATAAAAACACGGACTTTATCATTAAAAACACGGACTTTATCATTAAAAACACGGACTTTATCATTGAAAACTTAACATCAACTAATTTTCTCGCGATGAGACTTATATGCTAGACATACCTGAACTACTAGTCTTTCTTTCTGAGACATTTAGAAGTTGTCGTAAACTCTTACTCTTAGAGCTCGTCGACTCGAGGTACTATGTATGATAGCTATTCGGACCGCATATATCAAGTCCATTCGTACACATCAGTCTAACACATCTCAGTTATAAGTGAATGAATTCTAGTTACATTTGATTTGAGGACATACCACCACACTCCAACCAGTGGATACTGGATCTACATCCATAGACACCAAGTCTCTACACGCGCCACCCAGGACGGGGCTCTGTTCTGGACTTGTTTACGGGCATCAATCGCCTGTCGTACATGACATGTAGCAGCTCTTTGTGGTCTTCCGGATCCTGTGGCAGTTCCCAGCCTACATCATCTAGGCAAGCGTCTAGAGCCAAATGCTCCACGAAGAGCAAAGCGTCATGGGCCGCATCTCGCAGCTTCTCGAAAGGGCCGTCGATTATGAACCACTCACGAGCGTTGAAGTCCGAGTAGTCGGAGGAATCGAAGTCTGCCACGTACCACCCATTGGCTTCGTCAAGCATCTTGGCAACTTCGGGACTGGGAGAGATGCCCAGTCCAGATGCCTCCGCTAGCACTTGCTTTACGTTGTAATCGTACACTGCGTGCAGTTCTACTCCACAGCGATTCAACTTGTAAGCGAAGTTGTCTAGGTACTCGGGAATGGTTACGCTACGCAACTCCACCTGCCGGTCTTCCAACATCTTGATGCTGGTCTCATCGAGACCCTCGCTCACGACCTGATCCCAGTTGTATGCTGGTTGATAGCCGGGCTGGATGAGCCGCTTGATCTGGGCTCCGCGTTCGCGATAGGAAGTCAGTACAGCCTCTATCTCGTCAAAGCGCTTCTTGAGAGGACATAGAGCTTTCACTTGTTGGCAAGTCAGGCCTTTATGTTGACGGATACAACTGCCTTCGACTGGGACGCGTTGGACAACATGCAAGCCGTTTAGACAGAAGGTAGGAGCACGCGTACCGGCGACCGGCGCCAAACGCTTGTGTGTCTCGCAGGCTTCGAGGAGTGTTTTGCGGACGTGGCCGCAGCCGTATTCGTTCAATTGGAGCTTGCACATTTTGGAATGGCAGGATATCCTAAAGACTGGCTTAATAAACTCTTCGGTTTTGACAGTTGGTGTTAGAAGTGATTCTGTTGTAGTTGTTCTGGTCGAGGCTGATCTCTGGTTGCTGGGTTGTTAGTGAGAAACTGAAACTGAGTACTATGTATCTGGTGGATCGTGTGCTGCTCATTGTGAGTGAACATTACAAAGTTTCCATCGGACGTTGTGTACGCATAATGTGAAGTGATAGATGGCTTAGGTTGAAAGCCACTTAGTTCCTCTGACATCCGTTACGGCATTGTGCACATACAGTGACTTACTGCATCCAGTCTCTCGGTCCGCAGCTCTAGCCCTACTATAAGCAAATCACTCTCGTCCTGAGACATGCATGTTCTCGAACCTGTCTCTGCCTACCTCTGTCTCAGTCCATCGACGCGGCTCCTGCTGCGCCTGGCGGCTCGGACGATGTTACACTGATGCACCTACAGATAGATCGTGGTCCTCAGACACAGTAGGTCTAGACTCCAGACCGAGGAACCAGACTCGGCAGGCTCTCAGCGCAGGTGAATTGAGATTTCATGCTTCCTTGCATGTATCCGATGGACATGGATAGTAGATAGCGATCAGTCCAGGTTAAGCCACCAGTGGGCTTGGATCCAAGGGGCAAGGACTTAGCAGACAGGAAGAAGCAAACTGCGGCACAGTGTCGATAAGCTGCCCTGATCTGGCGGGGTATAGGGCCCAAGTACGATGTCCATGTCAGGAGGCCGCCGATGGTGCTTTCTCTGGCAAGAAGGGAACTACCTTTCCGCGTGGCCCAGCACAAGTATGATGCTGGCTGTCAAGTTGTCATGTCTAATTGGAGCTTGAACCGTCGTCCAGATGACCAACAGACTGATATGGCATCGGTTGCGCGCAATCATGTCATGGTCGGATAGGGCACAGCCGGGGTTGCACCGTGTATAGATGCCGATGGAGCATAGGCGACTTCCTTCCGTGGTGGTGCGGGCGGTGGTGGTGTCGGGGGACACAGTCGGCTTGCGACCAGAGCGCTGGGCACCAGGGCACCAGGGCACCTGTGTGGCAGGACTCGAGCAGAGCGGGCGTGCAGACGACCCGCGACACAGCGCACAGCAAAGAAGGGCAGCCGACGGTGAAGGCTTCAAGGATCGAACTGGCCAGGTCGTGCCGCGCTGTCGGGCGCTCCAATGCATCAGATCTGCACCAATGCACCCCACGGGCAGCGGGCCCAGCTGGCCGTCTGGACTCTGGACTCTGATTGCCCGTGCCGTCTGGCCTCCAGGGCTGCACCGACTCCACTTTAGATACAACCTCTCGCCCACGCCCGGCTTCGGACGCAAACACGCTGGCTCTGGCTCGCGCTCCCAACACTCGCGTCCGTCCAGCCAGTCAACGCCCCCTGGGTGCCTTCGAGCTGGCGCCGACACCCCGCGCCCGCCGCAGTCGCCTCGATGGCCGCAACCATGGCCGTCCCCTCGCCCTCGCTCGTGCTGGACGCGCCCGGCCCCAGCAGCCCCAGCAGCCCCGCCCCGCCGGCCATCGTCAAGAAGACGGCCGCTGGCACTGGCAATGGCACTGGCCGTCCACCGCCGCCGCCGCCGCCGCCGCACCCCCGGGCGCCCGCCAGACCGGCCGACAGCAATGGCGCCACCAAGAGGAAGCAGTCGAAGAGCCGCAACGGTACGTCTCGTCTCGTCTGCAGTGCGCCGCTACACGCCCCAGACGGTCCACTGTCCACTCCGCAAGGCCTCTGCCTGCATATCTCCATGTCTCGCAGCTAACACGTCTTCCCAGGCTGCGTCACCTGCAAAGCGAAGCGGCTCAAGTGCGACGAGACGAAGCCGACCTGCCAGCAGTGCGCGCGCCGCAGCGTCGAGTGCGGCGGCTACAAGAAGGACTTCAAATGGCGGCCCTTTGAGGAGACCAGCTTCGGGGGCAAGCCGCCTACAAAGTCGCGGAAGGGTGGGTGCTACTCACAGCGCTCCCACGTCCCCCAGCTAACAGGCTACAGGTGCTTCTTCGCCCGCACTCACCCCACAGACTACGCCCCAGGACTCCGACGAGTCGCACCGCGCCGTGCTGAACAACCGTCTGCACCATGTCTACTTCGCTCCGCCGCCCTCGACCGGACCTGCCATGCACGGCCTGCCTCTACAGACCACCTTCATGGAACCCGCATACCCGCCCGCGGGGGACATGTTCGCCATGCCCCAGCCCTCGCCATACATGCTCGCGCCTCCGCCCATCTCCCCCGTGGACCGCTTCTCTGGGGGGTCCGGGGAAAGCTCAAGCACCATGTTCGAGGCAGAGAGCATAGACACGCGGCCTCCCAAGACCACTACACCCTCTAGTGTGTCGTCCGGCCAATCGCCTCGTCTGGTGGATCTCCTGATGCCAGGCACCGATCTGAACGTCCCGCCAGAAGAATACGTGCGTTTTCTTTCTCAGCACGAATCTTTCTACCAGTCCACCGGCCTTACTCCACCAGCCGACACCATGGACGAGGCCGATGTGGAGGAAATTCCCCGCGATCTGAACCTCGATCACGAAGCCTGGGTCCTGCGCTTACCTTCGCCGACTCCCTCTAGTTCATCCAGCTCTACTTCCGACTCCCGCGAAATCCCTATCCTCTACCAGCCCCAGTTATCCACTTCATCGCCAGAAATGCTCACGCGTCGCTTCGATCGAGACACGTGCGGCGTTCTCTCCTTGAAGGATGGGCCGACGGAAAACCCCTGGCGCACGCTCATCTGGCCGCTCGCAAGGGAGTGTCCGGCTCTCTTTCATGCGATTGCTTCAATGACCTCGTTCCACCACTCCAAGGACACACCTTCATTGCGCATACAAGGAATCGACCACATGCGAACGTCTGTTCATGCATTAGCCTCAAGTCTGGAGAAAATGCGCGTTGATGCAGCCATTTCCACTACGCTAGTCCTTGCATTCTCCGAATCATGGGACCAGCATATCAGCACGGGCATCAACCACATCAAAGGTGCCAAAATCTTGATTGACCGAGCGCTTGTGCAACATAATCAAAAGCCTGTGCTAGGCGACGAATTCAACCGACTCAAGTTCCTCTGTAATACGTGGCTGTACATGGATGTCATCGCACGACTCACGTCAGCTGATGACGATGAAACGAACGATTTTGATATTTTCCCTGACACCATGTACATAGATGGGCAGGTAGAGGATACCCAACTCGACCCGCTTATGGGATGCGCCGGCACTCTGTTTCCTATCATTGGTCGTGTGGCAAATCTGGTGAAGAAAGTGCGAAGAACAGATAGCAACGGGCCAACCATCATCTCGCAGGCAATGGAGCTCAAAGCGCAGCTAGAGGATTGGGTACCGCCCGCCTACATCGAAGACCCAGAGGACGAAACCACCAGTCCTCATGACTCCATCAGAACAGCCGCCGCCTACCAATATGCAACGCTTCTCTATCTCCACCAAGCCGTTCCTGAGATTCCCTCGCTAGCCTCCGCCGTTCTTGCGAAAAAGGTCCTCTGCGAGCTAGCTACTGTAGAGCCTCGCTCGCGCTCTACCATTGTTCACATTTATCCCCTCATGTCTGCAGGCTGCGAAGTCATGGAAGCTGAAGATCGCGAATGGGTGTGTAGTCGCTGGGAGCAAATGTCGTCGAGGATGAAGCTGGGACTTATTGACAAGTGCTTGGAGGTCACAAAAGAAGTGTGGTCTCGCCGCGATGCTTGGGCTTCAGAATGTCTTGCAAGAGATTACGACCAAGACGAATCTGCTCTATCAACTCCGTCACTCAAGCGCGACTTTGGTTCAATATCTGATGAATTCGACGCCGACGGTCTTTTCTGCTGGTTCGATAGTGGTAGTAAGCGTCGAGCGTTGAGTGGAGCCTCGTCACTCGACAGTCCTCGAGCAGCGCCAGTCCGGTTTGAGAGAAGCGAAGGCAAACGCCGGGCGGATTCCGCCATCGAAGCTTTGGAGCCGGAATACACCGTCAAGGGCCGTCTGCATTGGCTGGGCGTGATGAGTGATTGGAACTGGGAAGGTGAGTGTTTACCAAGACCTTTTTGGAAAACCGGCTAACAGTTGCAGTCCTACTCGGATGAAGCCCAACGCGCATACACGATTTGCATTTAATGTGTATTTTTAGCGACTACGGCACAATGCGTGAATATTCATAGCATCCCAAACACCGCCGGAAATGTTCCGCCGCTTGTAACCAACACAAACACCCCCTTACGACACGAGTCATAGGCTAGATTTTGATTCCGCTCTGAGCTAACTAATGTCTCCTATCATTTTCGACCTCCATGTTACTACCTCGGAGTCTATCTCTCCCCTTCCATTGGCGTCACACGCTACGCCACTAACGACATTGCACTTCACGTCACGCAGCTCGTTTCCTCTTTACGCATCCATTTATCAGTTCGTAGTTGGGCAGTCTCTTCAAAGAGCAAGGAGTAATCTCTCAGGCATATAAATACAACGGCTTATCGGTTGCACTAGGAAAAGGTTGGGGAGTACTTGGAGTCACTGTGGCTTACATTTCTGGGCCATTTACTTCCGCAAAATTATGGGATTCAGCGGAGTAATTGGGTATTGGGATTAAGGTTGGAACTCAATGTGTCGGGTTGAATTGGCGAAGCAGGTCGGGGATACGCGCGAGGTCATCGGCGATATGCGCGAGGTCATCGGGGATATGCGCGAGGTCATCGGGGATACGCGCAGGTCACAAACGCGGTTCTCCAGGTCACACAGTCCACTTGCGCGTCTGCTGGGGCCTTTTTCCTTTTTCCTCAACGGAACGCACGGATGGCGACACTGTACTGCTGGTGTTCTTTGGAGTATGACTGACCGTATCAGAGTGGGTAGTGGTAGGGGTCTGCCTGCTTTTACTCAGTCTTGATCTATCCAAACCCAAATGACCATTTTCTCGAATCTTCTAGCGGCACACCCGTGGTGCAACGTTGGCTTCCAGTAGTCATCCAAACGTGCGTGTGCTACGGCGTCTTGCTGCTGCGGGTTGGGCTGGGGTTGGCGGGGGCTAGCTAGGCTGGCTGTCAGCGTGTAACTGGGTTAGGGGTTTGGCGGTCGTAGGTGTGTTTTGTCGAGTCTGTGTGTGCGCTGTGTGGTACGTACGTTGATGTCGAAGGTTTGACAGTTGGACAGTTTTTGGCACGGGGGAATGTCCGGGTTGAGAGGACTCGCGTCGAGTGCGTCTTCGGTCCCTCGCATGCTCATTCTTCTCGAAGCCGTCATCACTCATCCGAGCTAAATCGCTCCTTCGTACATATACAGACATAGACTTCCCGACCTACCGTTGGGGTCGAACGTTCGATAGACGTTTGAACCCCGATCCCCATCAGATGCAGCGCCCCGCGTATGCACATAGCCGGCGCGTCCGCGTCCCACCGGATTTTGTTCTCGGAGCTTGAGCCACTCTGTCGAAGCGGAATTGCGGATCCATATCAAATATGTATGTACATGGCCGTTTTCTGCGCACTGGCCTGGGACGGGGCCGGGGTCAACGGACGGCGCACACATGAGCGGAATAATGCCGGTGCTATGTACGGCGGGCCTCGAGTCCTGCGTAACGGAACGGAATGGAGTGGAACGGGGGAGGGGGCTCTCAAGGCAAAGTCTGATATCCGGAACGGGGGAAAATGGTGATGTCCATACGAAATACAGCGTCCAGACCATCCTTTTTGCTGGGTTTGAGGCTGGAGACTTAGCTTGTATAGATAGGGAGGGAGCTGTGTATATATATATACATACATACATACATACAGAGATTGCCTGTGGATGGCAGATAGATCTCTGACGTTGCTCTGCTCAAACGAGACTCGTCTTGTCTACGAGCTCGCGAAACCTTTTCTCTGAGAGTTTGCTGGCGCGTTGGGGGGTTGGGTGCTTTGCTTGGGGCCAAGTTGAGTTGCTTAGGCTCGGAGAAGTTGCTTCCTTGGGAGGAAAGGAGGGGGGGCCAGCGGACGGATGGAGATGGGGTGACGAACTTCGGGAGAGAGTGATGGATGGGGAGCGTGTTTCGCGCGGCGGGGATAAGAGAGCGGGGATACTGCGCGGTGGGTGGATGGCTGTTGGGTTGGGCTAGGCTGGGCTGGATTGGATTGGATTGGGTTGGCTTGGGTTGGCTTGGAGTGGGCATGTGCGTCGAAATGGTCATTTCATGGTACACGTTTGATCCGTTGGGTGATCAATCTCGTGAGGGGAATTCGGCTCGACATGCTGCGGAGAGAGGGGGCATTGACCTGAGCTGGGCTGGGCTGGAGCGTTGTATTGCCGACGAAGTACTTTCCCGTCTTGGACATGGTATGGTATGGCTAGGGAAGGAAATAGAGGTGAAGATGACAACGGAGAAAGCAGAAACATCAGCATAGAGAGACGAGGACTTGCTTGGTAAGAGCCGCGTAGCCGGAAATCCATTCTCACATGC
This sequence comes from Massariosphaeria phaeospora, assembly GCA_011032825.1. Classification (NCBI taxonomy): domain Eukaryota; kingdom Fungi; phylum Ascomycota; class Dothideomycetes; order Pleosporales; genus Massariosphaeria; species Massariosphaeria phaeospora. The sequence goes on along the minus strand of JAADJZ010000008.1, from coordinate 695,767 downwards.
CAGCTTTCACTCGGGCTTTGCCGTCCGGTCGTTCGTTCTTCCTCCTCCTCCTCGAACCGGAAGAGTTCCAGAAAAAAATCGCGTCACCCGTACACCCCGGCAAGTCCCTAGACTGGACTCGAAACTCAGGACTCGAGACCTGCGATGCTCGGATTAGGCTACGTCAGATCAGATCAGATCAGATTATACTTGGTGCTCGTGTTCGTGTTCATGCTCGTGCTTATGCGTGACATCGTTGCTGCTATGCGCGACATTTTTTCGTTCGCATCCCGCTCGCTCGCTCGCCCAGAGCGGCATTGTATCTATCCGTGCTTTCGTGCTTTCGTGTGTTCGTACTCAGTGCTCCAACCCGGCACAAACAAACACAATGCCAACCCACAAAGCATCTATGCAAATACCAAATCGAGAATGCAGCTCGCGGCTGCAACGTTCCCAGATTATCTGCTGCTTGCTGTCTGTACTCGTGTGCTACTACTGGACATACGCGTCGGTTTGACACGATCTTAACGCAAGTCCGCCGCTTGCTCGCGTGCAACCTGCAGCTTTGTGGAAGTTTTCGCGAACGTACCCCCGATGGTACAGCTGAGCCTCTGGGACCCGAGGGGTTTACAAAGTATTTATTCCAAAGACATTTGTACGTATGTATGCAGATATGTGTGTATTGGGCAAGCAGCGCGTGGTGTGGTGCGATGTAATGTGATGTGGACAGGCCGGCGGAGAGGAGACGAGTTCACGCTTTTGTTAGGGAGGGAAACGGACCGGGTGCACTGGGAAGGAGGAGCAGCAAGTACAGGGGAAGCAAATCCTGTGAAAGGATTGTACCGTATGCGTATACCTTTTTCCGAATTCATCGTCCTTACTATGTATTCTTCAACTAGAGTTACTGAGTGTGCGCGAGCGAAGAGGTCGTCAAGCTTCAAGCAAAACCTCTAACCAACCCCGCACCCACCACATTCACCCCCCAAAACACCTCTCAACAACCTCGCCCTTCCCCCCAGCAAAAAAAACCCCCACACATCCCTCTCTCACACACCCCACACAAAAAGAATTCACAAAAAAGAAACACAACGCCCGATGTGGGATTCGAACCCACAGCCTTGAGATTAAAAGTCTCACGCGCTAGCCAATTGTGCCAACCGGGCTGGATGATTGATGTATGAGATTTTCCCAAGTCCGGAATAAATATACACTAGAAAGAAAAAAGACATGCGCAGTGATAGCGAAGAGGCTGGAGGGAAGACGCGGGAGGCTAACAAAGAAAAAAATCGGTGAGTCACTGAGTGCGTAGGCAATGCGCTAAATTTGTTTGCCGGGAAGCCGCGGGCGGGCGGGCGGGCGGAGCGGGGCGGCGGGGCGTGGCTTGGCGGAGGAAGTGGGGGTGGGGTGGACCACCTACTTATGGCGTAGATGGCCGAATTCAACTGATATGATATAATTCTTTTTTTACACTTGTACCTATACCAATAGCAGCTCATGAATCAATTCTCTCATATGCACACGAGGTACCGAGTTCTTCAAGAGAGCTAGAGTTCATCACGAATGAATCAACTACCATGGCAAGAAGCTACTAGAGTTGCAAGCAACCGCATATATTTACTACACATTCCCGAGTTGTTCAACTCGACATGCAAGATACCCTATATCGGTTCTAGATCACTCAACCCTATCCATATAAGAACACTACACCTAATCCTCCGTCATCCGCCCGGCCACCAGCGCAATCAACGCCGCACCAACACCGGACCCATCCTTCGCAATGCCAATCCTAATGCGCTTCTCGCCCTGTTCGCCAATCTCCTCGACTTCGCGAAGCGCCTGCCGAATATGCTCTTCAAAGTTAGGGTAGAATTCGACCAGAGACCCGTCAACACCAATATCAATGACATCCTCCTCGGCGACTTCGCCTCGTCCGCTCGAATCGACGGTGCCTCGGGGCGGGTCGACGCCTTCCTTATCCTCCGTGGTTGCTGTGCCGGATGCAGTCGCCGATCTCAGTCTACCAGTTTCAAGGACGATTGCGCCAATAGCAACGGCTGCAAGGCGCGCTGCACGGCGGCCGACAGCGAAAGCAATCTCCCGAACCGCTTCAGCATCTTCGGCACTCACGGCTGAGATGCCGTATTCTTTGTCAAGCGTCTGCCGTATCACTCTGTGTCCGTCGCTGTGATCGCCAGCGCAGATGCTCAGAAAGCTAGTGTCGATACCCCATTGCTTCCAAATTGGACTCCCCTCGTGGATTTGTGTAGTGCTGTGGACATCGTTCTGTGAGGAGTTCTCGTCCTTGAAAAGCGGAATGGCAGGGTCTTTCACGAGTCCTACGAGCGCAATACGAAGGAGCTCTCCTAGAAACATGCCTGAAACACGCTTCTCGAACATCTGAATACCCGGGTTCACCGACTTCGCATCTAGCTCGACATCATACGGTGTGTTCGGGAGTGTGCGGAGGGAATTGTCGAAAGAGCCCCATTCCGTATTCACAATCATCTCTCCAGTCGATTTGTCAAAGTCACCAGCGTCTTTGCTCTGCGTGAGCTTGGAGACTTTGTCTAGTTTCTCCACGTACGCGCCATTTGTCCCGGTTCCGAATATTGCGCCCAAAAGCGTGCCAGTCTTGCCAGGAGACGTGTACGATCGAGCCATCAAGGTCCCCACAGTATCATTGACCAAGGCGGCCACACGGACTGGGAGATGAAGCTCGTCAATCTCTTTCTGAAGCAGAGCGCAGACATCTTGGCCAATCGTTTCCTGGATGTCGAACCCCTTCGTCCAACGCATCAGCACTCCCTTGTTGATCCCGATTTGCTGTACCGGGAAGGAGAAGGTAAAGCCCAAGTCGAATATCTCTTCCTCCTTGATATTACCCTCTGTCTGCCGGCGTTTGATAGTCGCGGTATAGTGGTCTTCATGATGTGCCTTGAGGAAGTTCTCAATTTGCTTGGCGAGGAAGGAGAAGAGCTCTTTGGACGTCTTCGCGACCATGAGCTCGTGTGGGATGGCGACTTTGCTCTGGGTGAGGGAGAAGGTAGTATTGCCGTGGAGCTGGATCGAACAGACACGGAAGTTGGTGCCGCCTAGGTCAACAGCCATGTAAAGGCCCTGTCCAGCGTCAGACCGGACATTGCGGGTGGCATTGTAGGGTTGTGTGGGTGCCGTACCTTCTCAGTTCCATTGGGCACAGCAGTGACGTATGTGGGGATCTGGCTCAGTTCTGTTCCCTCTTTCTGCAATCCCTCATCTGAAATCGTCAGCGCCAATCTAGCAACATGCATGCCTCCAACATACCCATCTCCCGCACAAACTCCTTGACGGCCTTCCTGACATTTCCGGGGCCGAACTCGAACTCGGCGGCTACCCGCTTGGCTTGTTCTGCCAGATTCATGCTGCGTTCGGTGTTTGTGTAGAAGGTGCCGGCGAACGCGACGTGCTGGTCAGGTCTGGGACAGGTCGGCGGTTCGTGGAAAAGGACGGGATTCCGAAGCGTGAACTCAGGTGACGGCACGCGCCAATGCGGCTTTGATGAAAAGTACTGCCGGAGTTCGTGAGGGAGGCGGGGTGCTAGCAGCTGGAAAGCAAGCACAAGTAGAAGGACGGCGATGCTGATGGCGTGGTGGAGTGAGAGGGAAAAGCTTGCCGTGTCACGACTGCGTGAGGTAGAGCGCAATGGAACGGTCACGCGAGGGGAACTAGGAGCAGAGTTGGCTTTGGCTAGAGCGGCAGTGCTGCCCTCCCGCCAACTGCTCGCCGGTTGGGAGCTCAGCGTGGTGGTTGGAGAGGCGTCGGCGCCCGTTTTGGCAGGCGGGGTCGGGCTGGCCGGGATGTGGGCGGGGCCGAGGTACGCAAGTACACAGCACGATACGATCTCTTGTTGAACCAGACAAGACAGAGCGACGGCGCGTTGGGTGTCAAATCAGCTGGGACATTGCAATCGGGATGCGCGCATTGGTCTTCCGGCGACACCGTGTTGGGTTCCCGCTGCGTGACCTCTAGCGTCACCAGACGGGCGGGCAATTGAAACAAAAGCCGCGGCCAAACTGCCCCCAGAAATCGTGGCTGATCGAGACAACGTACCTAACCCTCTTGACAGTGTAAGAATCTATCCTAGCAATAGCCAAGTCGACTTTCGTATCTACCATCTATACAATACTACCGGCACTGCGTCGTGAACGACGTCAGCGGCTGAGGTTCCCCACAGTCTACACAGTCTACCCCTGTAGCGCGGTTCCTAGCTGTCATACCGCCCGAAGAATCCGTTATTACTTGCGGACCTCTTGACTATTAATAGAGAAGATTCTAGCAACACTTACTTCGGGTAGCTTTAGCAACGAAACAGTAACATCTTCATACTGGGTTAGAATATGCTATCAGTATCTAGACAATGGCTACCTTTAAAGGGCTACCAAAGGTCATGCATATTCACAATAAACATTCACACTCGATCTGTACATCCAAAGGAACGTCTCTTTTGCCGCCGCACCAAGCTATATATGTTCTGCTACAGGAATCCGCCTCTCCGCCCCTGATGCTTCCACTCTGCTCTCGACCTGCCTCGCTCGAAAGACCAGAGTTTGTCGCCGCTCGCCAATAAATAGTGCACTGCCAGTTCAAAATCAACACACACTGTGAATAGCTTCCATGGCAAGATGCCAACCAAAGAACATGTGCATGTATCGAAAACCGGGACAGGAACAAGACCCAAACCCACCATGCGGCCCATGCAAGGAATTAACGGGGCGCCAGTCTGATGGAACGAGACGTCGCCGTGAGAACGTCTACACTATGTACGATTAAGACAATTAAAAAACTTGAAGGAGACGACCTTGCGCTAAGATCGGTCTGTATACGTGCAATGTGTCCTCCCTGAAACCCCCTCTAATGTTCGTCATTAATTACTCGCCATAAGAGCCCCTGAAGTAGCTTCTGACAGTTCATGAAAGCCCCTCGATCCCGCGGCCGTCGAGCTGTAATAAAGTCCAGTGCGTAATCGTATTCCAGAAGAGAAGATGAGTAGGAGAGCCAAGGATGGATGGACGGCTGCCGTCAACAGCAGATCAAGAACTCGAGACGAAATGCAAACTCCCAACATACTCCAAGTCGAATGCCGCAGATGCGATATAAAACAGATCTCCTCTTTTACCGAACGCCGAGTGGAGGACGGGGTCCTAGGCTGCTCTGGCTGCTATGCGCAGAGTTCTCCGAATCTAGTTGAAGCTTATCGCTGCCATCACTAGCGCTGGCAGATCCGGTTAGGGAGCGTACTTCGGGACGAGACTTGGGCGGGTAAAGAGTGCTCACCCCAGCGTATTGCTCAACTTGTTGCGGCGCTATTGCGTTTCCATGTCCAGGCGGATGACGTGGAACAGGCTGTCTCATACCAGGCGGCGACGGGCGTCCTCCGTTAGGCTGCATCCCATTGGGAGCATATCCGTTCGGCGGAGATGGTCGGCCCACCGGACGCGGGCCAGGACTGAGGGGATTGCCAGGCGACTGGCTTGTTCGTCGGTTCGTTGGCGGGTTCAGTGGCGGGTAGGCGCTGTAGCTGCCGCCTTGCTGAAGCTCATCTAGACGAGCGGCGGTCAGTGAATTCGCTCTCGACTGCGCTCCCATCGTCCCCCGGTCAACGTCGCCGTAGCGATTCGACGAGTACGCCATCAAAGGGTTGTTCATGAGAGAATCGTGGAGACCAGGAACATCCTGCATCATCCTCGCGCTGGTCCGGTTCTTATTCATCCCAGGGCGGGCAAAGGGATTCCTTGATCGCCCCTGTTGGGGACCACCATTGCCTCCCATGCCTCCCATTTCAGGGTTCTTGCGAATTTGGCTGGCACTGGGTATTTTGCGATTGCGGCGCGAGGTCACGCTCATCATATCAAAATTGTCGGGATCGACCAACGGCGCAGGGGCGCGCGCGGCCATGGGATCAAAAAAGTCGTCCTCATCGTCATCGTCGTCAAAACCACCGACGTGCGAAGCAGGCGCACGGGGCGGAGGAGGACGCTGGCCTCGCCGCATATTGAGCTCCTGTTCCCTGATATGCAACTCCTTTTGGCGGAGCATGAGCTCCCTTTCACGCAGAGCGAGGTCGTTGGGAGAAGCACCTCCAGCGTCATAGCCCCCAGGAGCGCCCCCTTCATCAACCAGGTTGTCATATAGCATCAAATGGCTAAACTCTTCGAGGTTGTTATCGTCAAAGGAAGGCCGTCGGCCATTAGGACCGTTGTTCATTGCTCTGGGGGGGTAACCTCCGTTCATTTGACCTGGAGGTGGTCCTCGCCGTATCATTGGCGGAGCACCATTCATAGACGGTGCCCTGCTACCTGCACGCGGTCCACCCTTCATGGGACCGTTTCCGTTCATCATAGGCCCACCGGGTACTCCCGGTCGAGGTAAGGGAGCCGAAGACATTCGCGGCGGAGGTGGTGGTAGATGTGCTCCGTTTGTAGGAACCGGTGTCGACGCAGCGGTGGGACGAGTCCGGTTGACAATGTTTATGTGATGTAGGGTAGCGTAGAGGGTCTCGATGCGAGGTAAAGGAACGTTGGCGTCCTGTGCAAGTTTCAGGGGCGACCCCAGGTAAGTCTCAATTTCCATAGGACGCTTTGCTTCGAAATCCATCCACATGGTACTATTGTTCGCTTGCGGCTGTATCATCTGATTGAAAGTGGTTTCCCGGAAGTTGGCGGGAAACACGCAGTCTTGTGCTGTGGCGAGGGCAAGCAACTCATCGAGTACGCCTGTTACCAAGGCTCGGACACCTACCTTCTCAACCAACTCAGCATGGTTGGGTGTTTCAAAAAGAACACTGGCAGGTTGGAAAGCGATTGGACTGGGGGATGTTAGCAGACTAGCCTGGAGATGCTGCATAGAAGGATGACGTACCCGATCATCCTCTCGTACTGCTGTTGGCGGATGTTAAGCGACACTCTGCAATCGACTTGCCCCGAGCTCAGCGTCATGGAAAGCGCTTCCGCCATGTCCGACTGTATTTGCGCCGGAATAGATGGGTTCTTGTTGGCCGGGCCCACCCAGATGTCTGTTGCACCCTTATGTTCAAACTCGCTCGCGCCGAGCTGTGCTATCTCGGCCCCCGAGACTAATGACAATACCACGTTTGTTGGAAATCGCTGCTCCAGATATGATTCAACCCCAAGACTGTGTGTGGTGTTCATAAGGATGCAGGTGTGTTGGGGCGAGACAACGGATTCGATTATGTTGGCGATATCGTATACATCAGGCAAGGCTTTGACGCAGAGCAGGACATAGTCGAATGGCTGTTTGGAAGAATGTGCCGCGTCTTCCGGTGTGCGGACAACTGGGCAAAACGTTAGCTGGTGTCTCAGTAAAGGGTTTCTCAATGCGTACCTGAGTATGGTTTAAAGCGCTCATTGCCATAGAGGGCGGACCTAGCTGGGTGTTAGTGATGTGATCGACGCAATCGAACACAACCGGCTTACTTGAAGGAAATCCCGTATTGAGCGACGCTATCAAATCCCGACTTCCACACAAGGGTGACGTCGCAGGCGTTGGTCGCTTGGAGCCGCCATGAGAGAAAGGCTGAAACGGCATTGCCGCCGACTGCACAGCATGGTTAGCATGTTTACTGAAGCGGCACAGAATGGAGACGACGAAGTGAAATATAGGACTGAGGTCGAGCTGGAGCTCGCTGTCCCTAGAAGCGGGACGGATGCGAGAGCGACCCATCGATAACGAGCTGTCGTGTGGTAGTAGATGCTGGGAATGACGCACCTGACAAAATTCGAAGTCTGGGAACAGCGGGAGCCATGGCGGAGGATGCTCGGCGGTGCTGTTGACGGGCAGACACAGAAAGGGCCGGGGTTGGTGAGAGCCAAAAGTTGGCGTTCGACGAGGCCGCGTAGCCAGTGCCAGTGAGCGCGGAGGGTTCGGCACCGACAGCAGCAGCAGCAGGCAGGTAATTATTGATTAAGATAGGGTCGGGAATGAGTGTACAGCGGGCGAGCGACGGTTCAGCGGGTCGGCATGAGACAGGCGATAAAAGAGAGGCGTGGGTGGGAGAGGAGGGCCAGAAAGTTGAGTCTCAACGGTCGCGAGAAAAGCTGTGGTGGAAAGCGGGAACTGCCACTCTTTTCGCAAGGCGCGACGAATGGGGGCGCGCCGGGCTAAGGAAAGCGCAATCGGGCACAGTCGACGGTGCCACAAGTTGCCGGTGCTACAAGACAATCTGAGATCAAAGCGAGCGGACACGCTGGACAGCGAGCGGAGCAGGAGGCGGGCGACGACGGGTGAGGAGGCAGCAGGAGGGAGAGAGAGGGCGCGAGAGGGAGAGCGAGCGAGCGAGAGTGAGTGAATGTGCGTGCAGTGCAGATGGGCCGGCTGGCGGGACAGCGGAGAGAGACAGGCACCGAGGGGGGTTGATGCGCCTGCTATCTTAAAGCTTGATGTGCCACTTTCACTCTGGCGCGCTGGGTTCTGGAGCCACGGCCGCCTCGCTAGGCCGCCGCCGCATCAGGCCGTGGATGGGCGCGCGGCGCATCGACGGTCGTGCTCGCGCCGCCGCCGCCAGGGCAATGATGGGATGCTCCTTATGCTCCTTATTCCTGCTGCGATGGTGCAGCGCGGGTGGCAAATGCAGCAGCCCGGCTCGGTTTGCTGCTCTCCAGCGCTGCCATGTCTTCGCGCGACTGCACTGCACGAGGGCCGCTGCCTCCGGTCCACGTCCTGCCAACGCGGCACCTGCGGATACGATATCTATCACTCCCTCCGCTGGCCGCAGCCAGGCTGCTTTTTCGCTGCGCCGGCTGCCAGCCAGCCTGCCAGCCTGCCACCGCGAAGAGCAATTCGCTAGACGCCTGCACCCTGCTGCCGAGTGCGCGGCCTGCGCGCCCGCCACGTCCTTTCTCACCGACTCGCACGCCCTGAGGTCGGTGATCTGATCGGCGCGGCGGAGGGGCGCGTCGTCGAGCGACATGTCGCGACATGTCGCGCCACCGCAGTCCACCGCAGTTCATGACTCCCGCCGGTGCGTCTGCCTCTTCCGCTGCCCCCCGAGCACATACTTGAGTCTTGTATACCGCCGTCACTCTCGTGAAGTTCCAGCAGGAGCAGGAGCGCCTCCGCCCCCTTTCCCGCGGCACCGCGCGTATCACTGCCCCCAACACAACCCGCGGCCAATGGTGCAGGCAACGGCTGTGCAGTTGATCCTGACGTCGGCCGTTCCCTCTCGTCTGCACGGGCTGCGCGTGTGGGCCTGCGCCAAGGCAGTGGTGCTGGCAAGCTCACGCCAGTTCATCATTCCTTGGAAGGTTGTCGCCGGCCCGTGCGCTTGCAATGTCCGCAGCCCTAGTCGGACCGCACACAGCCTGGGCCTGGCGATGCTTCTTGCTACGGGATGACGTCGTCTCCTCCGTCCCTCCTCCGGCAGAGCCTGAACGTCGCTTTCGTCGTTGAGCCCATTCCTCTCACCCAGCCCCCGATGCTGCCTGCCCAACGGCTGTCACGTTTGATCCGCGCTGGCAACATCCACCACCCGGCCTACATACACAGGCCCCCTCTGTAGTGGGAGGCGCTATTGTCTACCACCGGTGGCATTGGCGTCTCGGAGCTGCAAACCGGCGAATTGTGCACATGGAGGCTGGCGTAGTCGCCAGAACCTACCGCAAGAGGCGGCGCACCGACTGCACGCTCGTCCTGCTCGTTCCCGTTCGCCGGAAACGAGAAACATCGGGTTCTTCCTCAAGGTACTCCGTACACGCACAACAGAAGGTACAGCACCAAGGTTTGGGGTTGACGGAACCTGTCAGCCAACTCAATGACAATAGCACTGGTACTCCGTATATCAACGTCGCCTCGACTTGGACCTTTCCAGTCGGCTGCAGTTGACCAGATCATCTCCTATATGCGCGCTCTGCAGCGCTCTTCCTGTTTGCATGAAGCGGTGCTTCCGAGGTGGGAACCTTGCCAAGACATGTACTTTGCCTGTCAAGTCAGCAAGCCCGCTTCCGCTCAACAGTTCCCAACCACATGGATGCACGATTTCTGTTTCAGCATGTTGGACTTGTGTGATCATCCCTCAAGCGAGCACTGCCTCTGGGACTCGACAGCTGGGGGCGGATCGAGATCACGGATTATCTCCATTAGTCTTTGCCCCGCAACCCCTCTTCGCCACTCCTAAAATACTGTGAGCTTCGGCTGCTATCCGAGGCGGCGATGGAACCTCTACGTAGACGGTGAAATGACAAGACAAGATCAACTGCGAGTTTTTACTACCTATTGTACGGCTTTCGCTTCAGATATGACTCTCCGCTAGACTACCCCAACTGATCTTGACCAGGGTCTCATCTGACTTGTGAGGATGGGTACGTTTCGGGAAACACCTCCTCTCAACCCTTAATTCGACAACCACCCGTGGCGGTTGTATTCGCATCTCCGACCGATGAGAGCCGCATCTCATCAGTATACCCAGTCAGATTGCGCCCAGATGGTTGCAGAAGCGTTCTCCAGACCACTATCATACTCCGTAATTCAATCAGTTATAGCGGCCCAGGAACTTATTTCGCCTGCAAGCAGAACTTGGGCCGCCGGGTGCACAACCGGATCGTCATTACGCATCGTGATAGGCCGTCGATTGGAAGATAAACAGGGCATTTTAAATTTGCCATGGTTGATCTTCACCAGGGGCAGGTCGAAAAGGCACAGGGTTCTCTAAAATAGAAGCACCGGCGACCCCAATACCGAAAAGGCGAGGCCAATAAAGGTTTTCGCCACGTCCAAATGCCAAACTCCTGCTTCCAGAAAGGGATCATCACCTTGAACTGACAATCCCAAAGTCAATTGACGCCGACATGCTCCTATGTCGTTCAAGAATTACCACAACGGACGTGTGTCGTCCTCCCATAGGCCTCAAGACCCACAGCCCACGACGCCTTCCCGAGTCTTTAACCGAATTCGCGCTTCCGCCCTCTTTCGTCCTGCCTCCTCAGCCTCGCTGGCGCCAAAGCCGTTCTCCATCGCTCATGTCACATGGAAGGGATCCCCTTCAGGAGTAGCGAAGCCACACCATGCCCGTTCCTGAAGTGTGTGGCGTTTGCCAGCCGCGGACGGGCCGCATTCACGAGTCATCCTCATCTGAAATATTGCCGGCATCGCGAGTGGCTGCCGAAGCTTGGTCGGAGGCCCAACAACAGGGCTTGGGACTCGTGCGTGGTCGTCGCGCGGCGCGCCTGCCTGTCAGCCTTCACGTCGGTCGTCCGTCCGTCCGTGCATCAGTGATCAACGATTGCGCATTGATGCCATGTGTTACGGAGCACTCGACCAAAGTTTCTACCTACACTCGCTGCACTCCTTTTTTTTCCTGAGGCCTTGGTCTCACCAGCATGCACGCATATGTCCATGTATCTGCTGTGTGCTCCGAACCGGTCAGTTCAGTCAGGTACAATGATGCATATCCAAAATGCGTGTCAGACGCATCCCACCGGGGCACTCTTCAAACTCCCACCCCATGTACCTTGAACCCTTCCATTCAACCAGTCAGCCGTCAAAACCCGCCGTTTCGCCCATCCCCCGCGCCTCTCCTGCCCCAGTAGCCGCTCACCGGGTAAAAAGACACATCCACGATCCATATAAACAAGTTCTCATAAAACAAACCCCCAAGACTACGAACCGTGTTCCGTATATCGGTATATACCCCCTAAAAGAATCCCCGGTAGGTACGTACGTCAGCATCCGGGCACTCCGCACACAACCTCTACCTCGCATTCTGCGCTGCATCTGTATCTCTCCAGTCTCCAGGGCTGTGCCCTGCTTGTACATCTGTCTTTCCAAGTACATTATTGAAGACAAATGAACGCGAAAGCAGCAATGCCCCCGGCCTCATCAGGCCCACAATCTCATTACTCACCAACCCTGCCCTACGACCTTTGGATTTCCAATCTCCAATCTCCAATCTCCAATCTCACCCGCAGCTCGGGAGTCGGGAGAGCAGCAGCAGCAGCACCGCTCGAGCCCCTCGGAAGTCGTTAGGAACGCACTTGCAGAAGCGAGATTAGAGAAACGCAGAAGTTTTTTCCAAGGGTCGTTTCTCGAAAACGGATACGGTCGGGAACTCGCATATCCGGCACTCGTAACGACAGGCATGCTGCCAAGTTTGTTGCTGAACGTCAACTTCGTCAAAGAGCGTTTGATGAAGCCTAGACCGCCCATGAAGCCTAATGGGGTTACAGAATAAAGAGCCAACGAGGTTACATAGTATTTGGTGGCTCTGTCAATCGGTCAGAGTCCATCTACACGCATATATATCAAATCACGTGGGAACAATCTTAGGCATTTTGAAATTCATTGATTGAAAGGCGCCCTGATAAGACGTAGCCAGAAGGGGCCGTCGCGCCTTCACCCGAGTTACTCATCCCACAAAGTCGAAATCCTCCTACGCCAAGCTGTACTTTTCTTCGACAACCGTGACAGGACAGTCACAAACGAAAAGCACCATCATTGCAAACATATGATGCCATGAAGAGCTGAGAAATTCCATCCCTACGAACGATCAAGAATGTCGACCATTTTGATTGTTCAATTGTCCATGTAGGTCGAGGAATCGATACCTTCCTCGGGGAACTCGCTGTGGTGGACATTAGCTTCGTAATACATATAATGAATCTCGAGGACGACTTACGGAAGCTCAACTTCGAACCGGCCTTCGATCGCCTTGAGGGTCTTCTCGTCGTCTTCGTTGCTGACGAACGAGATGCTCAGTCCTTTGGTACCGAACCGACCGGCACGGCCGACACGGTGAAGGTAGGCATCTGCCGCCTCAGGCATATCGTAATTGATGGCAACATTGATACGCTCGACATCGATACCACGACCAAAGACATCAGTGGCGACGCAAATGCGGGTTTGGAATTGCTTGAAATCTTTGTACCGCTTGATACTGTGATATTGTTAGCAAGCAAAATCTGACGACGGCCGCGTACACATACCGTTCTGTTTGGTCAATACCAGAATGTACTGCCGTGCTAGGGAAATTGCACTCTTTCAGCAACTTGTCGAGTTCGGTGCATCTAATAGTCGAGCGAACAAAGATAATAACCTGGTTGAACTCAAGCGTATCAAGGAGATCGTTGAGCTTCCGGTTCTTCTCTTTCTCGTCCAGCTTGATGTAGTACTGCTGCAGACCGTGAAGGGTCAATTTCTTCTCGTCATCAACGTAGATCTCGAGTGGATTTTGCATGAACTTCTTGCAGATGGCACGGATCTCCTTGGAGAGTGTAGCAGAGAACATCATCACCTGCTTGTGCGAGGGAGTGGCTCTGAACACACTCTGCACATCATTACGCATGTCTAAACGGAGTCAGTGGGTTGATGAGAACTAAGTCACGTTTGCTTACCGGGGGCATCCAGCATCTTGTCGCACTCATCAAGAACAAAGTGCTTCAGGCCGGCAAGGCGAAGATGCTTATCGCGGACAAGAGCATTGATCCGGCCAGGCGTTCCAACAATAATGTGAGGATGTGTCTCCTTGTTAGACAGAGTCTCAACGTCCTTGGCCACGGGGGTACCGCCGTAGAAGACACCAACCTTGACCTCCGGGAGAAACTTGGCGAATCGGTTGTACTCGTTCTTGATCTGGTATGCCAACTCACGGGTATGGCACATGACGAGGATGGTTGTGACACCGATATCGGGCTTCTCATCCATCTGCTGAAGCGTGGAGAGGACGAACACGGCCGTCTTTCCTAGACCGGACTTGGCTTGACAGAGCACATCGTTGCCGAGGATGGCTTGCGGGATCGTAACTTGCTGGACTGTAGGAGAAAAGGTTATGTCAGAATGGAATCTCAAAAGCGGTCGTATAACGAAGTGGTAGGGGGGAGAGCGTCCGTCCATGCTGCGATACTGTCGTCGGCCGCCCGAGATAAGAAACAAATAATCCAACTTTTATAGGTCCCCAACAATGCAAATAGCAAGTCTCACCCATCGCGTACACGCTAATGGACAAATCCTTCTTGAACTACCAATACAAACAACGCTTGACAGGATTTGGACAGTACAGATCGGGCGGCCGCGACGAAAAGACAGCAGTCGAGTTAGGACTGGTCTGAGGAAGTTGGGATTGCGGCTCTGGCCGAAGCGGTCGTGATCGCGCTCGTATCGCCATGAGAAATCGGTGCGCGATGGTTTCGCATCGTTGCGCGAATGGACGGACGCTCTTTGGTGTGTAGAAGGCTGAGGGGAATAATTAGACTAACCCTCGGATGGATGTTCGAAACCACAGTCCGTAATTGCGCGAACTAGCTCGTCCTTCAACAGGAAGTCGCGGAAACCGGTTGAGTGAATGCCCACATAGGAACCCTTCTTGTCACCGGCGGGTTCAACAGCGCCGAGGCCAGCGACACCGCCCTGGGCCGCAGCATCGCCGTTGGCGGGGATCTCGGTTGCCTGGATCTCCTCGTCGGAGTAGTCGATGAGGTCTTCCTCGTGAGCCATGGCGAGTATCAGGTGAGGTATGCTAAAGTCGAGAGATGGTGGGGTGAGACGCGGTGGGTGCGCGTCGTGCAAGAGGAGGCTGCTGAAGAACCGAGCTGCAGTCGCAAGCGGGTGCCTGTTTCAGGAGGTGCGCCTCTAAACAGAAGAAGGTCAGTACACCGTTGTTGCTGCTATTACACAGCGATACGGATCGGCACGGCGTCTGGGGTTGAGGAAGGTGATGGCAAGAGGGTGTGGAGGTGAAGTGAGAGAGAGCGAGGTGATCCATGTAAAAAGCCGGGGCGCTGCCAAGACGCGCTATCTGCACTAGCCGGATGCGGCCGCGGGTCCACAAAATTTTCTGAAGAGTCAACGGAGCAGGACATTGCTCAGAACCAACGCACTAGATATTGAGTTTTGTGAAATAAACGAGTATCAACACAGCACCGGCTCAGTCCACACTTCCTGTCCGCCCTCTGTGATATCTCCATCGACCCTCGTCTACCTAAAACCATGGCGAATGACAAACCCCCGAAGACGAAGGGTATCGCAAACAGACATCTCCATGCCAGGACCACGTTTCTTTACCATGCCGCCACGTATCTAACACTACAGGCTGGCCGAACCACTCGACCGACAGCCGCACCGCAAGCAGGTCCGTCCGAGACTGTTCATTTGGAGGAAACAGCGATCCCGCGGTATTCTCCATTGGCTCTCCAACTTGGTGACCATCTGCGGACTGTGTCCCGGAAAGGACAGGTTCGATTGTCGGCAAATCTAAAACGCACTGTCTGTAAAACCTGCAATACTGTCCTGGTACCGGGTCATACATCTACTCAGGTTGTAGAGAACGCCAGTAAAGGGGGCAAGAAGCCATGGGCAGACGTCTTGGTGGTCCATTGCACCGTATGCGGTACCAAGAAACGGTTTCCAGTTGGTGCAACAAAGCGAAAGAGAAAATCAGAGAGAGAGGCCGTGAAGATGTCCAAAGAGGCGAGTCCGGCGACGAACAATATGGATCCATCCACAAGCCCTGCTCTACAAACTGGGACCGATGAGAGCCCTGCCACAGGATAAGAGACGTAGCACCGTGTAACCTGCTTTGTTCGCGAACTAGGCAGAATGCGGAAATATTGCAAGAGTCCACATTGATACGTAAGCCTTATTTTCTTCTGCGATGACCTCGACACTATCTACCTCGAGTTTGATTCAGAGGAATGGAAAAATTACCCACTGGACGTTCAGCGAATATAGCCATCAGTTTGCCACTTCAACTCTTCGACTTTGACTTCGAATGCGTCACCAACAAAAGTTAAGATACCTTGCAACTGCACAGGCTCTTTGATAGAATAGCCTCTCCTCCCCGCCCTGGATACTCTCACAGCGCCCCGTTGACCAAGGCCAGCAAGATGGCTGAAACTCCGTGGCAGTCCATTACACTGACAAGTGGTTCCTTCCAACGGACAACCATCAACTGACGATATTTACACATTAAAAAGCGCTACATCCGACCCCTCGCAGAAGTCACCGGAAACAACCTGTCCGCTCTTTCCTTTAATGTGTTCACCTCTTTCTAAACACAGGGTGGACCAGACGGACACCCTCTACATCGGGGTCCTATATCTCACTGAGGTTTTCCAGGGAGCAAGGATCACACAGGGCCGAGGAGTACCCCTTCCAACTTGTACACCATCGTTGACCAGTCTCGGGGAATAGCCAGCATACAAGGGAAGTATGATGATCGCCAATCTCTTCTTGTCAGATACATCATCCTAAGAGAGGATGTTTCCATAGCAAATTCTTCAGCGGTACTACTCCTCACATGGAGTGACACAGCAATGTTATTATTTTGGGGCGCTGTGTGGGGGTCAATGGTGTAACATCGAGCGGCATTCGCATTCGGAGTCTTAAGTCAGCCCTTTTATATCTGTCATGGTACAGCAGCTATTCAGAGGCGAAACGCGAGGAATACACAGATCACAAGTCTGATAGGAATCTGAGAAACATAGATTATGATATTGCTCAAAATCGCCTCCTGGGAGTCTTTGGCGGTACAGTGTAATAACATAAATAACGACTACTCAAAAGCTAGAAACATTCCAACCCTCAGCGCTGAACATACATTCTTCAGCCAAATCCGCAAGAGATAAAGCATGGGGCTAGCATTCCCCCTCCGTCGAAGCAACCCGCACTAATCCCAATCAGGAAGTCCGACTTCTAGGCATCCATATTACGTCCCCCGAGGCTGAGAGATATTCGCGCGACGCCATCCATGGTCAGAGCTAGTTGTTATCGAATAAGAGGGTTGCGCTTGCTGGGGCGGGAGCGAGCGGGAAGAGCGAATTAAGGGGGCTGGGTGGTATGAGTGATGCCTGATGGGTACATAAGGCATGGACGAGCCTCAATTTTTTTTGCAAACTTGACGTGTGGAGTAGGATCAAAGACATTTTGGAGAAGAGCTAAGTATATGGGATTGGTATGGTCCCTTCACTTCCTTCAGCCTTTTTGCTATCCTTGCGCTATGCATACCTATCCAGTTTCCTCTCCCTATTTCGCAGCATATCCAATGTGCAATTTTCGAAGAACTACTAGATTCCGTATAACAACCCATACGCTGGAGAAAAGCCGAGAAAAACGCTATCAGATATCTTTTGGTCCGCAAACTCCAGCGATGCCGTCGTGTCCTCGTAAAGAAAGCAAAATCAACTTGGTAGAAGGATGCATGGCCCTAGACGAGATGCAGCAAATGTAGGGATTAAAAGAAACCGCAATATTGGAGCCACGTCTCCCTGAGTGCTGCGGCGAGTGGATGAAAGGACGTCGTGTGTATGCATGCAGCAGGCCAGCCGGCATGAGAAAGGGTGCGGGGAGTTCCGACTTCGGTTCACCGGTCAGGAACACGGCGTGCCCAAAAGTCGCCGCAAGGATACATGAGGTTGTGCACCCCTTCGTTTGACAGTGAGTACATGTTTCTGGCCCCAGGCTAATGTCGTTGCCCGACATGCTGGTGTCTCTGGCGTCTCCCCTCTCTCTCCCGCTGCCTCGCCGTGACAGTGTAGTTTGTCGGCGGCCGCACCAGATTGTGGTTTCCGCCCTTCAACTCCTTTAGGTCCGAGTCGTCAATCAGCCGTTTCTGCCACAGGTGCTGGAAGAGGTGGAAGTCAGGTCGGCTCCTGCGCAGCGTCTCGCCGCGGCTGTGATGGAGCGCCGCGACGTGCTCCATGCGATGGCTCCACGCAGTCCACCCGTCCTCGAAGGTGTATCTGAACTGGTCGCACAGCGGACACTGCACCGACCGCGGCGGCTCCTCGCCGCGGAAATGGCTCAAGCAGTGCGTGTTCCACTCGTCCTCGTCGCGCGACGCGTACGAGCAGCTCAGGAACCAGAAGGAGCACTCGTAGATGGGCGTGCGGAACTGGCTGGGCTGCCGCTCGAGCACGCCGTTCACCTCGTCCAGCAGCGGCACGCCCGAGAGGTGGCTGGCCAATGCGGTGCTAATCGACGTCTCGGTCGGCGTCGCGTCGGAGAACTGGTACAGCGACGGCGGGCAGGTCGAGGCGTTCGAGTGCTGGTGGATGCAGGCGGGCGCCATCGAGGAGCCGCTGCGGAGCGACCGCTGCGAGCGCGAGTACGGCGGCGGACTGGACGCAAACGAGGTCGGCGCCGGGCCGTCAGACGGATCGTCGAGGTGCGAGAAGTGCACGAGCCGCGCGTGAATGTCTCTGGTGGGCGACGACAGCCATTCGCCGATCTGCGGGCGGGTGACGGATCTCTCGAGCATGGCGGCGAGCGACACGCCGGAGCTGGTGCTGGCGGGGTCCATGGCGAGCGCGCGGGTGGGTGTGGCGCAGGCAGCACCAGCCTCATGCGCGAGGGGAGTGCAGCCTCAGCAGTCAGGCACTCACTGCTTGCGGGCGCGCGAGGTTTGGGCGGCGGCGAGATGAGGTTGTTGCGCAGGATCAGACGGGCTTAGCGTCCGTGAGTCGATGGTTTCGTTTCGTCGTGCCGTTTCGCTCTCGACTGACGCGTCGGTTGACTCCTTATATCCACCCTCCACCCTCATCCTCCTCCACCCTCCACCCTCCACCATACTGTACCACCGCGCTAGCGACTGGAAACACCATGTGCGGCTCTGCCATAATCGAGGGCCCCATTTGACGATGCCCGTCTCCAGTCTGGCCGCCCCTCCTCACGCCATCTACACCAATATGAGACGGGACACCTGCCCGGATACCTCAAGCTTCGATTTCCCCTCGCCCTCACCAACCCCCAAGAAGCGCCTCGCCGAGCCAGACATGCGCTCATTGGCTCCCACGTCTGCAGACGACCCCTCCGCTTGGGGGAGCGGAAGTTGTGGAACGCATACTATCAAGCGACTCCATAACCACCACCCTTATCGTCGAGTTGCCGACCGCTCTTGTTCGCGGGGCCGCCCTCTGCTTGTATGGCCATCAGTCGGTGTGGAATCCGACGTCCTGGATCGCCGACCACCCTTTGCACTGACGACCCTGTCAAGACTGCAAGCCCTCAGCGAGCTTATGCAGTGCCAGCAGACTCGGGACGGCAGGTATTCCAGTAGCGTTGCTTTTTCCGATTCTCCTGGCCCAAAGCCTTTGTGTCGTCGAAGGTCTTGTGGAACAAGCTGCATACAGCCTGCATCGACGTGCAGCGGCAAGGTACGGCTTTAAGCGTGATCTGCTCCAGGGCCTACCTCGATTTCGGCTACGAATCGAATGCACAGTACTCCCTAGAATAGTCGACATTGCAAGGACGGGCCACGATTAAGCTGGGCATATATGGGGTAAAGTCGTAGAGTATATTGTAATACTGACCTTCGATAGAGAACCGCGGGCATCAGAGCGACGAATATGTCCTTACCCAAAAACTCATGGGCAGTACTCTAGCGTGGCAGCTTGATTGATGATGACGCCATATCTTTGTGAGGCAGGTTGGCGCAGAACCATCTTTGAGGACCCGGACTGGAAAGATTCGAAGTTAACCTGGCCTTAATCCATCGAAGAACTTAGACTCCCATACGAGCTTTCCGTTTCCCTTGGGTTGAACAAAGATAATTGCGTCCATTCAGCGCCATTCCATGCCACGTCAGAAGCTTCATGGGTTGCATTGAGGGCCTCAACATCGGTACTCGGCAGGCAAACATGACAGTCAGCTAAGTGATTAACCAATCAGATATGTTAACAGTTCACAGCAGGATCACATCAACTAGCAGATTTATGGATAGATACTCTCGGTCGAGCCAAGCTAGGCATTTTCCATGTGCCAACTCTCAAGTTCCTTCTGCAGCTACCCTGTTATCTCTCATGTTTCTTCGCCACATGTCGCTTCAGATTCCACTCCCTACCACTACTGTAGCAGCACCGATCACATCTATACCGGATCCCTTTGTGTTTCTCCTGTTGATGTTGCCAGAGCGACTTAGCATGGCGGTACGTCGCTCTGCAGCCGTCGGCGACACAGACGTGTTGCGAATGTGCGTTTCGAATGTGGTTCCTAGGGATTGTCAGTCAGTCATGCAAATGGTGAGTACCAAACTACCTACTTGAGTTGACGATGTTCGACATATCGCGCCGAGCATTTCGTACAGTTGAACGGGCGCTGGGCCGGAGGTATAGTAAGCAGAGAGGGGCAAGGTGTCGTGGGTCCAGATGAATGATCGGATGTGGACGAATCTTCGCAGCTGGGCGGCGTCACACCCGTATCCGAAAGTGCGACTTCGACCTCTTGCTGTAAGCTTTGCTGCCATGTCGAAGCATCCGTCGAGGAATCACTGCCCAAGTCCTCTCCAAAGCCACCTAGCAAGTCGATCTCTCCGCATTTCGCCAACTCAAGCCCGTACTCTGCGATGCCCGAATCGCCAAAAACATGACCTCCCACATCTCCATGTGCAAGGAAAGGATCGTAGCCCTCGCACCCATAACCACCCACCGGCCATCGAAAGTCCATCCACCCATTCCCATTGCCATCAACAGCAACCGCACTCTCCAAATCCGCCGCAAAATCGTCTCCCCAATGCGAACGCAGATCCAAGTCCCAATCGCCGCCAAAATTCCGCGCAATCGGGTTTGCCGGTTGCGCGGAATTCTGGCACAAAAAATCATCAATATCTTCATCAGCTAGAACACCAACATGCGCATCAACAGGCACCACTGACTGTCGCTGTGCTTGTCGTGGGAGCTGGTGGCCCAGTTGATGTGCATGTTGGTGTTCTAGCTGATGAAGATATTGATCTAAGTGTTCATAGTGGTGTTGTGGGATGGCGACGGAGTAGCTGCTACTCCGCGCCTCGCTCCGTGGGGTGCCGGAATTGAGATGGACTGCTGAGAACGGGAAGGTTAGTGGGGGTGTTGAGGATAGAGGGGCCTTAAACGTACGGTCGGTCGAGTCAAGTCAAGAGTTGTAGAAGGGGCGCTTTTAATGTGCTGAGCGATGACGTGAAGCGCCGCGACGCCTCCAATTCCACCCAAAAATCCAAGCAGGTTCTCCGGATTGACGGAGGATGGGATGGTCAGCATCTGTAACACTCAGTGGCATCGCTCCGCTACTTATACTCCACCTCTCTCGGCCCCCAGGCTGAGCCCCAGGCGTTTGTTGATTGGCGCTTGGCGACGGGCTCACGTACCTGCTCTTCACCGGAATGCCAGAATCAGTAATGCTTGCAGATCATACTGCAAATACAAAATTCGAGGTGGTCGCTCGACGCCCAATCATCATAGCTGACCTGCAATGTTGCAGAGTAGTTGATATACGGCATGGATTTCGTGAGGCCATGCTATGGTGGTATATGGGAGCGATTGGAGTAGATCAAAGCGTATACTATGTATGTACTATGTATAATGTCGGATAGGATGGAAGGTACTTCGATGCGCAGAATCGAACGCCAGGCAGCGACCACAGCCAACGAACGAGACGGTCACTCTATTTATCTAGTCGCGTTTTTCGTAGAAGACTTTCGAGGTCATAGAAAGTATGTCTAGTACTCAACGTAGACCTTCTCACAACGTATACTGTATAGCTGAAGTTGATTGTTCGATGGAGGAGGATGCCTTTGGCATATATTGCGAAAGTATGTCTGCGAGGAGCAGATGTATTCTAAAGCTACATGCATGTGCTTCTACGTAACTCGATGTGTGGGATATAATTGAAATGAATACCGTGCCGCACCAATATAGTAGAGAAATGAGGTTGAGTACATGTTTGGGTAGAAATAAAAGACATTCAAAGAGTAATCCAAAGATGATATGTACTAGCAGTGCGTTATAGAAGCGCTAATGGGGCGATGATGACTGCTAGCCGATGTGTGGAAAGTACTGAGACCATCGTGGAACTTGATAGACCGAGTCCGGAAGATGCGCCATGGACAGGAAGCACTCTACTACAAGGAAAACTCGGCAAAATATGTAGAACAGCCCTAGGATATCGATACCAGCGTAGTAAGACCCCTTCCTCATGTCTCTGCCGAACTTGTACTGTACATCATTTATAGCTAAATCCCAACGGAGACGTTCTGGCAGAAGGCAGTGGATGAAAGGACCGGAGACTTTACAAAATCGTAGCACCCCAGTTTGGAACCGATTTTTTTCGCGCCAGGCTTCCTTGAAGACCTTTTTACTAAGAAAGTCGCAAAGCCCAGCGAAGAGGAATGAAAGGTATGTGGAATTTTTTTTGGCCTTGAGTATAGGCCAGTCTCTGCTCCGGATGGCTAAAGAGCATCCGTGCCAATCTTCAATTTTACGGCGAGCCTTTCCTTCGAACGCTACCTCGAGACAAGCCACCTCTTCTCCACTCAAATAAACGTAGCGCCCATCTTTTTGTGGTGTAGTATTTGGTTTTCGTACACGGGTCTCCGTATACAATGTATGCCCGTGGAATCGCTCTCGATCTCGGAATTGAGTAAAGCCGGGGAAGTTTAGTTGGGGGATATCATGGTCCCGTATACTTGACGAGGTGCCATATTGGTCCACTACTAACTTTCGGTAGAGGGGTTCAGCTTTCTGGCTTTTCCAGGAGAAGTTGTCATCGCGCATGCTTAAAACAAGAAGATATGCCGATGTTGCCTTCGAGGTGAGAAAATTAGGGGCTTCTATGTCGAGCGGCTTATTCCACCAAAGAATGTAAATAATGAGCGTGCAAAGCGCATGCGCAAATGTGTTGAGTTCCAACAGGCTGATGGTGAGCTTCTGGTTAAGGCGAACGGTGCACTGAAGGCAGAACCAGCTCGCCTGTAAACATACTAGAGTCTTTGCCAGACCACTCGCTTTGCTCTTGTCCAGGATGTAGGCTTCGGAAAGGTTGGGGACCGAGTCAAGGCCCCACTCAGCAAGCCATTGGAAACCTCCGCTAGTGACAGTAAATTGTTTGTGTCTTTTTGAGGCAAGATACCGTAGCTGATTGCCCTCAACGTCGATAGCAAAGCCTCCCATGGCGACATAGTGTGAGTGGGTCATAGTCCATTCGTGTCGATTGTAAAAGGATTTGCCGTACTAGACACTCGAAGTCAGTATTCTGTAAGCGAATGCAAAGAAGAGAAATAACTCAACTCTAAAAGTACGAAAGTCTGGATCATAGTAAAGTGGTTCAAGCTCACCTTGCGTTTTTCCTTCCATAACAAACCCGTTAGCCTGGAAGAGCGGAAACATCGAGCAAAAAAGTTTGGCTCAGGTCCCTGTCGAAGACGCCGTCTCATAGCGGTGTGAATGTGTCCAGCCTCCCTCCGTTGCTCCCATGCCGTCCACGCTATCTATATGTCCTTAGTTAAAAGAACACTGGTAGTACTAGGCATCCGGTACCAGTTCAGGAGCGAAAAGGCCAACGAATAACCAAGTGATCTTCCTTCTCGTTTGTCGAGTGAACAAGCCCGTTTCCGGCTGTTCTGGTATGTTCAGATGCACAGCAGTCCAAACGCACAAAGTCATCGTTATTAAGCAGCTTGAGAGAATACTGAATGTCCCACGAAAAGTTGGCTCGGGCTGCCATTTCGTTGTGTGGTTCCCGGGAACGACACCGTAGAAGGAACTCATTATTCGTAGGCCTTTCTCGCTGCTCTATATAGTATTAGTGTGATATTATGAAGCAAAATAACCAAGCCCACTAACCTAGTCTACTTGCCTTCTTCACTACCTAATTAGCTTGAGGACGGAGTAGTCTGGGTGATGATAGTTGAGATCAGGCTGAGGGTGCCTTTCGAGCCGCCAGCTGAGGTAGCAGCAGCTCGGCGCCCAAGGCTGCCCAACCAATGAAACGGTTTCAACCTCGCTATAGCTAAATGTAGTCGCTCTTTCGGAGGGTTGTGGCTCGAGAAATGCCATAATTCGACGAAGGCTGTGCAATGAAGAACGACGCACCTGCAATGTGTGGAGTTAAGGCGCCCGCGCTAATTTGCACCAGCACTAGCGGCAGCCGCGATGTGTGACATCAGATCCGTCTTTAGAGAAAGTTTTCGCAAAGCTCAAACTTGCTACGGAGAGACATCAGTCTTTAGTGGGCACTCACTTCATCATCTGTCTCTAACGATCAATCTACTCATATACTGTCAAAGATACAACTGTGCATTTTGAAGACGAGATTGAAGGCCATGTACAGTAACTTAACATAACGTGATACAGCAACAAGTTTGACTGAGTCGAGATTATTTTTTGGAAATGTCCCCTTCGTTCTCATTTTACCTGACAGTAGAACCTGAAACCTTCCTAACAACCCCCTCACTCTCACTCTCACTATCATTGATATCCGTATCAGAATCAGATGCAACACCCGACGAGCGCGGAGCACCGCCTTTACGCTTCGGTTTCCTCTTAGTGCGCGTAGTAGCCGGTCGTGAACGCCGCGGCGCTGGTGGGTGAGTTGGGTGCACTTTCGGTATCGAAGACGAAGGATGAGGCCATGCTGGATGTTGCGGATGCTGCGGGTGAGCCGGGTGTTGCGTCGATGATGCGGGCTGTTGTGTCGACGACGATCCAGATGTGGCTTGAGTCGGTCGCGGCCGCGCTTGGGTTTGAGAAGCTGGGCGTTGTGTCAATGTGGGCGGCCGCGGGGTGGCTTGAGTTGATTGCGGCTGCGCTTGGGCTGGACGAGCTGGGTGTCGTGTCGATGATGTGGGCGGTCTGGGGGTCACTTGAGTTGGCTGAGGCTGCGCTGGAGTTTCTGATCGCTCTCTCTCGGTCGCTAACGATCTGTCTTTCCGTTTAGTTTTCAGTAGGTTCTCGTTGAAGGTCTTGTGTTTACGTACATTCTCTTGAGTAGATTGGTTTGGCTGTTGCCGCACTGGTGTCTTCGGCTGCTCCCTCGCTGGGGTTGTCTCCTTCACTGTCTTGTTGGCCTGCTGTTTTTCATCGTTTGTCTCCTTCGCCTTCTCTACTTCCTTAGCTTTATCAGTTGCCTTTCCCGCCTCTACCGTCTTCCTTTGCTCCCACCTCTCGGCCGCAAGCCTACATCCTGCCAGCAGCCCCCTTCCCACAACCCTCAACTCCTTTCTATACCACCACAATGAAGCCCCCAGCGTCGCCATACCCCATAGTTTACCTGACTTGTACCATGACTTCTCGCCGCCCAGAGGCGCAAACTCAACCCTTCCGTCCTCGTTCACAATGTTGAGGTAGACATCACGGTCCGCGACGTTCAGTTCGCAGCCACCCAGCTTGACAATGCCTCCCTTCTTATTCCACACTGTGATATCAAGATTTGGTGACTGTGACTGTGATTGTGACTGCGCTAGCGATTCGGTGGTGTTCTTCTTGATCTGTCGCGTCCCTTTGTAAATCTTCTCAACCACCTCAGCAACGCGGTCGAGCTTCGCACCGATCTCCGCATCGATCTCAAATGCGTCCATGGCGTAGTACGGGTGTAATATGGTTCCATCCATATTTTTCGAAGGGGGGATGAAGCGAGGAAGAGGGAGAGAAGAGGCCACATATAAATGATGAAAAGAAACCCAATACACTGGGTCGGCCTTTTTGAGATACGTAACGATGTCGCACCCCATGGGATGAGTATCAGTTGTCCCAGTGTGCATTGGATGCTTTTTCGTGGTTCTTTGGAACCGACCCGCCAAAATCATGGAAATGAGTGGCCCCCAACCACCAATCTATTGCTGCTTAGATATCCTCATACTCAGCACACAACTGATATGTAGCTGAGGTCTCCAATGGAACAATTCCAATTCAAACCCGTCTCACACGGGGTCACTCCGCCGCCCACTAACACCCACTGCACCGATAATCATAACAACATTTGAAATTATCGCCTCCAGGACACCTATCTTTATGCACATTAGCAAACATTTCAAACTATCGAACACGAACCGACTTACCTGCAATAGTCTTCCCTCCAAACCGACTACAGTCATCCGTGAACATGCATTGGCTGTGCGCCCCCGCCGTGTAGCACGGCGCCTTGAAGCAGCACTTGACGTTATTCGGGTCGTTGGGACACCAGCCAGTCTTAGTGGATGTACCGGCGCCGGTGCAGTCCGAAGTCTTGATGCAGACGCCGTTGTCGGGACGGTGGCCGTCAGAGGGATCGGTGCAGTGGCCGTTTATGACGGCGAAAACGGGGAGGGTAAAGAGGAGGGGAGTGAGGAGAAGGGAGATAGGGTGCATAGTGGGGAGTGTTCCCGGGTGGAAGTCAGATGGAGATAATGGGATGGGTTGATTGGATGATGAGTTGAAGGACTGAGGATATGAGGGGAGTTCGTCCGGTGAGACAAGCTTGCCTTTTATGTTGATCAAAAGTAGCTATATTCCAAATACTTTTATTTAATGCGAAGAATGCGAAAGGGAGTGTAGTGTCCATCTACGCCTTTACATAAACTCTCGTATTTGTATACACCCGGAGGAACGGGTGGCGATGTGATTGGTGCGACCGCGAGTAGCTTTCACTGAGATATATTGTGGCGGCAGGTGTACAGACAGGTAGCGAGTTAGGATGAAGCGACTAACGTTGGCAGCACTGAGGAGATCGTCTGATTACGTTTGCATTAGCATCAAGATAATATCGTTCACATGTCGTTGGTGCTGGTCTAGAATGGAAGGTGACATCTTGAGCAGGAAAGTTGAAGCCTCATTGCGGGGTAATGCACAAAACGAGCATAGCCATCAGGAGGTTAAACCTAGCCTTTGAGGGTCAAAAGAAAAGTGACGATGAGCGGTAGTATTCTCAGCGTTGAGTATGAACCGTGTGAACCTCCGTCTTGTAAAACACCGCAGCAATGGTTGGGATGTCCGCGTAGATTACCCTCGGGCATCTGTCACTAAGAGACCATGGTGATTTTGGTAGCGTCGATTGTTCTTGTTGGCTTCTCTGTAAATATTCTCTCGCTTGTGGACGGTCGTGCTGATGCAGTAGTACTCTTTCGAATGCTGATGGCGGTCTGTCCAGGGTCGTCACAGAAGCGGATATCCGCAAAGGCGATCTGGAACCATTCCATGTGAACGTCGACTTCTTTACACACCAGTCTCCTGGATATCCCACATGCGTGACTACCAAGGTTGGTCAAGAAGTCCCTAACGGCGCTAGGCATAGAGCCATCAACCTAGGTACTGTTTTAACCTCCCACTCACCTGAATCATGGATTGTGCACCGGTGCATCCTCTGCTGGATATCTTGGCAAATGGCGATCGAACTCATCCACGGCCCGTTGTGGCAGAAGCCTCTACTTGAAGTGG
Source organism: Massariosphaeria phaeospora (assembly GCA_011032825.1). Lineage (NCBI taxonomy): Eukaryota > Fungi > Ascomycota > Dothideomycetes > Pleosporales > Massariosphaeria > Massariosphaeria phaeospora. The sequence goes on along the minus strand of JAADJZ010000008.1, from coordinate 668,651 downwards.
TGGAATCTTCATCCATCATGAATATAGCCCATGCCCTTCCTCCACCACTCCCAAACACCAAGCTCTTCCATTCGTGCTCCAAACTCTTTGACACTTTCTAGCTCTTCTAACTTGCCATACTTCATGTTCACTGTATCTCTGTTTGTCCCGTCTCCCCCGGATAGCTTCCCTGCAGGCTTCTTCACGAGCTGAAAGTCTTTGTATCGAAGTCTCTGCACGGTGCCCACCCAGTCTTTCACACCACTTTCACTGCCTTGGCAATACATGACTCCAGGGCAGCCGCCGTAGCGGAGTAAGGCGTAGACATCGTAGTTTGACGCAGCGGTGCGCAATTTGGCGACTTTCTTGCGGGATGTGATGTGGTGCGTGCGGATCAGGGCATTCCAGATGGGAGGCATGCCATTTGGATGTGGATATTTATGCTCAGATGGTGATGTTGATGTGAAGTATGGAGTAGTCGACATCCAAAATTTTCCGAACGCCGGGGAGCGCCAAAACACGTGACGTCATCCACACGGGCCACCCGAGCCATTCAGATGGCTGGATCTTTTCGAGTTTTTGCAACGTCCAACTCGCATTCCGCCCGTCGACAACAGTACCGTATGGAGCGTCGCTTTCCCTCCGAGCACTATTCATGAAGACCCTTCCGCTTCGCAATCTTGCATCTCCATCACCCTCGGTTTTGAGCTTCCTGAGAGCGCAGGTCCAGAATGCTTTCGAGTCGCCCGCAGCGCAATGCGCCGCTCTGAGAGGACGCGGTGCGAGATGCGCGTCGACGTCGGCAGGAGGCGGGCGGATTAATGCGAGACTGAAAGAGCCCGCAAGTGCGATAGGGACGACACCGGGCGAGAGCGGAGCCGGTCGCTTCACACCACCGAGGACTTGCTTTCTGCAGGCTCGAATTGCACCGTCTTTACCGCCTACAACTGCGTCCCTAATCCCTCGTTGTCGACGTCTGTCGACTACAAGCCAGAAGCATGGGTGGAACCCACTCGGCTCCAACAAATCGCAGCGGGCTCCATCACAACCACCGACACCGCCTATGTCCAGCCTGTTGGAAGACACTGGCACCAGTATGGGCAACTTTGGACGGGTTACTAGATCAGCAAACGAGCTGAAGATGCGATGTACCGAACTGGACGAACAAGGAAACGTTACCATGGTCAGCGGCGAGTTTAAAAAGAGCGAGCTGATCGCGAAGGTGCGTCATATAAGTGGCCTCTAGCTGGAGGCTCGGCCAGAAGTAAATGGTCTAGAATGCTAAAGGAATACGTCTAGTATGGTCTTCTGCCTCGCGATCTACGTAAAATCGACTCCTCCATTCTCCCCCATATCCTCGTCCGTCCGTCTGCGATTCTCATCAATCTCCTCCACCTACGAGTACTCATAAAGCACAATCGCGTGCTTGTATTCGATGCATACGGGACCTCAGACTCCAAGTCGCAGTCTGTCTTCATGTACGATCTCGATCTGAAGCTGCGACAGAAAGAGTCTGTGTCGAGCGGCACTCTGGCCTACGAATTCCGCGCCCTCGAAGCCGTCCTAATCAGTGTGACACTGGGTCTGGAAAAGGAGTTCGAAGGCGTCAGTAAGCCTGTCGTGAAGGTTTTGATGGAGTTGGAGGAAGACATTGACCGAGATAAACTCCGCTACCTGCTCATCTACTCGAAGAAGCTTGGTACATTCGAGCAAAAGGCGAGATTGGTGAGGGATGCGTTAGCAGAATTGCTTGAGGCGGACGATGATCTGTCGGCCATGTACCTCTCCGAAAAAGCGGCAGGCAAAAAGCGGGACGACGAGGACCATACCGAAATCGAGATGCTGCTGGAGTCGTATCACAAGGTTGCCGATGAAATCGTGCAGTCGGCTGAAGGTCTGGTGTCTAGCATCCGCAACACCGAGGAAATGTACAGCGCTCATACTCTTCATCTGGTTATAACACAGCCTGCTAACTGCCATATAGCGTAAAAGCCATTCTGGACGCAAACCGCAACTCCCTCATGCTTCTCGATCTCAAATTCTCTATCCTGACCCTCGCCATCACCGCCGGCACCTTCGTCGCCGCCCTCTACGGCATGAACCTGAAGAACTTCATCGAAGAATCCGACCTCGGTTTCTGGGGCATCAGCGCCTGGTGCAGCGTCTTTGGCGCCCTCGTCGCCGTCTATGGGCTCCAGAAACTGCGCCGAGTCCAGCGCGTCAGCATGTGGGGACACGGCGGCGGCGTGCGCTCTACAAAGCGCGGCTGGGGCTTGGGTGCCTGGGGCGGTCGCAGCTCGCGCACTGAGTTTGGCGACGGGATCGGCCCGCCGAGGCTGAGGGCGGGCGAGAGTCTCGGGGATTTGATCCAGCGGGAGCGGTCACTTGCGAGGCGGTTGGCGAAGGCGGAGGCTAAGGCCGAGCAAGTGGTTGGGAGTTGAGTGTAGTGCGTTTTCACGGTTCTCTCCTCATGCTTCGGGCTAGATTGGGTTTTATGGCTCGCTGTTCAGATATCTCCTCCTCTCCTCCTTTCATACTTTTTTAAATTAGAGTCGGTTGAGTGAGCGTTGGCAATGGGCTCGGTTGGGATGTGCATAGCGTCGGAGTTTTTGGGACTGATATATCTATACTTGCAGGTGTATCGGCTATATAGATCTCTATTTTCCGGGTGGATATTGCAGTATGTAAGATGCAGGAAGTAGCAAGTAGCGTGTAGAGTAGGATTGTCTGTCTGTCTGTACGCATCAAACGAAACTCACTCTCGCTCGACATCCATGCATCAAGTTCCATAAGTAAGCGTAGAGCTCCGCCTCCGCGCCGCACCGCACCGCCATGTTTGAGAGTTGGCGTAGTGGGCTATGCTGTGCTGTGCTGTGCTGTGCTGTGCTGTGCTGTGCTGTGCTGTGCTGGAGGGTTGTCAAGCGAGTCCCGGCAGACAAGGATTACGAATACTCTTATCGAGGGCAGGCATATGAAACAAAACATTGGGTACCAAACCAAACCAAACCAAACCAAACAGCATAGCCTCGCATCAGATGATGCAGGAACCACAGATCAGATGCAGAACGCTGACACGCGCGAACAGAGTGGATTTGTTTGGGGCGCGGACGGAAGGATGGGATTTGCCGGCCCATCACAGCTAGGTATGCGCTGCGCTGAGCCTCGGGCCACGTGGTTTCTTGGATGGAATGGTTTCGTGAATACTGGCTGGGGCGGCGCGGTAGGTAGTGTAGTGGTGGTGTAGCGCTGGTGTTCACGGTGGAGTGAGTTGAGTTGAGTTGTGTTGTGCGCAAATGACAGAACACATACACACCACATCAAAACAAGAGGTTTGTGGGATGAGCAATTATTGATTTGGACTATTTTGCATGCTTCTCTCTCTCTACAGCAGCCTAGCTAGCTTAGCTACACGACATGCAGCCATCTCCCCCTCGCCTCACACGCCCGCCACCCCGACCCCATTCCCACGTTAAACAATAAGTAACCAACACCCCCGGGGGCTGGGCTGTAGTGCGCTCGCGCTATGCGAAGTGAACACCAATAGTGCAGGTAGATAGATAGATAAATGCATACAAGAAGGGAAAACGTGAGTTAGAGCGATGGGTATAATCTCGAAGCAAACTACGACCGTTTCTAGACGCTGAATTTGGATCCAAACCAGAAAGGGGGGGAAACGCGTGGAAAAAAATACAATGCCCGAGGGCCCCGGCCCCGTCCGTGGATTCAATCGTAAGGGAGAACTCCTGATGCTATGCGGAATGAGAGAGAGAGGAAAAAGTGTCCGGCCGGGGAGAGGAATGATGCTATGCAAGAAGAAAGACTTTTAGGCTGCGGACGATGAACGGTGGACGAGCCAGCGAATGTGGGGAGGTAAGTGTTGGGTTGGTGGGAGCGGATTATATGCTGGTAAGAAGCAGCTCAACAGCGGCCTCGACTCTTAGACCGCTGCCGAGGTCCGTCATGCGTAGCGCGTATTTTGCCTCTTCGGCCGTGAAGCCCATCTCGACAATGCGATAGACAGCCTTGTCAGCCGAGTTCTCGGCGTTGTCGTTGTTGTAGATGTTGAGCTGGCGCGGGTGCTGTTGGAACGCCGGATGGTCCTCGGAGCGGTTGCTGGAGGACGTGCTGGGCGCAGTGCTGCGGTCGCGCCGGTGTCCGCGCATGGCGGGGTGGCTTTGGAGAGATGGCATGTCGGGGATGGATTCGCGGCGGCGGCGGAAGGCAGGGTGCTCGTCGATGGAAGGCATGAGGCTGGGCGCTATACTGTGTCTGTGGTCCCAGTCGGCTACGCTGGGAGCGCTGGCAATGGTGGAGGGTGGCGGCGAGGGGAGAAGGGGTTGCGCGACTGTGCGTCTTGGAGGGGAGTCGGATCGAGGCGGGGGACGAGGATCTCTGATTGGAGATAGGTCGGACACGGAAGAGGCGTATTCGTGACCTATTGCTGAGGTTGAGGCTGCAGATCGCAAAGATGGAATATGTGATACTAGGTTAGATCCAGCTGAAGGCGGAGGACGTGGTCGGCTCAAGTTGTCGATAACGTCTTCCCACTCGCTAAAAGGGCGTTCGTCGCTCATCGTAATCTGCGGCAGGCGGTCGCCGTTACGTTGGCGGAGTTGAGTTATATGACGCTGGATTCTTTGTTTGGAGAGCTGTCGCTGAACCTCCTTTGTCGAGCTTTCGGCGTAGATTAGGGCGATCTTATCTTCATAGACACGTGATGCGGCATCTTTGAGAAAGCTCCCGCGGGTGCCGCCCGAGACGGGAGGATCCCAATTCATCCATCCTCTATCCGAGGCGTGGATGAAGGCCGAGGGGTCCGAATTATCGCAGAGAACAGCAAGTTCCAGAACAGAAGATAGTCCGAAAGTGAGGAGAAAATATGCCCATTCATCTAAAAAAAATTAGTTTTGTACATGTGTGTTAATATGAGAAATAAACTTACCGAGTGCCATCTCTTCGCCATCAATGTCACCTCCTCGAACATTGGTATGCTCATAGACGCCATACTCGCGCGCTTGTATGGTGCGTCCCTCAAAGGGTTGCAGCAAGACGCCCAGACACTTCCACAATTCCATAATGTCGAATAGCTGCTCGGCAGACAAACCGCCCTCGTTGCCCATTGCGAAGCATTCGGGGGCGCTTGCTAGTGTGTCGTTCATGTCGAGTGAATCTGTTGTGAAGATGCTGTGAGTGCAAGTGTGCTGATGTACCAGTTCACCACCCTTGAGCCAGTCCATTTGAGCGACGATGTCGCCTTCTCGTCCCTTGCCCGAGCCAAATATCTTGCAAAAGGTCCAGATACGCCAAAGTGCATCGTCCACCCGAGCAGATTCCGTCTGGTCCTCGCTTACTATTGCGGTGGCAATCTCGGCTCGCATAAATTCTTGGCACTTGTCCTTTATCAGAGACTTGAGGGCTGCAATAATGTACACGTCGCGTGTGTAATATTGAAGATAGGATGTAGGTGTATAGTCTTGCCTTGCGATTTCAAGGTTTTCTTCATCAAGTTGGTCGTGGCCGGGGTAGCATATTTCTCGGTGCTCCCAAGCAGGCGGCGACGACCTTCGCAGAGTGGCCTTCATCAAGTCGAGCTCATGGCGCTTGAACACGCGGTAGAAGCCGCGGTTGACAATCGCGGTAGTAAAGAGGTCATCAAGACTTTCCATATTCCGCAGGATGGTAAGGATAACATTCTCGGCCACTGCAGGGGTAATAGTCCGCTTCACGGCCTTGGGTGGAATCGGGATTGGCGAGAGAACGAAGTCGTCGGTCATTCTCTTGGAATGGGGGATAACGATAGATAGATGTGTGGTTTTCTTCGAAGACCGTATCCGGCTGAACTGAGAAGCGATGTGATCGGTAGGGACATGTGATAAGCGGAAACCATCGAAAGCACCGGGACGCATCGAATCGCGCTTGCTGGACCTGGGCGGTAGCACTGGAGGGGAGATGGGCATCTCGATAGTAATAGAATCTTTGCGCGGCATAGAAAATGGCGACGCCAGAGGTGGGGAAGTGACGAAGTCATCGCGTGAGAGTAGATCGTCCCAGTTAAACGGGTTCAGGTCGTAGTCATCCGTTGCAGTGCTGAGGTGGTCATCGACGAATGAAGAGAGTTCCTGTTGAAGGTCGATTTCGGCTTCGCTGAGTGTGGGGCTGGGTAGACTAGACGCGAAATGTCTAGTCTTGGATCGGCTGATCGCCTGGTTGATGACTCCCATAGCTGGGTTCGATGAGAGACGTCGGGTGCCACAACCTGACGGTTTGCGAATGGTTGACGTTCGCGAAAGTGAATTTTTCGAAACTAGGCGCAGGGGACGGAGCGCGCAGGTAGGTATAAACTCCAGGTCCTCTTCGATGGGAGGATGCGGTGCATAGCGACGCTGGGGCCGCAACGGAGATGTCTCCAGGGGTCCGGTTTCAGCACCCGGGCCCACGGACTTCGATGTCACACGTGGTGGTGAATCAAAGACCCCTGCAAGAACGGGACTGTGAACTGAAAAGACAGCGCTGGCCGAGCGTTTGTGAAGCTTCAAAGTTCTTTGCGACATGATTGGACTTCCTATTTCAGCACTTGTTGCTGACGAACGATCGCTGTATGTGGAAGACGAATCATCTCCGTGAGAATCATCAGACGAGTGTCCCCCTCGAGAGATAGCTTGGCTTGCCCTTTCTGTAATAGGCTTCGATGCCTGCGACTGAGTAGACAGATCAGAGTCTCTCGATGGACGTAGTGGGGTAGTATCGAGCTCCACAGGCGCTGCAGGCTCCGCCTCTGGCGACGAGTCGTCCACAGTTTCGATCTCAACCGACGCTGATCGAATATGGCTGTTGTTTTGTGGGTTGTTGAAGAAAGGACTGGTTGGAAGTGGCCGGTTGCGTTGCGCGTTCGGTATCACGACCTGTATCCTGGGCCCCCGACCCCTGCTTACTGAGCTGTGTGATGCTGGGTTCTCCCTTTGTTCCCACTCTATCCTCCCGTGTTTATATGTACCAATCGAACCGTTGACTGAGTGGTTACTCGAGAAGAACTTCATCTCTGTGCCAGCCTTGATGGAGGAGAGGGTAGATGCTGCGCTGCTACCTCTATATTGACGGGCGATGTGGCTCTGTGGAAATGATCTGATAGACAACTGGCCATCCCGGTCGAAAGTTGGCGAAGTGTCGATGCTAGATATGATTTCCTGGTTTGGCAGAGTCACCATGTCTCGCTCCAGTGGCGAGAGGGGAGTGGTAGCTGGTGGAACGGCGCGCAGAATAGTGCCCGGGTTCTTGGTTGGCTTGCTTTTCTTGGATAGCATCCTACTCTTGATGGAGCCCCCGTCTTTCTTTGCGGGCGAGGGAGGCGCTGTGTTTCGCACAAGGCCCTGGTCCGAGCTGGGCAAAGGCCGGTGATTGGGCTGCCGTGGGGGTTCCTTTTCCTTGGGTGAGAAAAACTGGAGACTCCGACAACGGAGGAGGGTGCGGGTGCGGGTTGTTTGCTCTTTGATCAGAGAACGTGTTTTTGCGAAGGACTCGAAGAAGCCAGAGTCGGGGGCAGAGGCCATGGTGGCAGGGTGTCCACGATGTATACAGACGCACGTTCCAGAATAGTAATAGTGCACACTGCAGCTGGGCCTGGCGCAGGCTGATGAGGCATACAAGGGCCCGAAATAAACGTGACGCTAGAGCTCGGAAGGCGAGCTGACATCAGATGTGCTGGGGAGGACACGAGAGACTGGCGCGTTCGGGCCTATGGGCGACATTTGGGGCGGAGGAGAGAAGAGACAGCGACGGAGCCCGAGAGAGCCCAGGTGCGGTGTTCTTCTATGGCGCGCCCTTCACCATGGCCTCCCCACAGCGCGCTGCAGCGGCAGAGGGCAGCCGTTTGGTGGTCGCGCACACGGCACGCGCTTCTGGCCATGTTGGACCCTCAGGCGCCGTCGCTGGTGGTGGTGGGGCGGTCGAGGGTCACTATCTACGCCCAGTTCGGGGCTATTTTGGTAGAGGCTGACGGCTTCCGAGCGCGAGGACGGCGGGGCGAGCCTGGCGTTCGTGGCGGCGGCCCTGGCGGTGCCTCCCCCCACTGTGCGCCCGGGCGACGGCCGTGACCACCACCAACAGCCGCGCAGGAGTTGGGCCTGCCCTCCTCCGTTCCTTCGCGGCGGCGGCCAGCGAGCGCGCGCCGTTGCGTGTCTCGTTTCACGTCGTGGGTCGTGGACACTGGAGCCATCGCTGGCGACCGACTGCCGCCCGAACGACCACCCGAACCGTCGACTGCCCATCTACCACCCAGCCTCCCCTCCCTACTTCTCGCCTTGGCTGCGTCGCACAGCCGTTCATGGCCACACGAGTCCGGTGCCGGGTGATTGGGTGCGGCGCAGCCAGACGACACCACGGCGGCGTGCATACTCGTCGACGACCTCGTGTCCTCCTCGTTTCCGCCGCCTCTAGCTTTCCGATGTCGTGTCTTCCGCCCAGCCAAGGCCGATTGCGGGCCTGGTGTACGAACGAATGCATGGCAATGCGATGCAGGCTGCTACCCCCCCTCTCGGAAGTCGGGATACATCTGACGTACCCACTTGTATACTGCCACCTACCCAGGGACGATGGCACACCATCACCATACCCTCACCACGCAGACATTCGGATGACAATGGCCGAGTCTCACGTAGGCACCGTCTGCCCAGGGACCAATGCCGTTCTTCGTCTCTATACCCCATTCAGCGCATCCGGGGCAGCTGGGGTGAGAGCTGTCGTAAGGTAAGCATTATCGCCCTACAATATTTCCCTCACAACCCGCCCCTCCTTGGTCTACCCCCCAAACAGTCAGTGCTACTCGCAGTTATCTATCAAACAGGTCGCCTGACCTTACGAGACCCGGTTCTTCTGACTATTCGCTACTCACTACTCACTCCTCACTACCACACTGATGTACGCGAAGAACCTCCGAGCGAGGTGCATACGACGTACGAGTTTGTGCTATTTTAGGACACTCGCGATTCAACGTCGACCTCTGGCACTGCCGCAACCATGAACCCCACATTGTGCATGCTGTTAGGCCCAAGTAAGCATATAAGCATACTGACGTGCGTTCTATTTCCAAGACCTCTCTCTTTCGTCTATTGGTCGATAAGTTTCAGAAATAGCAAGGAAACGTTCCAGTCACCGAGATGCAATTGCTCCGCGGAATGCTATGGGCCTTTTGACGACATAGCAACTCCTGCTGTGTCAGATCCACTGCGATACGTCTACACACGTTGCAATTTTGTCTGCAACGTATCATCTCGACCATCTTCTTACATTCGAAGGAGGCGTAAGGAGTTTGAGGGAAGCGTACGAAGAACACGTCGTTCGTCTCGGGCAGATGCCTTCAACTCCGATACTCGCCACCTCTGCCGCTGAACAGACCACAGTAAGGCGAACTACGCCCGGATGCTACCCGATGATCGGAGGATGTGAGAACAGATCACTTGCAGTGCAGGGTGATTGTTCCGGGCACAGGGCGTAAGTTGCGTATATGCGACGCTAATCCCGGGCGATCCAAGTGGGAAACTCAGAAAATACTTTCCCTACTTCATCCATGGATGATCTCCAATATTTTCATCCTCAGCGGGTCTATTCATTCTTCCCCTTCTCAATCGTCTGCTTAGCAAGGCACTACGTTCTGACGAGGCTCGGAACGTGGTCATGTCCCTCATGTTCGTAGCAGTCGGACCACCACTATCTTCGAAAAGACCTACCTACCTAGTACCGTCGAAGTTGTACACTGCTTCCCCAACGAGTCATTTTTGTTCGCTCCTTTGGAACCAATCACAAATGAGTTCACCGACCAAGCAACATGCTACGCAAAGGCCACCCGGTTCCGGACAAGTTTATTCTCCGCGCAAAGCGCTCATGTACGGCACGACTTCCCCTTCCAGCAAACCGACAAACAAGCTCCAGTCTAGCTGAGAAACTCAAAATCGAACTGTGCCGCCATTATCAATCTCTATCTACAAAGACATCAAAATCATGCACGCCAGCCGTTGGTCCCGCTCCACCCCCCCGCCTGTCTACAAACCAACCCCAACAGCCTCCAACGCCGAGCCCATTCGTCTCTATCCGCCGCAGCCTCGTCTGCATTCCTACCGTTTTTCCTGCAGGCACCCAACACAGTCGCTCAGAAAGCGTCTTCAACAGTTTAATAGGCCACTGCTGTGTGTCGTTAGCCGTAATGTCGCCGACCCGCGAACCTCGCGATCGGATTCCAATCATGTATCTGTCCATATACCGGCTTAATACCATACCAGGTACGCATCAATCAACTCCCCGAAGTCAAATGCCCCGAAGCGAGAAAAAAAAGCCCGACGCTTCTAAACCGGGTTCGAAGTCGTCACTGTCGTTTGCGCTTTACACACATAAGCTATCTCATAATTAATGGACATCCATCTAAGCATCGTAATTGTCGCATATTGCATGATCTACGGCCGGTGTGTCGGAACGTCTTACTGCCTCTACCATTGATCGACAGGACCTATACACACCATCAGCAGTTCTGATTCCGCTCTTCCAGGTTGCAGTAGCAGCAAGAGCATTAGCTACTGCAACCCGCAACGTTATCTTCATAACCGGAAAGTGAAACACATGGCCAGTCCAGTCCGTCGGTAGGTAGTGCAACGCATGCATAGCATGGCATGCGAACGTGAAGCACGTGCCGCACCGCTCGAACCTCTGACTTTGCGCTTCTACCCGCTAGACTCAGCTTGGTGCATGCAACAGATAGCAGAGCAGGGCCGCTGTTGTTGTTGTTGTTGTTGTTGTTTGTTGTTGTCCATGTCCAGGTTGACTGGTGACGTAGCAGTGGCCGGGGGCAACTGTACACTCGAGCTAGGGATAGTGATCAACGTTAGTCGGAACGTCTTTTTCTCACCACCACCAACAATCACAATAAACAAACAGTACATACGACCGCTAATGTGACAAGCATCCAATACGCTGTGATGCGGAATTTCTCAGGTCGCCCGTGCACCGTTCACTACCCAGACCAGACCAGACCACGAACGCTATTGCACCATTCCCAACACTCCACCCAATCACGACCTTCACTCCAACTTCCATTGCATTTCCATTTCTGCGCTCTCAAAGCCATATCCTCGCTTTCAAATCGTGCAGCGGCCGACCGCCGTTGAACCCGTTGCGTTGCCCCACCCTCCAGACTCCACCCCGTTGCGTTGCATTGCATTGCCCGCCCTGCTTCAAAGACTCTCCCGACCGTTCGGAGAAGCGACAACAAGACATGTACCCGGATCTTGAATAACATCTAGAAAAGTTGGATCTTCAAGACCCGACAGCGCCCAGGTATTTAGCACCGTTGGTCCCGCATGTTGCAACAGCAACCCAACCCTCGCCTGTTGGTTCCTACCGCACCACCACACCACTGCACCTCAGTTTCGTTTCGGGTTGCCGCGTTGAGCATGCGTTGAGCAAGGCGTGCCGGCAGGCTGTTCACACGTCTTGTGCAGGAGTTTAAGTTTCACGATGCGAGGCGAGGCGAGTCGAGTCGAGTCGAGTTGTTCGTTCGGCGACGTGTTACATCTAACCCACTGAATCGGTACGTCTAACCCATTAGAATGTGTCAGCATCTCGATACGCCAGATTATTTCTTGCCAGTATCTCCTATACGGTTTTTAATTATGACAAGGCCCTGCCTTTTTGTACCTTGCTGTCGCTGCACTTTGCTGTTTCTACACCTATAGTTACTACACCTTGCCTTGTATGGTCCTAGAATTATAATTGTTAGCTGCGTAGCAATAGCAAGGTATAGAGGGCAGAGCCTTCCAGTTTAAAAACTGTACAGGAGATACCAGCAAGAGATAATCCAGCGTACGTAAGATCCAGTGGGTTGGACGTGACGATTCAGTGGGTTAGATGTAACGCGTCGCTTCGTTCGTGATTGATGTTGCTGTGGGGTTTCGCTTCAGGTCTCGGAGCAGTTGGTTCCTGCACCCAGTACCAGGCGGATGGGGTTAGCAGGGTGTAGTGGCAGGCCTAGTTGCTAGGTACACCGTATTGATCCCTCGTTATGGCGTTAGAACGTTAGAACGTTAGAACGGTAGCATCGGCGCCATCGGTTGGTTGATGCTTCGCTCAGAGTCCAAGGGTGTCCCACCCCGGATCGCCTCCTCACGGGATAAGATCGGAACGTTGAAAAGAAGAGTCATTTAATTAGGTACGCGTGGGTATCAATGTATGTTCATCTGTACCAAACCTCAACTGTCGGCTGCAAATATTAGAAAAGTAAGGAAACAGCCATACGTGTTGGATGTTTGGGTCTTCCTAAGCACTTCCCTGGAGATGTGGGCTCCGCACTTCTCCCGCGGGTCTCCCCGCACTGTCTTCCACTTCGACGAGATTGTCCACCATCCGTAAGAATCGGGATCTGTACTCATCACTCGATGTCGTGATACTCATGGGTCCATGATCTCTTCCCCACTTCAAGAGATTGAACGACTTCACTAGTCCCGTCATGGCCATTGCTTGGAGAGCATCCCTCGCCCAGAAAAAGTCGATCATGATCACGCGATAGATCCATTTCTTGTCGCTAGAGACTACGCCCGAGCGCCAGGGGGAACCCTTACCCGGCGGTACTGGGACTTCCCCATTGTCGACCGATGCCGTGGAAGCAGGATAGCGAACAAGAAAGAGACTGTAATCGACCGCATTGGCTTCGTTCAGAATTTTCGTGTCTCTCAGCAGCTGCGCAACTAGCTCCTCTTTTTGATCGACCGAGACCCGGACCTTGTCGGGGAATTCGTCAATGAGACGGTCTTTGACGCTCTGCGGAGCCAGCTTGCCGCCCGCGATGTCTCGCTCAGGATAGAAGTAATCGTTCGGCTTGAGGTCATATGTCTCCCATTTCTTTTGGTCGTCCCGAGCGCACTCTGACTTGCCGTAGAGAATGTTCTCCATCACCAGATGGTGTGAGGGTGTGACCCCTATGGTAGCACCGAGAGTCGCTGTCGGCGAATACAATAGATCGGTTATGCGGACTAGGAGGGACGCGGGGTTGAGCTCCATGTGCTCAACATACGGATCTAGGAGTCGCTGGCGGAAGAATGACTGCTCGAACTGGCGCGGAAGCGATTTGATCAGGAACTTCCCGTTCGGCGTGGTGAAGAAAACCTGGTTGACAATTTCTTGTCAGGAATGTTCCGTACAAGAAAGAAGATGTGTTACATACAGAGCCAGAGTATCCAAGATCGCCTATTGCAATGAGGTCGGTTCTTTTGCCGCGACTAGGCGATCGAAAGGACTCCGAGTACTCCTCCTCTTCGATTTGCCATACATCACTCCTAAGCTTCTTGAATAGCTGTTCTCGGTATCGGGAAAGCGCGAGCTGAAATACTGCGAAAAACGCGAGGAGCCGCGCGAGAAGCCCGGGTGCCTTTTCTGCATCTTTGGTGGATTTGGTCTTGAAGATGGCGCCGAGGATAGACGTGCTGATCAGGCGCTGTCGACGGCCCATGGCTGCTTCTTGTCCTGCTGTGATGGATGGCCGTGGCGAAGTAGTCAAAGGTAGAATGGTGTCCGTCGGGTTCAGTGTTCGTCTGTCTGGCAAGTGCACCGGCGTAAGGTTGGTGCAGGTGAAGCGCATCACCAACAACAAGCAGTTACGTCATTGGCTTGGCGAAGGGCCCCGACATCGTTCACAGCTTTTGTTCTATCCCACCCGTCAACTATCGCAACTTCCTGTGCACCCACTCGCCACGCGAAGATACAATTAAAGTCGGGTCAACTAACGCGCTCCCCACTACCGCATTGTGATGTGATGTGGCTGCCTTGTGCTGCGAGAGCAGCGTGGCCATAGTTAGTTTATCGTGTGGTGGGTGTTAATCATTGTGTTCAATCAGGATACTGGGATTAGGTACTTGTCAATATCAACGATCCGTGGTTCGCAAATTATTGGCGGTTGCCTTGGAAAGAAAATCCTTATATATCTCGTGACTCTGAGGTTCCTCTTCCTGCGAGCTCGATTTCAACGACGACATCGACGCAACTGCCATCTGCCGCCGCTACTGCTGCTGCCACGGCCCACGACACCATGGCGCCGCCGCCGTCGAAGTCCCCCAAGAAGCGAGTCCGCTTCGCAGACGAGCTCACCAAGACCCCACCGACGAAGCCGCGGCGATCTGTGAGCACACAACAGCAGGCCAAGCGACAATCAAGCAACAGCATGAATCGAAGAGAAACACTCGACCGAAATTCTTCTCTAGCTGTTGGCAAAACACGTCACAGTAGCACGGTAAGTACTGATCAATGCTTGAGTACCTGTTTCTAACTTTTTATGTTACAGATATCTGTATCAACCAAGACGAAGGACTTATCATCCGACCCCCTTGAGAGACGTTCAACTGCACTTTCCCCAAAGAAATCCGCAATGAAATCTCGCTACGAAACAACAACTTCGTCCAAACATCTACAGAAGTCTCATTCCTTAGGTGTGAGTATCAATTCACTGCCTAAAGTTATGCTACTAACTCTCTTGCTGTAGACATACATTGGACCTCACTCCAACCCGCAGTTAGCACATTCGCGAACCCCGCACACATACCCAAGACACGCCTCTCAACAACACGTCGAAGACGAACCTTTTGTAGTCTTTCTGAAAGCACTCTGGGAGTGCATAATGACAACTATAATACACATAGAATACGAGTTAAGCCTAAGGACCCTGGACGAAGATCGACTTGACTGGGAACTACAACCGGAACACACGCTGTACCATCTGATACGCTTTGGCCTGACGATCTTCGTTGGTTCGAAACTTTACGGACTGTTCACTTTGGACCGCCTGTGGAGAGATAGTGAGCGAGGTCGAGGCGGCGCTTTTGTAAAGCGAGTTAGAACTAGTCGCGAGGGATACTGTGGGCGTCAACAGTCGATGAATCCTGCGCTTTCTGTGAGCTCCCGATTCTACTCCTTGTGTACAACTTCATAGCGAGCTGTATAACTTTAATCGACCACTAAGGCGAACGCACGAAGATTAGAAACTAGGTGATCCGTGGGTTGCGCGATGTCAGCTTTTGAAAGGCGCAAGCTAATGTAACTTACCATCCGTAGCTGAAGCTCGAAGATTGTCTTTATCAGAAGTCTGCAGGCCTAAGATTTCCCGACCCTACACACCGAATCCATATGTCTCTATGTACTTTGTTAAAACCGCTACCATCGCTCTCTCTCCCTTCACGAGGCGGTAGAGGGGAGCCTTCAACCGCAAGACACTGAACTGTTCAAATTGGATATACGCAGTACACGAATGATCTCGCGAATAACCGACCCATTGGCCACCCATCTGTGAAGAAAGCACTAGTATGTTATGTTGAGGACGGTAAGATAAGCACGAGATTGTCATCGGAGTGGCACTTATCTGACCCACCAAATCGCCGGAGATGTTTCACTGCATGTAGCCAAAGGTGTACTAAGGCGGACTGGCAGGACCATGTGGCAACAACAAACGTCGGCGGTTAAGCTGAAATGGCTTATGATAGGATAATCTCTACTTTCTGTGCAACTGTCAACAATCACCTGGCGCTTGAGTAATCGAAGTTGTCCTCCCTCGGAGGAGGATCAGGATCACACTTCACTCCGACCACGCAACGGAAACCCGCAATTGCCATCGATATCTAAGAGACCATCAAAACGCAGCCTTGCCACCAGATGCGTTATAAAGTTCGACTTGTAGCACTTGGAAACAAGCCAGGCGGTCTAGCTTCAATCCAGTAATGCCTCGACTCTGTTTGGCTTGTTGAGCCCGGCCAAACCTTCAACCCGGTAGTCTAAGTCTATCGAGAAACTAGAGTTCCGCCGGCAATCGCTGCCGCGCACATTACCGACGCTAGTTTTGTCGAAACTAGACTACGCCACCCCGTCTACTCTTCTAGATACATACCCAAGCCACGGATATCCAAGCAGGGAGACAGCCTTTCGAGAATGAAAAGAGAGGGATATGTGCTGCACGGCGACCCGGCTTGAGGAAAGGGTTAATTGGAACTGTGAGATCAAGTACAATGCCGTGGCGGCAGTTCCAACCCTTGGTGCAACTCCAGTGTCACTGTGGCGCATGAAACGGCTGCATATGGCTCACCATGCGTGCGGGTAAACGGGCCCACTCGGGGTAGATACCAGACCTACCAGCAGCTCCCTGGCCTGCAGGCGCCGATGTTTGGCGTCAGTCTAGCTTCTGACAGTGCCCTCTGCATGGCTGCTTACTTGCGTAGGGGCCATTCACTTTCGTTAAATAGGGCATCTATCGGCTGCTAGTAATCTCGACTTCTGTATTCTCCCAAATCTGGACGGAGAACACTTCGACGGCTCGAGATACCACTGCTACTCGAAATATCATATCTCAATCTGCTCTTGCTGATATAATGGCCACTGTCGACGTCCAGACTCCGGTTGAGCCACCGGCGGCTGAGCCTGCACCTGCTCTTCCGGACTATCTGACAGACCCGGACGCTACTCTGAAAGATGCTCATGCAAAGTGGCGTTATGGCCGAGCTCCGGACTATTCGAAAACGCGGCAGGTCTTCACAGAAAGTAAGTCCCGTTCTACTTCCAATTTGTAGATGTTTTCTGTTTGGTTATACCATCACTCAATGAGAAAATGGGCATCCTGCTACACCTTGTCCAACCTGTCCCATGCCAAAGCCACCAGAAACTGACCCCTTCCAGCCAAGTCCATGTCGCACGAAGCCGGCTCTCTCCCCGAGCTCGTGCAAAACCTCGTAAAGAACTGGGAAGTCGAAGCGTCTTTCAAGCCCAACCTCTCCGACTGGCGGACCGTCGACCACGAGAACTACTCGTTTGCCATCAACGGCTCCGAGCCTCAGGGCGCCGAGCACATGCTCAAGTTGGGCACGTATAACGCCATCATCGCCCCGAATGAGTACTACAGCCCCGAGTACTCGGACTTTGCGAGTAGCCACAAGACGTTCAAGAGGATGATGCCGACGTTTGCGTGGGAGGTGCTGGAGGTGTACAGTGGACCGCCGACGGTCAGCTTTCGCTGGAGGCATTGGGGTACATTCAAGAACGACTATATCGGCTTTAATAAGTAAGTACTTTCACCCTCCCCATGAAAGATGGTATCGGTTCTGATATTCCGTCCAGCAAAGGCGAAAAAGTCACAGCCAAAGCCCACGGCCGAGCCATCGACATCCAAGGCGTCACCGTCGCCACAGTAAACGACAAAGTCCAGCTCCAGGCCGTCCGCACATGGTTCGATCCCATGGACATGTTCCGGCAGATAGCTCCCGACGGCGTCGTCCAAAAAGACGCCGTCGACAAGAAGCTGTCTCCCGACGCAGCTCTTGACAGCGACTGCAAAGTGGAAATCGACCAGACCCCGCGCCCGGTCGAGACGCCAACCTCCACCGCTGCACTCCCTGACCGGACGCGTAGCAGTGATTCTTCAACGTCACAGAAAGCTGATGAGGCGGAGAAATTGGTCGAGGCTGTTGCATGTCCGTTTGCGGGATCGCATCCAAAGGAGGCTGTGGCGCCGTTCCCGCCGACTACCGTGGAGCAGAATGTAGATGGAACGACAGAGGACGGCGCGTGGAGCAAGATCGAGCACCCTAACCTGCCCTTGAGCCCATCTACAATGGAGACCCTGGCGTCAGGTGTACAGACTGGAATTGAGTCGTGTCCGTTTGCGGAGAGAGCCCCGAATGGTAGTGTGTAGCACTGTAGCTGACGGGAGGCTGTATGAGTCTGTTGTGCGATGTTTGTCTATGGCGTTTGGGTTGAAGGCGTACAACAATTGTTCGATGTAGTTATTGTAGGTAGCACGCTTTATGATGGATGAATCTAGATAGTAGTCAACATGTTACCCTGTCTACATGCACAGTCTTGCTGATGCGAGCGGGAGAAATATATTTTTTGCTGAGAAAGTATTGGAACTACCAAAAACACATCCAGATCGTTACTATAGATGTCCAGGATGGTGGCCGACCAATGAACATATCCTCTGACGCTTAAGTAGAAGTCTTACTGCAGGTCTTTATCTCTGACTAGTTCGCATAGCTATACTCCGTTGTCCAGATAAGTTCCAGGGAAACCATCGTGCCGCGGTCCACTATAACATTGTTTGTTTATATGCACGGCGTTCGTTTCCAAGGTACGTTTGCCACTACGTGAAAGATTCGGGCGTCCGATCGTTTGACTCTGTTCGTTTGTTGACTTGGAGGTCAAGGCCTATAACCGGCGAAAAATTGTAGTTCTGTTTGTAGGCTGGTTTTACGTGACAGGTTGTTGGTGTGAGGTATGTATGTCTCAATGCTAGTGACGCGTGTTTACGAACAGGATTGCTCTAGCTATGCGAGTCCGAGTTTGTAGACGTTTACCGTTACTTCTAGTCCTGTGTTCGTACTCGAAAGGCTGGCTTCACAAACAAAGACACATGTGAATGTCTGTCGAGGAGTGACGTCGAGAGCTACTGTCGCCTAACTCAAGTCCCGGCGGGCGGATTGAGCATACGAGCGAGGCCTGAGGCATTCACTGTGCTCGCCCCATTTCGATGCGATTCGATCTCGTTCGCCACGTTCGCGATCACCGCGCCATGTACATATTTTTGGAAACCTAACAAACAGGCAGCGATGACTCAACGGTTGACTCCTCATTCCCGCATGATGACCTAGTCTCGGTCGGTTTCAGTGCCCCTAGATTCTGAGTAACGCTTGCTAGGCTGCCGCACGCGGCACAGGCGGTCACGGTGTCAGCAGACTTGGTGATGCCGACGATAGCCTTTGAATGGTCACGCTCCTTCGTAGGATCTTAGTTGGTTGAGGCGAGTGGTGATGCGCCATCTAGCGGGTACTGTTCTGCCTAGGTTGTTGTTGTTGTTGTGCTTGGCGGGTGCGAGGTGGCCTTACCGTGAAAATGGAACTGCCGTATCTACCGACTCGGATTGTGGTGTTGAGTCAGCCAAGGCCGTGGAATTTCGTGCCTGTCTTGACAACCATCGAAACAGGCCGGAATCCGGGCAGGCTTGGAAATCACGACGATGCGGTTGGCGATGGTTGCCAAACTGGCTTCTGGAAGGGCACAGAAAATTCTGCACTTCGACATGCAGGCAGGTGGTCCAGTGGCGGATTGTCGGGCTGCACAAGAGGCGCCGAGTGCCGTTGAGAGGTGCTGTCTCACGACGCTTTCGGTGCTCCGTCGCAAAGCCGAGCGCAAGCCACCTTGCGCTTGTAATTATCATCCAGCGAGGGTTGAAGCTTCGCCGAAAAACAACTGCGAGCTCGTACGTACGAAAACAGCGACGGCCATGATACGGCCGACTTTGCCGTGTCCGTTGCTTGGGACGTCAAGTCCATGTCGATGAAGGGATTTGCGTGCACGCGGCCACGGGCACAGCCGGCCATGCAAATGAAGCGCTGCAGTCCCATGCTCGCGCGCTGATGGCACTCAGGCGGTTGCATGCTGTGTCAACGACCGCGATCGAGATAGAGAGGCCTGGGGGTATTGGCTGCTAAATTGGCCACAACGAGGCATTTGCGGCCACTTGTTGCGCGATGTGTGCCCTTTTCCAGGGCAAGCGGCGTCGCATCGTCGAATCAGGCCGTGGCACGGATCTGGGTGAGGGGAACATGCGGCCTAGCACTCCTGGCGGCGACGATAATTGGCGGGCTGGCACCGAAGGGCTGGACGCTCGCAGCGTGCGCAATCAAAGGCGCCGGCGGAGCTGAGGACGTTTGCTGTCGCAGGCCGGTTGGCCGCTGACGCAAACCGGGGCATGATGGAGGCGGAAAGGGAAAGGGGAGCAGGCCATGGCTGGCTTGAAGGCGGTGTTCCGAGGTCGAGATGCGCACGAAAGAGGCCGTGTCTGGCGCTGCTTCGTCATGGATGATGATGGAGGGCCGGCGCAAGGGGACCGAGGGGCGCTCAACACGCAGCGCTCAGCCCCAGGCGGCGGCGGTGTTGGCGACCGCGACCGCGACCGCGACAGTTGCGCCTGCCCGGGGGTGCGGCGATGCCTGCTGGATCGCTTGCACCTGCGTGATGAAGGACGGCCGGGGAGGAAAGAGCGCCCACGACCGCCGCTCACCACCGCGCGCAGTGGGCACGCTGCTGCATCGCGCACGGCACCAAACCAGCGCCCACAGCGGCGGCGATGCGTGCGACAAACAGCGCACGCAACGCGCAGACGACGATGCTCTGGCGCTGCGGTCCTCGGCGCGAAAATCAAAACCACAAATCGAAACGCGGCATTGGCAGTGGCAACCAAGCGCGTGGCCCGAGCGCCGGCTGGGTGACTCCCCCAGCTGGGCAAGCACGCAGCAGCCCAGGCCAGGGGACGGGCGGGCTCGCCAGCGTCGAGCGACTGCTTATACCCTCTCCGCCGCTCCTGTCCCAGACCTGCCTCCCAGACCACCACCATCATGATCCTCTCTATACCCCCGCGCGAGTCCTGGGCCCTCATCTAGAGCAGCTCAACAGCTCTGTTGTCTGCTTGCGAGCAGCCACCCGCCACCCGCCCCTCTCCACTCCGTCGTTGCGCCTCTTCTTTGTCTGCCTTTCAGCCAGCAGCGTTGGCATCTGCAAACCGCAAACGCTCGCCCCCGTTCGCCGCCGCTACTCGGCTGCCGCCTGCTGTAGACTCATCCCTCAGTCAGTCATTCATCGTGGCCGTCTGATTTAAACCCCCCGCTGCCCGTACCTGCGTCGTGGTCTCTTCACCGATACCCCACTCGCCTCTCCGGAACCGCGGCCTTGCCTCGTTCGCTCGATTGCAGCCTCACCGAATCCGTATCGCCACGTCAACCAACCAAACTTTTCCCTCGCCACTCCCCGTTCGCAGCTTTTATTTAATGCCTCCCTCCCCACTAATAACACACGAATAACTCGGAAACTCACTCCCGGCTCGACGTTCGAAGCTCCCTTCTGGCTTGGTGACTCTCTTACGACAGTCACTGCATCCCGAAACTCTTCTTATATCGAACCAGAACAGTCACAATGCACCCCACGATCCCCGCTACTCCAGTCACCCGTCGCCCAGATATCACCATTACTGAAAACGAAAACAAGGCCTTCGCCATCGGAGGTTCCGCCTGCTAGATCTCCCGCACCCCTTCGACTTGCCAGCTTTTGAGATAGCATCTGCTATCCTAGGAGTTGATTCTTCGGAGTGCTTTGCGGACAGGTCTCATCTAGGTCTTGTTTGGTGATTCTGCGGCTGACGGTGACTGGAGTCCCCTCTGGTAAGCGCTTGGAAGCCAATTCGACCACTTCACTCCTGTTCGGACCACGCATCCTCCCGCACACCATCGTCAACCGTCCCTATAACTTCTACGTACCCGAAACTTTCTCCAACACCATTGCTCCACGCTTCGGCATCTCGATTCTTGAGTCCTTTCAAATCAACACATACAGGATCAAGATATTCAACTGGAATAATAGAAGAATAAAGATTCCCAAGAATCATACGACAGAAGAGTCATAGGGCTTGATACCGTCGGTTTGTCTATCGGTTAAATTTTCGGTCACCCCACGACCACCTGATCCTACTTTGCTTTACGACTCAAGGTCTACCGAGAGGTCAGCACTTCGAGACGTGAGGACAAGGTACAACTCCTTCTCCACTCACTCCTTATATCTGTTTCTTTTCCCCGAGTGTGTTGCTCTCGTAACATTCTCACTCCATCATGAACCTTGACACTTACCCTCAAAGCCTTGGCACTTCTTCCCCAAGGAGCCATCCCTACACCTCATCTGCGTCTTCATCCGCCTCTTCCTCTACCTCTTCAGTCTTTTCAGACATAGGATCGCAAGTCTCTAGCTCTAGCTCGTCGGCTTCGCAGTCGATACCTAGCGCATGGGATTCGGGAGAATGGAGCAGGGCTCACCAGGCTACGCCGATTACTACTATCGACCCTGAAAGTCTATCTTCGTTCGCTCCAATCACCCGAGTCAGCACCTTTCCGTTGTATCAGCCGTCAGCATGTCGCGACACTGCAGAGCGCGTGTTGCCTCCTCTACGCACGGATATTTTACCTTTGGACCAGCGACAACATCCACGACGATCTTCGACCTTGAAACAGAGAGCCCCTCCTCAGCTAGTACGGCAGTGCGACCGCAAGGTCAACTTTGTCGACTGCCTTGTCGGTCAGTGTTTAATATTAAACCTCTTCTAGTTGCATACGCTGACAATTTTCTTCAAAGACTCTGCAACAAAGATGGTTGAGGTTATCTGGCCCTTGTCGGTACCGTCCAGTCGGTGCGAGACGGCCAATGGCCGCGGAGTGCTTCCACTTCGTACATTCATCCAAGAGACCCTGCGTCGTTCGCGGACAAGCTATTCGACCCTACAGGTGGCCCTGTATTATCTAATCCTCATCAAGGCTCACGTGCCGAAGCATGACTTCACCATGGAGCAGCCGGAGGACGTTGCATCCCTGCGCGCTCTGCAGTGTGGGCGACGCATGTTCCTTGCTGCACTCGTGCTTGCCTCAAAATACTTGCAGGATCGCAACTATTCGGCGCGAGCCTGGAGCAAGATCTCTGGGCTCAAGGTCTGTGAGATCAACACTAATGAGATAGCCTTCCTCATCGCTATTAACTGGAAACTTCACATCACGGATCCAGTATGGGAGAGGTGGCAGGAGGTTGTACTTCGCCACACGCCGTCCAACCCGCCCTCATCCCCGGGTGTTTGTATACCTAACACGTGGAGGACCATCATCCCGCATTTGACTCCTGGCTTGGAAATGATTGAGGTTACCCCGAAGACGCCGTCTACTCCGATTCGTCCGGAGCTGAAACCACAAGCCACGCAGTACTCGCTTCGGTCTCCTCTACGACGTTCAGATGCCTTCGGATCTCAAGAGAGTACGCCGACCCCAAGTCACTATCGGGTGCCTCGTTTCCTAGAACCACAGCTTGAGCTTCTTCCTCCAACACCGTCCCTTCCTCGCTTAGGACCGTTGCCTACACCTTACATGACGCCCCAACCCGCCATCTCCAACACTCCTGCAGCGAGTGCTTTGGCTTTGGGATCCAGACGGCCGTCTATGTGTTCCGCAATGGCACAGGCACAGAGCTCATCCTTGGCACGCACGTGTTTTGACCAGTATAATCCTGGCATCCGCACTGGGCTAGAAGCCTATCATTTCCCTAGCAGACGTCCATCTCTGGCTCCATCGACTACGTCTACTGCATCATCGCCCGAGTCTATGATGACGGACAACTCGCGCTCTTCTCGTGCTTCTTCAATCTCATCAGTCTCGTCTGCGGGCTGGGCGCCGAATCAGGCCAAATTGGCCAAATTGGCGACATGCCGCAACGCGAGACTGCCTTATCCTGCTCTATCGAAGTGCAAGGAACAGAGCGAGTATGCCCCTAGCGAGCCGATGTCTTCACCAGATCTTGAGAGCTTCCACATCTATGATTCAGATGCTACACCCGTCCAGGTTGAGAGCCCGGTATCGATATCCGTGACCCAAGCTTCACATGCCAGTCGCAAACGCGGAAGGTCGTCTGTCGACCTCCAACAGAATGTCCGGCACCTGCTCCACAGCTCCCGCTCTTCTTCATTTCTTCGTGGTGGACAAGCTGTTGTTCCCGATCGTTCGGTGGCACAGTCGTTCCTTTACTCTCCAGATAGGACGCCTTCATCCCATACAGTGCTTAAGGGGCTGCAGTCTCCCAAGCGTACTGTATCGGAACAACGGTTACCCGTCCAAAAGGAGTTTGGAAACAAGCGTACCTGCTGTGGAAGCCAGGTTGCTCAGACATTCCGTAGGGAAGGTTCCATGATGGGCCCTGGCATGTGGGCAGGCATCTTGTAAATCGTGCAAGAGGACTCAAGGAATCAAGCAGCCTACGGGCGGATTCAAAAACGAAAGTTGAGGCACAAAGATGCTTCTTCGAACTATCACATGTCGTATCCGACACCTCTTCTGTATATTCTCTCTTTCCGAGACCCCCTAGCTTGTAAGAGTTCGAAAGCAAAACAACACTTTACCTTTGGTTCTTCCCTTTCGTCATTGTCCGTCCGTTCATCATATTCCTCGTCCTGGGTTTTCTCTTTTGTTACTTCTGGCGTCTTGGGCAATGCTCCTTGGAGCCGGCGTTTTGTGGCGGCAACCTCTGCTTTTTTTAATGCGGACATGCTCGTGTGTGTCTGTATGGGTCGGTGCATATAGCTGTCTGGCTAGGCACGCCAGGCAAGGCAAGGCAAAGGCAAGGCAAATGGGGTACTCGGAAACCCCTAGGGGAGTATTGAGCTAGGTTCGCATCTACAGGGCGGCGGCCGCTTGGCTGAGGGAAATGTACGTTTATTTAGGAGAGATTTAGGAGCTATCTATCTAGGCGAGGAGAATGAACTGACTTGACTTTGAGTTGATTTGAACTGAATTGGAGTGATGCTCGAGTTTATCGACTTGGTGTGTGGGTGTGCTTGTGTGTTGGAATGAGGAATGTAATGGTGCATGAAACGATGACTGCACTCCAATTCATTAGTTGGGCTCTACTCTGGTTGACGGCTTCGGTACGTCAATAGGGGTTGTATGCATAGTGGTATACACTGGTGTATTGCGCTTCAGCTAGGTTGGTATGTTGATCTGCGCATATGATTTCGATGTACTGTCTCCCTGCCCTGCCCTGACGCTTCTCTTCATGATATTTTGCCAGTCGTGATACAAGTACAAAGG
The DNA here is from genome assembly GCA_011032825.1 of Massariosphaeria phaeospora. Lineage (NCBI taxonomy): Eukaryota > Fungi > Ascomycota > Dothideomycetes > Pleosporales > Massariosphaeria > Massariosphaeria phaeospora. The sequence continues at coordinate 644,001 of JAADJZ010000008.1, read as the reverse complement.
CCGGTTATCCCAGCGCCCCTCGCGCTCCAGACACCCTCTTCCACCCGCAAGTTGTATAGAGCATCTCCCCCTCGCCTATAGTGCACATCGCTGTGCCTTGTTCCGTTAAGTTGGCATTTGGCGGCGTGAGTTGCTACGCTATGTGCACGTACATACCTGAAGCATCCGCCAGTGCTGGACTCTGCACCTTTCACGTTATTCCTCTACAGTTCCTGCTCAGACCCTGCTCAGCCAAAACATAAATCCGAACTGCACCACGTAGCTGTAGACGAACAGAAACTGGGTGCGCCTGCTCCGCTGGCCGCGCGCGACCGTGTACCCGGCGGAGGCCCCGCCCACACCCTGCCCGTTTTGGTCCGGCAGCAGCACGTAGCGCAGGCTGCGTAGAAGGAAGAAGGCGTTCGCGGCGAAGGTGTAGAAGAACACCAGCCAGCTGATCCAGCTGCCGCCCACGCCCAGGTGCGAGAACAGCGAGGACAGCAGCAGCGAGACAATGACGCCGACAAACTTGTACCCGCTGTACGCAACCAGGTCGAGCAGCTGGCTCGACGAGGAGATGCTGAGGAGGAAGGTGCCGAGCTTGATCGTCATGATCTCGAGGAGCATGACGCTGATTGCGAGGGTTGCGGTGTAGCCTAGGAGTTCCGGGTGGAAAGCGCCGCGGAGGCCGGCGAGCAGCGTCGACAGCAGGATGTACGTCACCAGGGCCATCATCGGGATGTACATGTCGGGCGAGTTGAGGTCTTCGCGCGGGGGCAGGTAGTAGCCGTCCTGGCCGTTGCCCGAGGGGCGGCGCGACCACGGGCGGTGCCACCAGGGAAACAGGACAATGTACAGCTTCGAGACGACGTACGAGTTGGAGACGTTGAAGTAGTGTTTGAGGGCGGAGACGTTGACAAAGCGGCCGATCTGCGAGGGTGTTAGAGCGAATCCACATGTTTCGGGGTCGTGCCAGGCTCTTGCGCTGGACGTACGTTCTGCTCCATATACTGCTGGCCTGCGTCGACCGCGTGCTTGCCTATCTGGAAGCCCATCTGCGCCGTCGGGTCGTTCATGAAGCCGCCAAACGCTGGGTGCATGCTGTTGTAGCCGCCGCCGGCGCCAGGCTGCCCCCCCGGCGCGCCTTGCTGTGCGTATCCATATCCGCTGTGGGGCTGCGAAGGCGGTTGCGGCGGCGGCGGCGACCGCAGCTGGGGGACTGTGGAAACATGCTGAGGGACGGGGTGGTGAAGGGGCGGCGAGTGCGCGGGCGGGTTGTTATAGCTCGGGCGCTGCATCTTTGATCGTCAATCGGCTCGCTGCAGAAGACGCAATATCCAGCGGGGCTCGAGGGGAGGCGAGGGTACAAGCAGCCGTGTCGGGGAGCAGGATTGGGCAGGTCAACCGTGGTCGTGGTTTGTGTTGTTGAAGCGTGAGCCGCCGTTTCTGCCTCTGCGGTGTGCGGTGAGCGCTTCTGATCTGGCAACTTCCGCGCCCGCACCCGCACCCGCAGCAGCTCGCCCACCACCCACTCGTTCGTCATTGTGCATCCCTTGCCTTTTTTTGCACCACTGCCCCCTCTCCTCGCACAGGCCGCGCCATGTTGGATAGCTTCGAGATCTTGCACACGTCCGGCGTCGTGCTGTGGTCGCGCTCGTACGCCCCGGTCGGCGCCCACATCATCAACAGCCTCATCCGCGACGTCTTCATCGAGGAGCGCATAGTGCCCCAGCCCGACGACGCGGGCCAGCGGCCGACGTACAGGAAGGAGGGCCACACCCTGAAATGGACAGCTGCAAAGGATCTGGGCCTGATATTTGTGGTGTGTAGTTTCCGCACCGCGACGGGAGAGTTGCTCGGAGTGGGACGCTGATTCATGCATAGGCCGTATATCAGTCCCTCGTCCACTTGACGTGGATAGACAAGCTCCTCGAAAACATACGCGCGCTCTTCATAGGCCTCTATGGCGACCAGCTGAAGAAGCATCATACCAGTGTGGTGAACTGCGACAAGTTTGGGCCCTACTTCGAGAGGCAGATCCAAGAGCTTGAGGGCGCAAATGACGGAGCCTCGTCTGCCACTCCCAATGTGAAGCTCACCCCTCCGTCGAGCGCCGACAACGACAGTGCAGAAGAAAGCGCTCTCAAACCTCCAGTCCTGCAACAACAGCAACAACCGCTCTCCGACACATCGGCCGATTCCACCCCAATTCCCACGCCGGATACCTCACGCCCCACAACCCCAGCACAGAGCCATTTGTTAACGGCGAAATCGCGACCAGGGGCCAAGCTCTCGCGGAGAGACAAGAAGAAGGTTGCGGTGGGAAACTCAGCACCCGCGTCATCCGGAGACGAGGCTTCAGCGCGGCGGAAAGGTAAAGCTTTGGCAAAAAAGAACAGGACATGGACCGAGTTTGGCGCAGATGAGGAAGACCCTTCCCTGATCTTGGACTACTCGCAGTCAGATCTTCGCGACGACGCTTCGGAGGCTGAAGCTCTGGAAGAGATCAACCCGGAGAGCTGGGGCAGGAAAACTGGCAAGGGCCAGTTCGTGCTAAAGGACTTGGACGATGAGATGGACCAGATAATAGCGGAACAGAACGCAAAGAAGGGTGTGTCATCACAAGCAAGTGGCATAGTCGGGTCAAGTCTCGGCGCTATCGGTGGCCTGTTTAGGAACGTGGTGGGCGGAAAGACACTCACAAAAGAGGATCTGGCAAAGTCGCTAAAAGGCATGGAAGAGCACCTCCTACAGAAGAATGTTGCGCGCGAAGCTGCTGTGCGTTTATGCGAAAGCGTTGAACGAGACCTGGTCGGCCTCAAGACTGGCAACTTCACAAGTATGTGTTGGTGCTCCCTACAGAATAGGACAATTCTAACATACGATAGCGATCGAATCCACAATCCGCACATCGATGGAGAAAGCGCTCACCAAGATCCTCACCCCTACATCCTCACTCGATCTCCTTCGCGAAATCCAAGCCGTCAACGGCTCCGGCCGACCCTACGTCCTCTCCATCGTCGGCGTCAACGGCGTCGGCAAATCCACCAATCTCTCCAAAATCGCCTTTTTCCTCCTCCAAAACCACCACCGCGTCCTCATCGCCGCAGCAGACACGTTCCGCTCCGGCGCCGTCGAACAACTCGGCGTCCACGTGCGGAACCTGAAAGAGCTGAGCAAGCGCGAGGGCGGCGAGGTCGATCTCTTCCAAAAGGGGTACGGCCTAGACGCGGCCAACATCGCGGCGGAAGCCGTGACGTTTGCGGCCAAGAACAACTTCGACGTCGTGCTGATTGATACTGCGGGCCGGCGGCACAACGACCAGCGGCTCATGTCGTCGCTGGAGAAATTCGGGAAACTGGCAAAGCCGGATAAGATCTTGATGGTTGGCGAGGCGCTCGTGGGCACGGATTCGGTGGCGCAGGCGCGCAACTTTAATGCTTCGTTTGGGCCTGGGAGGGGCTTGGATGGGTTTGTTATCAGCAAGTGCGATACCGTGGGCGATATGGTGGGCACGCTGGTTAGTATGGTGCACGCTACGGGGATTCCGGTCGTGTTTCTTGGAGTGGGTCAGCACTATGCAGATCTGCGCGGCTTGAATGTCGATAACGTGTGTCGGCTCTTGATGAGCTGAGGGGCGAGGTAGTTTGCGAGTATGCATTTGTACATGTTGCGATCGTGACTGTTGTTCGTTTGGGCCATGTGAAGTGAAGTGTACGGAGGCGAAGGCTTGCCGCTCGCTGGCGTGTCGCTGCGCAATCCACATAGATATATCCGAGCGGACCGCCCATCTCTGATCAAACCACCATCCCCCTATATCTGGAACTATCTAGCTCTAGGCGAACAACCTACATCTGCACAATCCACCCATCTCTGCGCGAACCATCCATATCTGATCAAAAACCAGCTGCACAATCTCCTCGTATCCGTGTGAACTACCCAGCTCTAAGTAATCCAGCCCCTTCTCAATAGGATCTACCGTATCCCCGTAAGGAATATATCCATGTGTCGCACTTTACTAAAGAAGAAGAAATAGATGTAACATACCTGTAACCAATTGCGTACATAATAGTGCATGAAGTTGTAGGAACGCTAGAATTCGACTGATTGAAAGCTGGCTCTTGGATGCAGATAGAAGACGAGGCAAAGGACAAAGATTGAGAGATCAAGAGGTGTAACAAAATCGCTCCGCTATCTGCTGTATCCTGCCGAGGTCGAGCTGTTAGAACAGCATAACGTTGTCGTGGTCGCGGTGGAATCTCTCTTGCGATGCGTAGGAACCTAGCCGCGAGGCTTCCTATGTCCCTGTACTAGTCCTAAGGGACGTATCTTCGTAGTTGGTGATAACATATGTGTTGTGGAATTTGTCGGACTAGATCGCAGGACGGAAGAAAGTAGATAGTGAAGTGTCTCTAATAGGGGTAGGCGGAAAAGCTCGACGTTAACGTATGGCTTTCATCCAACCTACGTTGGGCACACTGAGGAAGGGCCATTGGTCTTCTTTTTAGTAGAGTAGATTTGTTTTTACTCTACACTCCAGACATTGCCTGTAGGCTAAAGGAATGAAAGTCGTTTTACCATTAGCGAATAGAACGAAGAGAGTCCAGTTCCGAGTCAGCGAATATAGAGCTGTTACATTGGATAGAGCTCCAAACTCCAGAAATTGCACAGATTCTGCGGAAACGACCTGGACAGGTATTAGTGAAGTTATTCTTTCTTTGAGTGTGTATTCGTTTACCTCGTTACACGAGATTGTGAATTGTTGTGCTACCACCCTTAGACAGACTTTCAGCTGTTCGAAATGCGCTTGGAGACGTTGTTGACGTTCTACACGTATTGAGCGACCGAGAGACACGAACGACATCGTGTAGAATAATAGCCGTGACATAATCGACAATCTCTCGGATCCGATATTTGAACGACGATACTGCTCTAGGTCATAGATATACATGTCGTCTAGGAGCGTAACCTTCAGCCTGTATGATTCCGTTATGTGTTGGTCGATTAGAGCTGGATGGGCATTGGGCAGCGCCAAAGTTTATGCCAGCTTGCATGTACATGGTCTTTGCTCTGTGACGCCTTAGTGGGGCAATCTGACAAACGGCTATGGTAGGCAGTGGTTGTATCGCTAGCATAAATCTAGGTAATCAGCTTTCAACTTTGTCTCCTATACAGACAAACTTACCTCTGGCACCTTTCTGTACCCTATCCAGTTTCAAATGGGGAAGTGTTCTACGGTAACGTTGCAGTCATCGAACTTGAAATTGTGATCATCTTCCGATCCGTGATCGTCTTCCGATTGCAGACAAGTAAATCGACCCGCATGAAACGGACGCGAGATACTCCTGAAGTCAGTAGTTTGTACGATTGCAAAAGCATAACACACTAAACAAACACGCTTTAGTTGTATCAGTCAGAATATCATACACTCGTTTGTAACTGATGTTGAGACAATTGTGCGTTTCCCGTTCACAGCCCTGTTGCTTCCAACGCGTGTAAACTGCCTATGTTCTCCACTTTTGTACTTCTGAAGCCCCGAGTTTCGTGTTGTGATAATATGACTCCAACCAGCCTTTCAATGCCATCCATCAGGAAATATAACATCTGATGCGGCAAGCATCGTGAGCTGCGGCCAGGTCTGCGTCGAGAGTTCTGGATATCAAGTTAGAAACGTCTAAGGTTCCATGTTGTGCGTCAATTGATGTGTAGGTACCTTTGTTCTTCCTTGAGATGTACTGATTCAGTTTCCGGGCCTGTGCCTGAATAGACGCGTCTGTTGGTGATGTTCCACAGTCTTTTGACGGACATGCATTAAGCTTGCACGAGCACATATCCAGTAGAACAGTATCTTTGATGGGTTGTTGAACATGGGGCTCAAGCTCGCTCAAGTGATAGTGGGGTTTCAAATCCAGGATCCTCATCGCTCGAGCAAAGCGTGAGCGCTGACGTTCGGAGAGATCGAGAGAGGAAGGCGCAATAACACGACGATAGGCATTATGGTCTTCTTGTGGCGCAAATAGCTCATGCAGTTGAGAGTCCTTCGGCTCACTAGTAACATCTTGTTTCTTGCTATCTGCGGCGAGAGCAAGATAGCATAATGTGTAATAACTTTCGTAATCATAGTGGCGTCCAGTTTCAGGCAGAAATCTAGCCAGCTGGGGACTAAGCCTCTCGTGCAGAATGATAGCCTCCAAGCCGAAGTGGGATTTCAGAAGCTACAACAATCAGAACTTTGTCCAATGGTAACAGTGATCATGTCAATGTATGATAAGTACTTACATTGCTCAAGTGTGAAAAGCTTCGTCCCGGTCCAGCTCGACTCGAATGCTCTTTGCATAGACATACCCGATGTAGTCATCCCTGCATAGCTTCATCATGTATATCACCAGCTTCTAGTCCCTCATACACTTCAGGATTTGCCGACATATACTCTCTCACCATGCGGGCCTTGTCTTCTTCGGAAAACTTGGCTGGGTCTAAGTCGCCAGGACAGTCGTTTTGGTAGAAGCCTTTCCCAGCATTGCAAAACAATAAATTCCACATCCACTCAGTATGCGGGCCATATGGTTGCCAATGGTCCCCAAGGTTGCATCTACCCTGGAAACAAGTGAACTCGTTTTCCCATTCAGGAGCAACGGTAGTTTTCGCTAGTCGCTGGAATTCATCGACGATCTGCTCAAGGAGCTCCTGGGAAAGTTTTGATAGTTTCCCTTGACCGAATCGATGGCACAGCCGTAGACTTGTCATCTGCTTTTGGATCCTCGAATATGCATGGAGACTGGGACCCAACTCAACAATACTCACCGGGATCGCCCATGCCAAACGTGGGATCGAGCGTGGCAGTCGCTGTGGTGAGTCGTCGTCCCATGGCAGGCAGTTGAAGCGACATATGGACGATTTTGTGCTCGTGTTGGAGTGCGAGGAAGTGAGGTGAAGTGATGAAGAAAAGTAAATCGTGCGTGGTTCAAGGAAGGAAAGTGTCCTGCAGTCGCGCTATTGTAACCGAAAGCGGCACACGCGCTGCGGGCGACGCGACCCAGAGCACCTTCAGGAAGGGGCAATGGCAGACAAGTTGTTCAGACTGACCACCCGCTACACATTTGGACAAGCAAACCGCTGTGAGCTTACTATCATCTCACCCGTCTCGGTGCTACTTTGCGTGCAGTCGTAGCAGCATAAGTGATCGGATAATCAAGATTTTAGTAGAAGACTTCCAAGCTAGAGCTCCCCAATAACCGATTTATGTTCCTAGTCATCCTGAACTGTTTGTGTTTCTCACAGCCTGCCACAGCGCACTTCGTCGCAAGCCTGTCATGGCCGTGAGAACCGATCCCCCGAGATCCGTTGATTGTGTATTCCTCGGCGGAGGTCGCTCAGGGTGCCACGGCTGTTGAAGGAGCCAAAATCATAAGTTGAGGCCATTCCTGACTTGCGAGTTCTAAGATCAAAAGACGTTAGTAAAAGCACGATAGTGGACGACCGATGCTACATGCCTTCATCTTTGCTTGCGAGAGATTTGTGTAGGAGCTCAATTTTCTCATCGGTCGGGATTGGCGTTGGCTCCGGATACATTGGGGGGAGAGGACTTGCGCAAATATCTCTCAGGATGTTATCCCATGCTTGTGGCTGAGTGAAGATCGACTCAAGTTCTGATATGTTGAAGTGTGGTTTCAAGCCCAGAATTCGGATAGCCTTTGAAAATCGATTACGCTGGGATTCGGAAATAGTCAAGGAAGACGCATCAATGACTTTGCGGTACGAAGATAAATTACCTCCCTTGACAGGCCGTAATTGACCCTGTTCCTGGAAGTTGTGCCCGACGTGTTCATCGCGTGATCCTGAAGCTAAGACCAGATAGCAAACGGTGTGTGCAGCGGGTATCGTGTGGCCAGGGTGATATCGTTGGTGACCAGAAAAAAAATAGTTCAGCTGGCTGCTCAATATCTCGTGGAATATGACAGCTTCAAGTCCATAATAGCTTCTGAGTACCTTGAAGATGATTAGCGAGGGCTTGTTGATGAGCACAAGCTCTTTACCTGATTCAGCTCATGAAATCCTCCATTTGGATGCTCTTGGCACATGCAGGTCTGTCGGAGCCATACATCCTGAGCTAGACAATGCCATGCTACAGCGTTATCCAGAACTTCATCACCCGAAGCAGCAGCAGAAAGCATCCCTGTACAGAGGAACGACCAGTCCATCTCTTCCGACGCGCTATAGCATCTCCATTGATGGCATTCGAGTTGCTGTTGCCACCGTTCACGGACGACAGTCTTTTCCGCGGTCAAGCGCTCTTCGAAGATTTGGTCGATGACTTCACGGGAAGTTTAGACGGTAGTACTTCTGGACAGTATCGGTTGCATAGTTGAAGAGTCGTGATCTCCTCCTGTACTTTGAGTTGCGCTTCTAGAGCGGCTCCCAGGTTGGCGATATCGACTGGGACTGCCCAAGCCAGACGGGGGAGCGGTTGAAGCGGCTTGTTTGGCTCACCACCAAACCAGTCGTCATTTGTGGGCCAGTTTGGTCGACACATGGCAAGGAGGCTGTCAAAAATGCTATACTCATGGCCGTCGCGAGTTGTCGGAGGCTTATATAGGCGTTGCGATTGATGACTCATGGAGGTGGAGGTGAGAAAGACTACGCTAGTTCAAAAAGGGAAGTGACAGTGAAGATGAGTTAGGAACGCCAATTCAGCCGGAAGCGTGAAGAGGCTAGGAAGCTAAAGATGCGCAGGTGAAACATGAAGGTGAAAGTGTAATCTTAAGGTAAAATCGTAGTACGACAACTTGATAGCTAGCTAGTCGATTAGCTGTAGCTCCTTGCTTAGCTATTTCATGGCTCAAAGACGGCAGTGTAGACCTTAAGTCGAGGCACCCAAAACTGTGTGAGCATATACGGCGTACAAGCCAAGGGGGAGGTGAGTCGATCGGTGAGGCTCTTGGGGTTGCCAGCGGCTGCTCGGATCCGCTGCAGAGTAAGCTCCTTGTGAAATAATTCTTGAGTTTGCCCTTTGTATCAGAGTAGGCAGTCTCCCTGGAAAACTGTCTCACATTTAGCAAGCCCTTCAAAGTCCTATCGACCCCGCCTAATGAGGAGCTTTGCCATGTCCCAAGACACACACCCATGCGGCAATGCCGGCTCCTTAAAAACGTACCCTGACCGCATAAGCTTTGCAGACGCTGCAGTAGCTTCAGAGTCTTCCGCAGCAGCAGAGTAGACTAGGTGTTTCCTAGTCCGAGTCGAGCATTTTTCAGTGGGTTTCATACGCTGCTGCTGGATAGTCTAGGCGCTTGTGCTTGATGAAGCTGCTGGAGCCGACGAAGCTGATGGAGGTGATGAGAGTTGACTGAGGAACGAGTCGTAGTATTGTTTGCCTCTGATACGTTGGGCTTGACTTGTCGATTGTATAACGGAGACGTACTAGCAACTTCATCTCTACAATATAAGGGCCAAGCCCATCTTCGAGAATCCCATCGACTGCCTCGTGAACTGCATCCTCGACTTCCTCGGACACGTTGCTCAGGTCGCTCAGTTGATCAGGGGGGGGTCGCTCAGGTCATAGGAGAGGTCGCTCAGTTGATCAGAGAGCTCACCCAATTGCTTAGGCATGCCGTTGACGTCCTCAAACAGGTTATTGAGTTCCCTAGCGCCGGACGAAGCGTTCATGAACCTGTGGTTGCTTCATGCCTCATGCTACCGATGCACCTATTGTTTGCTTCTTGTTCGACCTTCGTTCTACGCCATCCCGAGTGACTTTGTTCTAGACAATCGGTTGCTCGGGACCCGGGCGAATACGATAGGGTTCCATGCGACGAATCGGGCGAGTAACGACGCAGATGGTCAGCGGTGGACAATATTAGCTGTGCCCGAGAGTCGTAGATGAACAGGAGAACTCTGAGGCATGGAGTTAGCATGTTAGTTGCTTGGCTGATAGATCTCTAGGACGGACAGCTCGCGCGGCTGATCATCATCATCTGCGTCTGTAGTATCCATATTGCGGGGTCGTTATGGGTCTTGCTGGTCTACTGCGTCTGTTCTATCGTATATCGATTCTGCGAGGTCCGGGTGGTTGGGCACCACAAAACGGTTCCCCCTTGTCCCGCTTGAGAAGCATGCAAGTGTAAACGATCCCTTCCGTGGTAAGTAAGGTGAATTGAGCTCGATTTCGTACGCATGATGCCATTGTATGTTTGAATCAACTTCCTTGGGCGACATTGTAGCACGTCGTCCTGGCCTGGTTCGTGCTGCTGTGGTCCTCGTCGCTGCATCTAATCATTGCAAGGCCCCCTACATTGTGAACCCAGCCTTTTGTATGATGGTGTATTGGCAATATTGTTTGCTCGATAAGAAGAAACGTATGTAGGTTGTAACATCCAGATATCCGGTCGACTTTCGAAGAATCTCAAATTTCGCGGAGGGTGCTGAGGCATGTCCGGGCCGCGCTCCGGTCTCGAGCCTCATCACATCAATCAACATCAGAAGCCTGAAGCCTCATCGAGATTGTTGGAGTTCGAAGTAGCTGGGCTCAACGTTGGGGTCGAAAATTGCGAGTATAGTAGGTTTGCGATCACCTACTGCATACTGCTCCTTATCTCTTATCTTGTGTGACCCAGTACAGACCACTATACCGTCTAAGCTTACAATTTGATGAACGATAGCAGGGAGGGGTCGTCTCGAGCTCCAATGAAGCCACTGATATCAATGCTTTGCTCTGTTCTGCCAATGGCGCTGACCATAATCCCGTACTAGCGTTGGTCGAACAATGTAAGTTGATCCGGCACCGGACTTAAGCTTGCATGATCTTGACTCTCAAGCTACTTTACTTTACTATCTATCGTGCAGCAGATTATCGGGTCTATGGTTGCATCCCACGCGACGAGGGTGTACGAGCGAACGCCATACGACAAGGGATAAGATCTGCCTTGCGTATGCGAGGTAGATTGGGCTTCGTCCGAATGTGATGTTCCGCAGGGCTGGCGATAACGAGAGGTAAGACTCGGTAGCGATGTGGTACAGATTAATTACAGGGGCTGGTCCGGCGTTCGAGAACTCGCGTTGAAGTCCCCTGATCATGGGACAATTGAAGCCAGTTGAGCTAATCCGAGATACTTTGAGAACCTGGTGGGATAGACAAGATCCTCACAGTGGTTGGCGGGGTGCTCAGCGCCTGTAAACACAGGCTGTAGACCTTGTCGAATATGGAGTCGGTAGATGGATATCAGACCCTCTCGGCAACGAATAGGATCTCCATGTGTGCGTCTCGTGTCATCTCTAGCATAGAACACGTCAGCATGAGCTTCATAGGTCATCCGTCCTCTCCAAATACTAATGGTATTTGGCTCGGTCAGCTTAGGAACTCAGCCTGGCCACATTTGTACGTAAACATCTTACGATGACCCGCATGCGATTAGGTTTCCGATAAAGTGCACGCTGGACTGATGATCCACAAAGGACACCAGCCCGACATCCAGGGTTGCGCTACGTGCTCTGCCGAAGCGGCGGTCGATCTGGAAAGCGGCGTCTTCGACTTTGCCGCCGGGCTGATCCTTCTACTCTGATCACCTCGGGATCAGATTTCATGAGGTATGTGTTGAACCATCAAATGTCGGTACAGAGCTTTGCATACTTGCAATGGTGTTGTCATTTTCAGGATCCATGGCAGCGATACTCCACGAGTCCAGCGTGGGGAGGGGTACTGAGATGGCATGCCGAGCGGGCCGCTCCATCAGTTAGGGTCTATACTCTGAGCCACGGCAGTTCGAGCCAGTAGCACTACTATGATACACCGGGGGGGTTTCAGACGATTCCAGGGCTATATTCGAAGCACTGACTTTAGTGTCCATGATTTGTATAGAACTAGACGACTCTGTGCATCAGACTGATGATAGAGGCACTGGTCGACTTCTGTTCGAAGCACGTAACGGTCTGATTAGAGAGGTTTCTTCTCGATTGACGCCGGCCTTATGTCCGTTCCCCTAGTCTTACCACAGCACAGACCCGAGTTTCCAGCGAACGTCGCCGTCGATCTCAAATCAGAGTCTAGCGTACTTCTTTGTTCGAGATGAGTGGTGGAATCTTCCGGTAAAAAGAGAAAGTCGTACGATAATCGCACTCCTCACCCACAGTGATGGTGAGTTACCGCGCGGAGCGCCAATATCTTGACTGGTACTCGGATTGGCCTTCACCTCGTGGGATGCGGTTGTGATGAAACCCATGCTGCCGGTACCATATTTTGCAATCTTTATACGATACTCCGTACAGTCCAGGTGTTCCGCAGCTTCGTATGGCCGCCAGTCCACGATGGACGGCAGATTTGGTTAAGTGCTCTACCGGATTATTTCTCGGTTCGAGCGCCTTCCACCGTTACGAACCGCGATGGACGGCGCTAGGTCGCCAAAAAGATGATGGGGTGGCAACGGCAGGACGAGACGAACGCTGGCGGGGATTCAGATTCAAGGCCGCCCAGGATTAGCTGGTCTAGTGCCCTGCTGGCAAATCGAAGCTGAGAGAAATCGATATTGGGCTTGACAGGGGTATGAGATGGGACTGAGACATACGACCTAAGCGTCAGGTTATGCGCATCATACGGATAGAAATGATGATCGCCTCTACTCTTCACAGCGGCTGCAGAGAAATGCTAGAAAGTGGATCAGTTTACTATTCGTAGTGGAATTTGGAAACGTCCCTGTAGCCTGATGAGGAGAAAACCACGAGCCGTTGGAGGTTTAACTCCACTTTCGGTCGAACTATGCAAACCGGCGAAAAGTATCGGTGATTCACTTGACCCTACCACCATCAAGGGCATGGCGTCCCAATCACGCATCTCGTTGTAGACACTCGATCGACGGATTGTCAAGCATAGAGCGCAACTACTGGCCCGGTGTCCTTAACCCAAATGGAGACGGAAGGAAGGGGTTGCTTTCCGGCTGATCTTAGGCTTGGCCTCAGGCGTGGCGGCCCCAGAGGTTCTATGGCCAGCAGAGCACACGCGGTGTGTTGGTGGGCCAAAGCTCGCAGATGGATCTACGTCAGCCGTTTCCAGCACCTTGTCGTGGCGGCGTGGGCGCCGGAGTAAATCCTCAAACGGGCGGCGCAAGGACCAGGACCTGGAGCCACGCACTCGTCTTCGTTCTCCTTTCGTGCATGGCTTGGCCCGTATGTTGCCGTTCTGGGCCATGTGAGGGTTGGTTCTAGTGCGGGTCCTAGATTCAATACCATTCCCTGTGATAATAGAAGGAAGATATAGATGTTGGTCTCGATCGATAGGAGTAGGTGGAGGGGATTAGAGGGCTTGGCTAAAGGTCGTTGCTCAGCTAGCAACGAGGAGAGCTTTCTCGCCATTCTGAAGTCTCACATAGGACTTTCAGGATATTCTCATCGCCTGGTCGGAGTAAGTCTGGTTGGCGCGACTCTGGTGATGTACTCTGTACGACAAGACAGAAGCATATTGCCGTAGGTATCATACGGAGCAGCGGCCGTACATGTTTGCCGTACGTACTGCGGGCAGTGCTAGCTTCTGGCTATGTATGACCAGACGTAAAGTTGTTGCTTGCAAAGAGTCGACAATCTATCCTATGCGAACTCTAAAACGACAGAGACAAGTTTGACACGACAGGAAAGCATTTCTTCGAGTCCGAACGTGAATTTTCGTGCTCCAGGTTCAGTCTCCCAGACCTGCCGAATTAGTCCGGCTGAGATCCGAAGGCTTCATGCGGAAGTTGTAAGGATGACCTAGAGACTGAGGCGCACTCGTACTCAGTCGCCGCCAATTTAAATACCTTGACATGGGTAGATGCGACACGCTTGCGCTGGAAACAGGCGTATGCTGGTAGACTCGTAATTGAATCACCTTTAGTCGTGCGTGTGTAGATACATAGTTCCGTTATGTTGTCGAGCTATTTTTCATGTTGGGTGATCCGGCCCATGCGAGTAAGTACGTAGATGAAAGTCGCGTTAGAGCGAGGACTAACTACCTAGTCTCGACAAATTGCTCGTGACAGGGTCGTAGTTTGTACAGAAGTTGAGTGCTGGTGGCTAGCAGTACAGAGTAAAGTGCGTGGAAAAGTCTGACAGCTCAGAATTCCTGTTGTTTGGAACACTCTACAGCTTGGAGTGAAGAATCCCCACATCTTGATGTTGTTCGGCGCATAAATACTCCATCGAAAAAGAAGTGGCCTCGTAAACCGCACCGGTTCGAAGCTAAAGACTTGGGCTCTACGGATACTAGGATGATCGACGGAAGAGGCCGAGTTCGAGCACCAACGTGCATGTAAGCGAGGGCGTTCAACTTCCCGACGGTGGAGCCGCCTTACTGTTTCTGGAGGGGTCTCGTCCGTGCACTACCCACGCATGAGGATGGCTTTGGACGAGGCTGCAGATCACGAGGTGCCTTTTGAGTGGTGGGGCCAATCAAAATGCACTCATCGAGCGTCTTTTCCAGGGATGGTCTGGTTCGAGCTGCGGGCTCAGTTTAGCCGTAAACACCGCAGGGTAGCCGGCCGCTAGGGCCTAGGTTACCCGGTGACTCGAGAGATTTGCGTAGAACCACACAGCCGGCATGTCATTGTCGATGATGTTCCGTTGTGATAGTAGCAGGTTGCACGACCGCCCAAGTACTCCGCACGAAGGTTCCAGCTGGAACCGAGTGGGGAGAGATGCCTTGCCAATGCCACGAGGTGGGCTGAGAGGCATCGGGCCCGCTTCGACAAATGCCGCACGTGCTGGCACCGTAATCGCGACCGCCAAAACGCCGGACTCGAGAGACCCGAGGCCGAGTGAATCTGAAGTCGGGAGATGCCGCCTAGCATTAAGCTTGTTCCGACAGGGGCGTTGTGGAACGGTCGGTACCCTTGTTAGCAAGTTGTCCCATGTTGCTTGAAATGGCGAACATCGAATATCCGTCTGCCGGAAGATCATGCAGCGTTCCCTGCACAGGGGATTGTCTGGACGAGTGGTCGAATTGGCAAGTAGAATGCCTGACGCTCCAGCACGTCCACGACAGTGCATCTCCTTTAATGCGCACTTGTGCAGAGTCGTGCGTTCAGTCGCAGCCCATTTTCAATGTCTTCCGGAGCCATGGCTGCCGCGGACTTCTGTCATCCCACGGCGGAATAAGAACCCAGACCGTCGGTACGTGTCCGCGAATCGCGCGCATGCGGCATAATTGAGAATTTTCCATCAACTGAAGACCCTGCCGCTCATCTCGCGTCTCTTACACTACGCTCTCATCGGACGCCGAGTGCCTGTCGGCACTACAGCGAAGCGACGGGGTTCGTTGTTGCGGAAGGAGGCTTCCCTATCCGCGCTCTCCCAGTAAGAAATGGACGGGTTCCTCAGTCTCGTACCAGAGCCCAGGAGTGGGCCGACACGTGGTCCTCGGTGACACGAAGCGCTGCGGACCTGCCGCTCGAGGACCTTGAGAGCAGCATCATGCGCGCTCTTTTCGGTAGATGCCCAGCGCTCGTTATTGGCGCTCGCTGCGGGAGGGTGCAGCATCGATTGACCGCCCAGATGCGGTGCCGCACACATCGCAGCAGCAGAAAGTGGTGGGCCTCCCGCCGGCCATGTCATCCGCGTGCTGCTTTCCAGAAGCCAGCGCAGCGTCGTCGTTGGCTAGCGCATCAGCGGCGCACGTCGGTTACAGGTGAGGCGTCGGGCAGGCTGCGGAGGGGACGGAGAAGAGGGTGACAGCAAGCCAACGTGGCTCCAGGGTTTAGCTGCATGCGCCTGTTCTGATCGACCCGCCTCTCTCAGAGATCCTCCCCAGAAGAGCGCCGGCCAAGACATGGCGACGCCGCTATCCGTCCGCACGGCGTCAGAGGCTCGCGTAGAGTGCGCGGGCAGCCGATGCTGGAGCAGCTTGGCCGTGGCGCCGGCCGCTGGAGAGCGTCCCGCGCTTACCAGTGCCAGGGCGGCTGTCGACCTGACTCTTGAAACGCTTGCGCAGACGACGGCCGGCGAGGCGGGCAGAGCTCCAGGCTAGGCCAAGGCAAATACCGTCGCCGCGAGATTGGTGGTCAAAGCAGCCACTGTATGGGAGGCGTCGAACGGCGACCGTGGGAATGTGCAGTCTGCGCGGCATGTTGAGATGAGAAAGTCGGCGAGCACTGGCTGCCGTCAGCGAGCCAGGCTAGAGTGGTGGGAGTGGTGGGAGAGCCGGCGATGACGGTTGCACCGGCGTAAGCAGCAGGAGCACGAAAGCTGGGGGTGGAAGGGGCGATATTGGCTGCCCGGAAGACGCCCGCTCTGGCCTGGCTCCCAATAACAACAGCGAAACAAATTTACCGTGATGCTGCCTCTGGACAGCTGGCTGGGCGAACCTTGGGAGCAGCAGATGCGCATCTGAGCTCCACTAACTGCGAGAGTCTCACGGCACCCTTCGCAGTCGCGCCGCTAGACGGACGGGCCCCACGTCGGTGCGCGGTAGAAGCGCAAGAAGAAGGACTCGTTTGACTCGACTGCTAGGGCTGCTGCTATTATTGCTTGCTATGTGTACCTAGGCTAGGTCCTACGAGTACATAGCACATGCAGTCCTAGACGACATGAGACGGAGCGCCGGCGGGGGTGGGAGGAGGCAGACGGGGTGTGTATCACTCTTCTCGTACGCTTATCAGCGTCTCCCCTGGCGCTGGCGTAGGGGCACTCGACCCCTGGGTTCGCGGCGGCCACGGCGTGGTGATCCTTGGTCAGCCGGTTCGGTGCTTTGTTGCGACACCTGGGGTGAGGTTGGTGGAGCCTGGAGGGCGTGCCGTGCTCGGAGAGATGAACGCACGCACGACTCACGAGGAGAGGCACCACCTGCTTGCCTCGACCACTCGCCGCCACGACGACGGCACCGGTGTCTGGCATCTGCTCGTCGGCGCTCAGGAACGCGGACTGCTGTGGCACTCGACCTGGACCTTGACGCTGGAACTCGAGGCGGGTTTGGCGCGCCGGACCTGGGTCCTGAAGGGCTGACTCTGCGCGCGGCCAGTACGAACACATCACCGCCA
Organism: Massariosphaeria phaeospora; assembly: GCA_011032825.1. Taxonomy (NCBI): domain Eukaryota; kingdom Fungi; phylum Ascomycota; class Dothideomycetes; order Pleosporales; genus Massariosphaeria; species Massariosphaeria phaeospora. Next base: position 627,031 of record JAADJZ010000008.1, on the reverse strand, counting down.
CCCCTCGTCGATCGATCTCAGCCGAGCAAACGTGCAGCCGCCCAGCTCTTCCGCCATCCCATCCCATGCCGGCGTCGACCCTCTTCTGGGTTCTGACGTCTGGCCGGCCGACGCAAATCTCACCTCCAGCTGCTGCTCTGCTGCTCACACCGCACACGGCAGTGCTGCCCCCCGTCCAACACCAACGCCAGCCGGGCCAGCGCCGCAGCAGGCAGGAGGCAGGCAGTCCAGGTCGCCGACGGGCGGCGTGCAGCAGGGCGGCCGCAGCTCCCAGTGCCGCGGGCGCGCAGCGTGCTTCGTCGACGACTTTATCCGCCGCGGTGCTGGCCAGAGGACAGGACGTGGGAGGGCGTGGACGGGCGCGGGATCGTGAGTCGGCCTCTGCTCCAAACCGCGGGCGAGCTGTCTGGCGGTCGCTCTCTGGGAGGATGGATCTGCGGTGCAGCACGGCCTGTCCTGGCGCGCCGTGAGCAGCGGCCGGCGGCCAGGGCTCCCAGTCCCCAAAGCGCTCGATAGCCGGCGCAGTATAGCGCTGGGGTCGATGGGCGGATCGCTCGGCCAAGGGCAGCGGCCGGGGGCGTGCTCAGCGCCCTCTAGAGTCTAACCCGCGCGCGGCCACCGTCTGCAGTGCCGTTGCCGGCCACGACCAGCCAGGCCCAGCGTCGCCTAGCTGCTCTGGGCCGCGCGCTGCCTGTGTTGCAACGGTCCGCCGCCTCGTCGACCGCCCAAAAGCAATTTGGCAGCGCTCGCGTCGACTCGACAGGCGGCCGCCCGCTGTCGGACCCACCCTGCTGGCAACCGTTTGCTGCTGCTGCTCCGTGCTGGGTGGAGTGCTGAGAGTGCGCAGTGCGCAGTGCGCAGTGCGCAGTGCTCAGTGCTCACTGCTGCTCACCCACCGTGGACCCTCGTCAGGCTCCTCCCACACCCACCCCCCCTTCGCCGCCCTCCCCCTCTCGACGGCGCTAGCCCGCCAGCGAGAGCAGCGTGCGGCCCGTCTGAGGACCCTCGTCTCGCCAACCGCTCGTTCTACATACTTACTTGAACGCCTGCAGGCCCGACGACTCGTCCCGCTCCTGCTGTCTTGCCCCGACGTCCTGGCGCCCTACCTCCCACCCACTGAACCTCTGCCCGCACCCGTCCTCTCCACTGCCCGTTCTGCTCCTCTCTCTCGCCAGCGCCGTCCCCAGCGTCTGTCTCTGTCTCTGCCTCCCACGCCGCACTCCCACACGGCGCCCATCTGCTGTTACGCAGCCGTCTGCTGTGTCCCGTGACCCGCGACGCTTGCCTCTCCTCGACGGCCATGCAGCTTGCTAGCATGGTCCACGGCAGCGGCAGGGAACGCGAGACGCACCACCAAAACCACCTCCAGCATCATCAACAACAACAGCAGCAGCAGCACGCCAACTACTATGCCCAGCAGCCACGGCCACGGGAATATCTTGTATCGGCCAACGCTTCTCCCAACCCGTATCCCCAACACCACCACTCCCAGCCCGCCGAATACCAATACCAACGCCACCCGCAGTCGCCGCCATCACCACCAGTAGAAGATCAAAAGCCCTCCCTGCCATCCATCTCGAGCCTGCTGACCATGGCGGATGGCGAAAAGGCGGTAGTCGCAACAGGTACTGTCAACCGGCAAATAGTTGGTGGCAACCGGGCTAACAGAACATCCACAGCTAGCCAGAGCCCCAAGTCGCAGCACCCATCGCCCCGGCTTAGACAGGAGCGACAGAGAGCATCAGGGTCCGGATCAGTGCAATTCCCCGTGCAGTCTGAGAACCGTCCTGAGCATGTCACGCATGCATATGGTTCCACGGTTGTGAGCAACCCCAGAATGGCTCTACCTCCAACGCCACCGTTGCATCCGGATCCCTTGGTTGACGGAAACCAGTCTCCGTCAGCGGCCTCGAGTCACTCAGCCACCTCTGCACCATATTTTCTGGGGCAGTCTCTCAACAACTTGGAGCCCCACCACCAACGCCAGAACGTCCCTCCAGTGCAGCAGCTGAAACGCGAGTCGTTGGGTTCCCAGCCCTCCATGTCACCGTACAACGCTTCTGCCTATGCTCAATCGCCATATGCTTCTTCTCCCGGCGCGGCTTCGACAGCGTCCTACTATTCCCCCGAGACGCATGCCTACAATTCTGTCGGCGTGTACGGGCAGCGACAGTTGCCATCCAATTTCCAACCACAGGCAATGCCCCTTCCTGTCCCCACTCCGTCAGCAAACGGTTCGAACGTTTGGCAGCATCACCACTACATTAGCACAAACACACAGTCGGCTTTCCCGCAGTCACAGGATCGCTACATCTGCTCGACCTGCAACAAGGCTTTCTCAAGACCAAGTAGTCTACGGATACACAGTCACAGCCATACCGGTGAGAAACCGTACAAGTGCGAACAGCCTGGATGTGGGAAGGCCTTCAGCGTGCGTAGCAATATGAAACGACATGAGCGAGGCTGCCACGCCTCTGCGAGCGCTTCCATCACGACATGACGAAAATGACCACTTTCTTAACCAACCTCTCAGACCTGGCGTTATTCGGGCTCGCCTCATCCATTCCTATTCGTCGCTTCATCAATTGGGCATAGCTTAGTCGTTTCTGGCATCAATTGAGCGGTGTGATACCATCTGGACGGCAGCTTAACCGACGTTCATTGAACGCGTTGACTTTGATTTTCAGCATCAAGCGCGCCTTCATATTCAAAGTTTAGACTTCACTTTTTCATTGCCCATCACTATGGCCAGGTGCCTCGACCATCGTGAGCAGTTTGTAATCTTCTATATCAAAATATGGTGCATATACCAGGCTAGAGGAGGATCTTTGGATACCCATTTGGCCTTCTCGTACGCGGCGGTCGTCCGCCTTAATTTCCATGTACTACTATAAGGATTTGTGCATAAGCGCTTCCGCTTTGACGCTCATGTCAAAACTATCAAATCAATACTGTCAACGATTCAGGTGGTCTCCATTGTCAAATGTTTTGAGTCGGCGACAAGATGAAATTGATCTGATTCCGCATGAACATGTAAGTCCCAATATGGTCAAAGCTTAACGTAATCCAAACTGAACACGTCAGGGCATGCTTGAATGGCGACAGCAGCTATGGCCATGCAACAACTCCCGACTGGGCATGATCCATGCTACGAGCGTGTTTCTGTGCATCTGATTCTGCTAGGAATTGTCTCGTCGTACCCTCAGCTTTCCTCAAATAGGCTGCTTACGCATCGTCCCTTGTGCACTTTCAGTGATCAGACAACCTTTACGGCAGTGCCGCGCATGATCTGGTTCCACCCATGAATGCATAGCTCATCACCTTGACAGGGACCTATTTGAAAGCCCAGCTTTCACTGCGCATCTAATCATTATGTACCGCGCTTGCCGCTGGGCTGATAACTACTCTTAGAATATCACCTATAAGCATCAGAATGTAAGTTCGCTTCTCACTTGAAAGCATCGAACTTGTGCTTACAAGGACTACAGGCTTTAGTTCAATCCTGTGCACACGCACTTTCTCTCCTGTTTCGTTTCATGGTGGCTTTTATACCTCACAGCCTCACGTTTCAGATACCTTACTGCGGCACGACACGTTCCTTCGGCCGCCCATCGACTTTCCACCGTTTGTCCGGAACCCGCGCTATTGTATGTTCTCTGCCGGATGGCGCGGGAGACATGGTCCGATATTTCAACCCCAGCTGTGAAGATGAGGGGACAAGAAATAAGGTACGAAACACTTCTCGTCGCTGAATCGGCTATCTCGAATGCAACTGAAATCGAGCACGAGAACCCAATAGATTGGATCGAGGAGGACGGGATATATAAACACACACACACACATACACACACATAACAACAAGCGATCATGCATTCGGTGTGTTCGTCAACGGAGCGCGAGACTCATCCATCACATTGGCCACGAGCAGCGAGTGGCGCAACTGCCAATTCATATATTTACCTCGCCGACTTTGTGTTCGCGCTCCTTCATTTTTCACTCGTATACTCAGCACTAAAGCCAACTGATAGGAACCCGTTCCATTAGCTACGATCCGAAACGTACAGGTCTCACTTGTACATACTAGTATGCGATCGCCGCGTAGCAGTGGCTTTCGGTGGCTTATATGAAATATGAATAAGCGCACTCCACCGCAACTCTCGACGACCGGAATCTTGGGCGAAAACACATTTGCGCACACGCCGGCGATTAGGAACAGGCCGTCCGGTTTGCCATATTGTACTCCCGACTCTAGAGTCTATACGATGACCTGGCTTCACAGCCTTTACAGCCTAGCCGAAGCCACGGGCGAGCCCCAGCCCCAGCCTCCTCGACTACACTTGCACTCCGGACAGTTCCAGCTCGTTTATGTGCCGCCAAGTCGAAAATCCTCCGCGGGACGAACGGCTGCAGGTGGCAACCCTCGCTTACAGCTCATCAGCCATGAAAAAGAAAAGCAGTTCTTAGTCTACAATCTCAAACCGCTTTTGCCCTTCTGAGGTCCCTAGTCCTGGGCGAAAAGCAATGCTTTATTATCCGTGCTGTTTCCATGTATAGATCTGATATACCCACGCGAGGGTCTATTCACCGAATAAGCAAAGAGACGCACGTCTGATCGCCATTGCAGTCGTCACGCCAGGGCCCTGCAGATCGATACATACAGTCATAGCGCCATGCTGCGCCATCTCAGGGCAAGAGGTAGAAAGCAAAAATAAAGAGCATGAGCAGTAAAGTCGGGGTTGTTGACTAATCGGCATTTGCCCCCAGAAGAAGCATAGTCCTTCCATCTTGTCGTCCGTCGTGACACTAAAGGTACCGTCGTTTAACCAGACTTATGTACTAGAATGCAGATCGATCATGGAACCGGACGAAAACCAGAAAGGCGAGCCGGTTGATCAGCCGGGTTCCTTGTCTGATGCATAATGAGAAAGTCATGCGCCTTCCTCGTCATCATGTCATGGTCATTGGCCCGTATGGCAGGGAATTAAACTCTCGCGCCTCATCGTCAACGCCCTCGCGAATCGAAACGCGGCTGTGGATTGACCATCCATCCAGATCTCTGGGGAAGCGCCTTGGACCCGGATTTTATACCCAAATCACACAGGTTCTGCTTTTCCCTCTCTAAACGACTGACGATCAGTCGCCACCTCGGAATGACTCACAGTCGTTCAGACTGCGCTTGTTTCTGATGGCCAAGCAAGCAGAGCGTGCGTAGCATCGTTGCCCTGTTCGCACACAGTGCTCACAAGTCGTCCTCAAATCCATGACCTTGGAGGCACTAGAAATTACTTCCCTCCTTCCATTACTCGCCGTTGGACTATGGTGGTAGTTTGATAGCGAACGCAAGGATCATCCGCGGCGCAGATGCGAGTATACCCACGCAATCTGGTCGGCCAGATTGCCATACCGTGAAATTGATACCGAGCTCGACCTGGCCTTCGTACCTACCCACTCACTCAAAGCTACCCCAACTCAGGTCCACTTTCACAGCCCTAAGACCAAACACGTAGCAAAAGGAGATACTATACTGTAGTTCTCTTCCCGTACCACACTTCACTATAGCCTCTTTGCCTAGCTAGGTACTTCGAATCGATGCGTGAACTAAAGCACACAGGGCCGCAAGGCCGCAAGGCGTAGATACAAAGCTACGGAACCAAGGTCCGGCGACACCTGTAGTGCCCTGTAACACGCCCGCCTTGATCGCTCAATCCCACCCTTCCTGCACGGCGATCCCGGTCGACGGGCACCGCCACAGATCGCACTGCGCGGCGCTACCCGCCATCCTAGCCAACCACATGCCACGTCAGAATCAGGGCTGCGCGCACGCTCGAAGCGGAACGAAACGTGGTGTATCGCTCGCTCGCTCGCACCGGTGCACAGCGTCATGCCAGTCCCTCTGCGTCTGCGCATCGCCTCGCATGGCTAGAACGCAATAGCTGGTAACACTGACAATGCAATGAATGTGGCCATCCATGTGCTCGGTACCGAGCATACTTTGCCAAGGCTTTTCCTCATCACCACAGGATTAAGGTTCGCCTAGCGTTCGTTGGGGAGATCGGACTTTCGCTTCGGGAGGAAATAGAGTGGTTGGCCTGAGAAGGGAAAGGCGGGGGTGGTGCCGGCGTGCGACGTCGCGTAGATGGGTGGTGCAGGGTTGGACGCTGCGCTGGGGGGAATTGAGGGGTTGGGTCGGGAGTGAGATGAGGATGAGGATGTTGGGCTTTCATGGGCGTGCGGTTTGCGAGATGTGGGTATTGGCGGGAAGGTTGTTGCAGATTGCAGTGGAAATTTGCGCTAAAGAGGATGGAAGTGCGAAGTGTTAGAGGGTCGGTGGTCCTCGGTGATGGTGATGGCTAATGCATATCCTGATACTTGAGACCGCGATTCTCGCATACGTACTCCGTATGCGAAATGAGATGCGGAGAGGACGATAATTACATGTATCTGCTCACTCATTTCGCTTCCTGGCACATGCTCTGCTGCTCTGAGTATGCAAATCTGTACATCCAAGACTCCGGGGGATCTACAACGGGCGCATGCGATAATGCACACGAAGACGGAGAGTCCCACCCATTCATCTCTCTCGTGCCATGCATGACCGCAAGAGAAATTCACAATTCCCAAGTATCCAGATCTTCCGCTCCAAAGCCTAGCCACGACTTTCATGCGCCCCAACTATGCGTGTTCTCGCCCGGCAACCTGATATCATCAATTTCGTGCTCCGTCACACTTTGCCACTCGTCCAGCGGGATCCAGCCAATATACGCGCGGTCTCCAAACCCGCCAATCCAATACACCTCCTGCACGACCAACCGCACCCACTTGCTCTCATGGATCCTGTTCCCCGGTAGCCACGCCACAGCATCGGGGTGGTATTTGACAAAGCACGCCACCACACGCTGGTCCTGCACCTCCGCCGCCGACAACTCTTCCAGGTAGCCGACGAGCGAGAAGCGTGGCAGCGCCGCCGCACTAACCGGGCGGTGGCTCGGCGGGTGCCATCGCAGCGACAGCGTGATGTTCGAGCCCGCGGCCACGTTCTTGAACGACGTGGCGATGGAGATGGCTAGGATGGTCGGGTTGCCCTTGCCCGTGCGGGGCTCGCAGTCGCCGAAGTAGTCCATCAGCCCGATGGGCGCGCCCGACACATCGGAAGGGCGGTGCTCGGCGCTGTGCGCAGAGGGGAAGATGGTCGAGAGCGTGCCGAGGGTTTCGAGATGGAGGATGCGGCGGGCTTGGACGGCGGACTCGTGGACGCTGGGGATGCGCCGCGTGGGGGTGTCGGAGGGAGGGTTCGAGAAGATGTGTTGGGGGGAGGGGAGGTTGGAGGCGGTGGTTAGGGCGCTGAGGAGGAGGAGGAGCGCGGGTTGGAGATGCATGTTGCACAGGTGGGTAGTACGCTACACGCGCCTGTCTGGACTGTCGAGATCAGAGTAGGTGAGGTTTGTCTGCTTGATACGGTGATAACCCTTGAGGGCCTCGCGGCAATCAAGTGATTCAGACGGTGTGTTTGTCGTTGTCGCAGTGGTGCATTACACGATCGATGGAGGAGGTCTTTGCGCGGTGACTTTCGTTACAAGGACACTATCATTCTATAAGATAGAGGGCATTCTCCAGAATCTTGAATTACGAGTTCGGTCGTCAATATAGGACATCTTAGGTTCGTTGAATTTGTTTGTGAGACCACTCGTTGTCGATAGACCTCGTCGCCAAGACCACTAATGCTGATTCGGTTAGTCGTCATGTGACAGGCTCGCTTACGGTCGAAGAGGCAAGCACACCAATTCGACGTCGCCGCCAGAGTCATCCCTCACGACCGCATCTGCAACTGTACGTATACCCGTCTCCTGGTCCTACCCTGTACGAACCGAAATTTTTGGCCTCTCCCTGAGTATCCTATCGGTGTCATTTTCGCCTGCGCAAAGCTAACGGGTTGTTCGCCACACAGCAAAGCCTCGAAACCAGAAACCGCACCTCATCCAACTCCGCACACCCATCACCCGCAATCATGGGTAAGGTCCACGGATCCCTCGCTCGTGCCGGAAAGGTCAAGTCGCAGACACCAAGTACGTATACCGAAATCTAGAGAGCGGAAGCGGATGGATGAGAATGGGGTGATCCATGCGGGCACGCCCTCAAGCCCGCCGGCAACCTTCTTGTACAATTTAGAAGAACTCGATACTGACTACATGCGTTACAGAGGTTGAGCCCCAGGAGAAGAAGAAGACCCCCAAGGGCCGCGCCAAGAAGGTACGAAAGCCCCGATCGCACATGCCCGTCTTTTCCCCGTCTAACAGGCCGCAGAGGATAACTTACACCCGCCGATTCGTCAACGTCACCATGACCGGCGGAAAGAGGAAGGTAAGGCTACATTTGATTCCTTTGAACCACAACGATACTGATCCGCTGTAGATGAACCCCAACCCGACCTCGTAAGCGGACCACGGTCAACAGCAAGGAGCAGGGGCGAACACAATACGCTGGAAATTTCTGTCATGGGTTTCGGTTTCTTCGAAGTGGCTATGACTCTGGATCAGAGGGACCGGGAGTGTCGCTGCGAGATGGACGTGGTTCTTGCATGCTCGCTCGAGAACATCTTCCGCGCTTTGGGAGGATAGGGCATATTCATGGCGTACGATGTACATTCGGCTTTTACACGACTACTACGAAAACTAGCTGCTTGTGGTTCAACTTCATCGTGTGTCCTTGAATGTTCGTACACTTCGTTGTGCGCCTTCACAAGCAACTGCAAGTACCCTCGCAAGTGTGTGAACTTCGCACATGCTCGGCCTAGAGTCCTCGCTGTCCACGCGTTGTAATCTTACTCTCATAGCTCTTGCTGTACTCCCATTCATCGTAAACTGCAGGCTGCCTTATTCATGTTATGATAGATGCTTTATTGCACGAAACCTCCACATACGCACCTATACTATCGCCAACGAATTTACTACCATTCAACTACGCTGTCTAAAATGCGTACCTTTGTGGTAGTAGTGCAGGACCTGCGGCTGTGATTGGCGCTTACCTAGGTAGGCAGCCAAGACGCGCACCGATCGACGTCATGCTCAACCTCACCTCAAGCTGCCGTTTACACATGCTCATCTGAACTATTAGTGTGAACACCACGAAGACTCAGTTGAACAACAAAACATAACCATGTTCAAGAGGATTTTCGGAGAGGCATGTGTTATCCCATTGAACCGCAATTGCTCATGGACTAACGATTACGACAGCACGGCGCGAAGAACGTCGTTACCCTCTTCCACAAGCCTTCCAACTCGGAATCGACCCGTGTGCTCAACATCCTCAAGCAAGCGAACGCGCAATCTGCAGCGCATGCGACTGAAGACCAAGCCAGCTCCCACAATGCGCTGAACAAACAGGAGAGGACCGAATTCGAGCTGGACGTGACGGAAGCTCCACCTACAGGCGACCAGCTCAAGAACATTCTGGATTATCTCGGAGGAGGTTCTGCCTCAACAGTCATCCAAGGCGCGAGGGACAATTCGGACGCACTGCGGCGGCTCACCGAGAACGGCGATGCTTTCCAGCGGCCAGTGGTCAGTGCACCTCCCTCTTGTCGATGGCGCACATTCATATACTGACAGTCATAGATTGTCGATTGGAATCAAGGCAAAGCAGGTACGGCCGGCCTCTCTGATCGAGGTGCTCTTACTAACGTGTACAGTTGTCGGGGAGAACGAGTCGGAGATCCTTGCATTGTTGCGCTCCAAGCCCAAAGAAGACTAATCGGGCGTGAGCTGGCAGGACCGTGTATTTGTGTGTATATCATCGAAGAATACATCTCCTCTTCCTCGGCCTAGGGTAATTGCGGCTCTCCGGTGTAGTTTGATGACATGGTTATCATTGGTGGTGGAGTCTAGCAGATTCTGTGGGGCGTCCACGGGTGGCATAGGCTGAGTTAGCCTTCCAGCGTCTCACAGAGAATCACGTCTAAACCAGTACCATGATACTGGAGCTGGGAACGTGCAGATCTGCAACTAGCCGACGGGTGGCTGCACAGTTAAGAGCCAGAACAACGTGTCTGAAACAGAACCCCAAGTAGTGCTAGCTAAAAAAGAAGCGCAGCTGTCCGTTTGCAAGAGCGAGAAGATAAGATGCAGTTGGCACCGGGCCGCGCCGGTGAACGTAGACCCAGGCGGTGACTCCTGTCCTCTCATTCGCCAATGTCATTTCATCAATCCATGGATATCTCAAAGTTAGTAACCATGCGGTGGGCGGCTGCGTGCGAGGGCCGTGGGTCCGGTGAAAGAAGCGGCGTCAGGCCTCGCGAGCTGCGCACACGCAAGTGATAAAGTCGACCGCAGACCTCTTCTGCCTTCACCGTCGCTCCTGTCCTCCGCCGCTGCGTTGCCAAGGCAAGTGCCAGCCCTTCGGCGCCAGACCCGGGCAACCGCGCTCTCGGTCTTTCTTTCGACCTGCTTCTCTGCTCCTTCCTCGTTCCACCTGCCCACCTTCCTACCTTCCCCCTCTCCACCACCCCCCCACCACTGCAGCTTCTTTCGGGCGTTGCGGCGGCAGTCTCGCTTTCTCTGTTCTCCGGGCCGCCCTCCTCTACTTGCGCTCAGATCGCTGCCCGCGACAACATCCAATCCCTCTCGTTGCGGTCGATATGGCTGAGGCGCACCCGTCTGCGGCCCCCGAGGTCGCTTCTCCTGCCATGGACACGCACACTCCGCTCTCTCCTGCCGATTCAGAGAAGACGATTGTGGCGACGCAGCGCTCTACGACCGACAAAGAGCTCGAGAATTTTGAGCCAACGCCATCTCCGGCTGCTCCCGCCATCTTCTCGACTGATCTCGGTCGTAGAGCAAAGCGAGATCCGCCAGGGCCGCCGTACTCCCCAGTCCTGGTTCGCGGCAACATAGTCGATGGCGTTGCCTTAACAGCCAGCAAGTATCGCAACAAGTATGGCCGCCAGTATCATTGCATCTTTGCGCCGGGCATCGTTCCGTCGGGCAGATTCACGATCCACGATCTATGGGACAGGCATGACATCCACCTCGACTCGCCGGGCTACCTTGAAGAGGTACTGAGGTTCATCATGAAAGATAACGAGGTCCGCGTGGACAACTTCGCCCTCGAGTGGTCAGAGAAGCACCGTGACCGTGTCGCGCTGCTCGCAGGCGACATGACAACGATTTACGACAGGAACGACCCAATGGCCATTGCCAATAACGTATTCGACGAAGATACCCTGAAAGAATGGCCTCGGGTCTTTCTGTGGCATGTCGCTCACCGTTGTCGCACTGTTCTGCTTGAAGTCAGTCAGCAGCAACAAACGACAGCGGCGGCTGTCCCCGTCTCAGATGTGGGTATGACGGATCGCGAGCGTTTGCTAGCAACAGAGCCCAACCCAAATGCTGTAGTAGACAATGAGCAGGCCACGCTTGCGACTACTTCCAGCACTAGGCCCCGTAAGATATTCCATCCAAATCTCGGACGCATAGACTGACTTGTTTGATAGAAGCTTCGCTACCTACTCAGGATCCAGCGTCCGCTGTCTTACCAACTGGTTTGCCTCGAGGGTATGTTCAACAAGGCCCTACTGGGTATTTAGCCCCTGGTCGCCTTTCGCCGCAGAGCTCGAACTATGGTCCAGCGCAGGCGCCTCGTGGCTATCAACCCCAATATGGCGGCTATGCAGCGCCAGGATTGGGGCCATTGACAGCGTCACCTCAAATGAACCCGCCAATGCTGAGGAACTACCGGGGCAGATCAGCACGTTCAACGAGCTCAAGCTCTCACAACCAACCTTCGCCTTTTTCTTGGCATGAGAACCATCCCATGCAGCCTGCTCATCAACCAAGGCAATTTTCTGGGCCTATTCCAGCGGCCCACTCCCCGCGTTATCCTCCACCCCCGAGCTTGGCTCCACACCCAGGCATGGCTCCGCCGATGTTGCATCCGTCTACTGGAGTGCCACCGTTTCCACCAGGCCCCTCCATGATGGCTCCGCAAGCTGCGGGCAATCTTATGCCTTTTCCGCCCATGATGGGCCAGGGGATGATGCAGCCGCTAGATATGTACGGCCAGCCATCTATGGATCCCGATCACCAGACTTATTTCCAAGGTCCACCCAATGTGCGTGGAACGTATATCGGGGATATGACCAACAACATGCAGTATACGGGACAATACGGTGGGCCATCACATCGCCCTGAGCAGCTCCGGCGTGGGAACCAGCCCAACCGACCAACTGCGCTGTACAACCCTTATGGTGCTGAAAACCCTGATTTTGCGAATGTACCTACCACCTATATGGGCAAAAGAAATGGCCGCAATAGTATCTCGAACGGGGCCGGGCGCGGTCGCAAATTTTCGGTCGGCGCCAATAGCCGCCCCAGCCACAACCAGACCAATGTCGACAGAGGAGATCATATCGCTACACACAATGGCAACCGTCATACAGAGCAGCCGAAAAAGAAGGTCAGCTACGGTGCGGTCGATAATACTATCGTCAACGACGAAGTGCGAGGATGCAATGAGAAGTGGATGGCCCCGGGCAATGACTATATCACCCATCTATGGATTGGCGAAGTACCTCTTGGGGTCTCTATAGAAGAGGTCCGGGGGATGTTTGCACGGGAAGCCGGTGTGGAGGCCATCAAGGTGACGATCACTGAGAACTACGCTTTTGTTAAGTGAGTGACATCCTGAGTCAATAGACACACATGAATAGCCAGACTGACACCACTCTAGCTTCGCTTCGTCTCAAGATGCTCGAACCGCCCTTCAGATCGAAGAACCACGACTGGGCGGTCATCCAGTATCAATAAAGGTCCCAAAAATGTACTTCTCACAGCTAAAACCAGGTCAAGACGGCCCAGTTTCGCCTTACTACAAAACCCAACCACGGGCCACTCGTGTGGCTGGTGCATACGACAGCGGAGTATTGCCGATGCAACAGGACCAAGATCGGACTGCTGATACTGCAGCCGTGCGAAAGTCAGTAAAGTATTCTCCCCAGGATGCTAGAAGCAGCCTGGTTCCTTCATCTCAACCGCAGAATGAGGATACTTTACCACCAAAGGAGAGCCCGGCCGCGCGTAGAAAGAAGCAGAAATCTCCTACCAAAATCGCAATATCGACCGTAACCTCGATCGTGACATCGCCCGTCGCCTCGATTCTGACTTCACCGGCAGTCTTGGAAGATGTGGCTCCACCCGTAATCTCGGAAAATGTGACTACACCCGTAGTCTCGGAAGATGTGACTTCATCCGTTGTCTCGGAAGATGTGACTACGGCACAAACCATAGACACAACTAGCGATTTAGCGACTGGCGCGCAGAAGATCGTAATGAAACTTTCACCTGTGAAGAAAAAGGCAGAGAAGGGCACAATCCCTATTGACTCGGGAGCCGGCGCTGCTGAGATTGTCGAGGAAAAGTCTAGCACGTCTAAGCCTGCGGAGGGAGAACACAACACAATCGAGCCTATTGGGGAAGAGGCACATACCGACAAAAAACTGAGTGACGAGCCAGTGCCCAAGGGCGAAGACCGCCAGAGTGAACAAGTCATCGACGAAACAGAGACTTCACTCCAAACTGAGCCCGAAGCGATAGCGCATGATACAAAAGACGCACATGCCCTTCAGCCAGTATTGTCTCAGGAAAAGGTCGTTCAACCTGAGCAAGCTACAACGGCTGATGCTTCGAAACCTCAATTGTCCTCTACTCCATCAGAACCCGAGGTCGCACGGCCTCTTGAAAATGGAAAAGGAACGGCTGTCGATGTGTCAACTCGGGTTCCCGACCCATCTTCTGAAGAACTGGTCCACAACATCAAGGAAAATACGGACAAGCAGCCTCTTCCTCCAGTGCCCGAAGAAGCTGCATCCGACGACGATAACAAGAATGACACGAGCTTTGTTTCGGCACAAGAGTCGCAAGGAGAGACGGTGACACAATCTGAGCAACCTATCATTGCGAAGACAGACGCCGTTCCCGAAGTTGTTCATGCCACATCTGAGGAGGTCGTTCAGACGCAGGTCACAGAGCCGGTCCCAGGGTCTAAACCGACAGAGACAATGACGACTACCCCACAGGAAGAGAAACCAGCCGGTGCGGCTACTGTCTCGGCCGATGCATCAACTGAAACAGGAAAGAAGCCAGGCTTGAAACAAACAGAATCGCTCCACCCCTTTGCGAAGGCAAAGACCTTGAGCAAGAAAGAGAGACAAGCGAAGAAGAAAGAAAAGAAGAAGGAGAAGGAGAAAACAAAGGTGGTGGTACCTGCGCCGTCCCCAACGCTCACTGAAGATCCAATTTCGAATTCAAAACTAGATTCATCTCAGCACAAAGGCCCAGCTCCAACGGGTTCAGTGTCCATGGTTGATAGAGCCCCGGCCACCGACAAAGTCGGGAACAAGGCTTCTCTGGGACTCGGAAATGCTGCGGATGCTACTACTCTGGGTGAGTCTGTGGAGAAGGGAGATGTTATCTCTAATGCCCCCAGTTCGCCCGGTGTGAAGACTCAAGAGCTGGATGTTCATAGCGGCCATTCTGAGACGAACAAGCAGGAATTTTCAAAGCTACTGTCAACAGAGCCTGTACCGTCCTCTGATGTCGCTTCGACAGCCGGAACGCCCGAGCTTAGCACCAATACCCCTACACCAGCAGCTTTGAAGACAGACGAGAAGAAGGGATCAACACAAAAGAAGACCTCAGCTCGAGGCAAGGTTGCTGTTCCTAACTTGACTCTTTTGAAGCCAACACCACCGGCTAGTAAAGGCTCGACAGGAAAGACGAGCCCTGTCGACCATGGGTCTGCCAATGCTCAGGGTGGGTTAATCGACCTAGACGTAATTTTGAGTGCTAACTCCTTTGCAGAGACTTTGAATGCTGGGAATGTTCAACGGGGCACATCGGTAGCCAGTTCTTCGACACTACGCAGTCCTAGCCCCCCACTCGGGTCTCCTAGTCCTACCGCTGGCGAGTTTTTCACCCCTTTGCAGACCCCTGTCACGGGTCATCCAGTCCCAGCTCAGCCAGAGGCAGCAAAGAAGAAAAACAGGAACAAGAAGAAGAAAGGCAAAACATCAGCTACAGACGGAGAGGACTCCAAGACCCCGCAAGCGGATGGGGAGCCATTTAGCGAGCAACTCAACCAGGTGGACTCTATCAAGAGTCCGACATCAAAGGGGACTACTTTCAACTCCTACTACCAGTCTCGTGATGATCTCGCTGCCAAGGAGGCTTCAAACAGGTCCAGGGGAGTTAGCACTACCGGAAAGCAGGTTTGTTAACATCCCCCACCTGCCATCAATCCTTGCACAGCCTAGATGTATCTCTATCATCTGGTGACACAAGGACTGATTTCATGACAGGCACCTGAGGGCAATCTATTTCAGCGGATCCACGACTATGTCACCACAAAGGAGAAGTTCACTGTGTACGACTCGACAAAACAAACGGGTGGCGACAAGCCCCAGAAGGGTGTGGTGATTCCGTCTAGATCACCAACCACTTCAGCATACCTATTGGGGAAGCTGGACCAGAGAATGCGCGAGGATTCGGTGCTTGGTAACAACAGGCCGCTCTTCGTACCCGACCCTGAGACCGACAAGGACCCTGAGCCCGACAAGGACCCTGAGACCGACCAGGATCCTTGAACCAGAGGCTCCCTGCACGCTATCCGCATCCATACCCCCGTCCCAAGTTTCCATCACTCCTTCTCTCAAATCTCCTGTCTGTGATTACGAACCAAGAAGAAAAGCTCCCTGCCGCCATCCAAAGTCGGGATTCCGGATCGTTCGGAGAATTCTGTCCCTTTTAAATCGATGGGGAAGATACATTTTGGACTGGCGTTAGTTAGTACGGGACCCTGCTTTTTTTTAACAACGGAGTGCGATCGTCGGTGGGAATAATAGCATATCGGCGGTGTTAAAAGGTGTATCATGCATGATTAGCTTTATTCTGGGTCCGTAGGATAAATTGGCAAATGTGTGATGCCAGTGCGAGGGCTCGTGTGTGCAAATGTGATGAATTCTTTTTTTATTGCTAATGATAAGTGAATGAACAGTGACTGCTTTGTATCGTTGTCGGTTACTTCTGTCGAGTTTGATCAAAAAAGGTGGCGTTAATGTGGTTTGCCTGTGTCTTTGGGGTAGGTACGTATATTGGCAAAGATCAGGGGTAAACTAGTCGATTGGAAACAGAACAGCGCTTAGGTGGGTCAGCGGAAATGTGAGAAAATGTGGTTTATCATTCTGAATGGATTGGATTGAATTGTATGTAGGGAATACTGCTGTATTCTCTTCTATGGTATTATTTGACTTGGCGTAACACGCCGTAGTACCGATAGCCCACCACCTTTTTATTTATGTACTAGCAAGACCGACTATGAACTACACTTTGCGCGCCCAGAGCTCCATGCTTTACATCCACTCCGTCCCAGTCTCAGGCTCGTGGCCCTGCCCAAGCGCAGCCGCAGCGCGAATCCCGCGTCGGAAGAAGGCGAAGAAAGTGCTCAAAGCCGTCCAGATGGAGCTCGGCGCCGCTGTCGTCGCTTCCTCGTGTTGAACTTCAGGGGGGGTATCAGCTCCGGAATCAGTGCCCTTGTTCACCGGACCCAGCTTCTCAAAGCCCTCTAGCATGGCCATCAGGCGCGGAGACCCGGGATTCGCATAGTACAGCAGTTCCCAGAACTCCACGCCGACGACATCCACCCCGCATTTGTCGTCGCGCTCCGAAGAACCCCATAGCATGGCCGCGGGGCCCTTGGCTGGAAAGGCAGCTGAAAGGTCTGCAACGATCTGCTTCACGGGCACGGATGGGTACGCAGACATGACCAGGCTGCCCTCGTTGATGGCGAGGAAGCCGGCTGGGTCGTCTACGACGGCGATGCCCGGTTTCAGCAGAGACAGCACCGTCTTGTCGGTGTCCGAGTACGCGGGATCCTGCGCGACAATGGTGATGGGCGATGCGAGCGGCTGGCTAGCGTCTTCGTACAGCGCTGTGAGGTGCTCAGCAATAGTCAGCGCGGCCAGATGCTGCACCACCGACTCGGGCGAGCTGTCGAGCTTGCCGTGCCCGATACACACGATGTTCGTGACCTGCGCTGTGTGCTGCATGCCCTGCAGCGACGCGACGAGGGCTTCGCGCTCGGGACACTGGGCCCACACGTCCATGCAGAGGTTCGTGTAGTCCATCATCCGCCCAACGTCGTAGTACGGGAGTGACTGATGAGTGCGTGGCTTGAAGTGCATGTACACGGGGAACTTCGCGTGCTGCACCAGAGATTCCATGGTTTGCCCGAAGCCGCAGCAACCCTTCAGCACGCGGGCCCGGAACCCTTCCTCGGCGTGCAAGAGGATATTGTAGGGCTCCGGGTCAGCGAGCGTGGTGAAGTTGTGGTAGCGCAGGATGGGCTCGTCGTGCTGCTGCCCCACGGAACGGCGCTTGGCACCATAGCAGTCGATCATTTCGACGGCTTCGCCATGCTTCGCTTTGGCGAGTTGTGTGGCTGCGTGCTGGAGGAGAGCGCGTGTGAAGATGGGCCGGTTCCCGAGCCTGGTTAGGAACGCCGCTACGTCGATTTGTGCCGGGGGTGGGGGAACGAAGTCGGGATCGTCGAAGCCTGACATGATAGAAATGAGTCCTAGTGAGACAACGGGAAGGTGATGAGAGAAATGAATCGGAGGTGGATATATTCCTAGGAGATCCTTAGAAGAAGACATATATATAGTATGGGCTGAGAAACTCCCCTACGGTGTAGGAAAACTTTGTATAGATACACCGCTATACAGAGAGAGCAGCCTGCAGAGCGATGTTAGGCCACAGCGATTAAGGTGAACATTGTTTTACTTGAGAGGTAGTAAGAGATTCGAGTATAGGCAGGATACGGAGAACATTGTGCAAAAGAACAAGCATTGTAAGGAGAACAACCTGAAACGTACTACCAGAAAGCGTTAACGTAAGATGAGTTACTACCTTATTTCGACATGCGGGCGGCACGGAGTGAGGTGTAGATGTGTTCTCATAGGTCGAAGGGGTTATGCTGAACATCTTCACATAGGGTGAAGTTGAGAGTAAATATACGGGGCTTGGGGGGAGTCTCCAAAGGCCAGCCGATAAGTATGAGTTGCCAATTAGGTGCGCACTCTGGGTGTTGCCACACCAACTATTGGCTACATTGACTTGTGCAAAAGCCGTGGGATATAGCGCAAGGTCCTAAAGATATACGAATATCCAGATCGATCGATTGTACATCAGTCAGTTTGGTGGCCCCGTCAAATTTTCCGTATGTCGTTAAATTGCTGAAAGTCAACAAGCACCTGGATCCTCGAACTTCGGATCTTCTGGCTAAGCACCCGTATTTTAGACCGGCTGTGCTCAGCACCGTCTCCTCTTCATCATATCCAAGGTATTGTGTTCGTTGACGTTTATGTATATTGTTGGTAGTATCGTCATTGCTGACGTCGCGGGATTAGAGAAGCGAACGAGATACGACAAACGTAATTTCGTATGGCACAAGCGCGTGATTTGCAACGGCCCCAAACTTGTTGTCCAGGGCAAACAATCTTTTCTGAGTCGGTCCGCTGAAGAGACTATTCCCGATATATAGTGAGTCGTCTATCGTCAGCTGCATAGGCATACCGGAGTCGATTTATGTAGGTATTAGTATCGTATCATCAACGTTAAGTGGTAACATACCTCACTACACGACCGAGCAATCTGCGTAGCGATAGCAGATACAATCTCTTGGTGCCCTCGACAGTAAGCTGTCGCCTCGTCCACTAACCCACTACAAGTCGTACTCAATGATGCCCAGAACGACCGCGATAATTGTGCTATAGTCTGATCCTCTTCAGTGATATACTTCGTGACGTACAAGTCCATGTTATACATCTTTCGACGCAGTATCCAGGGATGTCCGGTTGGTTTGTGCGTGGACGACCGAGGGGTGGTGTGCTCGGAAGACGACGCCAGCATCCCTGTAGGCGTCCTCTTCTCCCTTTGCCTTCTAGTTATACTGGTCATGGATTCCTAGAAAGGGCTTTAGCAGGGTCCAGTCCCACAAGTTAAGTCTTGCACCATAGAAACACACCACACATACCCAACCTACCCTATGCCGCCATCTGAAGACATGCACCCAAAGCCCATACGTTCACCCCGACATCGCCCCATGTTCAACCTGTTGTGCCTAGCAAGATCTCCTTCTCTTCGTGTCCAAGATATCGGGACTGTAATGCCGGCGGGTGACACATACCTATGGTGTTTTTCGTGGCAAGGCGGACTCAGCCTAGCGATGACTGCGGCCGAATTGAATTGCCTGTCTAGACAGCCAGGAATTGCGGATTGCGTGGACAGTGAGGTCCGAGATGGTGGGTCCTGCTGGTGATGAATGCGTGCGTGTGGTGCTGTTGGTGGTGAGGCAGACTCTGTATTGGAATCTCCTCATGTCGATGGCTTGTGTGCAAGGTGCAGTGTTGTGTATATTACCCAGAGGTTGGCAGTGTGGAGTGTCGCGGCTTCCATGTAGGCAATGACGAAAGTTCCGCAGCGCCACACCGCCATCGATAGACCTGAGAATCCCGCTCCCCATACCTCTTTAACTAATCAATCACTTTTCACAAACAGCTCATAGGCGACCCGCCCTACAAACATAATCGCTTTCATTCATGACAGATCATACCGCAATCCATCGTTACTCAATGCGTCTGCTACTTCCAGCTGACATACGGAGTGCAGAGCGCGTGGTGACCGACGCCGACGCCAAACACCAGTTATGCCAAAGCCCATCCAAATGCAGACGCGTGCTTGTCATACAGTATGCGTATGCACAGCAATGCAAGCTCGAATTCAAACCGCGAACAACCCAATAGAAAAAGGTTTCGTATCCCTGACCCTAAAACAGAAGCAGACGAGAATTGGAACTACATGACCACGCAGTTCTCTTCATGCTGCTTCTGGTTGCTTCGACTGAGCCTCTCACGCTTCATCTGGACCTTCGAGCCTCCTCTCTTGAGTTCCTCGAGCCGTTCTTGAGCTTTCGGGAATTTGTATGCTAGTCGCTAGTTAGTACAGAAACTGGCGCACTATAAAAGGGTGTTCTTACAAGCAGCTCTTCCATACCACCTCTTTGCCTCCTCCAGACTCCTCGGACAACCGATACCGACTTCAGTGAAGTAACCCATGGCAAACAACGCCTTGGGCAGGGGCGGTTCCGCGCAGGCCGCCTTGCGTGCCCACAGATAGGCTTCAGTATCACTCTGCTCGAGGATACCTTGACTGCCTGTCAGGTACCAGCCGGACAAAGCAAGCTCGCTTTGATGCTCTTCTTGAGCTGCAGCTCGAGTGTACCAACCAATACTCGACCTAGCGTCGATCTGACAACCCAACAATCCATACTCGTAAGCTTGGCCGAGGCGGAATTGCGAGAACTTGTAGCCAAGATCAGCAGCTTGGTTGAAAAGGGAAAATGCGTAAGGCTCGTCGCGGATGAGCTTCTCGTTGCCAGTCTGAGCTTCGTATATCAGGCCCAGTTCATGCAGCGCATGAGGGTTTTGCTCGTCAGCGCGCTCAGCGGCACGCTTGAGCATATTGATAGCTTCGCCGAGGTTCTTCTGCTGTCCAAGAAGGCCCTTTAGCAGGATCATGCCCATCTTGTACAAAGCAGGTGTATCTCCCAGAGCCGCGGCTCGTTTGTACCACTGAACTGCTTTTATATAATCCTTCTTTGTTCCACCACCCTCCTCGTGGCCCATCTCGCAACATACCGCGGTTCGATATGCGCTCGCAGGATGTCCTGCCTTAGCCGCCGATTGGTACAGGGTGAAGGCTTCTTTCATGTCCACCTGTAATCCTAGCAACCCTTGTCCCCAACAGTCCGCGAAATAAAACATGGCCTCAGCGGAGCCGGCCGCTACAAGCTTCTTCATAATCTTGTGCGCCTCAAATATGTACTTCTCGCGATTCTTGTTGCGGGTTCTTGCATCAGCCGTTCCGTTTTCATCCGCGAGGACGTTCGAAGCCTCCACTAATTTCTTTGCGAGTTTCAACCCGGATTCACTGTCGGAGGGATTGGTCTTCCACATATTACGAAGCCGATTAATTTCGTCATGCGTTACAGGATGTGGTACAGATACGCGCCGCTGAGGTGCTGCGGAGGCGGAGGGTACTTGCTGGTTCCCATACCCGACCGGGGATGGTTCTGTGTTGTGCTGTCTCACAGGTGGTGGTCTTGATGCTTGGGGCGCAGCGCGTTGGTCTTGTTGCATGAGTCCTGCTCGCACTGGAGTGGGATGTGCAGGGAGGGCATCTGGATTCGATGGCCGTGCATGCGAAGTGCCGGGTCGTCGCCCGAGGGGATCACTGGGCATTCGACCGGGAGCAGGCGCAGCTGTTCCTGGACGAGGAACTGGGTTGCCTGGAACCATCGGAGATCCATTACGCATGGCATTCGTGCCAGGCTCCGAGTAAGCAGATTCACCTGAATAACCTCTGTGTACTGGTGGCTGCTGTCGCCTGTATCTAGGGTCAAAATTCTGCGGCTGACTTGCTCCGTAACTTTGGTCAGGACCTCGAGATGGCAAGCTATCCATAGTCATCCCTCTTGAAGGTGGGCCTCTGCCTGGATGAGCATTTGCCATTGCATTAGAGCCGGCATAAGCTGGAATTGCCATGGGGAGAGGGGGGGCATCACTGGGCACTTCGTAAACGCCGTTGGCTTGCGAGTACTGTCCATGCAGATCTGGTTGAGACCTACTCCTCGCCGCCTGTTGGTGAAAATGGTCTCTACGACTTGCTGCGTCCCCGGCACCTGCCAATGCAGGGTTTGCTCCATGCGCTGACGGATCCAAAGCTGGAGACAAATGGTCTTCGATAGAATATCCCCGACGATGATTGTGACTGGTATCCGGAATGGCGTCGAAGTCGGGCATCTCTATTGAAGCTGCTTTGCTTTGTCGATCAGGGCTGGCGCCATAGTAGTCATCATAAAGATTGTCGATATCCACGTGCCCATGTGATTCTCTGTTTCGATACTGATGCTGATGTTGCGGCTGATGCTGTTGCTGCTGATACTGTTGCTGATACTGCTGCTGGGCAGGCGGCATCTGCGGAACAGGGGGCCGCTGCACGAACTGCTGTGGCGGCGGATAGCCATTCGATCTAGTTCCGCCAGCGGTTGAAGGACGAGGTGGGATAAAGGTAGGCGATTGAGGGCCGCTGTAGCCGGAGACAGCAGCAGGCTCTGTCCACTGTTGTCGTGGTGGTTCATATGGTCTCGCTGGGCCGGACATGTTATGTGGCATGGTGTTGGACCGCTGCATATTTGGACCAACCGTTTGCTGCAAAGGGGATGTGGGATCGTACTGTCGCGGAGCCACCGGTCCCCGGGCGCCCTCGACATTCATCGGCGGAGGGCGCTGGTCGGGGTAGCTTCGAGTTTCGTTGGGACCCATCGGTCTGGCTCTGGGGTCTCGTCCGACTGGCTGTTGGCGACCTTCAAAATGGCCCGAGTCTTGCCTATGCATATCAGGGTTGCTGTATTGCGCGCCTCGTCCTGGAGCAGGTCCTCTGTGCTGGAGTGGCCGAGGTTCCCCATGGCCTCTGCTCTGGGGAGGCATCGGCCTTCCCTGCCTGTCGTTCTCGCCCTCGAGACTCATGCGGGACATAGCCCCATCTATAGAGCCGGCATCGGGATGCGGTTTTCCGGTCTGCGCGGGGAAGGTCGGGAACGGGTTGTCTTGGGAGGGGTTTCTGGCGAGATTTGGGGGTATGAGTGCGCGGTCTCTCCCTGCGATCAATTAGCACAGTGTCGGCGCATGCGGTTCGCATGCCGCACCTGATGGTCTCGGCCCCGGTTGGCCCTGTTGCGGCGGCCGTGCTCGCCCATCGCCGTGTGGCATTCTTCCCTGCGGCTGCGGCGCGTTCGAGCCCATTGGCCTGCCCCTAGGATCGCGTCCTTGTGGTTGTGGTTGTGGCTGCCGAGACATCTGTTCATCGTAGGCTTGTCCGTACTGGTCCCGTGGTGGAGGTGCTCGACCTTGTGGAGGAGGCTGTCTCATCTGCCCGGCCCTCTCAGGCTGCCCGTCTCCCCATCCGTTGCCCTGCGGCTGGTCGTGGCGGCCGTTGGGGGGTTGGTCGTACTGGCCCTGGCCCTGATCATAGCCATAGCCGTCGCTTAGGTACTGCTGTCGCTGCTGTTGCTGGTTGCTGTGTTGCTGCTGATAGGCCATGGCGCCTAGGCCCTGGTGGGTCGCGCAATGCCGATCGTGGCGCTGGATATGGTGGGAAGCGTGCGCGAGGCTGCGCGTGGGCCGGTGACTTTCTGACTTCTGCAGGCAGCAACGAGCGCAAGCGACGTCTTCAAGGCTTTGAGAGCGCGGGACGAGCCATAAAACGGCCGGCTTGCAGAGTCAAACGGGCGCAGGTCGAGTCCAGCTGTCAACGACGCCGTCGCGGATATAGTGGAGGGGAAGCTTGGACGTGCCGCTCAGAGCAGGCGGAGGTGTGGATGCAAGCTGTGATTCCTGGAGCACTGAGCATGCGCCGGTGACGAGGCGGAGGGGTGCTTCCGGGTTTTGGGGCTTGACCTACCTATCTATTCCCCTGCCAAGGACCCAGGACCCGTCGCCCGCCGATTGACGAGCAAAATCTGCGGCACGGCTGGCCTGCAGCAGTGTGGTGGGGATGAATTTGGAGGAGGCGGCGAAGACGGGATTGGGCTGGACTCCGACACACGCAATTGGCACGACCTCTAGATAGCTGCGGTCCTGTCGATGGCGGCTTCTGATTCACCGGGCCAAGAGCTCCCGGGTTTTCTTGAAACTGCGGAGGGTCCTGTTTCAACGACGGAGCACAGCTGGGTGGACAACGAGGATGCTATTGGATCTCACAGGTTGAACGCAAAGGGTTCATCCAAGTACCACCGTTAGTCTGTAGATAGGTTTACTCGTACAGAAGCAAATCGGAAGAGGAAGGGAGCGTGTAAATGTGGAAATGTGTGAAGAGTGCGAGTCGACTGTGTCAACCCTGTGTGCGAGTAAAGCCGTCATGAATAGGGCTGGTTTCAGCTATCTGGGTGCTCGCATCAACCCTTCTGCACGAACAGAGTCAGAGGCGATGCTGATCATGCTGTTCTTGACAGATATCATCTTCGCAACTCCTGGTGCTCGGCATGTCGAACCCCGTATAGCTTCATCATCGTTTGAAGAGATCCAGTGTCCCTGGGAGTCTTGTCACAGTGCCACAGCACGCGGGAAGTGTCGTCCCGTGTGAGCACGAATGAGATTGCAGCTTACCGCCAAGAGCTAGGGTAGACTTAGATGCGTGCGCCACATTGTGGCTGGACGCTATCATCCTCCTCCGACCTCATCATCCAAACTAGTCGCCATCACCACCATCTCGAATCACCGCCACACCCAATTACCGATCTAGCTGAGCCCCATCGCCTTCACATACCTGACGTCGAAAACATCGACATATACGCTCCATCATGCCTTCTGCTAGAACGTGGATCAAAGCAGTCTCATCGCACGTGTCTCCCCCCCCACTCACAGGACCAGCCATTCTAACCGTCCCAAAGTGGCGCAGTGCTGTGCATAGGCGGCCCAGCTCTGATTATCTGGGTGACGCCGACCGAAGAAGAAATCTTCAAGGTAAACACTATTTCCCATCCTCTGCCGCGTACAAGACCCGCTTGCCACGCACGCGCAGCCCCGGGACGAGTCTCTAACCACAACCCAGAGATACAACCCCGACCTCCAAAAGCGCGCTCTCGCAACCCGGGAATCGCGGCAGCAAGAGTTTGATGTTTTCGTCCGCCAGTTGAGGGAGGATTCCAAATCGGACAAGCCTAGTATGTTTTATGCGCCCTTGCCATCATGGGCTGTTTGCTGACGAGACTAGTTTGGACGGTGCAGAAGGAGGCGGAGCTGAAGCGCGCTGAGGTTGCTGCACAGGCGAGAAGAGATGAGCGCGATGCTGTAGCCGCTGAGGCGGCGAGGCGGCAGGCGGAGGTTAGGTCAAGCGCAAATTAACCAAACTGGTTTGTTCGCCTCTGTGTATTATGGGTTTCTCTTCACTTGGTGTATATTTAAACGTGAGTGCTATTGCATGTCGCTACATGAGTCTCAACGCTCACACGAAATTCAGAAGATGTATAACCAGGTAATTAAACTATCTTCTCGTTCTGATTTGATCTTCCGTCGAGATAACCTCCTCCCCCTGTCTTGATCAAATGTAGCTCGTACTTAGTCTACTCTCCAGCGTAGAGGAAGCTCGTGTGAAATTCTTAGCTCGCGTCTGTTGACAATCCAATGCTGTACATGTAATCTGGCGTCCGTAAGCATGAAATCATATGCAAGCTCAAAGCACGGGGTGACACATACCTGGCCACCATAGAACATCACCAGCAGCGCACCAGAACCCTCCCTGCCCCAGGTCCGTATCGCGCGACAAAGTATGATATGCCCTTGACCATGTTCTAACACTGTGCATTCGCACCGACAACCAAGTCACCCATAACGCCGTCGCATTCTCGACACACTCCTGGCCTTTGCTGCTGACACCATGCAAGCTGAGTTCATCGTTGTCGAGGTGTTGATGCCCTTGATGAGATTGTTCGGGTCGGTCAAGACGTTCATGGTCACCGCGTTTTGACTGGACGCCCCTTCGATGTGAGTGTTTGGGGTTGTTTTGCCCCTGCGAAGCGGACACGGTTAATGGAAGCTTGTTTTAACTTGAATACAGGGTCTTGATCTTCATCGTGGGCTAAGGTTAGTTAGTATACGTCTAATAGGTTTAAAGTGCACAGGCTTACACTCGTTGTTTGTGTTACTGGTCACAGATGGTCGTCCTTCGACAGGTTGCAAGCGCTTTCCAAATCTCCCATATCGGTTCATCGATCCCACTTTTGAGGGATGGCCATGGCGCATCCCTTTTGTTGGTGATGTGTCTAGGTCTGTGACATGATTAGCTAAGATAGAAAGTGAATATTATCATCCATACATCGTCGGGATCCTAGAACGAGGCAGAGCACGATCCGCATCGAAAACAGTTCGGAACGATGTGCTCTATAAATTTGTTGATATAAAAGGTGTTGAAACCTTTGCTCAAGAATTGGTTATGGTCTCATGTCTGAGACCAGAAAACTCAAGTATTGCCGACATTCGGACTGCCCTCATTAAGCAGAATACTGTAACATGGTCAGCTGCAATACAAGTGTGTGGCGAACAAGGCGAACAAACACTCAAGCCTCGTTACCCCTTTCATCGTCAGAAGGGCAACAACAACAACAAGTTCGAGCGTTGCTGCGACGAGCAATGTAGAGCGAAAAGACATGATGCGCCAGATAAAACACAGAGAACACAACGAGAAACGACAGGACAAAGTAAGTAGAGTCAACTATATTGCTAGACCTTGGCCGAGTATATGCTGCTCTCCGCCATTCATCTGGTTGGGCTAACTCGTTCGAAGTACGGTGGACGGAAGAATAGAAAACGTTTCCATGTGCCCGTCTCCTCATGAACGGAAGCCTCGCAAGAGATAACATTGCGTTAGGACTGCAGATTTCTGGAAAACATATACGAGAGCGTCCCCAAAATGTTGCGGGTTGTAGGTGAGAAGTAAAGCCCGGACCGGAGATGTGGGGTTCGCTATCGTCGAAACGTGAAACGGACCGGAAACAACGGCAACTACACGAAGCAACGGAGGGATCAAAGCTAAGACCGTGTGTAGAAAAGCAACTAAAGTGTCGTAAAGCGAGGGCCTCTCTACGGGGACATGAAGGGAAGAGGCAGTGCGGAGGGTGCCGCTCCGGCAGTGAGATCGGCTGCCTAGCTTGAGCCCGTTTTTTGCTCGTGACCTAGGCACAACCGATATTAATATATAGGTGGCTATAGGGAGAATATCAGCCACCAGCATCAGGATAGTGGCAAAGTTTGTTACTGCTTGATGGATGAGCGTTCTGATATCGGTGCATACTGGTGAAAGCCAACAACAGCGGCATTCCAAGGCTTGTCCTGCTCTTTCAAAGAAGACATCCGATATAGCGACAGAGGCTGATCTAGTGTGATGTTATACAGGTAGTGCTGCCCAGACTTGGGATGAAATGGTGGTCTGACGGGCGGGTGAATGCCCGCGAAAGAGGTGTTGGTGAATGCAGGAGACCGCGTGCGCGTCAGTCAAGCGAGACGCGAACCCCAGCACGTCTCACCCACCCCACATCATCGCCAACCATCCTCAGTTCGACCCAATGCCCAGCGATGAGAATGCCCCGTTGAAGCTATCTCTTCCTCTCGTGAGTGCGCGTCCTCCTTCTCTCTTGATAGCCAAAGCTCATGACGTCAGGAATTCCAGCAGGACCTCTTTAAGGAACTGCGCGAAGAAGATGAGCTCGTCCTGCTCGCCCGCGGGCTCGGCCTCCTGCGCATAGTCACCAACCTTCTCCATTCGTACGATGCCGCCGGAAACAACCTGGTCCTACTTGTGGGAGCCGATAAGCGCGAGAATGTGTGGATCGGCGAGGCACTGGCAGAACATGCCGCTGTCAGTATGGCGCCGAAGGCCCGCGGGCTGAGTCTGGTCAATACCGACCTGATGACCGTGGGGACGCGCGAGAAGATGTACGCCCAAGGCGGACTTTTCAGCATAACGTCGCGCATTCTTATCGTCGATTTTCTGTCAGGACTGCTGAACCCGGAGACGGTCACTGGGGTGGTGGTGCTACACGCTGAGAAGGTCGTGGCAACGTCACTCGAGGCTTTCATCTTGCGCATATACCGGCAGAAGAATAAGGCAGGCTTTCTAAAGGCTTTCTCAGACACTCCGGAGCCCTTCACGACTGGCTTTTCCCCGTTGACGAACATGATGAAGAACCTCTTCATCCAGAAACCTGCGCTCTATCCTCGCTTCCATCTCACAGTAGCCAAATCGTTAGAAGGGCGGAAGAAGGCTGAAGTCATAGAGCTGGAAGTGCCAATGACCGAGACGATGCGGGACATCCAGAACGCTGTGTTGGAATGTGTAGAGGCCAGCATCAGCGAATTGAGGAAGAGTAATAGCGGGATTGAGATGGAGGACTGGACGCTCGACAGCGCGCTTCATAGAAACTTTGATACCATCATCAGGCGCCAATTGGATCCAGTTTGGCATCGGACTACCTTCAAGACGCGTCAAGTCGTTCGAGACCTCACTCTTCTTCGGACCATTTTACATGCTCTCCTCACTTACGATGCGATCAATTTCAACAAGTATCTAGATACCGTTCTGGCAGCCTCTCAGCCGCCACCTGGTTCTACGAAACAAAATCAGTCTCCCTGGCTGTTCCTCGATGCTGCTGATATCATCTTCAGTACTGCAAAGCGGAGAGTATACACTGGAAAGGTATCTACTGCTGATCTTGCGGATCCAAATGTAGTACCGGATGGTCTACAGCCTGTCCTCGAAGAACTTCCCAAATGGAGGCAGCTCGCCGAGATTCTCCAAGAAATCGAACAGGATGCCTACTTCAACCCAACACCCCAGGATACCTCGAATGGCTCGATATTGATAATGTGCGGCGACCAAGGCACATGTCGACAGCTACGAGAGTTCTTACAGACTATGCACGTGAAGCTTGAGGGAGATTCTGTCAACGATGATGAAGATGAAGACGAACCATCTGCAAAGTTCATGATGCGCCGAAAGTTGCGCAACTATCTCGCCTGGAAACGCGACTTCTCCAAAGTCAGTTCCGCGCTGTTCTCCGAGAACCAAAAAGCTATCAATGGGAGTACCGACCATCGAGTACAAAGCGGAAAAGGGGGCAAGGCACCACCGAACAAAAGACGGAGAATGCGAGGAGGTGCAGCGGGAGGGACCGGTCCATCTCGTTCAGATATTGGCGCAGTACGCACAGCTGGTGATCGCGATGCACACATTGCCAGCCTAATGGCCGAACTCCAACCCACCGATGTCGAAGCGATGCAAAAAGCGGAGATTGGGATAGACCCCCTCGACAACATGGAAGACTACTACAACCTCTTCGACATGAACGATCTGATCGTCATCCACCCTTACGAAGGCGACATGGACGAACACGTCCTCGAAGAAACAAAGCCACGCTACGTGGTCATGTACGAGCCAGACGCGGCCTTCATCCGCAGAATAGAAGTGTACCGCTCGTCCCACACCGACCGAACGGTCAAAGTGTTCTTCATGTACTACGGTGGTAGCGTCGAGGAGCAGCGCTACCTCTCCACCGTGCGCCGCGAAAAAGACGCTTTCACGCGCCTCATCCGCGAACGAGGGAACATGGCACTGACCATCAACTCGTCGAATCTGGACCCGCAAGAAACCTTCCTGCGCACAATCAACACGCGCATAGCAGGCGGCGGCCGGCTGGCCGCGACGGCGCAACCCCCGCGCGTGGTCGTCGATGTGCGCGAGTTCCGCTCCAGTCTCCCGTCTCTGCTCCACGGCCGCAGCATCGTTGTCGTGCCCTGCATGCTCACAGTGGGCGACTACGTCATCACGCCGCAGATCTGCATCGAGCGCAAGTCGGTCCGCGATCTCATCGGCTCCTTTGCCAACGGCCGGCTGTTCAACCAGGTCGAGTCCATGATGGAGCACTACAAGTCGCCGATGCTGCTCATTGAGTTCGAGCAGAACAAGTCCTTCACTTTGGAGCCGTTCTCGGATATGTCCGCGCCGACGACTGCGGCTGGCCTGGCTGTGGCTCCGGATCTGCAGGCTAAGATCGTGATGTTGACGCTCGCGTTTCCGCGGTTGAAGATTATATGGTCGTCTTCGCCGTATCAGACGGCGGAGATCTTCAACGAGTTGAAGAAGCAGCAGGAGGAGCCGGATCCGATGAAGGCAGTGCAGATTGGTTTGGATCCGAACATGCAGGGGGACGAGATGCGCAGCTTCAATCAAGTGACACAGGACATGTTGCGCACAATACCTGGTGTAAATGAGAAGGTATTGACGACACTGACGTTGGAGGTGAAAAATATATTGGAACTGGCCAATATGGAGGAGAAAGAACTGTTCAAGTTGATCGGGACGGATGTGGGAAGGCAGATACACAGATTTTTCAACCGTAGCGTCTTTGAGGCGGTGGGACTACCGTCACTGTAGACAGTGATACGGAAAGATCAAATCAAAATGTAACGCATATATTGGTCTCGATTGTCAAGCTGGGTAAAGCGTTACCTTCGACCTCAAGGGATGCAAACGGAAGGAGACCGCACACGAAGAAGCAACAAACCGTCCGCCCGCCACTCGACGGTGCGCATTTGAGCCGCCCCAGTCCTCGCATAGTAATATTGTCAGCGCAGCGCAGCACAGCAGAGAAGCTGAAGACTGAGACAGCATGGCGGATACCCTCAACCCCTTAAATATCGTCGATGTCAATCTCCTTCTTGCCCTTGACATCGTCCTCCTCGTCCTCGCTCTCAGATCTGTCCTCGTCGAACTCGAAGCCGATGCCCTCTTGTTCGTGCTCGTAGGTGTCGGTTTCGTTGATCTTAGCGTTTTCGGGCAATTCTCCGTAGGCTTTCAGCGATCGGGCTTCGTCGGCGGTGTACTTCAGTATGACATCCGCCTTCTCGTCTTGGTAGTCTCGGAGACTGAGTAGAATGATGTCCTGTGTCGGGTAGAGTTAGCGAATGCCGTTACGAGTAGGTAGTGTGTGGTGCACAACTTACGCCCTGGTTGATCCACACCTTCTTCCGCAGCTTTCCTCTGATGTGGGCCAGACGCTTAGCGCCGTCGAAGCACATAGCCTGGAGTTACGGGTCAGTTTTATGAACTATGGTTTGCTCAGCGAGACTTGTGCGCGGCTTACCTCGAGGCGGCCGTTACCCAACATCTTGACGACCTGCGCATATTCTTGACCCTCCTCCTTGAAGGTCAACTCGCGCTTCTCGTTGTCGTTCTCGTTCTTTCCCCTACGTCGATTCTTACCACCTCTGTTGCGCTTGTCAGTCCTCCGTTGCTGCGTTCAGGGCGTTGGGGTGGCCAGTCGCGGGGTAGCGGGGCTGTCCAACGGCGGGGATAACGTACTTTCCCTTATTCTTCGGCATAGCGACGGGTTGCTCTGGAAGTTTTGGTTGTAGTGGGTGCGGCGGTGGTTTCTGGGAGGCGCTGGGCGCGGTGGAGAGTTTTGCAGTGGCGGGGGGGTTTGGTGCAAAGTGATTGTCCGAGTCACGCCGTGGAGGGGCCACTGAGAGTTCTCGCTAAAGCCCAGCCCTGTCTGCAACCGGACTAGCGTTACATGGCTTCTCTGAGACCTCGGGTTGCCAGATCCTGCACCGTGGTGAAAAGCACATCTGAACAGCACCGCGGCGACCATCCGACTGCACGATTCACCGAGTGTCAACGGGATCATGAACTCCATCCACGCGACTCTGGTGAGGCAGCAGCTCAAGACGTTCAACTGCAGCTACAGCACAGAGTACAAGAGCTTCATTATCAATCACATCTTCAGCGATCCCCAACATCCACTGCACGAAGCACGCAGGCGAGCCCACAAACACCGCAAAGAGGAAGGCCTTTGGTGGCACATAACCACCGCCGCAACACTGTCGAAATCGAGCGTGGTCAGGAGCTGGGTGAGGAGGCGACTACGGAACGCCTTCACCGAAGAGCTCAAGGCGAGAGGCATCAGGGAGGATGGCAGGATATTACACAAGGATATGCTCCGTACCTCTCTACGGGGTCTTCGGATGGTTCTAGATTCTGGCAAAGATCTCAGTCTGGAGGGGGGTTTGAGGTTGCATGCTCGGCCTGAGGTAATCGCAGCAAAGTTCGTTGAGGTCAGGAACGAGACCGGGTTTGTCATCGACGCCTTGCTCCAAGACTTGGAACAGAGATTGATGTTTAGCAATATGCCTGGTGGCGGTAATAGGAGGCAGGCCTTCACTGACACATATACGAGCCAACGGCCACATGCCCGCGCAGCGTTTGGCTCTTCGCCCGCACAGCGCTATACGAGGAAACCATCTAAGCCACCAAATACATACATCTAACCCGTAGCATCATACATGCATCCAAATGCAATTAAGGATTCCTCAGCCTTCTTATACAAGACCTTCTACAGAAACAAGAGGCCATCCAATATGAACAGGATCATCTTACCCTCCGCACTCAAGCAGGCAGTATATCCAACAGATCAAACACTCGGGAAATGCAAACTTCTAATCGACCAAACTTTTGACCGTCAAACTACATGAAGATCGAACCTCCAACAAAGAGTGCACCCAACACACCAAACTCCTGGCAATATAAAACCCCGCCAGGAATGAGTTTCCAGCAATGTAAACTTGTAGCAGTACGCACTTCAAGCAATCCGAACACCAACAGTCCAATATCGCAGTCCCGGCATGGCCATCTCCCGCTCGCGTATACACTCCACCATACTCTCATGTTGTTTCCTTTGCGCCAGTCTAGCATGCACCATCCTCATGATCTGTAGCTGCATCCCCCCTACGAACAAGGACCCACCTGCTATCGCCAACATCTACGCGCTGAGAATCAGCTACCCTAACGCGGACGTTCGAGTCGGACCCTTCGCCCTCTGCATCAACACCACCGAAACCCTCTCCTGCGGTAAATTCTCCGAGGCAGACCCCATTCACCTGGCCGCTTTGCACCCCGATATTGTCGACGGAATCAGAACCGCACACAGCCTTCAGCGCAACGTCTTCCACATCGGCGGTCTCGCCTTCGCCGTCTTCTTCCTCTTCCTCGCGCTCGAGGCTCAGCTGCTTTATATGCTCACCTGCAGATCTCCCACAGCACGCATTATAGCCTTCGGGGTAATGGGGTGCGCGATACTGGGTTCGACTGTCCAGGGGGTCGTGATGCTGTTTGTCTTCGCGGCGCTCAAGATCGCTAGCAGCCCAGCGGTGCAGTACGTTCCGGGGAGGTACTGGATTGTCCTACAGTGGTTGAGTGTCGGGTTTGCTGTCTCAGCTGTCGGGGCTGATTCGATATTCGGGCCCTTGGCCAGCATCCTCGATGAGATTTAGTATTGCAGCTGTCTGGGCTGATTGGATGCTTAGGCTCCCGGCCGTGATCCTAATACTGTTGCTGTGTGGGAGGGTTACGGGGTGGGCGATCGTGTAACGTTTGTGCAAGTATCATGAACTAAGGCCGCCATGGTATCATTTTCTTAGCATAGTCGGCTGGCTAGCGGTTTTGATTTATGGAACGAAAGCATCAAACTTATCTAAACCTTATGTATTCAATCCTTTCTCTTCAAATCTCAGTAGAAAATGCAAAAGCTTCTTCAGTCTCTTCTATCTAAATTCAATAAGAAACAATACCTGGACTTGAGTTCCTCACAACTCCGACTTGTTCGCATGCGTCTCCGGTCGCCGCCCCTTCGCAAACAAGACCGTCCTAAACAGTGGCTTCCCAGTGAATTCCATGTACACCTTCTCCTCCATCAAGACAACATCTACATCCTCGAATCCCGCTTCAGTGAAAAACTGCTTCACGCCCTCGATAGTGAAATGCGGTGTTACGATCGAAGCATCCATCTTCTGCAAGTCTTCTGCTGTTTCACTGAGCTCCTCCTTCTGAGCCCCTTGCTGATGCTCGCCGTGGCTATGGCTATGGCTATGGTGCTGATGACTATGCTCGCCATGCTGCTTTCCGTGGTGATGAACATGTTTCGTATGGTCGCCCTCGGTGCCCGGAACCGGCTTCCCCTCCCCATCAGCAAGCATATCCCCGCCCTCTAGGAAGTCGTTGATAAGCAGCACACCACCAGGCCGCAGCCGCTCCTTCAAGCACCTCGCCGCGTGCGTCACATCCTCGAAGTGATGAAACCCGAACCCCACGGTCGCGAGATCGAAGCCCAGCCACTCCGGGCCGGAGAACTCGGCGGGCTGCGGGTCCGCCTTGTCGAAGAGGTCGCCGGTAGCGGCGCTCACGATGGATGGCGGCAGGCCGGCTGTGCGGGCGCGCGCGTTGTAGTTTTCGGTCATGTTGGGGGAGATGTCGAGGCCGCGGGTTACGGTTACGTAGGGCCCTAAGATCTGGGGGTATTCAGTATGGAGGGGCACTGTAGAGCTGGGGACAGGGCAACGGACGCGGGAGCAGAGTCCTGGGCCGCAGGCATAGTCTAGAAGTCGGACTTCTTGGGCATCGGAGCTGGAGCCTGTGTTTGCGAAGGGGATGCCGATCCAGTCGAGGCGATCGCGTAGAGAATCGGTTACCTGCTGGTTGACTTTGGCGTACCAGGGCTTGTTGTCGTATGAGTCGCTGATGTCGCTGAGTGTATGAGATTAGACTTGGAATCTGATATCGAGGTGGGAGCTTACTCAAAGAACTTGCGGTTTGCTTTTGCGTAGGCCATGGTTGATTCTGTAGGGTGGAAACGTGGTATATCTGAAGTTTGAAAGGCTCTATGTGGTACACAACAGTATGCAAAGGTAACGCTTGCACAGAAGAAGTGCGGGGCGAAGATTAAGCGGCTGGTGTTAGGATTCCAATAGCCGTCTAGTATGATTGATGAAACGGGGGCGGTGATGATTGACTAAAATATAGTTTCGGAGTGTTCAGAGCCTATTTTATATGTTTGATGCTGGAGACTTCTCGGTTGTGAAGTCGCCGCTATCGCCGGAGACATCCACCTTTTATTTCCCCATTGGCTCAACAGCGATAGTTCTATTCCCGCATCGGTTAGAGCTTCGATGAGTCATTATGTAAAACACTAGCTAGATCTGATTCCTCGTTTGACTTCGTCTGCGTTGTCGGCGACACAGCAGTATGCTCAGCTGTTATTGCTCGTTGTCGTGCTAGGCCCTCTTCCCTCTTTCGCCGCTTTCTAGCATCAGGATCCTCCCAATCTGTCTTCCCCAATTTCGGGGCCTGTGGTCTGTATTGCTCAAGCAGAAGTGAGCGAAATCGCGATATTCTGTCAATGTTGATCTTGAAGCGCTCATTCGCAATCTCAACCAGCATTCGAATATGGTTCTCGTCCACGAGAGCAATGTTCTGGCCATGATCGTTGTGGTACCCGATTATTGAGTCGAATGAATAACCTGTCGATCGAACTGCTACCATGGGGTTGGTGATATCTCCATCCTTGGTACTCAAGCTTACTGCTCCGCTTTCTCGAAATCCAGCATTCAGAGCTGCATTGAGGACATGTTGAGAATGGTCGAGTGACGAGGTCAAAATGTGTAGAATCTAGTATCTATTAGAGTCTAGCCAAAATGTATTAAGTACACTTGCCATGGGTTCGAATTTGAGATGGATATGGCGGGATTGAACAGTGCGCGTGGAATCGCCCTCCCCGTCGGGCCGCTGTAAGCTGAAGAGAGACGTGAAATACGAAGCAGCGACCTGACCGGGAAGCGCAGTTTGTGTGTGTGAAATGTAGAGCCATGAGCCTCCGCCCTTTCCTCCCGGGCCAGCGCGGGAGACCACGTTGTCAGGCTCAAGCTCGCCAATAGTTGTGCTCTTCTTTTGTCCCTCAAGAAAAACACTCATCCGACCAGAGCAGCTGCTCGTCGTTACGAGACCTTCGACCATGTTGATATCATCGATCAATTCGCGGATTGGCTCATCAACAGACCCTTTTGGCGAAAGATCTTGATACTCGGCGTTGGGAACATTGAGCTGCTCTAGAATCCTCTGTTTCTTGGCCTTGAAGCGAGACTGCATAATTGAAGATTTAGTGGCAAGCAGCCTTAGCCCCGGTGAGTATATCTCTCTGTTATTGATCTTATAGTAACAATATTGGAATCTTTTATGCGACCAGCGTATAAGCTATCTTTACTTTGCTGTCGCAAGGAAGTGAGGACGATGTAGGGATGTTACCCTACAGGTAAACGAGAAAAGGAAGCATATCAGTCGCAGCATGTGCTCAGTATAGGGTGTAGGTGGTAGCTAGGTCGGCTAATCCAATTTTTCCTTCGACTAACGTTATTTATCGATATTGCGTCATCGGTGGCCAGTGCTTCCATCCTGAACATCGGACGCCTTGATCCCTGCGACCACCAACTCCATCAACCAAACAACGGCAAATATCAAAATGGTTCGCAAATCGACGAAATCGGCGATTAGTTCGGCCCCCCGGAGCTCCTCTAAACGTCCCCCACCAGAGAAAGCGACCCCAACTCGCCAATCTAAGAGGGCGAAGGCGACACCTGCCAAGAGCCCATACTTCGACCCAGCATCCGACGAGGATATCGCAGAGTCACAGTCGAAGTCTGCAGAGGCCTCAAATCTCTCCGACTATGAGCACGAAAGCGGCAGAGATGCTTCAACTGATGCCGAAGAAGAGGACAGCAACGAGGATGAGGACAAACCCACGAAGCAAACTTCCAGAGGTCGACCCGCAAAGCGAACTACACTTCCCTTGCACAAGAAGCCAGCCAACGATAAAGAGCTGTGGATGCAGGGCGCAAAACTTGCTCCGGGTACACAGCTGATAATCAAGAAGCCTAAAGCGCGTGACACGGGAGACACTCCCTACTCGGATGACACGATCCACCCCAACACCATGTTCTTTCTCGCAGACTTAGCCGCGAACAATGAGCGGCAATGGCTAAAACGTACGTAGCCTCCTTGCGCGGGAGCTTCCCAATCTCTCTAGGCGACTCGCATGCAGCTCATAACGTGGTGCAACGCCGGAGGCATCAATTTCACATGCGCTCGTTTGTGTTTCTAACAAGGTTACAGTGCATGATCTAGACTACAGAGCTTCACTGCAGGACTTCACTACCTTCCTAGAGAAGCTCTCTGATAAGGTTATTGAAGCTGATGAGACTGTTCCTGAGTTACCTATCAAGGATATAATATTTCGAATTTATCGGGGTAAGAGCTTCACATCCAAACAGAGCAAGGACTGGCTGATGTTTCAGATGTTCGATTCTCGAAGGACCAAACTCCGTATAAGGTGGGTAATGATCTGTGTCTGTATCTTGGAGTTGGCCAAAGTACCGTAGGCGCAACCGAGTCTTGCAGCTAACTAAAGTGAGCTAGACGCACTTCTCTGCGGCATGGAGTCGGACGGGTCGAAAGGGTCCATACGCGGCCTACTACGTACAGATACAACCAGGTGGAGAAAGTTTCGTTGGTAGGTCGTGCTCTTTTCTTACTGCTCCACTATGACACGGAAGACTCGCCTAGCCATGTTCGCAATCAAGCACGACAGTCGTCCCACCGGTCACATGGGAGTACAACAGCTCAATGGCCATCTCTCAATGGCCAATCATCCGCCATCGTATCTGCCGGAGCGCCACCAGACTCGAGATCGAGGCGCTACATGCCTTGCAGGAGTAGTAGTTGCTCGGATAGATGCACTCTCTTCTCGCTGTAGGTTCAGCCGTGGATTCCAGCGTGACACGTTGTTACGCAAGATTTAAGCGCATCGGGGTCGACTACTGCAGCGAGCGGCGTGATGCACTTCAACGAAACTTGATGGACACAAGGTGTCAGTGGACAGCACCTAGTTACTCGCCGGGTTGACACTACGGTTTTTGAACTTCGGAGGTATCCTTGGTGCTTTGGCCAGTCAAGAATGATCAACGATGAGTGACCAGGGTAGCAGGAGGCGGGGGGGCTTTTGATGGCCTCGAAGATATCGACAGCATGCGGTTATCATCAGTTCTAAAGAAGCCATCTTACAATGCTGCCTCACGACAAGAATCGCATCGATACGACGGGCATGAACAACAATCCACTCTCTATCGCGCTCCCTGTGCCGCAACATCATCACAGTGGCGGGATCGAACTGCCATCTCACTTACGGGCGTTCTCATGCGCTGTACCGTCCCATGTAGCACGTCGGTATAGCTGGACGGCACATCCACCCCCTAGCAGAATTCGTTGCCGATAAAGTGGACTTCACGAGATCCTCTTGACAACCTACCTCTATCTTTACAAA
This sequence comes from Massariosphaeria phaeospora, assembly GCA_011032825.1. NCBI lineage: Eukaryota > Fungi > Ascomycota > Dothideomycetes > Pleosporales > Massariosphaeria > Massariosphaeria phaeospora. Next base: position 589,174 of record JAADJZ010000008.1, on the reverse strand, counting down.
GTCCTATTGTATCCAATATACTAGATGTTGTATATGTCGGGCTTGTAGAGGTAAGACGGAAGGCTTATCGTACTTAGGTGCGATCGGAAACGAATAATGCCAGCGGGGTGTGGGTGACCGTCGTCGTGGGCCGATGCGATCGATAAAAGACTGTGACAACCAGCCGATGCTAGCGACAGCCTATCGTCGTTCAACGTAACGATGTGGGGGTGTTCAGCTACGGAATCAGAATGCGGCGGCGTATCAGTGGTCGACTTCAGGTCTACTGTATAGATCAGCGTTGTTAACGAAGGGTGCCGGATTCAACCTCGAGATCTATGCGTCTCACCTTACGCTAGCAATAGCAAGCGTCAAGCATCAAGCGTCTGTCCTGCGTTCAGCGGGTTGGGAATGTATTCGGATCACCACGGATCGCTTTTGGAGCCACTCGTCCTTGAGTTCTGCTTTTGCGCACTACAGACTGCTCAGGGGGAACTTACCGTCATCCACTCTGATCGGATATTATCCTCGACCTGGTTCCTGGCGCCGTCCGCTTGTTGCCTCATACTGGGTACGCAGTACGGCGACAAGACTTGGGCTTACCCTACGTGCTGAAGGTGGCCTTCCGCCCGATGACACAGTCTTCCGTGTATCTCCAGCCCGACTTCACTCGACTCGAACGCGTTGGCCAGTTTCTCCGACTCGACCCTATTATACACCTCATTGTTCGTGGAAACCCCTGTGGATCGCTGACGTTCGAATAGGGGGTGGTCTATGGCAGCCCGACGCGCAGCCACTTACTCTGCTTCGACGCGAAATCGATCGCAAACCGCATAAGCTCAAGCGCGTCTTGACCGATGCGAGGGTCCGGAAGGCGTTCTTTGGAGGGGTTGCTGATGATGCAACGAAGGTTGTGAAAGCGTTTACGAACCAGACTAGCAACAAGTCAACTGCATTGAAGAAGTGTCCAAAGGTCAGTGGATAATTCCTGTTATGATGGCGCCGAAAGACTCAGCTTGTCGAATCGACTTCCGTGATACACTGGGGTGTCTCGCACTGCGTTGCCTTACATCGGGAGGCTTCAGGCGCAAACTGCCAGTGAGCAATCCGCGTATGGTCAGTCGCATAGCCAGGTGGCCAGTATGGACCGACGTGGCGATGTGACACTGCCAACTCCGTGGAGGTTCTTGTTCAACAAAGTCAAAGGCCGCCGATGCAAGTTTAGTGAGATGAAGCGGTGGCAAGAATCATGGATCTCGCTACCAGACAAGGAGACGGGACGGATCACCGAACGACACGGATAGACCCTGATGACCCATCAGGTATTTCAACACTTCATTTCTACAGGTGTACAAGGTAACCTCCGTGCCATCGAGACTATTCAGTGTCCCATCTCTCTGATTGTCTCCGAGCAATAAAGGGGAGGGGCGCCGTCGCAGCGAGCACCGTGTGGCACAGTTCCGAGCTTCATGAACGGCTTGCTCCTAGCTAGATGGAAACCAAACCCTCCACCGATCGGTGTAGCCCGGCTGCCATCACGCCAACCTCGCCGTCGCTAGCAACTCCGCCGTTGAACTTTATCTATTGGCTGTGTGCTGCTCGCGGCGTTCAGCGACTACCTCCAAGAATAGTCAGACACGGCCGTTTGCCGCAGTTTCCGTTTCCGTTCCTGGCCCCGAGTACAGGTTGAATTAACACCACACATCGATCCAGATTGCTGACAGAAACCACTCTTAGGGATATGATAGCGATCACAAAGATATCGAACTGCTTCGACTGCGCAGTTTCACCCTTGGCAGCAAAATGTCAGACGAGGAAGTTATTGGAGCTAAGGGTCTAGAACGTATTGCCGAAGTTATTGCAAGCATGGTACCCTTCGTAAGTTTCCAGCTCCCTTTGCTCTAGCTAGTAGTAACATGGCGCCCCTGGGGCGGTTGACCAAAGCCTGCGGTGACGGTCATGAGAAGGGAGATCCGCGATTGAGCGCGGGCGGGAGGTGTGCGTTGGCACTGCAGCGGACCGCCCAAGTTCAGCGACTTGTAGCTGCATCTGCGGGCTCGGAGTGGGGAAGCCGCAGCTCACGATGCAGCTTGTGTGTTGGTCGCACACAGCTGGATATTACTTGTATGGACAACTTGCTAACTTGATGATGCCATAGATCACCTATCTGAACAACGTTGTTATGCCAGACGATGACGACGACGACGCCAGCGAATCGGGTTCGAGCGAGGACACGGAGGGAGACAACGGGAGCGATGACGGCAACAACGGAGGTGTGGGAGAAGATGATATTTAACGACCGGGGTCTATTGGAGGCGACTGATGCTCTCGTGCGGAGTAGCTTGTGCTCTTTGCGCAGGATGGCCCGTCATGCCGCGCACCAGCTGGCCCCCCGGGGCCATGAGCAGCGCGCGTGATTGGTGTAGGGGTGAAATATGGGAGAAAATTGCGGCGCATCCAGCGCAGCCGGTTGTACAAGACAGCGAATGAAGACGGCCGGGCCGCACGGTAGCGGCTCGTTGAGCGATGCAGGCGCGAGCGAGAAAAGCGCACCAAATTTAAGGTGCATTAGGCCCGCATTGACATATGGTCACTTGACTATCACGTGCAGCCACCCTAGCCCAAAGCGCGATGGCGCGGCGCCTATCGCTAGCGGCGCTAAATGAAAAGCGGGCGCGCTAAATCACAAGGGCAGGGGCCAGGGGTCAGCCGCCGCCGCCGCCGCCGCCGAGACCCCGGCCCACATGCACCGCTTTTCCACGGCCCGCCTCTTCTCAGCTGCACAGTACTGGCGGACCTACGCGGCGGCGTTCGCCATTACACGACCCTCTGCAGCGCTGCTCCATCTTACCGGACGCGCTGCCGCGGTTTGGCGGTGCGTGTGACACGGGAGTGTGACATGGAAACCTTTCCCAGATTCCTTCGCTGACAGTGCAGGCAGGCAGGCAGGCCCTCGCTCGTCCACCACACCTCCACCTCATTTCTTCCGACGAGCTGCTCCCCGCACCGCACCCCGGTCCCCTGTATGTCACAAACCGCGACGGGCCGCAAGAGTCGTTCAGCTGTGGCAGCTTGCAAGGATGGCCCTGACTCCTGTGCTGCTCTCCATCGCCCGCCTAACGAGGCCCGCTCAAAACTCCGAAGAAGGCCCGGCGAGTCCTGCCCCCGCTGCCCGAGTCTGTCTGACGGCTGCACGCATCGGTGCGTCCCGCTGAGCGTGCTGAGCATAGAGCATATCTACTGACCGATCCAGTACCCGCCGAGGCAGAACGAACTAGCACGTCGGAGCTCTTGTTCGGTCAGCACGCAGCGGGCAAGAACAGACCTGCGCTACTGTGGCTGCGCAGCGTCGAAAATGCCTTTCGCAACGCCCAACAAGTGCTCCGTACTCGCGAGCCTGTGGTAGCCCCGGCTGACCCTGGTATACCGCACATCAGCAGCGGCGGCTTTTGATCGCTGCTCAGCGTTCCTTCTGCTCGGCCGTGTCGAGGAACGGCGGTGTGGCTAGTGCTAAGATTGCGCATGCCGCGTCTCTTTCACACTACGGAGTACCTACCTCACACCGATGGCCGTCCTGACGATACCTTTCCCGCCGGCTTACCAGCGAGTACCGCGCAAGAAGAACAATTGCTGTCTCGTATGTGTCGTTGCTGTCCCGCGCAAGCGAGCAGTCACCAGGCTGGAAAGTGGCAGCCCTCCAGGTGTTGTTCGGCCTCCGGTCAGATCAGCCCGTTCTGCACCTGCACCTGCACCCCAGCCTTTGCCCGCTCGTTTCCGCGACCTGTCAGTCTTACCAGATCGCTCCGTCTTGCATGTTGGCCCTTGTTTTGGGTTCGCGATTGATTGCAGCCGTTGATTGCCGTCGGAGCGAAGCTTTCTCCGGACTACATACGTGCTGACAGAAGCGGGGAATCCTCCAGCTCTATCATGAGGCACTGTTGTCCGGCCGAGAGCTGTGCCTTGCTCACATCTAGGTGCCTCATGCAAAGGCGGAATGCTTTGCATATGCCTACCTACGTTTGCAACCGCACTGCGGCCTCACGGCGTATGGGGCCTATATCGGGATGCAACACGACGCAGATATTAGTGGGGCATCACCAGACCTCAAACTTTTCATCCATAACCGCCAGACCTGCCGAGGTGTTCGTATACAATCTTGCAACATCGGTGAGTATGCGTTTGACTTGTCGCCCACTAGGTGTTGGTACAGTCACCACGTTAGCTTGTGTTGTTGAGGTGGCACAGGGAATATACCTATCCGTTCTTTATTTTTAGCCTGCCCTGCGAAACGTCTTGCCGGAGCTAGCCTTGGTTTGTTTAATAGTACATGCAGACGTCAGCTGCACGACAAATGGACGGCCGCTTCTTCCGGGTTGGTTAATTCGTACTCCGTACTCGCACACATCTACGCGCCTGCGTTCTCATCGGAGAGCGGCCCCCAAACGCCCAATAGCCGATGGTGACACAAGAAACTCGTCAATCTCCTAATTGCTGATACGGCTGCGGTAATATGTGGTAGGCCTCGTACGAACTCCACACCCTCACGACGTCCCGGGCCGTGATCTCGTGCCACATCCTGCATTTAGTTCCCGGAATGCCCATGCGCTGGGACGGTAAACGGTATCAGGTACACGAAGCCACGTACTACGAGCGTTTCACCCTGCCATGGTCCACACCTTCCGGTGAGAACTCACTGCTGGCGGCGTGAACGGATAGAAAGAAAAAGGCGGAATGCACAGTCTACCCAGCGGCGTTGCACTGCCTATCTTGACGTTGGTTTTACTACGTCGTACACAATGTTGGTACCTTTTGCGGCTTGCGACGGTCCATCGGATGGAGTGATATACCACAAGGGGGTTGGAGCCAGCATGACGGCAATACCTGTCGGCACGTTTTGCCTTTCTAGCTCACGACCACAGACCGTTCACAGCAGCTACATGCACCTGGCTTGGGCTTATGATTGCCTGGACGTCGAAATGCGGTGTGGCAGACAATCAAACTACAACAGCAGCGTTCCCTTTGCGATAGGCTGCATGGAGTCAGCCCGCTCGATACAACCTTCAATAAGTGACGACGGGAGGCGCGAGGGTTGACCGGTGACAGCTCGTCCTGTGACCTCTGACGACACATTGTCCCTCCGCTTTCCGCGTCAGTGCGATCAAGGATTGCTGATTTACCCGTTTTTCAGCACTCCATATGCAAGGCACCACTCACCGACTCCAACCACGACGGCGACATAAAATATTGAATATACGCAGGCACCGGGCTGATTGGCTGTGTTGGATCGGCTTTGAGCACTACACCGGGTCATGAACGACGGCGTGTCATTCAGCGGGCCGTCAGCTTGCATGAGCCCCAGGGAGCACTCTAAACCGCACTGGATATTGGTATGTGAGCATGACACCGCAATAACACCTCGGAGCCAATCTGGAGGAGAACAATTGGTGGTCGTTTCAATTAATTCCCATGCGCCGGCCCCCACCGATCCCGCTAGGCGACTCCCTGATGGAGGATCCGAAGGCAGGTCAACGGCAAGCGGGACTTGGATGTTTCGCCATTCTCCAAGGCACATGATGCACCTCTCCGCACTCCTCCGCGCCCTTCGTCGTCACCAGCGGGAGAACCGGCAAACTAGCATTAAACCTAGCAGATTTCTCATGTTTCTTTTGATTCCTACCTGCTCGCTTTCCTCGTGCGATCACGTTGGCGCGGGCGAATCAGGGCCATAGCCGCCGTCTTACCAGATACGGCAATATTGTATTACTCACACAACTTCGCCGCCGCGCCAGGCTGTTGCGAGGATCTGCCAAACGGCGGCCGCAGGCCGGCCAATGTCGAGCACAATGATTCGAGAAGGAAGTGGGCTCCGGTATGTCATGCTTTGCTAGCACGGAGCAATCGCATTCAAGAACGGTTGGTGGGTCAATGTCTGCAACCATGCGGCGGGACGATGTCGGCTCTTTACCACAAGGATTTTTTTTCACCAACACATGGCCCAAGAGGCGAATTGTTGCGGCCATTGACCGTCTTTTGCGTGTGTTTCGCTACACCTGCCTGCCAACGAGCAGCTTCGAACAAATTGCTTTTCTGGGACTTGCCCCGCTGACGATAGGATTGCCTGAACTCGCCGAGTCACGTACATTGAGTGCTCACTTCTGCCCATTATTGCCCGACTACTAGCCGCCCTACGTACCGGCCACTGGCCAGAGGGTAACGAGGTGCACCCACCAACATCCGGCGGCGGCCAGGATGGACAGCCATTATCGCCCCATGGGAACTGACTGATGGCAGCGCTGCTCGGGCTGACCAGCCCTATGTCCACATTCGTTAGAGTGGCCCGGGCAAGCTGACCCTTGCAACCCGCGGCCCAGGATGTGGGAATTAAACACGGCGATGGCTGGGCGCCGGCGAGCATCGTCATTTCGCTCGAAAGGTAGTGATAAAAGCTAAACAGTGGAGGAGACTCACCAGTGGGTTACATAGCAGCATCCTCACGAAGAGGCGGGTTGCAGGCGAGCAAGCGTTGGACCGGCAGATGCGCACTCAAACGCCCGTATCGCAGCGTAGCGGAGCGTCTGGCCACCAACGCCTATCCGTGGTTGACGTATGGGTAGCGCAGGTGTGGTGGAGGGAAGCGAAGGGGCAGACACGGCCCGTGGAAAAGCAGCCGTCGCTCAACCAGCCAGCAGGCCAGCCCCAGCAGGCGACGCAGCGAGCAGTCATCGCAGCGAGAAATGCCCGAAAAAGCTGCAGGCGCGCCGACATGTGGTCTGGTCGCGAGCTGGACGGCATCGGGCTGCAGGAAACAGCAGCATCGGGGCGCTCTGGCGTCGTACTTGTACTCTATGCTGGTGGCCGCGTCTGGACGCACACGCGACGGGGAGGGGCACGCAAGGCCGGTGTGGAAGCAGAAAACGCGAGTGCGACGGAAGCTTGGGCGGAGGGCGGGAGAAAGTGGAGAACGGGGGGGTCGCTGCGGTGGCCGGCGCTGTGTGACGCTGGCGGGCTGGCGGGAGTTGCTGGATTGGAGAGAGACGGCGGACGTCTGAGGAGACGATATTGCGCCGCGCCTTTGTCGAGAGTGGGCTCAGTGCGAGGCGGCGGCCGGATGGGGATGAGGTTGCTGGGCAGGCTGCTCGACGCTCGTCAGGCTGGCGGTTTGGCGCGCTGGTTCGTTCTGCCCCAGAAGATCGCGCGTGGCCTTTGCTGCAGGCGGGCCGCCGTACGTGGCCTTGGCGGCGATTCGTCGCGGGCCGCCCAAGCTGCAAGCCGCCCCCTGTGCAGCACCGGTCACGCAGCCGTCGAAGGTTGAAAGCATCGTCGTCGTCGTCGTCGTCGCTGCGTTGCGCTGGCAGGCTAGGTGTTGGCAGCAGCAGCAGCAGCGCAGCAGCAGAGAGCCCGCCGTGGCCACTGCCCCGTGGTGGCCGTCCGCCCACACCACACACCACACCCCCACCGCGGCGCTTGTGCAACACCACGGCCAGCTGCACACTGCGCCGCAGCACCGCAGACCGCAGACGCACGTTGCCTCTGTGGCCGGCCGGCGCTCCTTTCTCCCGCGCGCGACGCGCTAGTGGTCCGCAGCGGCGCGGCCTCAAGCGCTCGTCGCCGCTCCGCTGCTGGCTGCTGGCTCTGGCGCTGGCTGGCCGCTGCTCCAGGTTCGCGTTTGCACCGGCCGGGCGTCGACGACGAGGGCGAGGGCGCGGGCGCGGTGCAAGCTGCGCCTGAGCCTGACGCCGTGACGCCAGGGACAGCCGTCTGGGATCTGGGATCTGGCATCTGGGAAGGTTGCTTGCTAGCCACGCCCGCGCCTCTCCGCGCCCAGCAGCGCCCTCAGCAGCTCGCGAGCGCGCGCACAGTGCAGCAGCGAGCAGTGAGCACCGAGAGCGCAGGGAACAGGCCCCGCCCGCCCGCCGAGTCTGTGCGTGCGCGGTTTGCAGCGCACGCTGGACGGACTGGACTGACTCTGGGGGTTGTGGGCTGGCTACTTGGGTGGTGGACGTCCCGCTTCCCACCGCCCATCCTCTTCTTCTCGGGACCACCCTTCGCGTCCTTTCTGTCGGGACCCAAGCGCACTCCTCTCTCCGCGCCTCGTCGCTCACCACCACACACCTCACGTCGTCGTCGCCGTCGTCGTCGTCGTCGCGGCAGTCCAGTGCCACGTCGCCAGCCCTCGCCCCTCGCACTTGCCCATCACCACCGCCGACCACGACGTCCGCGTCCCGCAACCGCACCCGCCCCCGTCCCGGCCGCTCACCTCACTCACCACCCTCACCCCCCTCCGCGCACGCCTCAGGCCTGCGTCTGCGTCGCCGCTGTCTGAGCCGTCCACCCACGCCCGCTCCTCACCTCACACACGCCCACTGCGCACCTGGCTTGGCCCTGCAGTCCGCCCATTCTTGCACTGCCCGACCAACGTGCCTCTTTCTGACCTGCAGCCGTCACCGCGGGCCGTCCAGCTATTTGTGACACCGCGCCCCAGACCGTCGCCCGCACCCGCACCCCCTCCGCGCTCGCCGTACCACCCTGCCCGTCCTCGACCACGCTGACCACGCTGCCCGCTTCTGTCGCACGCCTCTGGTTGCTGGCCGTGGGCGTGACCGTGTGCTCCAGCTCGGCGGAAATTTAATAGACAGCCGTCCGCCTCACCGCGCCCTCCCGCTGCCATGTTCCCTCACCAGGGCGGCCACTCGCAGCTTCCTACCCACTGGCAGCCGCCGACCGCGCAGCAGCCTGCCAACGGCGCCTATCCTCCGCCGCCCGCCCATGTAAGTCCGGTCATGTGTGCTCTCACTAAGCACGCCTGTCTTGTGCGCCATAAGATCCCGTGCTGACCTCGACTGCACAAGATCAACACCTCTCTCCCTCCACCTCCTCAAGAGCCCCGACCCGACATGGCGGGCCACCAGCACCACCAGCAGCCGCCCTATCGGCTCCCCGGCCCTCACGAATGGGGGCAGGGTCCTCCACCTCACGATCCGTATCGCGGCCAGCCACCGCCTCCGCAGAACTACATGCCTCATGGCCACCAGCCTCCCGCACCCCGCCAGAGGACCGCCATTGCCTGCCGATACTGCCGACGACGCAAGGTAGGTTAATTCATGTCCTCGAGAGACCGCCCCACCTTACTAATGACGTTGACTTGCAGATTCGCTGCTCTGGTTTCGAGGCTACTGACGACGGCCGCTGCTCGAATTGCATGAGGTTCAACCAAGACTGCATCTTCACGCCAGTCTCTGCCCAGACGCAGGCTTTCGTTCCAGCGCACACGGTCTGGCGCGGAGTCGGCCAGCCCCCGCCCATGTACGGTGCATATGGGCAGCCGCTCCCGCCGCAGGGTCACGCTGAGGCATATCCTCAGCAGCCACCGCCGCGGGGACAGCAGTACTTGCCTAGTCCCACAGGCCCGCCAGGTCCGTACCCAACTCAATCTGCTTATCGTTCTCCGTCTGGTTCTCTGTACGATGAGGCGAGCCGTGATCCGAACAGCAGGAAGAGGCCAAACGACTCCCCTCATACCCCGACACTGCCTCCGCCAAATCCTGCTTCGGCGTCACAGCTACCTCATCACGGTGCTAGACAGGAATATACATACCCAGACCCCACATCTCTAACTAGCGCTGCGTCTCCAGCGTCCTCCTCCGCTTCCTATCCCACTGGCCCTCCCGCACCAGGCGCTCAGCAGCCATACTATGCTGCCCAACCGCCTCGTCGAGAGTCCCCCCAAACCGGGTACCCGTACGAAGCCCCTCGCACCTCGTCGTCGCCGCACACGCAACCCCCGACGACCCCAGGTGCGCCTCCATATTACGGTGCTCCGGCGCAGCCCAGCGGTGCCCTGCAGCCCATGCCGCCTCGCAACGATGGCCGCACTCCTCCGCCATCGACTTCGCAACCGACTAGCCGTCCTAGCATGCGTATCAATGACCTGGTCAGCGATAACGGGGGCGGGCGAAGCTCCACCGATTCGAGTATGCTGAGTATGCTCAATCGCCGACCCGTTTAATCGCTCTACGGGGTTCGGGCGATGCTCCGGAGCCGGCCCTCTCAGGAGCACCCAGGAACACCCAAGCCTCAAATATCTGAATCTAGCCAACGTCATCTCGAGTGGACGATGACGGGGCACTAATACATGAAAAATCTCCTGATATCTGTTGGCGGTTACACTTTTTGCGACTTTTGCGTTTTGGTCTCATTATCTCCCATCGCTCTGCCCGCAAGGGTTTGTAGCTGCATTGGCGAATCCTCTTGGGCGGTTTCCTGCAGCGTTTAGTGTGCATTTTGAGCTCTTTTCCTATCCGTAATGTCATACTTGCATCGGCCCCGGCCGTGCCTGGGACGTTTCCTTTCCCATTTTACTCTGTGCGAAGACAGTCCGAGTAGGACTAGTTATGAATGGAAGCATACGGGCGGCACTCTGAGATACCTCTGTACGGTCTCGATTTGTCCCAACAGCCTTTCTTCTTCCGGTGGTGTGGAACAGCAGCCAGCTTGTCTTGCGATTTCCTTGCGGATCCCTCCTGCAATTTCTTCTTGAAATTCGCCGCCCAGGGCGCCTCGCCAATTGTGTCACTTATGTGCACTACATTGGCAAACAACCAAATGCAATCAATCGAAGCAGCTCTTTGGCACAGTGAACCAGGGAGCATGTCTCAGCAATCTCTACGTCAGGGCGTGCGCTTCATGTGTGGGTTTGCGGATCGAAGACTACAGCGACGGGGCTGGATAAGCGTGGTCATCTGAATGAAACTGGGCGGACGGTTTTGTCTATTTTTGCAACGGTTAGAATACGGAGGGTGCCTGCATCACGGTGGTGCTATGATCTTCTAGCCATCATCGCAAAATGGTGGTACTCTGGCTTTCAAGCAGCATTGTTATTGCGGGAGCTGGGTGGGGTGGTAATTTTGCTTTTCCAGTCTCATTTCCTCAATGTCCCCTATTCCCTTTTTCCCGCGTATCCTCCCTCTGCCTCCATTGCGCATTGTGGTTCTATTTCTTTTGTTGTGGTTGGAAATCTTTTCACGCGTGGGGTTGGTTTCTACTACTGTCATTTCCTCTGAAGGCTCAACGTCATGATGGGTGGGTGGTTGGTTCTGGATATGGGGTCGGGTGGTGGGTTGGTCTTTTGAAACTCTTTGTTTGTTTGTGCTTCGCGGAATTGGGTGGAAATTGGTTCGTGGCCCTCTTTTTTTTTTGCCTCTTACTGGCTTGCTGGATTGCTTGTGTCACTACACTACTGTTTTCACGCACAAATACTGCCGAAATCAAATCGAGCATTTGCGCGAGCGCGGGAAGTGAGTAAATCCGAAAATATTACTGGTAATATCATTATTGAACAAACTGCTTGTTGGTTGGGTGCGTGATGTGAAGTGATGTGATGACTGTGTTGCTTACTCTGAATCAGTGCAGTGCAGGTGCAGGTGCATTCGGTAGATGGATCTCGTGTCATCTCTCTCACTCACCTCCAGTGCTGACAAGAAACATGACATGCGTAACATGACACGCGCTTACCCACTTCTCCTTGCTCTGGCTGGTATTCGGCCCGTCTCTACCGCTACCGCTACCGCTACCCTTCCCGTCCGCCCGATCCGCTCCGCTCCGCTCCACGCGCGGGAAAAAGCAGATGTGTGGTTTTGCCTATGTACATTATGGGGTTAGCGTGCGATGGTCGCGTCGGTCGGCTATGGATCCGATGGGTGTTATGGTTTTTGCATGTCAGCACCGTCCGTTCGTGGCTACCATGTGGTGAGAGACGATCTGTCGGGGTGGGGTAAATGGTAGGAAGAGAGAGGAGCCGAAGAAGAAGCCGAGAAGCCGTGGGAGGAGAGAGAAGCCGTAGGAGCCGTAGGAGCCGGAAGCGTGGTAAGTGTTGTAGGTAGCGCAAGTGGGAGGGAGCCGCACAAGTTGGTTTAGTAGCCCCGGCGGGAACCATCTATAGCGGTAAGTAGACTAGGTGGTTCAAAAACGTGCTAGACTAGCAACAGATTTGCGGGAGCAGAAAACAACAACAAAGGACGAAAGAGAAAGAGGAATAGGGAAGCGAGATCGATGCGGGTAGGTGGTGGTGGTTGCCGCCCGCGGCTCTCGCGGTCGGCGCAAAAGTCGAGGTCGAACCGAACCGAACCGAACCGTGGTCCTGGACCGCGTGTGCATCCTGGCGGATGTCTATTTGATGCTAACGGGGATCAGGGGTTGTGCGGAGAGCGGCTGTGGTGTGGTGTGGTGTGGTGTGGGTGTGGTCACTGTGTGTGATGTGTGTTTTTGTTGAACGAGCCGCCGTGGGGTTGGGTTGCGTGGTTTGGTTTGCGGCTGGTGTGGTGTGATACGCGAGATCGGAGCTACACTACACTAGATGGCTGTGGGTGGGTTGGATTGGATTGCGTGATAAGTGCAGTAAGTAGGGCTCGGGAGAGAGATCATGGCGTGTTGGGTCGGTCGGGGAGATGGGTCCGGAAGAAGGGCCGAGGTTGCCGAATGCGAAATCAGGGTCGTACGCTTGGGTGGGATCGGATGGGAGTGGGATGTTAAGGTTCTGTGTCTTGCGGGTGAGGCCGCCGTTGGAACTGTTGGGACGTTGGGGTGTGGGAAGGAAAGCGTGGGAGTGGGGATGTTGGCTGTGTTGGGGGTTTTCGGTTGGAGGGCGGGAGGGATGCTGGGTTGGGTTTACGGTCGATTTGGGGGGTTTGATTGTTTGTTTTGGGGGTGTTTGTATACTTTGAGGGCTGATAGGGGTTTATTTGGTACGAGCTCAATTGGGAGGTGCTTACTAGTCTTCGTGTTCGATGAAGGAGGGAGATTGAGAAAAGAGAGCGGGAGGGTTATTAGGCCTTTGGAAGCACCGAATGACCATCAATCTGTTTGTAACTCGTTTGATGCCTAAAATTATCGGATTTGATACCACGCTTTGCATATAATCACTTGCGTGTCATTGGGGCACCCAAGAATGACGTCGACAGAAACGGAAGTTGGAACCGAACTGACGTCGGGGGGCTTTTAGTAAGCTTGATGTCACCACACGTGGAGTGCTTGCCTTTCTAGGTATCGCCTCACTTTGTTCTTGTAGATGTCACGAACAACTTCTTGTTATCTGCTGCTGCTTCTGCGTACATCGGGGCTCCGCTCTGAGCTCGCGAACACTTACCTTCTCCGTGCACAGCTGGATCGGTTCGTGGTGTCCTATCTCATCCCTTTCTTTGCTCCGCAAAGGTGTGTCATTTGCTCGGGAGGGATGGGTTCCTGTCATGTCTAATTGCAGTTACGCGTTGTGCATCGTACGCAGATGGTCGAGTCGTTTGGTAAGTCGTGCTAGGCATTGGGCGAGATTTGAAATTTGCTAGCGTCATGAGGAGGACTGATTCCAAAGCTAGGAAGTACACGGCTATGGCCACGAGCGGCTATGACTACGGACACCTATGATCTACGAGCGTCTATGACCACGAGATTCCATGACGATCCCCGCAGTCAATTGCTTCGAAACCCGTGGATATTGCGGCGTGGACCTGAAGCGCGGACTCAGAAAACTAGCGCAACGTCAACATCTTGTCTTTACTGGCCAAATCCACCTTACAGTCACCTACCCCGCACGGCATATGACGTCTTTGTCATGATCGTTGCACAAAAGCGCTGACTCTTCTCGTTCTGGGGCCGAGCTCTGCTCCACGATACCGGCCAGACGGGTCATGTCACAATTTGGGTCAGTGCGAGGCAATGTGCATGGACCGCCAATTTAAACAGCCGGAGCATGCTTCGGTGCTATCCTCAGTCAAAGAGCGTCATGAGTATCCTCTGGATAGCCTGGAATAACTATCGACGTAGGGTACTGAGAGGATCTGGCGCTCAAACAGTCCCCACGTTATTCGGCGATGGCTAGAAGATGACAACACTCGTCGAACGTCCACGGCCTCTTCGAGCGATGGATCGAGCACGCAAGAGTCGAAGGTGACTCTACATACATTATTGTCGATAAGCGGCCCCGGCGGATAGAAGACCCACTTTCCCCACAGTCACAGATTGTGACTGTTGTCTTCAATTGAGTTCAGATGACGCTAAAGATAAGTATATAAAGTGTGAGTGCGCTCTCTTCTATTCCTCTTTACTACACGACATAACTTCACGATCGTCTCTATACTTGATATCCACATTCAACTGAACAGTCTCCAATCCTCAGATCGTCTTTACTGTCACCTACAAAAGCAAATCAAGCTCGTCGCGGGAGCACGCGAAAACCTCTCGTCACTCGTTTGAAGAACTCGGCAGCGAGTTTCCGCTATGTCCAACCAATCCGAACCCACCAGGTGTAACAGTCCCGGATTTGTACCCACCACGTCTGGCAGTCCCAACGATACAGAGCCCGTGTGGACTGTGAAAATCATCGAACAGGTCGGCAACGTTGTCACACCCTTGAAAGATGAACCCAACCAGCCATGGATAGTGAAATACTTTACTCCCGAGGAAAGAAGGCAACGAAAAGCCCAAGGACTGGCGCCATTCTTTGAAGCTGAGAGAACGAACTACGATGGACATGAACTCATTGAATGCATCGTACATGATTGGTCAATGGTTCCAAGCTTCAGCTCCACCCTAGTGCTGCCCAATGCCCTCCACGGGCATGGGGTTATGCCCGGGGGTGACCCGAACACGAACAGTTATGCACCGATCCGCAGCATCGTGAGTCTAGGTCTAGGCTCGATTAGGCAAAAATATAGGACCAAAAAGGTGTGGGTCCGTCATGCGACAGCAATGGAGATTTCAAAGGAGCTCAGCAAGTGGCGCGCATTAGACGGCCTCATATTCCAAGACGCGGGTTACGTTCAGGAAGACGAAAAATGCTGGGAGAGCCTTGTAAGTGACCGTCATGAGAACCTGACTCGGCATCCAGCCAAGTTCGTCAGAGGCGCAGAAGGTTGGAAGGCGATTGATGGAAACACTCTCATCTACGCCCTAATGGAAGATCAGCTTTGGAGAGAGATGATGGGTGCTTATCTTCATGAGAAAAATATCTATCCCGCTGGTATCATCTGTTACGATCGGCTCAGGGGTGGTAGGAATGGAGTGTGGCATTCCGGTTTCGACAAGGATTTCGATGCTAGATATGAGGAGACCAATGTCATAATTACTGGTGGATATTTTCTATATCGCAGGAAACTCCATGGATATACCCTGGGAGTACGATAAACTTCGACTGTTTTCATTGGCCCGGATTGTTCCCCCTACACTTATTTGTTTCAACGGCCTCTATGTATTCATTTCCTTGATTTCCCTTTCACACAACTGTTGTCTATTTCCATACCCCAATACTGTAACTGTTTTTCCTTTGCCACTTGCAATTGTCTAGATTGTCCCATCCCCTGCACACCATGTATATCTATTTCCTCCCCTCTCCTGTAAATTATCATCAACATTCATTTAAATAACGAAAATTATGACTGGAGTAGCCTCCCTGTGCAACGACAACTACCCCCAGGTTTTCTCATCACAACCCAACTCATCGTTTCGAAGCGCGGCGCGACGTTCCTAATCCCTGACTGCGATGAGTTGTCCACTATACTAACTGCCCAACAACATTAAACCCAACAAATATGATTCACAACGTGGCGATTATGTTTGCGCCGCCTCAGAACCCGGACTCTTTCCTCTTCGGAATCGAGCAATATGCAACATCTCTAACATTCGACTATTGAACACTGTTCTTTCTACTATTGAACGCATCGACGGACTTATTAATAGGACTACCATGCTCTAATCACACAAAAAAGTCCTACCAACCTGCCGTACATACATACATGCCTAATATCTTCCTCGACAGTCAGTACACATATCCTCCCTCCCACCGCTCCTCCCCAAACCATACTAGCTTAGCCTATCACCCAGTTTTCCAAACCCCACAATCGGCCTTTCCTACCTACAAATACACACGCACCACTCCCAGAATATTTTTGCAAAGACCTTCTGCGGCGCCCGAACGTACACACACGTACGATATCCTATCCACCGAGTGCGTGCTAGCTAAAGCGTCTGCAAATCGCTGCACATTTTCGCTACCTCTGTTTTCCGCTCTGTCCTGCCAGCCAAATCAGACGGCAAATCTCATCTCATCTCATCCCGCACATGTTCGGCACTCGGAGCACACTCCATCCGTCTGTTCGTCAACACAACGTCCTGTTTTCCTTCATTCTAGAGTACAACCAAGTTACCAAGTTACCAAACAAGTCCAACCACCTACCGATGACAACAAGACATGTCACTTCACCTCACCTATCGACATGGGGACTCCGTAGTAGTAGCCAAGAAGACCGACTATGGAATCGATGGAGAGGTGGGACAAGGGGCACAACAGTCAGACGGTTCAAAAGGTAAGTAAGGTTTAGGGCGATTGCAACGCAGTGAACGGGCGCGAGGCCACCAAGAGTCAAGTACGAGACAAGTACGCATCCGATGTCTACACATAGCATCTATGATTGAATAGCCTTTTGACGGTATATAGGTTCTACCGCCTAGGCAGTAGGGTGGCGCATCATCCCCAAAAAGAGAGACGCCCTCACCCCATCCCAAAGCCCCAGACTCTGAAGCATCCATCCCTATCGCATAATTCCACCAGCGCCCATAAGACCCACCAAAGCCCCCACGCCGTGTTTTGCACCTCGTGATCATCTTCGGATGCCCGTTTTGTCATTGCTCGTAAACGTCCCGCTCTCAAACACACACTAGAAGCGTCTAGTTGTAGTCATGCAGATTGTGCAAGCTGATGTCTTGGCTCTGCCGGACATGTCCGTCGTCCGAGACACTGGCTCTCTTTTCTCCATTGGTGGGAGGCTCCTCGGCGTCCACGGCCGCGAGCTCTCTCACGCCGTTGAAGGCACCCCAGTCAGGGCTGCCTATATCGGCGGGAATCACGTCTCCGTGCTGGTCGACTTCCTGGAGGGCCGTTAGTGTTTGCAATGATTGAAGAACGAACCGCGGAAAACTCACTACACCCTTCGCTGCCATGCGTACCTGTTTTGGATCTGCGACACCATGAAGCACCGCATCCCTCGCCGACTCCATGACTTTCATCTTGCGAGTCTGCCCTCGGATCTGCTCCAGATGCTGGAAGTACTCGTCGTCCACTGGGGTGACGTACTTTCCGCAGAAGACACCGACCTCGAACTCTTGTTTGAGGGGGTCACGGGGTGACAGAGAAGCACACGCCTGGATGAGATCGGGCAGGTTTTGATATATGACGTCGTCCGCGCCGATATGTTTAGCAATTGCAGTCGAGTCTCTGTGGTGGGCGATGAGCTCTGACGAAGAAGCTAGATCAATACCGTAGATGTGTGCATTGGTGATGGGTGGAGCACAGGAGGAGAAATACACCTTCTTTGCACCAGCCTCTCGCGCCATAAGAACAATCTCGCGTGATGTTGTTCCGCGAACGATAGAGTCGTCTACAAGAAGAACGTTTTTGTCCTCAAATTTCTTTCGCATGGGGTTGAGTTTCGCACGAACGCCTTTCTGGCGTAGCTTTTGCGAGGGCATGATGAATGTGCGAAAGATGTAGCGGTTCTTGACAAAACCTTGTACGTATGGCTTTCCGAGCGCTTCGGCAACGCAAATGGCTGATGTAATGCTAGTCTCCGGGATCGGCATGACCACATCGATTTCTGCCATAGCTTCCGGGCCAAGCTGTAGTTTGATCGTCTCTGCGAGCTTGAAGCCCATGTTACGTCGACTCTCGTCGACGTCAATCCCATCTATGACAGTGTCTGGACGTGCGAAGTAGACGTACTCGAAAATGTCTGGAGTGTAGCCTTGTTGAGGATGCACCTGATGGAACACTGGTTCTTTGCATTTCTCGATGATGACTGCTTGACCAGGCAGAATGTCGTGGAAAGTCCTGTACCCGCACTGCACAAGGGCGACGCTCTCAGACGCCATCATGTAGTCGGTCCCAGTGCCAGTATCAGAGGGCCTGGATCCAAGGACCATGGGCCGGATACCATGGGGGTCACGGAAGCCAATCAGGCCATACCCTGTACAAGTATCAGCGCATAGCTCATATACGAGTTCTTGAAAATAATGTACCGGCAAGCATGGCAGTGCACGCCCAACCACCGACGCAGCGCTTGTACATCCGTTCCAGGGCTGCAAAGCAGTCTGCCGCATTGACACGCGCCTTCCCCGTCTCGTTCAGCTCGTTGGCGAAGATATTCAGCATCAACTCGCTGTCGCTCTCTGTGTTGATGTGCCTGTGCGCGTCCTGGTCAAGGAACTGGCGCAGTTTGGGTGCGTTGATGAGGTTCCCATTGTGTGTCATGCAGATGCCGTAGGGGCTGTTGACATAGAAGGGCTGGGCTTCGGAATTCGCGCTGCTGCCGGCCGTTGGGTACCGGAGGTGTCCTAGGCCCATGAATCCTGGGAGCTCGGCAACTCGGGCGCCGTCGTGGAAGACCCTGGAGGCCATGCCGTTACCCTTGCACTGGAAGAACCTTCCGCGATCACCGCAGCTGACGATGCCCGCAGCATCTTGTCCACGGTGCTGGAGCAAGTACAGTGCATCGTGTATTTCTACCGCCGCGGATTGAGATTGTCTTTGCTTGCTTAGCGTGGGATTCGGGAGGTTGAGCCGGAGAGCTTACGGATCCGCGTGGATCACGGCGATGATGCCGCACATGTTTGGAAGTAGGTGAGGTGGAGGAATGAGGTTCGGGTAGTGGAACTAGCAAAGCACTTGTTAGTTTTGTGTGGAGAAGCAACGGCGGCTGCTTGATAGTGCGGGGGGGGGGGTCAAATCAGAACGTCTTTTGGCGCTCATTTAAAAAATCGCAAGTCTAACATCTTAAAAATTGGACAGGATCATCATAGTGACGGGAACACGACAGTAACAGGCTGCTTGTACGAACCTTATTCTTGCCCACTCGGCGCGGTGTGCTTAGGTACCCTGGTGAAGGTGGGGTGAAGCAGCAGAAGCACGGCCGGAGAAGGCGGTTAAGAGGGCGGCGACAGGTCCATCTGGGCTAGAAATAAGATGTATTGTTGGCGTGGACGGCAGTTTGGGGCCACGATCTCGAGTCGACGTGGTTTCGGGGCACATGGTTCAGGATTGGAAGCAAGGCCAGCTTTCCACTGATGGCAGCAGATAGCCCGATTTTTTTCTTTCGTCTGCTTGCCGAGCCCCGGTCTTGGCGCCCAGGAGCGGCAAAGGCTACGTTACTTCCGACAAGTCCGCCATTCGTGCCCACTTAAACTGCTTCCACGCAGCATGCAGAAGGACCGATCCGGGAATATCAGAGCGAGATCGGGAATACGTCACGTTGAGGCGCAGTGAAAAAAATCTCATCGTCCAGCATCAAGACGCCATCAGCACAAGGGACAAGGGGAGAATCAAGCTCTAGTCTAAAAGGCGTGGATCCTAATAATAGGTACCTTCGGCGCTGGAGCCGACTTCGCTGCGGATGGAGAGAATATGTATCTGATCATCAAATATTGCTTGACCTCAGGACCCTTCCCAATCAGGTCCCCTTTTTTTTGCGTAGATGTTATAGTAAGGCCCAGCCACGTTGATAAATACCAATCCTACGGCTTCAGGATTCCCACGTCAGATACAGTTCAAGTCTGCTAGTCTACCTGCCTCACCAGCTTCCAGGATCTAAGGCGAGTAGTAGACGACAACGGAAGTTAGTTCAGAATTGACGAAGTGACACGTGCCCCCGGATCAAGATCTAGCGAAAACAGTCTCTTCAACTTGCTCAAAGTACACCAACCAACCGTTCAGGACCCAAGGCGCTAAACGAACACGTTCTTCCCAAGCCCCCCTCGTCTCTGCATAGAAGCATATATACAAGAGAAAAGTCCCATGTCTAGGTTTGTCCGACGCCCGAAAAGTGCTCAGACCCACCTGCGCGCCGCCGAAAAGAATCTCGTATGGATCACACCAAACCTAGCGCTGCTCAATAGGGGATGCCTTCATACTCGCCGTAGCCGAGTGCTAGATTCATATTCTGCAGACACTGCGTCGCCGCCCCCTTCAAGAGGTTGTCGATAGTCGCGTTGACCACTACGCGCTTCCCCGAGCTGTGCACGGCGAAACCGCCAATCTCGACGCCGTGCTTGCCCGAGATGTCCTTGACAAGAGGCGACTCGCCAACCACCTTGACGAGCTTTTCGCCCGCATATCGGTCTTGGTAGATGTTGCGGATGTCCCGGGATGTCATGGTTCGGTTCAGCGGGATAGAGATAGTGTGCTGTTTCGATTAGTGACACACCGAGTGAACTCTTCAGTCGCAACTTACATGAATGCCTTGGAACCAAACAGCTACGTGTGGAATAAATGCAACATCCGTACCCAGCTGTGCCGAAATCTCCCGCTCGTGAACGTGGCCGACCAAACTATATGGGATGAGGTTGTTCTCCAAATTCTTCACGTCGTTCTTAGGGCTGGGCTTCGTTCCTGCGCCGGAGTATCCTGAGACACCGAATACCGTCGGCTGGCCCCCAATGAATTCGAGAAGAGGCGCGATGCCAAGTTGCGCCGCAGTCGCATAGCACCCAGGGTTTGCTATCCGTGTGGCATCAGAAATCTTTCGACGGTCTACCAGTTCAGGAAGTCCATAGGCCCAAGATGAATCGAAGCGATAGTCGGCACTGAGGTCTACAACTATAGTATCTGACTTTCCGGCTTCATTAATCGCATCGACAAACGGCTTGCAGACTCCATTAGGAAGCGCCATCACCCAGCAGTCAACCTCGCCCTTATCTGCCATCCTCTTTACATCCTCAGGCGAGAGGTTCTCATAGGTAATGTCGCGCTTGGTATATCCTTCGAGCTTCTTGCCTGCCAGCTCACGCGATGATACATGACGGAGGTCCATATTTGGATGCTGGTTTAGCAGGTTGATGAGTGCTTGTCCAGTGTATCCTCGAGCACCGATCAGGGCTATCTTTGAAGGCCAATCTTTGCTCTTGAATTTGATACCGTATGGTGGATTGGGGTTAGTGGTTTCGACAGACCGCACAGCCGACGTGGCGAAGCCTCGCGAGGAAGTGGTCGTTATCTTGTTCGTGTTCAGTGTTGGTCTCACTTGCCGTCCAATGCTGCGAGTGTTGGGGACTATTGTTGAGTAAGAACGAACTTGTTGACCATGTTTTAGACTCGCAGCGTAGTCGGCGGCTCGTCGTAGTTGCGACTCAAGGTTGTGATCGCCGAACATCCCCCGTCCATGCTCAGAGAACTCGCTCAACAGCGATACAACCTCCGTCGGGTTTGCAGGCCCCCAAAAGCAGAAAATTTCCTTCTCCCGGCGGAGAGTTCCATCGGCCTTCTCTTTAAACCACCCCAGATTCTCATCTTGAGACTCGACAGTCCAGTACATTTTAGGGTACTTTGTCTTCATACGGTCAAATATATTGTCGGCTACGTTGGTGAGGAAGGCGTCCTTAGTGGTTGTGAACGTGGAGAGTTGAGCAAACTCGGACTCATTTGCCGGGGGGTAGACAATCGCGACGGCACCCATCGAGTCGTCGAAGAAGGCCTCAAAAGGACGACCCTTCAGATTATTCAAGAATCGATCAATGACGTCTCCAGAGTCCAGGCTTTCTCGATCCCTAAGTAGAGCATCTCGCAGGGACCTGACATCTTCAAAGTCTTCGTATTTGGCCACAGACTGGATGCTTTCGCCTTTCCGAATGAGGGTTCCACCGCCGGTATGAGTGAAGAGTTCTTTTTCGAGGTATTGCGGATGGATGATCGCTACGCTGGAGGTTCTCGGGAGGTCATCGAGGAGTTTCTTTACTTCAACAATCTTGAGCTTGGTTCCGTATTTGACCCACGGCTGCTGCATGAGACTATCATATTCCTCGTCAAGGTTGATGGTGGAGATGAGTTTTCCTGTGTCCCCATTGAATAGACCGCCCTTCTCTGACAGATATACGATCTTCAATGGCTCCAACGATCGTGCCAAGGCTCCCGCAGCCACGTCGGCGTTGACATTCAGGATCTGGCCATCCTCAGTCTCGGCCATGGAGCACAAAATCGGTAGCTCCTTCGCTTTCAGAGCATCTATAATTGGCCTAGAGTTGACCTTGGTAATATTGCCGACGTACTTCCATTTCTCTTTATCCAGGTAGTCCGCTTGGAGAGCGCCGGCAGTGATTGGCCGGGCGGGTATTCCCCAGTCCTGCCTCAACTTGAGTACGAGGTCCATGTTTGCTTCTAAGAATAGCTTGCGTGCAATTCCCAGTGTTTTCTTGTCCGTGACCCGTATTCCATCAATGAACTCTGGCTCGACGCCCGCGTCCAAGAGCAGCTTGTTCATCTGAGGTCCCGCTCCATGAACGATGATGGGGAACAGCCCCATGGCATACAGATGCTGCAATGCCATGCATAGTGTGTCTATGTGATCTGTGAGGATCGCACCTCCCACCTTGACCACGGCGAACTGCTGTGACGAGACGGATCTGAACTGGGCGAGGTACTGGTCGATTTCCCTCCGAGAGCTCACGCTCCCGAGCAGGCTCAGGAAGGCGGCGCGCATGGACGTAGCATCGCGGCTGTCGGCGTTCGACGTGTATCGGCGGTTCGACGTGGCAACGAGGGCCCGAGGGAGTGTGCGGAGAGCTCCAGAAGCTGTGGTGACTCGGCGGGACGAACCTGCGGTAAGTCGAACACCTGAACGCACGACGCCCTGCATCTTGGGTGTCTGACGAGCACACGTCGAGACTCTCGCAGGCGCTGCACGGAATGGGAGGGTGAATTGGCGAGTAGTGGTGGGAGACGGCAGAGGAAAACTTGGTGGGGACGCGGTGAGCTCTTTTGTTACGGAGGGTAAAATCCGCCGTTATCGCTCCACAGTCCAGCTTGCTCTGCTATCCCCGCGGCAAGTGGCGTAACGCGCACATTAGCCTGGGGCAAGGGTTGCTTGATTGGACGGCTGCTTGAAAGAAACTTTCATGCCTGAGTTTGATGCGTTGAGGTTACATTTGTTCGCGTATGATGGTCTGCAGTTTTCGCCGGTGACGTCTGGGTGCGCCGCAAAGAAGTGATGTGCGCCGAGCCGGGGCTGACACGCCCTTGGATATCTGCACTCGATGGACATGCTCTCTGCTTCACTGGATGAGAATTAGATGGTGTGAGATCGGTTGAGCCGGGTGGAATTCCTATAAAAGACACACAATACAAACAAAGGAGCATCTTGTACACTGCAGACTGCCTGACCATAACTACGGCGCTCGAGCACAAGCAACATCTAACCTCAAGGCTTGCACATGTTTACGGCGTTACTGCATCACTTGTAGAGGCCAGTGAAGCCTAATAATAAAACAACCATGTCAAATATCAGACAGTAACTGAACTCCATTGTGATCGCCTGACAGCCATACCTGGAGAGCCCGATCTCGAGGTATCAGCGCACAAGTAGCCCGGACCACGGAATACGAGGCGGCTCCCACTGATACAGGCCAACTGCTCCAATGCAGAGAAAAAAACCGGAAAAGGACATATCCATGGCTCCCAGTTCGCCATGGGTGCTAATCTACAAAGACGGGTATGTCGTAAAAGACCGGCGCTACTCCCAGTCACTTTGCCCTCCCCCGACCTGGCTATGCAAACCAGCCCCCTACTCAATTAATGGTGTAGCTAATAGTGGTGGTGCGCCGCAGATGATGTTTATTTACCTGTGGGGGGTGCGTGGTTGGAAGGGAGATTTGGCTACGTCTTTGTAACAACTGCGAATCAAATGTTAGTCAGATGCATTCAGCGCAAAGATAGCCTGGAAGACACCTGGGCAGCTTACCAATTGGTATGATGATGATGAGGAGCAGGACGATAATGCCGACAATCAGCCACATGCGCATCTTCATGTCCTTCCACCACATTTGCTTGCGCACGCGGTTCGCGCCCCTCCGGAAGCCCTGTGCTGACTGGGCGAGATTGTCGGTCTTGTCTTGCAGAGAGTCTAGACGAGCGCCTCGTTCCGACACTTTGTTGATGTTGTCGCGCATGATGCCGACGGTGCTGTCGATTTCCTGGAGCACGTTAGCATGTGCATGACGATAGATGGACACGAGCGATCGAAGGGGCAGTAGCTAGGCGTGCCCCGCGGTGTAGCATAGCTAAGGTTGACGTGTTGGCATAGCAGGCGGCCAGCACTGTGGCTCCGGAGATGGCAGGTTGAGCTATTCGCCGTCGCAGCGCACTTTCACAGTCGCTCCACGGGGCTCGCAACGCTCTGCAAGTCGCGCAACTGAGGAATAATACACGTACCGCTTGGAGGGCAGCAGTCCGCTGGTTGCCCTGGCCCGGGCCGCCCTGGTTGGGGCCGCCAGAGGGGATGTACGGGTCGTAGGGCTGCTCGCGGTCGGCCATGGCTGCGGCGGCGGGGACCGGGGCTAGTGTGAGGGTGCGAGAGGTGCGAGAGGTGCGACGGGCAGGAAGTCGGCTGCAGTAGTGATGGCGATGGGCGTGCGGTGTGGTGGATGGATGATGGAGTGGTGGTGGAGGAGAGGTGTATGGAGGAGGCGGAGGACGGACGGCGAAAGAAGTGGTTGGCGAGCTTGTAACCTTGGAACGGGCTTGGTCAGAGGGTGGTTTGAGGGAAGGCTGAGGCTGAGGTCGCCGCGCAACAAACACACTGCACTACGCACTAGTCTAGCTACAAGCTATGTAGGTGCAGGGCTGGGGGAGCAGCGAGAAACAGCAGTGTGAATGTTGTGCCGGCGCGCGCCATGCATGCTTTGCGTGTGCTGGTGCTGGTGCTGTTCAGCGGCCAGCCTGCGCCACACTGATCCGGTCACGTGCCCGCTCCCCGGCGCCGCCTTCCCGAGGTCAACCGTCAGCTTTTGGAAAGGAGCGCTGCGCGTCCACCGGCCTCAGCCAGGCTTGCGCTGGCTAGCGTCGCGACAAAGGGCAGCTCTTCTGGGCAGCTTACGCAGCCCAACACGGCCGTCCAGCGGTGCTAATCTCGAGCGCTCAGCTCTCTGGCATCTGGTGCGCAGGTCCCAGGGGAACCGTGAAAGAGACTCTCTTCGCTGAGCACAGGGGCAAGCTCTGAGACGTTCTGCGCAACGCCCCCGCCGCTCTGCGACACAGCCGTAGAGACAGGCCCTGCTAGTACCGGGTGTATTGCGCCCTGCAAAGTAAGTCTAGTAGTTGCCTAGAGAGGGCTTTCGTAACGCGCGATACCAACAAGGCGCCGTTTGCAGTGGCTTACGACGGAATCCGGAGTGCCCATCATCCACAGCCTTGGCGCCCGCGCGGTCTTGACGACTCCCGCTGCCCGCCAACCGCCAACCTGCTCCGGCCTCCTGAGCAGCGCCCCCCGACATCAACAACAACCACCATTACCGCCGCCTTTCCCCTCCCCCACCAACCCCGGAAGCTTGCGACCGCCGACGCTCACTTGACCCGCTGGTGATAACACAGTCCACAATAGCCTCCTAATACCCGACCCGCGCGCCTCGCCGACCGCTCCCTCCCGACGACTTGCTGCCGTGCCCTCTTTCGATCCGTCGCTCGTTTCAGCTCGCACCTCAGTCTTCCTCCCTCGACTCTCGCACCAGGCCTGTATCCCACTCTCGTCGCACGGTCGAAAGGAAACGGACTGTCGTTGAACTCTAGCGGTACAGCTTTATAACGTTTGCTGGCCCTGCGTTTGGATGACCGCGACACGGACGTAAACCCTACCACCACATCTTTCGCTGCCTTCACCGGTCCGACACAATGAAGTTCTCGTCATCGGTTTTAGGGGTGCTGGGCGCCTCGGTCTTACTTTCCAGCGTGGGCGCTCTTGAGCTGGACATAAACTCCCCCGGTAAGCGCCTTGGGAGTACGAGTGAGGAGACTATTCACTGACCTGGCATGCGCAGATTCAATCAAGAAAGCTGCCAAGGTCGTTGCTGGTGGGCTGCGGAAATGGTACACAGGAGACCGACCCGGCGATGTCCCCGGTAACCTTCCAGATCCTTATTACTGGTGGGAGTGCGGTGCCATGTTCAATGCTTTCATCGATTACTGGTACTACACGGGCGACGATCAATACAACGACATCACCGAGCAGGCTATGATACACCAGGCTGGAACCAGCAGCGCTTTTGAGCCGAAAAACCAGACCAGTACCTTGGGCAATGATGACCAGGCCTTCTGGGGCATGGCCGCCATGTCTGCTGCCGAGAACAAGTTTCCGGACCCGCCAGAGGGGCAAGCATCCTGGCTCACTTCTGCCCAGGGCGTCTTCAACAGACAAGCATCTCGTTGGAATGAGCCGCCGGAGAGCTGTGGCGGTGGGCTGAAGTGGCAGATTTTTTCCTTCAACGACGGCTACAACTACAAAAACACTATATCGAACGGCTGTTTCTTCAACATCGCGGCTCGCCTGTACAAATACACTGGCAACCAGACGTATGCCGAATGGGCGGCCAGGACTTTCGACTGGGAGCGTTCAGTCGGCCTGATGAACAAGGAGTACCACTTCTTCGATGGTACCGATTCCCTGAAGAATTGCAGCGATGTCAATGGCATCCAGTGGTCTTACAACGCTGGCGTACACATGGCTGGAGCCGCCGCCATGTGGAACCGGGTACGTACTCATAGACACATGTGTATTGCATAGCCTTTGCTGACAGCCATTAGACCCAGAGCGATGTATGGAGAAATCATTTGGAGGGAATCATCAAGGGGGCTGACGTCTTCTTCTTCGGCGATGCTAAGGAGATCATGTTCGAAGTTGCCTGTGAGCGGAACGGCATGTGCGACGTCGACCAGCGTTCCTTCAAGGCCTACCTAGCCCGCTTCATGGGTTACACTACCATCGTTGCTCCCTGGACTCGTGACATCCTTTTGCCAAAACTCCAAGCCTCGGCCAAGGCTGCCGCCGCGCAGTGCACTGCTGGCGCCGACAAGTCCACATGCGGTCTCCGCTGGACCAACAACGGCCAAAACGACGGGAGCTTCGGCGTCGGCGAGCAGATGGCAGCCATGGAGGTTATGCAGAACCTGCTCACTACCCAGGTCAGCGGTCCCGTCGGCGAAGGCACCGGCGGCACGTCCAAGAGCGACCCGGCTGCGGGAGGTGACGCTGTGCCAGAGGCCATCGTCTACTCTGACATCACGTCGGGCGACAAGGCTGGAGCTGGCTTCCTCACGACCGTTGTCCTGATCATCATCATGGGTGGTGCGTGGTGGATGGTGTCGTAAAGTAATGAATACCTGCTGGAAAGTGAAGGTGTACATAATACCAATCGGCGGCGGCGGGCTGGCTGGCTGCATCGAGCGTATCAAGCGTATCGAGCTGCGAAGTGTGTGAAGCGGGACTGTTTCCGTGTTATTTATCACTCGCACCGGGGACATACGGACCAAGTCTCTTCTTGCTTAGTCTTTGGGGCGAGATACCGGTGTTCAAAGTTTTTCTATGGTTGTGCGTTGCAAAGTCAAGTACCCTAAATGATGTCTGATTTCGATTCAAATATTGTGTTTTACTGTTCTTTTTATGCTCGTTTCCAGTTTCCACGAGGTTATTCGAAGGTCCCTCTTTCAAATGTCGGGCTCATATGTCTTGCGTGCATGATTTCGTCTCAGCGGAGTGGAGAGGAGTGGAAGTGTACAGTGTATGTAGTCGGCACGTCCTCTTACCGTTTTCTCAATGGAGCAGGACACTTTTAGTCTTTTGAGAAACTTGTCACGGTCAATTGTTGTGTACAGTCGGCCGCACGTGGAGGTAGTGAAGCATGTACCAGCCCTGTATACAGAGTTTGAAATGGAAGGGAACGGAGCGGAGCGGAGCCGCTCGTAGAGTAAATGTGGCAGTCGTACTACCCGATTAGGCAATGCACCTCAGCATGCTACGCTCACTCAAGTTAGTATCTGCCAAGCTCAGCGTACAGAGGGAGTCGGGAACGGAGCCGGGGGAACTCCCTCTCCTGTCAGGCGTCCATCATCATCGTAAGGCGCACTGCTACACACATATATCATACCTACAATTATCCATAGCCGCCCGCGGCGTTTCAAGCCTAGGGGCTGATGAGGATTTGTGATGAGTCCTGGCCCCCCTCGGTAATCTACCGTGCATATAGATAGGGCTGGTGTGCTTTGAGGTTTACAGGACGTGTGTTCGTCCTGTCCGTGGTACGGCTTTTCGTGTAGCTAAGGTAGTCGTTCTTCGCCTGCTTGTCCTGCGGAATCCATCGCGGGTCGGATCAATTCTCTCGCCCCGGGCGTGCGTTGCCAGCACGTAGGCTCTCATCTTCCCCTTATTTGTCCTCCTCAATCGCGAGATTTCTTGCTTGTCTCGCTTGTCTCGCTTTCCTCTCTTACGATACCATGCCGTGCTACTTCCGCAACGGCACGCAGATCACCGACGACACGTACCAGCCCTGCAACACGCGCGAGCGCGATGTCGACTCCATGTGCTGCGCCCTGCGCCATGAAGAAAACAACCACGAGGGCAATGTCAACGATGTGTGCGATCCCAACGGCCTGTGCCAGAATTGGTTTGAGCCTGACGGCACCGGGCCGCGGCCTATGATTTGGTGGAGAGAGGGGTGTACGGATGAGTCGTGGCAGAGTCCGTTCTGCTTGAGGGGAGTGTGTGATGGGGGACAGGTATGTGGTGGTGACAGCTCGGGTCGGTACGCAGGACTAATTTGTGAGGTGCTAGTTCGACAATGAGGACGTGCCGGTGCAAAAGTGTTCGGATGGGAGGTGGTGCTGTGGAGATACTGATTGTTGCAGCTCGACGGACGAGAAGTTTACGCTGGCAGCGACGGTCGGCGTGACAAGTTCATCAGCATCGACGTCTGCTACAACATCGACACCTACTTCTGCGACCGCGATTACTACAACCGCCGTTCCCACTCCGACGGCGACCCCACCGCCCTCGAATCCAAGCGGGCTTGCCACATCCGCGAAGATCGGTATAGGTGTTGGTGTCGCTATTGGGATGATTGTATTGTTCAGTGCCGTCTTCTTCTGGTGGAAGAAATCGCAGCGGCAGCAACAACAACAAAAACAACAACTGGTCATGGATGGGGCGAGTGATGGTGGTCAGGACGAGAAGATGCCCCTCGAAGTATATGCGCAAGAGGGAACATCGTACCCTGTTGAGCTTTTTAGTGATGAGCGGATCCCCGTGGAGGCTGGAGGTATACACGTGCGAGCGGAGTTAGAGGGGAGTGATGCGCTGCTAGACCAGGCTGTGGTTTCGGAGAGACGATGAAGAGGATGGAACTTGACAAAATGGACAAGAGAGATTTGGACCGCATGTTGTAGATATTGAAATACTTGTTGTCCTGTAACGCAGAATTGACTGTCGGCTGACATTGAACTCGAAGTGTATCTGGTCGCACTACCAATATTGAACAAGTACCCTTCTTAGCTGAATTCAAATCTCAGCATGACGTGGATGATATAGTAAGGCGCACGCTTCTGTGCTGTCTTCGTGGATCCTCGTTCCAATCACAGGGTGACATACGTAGGGGCAGTTCTGTGAAACCAGCATATTCTAGGAGCATCCACCAACTCACTGAATCCGCTATTTTGAGGGAATCTCGGTCCTCACATCCATGGGTGCGAAGCTTGCGAACGATCCTGGCTCCTCCCGTTCGATCCATCACGCGTCGTGTCAGCATTCAAATCAGCGCTGCAGCCTATATTCAACAAGAAAATAAGCGATCGAAATAAGCTTCTTCAACGCCGTTATTCACCGCCCTTCCCGTTCCCGAGCGGCTAAGGAGTAGTTCGCGCTGACTCACTGCATCAGTCAATAGTTCAAAAGCTTCGTCGCCCCTCGTGTTGGCCATATTGAACTGCCAGATCCATCAGCTTTTCTAGGCACTTACGTTTAGTACCAGGCAGAAGAGCGGGTATGTCGGTGCTTGGGTCTTGTTCGGGACTAAGTTCTTAATTTAGAGATCCTGATGGATGTTGGCCCCGCCGATGTCATTTCCCGGATGGGAAGCAGCCACGCTATGGCCCGCAGGCATCGATGGCCCCTGCTGGTCTGAGCGTCCTCGATTCGAACAATATAAAAGAGAAGGTGCTGTATACCTTTCAAAAGGCATCAAGCCTTGATCAAGTCTTCCGTTCGTTCTTAGACATCATCAAGTGACCTGATCTGTCAATCGCTCAAGTCTTTCAACCAACCTCAACCTTCATCGTAATCATGGTCTCCTTCACTCTCACCGCCGGCATGGCGCTGCTTGCCTCTGTCTCTTCCGTTACAGCAGTTCCTTTCTCGTCCAATGCTCCTGTCACTCTTGAAGCTCGCCAGGAGCAAATGCCGGCAGAACCCACGGAGTACTGCAGTGTTTCCGCTGGCTGCGTTTGGATCCGCCGTCCCACCAACTGTATGCTCTCAATATCGCTTTCTTATTTGCGACAACTGACAAGCCAGGCGTCGCGACCTACATGCCAGATGCAGGCGAAACATGCGGTACCGTTGTCGGCCGTTTCCAGAACTTCACCGCTACGGCCCTGTACAAGTGGAACCCGTAAGTACAACCCCGTCCAAGCCTCGCAGTTCGAACTCAGCTAACGCGACTGTGCAGGGAGCTCGGCAAAGAGTGTTTCGGTCTGCAAGCCTATGTGCCCGTCTGCACTGGCGTGACTGGCTACAAGTATCCCGGCCCGGTCGAGGGAGGTGCCATATGGACTCCCGACCAGACGCCCGTACCTGTGCAGCCAGGCATTGTGTCCAACTGCACCAAGTTCGAGTACACCGACAACACAGGCAAGCCGTATCTTCGAGACATGCTTAGTGCCAACGGCATCACCAAGCAGCAGTGGAACTCCTGGAACTTCAAGACCCAGGACGAGAACAAGGACTGGGCGGCTTGGGCTGGGTACTTCTCCTGTGTTGCAACTCAGGGATTGGGGTTCAAGGCATAGATTGACAGGCGACGTGCGAGTTTGACGATCTCAAGCGATGAGAGACGAGATGAAGGATGGTGTTGGGTCGTCATTAACTCGTGCGCGTAATGTTAGTAATACGAGGTATTAATCTAAGCTTAATTTGCCTAACCACATTCGCCTTAGTGTGCCGGAAAGGAGGCAGCGTTCACAACCGTGCACCAGGCTTCCAACATCAGACTACTACCAGAATGTCCACCTCATCATCCTCCAAGCACACCGTCCACAAAGCCCCTCTAAAAGCCGAGATCACCAAACCCTCAGTCATCTTATATGGCTCGATCGACAAGAACAACTGGCACAGCGCACTTTCAGCCTCGCTCGCCCACCTCCCCATCACCGTGCTTGATCCCAGGCGCGATGACTGGGACAGCAGCTGGATAGAGGACGTCTCCTTTCCGAAGTTCAAAGAGCAGGTTGAATGGGAGATGGATCATGCCCAAGTAGCTGATGTCATCGTCTTCTACTTTGCTCCGGGCACTCTGGCCCCGATCGCGCTCTTGGAACTGGGCATGTATGCGGCTACGGGCAAGGTTGTGGTTTGTTGTCCGAAGGACTTTTACAAGAGGGGCAATGTGCATATGGTGTGTGATAGGTACGGGATTCAGTTGATTGAGACGATGGAAGAGCTGCAAGAGCATGTTAGGGAGAAACTCGGAGAGAAATTACGGACGATCGAGAGCTCTTGAAGAAGAATCCTCTATCTCCAACAGTGGGCTATTGTTGCGACACCGTCCAGCTACCATATATTGTATGCCTCGCCAGATCTGAGTACTGCAGATTTTCAGCCTTGCCTCACTATGCAACTGCAAAGGGGCAGGTGACACGAAGTCATGACGTTGGATCTCTATCAATCTCCGATCTACGCGATAATATCGCTGGACTGTTGTGCTGTCTGTTTTGTTCAAGTTCAGCCTTCCCAACCCGCCAATAGAACGTTGTTTCCTCCGGTCTAAGCCTCAGCCTCGTCTATGTCGCAGGCACAGCCTCAATGTCAAACTCGCTTCTAATATGTTCCCTGGTCTAGATATCTCATCACAACATCATTTTCCTTCGACAAACTCACACTTTCAGTGCACCATGAGGGCTCTTCCGGCACTCGGGTGCATCACCATCATCCTGATCTGGATTGTAACATTCCTCGCGCTCACATCGGTTGTAGTAAGCGTAGTAGGTTCAGTAACGGGTCGAAGGAAGCTTCGTTTTTCTCACTGGATGAACATAGCAGCGTTCGTTGTCGGCATGTTGCTCGTCGGTCAAACAACATGGGCTATCATTGCTGAAGGCGAAGGAGCCCATCAGTTGGAGATGAGTCTTGAACAAACCAATCTGATCGGCAGGGTGAGCAATGTTGGAAGTACCATATATACTAGTACTAAAGGTTGCAGTCACTTCTCGTCAATGCAGCATTATGGACCCTAACCACGACCCTTATCAGGGTCTCGGCCTGCTTTTTTCTCCAAGAAATATTTCGTGTGGTGCGATGGGCACGTGTAACTTCATGGGCCACTATAGGTCTATCTTCAGTCCACTGTCTGGCCTCTATTCTGGAGGTATTCTTGATCTGTCGCCCGCTTTCTACGCAATGGGATCCTAACGCGAAGGGAGCGTGCGGGGACCAAAACATATCGTTTGTCATCATCGAAAGCGTTGGCCTTGCACTAGACCTCGTCATACTTTGGACCCCAATACCTATGCTATGGAAACTCCATCTTCCGCCAAGGAAAAAACTTCAATCGTTCCTTGTACTCGACATCGGAGTTTTGTAAGTATCGAAATCCCATTAAATCTCCACAACTGATCAGTAGTCAGACTTCTTGGCTTCACAGCTTTCAGATTGAAATCATTATCGCTTGTCTCATCACCAGACTTCGTTTGGGCGCAGAGTTATCTGGGCTTACTATCCGCAACAGGCGCCATGCTTGGAGTCACGCTAGGTGCAGCCGGCTCATACGTTGCGCTGTATAAAGATGCCAAAACCGCGATCAGATCCAGTTGGTATCGGGCACGGCAAGCTCAGAGATCAATTCCACAGCTTGATAATGACTTTTTCGAAGCTCTCGGCTACCGTGCTACTGACACTCTTCCCACCAACAATCCGTACCGCACTCTCCGCACCAACGAGCTAACTATACCCCGATTATCTCTACAAGCTATATCTATGTAACGACCATGTATTCAGCAATCTCAAAACCCTCCAACTTCGTCCACTCACCTTCTCAATCCAACCCGCAACCTCGTCCACACTACATTCCGGGATGCGAACCTTACGCTGCACGCGATCAAATTCGTAGAACGCAGCGTTACGCTCCGCGCAAGGCTTGTCGCCAGAAGCAGCACGCTTCGTGCCATCACCAATCAGCCATTTGATGGAAGAAACTAGAAACTACCAACCACAATTTTCTCTTCACAAGACATGGAACACTTCACCAGGCCAGAAACACCTATTGGTAACCATGACTCTTCCGTCGCTCAGGCGCATCATTTCCTTTCTTCACTCTTATCTTCTTCTTCAACCGCCAGTCATCCAGACCAGCAATCAACGAAAAAATGTGTAAAGAGGCACAGCCTGAAACAATCCTAAAGAGGAACGGAACCTAGAACATAGTTAACACAACTGTTAGGAAGGACGGGGGTGATGAGGAGGAAGGAGAGGAAGGAGAGGCGCGCTTATATAATTACGGGAGAGAGCTGGGCGCTAGTTTGTCAGCGAGAAATAAGCGATACCCGAAGTTGAGCCGGCGTCCTAATCTGGCCTAGGTTGAGTAGCTGGACGCCGGGAGCTTCGCCCACGGGTTTCTTGCACTTACTGGATGAACTTGTCAACTGTCGTGCCGGTATATTCCTCGTCGGTCAACGACCCAGGCTATCATTGCAGAGGGCGAAGGAGCCCATCAGCTCGAAAATCTCCTTTCTCGATGCCCGCACAGCAGAGTTTGTTGCCGCTGCAGCCTGAACTATTTAGTGGTGCGGCGAATGTCAGCGGCGGAGGTGAGGGAGGGTGAGGATTGTGAGGAGGACTGACTCCAAGAAGGGGATGGATTTGTCCGGTTCTTGGTTTCTGTAGAGAGGCTATCGCTGAGAAAACTAGGTCTTTATATATCCCGTTATTATTCCCTTCTCTTCGACATCTTACGAGCACGAGTACAGCTCGTTCAACTCAGTAAGTCAGCTCAGGAACAACCTTAATAAGCAAACAGTCTCCCACCCTCACCTCCATGCGCACAAAAACGCGGATCAGTCGCAAGAAGCTCTATGAAAGCCAACTCTGAAGAACCCGAGCTCAAAATATCTTGCTCGGTAGCTGAAATATATTGGATAGGCTGTTGTGTTAAACCTCGATCCCTGAGCTTCAGTCGAATAAGTCCGCGTTAGGTGTCAACGTCTGTAGTACCAATGCGGCTCAATTAGGCGGCATATGTGTTACAGTGAAGGTTAGACATAAATATATACAGGCAGTCTAACATCCACCCACCGAAACGTAGGACTCGAAAATTTGAAATACAAACGCCATGTGGTCGACATCTCAGTTTCCGCGTGTGTGGACCGGCGCTCATCGCTCATCGCTAGGCATGGTAATATCAAATAACGTGAGTAATCATTGGATTTAGTTATTGTTGTATACTATCCCAGTGTAGAGCTCTATCAACGACTCTATCTGCGACTCTGAAATTTTTGCGAAATAGATATTGAACTCTGGGGTGTCATTTTGGGCTTTGATGTAGGGAAAAAAGAAATCCACCAAAGACCGATTCTACCAGACGAGTGCACAGGCATGGTGCTGACCGCTCTGCAATATCCAGTGGCCACTTCAGATTTGATCCGTCCACGCACTTAAGTTCTCATCTCGGCATCAAGGGATTTCGCTGGGTCTCCCTCAGGTTGTACATTTCCATAGGGTTTTTCCCAGACCCGTTAGATATATGATCCCTTGGTAACACGAATTCCAGATGTTCCAAGTTTTCTAGACCCCTCAGCACATCCAATGCATCCTTCCAGCACTCACGCAGCAAGATCAAATCCACTCCGAACCACTTCAGGCTGTAGTTGTGGACCTCAACAAATCGACACAGCTCTGGGAGAAGAAAAGGAACGCTGCACATGGTCATTTTCGGGGGCAGGCATCGTGGCGTATAATCTGAATCGAAGATATCGCAGAACGAGAAGGTCCGGCGATAGCCCAAGCTGAGATTGGCATAGCCTTTGAGACTCAGATGGAGCTCATCCAGGGGTGTTGAGCTGCTGAAGAATCCTTTGACGAAATCGCAAAGCTTCGACGACTCGTCGCGAAGTACACGTTTGTCTGCCGTAAATCGGTAGTCTTCACCTCCAGCATAGCATATGCCCACGTCGAGAAACTGAAGAGACAAGATCTTAGTTCGAACCAGCGTCTCCCTCATCGCACGGAACTGTTCTCTGGTAAAGTGTATGCATCGCAAGTCGGACGGAGGAGTCAACCGGATTTCGAAAGCCGTTGGTCGAATGATGCTTTTTGCAAGTTCTTCGAAAAGACCAGAAAGAATGTCAGTGGGCGGGGTAGTTTGAGATTTATTAGTACCCTGCCAAGGCGATGGCATGAGACAATTTCTTTTCAATCTTGCTTCAGAGACTTCGTCTTGAGTCCATCTATTGCCCGCTGGGATGTTCTCGAAATCTTCTACAACAATGCTCTTCAATATAACCAACTTTTCCAAAATTCGGACTAACCTCCTCATACACTGTGTCTCTAGGATAAGCTCTTGATCTCTAACAAGATCCTGATACACGCCAAATGACTCGAGTAGAATTTTCTGAGTCTTCGAAGCATACCGGTCGTCAAATTGATCTTCATGGATATCGTGCCAGTGTTGCATAATTTGAGCAGCGATATTCATGACTTGACGGTCAGCACCGACTGCTGTATGTGGATTAGACGCCCTTCGGAGATCCAGGAACAGGGTTTCCACACAAGCCAATGCATACATGCCACGGG
This sequence comes from Massariosphaeria phaeospora, assembly GCA_011032825.1. NCBI lineage: Eukaryota > Fungi > Ascomycota > Dothideomycetes > Pleosporales > Massariosphaeria > Massariosphaeria phaeospora. The sequence continues at coordinate 553,352 of JAADJZ010000008.1, read as the reverse complement.
TCGCGGCCAGGCTTGAGTCGTAGTATGACACGTCAATGGTGACTTTCTTGATACTTTTCGAAAAGATTGGATTGTTGGCCAGCAATTCCAAGTGAGAAAAGGACCGCGTGGTGAATGACACACGAGCCTCAGATATCAAGAAGGGAGAACTTGAGTCGTGGAACCTCCGGGAAACGAGGCGCAGATTTTGGACGTCAGGCGTTGAGTCGGACACGTAGGCGAAGCAGGAGCTGAGAAGCTCGTTTGGGAGGTCCAAGATAGTGAGCATGGCTGCTTTCTTTTCGCATCGGTATGGTACGATGTAAGTAGTCATGTAGATGGTGCAAGTGAGTTCCAGAAAAGAGAAATTTTGAGTGTGAGTGTGGGGTGTGGGAAGAGATGAGGAGGACGAAAGAAGCGATTTTATAGGAGCCATCTTAACGAACCATGGTTTTGAGGGCTCCACAAAACAAACCATCCACTCAGCTCACAGTGAAAACGAATGAGGCTCTCTCGCTATAAGCTCGTGAAAATCTTTATTCCTTGAGGTGCCAGCAAAAGGCAACGGCTGACCGTGTTCGTGTTCACGTTCATTAGCCAGTGTCGTAGGCCCTCTCGCACGGCCACACGTAATTTTTTGGAGCCACCCATGCTGGTCTTGCCCATGAAAGACACACCCTGGCAAGCAGCTATAGCTTGCCCTGTTGAAGCCAGGCCTCTGCTTCGGCCCTCGTCAAAATGTTGTGATCGCCTTGCCCGCATGCATCAAATGAGGTCCTGTTTTTCCACCGCGTACGCTTTTACGATCTTCACCTCCTCCACTGGCCGGTCCTCTTTGTCTGTCTTGACCAGCCCCAGCTTCTTGACCACCTGCAGCCCGCCCTTCACCCGCCCGAAGATTGTGTGTTTGCCATCCAACCATGGTGTTGGCGCCAGAGTGATGAAGAACTGACTTCCGTTTGTATCTGGACCGGAATTCGCCATACTCAGAATGCCGGCACCGGTATGCTTCAACGCGGGGGAAATCTCGTCTTCGAACTTTTCGCCATAGATGGATGCGCCGCCACGGCCGGTGCCAGTCGGATCGCCGCCCTGTATCATAAAGTTCGGTATTACACGGTGGAAGATGAGGTCATTGAAGTAATTGCGCTGGGCAAGAGTAGAGAAGTTTCGGCAAGTTTTAGGCGCGTGGTCGGTGTAAAGTTCGACGGTGATGGTGCCCTGCAATCGAAACGTTAGTGGAAACAAGCCATTGAGGCAGTGAGGCAAGCTTACTAAGGTAGTCTCAAGGGCAACCTCTGTAGTAGTCATGTTGGTCGTTGTCTGTTGTGCCGTCTGAATCTTTCGTGAACTGGGTATTGGGTTGTCTCAAGCGCACGGCTGCACTAAGCGCTTACGGTATAGCCCCATTCTTATCGATAACGATTATACCTTGGCTGTCCCGTCGTCGGTTTTGATATCAAGCTGTTACACCAACTTCCAACCCACAAATAGTCGCAAAGATGGATCTTGCAACCTGGGCGGTTCCACAGCTATCGAAGCTTCTCCCATTGGACGAAGATTCCCTCAAGCAAATCGTCTCATATACAGAATCCTTGTCCAACAGCAACGCCGCTGACCATCTACAAAACCTGCTGGGAGACAGTCCGCAAGCCTTGGAGTTCATAACATCATTCAATAACCGGAGGAAACCGAAGGCATCCAATAGTTCATCCCAAGCACAAGGATCTGACCATACCTCCCAAGTCCCGAAACCCAAGGCCCGTAAGAAGAAGCCAGGTATAGGAAAGCTCCCGCAGCCACGCCAGCCGGACAATTTCGGGAATATGGGAGGCGCGTATTTCAAAAAAGACGAGGAATACTACATGGCCGGGGGTTCCAAGTCAAGAGTCACCAAAGGCAACGCATTCGCTCTCTCAGACAAACCTGAAGCGGTGCAAAAGCCAAGCACTTCATCCGGCACTGCGACACCCAAATCCCGCGGGATCTCACCAGCGCCACCTCCCACTAAACTTCCACCGTCAGCAGCCGGCCAACTAATATCTGATAACATCAAGACGTCTCGAAACTCGTCGCCAAAGCCTAAAGCCAAAGTGAGCGTCCAAGGTGGGACTCCAATGCACGGGGCTGCCACTGCCTTGAGCGACCTCGAATCCGCAATTCGAGCGCTGGAGATCCAGACGAATCCAACCCTCTCCTCTACGCAAGACGACTCCAAGCGGAAATGTAACTGCATGGCCACCCGACATCCTCTCCTCGAAGCAGCCCCGAACTGTCTCAATTGCGGGAAGATCGTCTGCGTGAAAGAGGGCATAGGGCCCTGCACCTTCTGCAATTCCCCACTATTAAGCTCCAGCGAAATCCAGTCCATGGTCCGCGTTCTGCGCGACGAGCGCGGCAAGGAAAAGATAGCCGCCAACAACGCCTCGCAGAAGCGCGCAGACGTCGCCTTAGCCCCCAAGCCCTTCTCCACGCCCAAAAAGACCACTCCCGCATCATCAAACCCCGCCTCTGACTCCGAGACCGAGAAACTAGCAAAGGCGCGACAGCACAGAGACAGGCTGCTAGCGTTCCAGGCAAACAACGCGCGGCGCACCCAAGTCCACGACGAGTCCGCCGACTTCGAGACCACGACCGCAGGGCTGAGCATGTGGGCCAGCCCACAGGAGCGCGCCGTGCAGCTGAAGCGGCAGCAAAAGGCGCTGCGCGAGCAGGAATGGAATGCGCGGCCCGAGTACGAAAAGCGGAAAGTAGTTGCGAGTATTGATCTCGCAGGCGGGAGAGTTGTAAAGAGGATGGCTGCGGCAGAGCGACCTGCGACCCCGGAAAACGAAGACGAACCGTCTGAGGCGGCTCCTGAAGCTGGGCAGAGTGGGCTGAGTGGAGGAAGAGGTGCGTTCAGCAGGAATCCGTTGCTGGGGGGGTTGATCAGGCCTATGATCAAGGTCACGGCGCCCAAGGGCAAAGAGAAGGAAGGCGAACGGAAACAGACGTGGCGGAGGGTGCAGGATGATAACGACGATAACGAGCAGTGGATCCTCGATGGAGGTGTGTACGGCGGACAGACGGATAGTCTTGGCCAAGATGGCGGTTCGTAGAGCTTGTCACTTGGTGGGACTATAGGCGGTCTCAGAAGGATACACGTAACTAAGTTTATAACCGAGTATTGTAGAAACACTCGCGTCATAGTCATAGGCCCCTTCACAAAGAATTCTCCATACCGTGTTACTACGTGGGCCAGATAATTTACGGGTAATATGGGGCGCAGGTGAGGCGAAGGGGTATGTACAGAAGCATGTACAGAAGTATCAAGACCCCATAGACATGCGAAGCAAATCCACCTTGAGCAAAGAACATGAACGAACGTCCGTAGCCCGGCGCTCGAATAATCCAATCGCTCGCGCATGCGCTTAGCTTCGCTTACTCATCGAAGCCATATATACACGTGCACAGCGATGGATAACGTACAACTCGAACTAGTAATTCGTTTCTGCGACAATCAGCAACCGCTCCTAAGTATTCAGCCTTGAGCGAAAAGATATCCACATACCATCATTCCAATACAGCGTCTCATGCTGCACCTCGGGCCCCGTAGCCGCAAACTCCCACCCAAACTTGATGCGAATATACTGCATGACATGGCTCGCGACCTTGATATGCCCGACGTCGGTCGGGTGCCACTGCGGCGCAATATCATTATGCTGCAGGATGCCCGTGCTGTTGAAATAGTGCACGTAGCCCGCATCCTTGTAGTGCTCGTATACCTGGTAGACCTCATCGATGTACACGCCCGACTGCGCGAAGCTGTTGCCTGTGGCGGAGAAGCCGCCCCAGAGCGACATGAGCACGATCTGCGCGTCCGGGTACACGGCGTGGACTTGCGGGATGAAGGCCACGTACGAGGCGAGGTATTGCTCGCGGGTGACGGGGTTCGCGGTGTTGTTGTCGTTGGTGCCGATGTTGATGAGGACGAGGTCGGCGGATTGGTGGCGGTTGAAGGCCCAGGGCTCGGGCTGTGTGCCGTAGAGCTGCGCGGCGCGGCTGGAGGTGTCGGAGGTTTGGAACCATTGGTAGGTTTGGCCGCGTGGGTTGCCCCAGCAGTTGGCGTCGTGGAGGCAGATGCCTGGGTACGCGGTGATGCTGAATTCGACGTTGCCGAAGCCGGCGCCGATGTTGTAGCCGAAGCCTGAGAAGGCTTCGTAGGTGGCGTACATGCCGGAGGTGAGGCTGTCGCCGATAAATTCAATGGATTTGGCGAAGTTGGGGATTTTGATGAGTTTGGCCTTAGAGGAAATGTGAACGGCCGAGATTTGGACGCCATAGGCCTGTGTTTTTGCGAGTAAGTTATTAGAGAAAAGAGATAATGGATGTCTAGCAGTTTGAAGGTCAATACGTACCCAGTTGGTAACGCGCAGTTCAAAGGTTAGAGGGAGCTGAGACGGCAGCGTAGCATTCAGACCCGGTGTTGCAGACGAAACAAGATGATGTGTACCGCCCGCTGTTATATTAGTGAATAGCCAGTCGAGTCCACCTACACGGTAAGCCACAAGCACGCCCGGGGAGGTGTGCTCGCCAAAAGTTATGGCAACGTCCTGTCCCTCAAAAGCAAACTTGAGGCCGGGCGCTCTACGAAGGTGAGTTAGTCAAAAAAGAAGATGGTGAAAATTCCATAACATGGTGTCCTTACGCCCACCACGAGATGAATTTGCTATCCCATCGGCCTTTGTATGAGAGCTCGGTGGCGTTTGGGCCATATGTCTTCCATCCGGTCGAGTTCAACCCTATAGAGGCGACTTTGGTGTCGAGGAAATTAGTCTGCCGTATCTGTCCATTCTGGAGTATAGTGGATATAGAGAGAGAAACGAACGAAGCAAGACCCAGGAGATATAGTAAGAATTTCATTTTGACGAAAATCGCAAGCAGAAGACTATGACAGTATCGATTCAAATAGCAGACCAGAGTAATACAGCCATTAGAGGTTTATATGCGACGAAATGCAACACCAGAACTGGAAGCATAGTGAATTAACACTCTCAGGATTCCCGGATCGTTCTGTACAGCGACCCGAGAATGGGACTAGTGCAATGTAAGTCATAAAGATCGAGCATTAGCTCCATAACCCGCAGCGACATTTCCGCGCACGTTGCCATGCAGATCAGGTTCTTGCAGAGAGGTTGCTGGTTGCTGGGAGTGGTCGGCGGAAAGGAACATGCATCAAGATGAACTAAGTCAGCAGCAAGAGTTCCCCCACACCACACCTTGGAGACGGCCGCCCTATATGACGGGCAGGTGACTGTCACCTTCTGCTTGCGGTGAGCCCCTCCATGCGAGCTGGCGGGGTTAATTCAGACGCCGGCAGCGTAATCTACGCGCCCCTGTTCCGAGGCGTCGTCGGCTGCGCAAGAGGGTGTGCAGACGGACGAGTGGAGTCCGCGCCGTTCTGGGAGCCATCTGGCCGGGGCTGTGGCACAGAAGGAGAAAAGAACGGCCCATAGTGATGGTAGGATAGATAGCGTCTGCGGTGAGCGGCGAAGGGGGGAGCGGTGCGCGATGTTGCAGTCCTCACGTCCCGTCTCATCTGGGTCGCGATTAGAGTGGGCAGCACCCATCACCAGCGATCCGCGCGCTGCTCTGCAGAGGCCCGCCCGCACGCAGGCAGCCGGCGCACTCGTCTTCAGAGACAGCTGTAGGGCTGCAGCCGGCCAGGAGAGCCCGCGGCGGGATTGGGCGTGGTGGAGGGTGGTTGCTTGTTCCCACAGACGCGTTTCTTTTCGTGTTGGTCGGCGGCGCCCGCCCTGTGCCCGGAATAGAGAGTTTGGGGGTTAGGCTGGAGATTAGCGGGTTCAGAGTTGGCCTTGGGATGTATATCTCCTAGAAAGGTATCCGTAGATTGCAAACACTCCTTTACGATGATGGTGGTGTTCTCCGAGTCTTCAGTAGATGGGTTGCATCCGTGATCGATGCCGACGAGAGCAAAAGCACGAGCGTTTCGTGCGCAGTCAGCATCGTTGTGGGTATGGTATTGCTAGTCTCCGGGCTTTGGCGAGTAGCAGACGCAGAAGCGGATCACCTCAGCCACGCTAGCCCGCCGCTGGCCCCGTACTGTAATGTAAGCGGCCCGCCAGAACCAGCGCCGGCCGCGGCCCCTAATGCCCCCCGTCGGGCGCTCCTCTGCAGCCGGCCATCTTGTGCAACTTATATTCGCCCTCCCCTCCCCAATCACGGCCGCATCGTCACCGCCAGAGCAGCCGCCAGAGACACGGCGCGCTCTTTTTGTCTGCGCCCGGTGCCATGCGGATCGTGTGCCTGGTCCGACCATGGTGTTAAGAGCAGTGTGATGTCCACCTCCATTGCCGACAACCAACTGGGCCTCTCTCACAGCGAAGTCCAACTCCTCCGCCAGCACCAGCAGATCGCCCTCTCGCAGCAGGGCAGCTCGTCGTCGCGCGCCGCCTCGCACGCCTCCAGCCAGGGCCGTCTCCTCCTGGATCCCACCTCGCTCCAGGCGCTTGGCGCCCACTTTGACCGTCTGATGTACGCAATCCAGCAGCGGTGGCAGGCCGTGAGTGCGCTCTTTTCGCTGTGCTACCATCCGTTGCCGATGCTGACACACATTGGCTCCCGCCAGCTCTCGCAGCAAACACAGATGGCCACCCAGATCCAGTACGACCGCGCGGGCAACGCAATCGAAATAGCAGACGCCGAAATCGCCCGCTTCCGCGCCATCCTCCACGAAATCGACGAGCTCCAGGTCGAATTCGACAAGGTGCGCCGCATTGGCGAGATTGTCAAAGGCTTCAGGGCCCGCGTCGATCATCTGGAGCGCCGCATCTAAGCTGCTCCCACCCGGCACCGGCCACACCAACACCGCACACTCATTCCACTCACGACTCATGACAGACACATCAGACTACCCCGTCCTCGCGGACTCTATCCTATATTAGCTTAAGAACGGAAGCCTCGCGGCACAGATACCACACTGGAGATTTGCGAATTGGGTGCCTTGCGGCTTTCGGAGTTCTGATATGTTTGTTTGATATATTGGGAATACCCGAGTTTTGATCTATCTGCTTGATATCTCCTTTGCTCCGTTACACCCGCGTTTTCCCGGTAGTACCTGTTTGCTTTTTGGGGGACGCCCTACTCTGCCCCGTCCACTATCTGTTAGTCTTTGCGGCAGCAAAGATGGGCGTTGCCCAGCAAGGTATGATGGACCTCTTGGATTTCCGTGTTGACTCTGTACTATCAGTTTTCTTACCTGTCCGCCACCGCTAATTCTTATCCCTTACGCTCTCACGCCCTCTCAGCCACCATCTTCGCACGTAGCTTATCTATCCTTGCACAAAGCGCACCATATCCTCACCTGACCGCGCTGTGTTCACCTATCGCTCGCACGGCGTCTTCCGTTAGACTAGTGCTCTCTCGTCTGTCGTTGATTCCCTAGACGTTCGCGGTCAATAGATCTGCAGGCGCCTCAGCATCTTTTACATTGCTTCTTGCGCATATCTGACACGTTCCACCACCTTACCCAGCGCCAATCTTGCTGCAGCCACCTTCGCTTGAGCAGCGCCGCAGGCTGAGTCGTATCGAACGCTGGCCAATTATCTGAAACATCCATACCTCGATTGCTCATCGATGCATAGTTGCCGCATTAAGCATATCACGAGATCCACCGTTGCTACACAACCTACGCCCAAGGGATAATCTGGCCGGCCCATCGTTGGAAAGAGAGCTGAGGCGTACGCACCTCCATCTTCTGAGCTCGTGATGATCAGCATGAGTGGTTGCGTCACACGACACGAGTCTAGATAATTGGATGTCGTCCAAACGCGCTCTACGCGGCTTATTGGTAAGCGTTTGGACTCGAGGAAAGCAGTGGAACTGATCTACTGCAGGAACCGCATTCTGTGGTACGGATACTAGTGACCATATGGATGGTTTCCTACGAGGGCTAGGTCATTACAAGCAAATGTGAAACCTGACCTACCCGTGTTCTATAAGTAGGTACCTAAGATGTTACTTTGGATCACCTGATCTTCTGTGCGCCGCGCAAAACCTCTCCACAAAGCAGTCGCATGTAAAGTTCCTCAGTTTCCTTCTCGACATGATACTACTGTACAGCAATCTCACGATTACTACAGTATCTGATAAGATGCTTGCTACAACTTTCAGATTTACAAGTATGAAGGGTTGCTTACTACAGTCTCTAACGTTGCACGTTAGTATAAGAAGTTTGAATATATTTCTTGGTATAGTAGATCCAAAGGACTTTGGGTGAAGGTATACTATCTACGCTGCTAGGACCTTCTGTACTGTCAAGAGAACTGCCCACCTGGGCAAGTCCATGACAGTAGAGTAGACACTTCCCCACTTGCCGACACGTTCAGATGGTTCTGCTACTGCGAACAGGCGCATGGGCGCACTTCCAAGGTTACTCCACGACCGGGGCACGGTCGCAATTTGAATTCTCGATTCCAAGGTTGTTCTCTTCCATCCGTCCTGAGGACACCCTTCAGTCTACAAACACAAGCCCAACATCGCGACCCACGCTCGTATCACTATTAATTTTATTCGTTCGAAATTTGTTTTCTCTCGTTCCTGCATCTTCACTATATACCATGACTAGGCCGGTATCTCCACCGTCTGGGAAAATTTTCGCAAAGCTCAAACTTGCTGCGGAGAGCCTCATTTGTTTTCAGCGTGTGCCGAGTGGGTGTTTCGTTTTGTGGAGCCTCTCAGAACCATGGTTCATCAAGATGACTCCTAGGTATAAAACCGCTTCTTTTATCCTCCTCATCTCTGCACACACACACACCAAAAATCTCACACCATCATCATGCCTGCACCATCTCTCGGCTCTCCCTCTGGTCGCCCGAAGATACGCACTTATCAGGAAGACGTTGAGCGAGGACCAGCTTGGCTACGAGACGATTCTAGGAGTCGTAACAATTCGAAGGAGCGGTTGCGCCCCGAGCCGGACCCACCGGCGTGGTCTCACCAAACGCCATCTCAATCGAAGTCGAACACTACCTCTCCGCCTCGTCACGGAATGCCCAACACGTTGCCTAACGACCAACCGGCACAAAACATCCAGCCTAGACCCCATAATGATATACCCGAACCCTCCAGTCCCAGTACTGAGAATAACCACCACCTGGCCAGCTCCACTGCAAAACAACACGCCATTACCCAGGACAATGATCTACCCTCCAACTCGGTTCCTGAACGGTATCCCGCGTTTGTTGATCCAGATCTTAATCAGCCCTCACCAGATATAGGCGCGGTCAGAGAGCACCCACCAGGGGAAAGCCCTCCTCCTCGACAATGGCGCCATAGTCCTACTACACCTCATCAGCGTCTAGAGAGAGGTTCTTACGCAACTGGGCTAAACGGAGGATCGTTTCGTTCGACTAAACGTCCCTCCCAACAGGACTCCCCTGAATCGCCACCCCAGCGAGTTCCAAACGTTGTTTCGCCTGCAAACCACACATTGAATTCCCCTCAATCACCACCCCAGGAAGTTGCAAACGTTGTTTCGACTGCAAATAACACAGCTGTTAGCGCGTCGCCTGAACACACGGAAGGGGGAGAGCCAGCTATTACAGGACAGCATAACCCTCAGCAGTCTCCAGTTGGATCGAGCCAGGCTGCTAGTAGTGCGGATGCGGTATCAAACTCAGAACCCAGGATTCAGAAGCCGGAGGAATATGCCTTCACCAGGGGCGGTTACATTTCCAGATATGCCACTCCAACTGTGCATTCAACGACTCGAGCGGCTACGGGCCTGGGCCGTTTTCTTCGCTGGCCAAGTAAACACAAAGGTTTACGCCTCGCCACCAGAGCGAGGAAATGGTCTTGGTTCCCGCTTGAGTAAGCGGCAGGTACTTCGCTGCATTCCTTGGATGACGAGCATCTTCATCGCCACTGGACCAAGCCTCTGGATGCAAGGCTTCTTTAGAACCCCCTACCCAACCACGACTGTCCGCCTTATTGCCGAGATCTCCGGTGGACCTATCTTGGTAAGATTCGGCCATGCCCAAGTCTATCCTGGTCAAGACTAATTAATTCAGGGTCTTGGGATCTTTTTGGCGTTCAAACGTCGACTGTTACCAGTGGCTCGCGGCGTCGTCCCTATGTTAGCGCTTACTGTGCTCTCTGGAGCGACGGTTGGCGTGTTGCCCTTGTTTTGGCCATGGCAGGCCGTCACTTTATATGGCAATAAGTCAACACAGCTTGGACTCCACACGCTACCTCTCAGCGTCGGCGCCTTCACCGGAACAGTCGTCGCCTACCTGCTTCCGTCCTTCCGTGGCCACAATAAAATCCTCTTATCCGCCTTCCTTGTGTGGGTTCTTCGAGGTGATGACGATGACTAACACCGGCGATTCCCAAGTCGCCACATAGTGTGGGATTCTCACCATGTCCATAGAGATTGGCGGGATTGTCGCTATGCTTCCAGTAATGCTACAGATGATCACGCCGCCCAGACACATAGGCACAGCTACTGGATTCAGCCTCATCTATCTGGCGTGGGGCGCCTCGCTCGGGTACTGCAATCTGCTCCGTTATTTTTCGTGCAGCCGCGAAGTCTTTCTCGGATAAGCGCATTCCCTGGCCACTGCTCGAGGCTTGCATACGAGATAGTTGCGTCCTAGGGCCAGTGGCGGCGCTGTCCCTTGATATGGTCGACGCGGGCAGGCGGGCATTGCTGCAGGCGTACAAGGTGGTGTATGGGTTCAGTGCTTTCTCGGCTGCGTTTTGTCTGATCTTAGTGTGGGCGACGCTGGGCGATGTTGAAAAATACATGCTGCGCCAGGGAAGTGATGGTGCTGCAGACAGCCATGGGGTGGAGCTGCAAGTGCTTGGCAATAGGGATGGAGGCGATAGGAATCATTAGATAGATAGGTATACACGTGGGGGTTAGTCGGGACTCTCTAGAGACGCTTGAACCACTGGAAATCGTGCCGGTTGAGGCCACGGGCAATACTGTTGTTTGCTCATTATAGCTGGCCTCTAGGAGCTGTCTACTAATAATCAATGATAGTGTTTCGCAACATGGAGGTTGACTAAACGCCGGGAAAGCGCCTCGGCTATACTTGCTTACTGTACTTGGGTGCACCGTGCCCACCTATCGTCCCATGTGGGTCCGGCATGCCTGGGCAGGTGATTTCGACCTTCGACCCTTCGTCTGATCCTCCATCTTCACCACCACCACCTGCTTGAGCGATCATCAGAGCATTTAATAGCTTGAGTGCAATATTCCGCATCCTTAACACAGGCTCAGCCGATGGCATCGACGGCTTCCTCCCCCGCCGCCTCGTCTCTCCGCGGCTACTCGGTCGTCCTGCACGCGTGCAACCAGCAACGCGTCCAAGATGCCTCTACCGCCTGCCCCTGGTACCGAAACGATCGTAACGGTCTGACCTCGACCCACTTTTTGACGTCATGCGGTGATGCATGACTTATCGACGGCGTACGATACAAGCGCGCGCTGGTTGGTGCATTGCATTGCGGATACGATCGTGGCGTTCTACTGAAGAGCTGGCTGGAGCCGGGGCTGGGCCCCATACCGCACCGTTCAGCTGAGAATTAGCCATGTCTCCAAGTCTCCAACCAAGTCCCCCAGACCGAGTCGACAATCCTCCCTTTCTGACAAAGCTCATTGCTGTTTTTCGCAAACACCTTCTCGCCTTGTTCTATAACAGCCGTCACATTCTAGAGCTTTGTTTTCATTGGCACTTACTAGGATATCACAAAGAATTCAACATCCTTACCATCATCAATGGAACCACCATCGTCACCCAACATGTCGGATCTGACGACGATGTATCTCACTTCGAAAGCCGTCGTCAGCAGTATGCTGATCCTTCTTAGCCTTCGCTAAAACTGCATACCTGATTGGGACGATCGAATATTACGCAGATATGCAGTCGTTGCTATGGGAGACAGTTGACGTACGGCCGTAAGGTTTCTATATGTAGGTCTAATCATCTGCGTAAGCTCTTACAATGGGCTTCTTTTCCCCGATGTGGGCTGGGTGATTTTCTGAAAAAAGTTCCTGAGGCCACCTATAAGCAAGCCTATGAGATCTGTCCTTTTTCTTCCCCTCCCCTCCCCCTCTCCCCCCCGACACACACACACGCAAATTTTCGAACCCGCCTCACCAATTGACATGGCTTCTACCATTACGATCAACGGCAACTCCTTGGATCTGTCCACTCGACAGATGCTAGCCTTTTCTGCGGCAGCCAATACAAGATATATCATCATTAGATCCAGAGAAGCACTCACAGATCCCGAAAAGGGGAAGTTAATCTCTTCAGGGGTTGACATCACGTCCTACGTTGATACAAACACGTATCTTTGTATCTACGACAGTGACAATCTTGAAGAGCTCCGCACGCGCAACAAGTTCCTCGACCATGTGGACATTTACCATAGAGTCTTCAAAATTCATGCTAATCTCAAACGACGAATCACGACCAATAGTGAAGAGAATTCTCCTGAAGATGCCCCAGGAGCTCTATCAGCTGGTATTCCTTTCAAAGATGGCACGATCCCTATAGTTATTGGCTTGCATGCGCAACCAAAACCTACAACTGAGGAAATCGTACGAGACTTGATTACCGGAAACCTTATCAAATATAAAGACACTGCGACATACCCTGGACGGATAGATACTGTTATCTCACCCCAAAACATCTGGGCGTTGGAAGCTATTGACAGTATCCAATCTGTCACAGTTGCTATCAATAAAATCAGTCAGGCCGAGGCCTCTGGCCTGATTTGACTGGTGTTTTCAAGAGAGGTGAATTGAATTGATTGACTGACTAATCAACAACTCTCGGCCTGATTGAGATCGGATTGATAGACTGCAAACAGATTGATAGACTGTAATCCAAATAGCGGAAATTGCCGGCAGATGGGAGGGAGGTTAGATTTGTATGAGATTGCCTAGGCGCTATTACCCCAGTCCCATATACTGTACAATTGATCGATTGCCTCTTCAGTAAGCGGAGTTGTAGCTCTATCCTTGAAGCCAGCCCTGAGCCAGCATCGTACACAGTGAATTGCCGCGAGTAATTGAGGCGACAGAGCTCTACGCTTTGGCTCTAGGAGATCGCCGACCTCACTAAACATACGTTCACACTCACAGCTAGATGCCGGAATTGATAGTACGTCAATAGCCAGCTGGCTGAGGTTGGGATAGAGCTGCTTCATGCCTATCCAATAGGCAATCGGGTCAATTGAATGGGGGTGATCCGATGGGAGATGAGGCTCTCGTCTCCAAAGCTCGTACTCGTCACTGCTATCGGCAACTGCTCTGCCTTGTACCGGATTTGTGAGCAGATCAATGCTTGCCTGTATATCTGATACCTTGACTTTCTTGCGTGGGCGTTCCAAATCTAGAGTCTCCTTCGGCTTGTACTCACTCCATAGCGCCTGAAAAGCAGCATCTGATAAGGCAATCCAGCCGGGTTGATCTGCCCATGAGTTTTGACAGTAGAACTTCGTGTTTGGGTGCAGTATTGTAGCGGCGTAGTACGCTGGTGAGTCATCAAGTTTCTCCCAGTACTTTTGAAGCTTTTGCCACGCTGCGCGTACGTTGATAGCTAGATGATCCTCTGGCGAGTCCGCCTGGTTGTAATTGACGCTCTCGTATTGCTGCGCAATCTGCTCGTAGGTGTTGAGTACGTACTCAAAGGTAGGGATAACGTCATGTAGCGCACCAAATCTTCCACTGTTGCCTCTGCCTTCAAGGCGCTTTGTAGCAACCTTCAACGGCTGTAGAACCTCAATGTACTGAGTAATAACACCTCAATCTGCTGCGCTCAATCCAGTTGACGTCATCCACGCCGGAGACTCAGCTATCTGATTCCCGCGGGCAGAGGCGTACGCAGCGGCCGTACGCGTATTCTCGATATGGTACTGTATGTAGGCATCAAGCGGATTCTTAAGCCTCTCGACGGCTCGCTCAAACGCAGAGCAGAAGGAGTTCCATCTAGTTACTACTGGCTTGATCGGCTCAATCTGTTTATATAGCTCCTGTTGAGCCTCTGCCTCCTTGCGTACAAAGCTGTACAGCAAATCGTACTGTTGAGGTGTTTTGATGTAGTGGAGAACATCAATGAGAACACCTAGCGGGCCATGTTTGCGCCAATCTAGCAACAATCTCTCCTCAAGCGCATGCTGAGTCTCCTCGTTTTCAAAGGCCTCTTTATTCACCCCAAACATGATTGTTTGGCCTATAAGATTGAGGGTGTGGGGGCCGCAGCGGAGTCGCCGGTGATCTGCATCAAAGCTATACACCTTCGCCAAATAATCCACGGCAGTGTTGTTATTGCCTGCGTTATCTAAAATGAAGTATCCTATCTTTTTAGAGTGAATATTGAAGCTCCGGAGAGTCTCCTGTATTACTAGAGCAATCTTTTCACCTGTGTGGGCACCAGATAGCTGTGGGAGAGAAATCGGGAGATCTTGGATGCGACCCGCCGAATCCGCGTAGTGAGCAACAACACCAAGATAGCCTTTCTTGCCTCCTTTTACAGTCCAGCCGTCAAACGATAGGTGTATTTTACTCAGCGCGTTCGACAGGTCCTCTATTACTTAGGGTTGTAGGTGATTGAACAGTCGCATTGTATATCTAGCCACACTTTGATGATTCTTCCATAGCGCCCCGAGGGCCTCCGGATTAGCCATCTGCAGCAGATTCCTAAAAGCAGGCGTCTCAAACTCCCTCAGAGGGTGATTGTTTGCCACTAGCCACTCAATAGCTGCTATTCGAAACCTCTGTACGTCAAAGTTGCCCAGCGCGTTGCCTACTGCCTGCGGGATGACGATGCCGCTGTGTATGAGTTGCTGTATTGTACGCTGGCCACCTGGCAAAGGTGCCTCCATCCGCTCGCCCGACGGCGTGAGGTTGTGGCCTCGTTTTTTGGCCTGTAGATGAGCTGCAGCAGATGAAGTTGATGTACTGACGTCGTACAACCCACCGCCTTCCCGGTCTATCGTTTTATCTCTATGGCAGTACGCGCACACGAAAAATATCCGCTCAGGGGCCCGGCGGAGGCATACGCGATAGCCATGACGATAAATCCACGACTTCCGGTGTTTCTGTGTACGCAGCGGCGCCATATAGTCGGGCAACCGATCCCAGTCAATCCCATTAAAGTTATCTTCAAATCGTGCGTCGAGAGCTTCGTCGGGGGCAGGCAATTCACCCTCTGTAGCGGATGGGGCGACTGAGGTTGCAGCGGGTGCAGGCGATGGATCACGGCGCTCACGCATCTCCACTTCGAAAGTTTGGGTACTCTGCGTATCGGCGGCGGCAGCTGCGGCGGCAGCGCGCCCACGGCGGCGAGTGGGACGTTGGCTCATTGTAAATACGGCTAACAAAGTGAATGGGGGCAATTGACAGTGATGGGCGAAAATTTGCGGGTGCAGAGTACTCAGGGGCGTGCGCTACACTAGTTGACTCGTACGCCTGCCGATTGGGGGCCAAAACAAACACCAGAAATCCTATCACGAACTCGCCATACGCCAATCTCTACAGCCTCAAAAACGGCCCCATCTGTACGAGTGCTATATGGGCCCTTTGGCTAACTCAGATCTCTGATAGAAAAAACAATCAATCCGTTTCTAACTTTCCAATCAGGCTGGCCATCACTGATTGATTTGACTGCAAAAAATCAAGAGAGTGAATTGATTTGATTGACTTATTACATAATCAATCAATCAATCAGTCGACTGCAACGAGACTGATTGTTAGCATCTGTGCAATCTGTTGAAGAGGATTTCGTTGAAGAAGATGAAGGCAATACTGGAGGCATAGATAAGATCCATAAAAGTCACCCATGAGGGCAACATCAGCACTGTCGCTTTCAACTCGAGTTGCGCTGCAGTTACCTTGGGTAGAACCAATGCTGATTAAGTCACTCTATACTCACGTATGAGTATGGGGTAATTGCTTCGGTCAAGGGTTGAGAAGAGAACCCGGTAAGCCGCGGAGCAGAGCGAAACCGATCCAGTGGACTCAAATCTTCCTCCAACTAGTCTTCAACCTGTCTACAAACGTGGGGCGTATACCTTTTACCACAATCGGATGAGTATGCGGTACGTTAACTCCGTACAGAGACGCACCTTATTGGTGGGAGGCTGCTTCGCTCCAACTAGACTAAGTATTTGTGATTAGGCCGTGCACCTCCTAGGGCGTCGGGGCGTCGAGGCGTCCAGCTCCTACAGCTCAGATGGATATAAATTGCTCCGGATCCCATCGGCGCAAAAACAACCGGGTTGACACGTTCCTGGCCAAAATACGTCCGTTGTGCTGTCAAGACTCCCGTATTCTTCGCATCTGTTTATCTTTTTGCAGCTGCCGAGGGCTACATAAGTCCTTCAGAACTTCGCACGAGTCGGCCCTACTGAATCTCTTTTCCGAGTCCTTCCGCATTTCAAGCAACCCAAAACGTCATGATTGTCCTTCCGGCCGCAATTCAGCAGTTTCAGGTTCCACTCATTGTGTTGAACAACATATTAGCTCTGGGACTCAAGCCTGGCATCACCCGTATCGTCCTAACTCTCCCGACCCTAGTCATCCTAGTCTTGCAATCGTACTACAAAAGAGAGCCGGGGTACTTCAACGATGAGTATCCGACGAATTGCATGATCATGGCCCTCGCCTTCATGTATGTGAACTGGATTTTGCTGGCTACACCAGACAGAAAGCGATGGCACAAGATTAGGTACGGTAAAGACGGAAAGCAAGACGGGAGCATCAGCGATAGAAGCAATGACTCGAAAGTTCAATACGACGATGTCCCGCAGAGCTTTTGGGAAAGAGTCTGGTGGGGCGCCAGACTGGCTACTTCAAACCGGTATGTTATAGAATCCAGGAAGAGATGAGATGAATGAGCTAATGAAGCAAAGATATGTGGGGTGGTCTCAGCAGGCCAAGAATGTGCGTATGGAGGTGTCGTCCGACTATCCTCGCTGGTTCGTATCTTGTTCCCGTCGTCATTCGGCCAAAACCATTGGCTTACATATACTAGGCTCTTTCTCGTTCGCAAATCTCTTCGCGCAGCTCTGTTCTACCTTCTGAAAGACGCTATATACGCCTACTCAGCCTCCCTACCCTACGGCAACTGGCGCGGTGCAAACAACGGCAAAATCCTCTCGAGTACCGAAGGAATTCCTTGGAACCATCGATTCGTAATCTCTTGGGTGTATATCGTTCTCACATATGTGGTTCTAGAGTTATATAACCTGTTCTATGGTATTGCAGCTGTGGCAACGGGGTTATCGAACCCCAGGGATTGTCCCAGCATGTTCGGCGACTTGGCAGAGATGGTGACTATTCGCAAATGTTGGTCGTAAGTAAAGATCGTATTGCCCGCGATTCGGAGTCACTGCTGACAGGGTCAATAGAGTTGTCTGGCACCAGCAACTCCGCCGCATCTGCTCTGATCCAGCCATCTGGCTCGCGCGCGACATCCTTCACCTCCGAAAAGGCTCTTTCGCGTCAAAGTACCTACAGCTCTATCTTGGCTTCTTTATCAGTGCACTCATCCACGCTGTGCCTACTGCGATGATCTTGCACTCCTGGAAAGATGCCAACACATTACCGGTCTTCATGGCGCAAGCACTTATGATCATGGTCGAAGACCATGTGATTGACCTCGGGAAGAGTGCTGGCTTGAGGGAATCGGTATTTTGGAGGATAGTGGGGCACGCTTGGACGATCACCTGGTTCGGCCTGAGTACTGCACCGTACGCTGCGAAGGTGGTGGGCTATGGCCAATTTGTCCATGAGAAGACACCTGATTTCTTCGGAATTGGTCCGAGTTTCCAGGGCTAAGGACATCGGAAAACCAGCTATCCGAGTTTTAGTGGAATTTCGCGCTGTCATTACTGGCATCTCTTGGCGGTGTACGGTGTCAGGACATGGAGATGCGGAACCAAGGTTTGCTGATGCGGTGCAGAAGCGATGTACTGAGATTGGATTTGATATGAGACTAGATATGAGGGAGCCTATGTCATTGTCGTTGAAATTCTGGACTTCGTGACGGTCCTAAAAGACTCGTTCAGTATCTCCCTTGTGTTCGTCCTAGCTATTGTAAATCGTCCTGGCAACACCTGTAAAGATGCGCATCGTCCTGACGAAGCTGTTGTAGAGGGTCGATCTCAAACTAGACAAACCAATAAAATCTTTAGCATTGAAAACATAATAAACGTAATGTGTTTATACGGGAGGAAGTGCGCAGTGTTCGACGTGTGATGGTGATAGAGATTGCGTCGGGACCTCGGGAGTCTGCAGCTCCGCAAGCTTAGTAAGCGAAATTCAGCCTCGGCATCTCGCGGCTCAGAACCTCTTCTCTCCTCCATCCCACCTCATCTCAGACGCTCCTCACGTTATCTTCTCTACTCAAGCACACAAGACTCCCCCCACCTACAGTGTAAATGTGCATCTACTAGATCATCTCCAGCGTGCCGCAGGCGGCATAATTAGTTCAGAAGTTAGAAGTACTAAGTAGTCTCATCATTCTCCTTCAACCTTTGCCAAAAAAAACACGTCTCTTCTACTTCTCCTACCCCTCTATCCGCACTCAGACCAAAAAATTCAAAAAAATAAGGGGGAATACATACCTCGAGGCCGGTCCTCGTCGTGCAGTGTACTGATCCGACGAGTGGTGCGTTTTTCTAGGTGAATACGAGATTCGAACCCAGGACCACTCGCCCTCCTGGCCTACTCAGCCCATAGTTCGAATGCCAGGAGCCCGCCCAACTGCGATAACCTGTTTTGTTAGTGGGAGAATTTGAGAATATTTAAATATATATACAAGAGTAAAAAGGTTTTCTGGAGATTAGAGGGCATCCGTGCGTGAGCACGTGTGTGATAAGATAAGCTGCCAAGGTTGGAGCTGGTAGAGAACAGTATCAGGGACCTGGGAGGAACGCGCTCTACTCGCATTCACGCTGAGAAGCTTCCGAAAGACACGGGCTAGAGCTTTCAACGCTTTACGCAACATTCACATGGAGTATCATTACGAGGCACGATTATCGACCAGACTAAATTAGCTATGGTTCTGTCTCCGACGCCTCCGTCGCTGAGATGTCCCCGGTTACCAATTCATATGCGAAATCTCAACTCTGGGGTGCGCTATGCAGGTTCGCGCTGAGAAGACACGAATGACGCGGACCAGAAAAGATTCCCACCCCGCTCGTTGTGGACGATCAAGCAGGTCACTAGTTCATATGCCAACATCTCAACTGGATTCATTTTACCTTCATTAGAGGCTGCATGACCTCAGCTCCGCAAGCCTCATCTTTGGAAACCCGCTAAGCGCGCCTTAACGCTTAGACAAGAGGGGAATTGGGAGCAACCAAGGCCTCTGCGTTCGTGGTCATCAATTAGAGCTAGAAGCCGGATTCTTGGTTTGTGGCAGCCGCTCTAAGTTAGGCATCTGCCTTTGGGTCGAGCAGAGCTCGAGAGCCTGTGAGCAGATGATAACGACATTAATGTCAATAACGAGGTAAAGGTGTGGACAGGGGGTAAAGGTGCTGACCAGTAAAGGGACTGACCGGTGAAGGTGAGGTGAAGAAAGCCATGCTCGGTATATCGGTATAGAAAGAGGACCGTCCCCACCCACGAGAAAACTCTGTTCATCTCAAAAATCTCTTCGTCCCCTCAACCCCAAACTTCAATTCTACCCCAAAACCCACCAACGACTCCGTCCACCATGCAATACCTCACTACCGTCCTCGCTCTCTTGAGCACCTCTCTCTTCGCAACTGCAGCCCCTACCTCCGAGCGCCGGGCCTGCAGCGTGGCATACCCCCAAAAAGGCCCCGCGGTCTACGCCTACCAGGAAGCCGGCGGCATCAACAAAGAAGTCTCTGTAGTAGTCACCTTCGACAAGATTCCCGCGGGCTCGCGCGGCTGTCAGCTCGAGCTCAACTTCGCGCCCGATTACCTCCTCTACCTCACCGGAGACAGCCGCATCAACATCTACGCCGCCAGCCCCGGTGCTTCTGATACACTGTTCGGAAATGTCAAGCTCGCAATTGACCCAGAGAACGCCACCAAGTATGTCGTCAACTCGACCAATTGCGACAGCCAGATGAGCTATTGGGTGGAAATTGCTAGCAAGGACCAAGCTGGACACGTCGTCTTTGTCAACACGGAGTATGGTGGATTCATGATGGCCTACAACTGCTAGGTGGGGCATTGGGTTGGAGTTGCAACATGAGGTGCTTCGTATAGCGCTAAAAGTGGTTGGCGTTTAGGTGCTGGGGAGGAATCGAGGATGGCGGCGGGCGCTTGGCCAACCATACTGGTCATTGCTCAGAGTGCTATGCACAGATACAAAAAATCAACCCTTCAACATTCCATGCTATACACACTTTGCCTGTCGTCGTGTTACAGTAGCCTCGAGACTCGACAGCCACGACCTGCGTCATACCAAGCGCGGTCATCATCTCCCTACTCTGATATTGCTCTAAGTGTTCCAATCGCCGGCCGAGTCTCGGTATATGCCAGTGATGGGATAGTTCCGACATCTAAGCGAAAGAGTGCCAAGTTAATGTAGTCCAAACTGGTAAGCTTTCACATTGCTTGCACTCCCAAAAGGAGCGTGGCAGGATGACCTTCGACGCGTTTTGACCAAGCTTAATCTAAAGGTGCATTGCCACCCCGGTCGTAGGGAAATCGCAAGACTTGGTGGAAAGTCTCCACGGTGGGCGTTTGCGTTCCGCCAACCGCTCGTCGCTCTCGTTGTAGGCATCGTCATCGATGGGCTCGTGTACCAAGGCGTTTTGGAAAGCTGGCTCCTTCCCCAATATAGCCCGAAGACAGGCGGTTATAAATTGCGACGTAAGGCGACGGCTGAGCCCTTGTAGTAATGCGCGAAGTCGCGGTGCAACGTCAACAGGGACTGGTATTAAAGGGTTCTCTCGTAGGATAGGAGGCCTGACGTTCCGTAGCAGCGTCTTCTGCCGTTTTGGCCTCGCGGAGCGTTTGCTGCCGGCACTGATGCTGCTGAGGGTGGTCCGCTCATTCAGCTCGATGACGCTGCCCGCGTGCGGCACGCTCTGACCGCGCACGATATCATCATCGTCTCCATTCCGCTGCTTAGGACTTGCATGGCGTATGTGTTGTGGATGGTCCGATCCGGAGTCGCTGTCGCGTTGGCGTTTTCGTTGCTCAGGGCGTGATCGGTCGTGGGAGGCGAACAGATCGAGTCCCAGCCAGGCGCGGACACGCGTCTCGCCAACTGTTGGCGAGGGCAACAAGGCCAGAAGTCGAGAGACCGTGGGCGTTGAGGGGCTGAACGCGTAGGCGGATGCAAGTGAAACGTTGGCGTGGGCTGCCAGCTTGTTCAGGTCGCGTCCCGGTCATGCGCGTTGCTTATATACTCCAGCGCTCTGTCATTATTACAACGACTGGAACAAAGAGGGCAAGAGCAGCGAGAAAGGCACTGAAGGCTGAAGTGGTGGTAGATGTATTAGTGTTGTGCTAGTTCGCCTTCCTATGACTGCAGATGGTGTTTTGTTGTGATGACAAGTTCCAGTGAGTCCACTTCCTCGTGTTGGATTGGATTAGTCATCTTATAGCGTCACTCAACGTGATTAATTGCTAGAACTCCGTGCCTCCAACCGTCGTTTTGCAATTACCGATACACATACCATCGCAGCATCCCACTTTATCTGGTCTTGATAACACGTCCTAGCCCTCCGCGAACACTGAACTTGATTACGTTAGCCTGATGGTATGCCTGCCATTGCGCCTCCAGACTCCCTTTCTGCCGTAGATGGGCAGACCTCGACTGAGAACGTGAAAATTCTTCAAGTCAACTCATGCCTTCTTACTTCGTACATACTTTCCACCGTTGAGCCTCGGGATATTGAGGATCTTGTGCGATATTGCGATTATCCCGCGACGCAAGATAATCCTCTCTACATGGCGATGTTTCCCAAGTCCAGCCTCGACACAAAAGAAGAGGAGATTATGTGGCACACCAGCAGCCTCCAGGCAAGCTTTGAAGAGGACTCTGGGGCCTGTTTTTGTAAAGTCTGTACGAGTGATGGAACCCCAGTTGGGCTTGCTTTGTGGACTCTAGATCGGCCTTCTACCCAACTTGTCAAAGTGGAGAGTAAAGCAAAGTCCTTCATACCTCGATCGTTGGACACTTACGCTTGGAGGGAGATATCCAAAAGATTGATGTTGGAAAAGCGAAGGGCACTAAAAGATCGATCAGATATCTGGAGTAAGTTCAGAAAATTCTTGATATGACTGTGGCTAACGTAAAACTATCCTAGGACTCAATTTGTTGTCAGTCAGTCCAGCGCATCAACGACGAGGTTGTAGATCTATGCTTTTAGCATGGGGCTGTAAGCAAGCGGATTGCGCTAGTAGAGCTAGTTTTGTAATAGCCTCGCCTGTAGCTGTAGAGCTTTATAAGCGATTCAGATATAAGACAGTGGGTAAAGTAGAAACGTCTCGCGGAACTTTTACAAGCATGTTACGAGAGCCAGAAAGAGCAGAATGTTGAATTCGCCACTACAGTGCATACCACGATCATCTACCAATGACAAGACAGACATTCGCTTCCCATAACTTATCCGCAACTGTGATCCCTATCATGTCCATCCTTAGTTGGCCAACAATGTTCTCTGCAGTGACATCTGTCGTTCTCGTTAGGACCAGATATCCAGAGGGCTTCAATAAGCTCATTAGGCGGAGCTGAGCCTTGACCAAGCATGATGTTTGTCTTCCCTTCAGTTACCTCAACTGTTCTACTAGGATCATGCCCATCGAGGAGTCGCAGTCCAAAGATCTCATCGAGGCCGAGCTCCTTGAGCACATCAAGTGTCCTGGTCTGGAAGTCCGGAAGTGGTGCCGAGCCGTTTCCAGCCTCCGAATATGCAAATTCGTATGGAACAGTGGCGCCGTTGTACAATCGATAAGATCGGGGCTTAACGTGCCCCAGGTACTTAGGCACAACATCCATATCTTGATCGAATTTCTAGGGCCCGGAGGAGTGGTTGTAATCCACGAGACGTTTGTTGTCGGAGATTGGAAAATGTTTGTGAAGCAACGCGATACCGTACAATTCGTGGGCATCATGTTCGAGGAAGTGCTGTCGGATTGGTCCATGAAGAAAGGTCCGGACCCACTCACGCTACTGGCGGCCACTCCCGCCGAGGTTATGTGATCTAGCAAACCTTACGTAAGACTCAGCTTGCTAGCTTTGTTCGCCAACTTCGAGAGCTTGAACCACCACAAAAAGGGATTGTTGCGTCAGCAAATTCAAACTCCTGCCTCGATTATCGAATTGGAACTAGACCCGTTGGTCCATTCTCTAATCATGAGGAGTTTCATACCTTTCTTCGGGGCAATATTCCGTTGGAGGATTGTGGACAGGTTTACGGGCAGCAAGTCTTACAGTGCCACTCACATCATTATCGTACATACTTCGCGCATTCGGATTTTACCCAGCGCAATATAATAGTGGACAATGGCAAGATTGTAGCAATCGTTGACTGGGGGTTTAGTGGCTGGTATCCCGAGTATTGGGAATACACGAAGGCACACTATGGCCTTCTGAATATCCCAGATTGGTACTCAGAGTTTGGACTTGCTATGCCTCGATACAAGAGTGAATTAGAGGCCGAACGTAGTCTCTGGACTCAATTCGATGAACCTGGAAATCAGACGCATGTATAACAATCAATCGAGACTATAAAGCAGTCCTGGAATTGTATCAATTGATGTTGGTGAACGGACAAAGAGGGGCTGGCTTGGCAGAGCTTGGGCCAACATCACCTTCCCACCTTCTGACTCACGTCAGCTTGAGCCCAGCTCCAGCGTATATCGTCTTCTATCTCTCCCTCAATTGCGGGGAACGAATATCGACGGAATGCCTTCGCCAGGGCCAACTGCCTCAACCTTGTCAGTAGGCCATGTCGCAGCCATGAGCGATGCCGCTCTTGGCGAGTTTATGCAGCAGCATCGCGGTCCTGATGGTGATGTCGTGCTCCCGGTCGACGGCTGGGATGCACTATCAAAAGACGAGTGCGCCCGTCTCGCAGAGAGACTCAAGTACAGCGTCCAAACGTATTGTTCCGTGTTTCCTGACGACTCTTCAGGGCCCAACAGCGAGCCCTTGCCCAGAGCCCTACGGCACACTCCCGGCCCCTCGACCTTGGCCAGCTTGAGGCACGCCTGCAAGACGTATCTAAGAGCAGCCCATCGTAAGTTCGACCACGACGACGGCTACCTAACGGAGAGTCGAGATCCCCGACTCCTTTCTTCGACCGCGAAGCTGTAGCCAGAGAGCACGAGACGGAAGCTTACAACAACCTGGTCAAGAACAGCAGCCGCCCGCTCTATCCAATTGCCCTTTTAGACGACATCTCTCGAAAGCCAGATCAATACTCGGACTTGTTGCAGCCGTGGATGGAGCAGTTTGGTTCCACTGGCAGGCATTGGGAAACCGCCGTCGGCTTTCCAACCGGCTACGGCCCTCTAAAGGGCGGCCACGATTCAGGCAGCCGCTGGGAGGTATTCCAGAGGCAGTGGGCGAGGTGGCAGAACTTTCGGATCTGGCAGCGAGACAATCGTTGGATCGAAGACGAGGAAGACGGCTTTCCTAGCTATGTTGAAGGTCGCAAGAATTTTGTGAAGAGATATCCTTACCTTGAATCTGCAAAGTCACTGCCTGACATCGAAGCCAACCCTTCAATCCTCAAGGATGATCATTGGAACCGCGCGCTATGGGATCGCCGAGAGCAGCAACGGTTCTGCCGAGAGCAGCACGGCGGAGTCGAATTCGCCGACTACGTCAACGCGGTGAAGCGCCGCCTAGCCCGCCACGGGTTCACCCGGCCGTTTGAGCTGAAGGAAGACCCTAAGCAACAAGATGATCTGTCGACGTGGATCGAGTACCTCGGCTTCGAGTACTGGTGGCTTGATCGGTACATGGATACCATTGATCGCCTGAAGTCAAGCTACGACAAGGCGTGGCAGACGCTCGTGGACTCAAAAGTCTTGCGACCGCACGAGACCCAGGAATATGTCCCGACAGACGAGTGCGGGATGCGGCGGGATGCTGAATATCACCAAGCTTGGGATGCTTGCAAAAGAGCACAAAAACATGCTGAGCAAGTCTACAAGTCTACTCAGTTAGATTCGAACCGTCTAAGCATTCCCAAGGCCGAGCGTTGTCGGAGGCTACAAGCAGCCAGCCAAAAACTGCGGATGACTGATGCTTGGGTGTCATCGACTGAGAAACGGGATAAACTTATTCACGAATATAATGTTGGAACATCGAGCACCAGACGCGCGAAGAAAGATGCAGCGCGTCATCGCACCCTCCTTGCATGGATCTTGGAACAGATCCCTCTGATAGAGGCTGAATTAGGCCAGACCGAAGCGGTACAGCTTGGACCTGGCACTGCCAAAAAGAATAAGAAAAGGCTTTATCCTGATGAAGATAAGCCAGTTGAGCAAGACACAAAAAAGCGAAAGCTTAGTTGTTTAGGCCTTAGCTTACACTCAGATACTGGCGCAGTCTTCGACAGATCTCAGCGTCCGCTCGCTGAACCCACTTCTGTCATACATTCGTCTCTAACACTGGCGAACTCTAAGACGGCGCTACAAAAGCCACGCCGCAGCGCTCGCATCGCCGCGCGGCAAACGAGCGTAGAAATGGCTCCTATCTCTCAGCCATTTCGACGAAGCCTGCGTTCAAGACAGCAGAACAAGTCTTGTAGACTGCCTAGACCTCTACCTAACACAGAGAGTATATATCTTTCTGTAATAGGAAGCAAGGATACAAAAAGAGGCAGCCAACAGAACGCTTCTAAGCCTCAAGGGGTATCTAAGGGGAGTCGGCGGCGATGGCAGCGGCCGAGTTAAGCTTGATTCAAAAGTACTAGTAAACAGAATACTGAATGCCTTGACGCGTCGATTTCCTCCGCCCAGCTCGATTGTACAGCTCTACCGGCCGCTTCAAGATGAGCCCTAGCGGCAATGAAGATGTATCAGCGCATACGCACGCTAGGAGGGTAAATCCACTCGCGATTGCCATCTTGGAGAAGCTGCCAATACTGCTTTTTAGCGTACAATCGTTCGCTAAAGGTCCTTTTGCTCCTGCCAATGACCCCAATCATATAGCCCTTCTCATCCATTTAGTATGTTTGCCCCGGAGCCACGTTGTATTCGGCAATTGTGCGCTGGAGAAGATCGAGATAGAGCTTGTACTTATCACCAGAATCACCACTCGGCCTTGCGCTTGTCTTTAACCTCTGGTGGCGTGCGCCCTATGGGCCATTCGTCGGCGGCGCCATGGTACATGACAAGTCTACATGTATGTTCTGTGATAACCGCATCCAAGTGCATTTTAAGTGCAGCAGCGAATTGATCATCGTAGGCTTTCTGGGATACCGGTGTGCCCGCGCGAGGAACGAGGTAGGCATCTTGAGTAGTAACAATGTCGAGGCCGTCCTGCAAGTTCCCGCTGCTGTTAGTTTAATAGGCCGTAATGCGAAACCGGATTAAAGGGAATGCAAGCTTACGATGGGCAGGTCCTGGCTGGCCGTTGTAGTGGATCAAAAGGACTGGCGTCATGGCGATTGAAGTGCTGCTTGGGATCTCTCACACCTATCGCCACGATCTCGAATAGTTCTTCTATGTTCTTTAAGACACTGCCATCAAGAATATAGGATTTCACGGGTCGTCGATATCCACAGCCTCCATTTCTTCCCTTCCTGACCAGGCCAGCCTTCATCGAAGTAAATCCAGACATCGGCAGGAGTGTCATTCTGCTCCTTCACAAGCTCTTGTCCTTTGTGACATTGAAATTTGCCACTTGCCCACGACCACCTTACGCTCTGCTCGATTATTGCATTGGATGCTGAAGAACTCTCTGAAGCAGGCGTGACGGCCGATCCATGGCTGTGCCCTGTACCGCTAGATTCGCCTGCATTGCGTCGCTTTCGTTGAGTCTGTGGGTGCCTTGAACTGGAACGTTTGGTCGGGAGTGTGTGATCTGCAAGCTCCTCTATTGAGCTATCAGATTCCTCAAAATAGTCCACATTCAGGGACGTCTGAGATTCCTGGCTTATGGTGTAGGCCTCGGTCTCCGACACTGCAGTTACGAAGCTTAGAGCTGGGCTGGCGACTGTGACTGCAGCTGATGCTTCAGCTTCCACAGGGTTTGCTCTCTCGTTCGCGCGTGTGATTGCCTCATCCCTCTGCTCTTTTGCCCAATCTCTCAAATTTCTGTACGCTCTGGCTCCTTGTCGGAAGGTATTGGCATTCCCAGTCATTCCCCAAGTATTGATCTGAGACATATGGTACTCTGGATTGCTGCCACTGGAACTGCGTGGCGGGGCAACGTGGCTAGTGTACATCTTGAGGGTGCCGCCGTGGTAGATTGATGTCATGGCATAAGCATTGTTGTCGTAAACCGGCTCATCCTGTCTATATGACCGCAGACTGTGCATGCCCCTTGCCCCCAATGCACCATCATAACAAGCCTGTCGTCCGGCCACTGCTAGCGATCCATCTGGGCCCTTAGCTGCTAGGAAGAAGTTTGGTGCCATAGGAAGATCGTGCTGCGTCGAAGGGACGATACGGCCGCTGAGCTCGTCGCGGACTTCTCGACTGAGCTGTTCCGGGCGGGCGCCGTAGTAGATATCTGGGTTGCCGGGCTTGAGCGTGCGGTCCGCTAGGGGGTCACTATTCACTAGATCATCAAGGTTCGTGAACGGGATTCCTCCTGAGCGGCATTTAAGATCCGCGATTTTGCCTTCGATGATAGAGATCGCTGATTCTGAGACCTGTTTTTCTTTGGCGGCATGCGCGTCTGCGCGTCTGAATCTCCTGAACTCTTCATCAGAAAATCGAGATGGCGAAAGGGACGGTCGAGGTTGGGCCAATATTCGATTGAGATCCTCCAAATTGCTTGGTTCAGCAGGTATACTGCCATCAGGGTATTCGTATGCATCAGGATAA
Organism: Massariosphaeria phaeospora; assembly: GCA_011032825.1. Taxonomy (NCBI): domain Eukaryota; kingdom Fungi; phylum Ascomycota; class Dothideomycetes; order Pleosporales; genus Massariosphaeria; species Massariosphaeria phaeospora. The sequence continues at coordinate 525,358 of JAADJZ010000008.1, read as the reverse complement.
ACAGCATTGTCAATAAGCTTTTGTTGAAAAACACGATCATAAACCCCAGTGCTCTTTGAATTCAGTGTATTCGTAGTGGGCCTGGTGCTCGAGGTCGCTGCAGAACCCCGTTGTCGGCTCTGAGAATTTGATTGGCTCGAGCTCATTGTGTGATCGGACGGGTGGATAGGTTCGGGGTACTAAAGGGTCGTCAGCTTTAGCGCAAACCGTTAATAGCAAAGGAAGGTCAACAAGACATGGTTCGTCCAAAGCGAAGGTATCTCACGACACATACATTCCTTAGATCCGACAGATCTGGACCACCGTGTCTGGCAAATAGCTTTATGTCCGTCAAAATCTTCGGTCCGCAGTTGCAAAGATAGTCGGCCGTGTATTGAGCGGCTTGATGGCTTCTCTTCGACTCAGCGAGGAAGTTTCGAGTGACCGGCCGGCGGGCTCGTTGTTGCGGTGAAGGTGGGTTTGGAGGAGCTTGACTGTTCCTTCGGTCTAGCTCTCTCAGCGCCCGTTTGGTCAACCAGACCTTCGATAAGTTGTCCCAAAATGCCGCCGGTGTTTGGAACCCGCTACGGCGGTCGAGCCTCTGCTTTTTCGATATGGGTTGCGACGTCTTGTCAGGCTGCGACGGCTCTGAGCGTTGACGTTTGCGTGAGCTTAAGAGTTGCCGCTCATGCATATGGCGATTCTCGGTCGTAGAGCCCTCGGGTTCTGCGAGATGAGGAGGATGGGAGGGCGGCGGGGAGCGGTGCCTATATCGTACGTAGCGCTCCATAGCCTGGAGCGTGGAGAAGAGAGGTTGGCGGTTGGCTCGCGTCGATCCAATCGAATGTGACTGGACCGTGCTTTTCGTTCTTGGCGGCGGCAGATGAGTCATCCATGGATATTGCTCCAGAGATGGTGCGGTGCTTCTAGATCGTCCCACCCGGAATCTTATCAGCTGCGTTCTTCTCGCAACGCGGATATTGCAGGACGCTCGGAACAACGAGGGTCGCAGAGTCCAGTGTCCACAACATGTAATCATGTTGAAGCTGGTGTCGGGCGACTCCGGAGGCGGTCTCGGCAGCATGAAGCCAGGGGGCGCCTGCGCTATCCGGCAACACCCAGCCATCGCTCGCACTCCGTACAGGCCCAATTGCCAGCTCGCCACCATCCGACAGCATTCGCAGGCAACAAGCGCCTCCAACGGCGGAAAAGATGCGGCGTGGCAGATGCAGACTGCCGGTTGCGTTATGCTGATGGGGACGTCCGATCCTTCCCCGCACTGGTCGCTGGGCAAAGGCCAATTGTCACAGGCTCCACGGCGTCTTCATCCCTCTGCCCGACGCTGGGCCAGCAAGGCCGACGACCATTCTCAGCAGCCGATCTAGCCTCGTTCAGCATGCGCAGACACAGACATCCTCGGCCCAAATGGCTATCTACGACGGGTGACGTCGTCCTTATATATCATGTCTGCCGGCCGTGACTCCGCACGCCTACACGATAGCATTCCTCCTCCAAAACGCTCCAGTAACATCTACACGTCACAATGGCAGCCAATGCTGATAGCATCCTGCGCGAGGTCAATATACTTGGCACGCTGAGCGACCAGAACCGCCATATCCTCAGCAAGGATGCCGCCGTCTTCCTCGCCCTCCTCCACCGCACCTTCAACGAGCGCCGGAAAGCCCTCCTCCAGCGGCGCATGGACCGCCAGGCCGAACTGGACAAGGGCAATCTGCTCGACTTCCTCCCCGAGACGAGACGTATCCGCGAGGACGTGACATGGAAGGCTGCTCCTCCAGCCCCGGGGCTCGTGGACCGGCGCGTCGAGATCACAGGCCCGACGGACCGCAAGATGGTCGTCAATGCCCTGAACTCGGACGTCTGGACGTACATGGCCGACTTCGAGGGTGAGCTTTGAGTGCGGCTCAAGCAGACTAGACGGCTAACATTCGTCGCAGACTCCACTGCGCCCACCTGGGATAACATGATCAACGGCCAGCTCAACCTCTACGACGCGATCCGCAGACAGGTCGACTTCAAACAGGGCGAGAAGGAATACAAGCTACGCACCGACCGGACACTGCCCACTCTCATTGCCCGAGCTCGAGGGTGGCACCTGGAGGAGAAGCACTTCACCGTCGACGGCGAGCCCATATCCGGCGGCCTGTTCGACTTTGGCCTGTATTTCTTCCACAACGCACACGAGCTTGTCAAGCGGGGGTTTGGCCCCTACTTTTATCTGCCCAAGATGGAATCGCACCTCGAAGCCCGGCTGTGGAACGATGTCTTCAATGTTGCCCAAGACTACGTTGGCATGCGCCGGGGTACTATTCGAGGCACCGTCTTGATCGAGACCATTACCGCCGCATTCGAGATGGATGAGATCATCTACGAGCTGCGTGACCACTCCAGTGGCCTCAACTGCGGTCGCTGGGACTACATCTTCAGCACCATCAAGCGCTTCCGACAAAACCCCAACTTCGTTCTTCCCGACCGCGATTCCGTGACTATGACCGTGCCCTTCATGGACTCTTACGTTAAGCTTCTCATCCAGACTTGCCATAAGCGAGGGGTACATGCCATGGGTGGTATGGCTGCTCAAATCCCCATCAAGACGGATCCCGCGGCAAACGACGCCGCTATGGCGAAGGTACGCGCCGACAAGCTTCGAGAAGCGCGTGCTGGCCATGACGGGACCTGGGTCGCTCATCCGGCTCTCGCCGCAATCGCCTCCGACGTCTTCAACACTCACATGCCGACACCGAACCAGCTTCACGTCCGGCGCGAAGACGTCCATGTTACAGCAAACGACTTGTTGAACATGAACGTTCCCGGCAAAGTGACCGAAGCAGGCATCCGAAAGAACCTCGACATCGGTCTCAGCTATATGGAGGCCTGGATTCGAGGTGTTGGGTGCGTGCCCATCAACTACCTCATGGAGGATGCCGCCACCGCGGAAGTTTCCCGGAGCCAGCTTTGGCAGTGGGCGAGACACGAGGTGGATACCGGTGAGGGCAAGAAGGTGACTAAGAATTATGCGCTTCAGCTGCTCCGCGAGCAATCTCAGCAGCTCAGCGACAAGGCCCCGAAGGGCAACAAATTCTACCTGGCTGAGAAATACTTCGAAGGCCAGGTCACTGGAGAGGATTATGCGGAGTTCTTGACATCGTGAGTGTTCCCATGACGAATAATCGGGTGGCTGCTAACTGTACGCAGGTTGCTCTATAACGAAATCACAAATGTAGGTGCCCCCAAGGGCGCTGCCAAGCTATAGTTCCTCTCTCTTCACACGTTCCCGCATAACAATACTATATTCTTTCTTTTTGAGTGAACTGCTCAAAAGTGGTTGAACAGCCTGTAAGCTAAGCTAAGCTACGAAGACATTAAACCACAAGATGTAATCCATACGGATCGTTTTTTCCACTACACTTTCGTGCTTTGTAGTGCCACGTGAGCGAAGGGCTGATTCGTCGTGTCGCTATAGGCCCAGTTACCCGTGCCGGCTGCTAAGCTGTGAGAAAACGAACCGAGCCGAGGCGAACTGTAGCCGCGGTATTTCGAGAGGAGTCTGGACTACGATGATTGGAGATGGGGGAGGGGGGGGGAGATCGCATGTGAAGGTGGGTGTCGCAGCTTGACATGTGTGTATTAGATGGCGGGGCAAAGAGTGGGATCTTGGTCGACTTGATGGCGTTGGTTATGGGTGGGTGGGTATGGTTGGGATCTCGTCGAGCGATTGCGCATGCTTCTGGGAGAATACCATATCGCTGACGCTTTTGATAATCGATCTCTTGCAACAGTACCCAGGCTCTCCGCAGCAAGTTTGAGCTTTGCGAAGAACTTTCTCTGCAACAGGTACCCGCGGGCAACACTGACACTTCGAGAGAGGACGACGCCAGCTCAGCTCAGCTCAGCTGTGATTCGGAAAAATTGGGCAATCACTGTCACTCGCCAATATCCCAACTGAAATGGCCACAATAGGCGACAGCAGGTTCGTTGTCAACCGGCTGCCGGGCTAGCGATGTTCTTACTAAGTGGCGTGTGTTTCTCTGCATGGGGTGAGTGAGTGAGGTGGCGCATGCATGCAGTTGCGGTGCGTCCCGAAAGGCGTCCCGGATACGAGCGTGAGCAGTTTATAAGCGTGGAGTTTTTTCCGAGTCAATACTTCTTCTCGCGAGTATGGAGTAGGTACGCGTTGTTACCTCGTAGCTATTGTTCGGTCAAGCTGCCGCTGTAGACTAGACTACAACACAGACTACAACACTGGTAATGGTATTAGGGGACCACAACATCGACTGACTTGTTCAGTGCCATAGTGTCCGAGTGCCCAGAAGCGACGAGCAGGAACAGGAGTGGAAGCGGGAACAGGAAAAGCACAACTAGAGAAACAATACGATGTGACAATGCAGGGCGCAATTGACGAACTCCTACTTGGGTATGCTGGCGCCATCGCGCGAGCTATTTTTGGAAATATTTGCCGCTTTGGGATGTTGCGAGGGAAGGTGGACGCGGGGTAGTGTACGCGGGGTGGACTAAGTTTAATGTTACGGAGGTTAGGGGAGAAAATGGCATGCACGCATGTCGATCATGAATAACAATGGGGTGGTAGCTGGAGTATAAAATGTGATGGAAGGTACGGGATATGATATCCAGACACAGCAAGCCTACTTCTCTGTCCAAACGAACCTTGTCCGTCGCTTCTGCACCGCTTCTGATACATCGAAGAATATCTCTCTCGTTAACTGTCTTCTTCAACACCCAGAGCAAGACGCCAACCGCCAAAATGCACTTCACCTCCGCCTTCGCCGCCACCCTCCTGGCCCTGACCTCTTCCGCCGTCGTTGCCGCCACCCCTCTCTCCACCCGCAAAGACGCCCCCGCCCTCGCGCCCTGGCAACTCACCTCCCTCTCCTTCTTCTCGCCGTCCGGCCGCCCGGGCTCGTACCCCTGGTCCACCCTCACGGCCAACATCACCGACCCCAACGTCCTCACTCTGGGCACCAACCCAGACACCAACACGCCCGTGACGGTGCCCGCCGGCAACACGGCCGCCAACTGCCAGGCGAAGTGGTTTGCATACGACACGCCGTTTGGCCGCAAGTGGCCGTGCGACGCCTCGCCCAGCGGCTACTGGTACATGGAGGTCGTGCAGACGGACCAGTTTAGCTTCTCCAACTACAAGGTCAAGTTTACGCGCGTGGCTGAGGTGCTGGTTGGGGGCGCGGCGTATAGGGGGGTGTGGGAGGGGCAGGCGCTGTTCCGCGTAGGGACCGAGTTGAGTGGCACGTGTGGTGGGAGTGGCGTGTGTAGTTCGGGGTTGAAGAGTGAACTGAGGCCGTTTGCGATAAAGCAGAAGAAGAAGGCGGAGTAGGTTTGGGGGTGATGCGTCGACGGGGCGGGGGAAGTGGGTTGCGTGTTTTGGAAAGGTAGGTTACGGACCACTTTGATGCTGAGAGGGGACGGCGCGAAGGCTGAGCAGGAGAGGATAATGATGCCGGCTTGGTGGAAAAGAATTAGATATCTTCGATAATGTAATATCTTGCGCGCATTGAAACTTGCATCAGCCTTGGTCGTTGTAGTCTGGTCGGACGGATTGCTTTTCCGGTTTGGTTGATTGGCTTGTTTGTTTACGTCACTTCCACATGACATGGCCCGTAAAGACGTCCCGAGGTCAGCTTCAACATCATGTCTTCGATAGCTGTTCCTCCATCGCTAGTTTTCATCACCTCCTTTCTCAAAACGAACACTGACAAAGACAGGATGATAACGAGAATCATCGGGCGGGGCAGGCTTCAACGCGCGCTCGGTGTGGAGTCAGAAGACGGGCGATCGACCGGGTGCCGCAGCGCTGCTAACCGTCGGATATGTTGCACTGCAGATGTCGTGCGCATATCTGAGATAGATGACGACTTGGATCTGAAACCGATCTTGTACGACGACAGGAGGAAGAAAACCGATCTTCCTCTGAACGTTGGATGGAAAGAGTGGAAAGAGTGGTTGTTTACGTTGACCAGAAGACAGAACTCGAGACCCAAGGCCGTCGTTGGAATCTTTTGGACTGGATATATGACGAGGGGCATCGAGTCGTGAAGGTCAGAGGTCTCGAGACGGTCAGTCACCACCAAGTGTTACAACAGGACCGCCATGCATGATTACCCCAATGCAGTGTTTGTTTTGCCTCGGGGATGCGACTAGCATATCATACCACCCGCAACATGCACTTCCCCTCTTTTCCAATATCCTCCAGATCTCTTCAACTCTTCCGAATCCCAATACCCGCCCCAAACAAGTTCGTTCCAAGAGCCTGGCTGGCAGCATGAATGCCTCTCTCTTCGTACTGATTTTGTTGATGCTGTTTTCGGATGATGTATGGGCGGTGTACGGTGTAATGGTGAACAGGGACATGTCATACTCGGTATGTTGGTGGCTGATTTTGGTGAGCTGGTTCTATACTTATGTTCAGCAGGATTGCTTTCCGAGCCAGACGGTAGCCAGAGTGTCCGACCTCCAAACTACGCTTCTTCAACCCACTAGATTCGCGAATACTACATCCACATCATCAGTGTCAGTATCATCGTCTTCGTGCACGCCTACCCACACATCGGCCACCCTTCTGCCAACTTCGCCGTCATCCTCGGCGCCACCCGCTCCCCCCGCTAAGCAAACCAAAGAATGGGCCACTCCCACAAAGATCGGCATCGGTGTCACGGTCGGGGTCATTGGTATCCTGATAGCTGCGCTGGTACTATTCATCGCCCTTCATGTGAGGAGGAAGAACACAGAGAGAGCGATGCAGAGAGCGGTTGAAGAAGTGGAGAGTGGAGTGACCAAAGAGAGTCAAGAGATGATTGTGCTCGAGAGTCGGGTGTCGATTGTGGTTGATAACGACGACGATGAGGAGGAGGACGAGGAGGAAGAGAGGGGGAGGAATGGGATGTCGCTGGCGAGGAGATGGGCGCAAACATGAGGAGTTTCGGTGGAAAGAATGGCGTGAGAAGACCAGGTTTCGGCCCGTTTGAACATATGAAATGAAGACTAAAGAGCTACAAGTGCGCTGGTACTAGAGGACGAGAAGGAGTTATGAATACGTCACGCCGTAAAAGCAAAATAACTATTGATACCTTGAACTACAGCTTAAAATCCAACTTCGCCACATTCTGTAAGTTGTCAACCTGTTGCAAGAGTTAGCAATCCAGCATCATAACTTCAAACGCAAACTTACATTCAGCCTGTCAACTCCCTCATCAATCAATTGCTGCCATTGGCCCTCGCTAGCAACATCCCCTAGCAACAAAGTCAGCATCTAACCAGCCAAAGAAGAAGAGCCAGTCAAAACTTACAGTACCGCACAGCAAACCCCTTATCGTGCGCCGCCTTCAACTGATCCCTCAGTTTCTGCAAATTGCCCCCCGAAACCTGGCCCCCACCCCCCTGAACCGCCTTCTTGAAATCCGCACTCGCAAGGTACGAGTTCGACGTATCGAACTTGGACATGTCCTTGTCCACGCGCGCGTCGACAAAGAGCGCCTGCCCCGGATTCGCATCGCGGACCTTAGCAATGGGCTCCGGGACGTCGCCGTCGACGACAGCGTTGCCGCTCGCTATCACAGTGACGAGGCGCTTTTGAAATCCGTTGTCGTAGTGGCTCAGATAGCCGGCGTCGCGCAGCGGCTGCAGCGCCTGGACGACCAGGTCCCACGTCTGGTCGCCGGCGCCCTTAAAGTCGACTAGCAGGTCGAGGCCCTGGTCGGGCTTGCCGGGGAAGATGGCGCCGCGCTGGTCGAGTAGGTCTTTAAGCGGGGTGACGTACAGGTCCTGGAACGTGGGGCCGCTGTCGCCTGGGTCGTCGTGGGAGACGATCAGTTTGCCGCCTTTGTTGTATACGTCGGCTTCGACGGAGATGCAGCCCGCTTGCAGCGCCGAGTAGAGCGCTGTGTCGCGCTCGTAGTCGTTGTGGCTGTGGCATTTGACGGGCACCACGTCGTTGAAGACGTAGGTTGGGAACGGGGCGAGCGTGTTGCCTTTGCCGCCGTCGCCTAGCGCGGTGATTGCGCTGTCCGATGTCACGGTTTTGTCCATGGATTCGAAGCTGGAAGGGAGTTTGTTTGCCAGTGCATGGTAGGAGACGTCGTCGGCGCCGACTTGATAGGTTCCACCCTTGGTGTCGTGGTTATCTTTGCCGTAGCATTCGCCCCCAGAAGAGAGCTTCTTCAGGTAAGTTTTGCAGTTGTCGGCTTTGCACATGTGTCAGGAAAGCAAAGACTGGAGCCTCTGATCGAGAAGTGGGGTTTGGAGAACTCACTGTTTACAACATGGTCACCGCCCCGCTTGTTGTGGATCTCAAAGTACACGAATCCATTCAGACCCGTAGATGTTGGATTCTCGCCGTAGTCTAGCCAGACCCTGGCGACCATCGACAGGAACTTGTTCGCCGCCACCGTCTGGCCACCTGCTTTGGCGCAGAACGAATCCACTGCGGAGTTGTAACCCACTCGCGCAATCTTGCCGGCATTGCTATTGACGTTGTCACCGGCCATCCAGGTTTCCCCGCATGACGAGATGTAATCTGCCTTGCGTTTCTCTAATGGAACGGCATAGCCTATCTGGTTATGGTAAGCAGGCGTCCCGATCTAAAGAAGTGTTGGGAGCATACCGCGGACAGAACCGTTCCTGCTACGAACAACGAGCCCTTCATATTGCGTGTGTGCGTCCTTCTCCAGAAAAGTACAGCCAAAAACAAACTCCAAAAACGCGGGGAACGGACAGTACGATACGACCAAACCAACACTCGATTGTAACCGTTGCAACTCACACGGGCTAACCCGTCCTATATGCTCCTCGCACTTCACCAAGCGCCCAATACAGCGCCGCCCCTAGCCCACCTACGTAGACCCCAAATTCCAACCCATGCCCCCCTTCCACACCAAACCCGGCGCTCCCATCTTCTAAGTTCAGCCGTCCTTCTGCAAACAACCAAGTGCCCAAGAGACCTCAGCCCGCCGTAACGAATAGCGACGCAAAGACAGCACACCGGCGTGTTTCAGCCTTGCAGCGTCGTCCCGAGTCTAAATTAGGCGGACATGTGCGCCATCGGTTCGGCCCCGAACGAGCGTAGCCCTTTTGCCTGTTTCTGCGTGTTTGGTCATTCCAGCCAATGGGATGGCACGGCGAGGAGACGTGGGGGCGGGAAGGCGGAAGGCGGGAAGGCGGAAGGGCCTCGTTCGGGATATATCATCGGGTGTGGGGGCCAGCCGCGCAGACCAAGTACTGGATCGAGCACTGGCACCGCCTCCCGATATCTGACTACATGCATCTCTCGAACCGACTTTGTTAGGAGACTGGGCATTTGGAAGTGAGTGAGAACCGAATCTCATTCAGAAATAGGAGACGCGTGAGGGAGGTGTAACGTTGGTGCTCTCGTGCGCTTTCTCGGCCGAGTCGTGCTATTGTAACGTTAGTAAAACGGGTGAGAATGAATGGAACTTGTTGGAAGCGCTGCTAGTTCTTCGTCTTGCGCCTCTAGCATGAGTCGTACATGTCTAAATGCCTATCTACTAGCATAGGTGACTATACCCTCTTATCTCCAAATCCTATCCACCTGTTGCTAAAAACACGAACACTGGCAAGAGGATTGTGTTATTCTATCTTGATCAGCAACGAATCCTGCCACGAAGATGGGTTGGGGTAGTTATCATCACCTATATAAGCAGAGATACCGTTTGAGCAATGTCGCGAATACTACTGTATTCTTCCATCTTCATTACCAGGACAACACAAGAGATTCCAGCAATGTTTAGAGACGATATCCATTTGTTAGTTATATGCTCGAAGAGAGTTGAGATTATGGGTATTGTAGTCTGGCCCCATCAGCAGCCGCATGAAACCTCACAGGATATAGCCTCAGTCTGCTCTACTAGGACCCAAAGCATAGATGCTGTCTCTCTAAAACGACTGGGTTTCCAAGCGCGTCCACTTTATCAATGTCCCAAAGAGTGATGTAGAATGGCGTTGGTGGTGTAGGCCAGATGCTCTGGTGGTGACGAAGTTATCAGGGGCCTAAGCTTGAACAGAGACTAGCGCACTTGGCACCCACCCAGTGCCATCCATCCCCACACCCCATCCTCACGCATTCCATCTCATGCTACCTGGTCGCTCTTCGATCAACCCTCCACCCGCTTTCCATACAATGGCGCGGAGCGCTGCGCAAAGGGCTGCTCGAATGCTCCGACGACAACAGAAACTAGAACTCTTACCTATTTTCCCGTTGTTCAAGCTGCCTCCGACACTACACGCCCCGCCCGAGCTGACTTTGCCAGATTATCTGCAAACGCGATGCCAAATCCCTCCGACGCCTTCCTCGACTGAGTCCGCACCTCAGAGATCTGATTCGCCTGTATGCGGAGACAAGCCTTCCCGAAACCATACGGCAATTACCACAGCCCCTAGACAATCTTCTGCGTATATCCTGGATGGGCCAATACAAATGAGGCTCTCCGCAGCAAGTTTGAGATTTGCGAAAACTTTCTCTGGATACTTCCCAGTTCAGATGCCGTAGAGGAAAGTGACAAACCAGACGCGATGGAGTTTTGCAAAGCGAACAGCATTGACGAATGGTTTACTATAGGTACATGTATGTGAGTAATGTTCTCTTTCTTATCGGCACTCTTCGAGTGTTTAGTTTAGTTTCGTGTCCGACCTCCGATATCTCCTTGCCTTTAATGGCTTTATGGGTCATGCGTTTGTTCATGGCTGTTTTCACTTTCTGGTTTTGCCACCTTCCCGCACGATCCTTGCAGTGTAGTGCAGGTTTTCGGGCACTCCTTTCTCCACCTTTGGCAGTATGCTACAGTTAAGGTGATGGGTAAAGTTAGAAAACTAGTGACCAGATTGTCCTCCACTGGTCTACGTAATGGGCATCGAAGGGACAGCTACTTGTTTCGGAGACCTAGGCGCTCTTTTATGCAAGGGTTCCATTACCCGCCTGCATGCATTGCAATTTATGACCCCGGTGTACAAGGTGTATACATCAAGCTCTTCAAGTATTCACGGGAATAACCGCCAATCCTTTGCCATTGGAACTTTTAATAATCGTGAAGACGCCCACTTCTATTATCGGTCTTTCTCTCCCGCGGGCTGCCACTTGACTGTAGCGTTTTCAGTTATCGTGCAAAAGAAATCGTGGTCAAACACAGGACCCCTGACGAATTTATCCCTCGTAAAAATACTTGCAATTGGTTCTCACCCCAATCTGGGAGAACTACGGACTACTCGTTTACGAAATAATGAATATCCGTACCTGGCTAAATCCTGCAGCTAGTATCCCTGAGCTATCGTTGCTGCAAGATGCACTGCTTCGTCACTTTAAATCGTCTACGATGGAGCCCTCATATATGATTACGTCCCCGCATTGGCTTTCCTGAGCTTTGCGCTACAAGTCTCTTTTTCGAGCTCCTGTGGAAGAGCTCTCAACATACGAAGCCTTTCGAGGACATTCATATTCTTCAAAGCTCGGTTTATTTAACTTCTGAACTTCGTTCGACTCCCTGTCAATCTTTCTTAAATTCCAAGAAGCAAATTGTGTATCAGCCAGAATGTTTCACTCTTCTCTCATTGTGGCTGCTGGCCTCGTAGCTGTCGTTCGCGCTCAAGTCCAGACCAATACCATCTCAGCGCCGACCCCTACGCCTACGCCGATTGTACCATGGAATGTAACATACTACGGCGGCGAGGTCAATATTACTAATGGTCTTGCTCCAACACCTCCTATGGGATGGAGTTCATGGAACAACTTCGGCCCCGATATCAACGAGACATTAATCCGCGATACGATCGATGCGCTAGAAAGGAGGGGTCTCAAAGATGCAGGCTATACCTACGTAAACATTGACGACGGATGGCAACGCTACAAGGGCTCGCGAGCGGACCATCCGCTGGAAGTCGATCCGGTCAAATTTCCTAGTGGAATGAAAGCTCTAGCGGATTATGCACACTCAAAGGGTTTCAAGCTAGGCATCTACAGCGGGCCAGGAGTAGACACTTGCGCTGGCTTCACTGGGTCAGAAGGTCATGCAGATGCAGATGCAAAACTCTTCGCCTCATGGGGAATCGATCATCTCAAATACGACAGTTGCTGCTCGCACGCCAACGCCCCTCAGGCCGAAGTCCAACAAGTCATGCTCGACATGAGCAAAGCGCTCCTCGCCACAAATCACTCCACCGTGTTCCACGCCTGTCATTGCGGCTGGGCCAACGTGTGGGACTGGGCCGGCGAAGAAGGCGCAAACCAATGGCGCATTGGACAAGACATCTCCGACGACTTCAACTACCCGGGCAACCGCGAAAAGTACTACTTCGATGTGCTCGACATGCTCGACCGCGGCAATACGCTCACACACTTCTCCGGCCCGGGCCACTGGAACGACTACGACATGCTGATCATCGGCCTCGACGGCGCCAGCAAGCAGCTCGTCGGCATCGGCGCCTCCGACCTCGAATACCGCACGCACTTCTCGCTGTGGGCGCTCGTCAATTCCCCGCTCCTCATCGGCGCCAACATCAACAACCTCGACGCTTTCGACATGGCCACGCTCACCAACAAGGAAGTCATCGAAATCAACCAAGACGCGCTCGGCCAGCCTGCATCCCTGCAGTGGAGCAGCGCAGATAACAACACGCAGATCTACGCACGGCAGCTGAAGGACGAGAGTATGGCGATTGCGTTGCTGAATCGCGGCACTAGCACGGCTAGTATCACGGTGAGTATGCGCGAGCATTTGACGGTGCCGTGGGATGTGTATCGTATGCGGGACCTGTGGAAGAAGAAGGATTTGGGGCCGTACGATATCCCTTATACGACAGAAGTACAGGCGCACGAAGCGAAGGTCTATCGGGTTTGGAAGGTGGCTTGTACGGTGGGGTGTTGAGAGGTGCGGGAGTGAAGTAGGTATGAAGGTGTATGCGATGGAGAGCTTGGATCATGGTTCGGTCTTCCCTTTCTGCCTGTATATGATGTTATTCCACCCCTAGTCCGCTCTTTCCTACTCTCCCTCAATATTGCTAGTTCTGACTTATAGTTTGAGAGATAGTTGGCCTTGGACTATTGCTGCACTAGAAAACATACAATTGAGCTTCTTGAATCGAAAACCAAAAAGGTATTTGGAGTCAAGCTTAGCTTTGGTGATGAAGATGAATGTGAGGACTGGACTGTTCTGGCACTCTGCAAGAGCTAATCTTAATGCGGGACAACGCCAAGGCTCTACAATTCAACACCGGACACGAAGCGTACCTAACTCCGGACTCTCCTCCACCTCTTCCACGACAATTCGACCGTCGCAATGCATGGTCCGCAAGCCCGGAATTATCCGTCTCTGTAACTCCTGTACTTCGTCCGTTCAGAGAAGCTTTTGCGTTCACCAAGCGACAACTTACAAACTGGCCACTACGTAACCCCCTAGCGGGCTGCGGAGTTCCCACCCCTGTGCTCTTAACCAACCAATCGCGTATACGCCCCAGCACGCCGATGAATAAGCTGCGGATTTCCTACGACTTAGTCTTTCGCAATATGGACGACATGTGTGAACAAGAGCTATAGTGCGTGATGGACATATTACGGAGTTCGGCTGCTGCGAGTCGTGCCTGGCAGTCTTGCTGCATGGGGTTAGTGGGGATTGGGACTGGTGGGACGGGGCGTATGGAGGGCTTAGGAATCGTGGACGGCCAAGTAGCCGGGGCCAGTGGATGGACGGAGAAGTAACGAGGGGCATTTGTGGGCGGAGGGAAGAATGGGGTTGGGGAGGTATAAAGGGTGGGCTTTCTGCTCTGGTATATTTCTGTTCGACATCCACAGCTACAGACTTCGTTGACACTGACACACTACCAGTCAACTGCTTGTCTATCTACCAAACAACATCCATCTATACGTACATACATATACCTTCTGTTCATCCATATATATCCCCGCAATGGCTCCCCGACCCACCACCAACCCCGCGTGGACCATCCCCTCCACCGCCTCCAAAGTCCAAGACCTCACCAAAGTCGACAAAGCCGTGCCGACCCCCGGCCCCAACCAAGTCCTCGTCCGTCTGACCGCCGCCTCCCTCAACTACCGCGACTACCTCATCGCCACCCGCAACCCACAGTACCCCGGCGACCACGTCGCCGACCTAGTCCCTGGCTCCGACGGCGCAGGCGTCATCCACACGGCTGGCTCATCGTCCAGCTGGCGCGGCCGCGAAGGCACGCTCGTGGTCATCCATCCCTGCGCATGGCTCGACGGCGACGTCACTCAGCTCGACCAGAGCAGGATTCTCGGAGGCAGGGCTGTCGATGGCACGCTGCAGAGCTGGCTGCTGGTCGATGATGGGTATCCGATCCCCGCGCCGAAGAACCTGACTGCGGAGGAGGCGGCGTGTCTGTTTACGGCGGGGTCGACGGCGTGGGCGGCGATTCGGGGCGGCTTGGATGGGAGGCTCGATGGGCAGGTTGGAGAGTGGAAGGGTAGCTTCACGGACAAGAGACTGCAGGGCCAGACGGTGTTGACGCAGGGAACCGGGGGCGTTAGCTGTTTCGCCATTCAGGTGCGTTCCTCTGCCCTTGTCTCCCTCCCCTATTCTACCATCTGAACTTGGATCGGGGGAAAACCGTTTTCACAGTACTGTACTGACCTGCCCCCCCTAGATCGCCGCCGCCCTCGGCGCCACCGTCATCGCCACCTCCTCCTCAGACGCAAAACTCGACCTGGCAAAATCCCTCGGCGCAACCCACCTCATCAACTACAAGACGACACCCGCCTGGGACGCCGAAGTGCTGCGCCTGACGTCGGGCGCCGGCGTCGACCACGTCATCGAAGTCGGCGGCGCCGCCACGCTCATGCAGTCGCTCATGAGCACGCGCACCGGCGGCCTCGTCAGCATCATCGGCGTGCTGTCGGCCAACGAGCCGATTTCCGAAGCGTTTGTGCCGAGCATGCTGTTTGGGGCTAAGACGGTGAAGGGCCGCACGGCGTTTAGCGCAAGGGATTCGACGGAGCTGTGTCGGTTTGTTGAGGCGCATGGGATTAAGCCGGTTGTGGCGGAGACGTTTGGGTTCGAGGAGGCGGTTAGGGCGTTTGAGGTGTTGGAGGGGCAGAAGGCGGTGGGGAAGATCGTGGTTAGGATTGGTGAGGCGTAGATGGGGAGTGGGAGCGTGGTGAACTAAGTACGTACGTACTACGTAGAGATATCGAAAGCATATCTACACTATATCGAGTCAGCCTATGCATAGAAACCATTACACCTCAGTCTCAATCATCACCACCTGCACAACACCAGCTGAAAAAAGAGCAGCATTCAATTCCTCCTTCATATCTACCAACCCCTCACTCATCACACCACCTCCCTCAAACCTCACGCAGCCCCCTCCTTCCTCTGCCCCGTATAAAACGCCAATCCATAGTCGTCCGTCTTGAACGTGATCTTCGCGCCCTTGGGGAAGTAAAACACATCGCCCGGCACCGCGGTAACCTCCTTGCCCGTCTCGTCCGAGATGATGAACGAGCCCTCGACGATGATCTTCATTTCGTGGTAGGTGTCTTTGCGAGTAAATAGATAATCAGCATCGTGTGCATCTCCAGGGAGTGGGAAGTGAAGCAAACTATGTTCAAAGCATGGGACGGGAATGTAGATAGATGGACGGATGGACGTACACGTATACACCAGCGGCGTGCCCTTCTCTAACCGGTAAAAGCCGCACGAAATAGGCTTTTCGGAATCGATCTTGTCACTGGTTATCATGTTAATTGGGCTGCTTCATATCGGTGTGGACTTGGAGCGGGGGGATAGTGCATACTTGGACACGATGTCGCCCAGAAACGCGTTCTCGTTGGCGATGAGCGGCGGCTTGAACGTCGACTGCGCCTTTGCGAAGTGCGTCATGCCGACGGGATCAGACATCTTCTCGGTGGTAGTGGCGGAGGATGAGGAGGAGGATTTGACTTTGCTGAGGAGGTGGCCCATTGTGTTAGTTGTGTTTCTAACTAAGGTAATAGCAATGAGGGAGGAACTGTGAAGGAAGTTGGAATGACCGCGAGGAGATATTGGAAATGAATAGAGATATACCTTTATATATTCCAGGTCAGCTCACTACGATGATGTGATCTGATCTGTGAGGAGTACTTTGTCCAGGGAAGATAGATAGATAGATAAACGATGATAAGGTCGATGAAGCTCAACAGAAGCAGTGTGGCTCTAGAAAAGGCAAAGCAAAGCACAGCGAGGCACACCTCTACTTAAACAACATCACCACATCACCTCGGGTGGGCCCCTGATTGCACCTCATCCAACAACAGTAGAGACGGCCCTCCTGCCCCGCAGCGTGAGCAGGGGAACTATTTGCTGAAAGCGGCACTGGAAGCAGTAGACGTGCATATGCAGAAGAAGATGCATAGCTAAGGCTCAGCCGTCACGCCTACACTCGCCACGATTGACAATCGCAGAAAGCGGATGCGGGCAATGGGTCGTGGTGTTGCGGGGGAGGCCCGTGGCTAATCGCGGGATGCCAACCAATCACAACGACGTATTTTTGGCCAGGATGGGTTACCCGCTTTGGGAATAGTGGCACAGAGGGCGGGACACTGAGCGCCGACGCGCATGTACGGTCATCATCTACACTTTCTCGATTAGGTTTGATACCCTTTTCAGAGTATGTACGAGGGGGCGGAGGGTGGCAAGTGTATGTGGAATGCACGTGTGAAGGCCGCTAAATGTTTCAAGTATTCTACACGCTCCGTCCTGAATAGAAGGCTCGCACTTCGTTCCGCACACTCAGGACTTTCCGTGGCTATACCACCTAGCTCTGATTGAAAACAAAACCGCCGATGACAGACAGTGCGAGCATCATGCCCGGGTGGACCACGCTTGGAACGAATCATAATCGGAATATGCTCAACACCTAAACCTGGACAAGATATGCGAGCTTTCAATCACGGAAATGGCGGTTCTGGTTCTCTCCAAAGAGCAAGACTCTGATCGAAGGCAAGGCGTCGGTCTCGAGCAGCTTCAATCGCTCCTCGAAGGTATTGTTGATGTCGATCCTACCGCCTGAGCCCACAATGATAACGCCGCCAGCGCTGCTAGTCGTCAGTTTCAGACATTTCAATGCAGACCAGTCAACTCACGATCCCTCAGGCAGGGGGTCCTTCTCATCGATGGTGATTGTGACTTCCTTGTCTATCTTGCTCTTGTATTCCGACTGTGCGTCATCGATGGCCTTCTTCACCACGTCGGAATCGGCTTTCCTCGCCTTGACCTGCAGCTTGTCCTCGCTGAGCGCATAGGCACCCTCCAGTATCAAGTTCTTCAACAGGCCCTGGTATTTGCCCTTGTCTTTCGCGACGTCCTGGAGCTTCTTGCTGGCGTCCTCGAACAGCCGGTTGAGCAGCTCCTGGCGGGCCGAGAGGACCTTTATCCGCGTCTTGTTGGCGACGGTGGAGCGTGTGATCTGCTGCGACATGCTGGCCTGCTTGAACTTCTTCTCGTAGGACGTGTCGATGGTGGCCGTTTCTTGGCGGACGAGCTTCGACTTCTCGATTGCGAACTCCTCGTCGGCCTTGAGCCGTATCTCGTTGGCCTTCTCCTTGGCCTCCTGCTCGATGAAGGCCGTCATCTTCTTCAGCTCGCCCGTGACCTAGCATGGCAGCCCACATTAGCTGCTGTTGACGTATTGGCGGGGGAGCTCCAGGGCGCAGCGGGAACTGCCTACCCAGGGCACGGGAGGATCCTACCTGGTCATCGGACAGAGCGTGGACTTGCGACATGATGGCGGTGGTTTGTTTGGCTGGTGCGGTCGGCGCCGAGTGTGATGTTGAGGGGGGCAGAGGGTGGAGTGGGTGTGAAGCTTGGAGTGAAGGTCAAGCCACAGCTCGAGCCCCGGTCATGCAGGCGATTACGTTAGCGCCCACCCGACACCGCTCTGCAGACAGCTGTGCATGTGGCCCATTCGGCATATATTGCATCTACACTTTGTCGCGCCTGTTTGCAGCTTTTACGTATCCTAGACCGTCTCTCGGTGCTGTACGGGCAGCGCTGTTGCAGCATCGGTGTGGCAGCCGACGACATCATCCGCCGCTGACCCCGGCCGCTCCTCGGTTGGCCCGTGCGTGCCCTGGTCGACGACGACGGCTGTGACGCACGTCTGCTCTCACACTCGACTGCGCTGGCCGCTTCTACGCTCGACAACGCGCCCAACCTCGCACACATCATCGCAGCATGTCTCCGCACTGCAGGTAACAACAACTCGAGTGCGGCAGCGGCATTCAGCAACAGCGCCAACAACATGGTGGAGCTCTCCGCGGGCGCCAGCGTGGCTGTAAGTCGATCCCCGAAGTGACGTTGTATGCTCGACTGCTGACTGGCACTATGCAGCTTGGAGTGATTGTTGGCCTTGTGTCCACGAGCGTCCAGAGCGTCGGCTTGACGTTGCAACGCAAATCGCACCTCCTCGAGGAGGAGAAGGAGGAGGACTATGAGCGGCGGCCACCTTACAAGCGGCGGAGATGGCAGGTTAGAGAACTCCCTGCGCGCTTCTGAAGCTGTGCGCTGACTGGCATAGCTCGGCATGCTCATGTTTATCGTGGCGAATCTCGTGGGCAGCACCATCCAGATCACCACTCTACCACTGCCCGTCCTCTCGACCCTGCAAGCTGTATGTTCCGGATGCTTGAATGATCGGAACCACCACAGCTGATACATGTTAGTCCGGGCTCGTTTTCAACTCGATATGCGCATCCATCCTCCTGAGCGAGCCTTTCACGCGCCACTCCTTCGTGGGCACCGTCTTAGTCGCAGCAGGCGCTTTGCTAATAGGCATCTTTGGCGCCATTACCGAGCCCTCGCATAATCTTGACCAGCTACTGGGTCTGCTCGGCCGGAAGCAGTTCATCATGTGGATGTTTGCAACATTGGTCATCGTCCTAGGCCTCGTAATTGCGAACTGGCTGCTGAAGCGCATCTATCCTCGTACAACTCCCCGGTTACGACTCGTCCGAGGAATGTTCTTCGGTTGCATAAGCGGCATTCTTTCTGCCCATTCTCTCCTAATAGCCAAAAGTGCAGTCGAGTTGCTAGTACGTACCATTGTGGACCGGCACAATCAGTTCGACCGCT
Organism: Massariosphaeria phaeospora; assembly: GCA_011032825.1. Taxonomy (NCBI): domain Eukaryota; kingdom Fungi; phylum Ascomycota; class Dothideomycetes; order Pleosporales; genus Massariosphaeria; species Massariosphaeria phaeospora. The sequence continues at coordinate 506,237 of JAADJZ010000008.1, read as the reverse complement.
GGCAGTCGTGGATGATACTACTTGGCCTAGTAGCATTTGCCTTGACACAGCTCTATTACATGCATCGCGGACTCAAACTGTGTAGTACCAGCGTCCTGTACCCCCTCGTGTTCTGTGTGTACAACATCATAGCCATCATCGATGGTCTGATATATTTCGACCAGTCAGCTAGACTGACATCGTTGCATGCGGGACTGGTCGCCCTAGGAACCGCGATTTTACTTACGGGGGTCGTATCGTTGAGTTGGAGGTTGGAAGAGCAGGACGAAGAACCTCAATCGCCTACCAAACACAAAGGCAATGTTCCGTTACCGCAACCCATTCTTACACCTGGAATTGGGCTCATTCAAGGTACGATGGACGATGAGCCCGAGAGCCCGGTCGATTTAGAGGAGCAAGCACCGGGCGTGCATGGATCACTCGCCGAGCAGCGTAAACGGCGACGCCTCGACGAAAGAGCGCCACTCCTTGCGCGGACTCCGACCGGTCCAGCCTTGACCGTGACCACGCAACCAAAGAAGCGCCTATCGCTGAACACCAATCAAAGAAGCAGCCAACAAATAAGCCCATCCCCACGCCCGCCTCCCGGCCGTCGGCGAAGGACCATTTCAGAGGAAACGAGCGAAATCTGGAACGAACTGAACGACCGCGACAGCCTCCTTTCGCCCGCTCGAAGATCAGCCGAGCTGGGCAGGAGACCCCGATCGGGAACCTTACCTCCTCGCCGCAACAACAACTCCGGCACATGGCTGAACCAGATGCGGAGGCGGTCGTGGTTCGACAGTCTCGGCGGAAGCGGCCGCAAAGGCAGTGTCGCCCAGGGCAAGCGGCCTGTCAACAGCTCCTCGTCCCTGCTCGACCATCCCGACCCCGACGACGACGACGACAACGACAACGACAACCAGTCGGATCCCGACGCTGTGATGACTTCGTTGCAGAGGCGGCGCGGGACGTGGGGATTCAGTGATCGGGAGGGGAGGGGGAATGAAGATGGGCTGGGCGATTGGTTCAAGTTGAAGTGGTGGCGGAAGAAGTGGAAGGATGAGGAGGATGAGCAAAGGGGAAGGGATGATGAACGCTGATGGGTGATATATACATGTATACCTTGCGGGCTTAGATAAAGTTACGTTATGTATGTGTATGAATGGAGCGATCATTACTAGTATCTTTGGCGCGTTTGGCTTTACTACGGGAGTGTGTTGTTGGGTATTGAGTCATGCATGGTTGATATAGTACAAACTAACATAAAGCCAGACTTCATTCACACATGACGTCATACAGCGAAAGGAGACAGTCCGGGCTGATGTAAGCTGAAGTGGCTGCTCCTGGCTCCGTCCAGAATCACTTTACTCTTCCAGGAGGATACTAGAGTTCCCACGTTGTACATAGTTTTAGGTAAAGTCCTCCAGCGGTTCAAAGTCAACATCAAGGTCGACGGTAGTGCATTGCAAGATATGAATTTTGTTAATCACTACTGACTGTAACGGGCTGCGAGGAGCTTGGTGCTCTGTCCTGTTTCAGGCCTGTCCGCAGCTACCACGCGTTATCGCTATCTCATGTCAATGTCCCCCTTCCCCTCTCGTCTTTCTTGCACGCCACGTCCCATCTCTACAGTTTCACATCTTGGAAAGTCGCCTCCTCCTCCTCGTCTTTTTTCTCTTGGATTGACGGCTGCCCGGGCTTTTCTCGAATCGGGAGTCCTGCCTCCGCGGCTTTGCCCGCCTCCTCGTCCTCGTCTTCTTCGTCGCTGTCTTCTTCGGACTCGTGGACTGCACTTGGCTTCAGGTCTTCTGTCCTGACTTTCTGCTCGCCGGCTTGCGATTTGGGCTCTGGGGTGGTGGAGATGTCGCTCTTTTTGTCGTCGTCGTTGTCTTCGTCTTTTGGTGGTGGGGGTGGGGCGTCGCCGTTCCGCTCGCGCGTGGGGCGCTCCGGGGTGGGCGGTGTGACTTCCGTTCTCGGGCTCATGAGGGGGCTTCTAGGGCGTTGTTGCTGCTGTTGTTGCTGTGGAGGGGGAGGCGGTGGTGGGCCTTGTTGATGTTGCGGTTGCGATGTGCCGGGGCCGATTTGTCGCATCCGCGGGTCGGCATTCAGGTAGTATCCTCTAACTCCTACGATCCTGCCTTCCCGCTCGCAGCCCTTGATCCAATCCGGCACCACCACGGGAATGTTATTCTCGACCGCCTTCTCCCATGCCTGGCCTCGTCCTTCTGTGCACACAAAGTGCGTGGTGTCGATTCTAACGGTGTCCACGATCTTCGCGCCGATGGTTTCGGCTGTCTTCTGTAGCGACTCGCGGATCGTGGCGGGCATGTGGCCGGGGGTGATGGTGATGCCTGACAGATCCGTCATCTTGTGCGTCCGTACCGTCAGCTTGTCGCTGCTATATGTGCCCGCGCTCGTCTTCAGCACGAGGTGGAAGACATAATCGGTGTCCACGGCCAGGCCGCTCAGCTTCGTGCTGTGGACCTCGGTCGGCTTCGGTATGGTGCCTGCCTTGCTGCCATTGCGGTACAGTGACAGGCTGCGTAGTTCGGCGGTGGCGATGTCGATGGGGTCCCACTCGAGGACTACCGATGTCTGCGTGGCGTTCCGACAGCGCAGGGTGGGGCTGGACGGCGTGCGCTGGCCGAATGTGCGGAAGATGTCGGTTTGGAGGGCGTGGAAGGCGGCGGCGGCGTCCGACTCGGACTTGTGGTTGCGCGCAACCGTGATGTCGACGATGCTGCCAGAGGAGATGTCTGGGGGGAGCAGAATGGACGGGAATTCAATCTGGCGCGGCAGCGTAAGTCAAGAGTGAAGTGCAGGGATGTGGTCTGCGAGAGGCATGAGGCATTGGGGTGCTGGCTGGGCATACCAGGCGCTTGTCTTCGGTTAACAGGACGGCGACGCCCGCGTCGACTTTGCCGACTGTCAAAGAGACGAGCATTGTGCGCGTGGGAGCGAGCGGTCGGGGGACGGTTGATTGTTTGTTTCCTGTGAGCTCAGCTCGAGGTTGCGTTGATGCCATCTCATGTGCGCCTTGCCTCTTTTGGGCTAGCGCGGTTTCCACACTGACAGCTCACATCTGCCATTGCTGTCTCCAGCCACAGGCCACGGCTGCCTAGAATCACATACCCCTTCTCCCCGCACCTACTTAGCTGAACAGCTATCCGCGATGGCCTCCCATCATACGCCGTCTACGAAAACTCAACCGTCAAGTTATCAAGCGACATGGGACCTGAATCTGAAGAGATCGGACAAGAGCTAGTTGATGACGAATGCAAATACGATATTGACCTCGTCCTCAAGGCTCTCGATGGCAAACCCGCTTTCACCAAAGCCGGTATCCGATATGTATCCGAGCAGGTCAGAGGGCACAGAGACTTTGAAGGCACCCTCAAGATCCCGGATACAAACTTCGAAACTCGCGAATTAAAATTGACGATGTGGAAACATCCAGATCGACTCCACCTCCACTACTCTTCCCTACAAGCGTTGTCAGAGCGTGCGTCCCCTGAAGACAGAATTTTTCCCATCGGTGTTGTTAGCCGTACTAGTTACCCAACCCACAGTTGTACTGTCGAATCGGCCACATTGCAAGATTGGGAAGCATTTTGGGAGAGCTGCACATCCAAGAAACGACTTGTGGAATATATTCGAGAGAAAGCAAGTCACATGCCGCTCGTCAACCGAATAGTATGTTTTGGGCTCGGGACACTCAGATGTGAAGCTACGTATATTCAGCACCTGGCCGCATGCACAATCCGGGACGTCTTCTTGCAGGAACAGGCAAGTCCCCAGCATCAATCACAAAGAACGATTACCATCCTCGCTCAAGACCCAGCCTACTGCTCGGACTGCAAAGCCACCCTCCAGAACCGTTTGAATATCGACGTAGTTGAAGACCCGGACGGTTTTCTCGAAGTCGATGCGAATTCGTTCGTTATGTCTATCGCTCCGGACGTCTGTGTCCGACAAATTGTTGTCGACTTGACGCACGCTTACGGCGGTCCGGCAGGGATGCTATGCAATACGATCGAGGACGATGGGATGTGGCTGAATGGGCAGACGCTCAAGATCGGGCGCGTTACTCCTTATACAACGGACCCGTCGAGCCCAAGTGTAATGGCGTATAAAGAGCGTTGTTTTGGTGCTGTCTTGAATGATGAGGGTGAGGTGGAAGAGAAACAGGTATTCCGTAACGTCGGGGTTTATCTAAAGAGGGTATAAGTTGGTTAGATGGCGTGGGTCAAGATTTGGTATTTCTCTTTTCTTCTATCATTATCACGAAACGAGATATATTCCCTGGACTTCTGGTATTCCAAGGCGTGTTCGCGGCGTGTCCGTCTTTGACATTGAGTCATCATATAACCACAAGATTGGCATCATACGATATCGATAGCTTGGCGAGTTGGTAACACCTGTCGACACCAATCAACGACCTCGACCTCTCAATAGCACACCGATCAGCACACCTGAACTACTGTTCATGCTCCAATAGGTAAATCACCTATCACCGTCAACGATTTCATTAACAAGCTAATTTCAGAAGCCTTAGCTCGATACAACAAAAGCCAGTCGGCGGAAATTTGGATCGACCCAGCACTGTATCTGCCACGCGATCTATTGTGTTGCCGTAGTTGGCTGACTCAATGCCTACTAAAAACACCCTAATGGCAGTGCCACGAAGCTGCGTTGAATCATGGCTAAACTATCTGAGGCCCTTGTCCGGCGTTAGATTCCGGCGGAGCAGAAGGGTTCAGTCCTTGCATCATGAAACACTACCCAGCCTGCTACGTTGAGCAATGTAGCGTACCAATCAAAAAGCAGCGGATGAGGCTAACTCGCCACGCACAGGTAGCTGCGCAGTTGCAACTGAGGACTTAGGCCATATGTCGGCAGCGAACATATCGCCTCAATATCCTATGAGTCTTATACACGTACTCCCGAAGGCCGTAGCTTGTGTGTATTGCTCTTCCTTCTTTAACTCAACGTGTGTATTGCTCTTCCTTCTTTAACTCAGCGTGTGTAGTGCCCTTCCTTCTTTAACTCAGCGCGTGTATTGCTTTTTCTTCTTTAACTCAGCGTGTGTATTGCTTTTCCTTCTTTAACTCATCCATCCATTCTCATTCTCGGATACCATACAATTATTACTCTCTCCAAAATCTTCTTTCTTTCATTCATTCTAATCCCCATAAATCGATACAGATACTGGCTGCTATAGATCGTCTTGATGGCCACGAAATTCGGAGACCCCAACAGGCCTGGTTATCGTGTTTTTGAAGTCATGGCAACTGCCAACAAACACGGTGGTGCTTTTAACAGAGTGCGAATTTGGGAAATGCATGAACAGCTCATGGAGCTCAACGAAGCAGCATACAGTGGCTCGAAAACCTTCGAATAGAAAACGACGGATATAGCCAACAAAAAAATCATCGTCACGATCACAATCGACTCGAAAGCGTACGACTTAGGGTTCAACTGCTACCAGCAAATGGCGCTAATGCGTTGGAGGGTGCCTATTTTCCCAAAGCCGATTGGGGCGGAGCCGATTCCGCGTGAGGACTGTGGTCATAGCCCCTGTTATTATGTTGCATGGCGCGCGGCATGGGAAGAGTCTCCGTTCCGCAAAGCGCTAGAGGCAGTCCTGGTGGACAACCGGCCAAAACTCGCATCCATTAAGCGGGTCCTTTGCATCGGGCTAGGATGTCTCAATAGCCAACGGAACTACACTCAACACATGGCTGCTAGTTTCATCGGAGCTCACATCGCGAAGGCACGTGGAGACCAACCGCTAGATCGCATCGCCCAGGACCCCGCCTACTGCTTCAAGTGTCTCCCGGACCTGATCGGATTGAAATACCGCACACTCAACAGTCCCGCTTTGCTCGACGGGATCGAGGCCACGGACTTCGTTATCACCATCAACCCAGGCATCCCTGTCCGTCAAATCGTCGCAGATGTAACCAAGGACGTGGGCGGGCCGGCCGGGATGCTATGCGACCGGATCTACGATCCTGGCCTCTACTTTACTCAGCTCACAGATCCGTCCAGCATCAATATACATGAGTATGCTCAGAGGTGTTCCACGAAAAAGAGTTTGCGTGACGATGTGGACGAAAATGGGGGCTTGTTCGGAGATCTATGCTTCTATCTGAAGTAATAGAAGACCATCTTTGCTCCTTCTTGGAGCATGGACTCTCTGTCCTTGGTCCATCCAAACTTGATTCACCGGTTCTGGATTACGGCTTTCGGGTTTTGTGGGGTTTCAGGAGTTCTAGTCTGGTGGAGTGGGCTTTTTCTATTCTAGTCACGGTATGGGACATCTAATTGTGTCTCTGGATTATACCGCTGGGTTGTATTTCTAGGCGGTATTTCTGGACTGTATTTCTGGGTGTTATTTCTCTTTGGTTTCTTCTATAAGGCCTACCTTTTGCAGGCTTGCAACTCACCCTTAGTCATTCATTTACAATTCAAACCTGATGTCAGCAACAGCCTAACCGTCCATTTCTCGTGTCTTCGGCCGTGTGCATATTCGGCATATATCACCACTCATGTCCGTTCTACATACCGGGACTCCAAGTCCTCAAGATCACGTCGCTTTCTTCTTCAAGTACACTGAACTCGAGGTAATACAGTCATGCTCCGGAAGTTCCTCTCAACACACCGCTCCTTCGCATACTCGAACACAGCCGGGCTTGCCGGATCGGCTTCCAGATCATGGGGCGGATGTCCAACAAACTCAACCCACGACTCGTTGAGTCCATCGTACACGATGCCGTTGCAGAGCATCCCAGCCGGTCCACCAGCCTCCGCCGTATAATCCACAGCAAACTGCCGCACAGGCACCATCGGGGAAATGGAAACAACGAATGTATTGCTGTTGAGCATCCTCCAGCCCTCGGGATCGTCAACAACCTCGATGTCGAAGTCTTGCTTGAGGAGGCGCACGCCCGCAGGACAGTACGCTGGATCTTGCGCGTATATCGCGGGTTTGTGCCACTGGAGCTTGGCGAGGGCGTCGCGGATCGTGCAGGCGAGTAGGTGCTGGGTGTAGCACCGAGGACGGGCGTCCACGTTGTCTTCGAAGTTGCCGAGGCCGAAGCAGACGATCTGGTCGACTTGTGCCGTTTTCTCGCCGTATGAGCTCATGAGGAAGGAGACCAGGGCTTCGTGGTAGGGATGCTGGTGCCACTGGGTCTTCCAGTAGGGTTTGGCATTGTTGAGGGTCTCCGCGTCGAAACAGTCGGCTGCACTCTTGTGTGGAATCTCGTTTAGAAAACCGATGGGGCATTTGGCTGTTAGGGATTTGTAGCGGTGCCTCGGGTATTGGTCTGCTAGGAACTGCAGGTGGTTGAACACCATGTTTATCTTGGTGCGCATACCCTGGTGTTGGCCAAACAGGAGTCCGGGGATATCGAACGGTGGTTGGGCGTGGTCGTCGTGTTGCTTGTTCCACATGTCCGTCATGGTGTAGTTGCCGCCGTGATCTTTCAACTTGTTGTATTGGGCATATGCCTCGTCGAAACGAGCTTTGCTGAATATGGGCCCGTGCGTGTCCGCCGCCTGCAGTATGGGGTCGTAGTCGAACTTCCAAATGTGGGTCTTCGTCTCCGGAGGGATGTTGAAGCGCTTCCTCAAGAACTCGATATACACGGGCGATGACATGAGGCCAGGGGGTATGTACATTGAAGAGTGTTGCCGGAAGGTCGATGGGGCGATGCGATGCTTGGAGACCAAAATAGACGAGACATGGCGTGTAGTGAGCAAGGTCCCACACAGACCAGAGGAAGCAAGAGGCATTTTGAGGTCAGTTGAGAAACCTCAGTGGATGGGGCACAAAGTTGTGGGAAGGCACGTAGGTTGCGAAAAGAAAACGAAGAAGAAAGGTGAAACCTATATAGTACTACATGACCGGCTTGGCAGCACCAGCAGTGAATAGAGAGAGTGAAAGACCTACGGGAGCTGGTACCCACTTTCATCGTTTCCTAGTGAACGAGGTTATAGCCGAGACAACTGGAAAAGAAATTATCAACAACACCACAATAACACGAAAAGTGATCTCCCAAACAGATCTGTCAGATCCTACTGATATAGAATCCTCTTCCTCTTACTCTGAGAACTGTAACGTGCACTTCGGTAGTTGTACATTCAGGACAGTCGGTCATGTTTCTTGGTACGGCTGCCCAAAGTGGTCACCTTGGATCGGAACTCAGGTATATCTATAGCTAGTGAAAGCATAGGCATGAGCAGTGAAAGGTGTGGGTCTGCTAATAGTGAAAGGATCAGAGTGGAAACTTTCGCTCTTTTCACCCCACTGATGTGACGTCATTCACGACCTACCAAAATTGTCGCCTCTCGTGGTGTGTTGAACGCTTAGACATCAAGCCTCAAGTATGTGAGCTACTATCTTAAAAGATTCACTTATCGCACTGCAATCAAGCAGATGTAGCTTCTAACCACACTCGACGTATTTACTTCTATACAATATGTAAAAAACAGCAAAAGTATCATTCTTCTTTTCGAGTCCAAAAGATTACGCAGATGCAGGGGCATATTGAGCTTGGAATCCACCAGGCAGTTCCGGAAGCCCTAAAAACGAAGATTCACAGTTAGCAAGTGCAGCTCGAGCCCGGCACGGGATCCTGATGCATCCCAACTTACAAGAATCGATATCTTCCTTAACCACCGGTTCTTGCGTACACTTATTCATAGCGTCAATCGACTGCATCTTCGCGCCCGACTCAGAGCAATTCGTCGCAAAGTGGCACGGCGTATCCAATATTTTCTGCAGCGCGTCGTCCTTCCAGCCAAACACATAATCCGCGTGATTAGCGTAGCCCGTCGCATCGCCAAACGACCACACAAACGGGTTGCTTCCGTCCGTGGGCCACTCCAGATCGTGGAACGGCTTCGTGTCCCACACGACCTCGTACATGACTTGTGCGGTGCGCACAGGGTGTGTGGCAGGGCAGGGCCCGCCGCTCTCGAAGGTCCCGGTTTCGGGGTAGACGATGTGCGACATGTGGTCCGGGCTGTCGAGGTTCACGCCGTCCCAGCAGGTGGGGAAGCGGAGCGAGGTCATGATGCCTTCTTTGCATTTGCGGGCGGGGAGCGCGATGGTTTCGGGGGAGCGCTGGTTGAAGGTGTCGAGGCAGGTGTAGGTTAGCTGGCGGAAGCGGCCTGCTTCTGCTAGGGTTCTGGCTTGCACGTCGCCGACGAACATGCGGAATCCCTGTTTCCTAGTAAGGGCTGGAAGGAGAAGTATGTGGGTGCGTTTACCTTCTGGAACGCCGTCACTTTGGACTTTTGTGCTGGTTCGTAGATGGGGTCTTGCATGTAGTAGATGGTGAGGCCGCCGTTGGCAGTTCGGAATTGGTTGTTTCCGAGTTGCGGGACGCGCTTGTAGGTGCCGTTTTGTGCGCGGAAATAAAGGACAGCGGTCCAGTAGTTGCTGAGAGATGTTAGCCACTCTCTCGCGGAAGACTGAACTCAGAGCATACGAAAAGTCATCAGAGAACTGGCAACTTGTACAGGTCGATTCGCCTGGCATGTCTAGTTCGGGATGCATCGATGCATTGAATGCGTTCTAGCAATAGTTGTTAGAACACCTGGGTCTAGGACAACAGAATCGCGAAGGTACTTACGCCTCCAACAATCTGATGCACATGAGTAGATGGATTTGACCCCGGTTGAACCAAAGGGTCGAGTCTTTCAGTGACCAGCTGCGAGCAATGGAATCGAACTAATGCACTGCTAGGAGTAGCGAGCGCTATTGCGAGTATTGAAGTATATCTCATCTTGTCCAGCTGAACAGTTCATAGAAATTAGCAACTGATAAAGATTGGTGTCATAAGACGACAGTGAGAGTAGAACGTTCTCCACGAAACGAAGACTGCGTTGGTTTCTGCTCAATATGTCTCATCCAAGCGTGAACTGCTATGATAAGCGATAGCAAGGCCCTGGATTCCTATGGCCCGAGTGGCTAGGGCATTCGGGCCCTATAGGGGGCATTGCGAATATTGGATGTATCTGGGACAGATTGTATCGCCTGGGACTCTTTTAGTAATTCTACTATGAACTGCCAGAAAGAGTTTAGAGCCCAATAAATTCCGTTGAAATGTACTGCTATTGCTGACACTGCCGCTATGATTGGATCGCTTCTGGCTTGTGTAACTTGGGCGAGAGAAATAAACAAGCTAGTATCCTGGGTCAATATAAATTCATAGAGTAACTACTAGGGTGCAGATGATTACACCTGGGTATAGAGTTCAGAACCCACACCGTGTGGGGCGAAGGTTAAGTGCCGAAGCGGGGCGGACTGAGAATTTCTAGAGTCTTACCAACGTCAGTGGTCCATAACCGACCCAATTCCAAGATCAGAGAGTATAGATCGACGGAGTTAGGTGACTGTGATAAATGAGACATACCTATGTATATAAAAGCTAGGTAACCTCGTGGGCGATTGCCTGGGTTTTGGAAAAACCACCCTGAAAAACGACACACTCACCTTAGCGACAATGCACTTCGGTATTTACGGATTTGGACTATTCCTCTCGATTGTGGGCGTAAGCACCCAGAAAGTCCAGGACGGATGCCCCAAAGACGAATTCGCATGCTTGGACGTGATGAACGGCAGTCAATGCCTCGCGCAATTGATCATTGACCGCCAAGCTCCAGTCACCAAAGAAGCACTAGCTAAGTGTGTGGAGCATGAAGGAACAGCGACCACCTTTCCAGCAGCAACCAAAGTAAGCTTGACCATACAAAGAGGTGGTACACATGGCAAAAGATCGGTAGGCTAACGAATACGCACAAAGTATTGTCGTTGTTCAGGTTGTCATTCCCCGCCTATAAACGCGGTGCTATCAGAATTGTACCCACCACCTTGTGCGTAAACCGGCGGGGCTCCCATCCAGGTTGAAGGCAATGGTTTCCTGTAGGAAGGGTGGAAAGGGGAGACCATCAGGTTGAACCACCGATTGGAAGGATATACACCGTTTAATAGAGCCGCGAGACGCTATGTACGGCACAACGTTCTAGCCACATTGGCTATGATCCCGTAACGGCTGTGCTCGATTTGATGTTGAAAAACCATAGATCGTTAAAGCCGGCGTTGGTCATTATGGAGTGGGTGTTGAGTGGCTTAGCGAAATAACACGAGGGTCCGTCATCCCCGTGGTATAACTGTTGCCGGCATGATTTGTTGCCGGTGCGCACATGAAGCGACTGTACCAAATATGCTAGATAGTTCAAGGCTTTGCTTGTTTATAATACCCTATGCTGTCAACGGTGTTGCCTAAAGCTCATGTTGATTAGCAATTTTCTGCTAGGACTACTGTTCTTCTTTCCCATCTGATTTTGAGGAACATCTTGCACTAGGTTGTCGCGATCCCTACCAGTCCGAACATAAAGTACAATATGGTATGACGCAAGCTCAGAGCATGAGAACAAGCTACTATCATTTGACTTCGTTCATGGAAAGCACAGAGAGAGGCTACACTAGCGTCTACAAGAGAAGAAAATCACATACCAAAAGAAATTCCATCACGGGCAAGAAGTAGTAGTTCCACAATCGAGTGCCGTGCCTTGCATAGGATATCTATCCTTCCACGGTGTCTAAACTGCCTTTACCCACTGTGGAAGGCGCGGCGTTCGGACCTTTTTGTTGTCTCAGCTTCTCTTCAAACTTGGCGAACTCTTTCATGGCGATCTCCTCCTCCTGGTCCATGACTTGCTGCACGCCCTTCACCTCTTCAATATAGTGCATGAGCATACTCTCGATGCCATTTTTGAGTGTTACAGTGCTCGAATCACACGTGCGACAAGCTCCTCTCAGTTTGAGAAGCACTTGTCCGTCGTTGAAACCTCGAAACTCGATATCGCCGCCATCTTCTTGGATCGCGGGCCGTACTCTAGTCTCTAGAAGCTCTTTTATCATGCCAATAACCTCGCTGTCATTTTCATCGTATGCCAAGCTATCAGCCTCGGTTCCTTCTTGTCCACTCTCTCCCGCTTTGTCTTCGATGGTGTTGACAATCGTTTGCCCGGAAATCATGAACTCGTTGATGATAGCAAACACTTCCGGTTTAACATGGGCCCATGGAGTTGCGCTGTCCTTAGTGACTGTGATATAGTCTACAGCTAGGAAGACCGATGTAACTCCGTCAATATTGAGAAGGTTTGCAGCGAGTGGCGACGGATGCGGCGGCGCGAGTGTCGATCGAGGTGTGAGATACTCTAGGAACGGAGATGATATCGATTCAGGGAGGACTCGTTGATTGGGGTTGAATTTAAGTGCCTTATATGTCAATAACTTCGCTGCGCGCCTTCGGGAACCATACTTACGTCCGCGTTCGGTGTAGATTCGGTTTGAATGAACATTGTACGTCGCGCTACGGCGAACATAGGCTGTGTGAGGTTCTGTATCGATGGCTGCACCCTCGGTCTGCGTCTCAAAGATGAAGCAGTTATTGATGGCTGTTGTTGTAAACATCTTGTGGCGACTCTCGGGGCCTGGGGACGTATAGTTGAGGCAGTCCTGGATAGGACGCGAACGGCGGACCGCGATAGTGAGTTTGAGGCCATATTAGAACTGCAAGCGTAGGAAGAAGCGGGGGGTCCGATCGATGGCGATGTTAGTAGGTGGTGTTTTATTCTCGGAGACCTCGGCCATATGACGCATTTTGCATTAATCAGCCCTATCACTTGGCGCACATAGTCTTCATAGTAGAATCTCAACTGGGTACCACTCCACGTTTCTGAGATACTTTACGACTATCAAGTACGCACAGCACTAACGACTGTCATCCTGTAGTTGCATTTCGAATACTTGCTGCAGCTCGAAAACTAAAGTAGGATCGCAGAGTGGGGTACTGAATGGCTAAGAGTTCTATTGAAAAGATAGTGTAATCGTGTCGTCTCAGAAGATGTTGGCCTGAGCTCGTCTAGTTTTTCTAATCAGCTATGAGAGTCTTAGCTATATCAAACAAGATGTTGTGTCATTGTGAAAGATCTATGTTCCATGGTTGAAAGCCAGCATCGGCCGCATTACCTATTCTGGACTAGCTCTATGCACATAACGTTTCGCTTGACTCGACTGTAAACACGCGCTCGCGCCGACCGTGAATCTACACCACAACGCCATGGTAAGGTCCAACTGTTTTCTGTTAGGTAAATCTACTAACACCTTCCAGGCGCCGACGCGTTCGGGCCAAAAGGGCGCGCCAAAGAAGCTTAAACGCGAACCTACCGCCTCCAAAAACAAGGCGCGAAAACAATCGACCCACAACCAGGCCGAACCCCAACCTGCAGAGGGAGCAGGGTCACGAACGAAAGTCTCGAGAGGTCGGAAACGCAAGGTCAGAGACACTGAAATCGACGAAATCGCAGTCGACGAGCCTGTGACGCGGAAGTACGTTCAACTCGCGCCAGCGACAAGGAGAATACCACAACAGACAATCGACACTTGGCCGCAGGTCTCCCCACACCTTCTAGAACAGATCGTAGCGGTGCTCCAGGATGCAAAAAACGACATTGTCAATACCCGCCGCGATCGTCGAAAGATCGACGAAGCGGACGAGATATTAAACATGCACATTAGAGCACTAGGACGTCAGCTTTCTAGGTCACGAATCCCAGCACAAGCCAAGGACATCCAGTTCAATGTCGACAAACTGACAGAGCGGAATGCGCAAGTCTACCGACAAGTGACAACGGCGCGTCACTCGAACCAGGTCCTAAAGGAACAGGTCAAGGTAGCAGAACATTTGCTCGGAAAGGATGAGGAGAGTCTAGAGCATCTGAAGAGGCGGGCGAAGAAGTGGGGCACTGAGTGGAAGCACCAAGAGAAGCGTGGCACGGTAGGAACACTGCCTTGGTCCGGCTGAGAACTTGGCTAACAGACTTCAGGTCCATCCTCTACTACAAGATCTTGAAAACGCTGAGACCGGAAACGACGGGCCTGAAGATATTGCTTTGAAGCAATCGGTGCCCACGGACACGTCAGCGCTCGATGTCCCTGATTCCGACTCGGAGCTCGCACCGCTTCTCGAACAACTCCGGCGAAGCCTAGAGAATATGCAGGGTAATCATGTGCAGGTGGAGGGCATCGATGGGGCTATGCTGGGTGCACAGGCAGCATTGGATGACATGCTGTTCAGACATGGCAGCGCGCAGTAGCACGATTCGCTGGGAATCAACTATGCGCATGCAGGCTTGCTTGGTGTTTGCGGTGTGCTGGTCTTTCTCAATGTGGTTGCATGGCTTGGCGCTCTGTCTGGCGCAGTTCGGGGTGGACATGGGAAACGGGAGGCGTTCAAGCTGCTTTCAGGTTTCATGGAATCAGACGCCGATCCAATATTCCGGGGCGGTCCTTTGCATGGCACCGCAGACACGAAGATAGGGATACCTGGAAAGGCGTGCGTGGGGCAGTGTGCAGAGACGCAGGGCCTTGCGGCGAGGCCGATGAGCAGTGAATGGACAAGATGGCATTCCAAGGCTTACTGTCACTGACGTCCCCCCCGGATATAGAAACGCAGCGTCCCGGTGTAGTGGTCGCCGGCGCCGTGCATGCAGGCTAACATCCAGAGAACCCATCAGCTTGCGCCGTGTAGAGTGCGGCCTGCGGAGCCGCTGATTGGCTGTGTAGTCGGCCGCCCACTGCAGGAGCACGCTCTTGCTTCGCGTGCGCCCTGTCTGCTGCGAACCGCTGCCCGCCTCACTGCTGAGTGTCTGCTAGGGAGTGTTCGCCGTCCTGGCCAGCATGGGAGAATGGCGCACCGTAGATCGTCTCCCCGACCGCTGAACAGTCCTGACCGCTGGATGCCGAGCTGCCCCGCCACAGAAGCCTCGGCTAGCAGTGGCGCCATTCTGGAAGGCGCGTGCCCACGCCAGGACATTCACCGCAGCCCTGACCTCAGACTCGCGTGCCGCTGAAACAGCCCTTACTACCGACCACTTCCTGCCGTGCCAGGCTTTGCTGTGTCACCGCAGAACGTGCTTGAATAGCTGCCATTACATATTGCTTTTTTGGTTCTTCCGCGCGCCCGCGCGCCAGTCGTACAGTCTGCAAGCTTCCGGGACGAACACCCAGCGCTGAAACCTGACTACCGTCCGTCCTTTGATGCCGGAGGCTACTCAAGGGCCCAATGGATCTGTTTCCGCTGGTATGACAGCGTCCGAGGGCGCGGGTCAGGCCAAGGACGCCGACATATCCAATGCACCCAAAGCCAGTTCCCCCCAGACGGACCAGGCACCTTCCGCGCCCGGCTCCAAAGGCCCGACGAGAACTCCAAAGAAGCGCAGGAAGGTTAATCATGGTAAGCTTCTCCCGCTGTGTCTCCCAATAGTGCCAGTTACCCTTGCTAATTCGAGCCATCGCCTTAGCGTGCATATACTGTAGACGTTCGGTGAGCCGCAGCTTCTTCCCGACATCCGATACATTCTATATTGTTGCTTCCAAGACACTTGACAGCGTGTGCTAACCGCCTCCCAATCAGCATATGACCTGCGACCTCGTAAGCTTCCGGTCATGCTTTGTTCACTGCCTCAAGCTAACCGGCCTCCCCTACTCCGCAGGAGCGACCATGTATGCGGTGCGTCAAGCGTAATATTGGCCATCTGTGCCATGATGAGCCAAGAGAGAGTGTCAAGAAGTCTAAAACGGAGTCAGATAGCGTCAATGACGAAAACGACAGCTCAAGACACGAAGCGACGCCTTCCGATACCGCCATAGCTGCTAGTGACCAGCAAACTAATACCCCTGATCCAGGGCTGACCCTTGCTCCACCTCCTCTACCTCAGAGTAGCGATGCCAACGCAACAACGATCGCCGAACCCACGCCCGTATCGGCGCCTCAACCATCTTCTCTGGCCTCTAACAATCTCTCCTGTAAGTTACACACTTCAGCGCTGAACAAGCAGGTCACTGAATCATCGTGAAGTCTTGAACTACAATGACTTCCCATCATCCTCTGAAAATAACTTCCATGACATGCATCACATCCACTCATCACTTATGTTCAACACGTCCGAGGTCAGCAACGAGTATAATCTGCTCAATATCTTCATGGAGGACAACGCGTTTTACAGTGGTGGAGAATACCAGCTATTCTCTGACCCTTCATTGATGGACTCTATGGGATCCCTGGCCAACACTACGCCTTACAATGCGAACCCGTCGAGTAGCGCTCCATTGCTTCCACCGCCCGCGCAAGCCGCTGCGGGCTATTCCATTCAGAGACCCCCAAGTGGCTTGCCTATGGATAAAGCCAAGGAAAAATATTACATGACGGCCGCGGATCCGGCGGGCTCGGATAGTCCTGAAGAACGAATGAATAAGCTCTTGAGGGCTAAAATGGACGCCGGACTCCTGAAGCCGTTCAACTACGTCAAAGGCTACGCTCGACTGAATCAGTACATGGAGCAGAATTTGCAGCAAATCTCACGAGTACGGATCCTGCGGCAACTGGACAGGTTCAGGCCCAAGTTCCGCGAGCGGGTCCAGTCTCTCACTGATGTCCAGCTCGTCCGCGTGGAGATGTGGTTCGACAAGAGCTTGATGGAATACGACCGCGTCTTTGCGAGCATGGGCATTCCTGCTTGCTGCTGGCGAAGGACTGGCGAAATATATAGGGGCAACAAGGAGATGGCCGATCTTATCCATGCGCCCATGTCGAAGCTGAGAGATGTAAGCAAATCACACCAAACATTCTGCGCGTTGTTGACTTTGAGAAGGGAAACATTGCACTCCATGAAATCATCGCAGAGTCATCGTTGGTATCATACTGGGAGAAGTTTGGCGCCATTGCCTTCGACTCCAGCCAGAAGGCCATCCTGACTAGTTGCTCACTCAAGAACCCTGATCCGAACTCGAAAGATCCAGAGATTCGCTGTTGCTTCTCCTTCACCGTCAAGCGTGACGCGTATAGCATGTGAGTGTATCGCAATCGCTCGTTGCGTGATATCCTAACCAGTCGTAGTCCTGCCCTTATTGTTGGCAACTTCATACCCATCACCGAACGTACGTCGTCTGGGTCGTAATACTCCCAAATACCTACGATTGTGGATATACATTACGGAAGGTGTCTTGTGCTTCTGAAAAGCAAGTTGCAGCCACAATGATCAATGTTGGTAATGTAGGATGTTTCAGTATAATATTTAGCAGCTCGAATGGTGTTTCCTTCAGCATCCACCCCGCTCCCATCAAGCCTTCTCGCCTAGGCCAGCGCTCAAGAACTGGAGTTGTGTAGATAAGGCCGCGGTCACAGGAAAATAGGTTCATAATCCACTCTCAAGAATCCATTGCGAATCGTAAATATCATCTCGTTCACATGCCCAGTCTGCATTTCTTCGTGGCTTCTTCTACCATTGATGGGTGTGCGCAATTTGGCAGGCGACAGCTTCCTACTCGGGCGCGCGGAAGTCGCGCTACCGGACATGCTCCTTCCCATATGGTGTCTTCTTGTTGCAACCACCACCAACTGCACTATTACCTGTCCGTACCTCACCATGGCACCTCCGCATTCAACAGCAAGGACTGAGCGCGAGAAGAAGCTCAAGGCCGTTCTGAGTGGGTAGTTGCGCCTTCCCGCTTCTTGCACCCGCTCACACTTCACAGCTTTCGCGGCAAAACTCGAGAACCGTTTCCACAATCCGCGCGATGCGAGGCTATCTGACGACCTCCAGACTCAAATTCGCAGCCTCCCTCTCCCAGCGTCTTCTACGGTCGCGGTAAAGCAAGATGAGCTCGACAGGCAAGGAACCGAGCTATGGAATCTCTCCACACGGTTACGCCGTGACGATGAGCCACCTAATGGGAGGACCAAGGAGGAAGTATGCCGTCACCATCGTGCGATTTGTCTGCTTCGCGTGTTCTCATTCCTACTCCTGGATTCGGCTGGCGGTCAGGCAACCCAGGGTCGAGAGCGTAAAACCTGCATTCGACTCATGAAGGTGGCGCTGAAAGCCGCGCGAGTGTGCATTGAGAACAACGATATGCAGAGTGCGACAAAGGTGTTGGAGAGAGCCGCAGACTATCAAGAAACGTTGAGCCAGGAGGCCGATGACGAGAGGAGTGCAGAGGCCGCGCTAGGTCACCGACTGCGCGTAGAGTACTTCGCGCTACGGACAACTCTGGTGAGCGCGATTATTCTTCAAATGACGTGAGTCTATCTCCAGTGATACTGATCGAATAATTAAGGCGTGGCGTCAGGATCGCATGGATATCGCAGAGCACATGTTTGCGAAGAGCAAGCAATTGACCCATACTCTAGCCCTTTCCACAGCTGAGACTGTTGCTGATCTGCTTTTTGAAATGGGGAAAGATCTATCGGCAAAGAGAAACTACGAGCTAGCAGTCAGATGGCTAGAGCGAGCATATGACGTGCTGGGTGAGCAGGATCTCGAGCTGCTCAGTCCAGAAGCTGGCGAGCTGCGCTTGAGTATCATGCAGAGCCTAAGTAAGTGGTTGCGTCCCGGCTGTGCGAAGCCAGCTGACGACCATAGTTCAAGTGTACATGAAGTTGAAGACTACGGATTCGCGAAAAAAAGCCTGGGATATGTTGGGTTTACTGGAAGCTGTAAGTCTTGTGGTGGTAGTGATGTTCTGGATTCCATTCTAACGAACTAGCAGGACTACGCGGAGAAACTAGCTGTTTCTTTGCTGAAGCTTGAGCTTCTCTGGACGGAAGACTCGATCGACAGTGTCCAAGTGTACAGCGGTCAGAATATTGCTCAACATACCTACTCTCGTACTGACATGCTCCAGTCATTCTTCGAATGATACGAACCGTTGTCTTGAACGAGACCAACTTCAAAACGTAATGATCATTGAGCAATGCTTGCAAAAACAATAAACTGAGAGTATTTCAGGATTATGCATAATATACACAAACTGAAGGATCATAGGTTAGCTTCGTCTCTGCCTTTTCTCGCACACTTACTCATTGGGGATAGCAATGCATCGTCCTGCAAATCGCTCGATGATCTCATCGAGATTCGCCTTTTTAGGGAGGAGAACCAAAATTGGATCGAGAAGGCATTCATCACACGTATCTGGCTGGGAACGACAAGTTCATACAGCGACAACTGCCTAGAGACGCTTCACGAGCTTTTTGAAATGGTATCACGAAACACGAAGGGACCATTGTCAGCTCCTGCTACCCATGCTGCACAAACAGTGAGTCGTGGTCAGTTATCTGAATGGACTCGTGTATGCTGACCTCGTTACGCAGCTTTTATGGAAGCGGGTGGAAGCGTCTTACAGCCAAGAACAACATGAAGCCACGGATGCATGGTGTCGTATCTGTCTTCATCCGCTTTTCGATAAGGCGGGCGAATTGAACAGATCCAAGATAATCCGGTGCGTAAGCCAACCGCAACGCTATGATTAAGGAACTGACACCCTGTAGGAAGATGATTTTATGTGCTTTAGCACGACAGGACTACGCAGTGGCCCAAGAAGCCTTCGGTAAGATGTCCGATACCGGCAAAGATGAGCCTATAACACGATACTTGATGTATAAAGTAGGGCTGCATAGCGGAGATTCTGGATTTGGTGAGCTCTCATGTTTTTACTTTTGGTTCACAGACTCACAATGGTAGCTTCCGACTGTTTGGACATTATTTGTCGACAATCGTCTAAGGATGCTACTCTTCTCTACGCTTGTGTTCTAGAAGCTCAAGCTTCTGGAGACAAACAGCAAGCTGTTGTGGCACTCAAGAAGGTCCTCGAGAAGCATGATTATAGTGCGCCTGCCGGTATCCATCTCCCCGCACTCTTAAGGTAAGAGCTTCTGGTATCCATGAGTGGCCTTTCTTACCGTCTTTAGGTGTACGACAAGACTGCTCGTGTCAGAGCTAGTCAAGGACGGAAATTTGGATTCGGATGTCGTGGAGCAGATTTGCAACGTGTTTGATGGAGGTCCGTGACGTGATTTGACTATCGATAATATATGCTAACTAAGGCAGCATGTAAGCAAGCAAAAGCATCCAGACGACGACCCAGTAATGCCGCTCAACAGCTTTTCACTGCATCAGAGTTTGAGTGGTTTTCTAAAAATGCATACAATCTTTCAATCAAGTACTGCGGAGAACTACATCCGGCGAGCCTAGTGAGGCTGCTAAAAGCCGGTATCGAGGTGAGTATTTCGATGCGTTTTTGGTCTTCCTGACGATAATTCAGTTTATCAAGCTCCTACAGGAGCAAGAACAACCTGAGGCACAGGCCGACCTATCACTCAGGTTAATGTTCTGCAATTTCCTCGTTGCATGTAGTTTGACGACCTTGGCTCGTGCTGAGGACAACATACAGAAATGCGTAAGTTGACATAGTATAAAACCCCGTTGTGTGAATCAGTCTAACATATGCAGCTTCAATATTACCTTGAAGTAAGCAACCACGGACAAGAGTTCCGCCGTACGGTGGGCGAAGTGCTCGAGAAACTCGGGGAGTCGGCCAAAACAGATATCATAGCAAAGCATTTCCAGGTGGTCAAACTGGAGCTCGAAGCTGCATTGAAGCTCGAGAAGTGGGATGAGTTGGATGCGCTTTTCGAACAGTGCTGGGTGTACAAGAGCCCGGATCACTACGAAGCTCTTGCAGACCTCATCCTGGTCATCCACTCGTGCGTCCTAAAGGCCGATTTGGATGCGAAGTATCAGAGTAGTAAGTGTTCTTCCTAACTGCGTGTATGTAGTGAATCGTGGGCAATACTATACTGACATGGAAGTAGAGCTCCTGTCGGTGCTACAGAAGATCATCAATTTCTCCTGGCGGCAAACGGGGAATGACATCGTTAAGCTTTCTCGTTGGATCCGCTGCTTGTTTCAGCTCGCGCTTACTTTCGACGAGAATATTAGTCTCAAGTGCCTTGAACAAGCCGGTCAGGTCGCGGCTTCGAGACAAGGGGTAAGCTTCTCTATCTCCCTCTGTCTCTTCTTCTTCTCGAACCCGACATTATTAAGCCCCCTCCCCTAAAGCACCACAACCCAGGCCCTCGCTAACGCCGACGCCCACCCCCAGGAGCGCAACCACTACCCAACCGCCGAGCTCGAGTGGCTCGCAACCACAGGCTTCAACCACGCCGTCGACTACTACGTGCAGGAGAACGACGCAAAGTGCAAGCTGTGGGCCGAGAAGGCGCTGAATCTGGCGCAGTGGACCGAGCAGGGCAATCAGTTGCGCGACCTGCTCATGGAGAAGTATTCGCGGCTCACGTGGGACCATTGAGATGGGAGGAAGCAAGGGAGTGATTAGTTAGTGAGGGGGTGGGGTTGTGATGCGGGTAGTGCAGGTGCGGCGGTATAGGCTGGGTGTAGGCTGGAGTGAACGGTGAGGAGAGGAAGGTGACTTTTACGTCTAGGGAGGGGGATTGTTGCGGGGATTGCATGTCGGGTAACGCATGGAGTAATCTTGCAGGGCATGCATGTGTTAGGTAACATGGGAGATGTACGACTAATTGATAGAAATCATGGATGGAACGGACAGCTCTCAAAAACACAATGTTAATGTAATAGTAAGTGAAGGTTTTGTAGGCCTTTTCGTGCTCGAATATGCTACCGTCATATCTTGAAGTCTTCCATGCACTTCTACCATATGAATTCCCCCCCTCCCCTAAGCCGATGCGAAGGCCTCACCCGTCCTATTACTTAAAGTCTCCCTCGCAAGCCTACGATACAAACACCTCCCGTTCAAACATCCCCTACCCCCTCCTCCCCACCACAGTAACCAACGTCGTCTCCGCCGGCGCCATCCCCTCCAGCGGCTTCGCAGGCGGCAATCTCGTAACCAACGTATTATTCCCCGAATTGTCCTCTCCGCCCTTCGGCTTCTGAGGCGTTGGCGGCTGCGTCGGCGTTGGAGTTAGTGTCGGCCCAATCGACACGACCGCCGAGCCAGCAAACCCGTGGCCGTTGACGACGACGTTGATGGATGCGGGTGGCGGGGCGAGCTGGTGCAGGAAGCGCGCGCCGACGGCGAGGGACGTGAACCATGCGGTTGTGAGGAAGAAGAGTAGGGCGAGCAGCCAGGGGATTAGGATGCGTAGGGGGGGGAGGGATGGGTGGTAGTGGCGGAGGCGGCGCCGGGGGGTGGGCGTGTGGAGGGTAGGTGGTGGGGGGATGTACGGTGGGGAGGAGGCGGGTGGGGCGTAGAGTGGGTGGTTTGTGTCGAAGGGTTCGGGGACGGGGTGGAAGTCTGCGGAGTGGTGATTTTGTTTTGATTGTGGTGAGAGGTCGTGCATGGGGATGGATTTCTCGGTGGGGAAGTCATAGTTTCGCGGGTTGGACCACCATGGGTTGGTAAAGGTGGTGTTGGAGGTGTGGTGGGAGTCGAGGGTGGAGTGGTAGGTCGGTGCTGGAGATGGGGCGCGGGCTCGGGCTGTGTGGTCTGCGATGTCGAAGGATGGTTTGCGGGTGCGTGGCTCCATGGTCCTGTCTGTGGTGGCGGTGATAACGCAGCGAGATGGGCACGGTGTGGTGGGAGCTGCTGATTAAGGTTCCAAGTCTGGAGGGGAAAAAATGGCACGGGGTCCAGCCCTTAGCCTAAGGTGGAGTAAATGGGAACAATGGCTTCGGAAAGAGTGAAGAAGAGATGGAGACAAAGAAAGTAGAGAATAAAGTCTCGGAGAGGAACTCGCTTGCCTTTGTCTTGTGGAGTACCTACCTCTTGGATCTACATGTTAGGTCAAAGAACTTCCCATTGCACATTTGTTTCAGGTCGTGTATGCCTTCGTGCATGCTCTCGTGTAACGGCTGGAACTGTTCAATATATGATGCGTGTCGTCGTGATAGACCATCCGCTTGTTTGCAAGATGGTATGTGTGCAGGGAACGATTGGTGCACAGGGTTCCGGCTAGTCTGCAGGGGTACAAGTCCAGGCTATCGCGGGGTTACACAAGTTCTTTGGAAAGAGGCCAGTCATCCAGTGTGCGCTGAATCTGTAGCTGCGAGCCTCGTTTGAGGGGAGCCGGACGGAAGGCCTGGTGGCCAGTTAATGGGATCTGTGGATATGTGGGATCGATCGCTCGTACGGATCTCTCGCTAAGCCGCATTTGCGCAACCAGATGTTGGTGTTTTCTCCCTATATGGGTGTGTTGTCTTGTTCTGTGCTTGACGATGGTCTGGTGTGCGTGGTCGTGGTGTCGTGAGATTACTGTGCTGAGCTGCGTTGATATGGTAGTGCTAAAGTCAGGTCAACGCTGGGGGAAGAGCGCCTGTCGAATTGCAGCATGGCTGGCTGAAGAGAAGTCTTCCCAGTAGAGACGGCGGGTATATACCAACAAAAGCTGAGTACGTCTCATGAAGGGAGGGAGATTCATAGTGGTCCCATGAGGGAAGGGCCGAGGCCGACCCCCCTCCCTGGCTTGTGCTCCGGTCCTTTCTCTCTGCGTCTCCAGGGTTCCCTCTTGCGACGTTTTGAACATAGCACGCAGGTTATGAGCAGGTATTATCGCGAGAACACGAGAAGATACGGCGAGGGGGCTGCGCGATGCTATGTGGCGTGGCGAAACGTAGATAGCGCGGTCGCGTGAGCAATACTCCGTACCTAGGGCCGAGACGAGATGGCCAGCCACGGGAGGGTAGAGATGGTAGCCATTGTTTCAGGCCGAGTGAGGGTTGAGCGTGAAACGAGGCCTCTCGCCGGCGATGTTGGCCGTAGTCACGGCCGGGTAAGTGACAAGTCGCGGTTCGAGGCTCGAACATGTGGCCTCGACTCCAGCTCTGATGCACTGTCTGCTGTAGCTCAGCGTCACCCGCGGATGACTGTACTGTGGCTATTTCGAGTCCATGCCCTCGTGTAGACTCTAGAGCGAGCCCTGGAGGAGTGAGCAGCGAACAAGCGTCGGCGGCCGCGTTGTGGCTTCCTCTCCCGCACATCCCTGCAGCACCCGGGCCACCCTCTCCATTCACCAATTTGTCCCCTCAGCAACACACGCCCCCCCAAGTTGCACCGTCCACCACCCGCCCTCCCCATTGCACAGCGCTGCTCATGACCTGTTACGCCTGACGACCCGCCGTTTCTTTTGATTGTCGCATCCGTTACCCTTCTACCATTCGCGCTGCATCGACTGCGGCTTTCTTCTCACCCAGCCCGTATTCGCATCCCCATATCTTCTGACATTGCGCACTCGCCCCTGCCATGGACGACCAAACGAGCCGGCCGGACAGCGCGCAGAGCTCCGATAGAGAAGGCGTACGTCCAGCTCCCAGTAGCTCTTGCAGCAACCGTTCATATTGTGGCATGCGCTGATCTTTTCCCGCCGCACAGGAGACCTTCGAAGATGCCCCCGATCTGACCCCCCGTCCCACTTCACACTCCGACCGCTCGCGGTCACGCTCTCTGCTGAGCCGGCGAACATCGAACTCCTCGGCCGTCCAGGAAGCCGTGCCAGAGATGCCCCGGGGAGCGGGCGCCGACGACGAGAGGCCGAGCGGTGGTGTGGAGACCCCCGACGGAGAGGCACCGCCGGCCAAATCGCCGTTACTCACGGCCCACAGAATATCCGTCATGTCGGACTTGGATGATGTCTCTCTGGAAGAAGGTCAGTCACTACCTGGTCCCGCTGGTCGCGACGGTCATGTTGGCGAATAATCGTCAATATGTGGTTCAATAGTGGGGAACGTCCGACACGTGCTATGACCGCATTGCTTCACAACACGCCGGACTCCCATTCACAAGAACCCCTAGGTTGTAGTATCGCTGAAGCTAACGCGCGCCAGACGCTGCGAAGACGCCAGTCCCTCCACCGAAACTACCACCTCGAGATTCTGGCAGCGGGCTGCAAGGCCTATCTGGCAAGATGGCACCCGTCAAATTTTTACCTCCGCCAGCGCCGCCTGCGGCTACGGAAAAGCGCACCTCCCTACCAGCGCCAGCACCACCATCAAGAAAACTTACGAGTCCCTTTGCATGGCTCTCTCGGAACACGTCAAGCAAGAAATCCGAGTCTCCACCACTTCCATCGACGGCTGAGAAGAAACACACCAGCGCCTCCGTTGTGACTATTGGGAGTAATCCCGAACTATCACTTAGCCGGATCGAGGATGAAGGCGAACAACCCCCGAACAACCGGTCAAGCCAGGGCAGTCTACGGGATCGTTTCAAGTTCCTCCGAATGAGGGAAGAGGCTGGTATAACTATGGGCGACGAAACTGCTTCTGAGCCTGGTCAAGCCGGAGCATTTGCCGGACTGCTCGGGCGGACAACAGGTCTTGGGCTGGGAATTGGGAGTCCGGGAAGCCTGGCGGAAGATGAACAGCCGGCGAGCACCGCGTCTGGGCCTGCTAGTCCCATGCCAGGCGCGCTCGCGTCCAAGTCAACCATCAACCCCAATCTTGCTCCTGGAACAGCAGCTGGCTTTGCATCCGGTCCTCCCGCCGGGGATGCCGGGGAAGCAGTGGACTGGGACATGTGGCAATCCGTCGTCAATGAAGGACCGGCAGCCGTTGCTCGTTCGAGCCCCGAAGAGCTCAACAGGGCCATCGCTAGTGGCATTCCGCAAGCCATCCGTGGCGTCATATGGCAGGTATTAGCCCAGAGCAAGAACGAAGATCTGGAGGGCTTGTATAAGGAACTGGTTATCCGCGGAACTGACAAAGAGCACATGACAATCAAGGCGCCGCATCATACAAATGCCCATGCCAACGGGAACGGAAAGGAAAAGGACTCAGTTGCCTCATCCTCATCTTCAGTTCATTCTGATTATTCCACTCCGGCCACGACCAACGGAAGCACATATGCGCCGCTACCCTCCCCATCGATTCCTGGAGAGCACGCTGAAGAAATGACGAAATTGCAGGCTAAGCTCGCAGCGGAAAAGAAGCAGAAGGTCAAAGACGGCACAGTTGCTGTACAAAAGTTGGAAAAGGTCATCAAGCGCGATTTGGGTGCTCGTACAAGTTATTCGAAATATCTCATGGCCGCTGGTCTGCAGGATGGACTCTTCGGGATTTGCAA
This sequence comes from Massariosphaeria phaeospora, assembly GCA_011032825.1. Classification (NCBI taxonomy): domain Eukaryota; kingdom Fungi; phylum Ascomycota; class Dothideomycetes; order Pleosporales; genus Massariosphaeria; species Massariosphaeria phaeospora. The sequence continues at coordinate 480,298 of JAADJZ010000008.1, read as the reverse complement.
AGCCTACGCTTTATACGATGAGGCTGTCGGCTATGCGCAGGGCATGAATTTTATTGCCATGCCGCTGTTGTTTAATGTAAGTCTTGCGATCCAGTAGTTTCAGTCACTCAGCTAATTGCTTATACAGATGCCCGAGGAAGAAGCCTTTAGTCTTTTCGTAACACTCATGAACAAGTATGGCCTACGGGACTTATTTGTTCAAGATATGCCCGGTCTACATCTCCACCTATACCAGTTCGAGCGCCTTCTGGAAGAGTTTGAACCAGCCCTCTATTGTCATCTTCGCCGTCGAGAAGTTAAGCCACAGCTGTATGCCACGCAATGGTTTCTTACGTTGTTCGCTTATCGGTTCCCATTACAACTTGTACTCCGTATCTACGACTTGATACTTAGTGAAGGCCTTGAGGGTGCGATCCTCAAGTTTGGTATCGTCTTGATGCAGAAGAATGCGGAGGCGTTACTAGGCATGAAGGACATGGCGACCCTCACAACTTTTTTGAAAGAACGAATATTTGATGTTTACATTGACAAAGCACCTTCAGCCACATCTATCCTCGAAAGCGGTTTCTTCGGTTCGGCTGGAGGAGGAGTAGAAAAAGAGGTCTACCGCGCAGACATGCTCGTCAAAGACGCAGTGTCAGTCAAGATCACGCCAGAAATGCTCAAGCAGTATGCAGCGGAATGGAAGGAGCAACAACGGGTAGAAAAAGAGCGCGAGACTGAGCTACATGGCCTCAAGGACAAGGTCTCCTCGCTTGAGGTTAAGGTGCGCTCGCTCGAGCGCCGCGCGGAGCAGTCAGATACAGAGCACGTGCAGGTCGCTTCAGAGCTCGTGAAGACGAAGGTCGAGAATGAAAACCTGGCGGACGAGAACGAAACACTCCGCACGAAGGTGGAAGAACTGCAACGGATAGTAGAGACACAACCGGAAGAGGTCGAGGCCCGGTTGAAGAACGAGATGGAGACCGTCATGCAAAAGAACATCGTCGTGCACAATGAAAACCGAGCACTAGAAGAGCAGATGGCCGAGATGGAGAAAGAGCTCGTGGCTACCAAAATGCAGTGGGCAACGGTACGTTTGTTCAAACAACGAAACGTTTGAGATATTTACTGACAGTTGTCGACTAGATCAACGAAGAGCACGAGAGTCTCCAGCAGAAATGGAACAACATCACTCAGCTGATGAACAAGTAACTCGCGCGCGTCTATTTCCCACCCGCATCCATTCCGCTGGATAAGGGATCAGTTCAGCTCAGTTCAGCAACGGCGTTTTGGCGTTTTTAATGACCTGCGCAAATGCATTGGCGGCTTTTGTCTCTCCCCCCAAAACAAATCTTGCTCTTCTTTTCGCCATCGTCCATCCACTGCCCATTTTTTTCTTCGCTTTCTTCGAACTGTCAATATTCGCTACTGAAACCGTGCCGCCATCCGCCATCCGCCATCCGCCATCCGCCATCATGGGCGGCCAGATTCTTCCACTTTGTTCTCTCTCTCTCGTATCACATCACATCACATCACGCAGACGCACGGATGGATGGCATGACATGACGGGGCTCTTACCCCAGTCTCTCTCCCTCCCAACTGTATACCCCCACGGCGGCCCCTACTCGGACATGTCAGTCTCAGTCTATGGTGGTGTCCCCCTCCCCTTTTCTTCGCTTGGCTTTGCGTTTTGCATAACTTAACTTGCATGGGGCGGGTGTTTGGATTTGTGTGGATTGGATACGGAAGTGGGGTGCTTGCTTGCTTGATTAGCTACATGGCAAGGGTTTCTCGGCGAAGGATGGGGAAAGGGTTCGAGCGAGCGAGCATGTCGGGTGTAGTTTAGTTTAGTTTGTAGTTTAGTTGTTAGTGAGCCAATGGAAGATGTATCGAATACGTTTAGTTCTGTTCTGAGCTGAGCTGATGATGGGTGATGGGTAGGTAGTTGGTTGGTTGGTGGGGAGAGGGAGGGGTTGGGTTGGGTCTTTCTTGCGCGATGGATGGGTGGATGCGGAGGGATGGTGTATGGTTGGATGGATTGGATTGGATTGGATTTGTTGGTATTGTTTATGATGGATAGGAGTGCAGTATAGTGTAATGTAGTGTAGTTTAGTGTAGCAGTCGGTGCACAGCACTGAAATTTTCTGCCGGATGAACTAGAGTCTAATCTAGTCTATCTAGGTGGTACATCACTCTCTTTCCCGCTTTACTAGCTCTCTCTAATGCTTACTTGCCACCTACTACAAAGGTACTATGTAGATACAACAACAGAACCATCTATCCGCTGCAGACAAGAAGAACAGCGTTTGACATTGCCGGATTGCGTTTGGCATTTCCTTTGCTTTGCTTGGACGGTCAGTCAGTCTGGAGTGTCGGGAGAGTCGTAGGTATAGGTGTAGTTTGAAGAGGTGAACCTTTTCCGTCGGTCATGCATAAATCGGGTGGGGGACGAACAGTTAGTATTAGGGGGCCGCGACTTTTTTTCTCCATGCCGGTGGGCACTGGGCGCAAGGGGGGAGATGGCTTCCGGCTCCCCTTTTTTCTTTGCTCGCAAATGCTGTGTGGGTGATTTCTCGTGGTGCGCGGGTTTGCACGTTAAAGCGACCTCGACGCACATTCTGCTGTGTTAATCTCTCGTGGTGTTCGAGTTTCCCCGTTAAAGCGACCTCGACGCGCATTCTAGACCCCGCACGAGGGTGCGATTTCATATGTTAGAATATGGTTTGTAGTTTGTGTGAGAATGTTGTTTCCTGTTGTAAGAAACAAGGGGCTTTATTTCTTTATTGTTTGTATACTACTACGGTTCAGTTGATGCCGACTACCTACAGCTCTTTCTGATCGGGGTCCGGTCGATACAGCTTCGACCGCCAGCGACACCCAAACGCAGCGTCGACACGCAAGTCGGGCGTGTCCATGGACTCGTAGGCTGACTTGGCCATGAGCGTCGTGCCGGCAAATACGGAGCGCGAGATGTGCGCGTTGCGGACGAGGTCGGCGTTCAGGACGGAGGCGAGGAGCGGGCGTAGAGCAGCGTGTTGGGCGCGGTCGCCGTATAGAACTAGGTGCTCGATTTGCACGGGTTGATCGACGAGGAAGTCGCGGAGGTGCGTGCGGAGTGTGGCTAGATGGGTAGGCTCGTCTTCGTCTGGATTCGCCACGGCGTTCGCAAGAGGAGCTGGGGTGGGTGCGTAGTGGTATTGCTCCCGGGCGACGAGTTCAAAGATACCCTCCTCCGTAGTGTATAGCCCAAAACTAAAGCCGTAGACACTGTAGTCTACGGCGAATATCACCGCGTCGTTGAGGCGGCCGTCGACGGCCATGTGTGCAGACACGGCATATGTGCTGGCTGACCGTGGGTCTTGAGTCTGCCGCAGACCAATGGCGCGCAGTGCTTCTTTGGTGATGTTGACTTGGTACCTGGGAGGGTCGACGTAGTTGCCCGTTTCAAAGAGGCCGAGCTCCGCAAAGCAGATGTTCGTGCCGAGATAAGATTCTACAGCCGTTTTGAGCGATGTTAGGAGCGCTTTGGTGCTGGAGACGTCGGCGGACTCGCAGAAATCGACTTGCAGGCGCAGCGTCGAGGCTAGGATCTGAAGTTCGGGCGTAAGATAGCTGCATAGCGTGCTGGGGCTGGTGGCTGGCGGAGGAGTGGCCCTTCGCATGAAGGCTTGGTATCCGGGACGGCCTTGGATCTGGGCTACGGGTACGGATGTGCCGTTTGCAAAGTAGATGGATGCTAGGCTGATGACGTGTGAGAAAAGTTTGGAACTGTGATGGGAGGGGGAAGTAGATGTCCATACCCGTAGTCAGGCTTTAGCTCGAAGGCTACGCCGGGGACGTAGAAACGGTCTGGTGCCCAAGCCGCGACGCCCAGGGCGGTTGTTAGGAGGAGAAGATTGCGCATTAGGGGCATTGAGGTGTGGTGTGGTGTGCGGGTTTGAGGTCGTGGCATACAACGGGGGTTTACGGAGTAGAGTGGGTGAGTAGAAGAATAACGTGATGGGAGCCTGGCGGAGAGCTAATAGGAGCCTGGCGGAGATATTGATAAATAGATAGATATTGGTTTGTACACGCGCTGCCTAGTTACCCCATCGGAACTCGCGATTCAGTAATGCGGGAGAGCCCTTGATGGATCTGTAGCGTGACAGCGATGAATTGATGATGGAAGAGTGATATGAGAACAACAGAGAGAGAGTGATTGAGAGAGCTGGTTGAAGAAGAACTCCAGTTTTATACCTCGTCGCCAAAAGTAAGGACTCAGTGGGTACTTTGGTTTTTCACGCTGCAAATTATGTTAAAGTGAAGATTGTTGTGCGGTATAGGATATGTGTTCTCGTGATGGATCATGGGAAGCTGGAGAACCCCTGGGCACATGCCTGCACTCGGGTTGAGGCTGTGGAGAGTGATTGCCGCCGATCGATTGGAGGAACCCCGAAAGGCACTAGTCTCTGGGCGCTAAAACTACATCAGTCATCAAACAACCCCCAACATTCGTCGTTCTTCAACGCTGCTGACCCCACAAGCCACATCAGCATAGACGACATTCAGCCTCAAACAAAGCTTTCAGGGGGCCGAAAGCATCAAGCTGCCTCTTTGGCGTTGGAGCACGAGCTGGGCGCGCGCTAATTACCCAAAACTCCGCCTCCACGATGCGCCCGATACTATAGTAGGGAATTGTTAATTTTCCGACCGGGGCTAATGCATGACTGATGCAGTTATACGAACACCTGGACCATTTAAACTTCTCCTGGCTGGCGGACACTGCTAAACATGGCAAGTGTCCTATGTATATTTAAAATTATGCTTCCCTCAGCCTTCTCTCTCCACACGCTGACGCCAGATGCCATTAAAGTTGAATTTCCGCGTCCGTGTCCCTGGTCACTGGTAGATGTTTTCTCAGCCTTGTGTTCGTCCCGCCAATGATGTCCAAGCAAGTCAAATTTCCACGTGCCGGATCGGCCCCTACCAATCTGATAATATCAGCCGCACTGAAGTCTGAAACGTTCTGAACAGTTAGTAACCAGCTGCAATTAGTACCTCGTTAGTAACGTGCTGCGGGTGCTAAAGACTGGGGGCGGATAGACGACTGACTAGTGCTCGGCGCCTGGCTAGCATTTGTTATAAGAGATGGCAACCCTGAAGCAAGGCATCTGAGAGTATCGCCGCACTTTCATTATCCTTATCTTCAAGATGCATTCTTCTGCCATTATCCAACTCTTACTCTCCTTCGCTCTCGTGGCCCCTGCTGTAGTTATCACCCGCGCTGAAGTCGATCCAGACAATCCTCAAGCGGCCGACCCAAAACAACCACCCAAGACGCTTACTGCACCGTCTGGCCCTTCCAATCCCTTCCAATCTGGATTCCAAACGGCACCCGCCTCGTGTACTGACTTTCAGAAGCCCTCTGAAAGCTGTCTCAAGGATCTACAGGCTCAAACAGGGGGTGTCGTAGCATTCTCCGGCGGCCAGATCAAGTGGGACGATGATAACCAATGTGATGATACCAAGAAGGGCGTATACCAAACAGCGATGTACGATGCTCACATATTGGCTACTTATGCTTCCACGCTACCAGACGGACACAATGCGAAAGACATTGCTCTATGGAAAACGTGGATTGGCCCTGACTATATCACCCAACAACAACGGATCGTTGGTACGTTTCTGCCCCTGCCATTCACGCTTTTTGCTCCACTTACTAATTCTGTAGACAATTTGGGGCGCGCATCTGGCTTCCTTTCCAAAACGGAAAACTTCGATATAATCCTTAGCTGCAAAGACACGAAAGGTTGGTGTAACTCTAAGAAAGATGGCAAGAGCATCGGCGGCTATGCTTGGACTTACAATGGATGGTTTGGATGGTACTACTACATCACCATGTGCCCGCCATTCTTCATGATGGACAACATGGAGCAAAAGATCACCCAAATTGAATCCGATCTTGCAAAGGGCGACACCACGACCGCACGGGGTGCTGATTGGCAGAAGCACACAGGACAGTACATCTTACACGAGATGATGCATTTGGACTCGGTCGGCAAGCCGCATAGTAAGTTTTCTTCATGTCCCCTTTACCAATCCCGTTGCCAAAGAGGAGCTTCTCTAGATCTCTTTCTTTATCAACTTTCAACAATTATCTGACATTTAAAACAGTTCTTGATGAGAAGGTGGATCCAAGTGGCGTTGGTCCCTCGGCATACGGACCTAGACTTGTCTACAAGCTGGCCAACCGTCCCTTAAACCAGGGAGGCGGCGCAACACGAGCCAGTACCAACGCAGACAGCTACGCATGGTTCACCAATAGCAAGTACTTCTGGGATCTTACTGGCTATTTTCCAGCTCCGCCCAGCTACAGGAACATGGCCAACATCGACCAGTTTAGTTCTGAAGACGAAGTACGAGCCCAGGATGTATGGCCTTTCCACCTCGGAGATATCGATCAAGACACCTCCGAAGACGAAGTTAAGAAGCGCTTCGATGCCGGAGTCGAAGCCATGGGAACGACAGCCCCGCCAGCGCAACAGCCCACAGCTCCCAAGCCCGTTCCCGATCCAACCTGCGGAGGCTCGAACCTCAACGGCAACTTCCCACCTGGCTTTGCTCTCTCAGACGGGCAATTTCACACTGCCAAGGACATCTTGTACCGAATGCGCGATCACGCCTGCCAGGGTATATGCTCAAGCATCAACGACGTTCCAGGGCACCTCTCCGCAGCCAAAGTGCAAAACACCAACGGCTGCGAATACGCCGCCAAGATTGCCACCGACAAAGAACTCTACCTCTACGCCAGCGGCACGCAGAACTGCTACGACGCGACCGAGAAACTCATCAACCAATGCTGGGACAGCGAGAAGAAAGACGCAGGCTGGATCAACGGACCCAACGACAACGAGTTCTACCAAGTCGGCTTCCGCGCCGTCAACGGCGACGGCAGCAAACACGACCCCATCACCGACGCCGGCTTCCTCGGACACCGCCACGTCGCCTGCCAGCGCAAGGGCAGCAACCCCTTCGCAGACCAATACGAGATCTACATCTCCGGGTGGGACGACGCCAACTACGGCAAGTCGATCCAGAGCGCCATGGGCGCGTGCAAGCTCAGCGTCACGAGCTGGAAATTCGAGGACTTTGATGGCCATGGGTTTGCGGATGGCTCGAAGAGCCAGAAGATCGCGAAGTTTAATACTGTGCTGTCGAATGGTGGATGCATTGAGAGCAAGATTGAGCAGGCGCTCGGGCTGGGTGCTGGGGGTCTCGATTGTCCGTATAATAAGGTGCAGGAGCCTGGCCAGTTTTAATTGCGTGTGCGAGAGAGAAGGAGATATGGAAGGGTTGGCGCAACCATTGTGGGGTTGGTCATGGATGGGTGGGGCCTGTTTTGGCTACAAGGACAGACGGTTGGTAACTAACGAGTACTTGGTCGGCTTAGAGGAGTTCTAAAGTAGAGTGTCTCAGCGTCTTTAGCATTTAGTTTGGGCGTTTTAGTTTGTACATACTTATACACTGCATATATTCGAACAACTTAGATTTTCTGGGCACATATAGACAAATAGACTGTTTTGCACGTACAATTACTAGAGAACTTGGTTAGTTAGGAGTAAGCAAAAGCGAATGGAGAAGTATAGCTAGACACTGATATCCTATATGGATTGTAAGCGTTGTGATAGAGTACAATGTCAACAGAGATTACTCTTTCCACGATACTTTAGCTGGAGACTTGTGTTAGTTTAGATTTACTGCTGCTTATCAGCTCGTCGTACGATCCTGATTACTCGACTAGAGGCCTGAAAAACTTGCGGTGTCGTGGTTTATGCGGTATCAGGTGCAAGCAATGTGCCCAAATGAAGTAACTTTTCATACCTACAAATGTTGCGGGACTCGCGCACAAATTCTGGAATCATCAGACGCGTGGCGTCGACCATGGTGAAGTGAGCAGTTCTCTCAAAACCACAGGCTGATCTTTGCCTGAATGTAAGGTGGCGTAGCCCAGCCGCACTTGCAGGACCATATGTTGACAAGGCTGAGAATCTAGGCTTCTATCAGCGCATGTTCCGTACCCCTCTGCATTGCCACTAACCGATACCTACAAACACCTACTCTGATATGCGTTTGCTCAACACCTCGACGCTACAGCTGGATACGTATTACGAAGACATACCTGACTACGTGATCCTATCGCACACGTGGGGCGATGGCGAGGTTACGTTCGACGACATCGAAAAGCCCCACGCTCGGGATATGCCAGGCTATAAGAAGATTGAGCGGTGTTGCAGACAAGCGGTTGGCGACGGCTTCGAATATGCCTGGATTGATACGTGCTGTATCGACAAGCGAAGCAGCGCCGAGCTGTCCGAAGCCATCAACTCCATGTAAAAGTGGTATTGGAATGCGGAAATATGCTATGCATACCTAGTCGACGTCCCGGACGACGACGACACTGTAAACAAGGAATCCAAATTTCACAAAAGTCAATGGTTTCAGAGAGGCTGGACCCTACAAGAGTTATTGGCTCCTGATGTTGTCGAATTCTACAACCAAGACTGGCGTCGGATCGGGACTAAATCAAGTCTGCTCTATACCATTGAGTCCGCAACGCAGATCGAACACAAATACTTACAGAATCGGAAGGCCATTAAGGATGCTAATGTAGCCACGAAGTTCAGCTGGGCGTCTGAGAGAAGGACAACGCGGATTGAGGACATCGCATACTGCCTGTTGGGCCTGGTTCAGGTCAACATGCCCCTTCTTTACGGGGAAGGTCCAAGGGCTTTTCATCGGCTTCAGCTGGAACTCCTGAAACAAACCTCCGAGCACAGCATGTTTTGTTGGGCTTTACCTCAATTCGACGCAGAGCGACAGTTCTACCATAGCTCAGTTCTCGCACCCTCACCGCGCGTATTTCGGCAATACATTCAAACCTATCCAGTAACAAAAGAATCGGAGTCATCGACGTACGAGATGACAAACAGAGGACTGCGTATCTCGTTGTATTGCCTCCCTCAATCTGACGGAAGAGTCATCGCAATATTGTCGTGCAAGCAGGATGGAGAACATGTCGGGATTTGGATTAGGAGCGTAGGAAACGAACAGTATCAACGGGTTCGAAAGGACGAACTTGCAGTAGTAGATCAGGATGTGATTACTACTGCGCGACTCCAGACGATTTACATTACTGCAGAAGTCCTTGAGCAGCCTAGAGCCCGAGGGGAGTGTCAAACTAGGGTAGGGCAAATCAACATCGATACACGGTCGGGCTACCGAATTGAACGTGCCGTTAGTGGCAGATCGATTTCGTTCAATTTTCCGCAATCTGGAGAGTGGAAGTCATCTGAAAAAGTAGATTCGAAACATATTCGCGGAGCTGGCATTCTGTTTGAGAATCAGCACAGTGGATTCTTAGTGGTATTCCGACCGGCATGGGGGCATGCGGGGATTCAGCTGGTTTCAGGCATCCGAGAGCTGGACATAATGGAGGTTTTAACGAGACCGGGTGCGGCACGATACGTCCGGGATTACATCCAGACACGGCTTGACGATGGGGCAACGGTAACCGTATCAGCGAAGAAATGCCGTTTAGACGGAAAGCTTACATGGGATTACACGATCCAAGTTAGTATGGATGGTGCTTCGACTGCACAGCTCTCCACCAATTTGGGGTAGTCAGGAGAAAGTCTACCTTGAATCGTAGGTGGTAGAGTATTGTTCTACCCCGGCTTGCTGGTTCAAATGAAATGCACAGAGGGCAGGATAGTGATGTGCCTGTTTCTTGAAGTGGGTGTTTGCCGCTGTGGATGTCGAAGTGATGTGTGAGTGATAGTCTAGGTCGAGAGAAGAGCTGCTGGCGCTAGCCTCAATAAGTAAGCCGCGGATGTCGATAAAATCTAAGCGGTGAGAAGCGGCAGTAAATTTCTCGACCATCGAGCACTGCTAGAGTCGTGAACACATGAACCACGCACCATCTATCAATCGCGCCTGAACGCCCTTATAGTCACCACCATGGCCTCGGAAAAACCGTCGAAGCCTCATCGCCGGAAAGCGGACGTCGTCCTTTCCGACATGGAAGCGCTCGCCGTCGCGGAGCATGTGGACGCAGCGAAGCAAAAATATGGGCGCGGGCAGAAAATACGAACAAAGTCAATAAAGGACAGGAAACTACGAGCAGGCCTACGGGCACTCGAAGACAAGACCAAGGAAGCCACCGTGCAAGCCAAAAATGCCGAGATTCTACTGGACAACACGGCGGGGCTTCTGGAGCCGGAGCATGCCTTAGAGAGGACATACAAAGTGCGCCAAGACGACATCCGGGCGGACGTTGCCATCGAAACTGCGAAGAAGGGCTTTGAACTGAAGCTCGAGGGCCTGGGGCCGTATGTGTGCGACTACACGAGGAACGGGCGCGATCTGCTACTTGCCGGCCGCAAGGGACATGTTGCCTGCATGGACTGGCGAGACGGGAAGCTGGGCTGCGAACTGCAACTCAACGAGACGGTGCGGGACGCCAAATGGTTGCACAACAACCAGAGCTTTGCCGTGGCGCAGAAGAAATGCGTCTACGTCTACGCAAGAGACGGCGTCGAGCTGCACCAGCTGAAGAAACACTCGGAAGCCACCCATCTCGAGTTCCTGCCGTACCACTGGCTGCTCGCATCCGTAAACACCGCTGGCATACTCCGCTACACAGACACGTCGACGGGCCAGTCGCTGCAGGAAATCCCCACCAAGCTGGGCCCGCCCACCGCGTTCTGCCAGAACCCGTATAACGCCGTTCTCCACGTGGGCCACCAGAAAGGCCTGGTCACGCTGTATTCGCCGAACAGCATGCGGCCGCTCGTCAAAATCCTGCCGCACAACGGGCCCGTCCGAGGCCTCGCTGTCGACCGCGCTGGCCGCTACATGGTGTCCACGGGCCAGGATCGCCGCATGGCCGTCTGGGACCTCCGCATGTTCAAAGAGCTGCACTCGCACCAGCTGCACCAACCGGGCCACACCCTCTCCATCAGCGACCGCAACCTCACAGCCGTCGGCTGGGGCACCCAAGTCTCCGTCTACAACGCCTCGCTCTTCACCCACGACGCCGCGTCCTCAGCCGTCAAAGTCCCCGCGCCGTACATGGCCTGGGGCGGCGCCGCGCAGTCCATCACGCGCGTCAAATTCTGCCCCTTCGAAGACGTGCTCGGCATCAGCCACGCCCACGGCTTCAGCTCCATCCTCGTGCCCGGCGCCGGCGAGCCCAACCCGGACTCGCTCGAGCCCGGCACCAACCCCTTCGAGACGCCCGCCCAGCGCCGCGAAGCCGAAGTCCACTCGCTGCTCGACAAGCTGCAGCCCGCGATGATCGCGCTGGACCCCAACTTCATCGGCACGCTGGACCTGGCCTCGGACGCGCAGCGCCGCGCCGAGCGCAACCTCGACCGCAAGCCCGACGACAAGGTCGCCCGGCTGACGAAGCGTGGCCGCGGCCGCAACTCGGCGCTGCGCAGGTTTCTGCGCAAGTCGGGCAAGAGCAACATAATCGACGAGGAGAAGGTGCGTGCGCGCGAGGCGCTCAAGGCGCAGAATAGCAGGGAGATTGAGAAGATGAAGAAGACGAAGGCCGAGTATGGGCCGGCGCTGGAGCGGTTTGCGCGCAAGGGGTTTTAGGGGTTTTTAGTTTAGGAGGGGATTTTATGCGTGTGCGAGGCTGGAAACGTGTGTCCAGTCTTCTTGACAGCTGACTTGGGACTGTGGGAGTGGGCAGCAACGATACTAGAGGGTGTTCAACCGTGGGAAAAGTGAGCTGTTGCATTTCTGGCGTTCTGGCAGGATGGACTGGTCATGTTGATGCCACGAAATATACCCTCGATTTCCACGACTTGCAACCTGTGGATCTTTGCTAAACATTCGATCTTTCTTAACTTCACTCACTATCACCACTCATACCAGCGAACGCCATTCGAATTTTATCCCTAATCTCGGTATCATGTAATCATATCATGCAGTTCATCAGCCTCTTAACCCGGTCCCACCAACTAACTATCCCACACACACTCAAGGCTGCCACGCCTTCGCAGTCCTCGGCCACACCCTCTTATACAGACTCACCGCCACAGCATCCATAGGATTGATCTTGCCATCAAACGTCGCCTTGAAATAGCCATGTGTGCCCAAACTCTCCTTAATAAACCCGCTCCTACCCCGCCTAGTCCAGAGCGGCAAGCTCTTGAACCACTTGACGTCGTAGTCGTTGAAGAACATGTAGCGCACCGTGACAATGCGCTTGTTGATCTTCAGGGGGTGGCCGGTGAGGATGATGCGCTTGGCGATGACGCGGTTGAGCGAGGGCGGGAGCGAGGTGCCCGTGCCGATCAGCTTGAGGGAGCTGGGCGGAGGCGTGGGCTGCACGGTGATGTCGGACGCTGCTGGTGGGGTGGTGGTGGTGGTGCGTTGGAAGTAGAGGATCGGGACGTTGCCCCATGTTAGGGGGCCGATGAAAGATGCGATGGCTGACCGGCCGGGGTGGAGATAGCGGTCGAACTTGTGGACGTCGTTGGGCGTGTTCCCAGCTTGGGAGAAGAGCTGCATATGTGTGAGTTATGTATTTCTAGTTCGATGAGTGTCATGACTTACGGGATTGATGACCATCCTGCGTGGTCCGCACTGGACGATCAACTCTGTTTTGGACTTGATGGGGCCTTCGTAGTCTGAGCTCAACAAAACACTGTAGTTGCAAGCAGTCTTTTTGTGCTCGTGTCGAAGCAGTGAAAACAAAGCAAGTGGCCGGGATTGCGTCTGCCGGAATATTAAGGGAACACCTCGCAGATGCACACTCACCCTTGTGCCTGGCTTAACACCACCAGCCCAGGCCTCGCGAGTAACACGTGTGGCAGTCCTCCTGTAGTCAGAGATTTCTAGTAGCCGCGCCCAGTCCTCTGGCTGGTACGGTTTGTCCTCATCCGTCTCCCATACACTCGTCCTCAAGCTCTTGAGACCACGATATCGTAAGAGGCGCTCTTGAGCGTTCACATTGGGGGGAAGTTCCATCTCATCTGGGAACTCAAGGTCTTCGTCCGCCTCGGTCTTGCGAGACTTTCGATATTCCGCGATCTGTTCTGCCTCGTCTTCTGGCGAGGGATCCAGAAACATTTCGGACTGTGGGTATTCTGAAGGTCCACCTTCTGTCATCGCTCTGCCATCAAGGTCCATCCCTTCGACGCCGTCCGCAGGGTGAGCAGCCTCACGATTGTCTTGATCTTCAGCATCTTCCATATCAAAGTCCTCTAGATCAGAGCCGGAGTCAGACACGTCGTCGATATACCACGCACTCTGGTACTTGCTCGTTCCCTTCGGTAGTCGTTTCGTGCGCGAAGGTGCTTCGATTTCATCGTCATCCGAGAAGTAATGGTGATCGTCTAGAAGCACTCCTTTACGGTCCGAAGGCGCTACAGAGACAGCATAATTAGTGGCATCTTCCATGATAGTCTCTTCTGGCGCAAGCTCTGCGAGATTGTCTTGATCGTCACTGGGCTGCTCAAGCACAACGTCCTGTTCTATTTCCACGACCATACCGTCCTCGATTCCTTTCTTTCGGGCGTCCAACGGTGCTGCTGTAATCTTCTCCACTTGGAAATCACCCCAGTCACCAACTTGGATGAGTCGATCTGCTTTCAGGCCGTGCCCTCTTACTACTCCCGTCAAGACTACCTCGCCCTTTCCATCTTCGTTTACAGCGGACTTTCCGCCTATCCAAGCAATATCCTCGATAAACATGTAACTCCTGTCTTCGCGCCACCGGACACCCTTGGTGGTAGTTGTGCATAATGAACGCACGAGGTTGGCGGACTCTTGCCGAGAGTCAAGCGAGAACACGCGCTCCGTGGAGGGCACCCAATGGGCAATGTATGACTTCAGGGATGCTACAACCTGCGGGCGTCGCTTCGCAGGCTCAATTGAATCCAGTCCTTGCACCACGGTGAAGCAGTTGGACACTCCTTGGCTTTCAATCGCCTTCAATATCAGCTGGCCCTCCTCGTCAACCTCCTGTTGAGTTGACAGCACAAACACGATGAAATCGGCGACTCGGCATGCATCCAATGACGCGAGAAGATCCCGCTTTACAAAAATGTACTGCGCTTTCTGTTTGAACCGGTCGATATTAGTCCTCGTCCATCCCGCATCTGGCACTTCTTCTTCGATGTCTAAGCTGGAGTTCAAGCTTCGCACTGCAGCCGCGGCGGAGACATCTTCACACAGCGGGATGACGGCGACAATCCGCGAAGCAGCGTCCTTGCCCGAGAAGACGTTGGTCGCCCTTGAGTGTTCATGGTCTTTGGATATCCGCAGTTGCTTCGCTCGGTTCCGACGGTCGAGTTTGGACATGACCTGTTGGTGTGCTGTTCTGCGGCTGCCTCGCTCGAAGCTCTCCACTTTGCCTGGAGCCATGATCAGTATCGCCCAGCTGAGTGTGGCCTGCAAGCAACGCACCTTTTGAGCGCTCCTTCAGCGCGCTCTTGGTGGCATGGCGGGACTTGAACGTCTTCTGCGCCTGCTTGGTGGTGCTGCGATGGTGGTGCTGCGCGGCGAGAGGAGCCATGTTGCTGGGGCTGTTGCCGGTGCTGTTGCCGCCCGCCTTGAATCGGAAGGGTATAGACGCCACCGTGACTGTGGGCATGCGAGGATTTGTGGCCGTGGCCATGGTGGGGGCGGGCGCGGCTTCATTATTTTTGTGGGCTTATCGATAACGGCTCGGCTGTGGTCTGTGCGGAACATCTGCATCTCGGACGTCGTCCGACACACTTCGCTGTGTCTGACGGCGAACCATCCGGCGCAATGTGTGCCCCAGCCAGCCAGCGTGCTGCGTTGATGCACGCTTCTCCAGAACTTAGATGCCGCAAGTTGCATAGGGGCAATTGGCAATGTAGAACTCGGAATCTGTTGCCAGTGCGATCCTCCTGACAGTATAGATCTTTCTAGCGGTATGTAATCAGTTTCCTGTTCATCTCACGAAGCGCTGTTGTATCCAGCATACTAGGTAATGCCAGAGTCAGAGTAGTCTTCCGACGTTTTCGGGCAACCCAGCGCGGTGAGCTACAGTCCCTGAATTCGTAGCATTTCCGGTCTTCTCGCATCGCACCCACAGTTGGGGATTCGTTCGGTAGCGACATATAACTGGGCCCGTAGGGACGACGTAGAGTTGTACGCGGAATCCAATTTGGGACGCACAGACAATAAGACATCGTAGAAGCCAGCCATGGATGTCCATCTTGTGTGCTCTTGCCAACAACGGAGAGGACGTCCATAACAGACTGGTCCCCCCAATCCTCACTCTCAACTCCCACTCCCATTCCCACCCCGTTCCCCTCCCATCTCGTTGTTTCTCATTATTTGCACTCTCACGATAGCTGTGGACTGCGCCCCATCTCACCTTGTGTCCAACCCTCAATCGCGCGTTTGACGCTTGCAGAGCGGTCGCTGTCGGCTGTAGCCACCCACCAACCCAGTTACCTTTACCTGCCGTCGGAGCTGTGCCCGCACTGCAAACACCCGCAGCTTTACAGTAGCCGACCTGCACGTTGCCGCCAATATATTGCTCCGCCTCCACTCTCACCGCTGCCATCTTACTCGCCAACTCTGGTACAAATACCCGCGTGCAACTGTTCCTACTTCCACGAGCCAGCCCCATCTAGCCGCTCTCTTCATACATCAGCTTCGATCCTCCAGCTGCTGACATCGTAACCAGCTCGTCCGAATCCGAATTCGACATCCTAGTCCCCAGGGACTCTCAAGGTCGTCATGGGCAACCGTAATAAGAAATACGGCCAGTCGTATGACTTGGCGACCATGGCAGCGTGGGTTTGAGCATGATGTTTGACTCCCTAAGCTTGGCTAACAATGGAACAGGTTGAAGGGTGTCCCGCTTCCAGACAAGTCTGTAGACCCTTCGTTTCTCTCTGAGTAGCCAGCTTATCGTATAACAGGGTCAAATGCGATCGCTGCCATCGATACCTTATTCAGGACAGATACTCCCAGAACCAGCTCGACAAGGCCCGATATGATATCATGAAGCGTGGTCCTACTGCTCGCTATGTCGCTCACTGCCGTGGATGCGCCGGGGGTCAGACCGTCGAAATCGAGTGCATTATGTGCCACAAGACCAAAGGATTGGAGGATTTCGCCAAATCCCAGAAGAAGAAGCCAGATAGTGCGGTACGCTCTGTTATATACTACATCAACTCTTCAAGCTGCTGACCCTGCTAGAAATGCTTCGAGTGCGTCGATGAGCAGCTGGATCGAGAGCCCATTGAGGAAGAACGCTACGAGGATCCCCGCGAAGCCTTCAGGCCGCTCGAAGATTCAGCCTCTGCCACCGAGTACCCCGACTACTGGGCCCCTTCCACCACTGCCGGTGGATCCGAAGCCGTAAGCGGACCATATCCAGCACGTTTACTGAATCCCGCTAACTGGGAGTAGGGCGACTTCGACGACCAAGGCTCCGACGACGGCGAGAGCGGCGGTGTCCGCCTATCCGATAACCTCTCCAAGATGTCAGTCTCCGAGTCAATTCCCGAGAGCTTGATCGACTCGGAGTACGCCTCGCCGGCGGTGCGCGCGCATGGCTTCGGCGGCAACTACAACCCCAGTCTTGCTCCCCGCGGCGGAGACGGCTGGAACACGGTGCACCAGACCAAGTCCTGGCACACCAAGACCACGACCACGGCAAGCGCAAGCTCCGGCTGGGACCCCACCAAATACGGCGCGCCGGGCGGTCGATCCGGCACCCCAGCATCGGCCCATACCTTCAATTCAAACCTCACGGAGCGGTCCACCACGTCGCCTGCTAAGGGAGGTTTTGCCCGCATCAAAGCCTACGTAAGCACAATGGGATCCTGTTGATTGCATGCCGAAACTGACCTTGCGAGCAGAAGCCTGAGAAGGTCGAGAAGGTGGTTGATGATGAATGGGCGTCTGAGGAGGAGGAGGAGGGCGGCGCGGATACCGATGGCTCGGATATCGACATCTGAATGGAACAAAAGTGTCTCTTTCCAGTCCATCCATCTACTCTCCACATATTCTTTTCTCCAGGTTGGGTTGGGCTGGGTTGGGCTGAGTTGGGCGTTATCTGCCTTTCGAGTGTATCTGACTGATACAGCACCTCAGACACACATACATCATGCACAGGACACTGCACAGGCTTTCTCTGAGCTGAGCTGAGCCAGCCCGTGTCGAAAAAGCCATCTCCCCTGATATTCCCGGGGGCTTCTATTGGCTTAAGTTAGGCAGGCATGCGTAGATAAAAGTTAGCCAATTAATTCCATTACTTCGTTTAGATGCACGGAAGTCCTTTTGTCCACACACACGATCCGGCTTTCGGCGATGCTCGTGACAGCCTAGGGGTTTTTTTGGTAACTGTCTCTACGAAGCCCGGTTGTATCTGATCTGATCTGATCTGATCTGGTATACGGGATAGTGTCTAAGTAGGACTTGTAGAAGGGAAAAAAGTTGGCGCGTATCCTATGCTTCTTTCTATTCTGCATTCGTGTACTACCGTGTGTCTAGATGTCGCGTCTTTCTTACTTTCCAACTACTTAGGCGGCACCTCTCCGTCTAGCTGATGCGTGCGCGCGCGCGGCGCACTCTAGTAACTGGCTGACTGGCTACAACCTTGCGGCTCTGTACGTGCGTGCTATTTTTCTTACTGCTACAACTATCTACACTGGCAAGAGAATTGCCTGGAATTCAAGCTACAATTGCCGCACATCGGCGTGGGATTACAATATGCCAGAGGGGGGGGGGGGGGGGGGGGAGGGGGGTGCGTGTAGGCGGGCATGCATGTATCTTGACTACGTACCTGGGTATGCAAAGAACAACAACAAACGACTAAAAGAGAGATACATCTATCTGTCTGTCCTAGGGGCTTAGCACAGCCCCGGCCTAGCCCAGCAAGAAACGAGAGGTACCTCAAAGTACAGTTCAATCCGTGACTTTTTGCACCCAAGGTCAAAGTACCACCTCACATCAACCTGCCTGTTCTTCGTACAAGCGCATGCTATCTTCCTAGTGACCGGTCGTTGTACCTCGAAACAAACGCCACTTACAAGACGTGGGATGAGCTCAGCTACAGCTCGGCTATTGAGGGTTGTGCTGTCTACTCATGCACAGATATCATGCTGGTATTAGATGATTTTCCACGAGGCAGCTGAGTTGGATACTAGAGCAGGAGCTTGTCCACAACCGTCAAACATCACTGAGAGACTTCGCTGCACGTAAGACTGCATGTCACGTAAATGAAGGGTATATTAGGGGCATGCGCAACTGAACTGTGAAATACGAGTCAGAAGAGCCGTATATTTGTTGTATGCTGTCATTTCGCCGTGTGCCACCATGTCCGATCCCATTTTCTAATGCCGCAAAAGGCCCCACGTGAAGATGATCGCACGCCCCGTCCAATGATGAGTGCTCTGGCTAGCCGAACCCATCTACGAAGGAGGTGCACCCCGTCCACGGCCGAAGCCACCACGGAACTCGGGCTTGAACTCGCCGGGAGCAGCTCCGCCCTCGGTCTTCTCGCCAGCATCACGTCGTCGGTAGGTGTCGCGGTCGCCGCCACGGTCGCGGTCTCCACCTCGTCCGCCACGGTCGCCACGGCCACCTCCGCGCCTCTCACGGTCGTCACCTCCGAGCATACCGCGGGGAGGAGCGTGCGAGCGCTGCTGCTTGATGTGTGTCTGGGGCACGATCTCAGCCGGGAGGTGGAGCCATTCGCGAAGGTAGTCGAGACCCTCGGGGGTGAGGGTGTAGTAGTAGTATTGCCACGAGAAGCGAGTCTTCAGGAAGCCGCGGGAGGTGAGCGATTGGCCTGTAATTATCAGCGCTGGCTCTTCGCCGACTTGGGCGGAGGCGGATATATGTAAAGTATACTAACAAGCCTTAATGACGAAGAGATTCTTGGTCTCGATGTCGCCGTGCTGCGGAAGGTTGAAGTCCTTCTTCGCAACGAGTACGCCCTCTGTGGTGACCGTGTGTCAGCCTATCCTTTGTATGATGCAGCATGAAGCCGCGAAGATGTATTTTGTGCCATAGCCATGGCTCGAGAGGAAATACTAACCTCGGAAGATGTACCTGTGATGGATGTCAGTAAATGGCCTAATTGATACTGCAATGATACAAGGGAGCTCGTGGTCAAGATGGAGGATCTCGGGAGAATTTCCGTGTCTCGATTGCGCCCAATAAGTGCATGTTGCGGAGAAAGACTGACTCGTGGATCTTCTTGCGGTCGGCCTTGGGGATAAGCATCTTGACGGTCGTGCAGAGTCTCGAGGATGCGGTGCCGGGTTGTAGGTTGTCGATGGGGAAGAAGTTCGAAGCGAACCTGCGATTTTGATACTGTGGTGCGGTGCATGCCAAGACAGAAGCGAACGCACGGGCCACCTTTCCAAGGTCATCCCGCTTGCCCTTTTACATTTATCTACATCACTCACACACCACAACCACACACTACACAATCGACAGCATCTACCCCGTGCTCTGCGCTACGAACACCACCCATACCACGAGAACACCGCGCCCATACCGCGAAAGCCTACACCATGGATCCCGCCACCCAGTCCCCCGTCACCATCATCGTCAACAGCCTCCGGGGCCAAAACATCGCCTTCGCGACGCCCAAAGACGCCCCACTATCAACCATCTACGACACGCTCTACCACCGGGCACCATGGATCCAAAACTCGCCCTACATCCTCACCACGAACTCGCGGCGCACCGTCCGCCACGACACGACGCCCATCTCCGCGCTGCTCTCCTCACCATCCGACACGTTCCTCTCGCTGCGGCTCACGGTGCCGCTGTGCGGCGGCAAGGGCGGCTTCGGCTCGATCCTGCGCGCCCAGGGCGGCCGCATGTCGTCGCGCAAGAAGAAGCAGGGCGAAGCCAACGGCTCGTCGCGCAACCTCGACGGCCGGCGCCTGCGCACCGTCACCGAAGCCAAGGTCCTCGCCGAGTACCTCGCCATCAAGCCCGAAATGGAACAGCGCGAGAAGGACGAGCGGCGCAAAAAATGGGAGGATATCGCGGCTAGCACTGAGCGCCAGCAGGAAGAGCTGCTGAATGGCAGCGGTAGGGCCCGCCTCGATGGCAAGTGGGTTGAGGACAAGGTCGAGGCGGAGAACAAGACTAGGGAGGCTATCGAGAAGATGATGATGGCGCAGCGGTCGAGCGAGGAGGAGAACGAGGATGAGGAGGAGGCTGCGAAACCGGCTTCGTCGTCGAAGTCTGCACCACCGCAGCGCACGATGTTTGGGTGGGACGAGGACGATGAGTTTATGAGCGACAGCGAAGAGGATGAAGATGTTTCAGAGGAGGATGTCAAGATGGAGTACGAGGGCAAAGGGAAGGGAAAGGCAGTTTGAGTGAGGTGTTGACTGTCCGTGGGGGGGATGCTTTTCGTTTTCAGTCTTCTGACATTTTGGGAGTACGGTTCTCAGCATATGGGGGGAGAATGGATGGTGCATAGATAGTCCCGGCGTACTTCAAATACCCACAAACTTGTCGTCTCTCATGAGAGAGAGACCAGCATATTCAATCATACATGCTATCCACACACCCCAACTCGCCCCAATACCAACCTCACCGTGCCGTGTCGCATCCATCCTTGCCAACCGCCCCACCCCTCAAGCCCCAATATCCCTATCCATATCCGCCTCCCCCCCATAGCCCTGCTCCCTCCTCGTCCTCGCCGCCTCCCCATCATCCTGTCCTCCCCCCTCCTCCTTCGCCTTCGCCCCGCCAAAACCTCCTACACAAACGCTATCAGCACTTGAATCCATACCATACCATTCCCCACAACCTCAAAAGAAACACGTACCTGCGCTCTTCGCCTCCCCCGTCACCGAATCCGTCTTCCCCCCCATGCCGCCCTCCTGAATCGCCTGCCCGTACCGGATTTTGTCGGCGGTGGAGATGCCGTGCGTGTTGGGGGCGGAGGGATCGCGGGCGGCGGGGGCGTGGGTGGGTGCGCGGGTGTGGGTGGAGGGGTCTAGGGGGTGTGGTGTGAGTGAGTGAGTGGGTGGGTAAAGGTAAGGTGTAGGTCAGGGGTCAACGGTTATGACAGGAGGCGAGAGAGTGAAGGGGAGGGAAACAGGCTGGTATGGGTATGAGGTACGGGATGAGAAATGAGCATATGTTTACCGCCTAGTTGGCCAGCGAGCTTGGCGTGGGGCTGCATGTCGGAGGCTTCGCCTTCGTATCTGGACGGGTTGTGTTAGTCGTTGTCGAATAGGCGACGATGGGTGTGGTTACGGGGTTTGCTCGCCGCCGGGCTCGGTGTCCATGAGGCTGCTTGACATGGTTGGTTTGTGGGACTGATTGGGGAATTGTGTAAAGGAGGTTTGAAGGGTAGGTTGAATTGGAATTGGTTGAATTGATTTAGAGTATTCTCTTCGTTAGGTGTAGTGTGGTAATTGCCCGCTGCAGTGCAAGTGTTGAGCTTTGGGGGATGTGATGGGGAAAACACTATGCTAATGACGTATTTAGTTGGCGCGCAACCAATCAACAAACGCCGGGATGCTGTTCCGTCCGTCCCACCTATGCCAGAACGCCTTTCCGCACGGCGAGTAAAGATCTCTCGTATGTATCGACCCCAGCATCCATAATGGCGCCCTCTAAGGAGCAACACACATGTACACGATCACTCATAATCCACACCCATTTGGAAACTAGAACCAGGTCAGCGCCTACCTCCATCTAGGTTACTGGAAATCACATACCTCTCGTAAATGCGCATATACTTCGCCACAAACGCCTCCAGGTGAAACACCACTTTGCTGCCCGTCTTACACCGGTGCTCGTAAAAGGCCGCCCACTTGATCACCTCCGGCTTGAGCGCATCGTCCGTCTTCAGGATGAGCTTCCAGGTGAGCGTCTTGATTATGGTGGTCGGATCGATGCAGTGCGAGAGAAGGTCGTAGAGCGATGAGCGGACCTGGAGGAGGCGGGTGGGGCTGCGCTCCTGAACGATTTGCTCTGCGATCTGCCCGATGAGGGCTTCCCAGTCTGGCGGTGGGATGTGTGTGGTTTCTGAGACGTTCTCGCTGCGCTCAGTGTCAGTGAAGTTATTACGGCATCCGAGAGCGGTTCGACGTACTTCTGCGCATGCACGGCCTCGTACATCAGCAGTGCCTTCCGTAAATTCCTCCCACTTTCCCTTGCGATGCGTTTATTCAAGGCATCGACCTCTTTCCAGCCCTCTTTTGAACCGACTTTCCGCAGCACGGAACAGATCTCGTCCTCTGTCGGCGCCGCCACTCGGACTAGCAACGTCCTACTGCGAATCGGCGCAATGATGTTGCTTGTCGAGTTTGCCAGCAGAATCAACCGCAGATTGGGACTGTACTTCTCCATTGTCCGCCGCAGCGCTGCTTGAGCATCCCTCGTTAGATGATCCGCCTCATTGATAACCACGACCTTGAACCTCTGCTTCGCGCCCAAGTCTACCTGCTGTGTCTGCGCGACTTCCTTGAGCAGGTCCTGGACGACCACTCTGTCATAGTTCCCAACATCGGAGGGTGTAATCTCAAGGTGGTATACTGAAGAAACGATGTTGAATTCGAGTTTGCGATTGGAGGTCGTCTGGAAGACGCGCGCGTCGATCTTGATCTTTTCTACCCCGGGCCCATAAAGTTCCTTCAACGTCGCGACAATCCGTGTCTTTTTTCCTGCACCAGAGGGACCATAGACGAGAAGGTGTGGAAAGTCACCGCTTTGTGCCTGCGTGATGTTCACCTGTTAGCGGGGCTCTCCAGACGCTCATGCGACGGAAACCACTTACCAGAGCTCTCAGGCGATCCGAAAGATCGGAATGGTAGCTGAGAGCGTCGAGATTACGTGGCCTATGTTTGTCTACGAGAAGTGCCATGCTGTAGATTTAATAGATTTGCTTGCGTAGTTGTCTCTGTCAGGGTCTGACTTCTACGCGTCAATTCGCGAGATCGCGTAAACTGGCTTGGCAAGATACGTGCATCACATGACGACCGAGCTGGGTCTCGTCTCGGAAAGATCCAAGGAACAAAATAGTTAGACTACGAGAAAGCAGGGTATTCACTTTCCACTACTACTACGAACCACCGCAAATCCTCGAAATCGTGCATAAACTTGGGGATACTACGATCAAATCTCTCTCTACGACAAACCAACCACGTAGAGAAAATTCCAACCAATGTATGGTACAAAACGAAATGGGTATGTATTGAAGCAAGATATCGCCACGTAAGAAAAAGGCCAGTCTTGCAGCATTTCCACATGAAACGTTTCGTACGTGAAGAGGTATCTCAGTCCCAACCCAAATAAAACCATGAATGAGGAACAGCTAGGACGACCGAATGTGCGCTAGCGTACGAAGTTGTAAGGACTGCAGAAGGTCAGGTCGTAACGTCGTAAACGCTTCAGCTGTGGGAAGTTGTTTGTTTCAGTAGCGGCGAGGCTCATATCCCTTACTGTCGTAGCCGTTAGTACCGCCTCTTCCACCGTAGTAGTCGCTATCATACGCTGAGCGAGGCTGTGGATCATAAGGATTATCAGTGGCATTGGTGCTTCGCCGATGGTGCGCTCCACCTGATTCATCTTCGGCATGACGCCTTGCCCATTCACTTCTCTTCGAATCCGCGTCTTTTGCGAATCTTCGGTTCTCCTCTTCTGGGTCGTGCATATTCGACGAGTAGTAGCTACCGGGGATATCGCGCACGCTCGGGTCAGACCTGGTCCCATAGCTGGAGAAACTCGGGCTTCGGGGCCGACGGCCAGCAACATTGGAGGCTGTGCGAGGATGGTGTTGAGGCTGAGAAGCGACACCGGATGGGGGAGCCCATTGGTTGTGATTAGTGGTGGACTGGGCACGTCTCCGTTGATCATGGACCGACGACTCAGAATGCATACTTGAGCTGGGGTCGTTGTACACCTTTCCTCCCCCAGGCGCTGATGCGTACGGCTTCCGCTCCCGTTCAAGAGGTATAGACAGTGGTTCTTCGTACTCATCATCAGAATACACCGCTCTTGAGTCTGGCTGGGACACGTATGGACTACGCTCGCGTTCTAGATTTGGTATTGAGCCAGTACTCTGGTCCATGGGCGGAGGAGGCGGTGGTGGGAATGTGGGTGCTCTCCGAAGTGGCCCAACCCCCTCTGCAGAAAGAATTGCTGCACAACGCTGTTGAGCTTGCAAGTTTTCCTGGGATGGAAACAACCGGCGGGGGAGTTCTTTGGGAAATCGTTCGCGAGAGTTGTCAGCGTTGCTAATAGGCATGTCAAGAACAGCCTTCGATAAGCGCTCGAACTCAGCATCAGGATACGCTAGGATCATGACAGTCATCCACTCCTGGAAACCGTCCGGAGTCAGTGCAGGGATCTCAGGCGGCGCAGCAGGATTCTCTTGGACTAGATGGTGCTGGCATCGCATCTCACGATAAATCTTCGACAGTGTGGAAGACGGTTTGCCAAACAACACTGATTGTTGGTTAGCGGATTTGATAAACACGAATGAGGGGACATACTATGCCATGGATAGTTCTCGTCATGGAGTTTGACGTCATCATAGAACTTCAGCATCTTTGCTGGAGTGATTACCAGGCTTCCCTTTGGTTCATAATCATCTATCTGTCGCGAAAGTTAGGCTCCCACACTTGTACGTCACTTGGCTACTAAACTTACCAAGTGTACAGCAAGACCTCGCAGGAATTGTCCGAGTCGAGGCGTAGGTTGGCCTTGCGCGTCAAACAGATGCTGCCACATCTTCTCAATCGGACTGAAGTCTTGCGACATCCTCGAGGCGGGAACGGGTCTTGATCTAGCCGTACTATCATGCGGTATGTCAATGGGGATACTTCGTTCCACTCGGGGTGTTGGCTTTTCGTCGGTACCGTCATACAGCCTGTCAGGCGGCGAAGGATCAGGCGAAGCAGATCCATAGCTCGAGTAGTCTGGATGCCTGGGAGATGGCGGAGTGTACACGTTTCGGGTAGGGAAAGACGCAGACGTGTCGGTGGGAGACTGTGGGTGCGGCGGCGGCGGCGCATGGGTAGGCTGAGGCTGCGGTATCGCACCACCAACCCCGTTCAACTTGATCTCATTGAGCAGCGACCTTTTCACTTCGGCAGTGATTTGTGCGATAACATCTGGATGCACTGCTCGCGCCGTGTCGGAGTGTTCGAAGGCGTTGTTCAGCGCAGTATTGAGTGGCTGCTGTCGCAGCCCATCGGAACGATTGTTGGAAGATGAGCGAGATCTTGGGCGTGACACATCATTGAAGGCCGTTTCGTCTCGATATGAAGATGGCTGGTAGGATCGGGAATCGTATGTGTTGTTGTAGGACGAAGGGTAGTCTTGCGGGTTGCGATACCCGTCGTAGGCGGCCATAGTGGAGTCTATCGGCCGGGTAGTACTATAGGCCAGGCGAGATGACGCTGTTTGGTTGAAGGTATGGTTGAAACTTGAGTGGATGTCAGATGTCCGACTGCTGCAGGGCAGACTGCATTAGTTGTCGCTTATGCCATGCAGATGCGCTGGGTGATAGAGTGCGTAGATGGAGGTGCGTAAGGTTAGGAGCGCGGCAGTGGGTGCAGAGCGGGTCAGATATATGTTGCAAATGTGGGGAGGCTGTCGCTATCACGCCCCAGCCTTGTGACAGCAGACACCTTGCGTCTTCTGAAGGTGGTCGCACGGGCGGAGGGTGACTGGCAGAGGAGCAGCGAGCAGGATGCAGGAAGAGGGGAAGGCGGAGGATGCAGTGATGATAATAACAAGAGGACAGCGAAGTTTGACTGCCAGACTAGATGTGTGTGGTATGGAGGTCGACTGCCCTGGAAAGTTCCACGTGCAGGATTCCCGGCGTCGACTTGCAGCTGCTGGGTCGCACGTCGGTGGAACGCCCTCGAGGTGCCCTGGAAGACGGGTGTCGTCATTGTCAACCGCCGCCAAGAAGATGGCAGGCTGTTAAGATTGAGAGCAGCCAGCCGACCCAGCTCACCGGCGCTCGATCATGTACACCCATCCCTTCCATCACTTCTCGGGCCGGCGAACTGGGGTTCACGCTCGGATGTGTGGTGAGAGCTGTGACGTAACAGTCTACAGCTGGCAGGTAGTGACAGCCGTTAGCACGAAGACGTGAACCCACTATTTACACGGCACACACCGGCGCGATTCCGTAGCGGCGGCTTTGTTTCAATGTCGTTGTTCCAACGAGCAGCCTTTCAGAAACAGTCAGCGAATGCGTGCGGGCTGCGCGATCTGTGGTTGTTTCGGTCCCTTTCCTGCCCGTCATCGCCTCTTCCTGCCAAGGAGCGGAGACAGAAACAATGATCCAGCGGAGAAATAGGAGCGCGGCCACGGACCACGTATGCCATGCATGGACGGAGACCGCAATATAATTCTGCGGTGGTTGCAGCCCCCTGGCACCACAGGTCGTTTCCGGCACGCACCCAGGCATATGCTAGATACTCCGTACAGGTCAACCATCTACTGTGAGAACTGCACCTTATACACTGTCAAGAGGATTGTTTGTTTGGCCTAGCATCTTCATCAGCAATACATTGTGCCAGGTGGTTGGCGGCTAACTGCGCCTGCGCCTGCGCCTGCGCGTGGCTTGGTCGACCTCCCCCAGCAGCATGAGACAGGTCCTGTGAGAGTTGGCGCAGGGCAGGCTGTTCACAGGCAGACTCGTTAGCCGCGGCGGCCGTCGATGGTGGGCAGCTTGCCGTGTTGATGCTGCTGAGTCTATGTTCAGCTGGCCCAAGGTGACTCTGGTCAGCGCATGAAAGCTGGACGTGCGGAGAGCGCGGTGTGGTACGGCGTGAGACAGCTATTTCGAGCCGGCTGGACCCTGGGATCCCTCTGCCTGGGCCCGTCTTGCGCAACGGCTTCACGTTGCGCTCGTCCCATGCTCGCCCGCAGATTGATAAACAATGTATTGCACGGGGTGCTCTCTATGCCGCCATCGCGGTGCGTCCGTGTGCGTCTGTCTGCGAGCGCAGCAGAGGATGGCGCGTTGATGCGCGTCGGGGCGTGGGCCGCAACATGTCCTGCGCGGCCTTGTTCGAAACGCGCTACCGTCTGAGGCCGGGCCGCCGCGCCATCCCATTGGCTGCCGGCGGCTTCGGTGAGACACCGGCGACGAGCCACCTCGCGCTGCTCCTGAGCCATCTTCCCCCCAACTCCCCCTCGTGATCTTTGTTTCGACTGTGAGACCGCAGTGTGTTTCCTCGCTCCCCAAGCCTCGTCGTTGCCGCCCGCTGTCCCAGGCGCTGCACCCTCGCTGCTGCTGCTTTGTTGTAATAAAGGATCCCGCCCGCCAGACACGTCAAAGGCACCACCACCCACGCCTCGGCCCGGACACCGACCTCACCCATCGCCATCGCCATCGCCATTTCCGACCATTCCGCTGCCTTCGCACCGTCACGTTGGTCTCGCGTCTTGCTGCAGCCCCACGGCCCGTCCTCCAACTATTGACCTCGCATCGAGAGCCGTGGCTCAATAAACCGACACGTCCGCTACACAAGCAGCCCCTCCAGTGCCACGTCCGCACTTGTACCTCGCTGGACACCGCGGTCCTATTCCAACGCCAAGTACCCGAGTACTTTCTCTTCCTCGCATCGTCTCTTAGTCGAACGTTACAGGCCATGTCTCGCTGACAGTGACCGTCTGAATTTGAACCAGAAGTAATAAAGAAGTGGGTGCAGCAACATATCGCCCAAAACATCGCGCATCATTGTATCTTTTACTCCCACACTATAGAGCTATTGGAAATGGCACTCCTAGCCTCGAAATCACCCTATACGGCACCCTCCCTTGGCGGAGCATCAGCCTCACAATCCACCGGCCAATACAGCTCGAGCCTGTCCGGCTACAGGAATCACACCTCCTCCACGCGGGCCGACCATTCCATGTTCGCCTCCCCCACCGAGTCTGATTTCTCCGACATGTACGATGCCCCAGACGCAGTAAGGCACTGGGAGGAGGACAAGGTTGGCGACTGGCTGGCGTCCATCAACTGTGCGCAATACGTCGAGCTGTTCAAGCAAAATCACATCAATGGCGAGAATCTCATGGAGATGGACCAGACCCATCTCAAGGACATGGGCATCAAGAGAGTCGGTGACCGCGTCCGCATCGGATCTCAGGCGAAGCAGCTTCGCAACAAGGAGTACAAAAAGGCGTCTAAACGGACGTCAAATCGACAGTCCCTAGCCACGTTGGACCAAGCAGCGTTTACACCGCCATCTTCAGGCTCGCCTCGAAATTACGTCTCTACTCGTACTATTCCGACTAGCTCGCGGTCAGACAAGCGCATGTCCAGGCAGATCACAGGCTCCGACCTGAACTACGCGTCCTCACTCCAGCTCGGTGCCAAGTCTCCAGCACGACCCAGTTCTCCACTTGTGGAGCATGAGAACCGGGGCCTTAGATCTGCACAGTATGGAGGCATGAGTAGCCCCAAGGATGGCAGCAAAAAGACGTTTGGATCCTACGCTGGCCACCCTCTTAGCAATTCGAGTGCTTCCGCCCCGAGTACACATGCACGATTTCCCCCAGTGCAACGCACAACACCTACTGAGACCCCTCAAACGGCCCGATTTGCCCACCATACTCGGAACAACATAAGCATCGACAGCGCCACGAACAGCGCCATTCTTCCTCTCGAAAAAGCTCTGATTCGCGTCATCTACGATGGCGGTCGGTCGTCGGTTGTTAATATTGAAGGGTGCAAGACAGCAGACGACATCATGCTAAAAACACTGAAGAAGGGACAACTCATCGAATCACACGTCAAGAACTACTGCTTCTATATTCTCGACGGCTCAGACCCTAACCCCTCTTTGTGTCGCCGCTTAAGTGACGTCGAGCTTGTACGTCTTTGTAATTATGGCAAGGACGCCAGTCGGCACGAGAGAGGCAGGCTCATTCTGCGGAAGATACATGCCGGTGAGCCGGAGGAGGAGCAACTCAAGACGGCTGCCAATATATGTCAACAGCAAACCCTACAGCAAACTCAGAACATCATTGTGCCGACGAGCAACAGGAGTCAGATCAAGATCGAGAAGATTACGGGGGAATCGCTGGCTGCTGTCAGCTACCCTTTGTCTCCCACTTCGGCATTAGAACGAGAACGACATATCAACTCAACGGTTCAGACCTTGGAGGGACCCGCTAGAACAGCGGAAAAACATGCCGCACGGGCTCGCAAGCTGAAGCAGTTCTATGGTGCTCGCCCCCCTAGTGAGCTCATCACCTCCGACCTCACTTCCTACTTTCCCGACGTTGAGAAGGATGAGATCGACAAAACTATTCGCATGTCTATTCGTAGGTCTCGCCGCCTAAGTCGGGCAGCATCCCGCTTGTCAATGGCGTCAAATTACAGCGTCGCTTCAAGTCTCAAGGACGCCCCTCCCTTGCCCTCCATCGCGGACAACTGGCTTCAAAGCGGTAACCAAGCCCGACCTCTTCGACCGCTTTCAGTCATGAGACTTGGCTTGCCCTCGCAAGCTGGTTACCGTGATTCCATCGCCTCGTCGGTCCTTGAACCACTAGAAGAAGAATCACCTCTTGAGCCAAACCGAAAGTCATATGTCTCTTTTGGCGGCGAGAGCGTCGCGGAAAGCTTGGCGGTGACCGATCCTGAGGGACAGACCACATTGCAGTCATACTTTGACGACGGTGGCAGCAGCTTGACTGGTAGCAGCACTACCAATACCGAAAATGGCGACTCCCTAAACAAACGCCTTTCGCAGGCCATTGCTGAAGATGGCGAAGAGTACGATGACGAACTCGCCGAGTACTTGGAACAAGACTCATGGGACAACGTCAAGTACATGAAAGGAGCTCTCATCGGACAGGGCTCCTTCGGCAGCGTTTACCTCGCGCTTCACGCTGTGACCGGCGAGCTCATGGCTGTCAAACAGGTTGAGGTCCCATCGCCCTCTGGAAACTCTCAGGTCGCCCAAAGGAAAACCAACATGGTTGAAGCGCTGAAGCACGAGATCGGCCTCCTCCGAATCCTGAAGCATAAGAATATCGTGCAGTACCTAGGCTCTAACTCGGACGAGAGCCACCTCAACATTTTCCTCGAATATGTTCCCGGTGGATCCGTCGCTACGATGTTAGTGAACTATGGACCTTTGGGCGAATCTCTCATCCAGAACTTCGTCCGCCAAATCCTTACTGGTCTCCAATATCTTCACTCCCGGGACATCATTCACCGGGATATCAAAGGTGCGAACATCCTTGTTGATAACAAGGGCTCGGTCAAGATCTCGGATTTCGGAATCTCAAAACGCGTCGAAGCGTCTACACTCCTCAGTGGTTCTGGCGGCGGCAAGAAGGGTGGTCAACGTGTCTCTCTCCAGGGCTCAGTCTTCTGGATGGCCCCCGAAGTCGTCCGTCAGACAGCATATACTCGCAAGGCTGACATTTGGTCACTTGGCTGTCTCATCGTGGAGATGTTCACTGGCAGCCATCCGCACCCGAACTGCACGCAGTTGCAGGCCATTTTCAAGATTGGCAACAGCCCTGACGCCAGCCCCACGATTCCAGACAACGCTGGCAATGATGCCCGTTCATTCTTAGCACAGACGTTCCTGATCGACCACGAAAGACGACCCAGTGCGGACGAACTGCTAGCCAGACCATTCTGTGCCAACCAAGCTGCGTAATCTAATCGCCAGTCTTACTCTTTATCTATCTGTTATATATCTCCTTGGTCTCATCGGTGTACGGCTCCGGTAATGGTTACAATGCGGCATGACAACGACATACAGCATGGCGAGGTCATGTGGAAAGGGAAATAGGGGGCCAAAAATATGGGAGAGAGGGTCACGGTGACCACCCAGGCGGAACTCCTAATCGGTTTCTCTTTGCATCTCCTTGTTGGCTACTTTCCAAAATCTACATTCTTGGAAATGGCTGTAATTGTACGATACCAGTTTTCCAGAAGCTCTTCACTTCTTGTTCCTCCTCCCTTGACCGCAGTGCGGGTTTTTCTTGTTGCGCTAGCGTACGGGAACGGGAGGTATGTGAAGAAAGCCTCGAGGTTGAATAGGAGGGCGAGGGGCTGTTGTGTTGATATAGTATAGCTAGCTGCTAGGATTTTCAGAACAAACTTTTGATGTCTATGGTTGTTTGCTGTAATCGTCGTGACTTTTGTGGATATTGAACTTGAGTACGAATAAACGGTTATGTCTATTGTAGTCATAGTCCAGGTCCTGCTATCTTATTCTTCTATCCAGTGACGTTAGCTAGCCCTAACATCCCGCGGGCGTCTTGTTCGGCGCGTGTACTCGAGCCACTAGGTGATCATAGCTCTGCCTCATGTGAACGATCCCCGCAACCGCTCCAACCCCGCAACCACGCTTCTGCACAACCACGCGAAGCTTATACCCATACCACTCTTTTGCAGTTCTCCCTTCCGGCAATTCTCGTATCTCTGCTTGGATACAATATGTCCTCCAAGTTCGTCTGTCTGCGATCCGCGCGTCTTGCCGCACGACACCCACTACGAAGGCCATTCGCCTCGGCCGCTTCTAGCCGCGCTACCGACCACGTCCGAATTGTGGAAGTTGGACCGCGAGATGGGCTGCAGAACGAGAAGAAGAGCATACCTGTAGCAACGAAGATAGAGTTGATAGAAAGACTGGCGCAGACCGGGCTCCAAACAATCGAGGCAGGGTCGTTCGTTGCGCCCAAATGGGTACCGCAGGTCAGAGCAGCGGCCTAAGTATAGCAGTTGA
This sequence comes from Massariosphaeria phaeospora, assembly GCA_011032825.1. NCBI lineage: Eukaryota > Fungi > Ascomycota > Dothideomycetes > Pleosporales > Massariosphaeria > Massariosphaeria phaeospora. The sequence continues at coordinate 448,574 of JAADJZ010000008.1, read as the reverse complement.
AGCTGACGGTTGGCTCGCAGATGGCAAGCTCTGCAGAGATTCTGGAACATGTCCTCGATACTCCTCCGCGATCGCCACGTCCTATAACGTACCAATGGCTCCTGCCGAACGCCAGAGGGCTCGACAACTTTCTCTCCACATGGCAATCGAGAAACACGTTAGGACAAGACGGATATCCCACGCCACCGCCGTCTCCAGGCACAGATGGAGGTCCAGCGCTGAATACATCATCTCAGGATCCTAATGCTATGCCCTCCGCATCTTCAGGCGCGGAAGCCATGGATAAAGAACGAGGCTCATCAAAGCCCAATATCGAAATATCCATATTTACCGCAGCGACCGAGACGTTCACGCAAAAGAACACGAACTGCTCGATAGCAGAGTCCCTCCAGCGCTTCGAACCGATCATGGCGCGTGCGAAGGAATTGGACATACCCGTCCGAGCCTACGTCTCCGTAGCGCTCGGCTGTCCCTTCGAAGGCAACGTAGATCCCCACAAAGTAGCCCGCCTAGCCGTCAGCCTCCTCGAAATGGGCGCCGAAGAAATCTCCATCGGCGACACAACCGGCACGGGCACGGCGCCCAAGACGGCCGAACTGCTGAAGACGCTGTCGGCCGCCGGCGTCGAGAACAGCGACCTCGCGATGCATTTCCACGATACGTACGGCCAAGCGCTGGTTAACGCGGTTGTGGCGCTCGAGCACGGTATCCGCACTTTCGACGCTGCTGTGGCTGGGCTGGGCGGGTGTCCGTATAGTCCGGGCGCTACGGGGAACGTCGCGACGGAGGATTTGGTGCATTGCTTTCATAGCTTGGGGGCGAGGACGGGTGTGGATATGGAGATGTTGGCGCGGGTTGGGGGGTGGATATCGGAAGAGTTGGGGAGGGAGAACGAGAGTAGGGCTGGGAAGGCGGTGCTTGCGCAGATGAGGAAGGGGTTGTGATGAAGTGTGGACTTACTGTAGATTCTATGGAGCTACGTGCACTGGTGGTATAGCTTGTGGGGTTTCTCGCGTGTAAGGTCATAACACTCTGAGTAGAGTGCTTGCCGCAAGGTCGCCCGCCCGCCCTGACGTTCCTCTGTCTGCGCCGGCTGCGAGAGAGTGCTTCAGCGCTTTGACAAAGAGGCGTTGGATGAGCTTCCGATCTGTAGCTGGTCATCTGGCTATGCTGACGAGCCTGGCGAGGATGAGGAGGCTTGAGAGAAAGTGACTAGTGGGCTTGCTAGACTTGGCCTCGTACTTATGATATAGCGAATATTGCGTCCCCCAGCGAAGCACTCACCCAGTATAGCAAGGTTCAAACTTCATTCAAAGTTCTAGACAAGGCCCCGCCCCCATCGTCCTAGCCTAGCTAGTAGATCCAGTTGCCGCCGATCGAGACAGGGGGCCTTTTCCCGCGATCCTCTTTCCTTTCCTTCTGACAGTTAATTCACGGGGTTTGGCAGCATTGGCGGGATATAGATGTATATATTTCTCTACAAAGCTATGTGTGAGTGGGGCTGCCTAGTTTAGTAGGGAATGGCCTGACAGAGCTGGGAGAGTGCGAGGAGGGTGTGTGAGTGGGTGGGGATAGCGGATTAGCAGCGAGGGTGTTGTTGTTGTTGTTGTTGTTGTTGTTGTTGATGCTACGGTCTATATTCGGGGTTTAAAGTGTACTAGTAGAGATATACATAGCATGCAGGCTCTAGCTCGTAGTGCTAAGTTATCTGCTCTAAACAGCCTCATGATGCAAGAGGCGTAGAGGCCTGGCATTATTATTAGTTCACTAGCGGGCGGCCTAACGAGAGGCATTACGAGCTACCACCACTATAGTTTATTAATTGAAGCACATTCTACTTTATATCTGGATCTCTCTTCAACTCTTCTTCTACTTTCCTTTCCTACTGCGAGATGCTCCAACCTCAGAATAGTCTTACTGAAACTACACTATAGTAGCTGCCTAGAGGTAATAAACGCTAAGAGTTAGGTCCTAAGCTTTGATAGCAACTAGCGCTGTAAACGCTCTTTCTATATATTCCTCTCGGTCCCTCGCCCTTTCTCTCTCTTCCTCGCCGCACCGCACCCGTGCGAATACAGGCGGCCGGGTAAGTCTTAACTCTTACTACCTGGCCTTTGACTGACCTGGACTCTCTAGCTTGCCTCGCTCGCGATACTATGGCGCCCAACCTACCGGACCTCCCTGCAGAACTTCTGTTACTGATCGTGGAATGTGAACCTCGGCCCAAGCACGAAAAACTGGCCTTCAAGGCGCTGCGCCAAACATGCAAAGCAATCAACGACAAGATCACGCATTCTTTCGGCTGCAAGTACTTCGCCGACGTAACCGTAGGCCTTGACGCCATTGCGCTAGACAAAATCCATGGTATCTCACACAGCCAGTTTGTCTGCCACGTGGAGGCAGTTACTGTAAATACAAAAGCCCTATGGAATTGCGACCAGCTGGGCATATCTGCCGACGCGGCCGTGCTGTCTCTCGAGGGAGTCATGGCCACGCTATTAAATGGAACGTGGGCCAACTCTCTCGGTCACGCACTCCCACGCCTTCCGCACCTGAAGCATCTTTACGTGGAGTCTCCTGACCACTATGACATTGGCATGCAGAACTGGTCGCGGCCCAGCCTTTCGCGCATCTTCACCACGATAGTAAAGACTACGTTCACGGTGGCCCTATGCAAAGTATCGGCCCTAGAAACGCTTTCCATTTCCGCCACGCAATATTGGTCCATGGTGCCGGTGCACGTCTCAGTGCTGGGTAGCTTGGCCATCTTCATGCACCAGCTTTCTAGTCTGAAAACGCTGCGCTTGAATATCGAGGTCGACGATGATGAGGGTACAAGGAGTTGCCTATTACCCGCTATTCCGAGCATGCAGCTAACCTCTCACAGACACACACATCGAGCCCATCCACATTCTCGCCCATCTGTTCCAACGCGCTTCCACCTTGACGGATCTCAGCCTAGGATTCAGCACCTCCGATAACTCGGCCCCCTTCTTCCGGCAACTGAGCCAGACGCTGCCGCCAAACACTCTGCGGCGCCTCGAACTATTCCACCTCGATACCCAGCTCAAAGACCTGAAAAGATTGCTGAAAACATGCAAAGAAACGCTCCAAGTACTGGGGCTGCACTGCGTCACATTCACTGGTGATGGCCAGGTCTGTAGGCTATTGCGGTTCTTGCGCGAGGACATGGTGCTGAAAGAGGTTCTTCTGTGCGGCTTAAACGAAGAAAGGTTGGACGATTTCACATATGGCGTCCATTTTAACCTGGTCAACCTACGACAGTGGAAGCTGCACCTCAAGATGGCGGATGGAGACGATATTGGTTACTGGTTGAACGTGGTGGAAGGTGGGCTAGTCTTTGATGATCTATGGGAGTGGGACGACGTGGTGGATTTGTATCGAGCTGATCTGGATGCCCGTAGCTAGACACCCCTCTCTCCTCATTGTCTAGCGTTTTGGATACAAATCGGCTCTGTAAAGATAAATGTGAACTGTCCACGTTAACATAACCATCATCCCCCTGAAACAGAAGAAAATTCGTTTCTCCAGCCACATGCCCAAACCGCCGTCTATGCTCCCACCATACACAACAGTGACGCACAATCCAACACATACTCTACTCATATCGAGATGAAGAAGCTCTTCTCCCCCTCCTGGGGCTCCACCCACGCCCGCTTGATGATCGGATCCGCACACGACACGCGGATGCGCTCAGGCGTAGCCGGACTCTGCAGGCGCAGCACGCTCGTCTCGCCGAACTCGGCGCGCGCGGCCTTGAGCGCGTCGCGGATGGCGAAGAAGACGGCGCTGCCCATGAAGAGCGGGGGTTCGCCTTTTCCGTGTCAGCCAGAATGCATGCATAGAATGGAAAAGGGGGTTAGATGTGCTAAGGGGGGGGAATCAAAATAGGGGTCAAAGGGGAAAAGTCCAACAAACATACCGACACCGCGCGACCGCTGAATCGTGCGCAGATTCTCCCACTCGACGTCCTTGAGCAAACTAACATTAAACACCTGCGGAATATCCCTAAACCCCGGAATCTTATACGCGCCGGGCCCCTTCGTCGCGACACCCCCGCTCGCCCGCATCCACAAACTCTCCTCGGTGGTAAACAAGCCCTGGCCCTGCACAAACGCGCCCTCAATCTGGCCGTAGTCGATGGCCGGATTGATGCTGCGGCCGACATCCATCTTGATGTCCGCGCGCCGACACGTCCAGTCGCCGGTGAGCGTGTCGATCTCGACCTCGGCGGCCGCAACCCCCTGCGTGAAGTAGAAGAACATCTGGCCCGTGTTGGCGCCCCAGATGTAGCCGATGTCAGGCGTCTTGTAGAAGCCCTGCGCGGACAGGTTGACGCGGTCGAAGTAGGCGGCGTGGGCGACGGCGCGCAGGGGGGCGGCGGCGCCGAGTTTGGCGCGGTAGGGCGCCAGGCGCGCGGTCAGCTGCGCGCAGGCGTGGGCGATGGCGTAGCCGTTGAGGTCCGAGGACGCGGATGCGGCGGTTGAGGAGGCGTTGGCGACGGTGTTGGTCGCTGTTTCCGAGACGAAGACGTCGGCCAGCGGGATCTGGAGCGCTTCGGCGGCAATCATGGTCATTTTGGTGTGTAGGCCCTGGCCCATTTCCGTGCCGCCGTGGGCGACGAGCACGGAGCCGTCGTGGTAGATGTGCACGAGGGCGCCGGCTTGGTTGAGGAACAGCGCGGTGAAGGAGATGCCGAACTTGGTGGGGATGAGGGCGAGGCCGCGCTTGTTCCACTTGTGGCTTTTGTTGTGCGCTGTGATGGCTGAGCGGCGGGCGGTGTAATTGCTTTCGTCTTGGATCTGGCGGTACATGAGCGGGACGTACCAGTCGCGGAGCTCTTGGTTGAAGTGCGTGATCATGTTGGTTTCGGGACTGTACATGTTGATTTGGCGGAGCTCCTCGACGGGCATGTTGAGGTGGTCGGCGACTTCTTCCATGTACGTTTCCGAGATGAACATGCCTTGGGGTCCGCCGAAGCCTCGGAATGCCGTGTTGGATACCGTGTTCGTTTTGGCGACTCGCCCTCGTACGTGGATGTTGGGGATCGAGTATACGTTGTCGATGTGGGAGAGTGAGCGCTCGACGACTGCCCCTGAGAGATCTTGACTCCAGCCGCCGTTGCAGAACACGTCCGCATCTAGAGCTTGGAGTTTGCCATCTTTGTTGACGGCGACTTTCCAGCGGGCGAGGAAAGGATGCCGCTGCCCAGAGGTCATGATGTCCTTATCTCGGTTCAACATGCATCTTACCGGACGACGTACCTTGTTTGCTGCACAAGCAACAATACCTGCCAGCTGAATCGACCGCGTCTCTTTACCCCCGAAGCCACCACCCATGCGCTTCACCCTCGTGACGATCTTGTTCGCTGCCACGCCGACCACCTTCGACACATATGCCTGTGTCTCCGCCGGATTCTGCGTGCTGCTGAAGATCTCCATCTCGCCATTCTCGGGTTTTGGCACTGCTACGCAAGCTTGTGTCTCGAGATAGAAGTGCTCCTGGCCGCCCATGCGTGCAGTGCCAGTGAAGACATGATCTGCCTCAGCAAACGCCTTGTCAGTGTCTCCTTTCTTGATATAGCGATAATGGTTGAAGTAGCTTTCCTTTTCGATAGCTTCCTCGATCGTGAAGATAGCCGGGAGTTCTTCGTACTCAATCTTGACAGCCCTCGCAGCTTGTTCGGCGCGCTTTGCGGTATCAGCCAGGACCATACCGATGGTTTGGCCAGCAGTAAAGACTTCATCGACAGCGAAGAACGTCTCGTCGCAAGCCGGCGCTCCCCACCAATTCGCCTCTGGAGAAGCCAAGTCGTGATGATCGACCCAAGCCGCGACACCAGGTAGATCCAGAGCTGGCTCTGCGTCAACCTTGAGTAATTTTGCATGCGCTTTCGTCGACAACACCAAACAGCCATATAGCTCGTTCCTCTGCAGTGGAATATCGTCCGTATACTGTGCTTCCCCGGTGCACTGCTGCATTGCCGCAACATGCGGTTTCTCTGACCCCAAAATCTTCTGTGTATATGCTTCCGAGGCCTTGTGGTCCTTCTCTCCAGAACTGATATCCCGCTCAATCTCACCAATAGCTTGGGTATCGGCCTCTTCGACATGCAGCTCAGCTAGCACTTCGTGGTAGAATTTATAGAAGAAACTGAGCGCGAGGGATTTCCTATACGTCGCCATACCGCCCGGCACGCCGAACCTGAGATCGAAATCTTCTTCTAGTGCGCTCATGACGCCCTCGAGAGTTGCTAGATCAGTAAATTTCTTGCCTTGTAGGAACTCCATCGCCTTCTTCGCGTGTATTGTAGTCGGCGCCATGCCTCCATACACTAGATCCACGCTCTCGACCACATCCCCTTCGCCAAGTGAGACTCTCAAAGCAGCGTTCACAATCGCGATATCGTCATCCTTCCTCTTAGCTTGCTTGTACGCGCGCATATACTCGCCCTTTTCTTTCGCTATCGGAATCCTTAAGCTTGCGATGATGGCATGTGGGGGTAAAGCGGTCATTCGATAGCCCTTGAAGAACTCTGCCATAGGGATCTCCGTCGTCTCCTTCAAGCTCTTTGCTACAAGCGTAGCATTACTCGCCACAAACACCGGATTTAAGTCCGATATAGGACTCGCAGTCGCAAGATTCCCTGCGGGCGTCCCTACGTTCCTGATCTGCCGTCCCGCAAAATATCGTATTTGCTTCAAGATCGTGGCGAAGGGTTGTCCGCGCACTTGCCCGTAATGCTCCACCGCATCCTCACATATCTTCTCTAGATCTGTCAAGATAACGTTCCCACCGATTTCCAGGTACTCATCGTGGAAAGAAAAATTGCGCAGCTCGGGTATATCGCCAACGAAGACCGACGCGCTGTAGTTCATCCCCTTGAACTTGATCTCAATCTGTGTTTCCGTCGACCCTGCAATAATCTTTGCAGACGGATACACATCCTTGATCTCGAGAAGTTGCTGCAGAGTCACTGGCCTATACCATTTCTTCCTCTTGTTTCCAAAAGCCAAGGGTTTGAAATCGTGTTTGCGTAGTGCGGGTGGGAAGATGAGTTCGGTGTCGGGATTGTATTCGATGAAGTCGGGAGGTGTGAATCGCTTTATGGGTTGGGTGTCCCCGTCTGCGTCGTTGCTCTTACAGCATCCGCCACTGGATCCCTTCGCGCCGTTCTCCATACAGCATCCACTCCCGCCGTTTGTAGTAGCCTTCCCGCAGCCTGATTTCACACTGAAGCTTTGCGCCGCATCCAATATAGGCCTGTATCCCGTACACCGGCACAAGTTCCCGTCGAACGCTTCTTCGACATCGTGCTCGCTCGGCGCATCGTAGTTCCGAAGGAGGGCATATAAACTCTGCAAAGTCTCCATTAGCATCCACCCCTTCACCTACACCAGATTAGCGAACATACCATAACAATTCCTGGCGTGCAAAAACCACACTGACTCCCATTCCCTTTTGCAATCCGTTCCTGCACCGGATGCGGCCTCTTGACGTTGCCAATGCCCTCTACTGTGATAACGTGCTTCCCGTCAACGCTGACCAACGGCGCAAGACACGCATTAACCGACGCGTGATAGATCTTTTTGGTCGTAGGATTGAACTGCGAAACGACCTATTCCCAGTTAGTAACTGCACTTCTCTACTTTCCATTCTTCAGATTCCGCAACGAGAGGAGCTTCAGTGGCGAACCTACAACAGTACACGCACCGCAACCTCCCTCGGCACATCCCAACTTCGTCCCCGTCAACCCCACGCCCCTCAAGTACTCCAGCAGCGTAACCTCCGGATCCGCATCGTCTAACGTGACCTTCGTCCCATTCAAATAAAACCGCAGCGTATCGTCGTATTCTTTCGTAACCGCCTCCAAGCTCCGACTAGACTCTTGCGAGACGGCGGGCTCCGCGACGCCAGAAGCCATACTCTATGTGTATTCCACGCCCAGAAGAAACAAAATACTCAAACAGCGCAACACAGTCGTAGTGGGGAAGTATTCAAAAAGGACCCTAGGAAGTCTGAAAGGGAAGTGAGGAATGTGGGGACCTGTAAGCTCTAGTACCGGGGTGAGCACGTAGATATGCGGGTACGCTTCGATCAGCTCCAGTCTGAAAAAACAAATCGCGCCAATAATGAGTTGCACACCGAACCGTTCTCTTATCACCGTCGTTCCCCGCTGTGGCGGGCAGACAGGAGGCGGCCGTCGCCGCTTTCCAGGAGGCTAGCGGCGGGGATTTGCCCCTCCATGCCGTGCGTCGCGGCTCGGCAAGGGTTTGCTTTGTTCAGCTGGCATGTGCAGAAAACTGCAAACTTGACGCCCGTGTATTTTGTTTTGCTGTAAGTCTTGAGTAGGCGGAGAGGTCCGCTGTGTGGATTCTCGTAAACCCCCTCGTGGGACCCGTGACAGATTTGGTTCCGCCAGTTTTTACGCCCACGCCATCCTCTTGCCACTAATTTAGTAAATTTCAAAGAACCCATTCACGCTAGCTTTACGTAGCTCATAAATGCTGAAAATGTGAGTACACTAGAACAATGCTGGCTAGTACTAGGAACAAGTTAGAGTCACGGCGGTGCTAGATAACTCTCCGAAGTTGGCCAGCATGCGAGAGATGGTGAACGTGATATTGAGCTTCCCGATAGTTGCAAGCGACTCAAACCGTTTGTTATATCTAATCATACACTAATACGCAGAAAGAGAAAAATGGAAAGAGGATAAGAAATATAGTCCACCAATACCGCGCAGTCAATCCGCAGATACAGAGGCAGACGTCCGCCGTTTTTCCGGTTGCAAAAGAAACGCAAAAAGGCCTACTGGGCACACCCTGCCCACCGTAAATATGGACGCGAACACTAGTACTTTTGTAGAATCCGAGTTCCCCGTGGATGAATAAGGCGCATAGATATGTCCTACAATCCAACTGGCATGTAATACGGAGAGGGCCGATGGCGGTCATAGCACTAAGATATTGACCTTAGAAAAAAGCGAAGAAACCAGTGAAAATCCGAATAGTGTGGTTGCTGAGTGGGGGGACAGTCATGGGCAGACAGTCGCGTCATCTGTGGTGTCACCGATATCCATATTCCAATCGTACCGTGTTGCTCACTTCTGTAAGGATATACGCTACCCTGATGTGTACAGTGAGATATCGTGTGGGCTGCCCTTATAGTCACCCGCGTCGAAGTAGAGGTAAAGAATGGTCGAGTCAAGAAAGTGATCAGGGAAGCAGAGATCCGGTTCGATATAAACAAGGGTCCAAGTCATCGATAAGCAAATCCGAGGGTCGACGTATGAAGCACGCAGACTAAAGCTCATTTCCGCGAGTTGATGAGGAAGTTGCAGCTCCGTCGGCAAGTCAGAGTTTGCGTAAAGTCCTTGGAGTCAAGCATGTCATCCTCAGATCGGTCATGCAAGCAAGCATCAATCGGTCAAGACTCAGCAACATGCATCAGCGTCACAGGAACACATGACTGTCTACGCGCCCGGTGGTCGCTGGTCACCTTGGCCTCCTTGCTGCTGTTGCTGTGCATATGACGAATACCACATGGCCAAGTAATTTTGGTAGCCACCGTAAACGGCGTAAGGGTCAGCGGCGCCAGCTTCTCCTTGGGGCGGTGCATTGGCCTGCGCTTGCGGCAGATTCTGTCCCGCACCATGGGACTGTCCATACGACGGTTGCTGCTGTGAGTAGCTATCATTAAAGTTTGCGTTGTCTCGGCCACCACCGCGTCTATTGCCGCCACCATAGCCTCCACCATTCTTCTCCTTCTTGGCAAGGTTAGCGTACAGTTCGCAGATTCCACCACCACCATGTCCACTTACCACTGAATCGACCTTGTCCCAGATCGCCTTCTTCGCGTCGTCGATCGCTTGACGTGTACCGACCAGACCGATCTCACGCTCAATGTCGGCGCCTGAGGCTTGAGACACGTTGATCTTACAACCAGTGGTTGACTGCATTTCCTTGATTGTTTCACCACCTTTGCCGATAATCATACCGACCGCATCCGAAGGAACCATGACAGTGTCATTGATCTTGCCCGCACCACCACTGTAAGGGTCGAAATTTTCACGCCTGTTATTGTTGCTGGTGCTGAAATTGGTGTTGGTATTGGTATTGACACTGGCCGGTGGTGGGCCGTTGTTTTCCCCCATGGTCTTGGTGTCACTGTCGACGATTTCCATTATGAGCTCTTTGGCATGAGCAGCAGCAGCAGGACTTCCGATGAGGTTCACAGGGCGGAGGCCGTTCACGCTCTTGTTTTCACCAACGATGTTAACGTGGCAGCCACTGCGTTCTTGCAGATCACGGATGGTCTCACCACCCCGACCGATTATGAGCCCCACAGTACGATCAGGGACCATAATCTGAGAAGACTGCTCACCATCACGAAGAGCAGGTTGCTGTTCGACAGCGACAGCAGCGGGAACGACGGTTTTGGACCCACTCCGCGCATTATGCCCAGTTTCACGCGCAGGGTTGCCCCCATTTTCTTCAATGATGCGATTGATCTCGCGCTTTGCAGCAAGTCGAGCACCTTGGCTGCCGGTGATGCGGCACTGTCGCTGCGGTCCGCTCTCAGGGCCGTTGATGAACTGGATCCTTGTTGCCGACTCGCGCTCAATGCGACGAAGGCTCTCACCTTGACGTCCAATCACGAGACCCACCAAAGAAGAATCAATCAGAATCACCTCTGAGTTGTCATTTGGAGGCGGGGAACGATCACGAGCGCCATAGCCTCGAGGGGGAGAATTTGTATTGCGTCCCCGAGGAGAGCGGGAACGATCTCTACTATAGCCTGTGCCGCCACGTCGCGGGTCCTCTCGTCGTTCGTCTCGGTATGGGTTGTAGCTATCACGTGCATTATCGCGGCGTTGGGGCGACCGCGACCGAGAGCGCGACCGGGGAAACTGTCGGCCGTTCAGTCGCGGGTCCTCTTGGTGCACTGTTGCGGCGTAAGCAGATGGTGCTGCGCCAGGAGCCGTCCAAACAGCAGGACTACCTGGTCGTGCGTCATAAGCAAGGCCTTTCTGGGCTGCGAAGCCACGGGCTTTGGCCAGCGCATCTTGAATGCTCACTGAGCCAGAGCTCACTGGCTTGATTGCGCTGAGGTCGAGACTCCCCGAGTTTGTTGGATGCGGAAGGTTATAGCCTGGCATGGCAGGAGGCGTTGGGTTAGACAGCGCGCCAGGATAACCCGCAGGCAGTCCCTGGGGCGGCGGCTGCTGCTGTGGGGTTTGTGAAGGCGTCGCTGAAGGGCGTGCAGCTTATTGGGTGGTTAGTCTCTGCTGTCCGTGATGGCAGCACAGTTGGAAGCATACCGAGGGCCGCGAGGATGGCGGAGATGTCTGGAGTTGCAGACATGGCGTCGACACGTAGCTTGGACAGGCAAGCGCAGTTGGAGTTCGATGTTGGTAGATGTTTGAGGAAGGAGAAGAGCGATGAGAGTTGACGCAAAAGCGTTGGGGGGTTGCAATCGTTGTTGCGCGGGTGGGTCGAGCGAGGATAAAGAGATCGGCCGTTGAGACCAAAGGAAAAAGGCAGAAGCTGGGGCAGGTGCGCGCTAACAAGCTTTCGGGCTAGCGTCCGTGCCCCAACCACCTGCCGTCGCCACCGTGCTTTCACCTGCTGATTTCGCAAACGTCCTTCGAGCCAACCCGCCTACGCACTCATGATGCCTTCATCTCTACACCTCAATATACCAGCGAGCTTCGTTTCCAGTTGTCGTCAGGTAGGCACTGTAGCCATTGTTCTAGAAGTACACATCTTCGAATCCTGCTGGCATCTACGCCATTAAGGAGACAGCTCTGCTAGGACAATAGAGTGCAATAGAAAGGTAATATTTTAGAAAAGTATATACAGGAAGAGGGTATCGTCTTTTGACTCCAGCGTGCAGGCACCAGCCAGTTGATAACGAGGGCCGCGCCATTCACATCCTCGCAGTTACTACTCTCAGGCATCTTGAGAACATCTGTAATCCTAGGATACCCGAAGTAGTAGTATATGCAGCGCTTCTTCCCCATTACCTCCGTCCGCTTCCTCGCACTCAAAATCGCCCTGATCCTTGTACCAGCTTGCATACGGGAATGAGTCTCCTCGTTTTCCTTGGACGTCCGGATCGTGTATACATAGCACAGACGTCGCTTAGTGTGCCGCCCTTCTTCTCGGTAATGGTATCAGTCTGGCACCCGCTCAGCACGGTGCGGAATCTGGAGCAGCAGTGTTCACGCTTCTCGTCGTCGTTGCGGCCGTATGTGAAAGTAAAGGAGCCCGTGCACGTCTCGTTCAAGAACACAAGTGCGAGCCATAGTTGATCAGATGTTCCTGCACTACGGTACTCGCTAGCTGCCAGCCGTCTGTCCTCCTATCCAAAATCCGCCAATCCACAACAGACCCCACGATGGCTGCGCCATAGCCCTGAGCACGGCCGGGCCTGGACATGTCCCTGTCATACCCCAGCCAACGCCAAATGCTGCCGCTCCAGCAACGAACTTCCAGTCGGTATCCTTGAGCGTCAATTTCGGTAACTCGAATCTCTGGTTGAAGAGCGGTGGCTTCTCGAATCCTCGTATTTGGTTCTCCATCAAGTTAGGTAGTATTCCGAAAAGGATTACCAATACCATCGAAGGGTCCCAAGCATTCATATTCGGAAACGACAGGAATGAGAGCACTTTCGACGGGGATGCCATCTGCGAGATGTGTAGGCCGAGACCGAATTGTAGACCAGCAAAGAACTGGGTCGCTTGCCGAGCGAGAGGTTCGGTGGAAGGTTTTCCTTCAGATGTTGTTACACCCGCAATGAGTTGTGGCAGAATCCGTGAAGCAATCACTGTCGCTACCGCGAGTAGAACGAGTGAGACCGTGGTCTCGATGGTAGGGTAGGTTGGTATGTAGCAGGGCGAGCCGGAGCTACAGGCATCTGTGAGAAGGGTTGGATGGACAAGATGATGTGTGAGCAAGGCCGATGGGAAGAATGTTGCGACAGCAAGTGCAGACCGTCCGTTAAGTCGAGAGAGTCCGCAGAGCATATGTCCGGAGGTGCAGCCATTGGATAGCTTTTTCGTTGTTAAACGGAAAGTCATGGACGGCGCGGGAAACAACACTTACTTTCGTTCCCCACCCAACAAGCCCACCAAGTCCCAGCGTCACCAGTGCAGCTTGAAGTGTAGCTGGAGCAGGCGGGTAGCTTGTCACCAGCTCTGGGAGGAATGCGTTTAACGATATGAAACTTGCCGCCATGCCCACGAAGAATGCCAGCGTTTCCTTGGTAGGCGCCGAGAAGAGTCGATGCATGTATCCCGAAGCTCCCAGTACGGTTCCATTCTGATACAGCAAGAGGCTCGTCGCCTGGTGAAGTAAGAGAGCGCCAATGCTCGTTTCAATTGGAGTGAACATGCTGTTGCTGCAGCCTTGGTAGCAAATTCTGAGTGGAAAGCACAACCCTCAAACACGTAGAACAAACCCAGCCCTAGATGTATGTATAGTCTTTCCCCGTTTAAAGGAGACGAAGGACCCATCTCGCCTTCGGAGTCGGGCCACTCCACAGTCACCATGCATGTCTAGTGCCCCGCCGGGTCGCCGACCACAATGCGTAATTTTAGCCGTGCCATGCCACCGTTTGCCTCGTAAATGCGAAGCTTGAGCATCTTGTGGCGCCTCGATACAGGCAACTGAGCAATCGGTTGACCATGCAGGGTGCTGATCGGGCTTAGCGTCATGGACCTGCTGGGTACGTGGTAGGCACGTGCGTCGGGGCGTTCGTTCACGATGACTTGGCATGGCGGTCGTCGAATTGACCCGGGAAGATAGGAAAAAAGGCTTCCCTACCACCTGCTACGGTCGGGATACCTCCATACGCGCATCATCGTCACGTTCCTGCTGCCCTGCCTACTAGACAGTACTGGGTGTGAACTCGTGCGAGTCGGACCGTGCTCGTTTGCGTGCTGACGTCGTCCTCGCCGACCTTTGGGGATTGCAAACGGCGACTATGAAGAATCGGGAGATCGGAAGCTAGCCGCAGGACGCGCCGTGTAAACGAGCAGATGTCGGGTTGCCTTAACCTTGCAGAATGATGATGGACGGTTTTGATGCGTGATGGTGTTGAGGAAGAGTTAGGGATTTCATTATTTCGTATGACGAGGAGAGGGACGTGCACCTTCCAGACTACCGTACAGGGTGCAGTGCAAGCGACACAACTTCTTCGAGCCACAACTTAGTATCTCCCAAAACCTACATCATTAATGTCTGCTCTACTCTGTAGAGCTGTTGAAGTTTACTCCAATGACTCCATACGACGAAATCGCCGAGATTGAGGCTGACAACGAGTGTAGAGCTTGGTTAATCAAGGTTCTTAACGCTAAGGAAGAGATCGTAGCCTTCGTCTCGAGTCGCCGTCCAGGATGTCCTGAAGGGGAATTTGATGGATACCTGAAGGGCTCGTTCAACTTCTGTATTTCCGTCCGCTTTAACGATGGAGGACCAAAGGCCATCATTCGGTTCCCAAAACTAGGCCACACTCACCATCCGACGAGAAGAGAAGGTGAAAAACGAGGTCCAAGTCTTGGAAAATTTGAGAGAAAAGACTAAACTCCCGGTACCTCGCGTTTCCAGCTGGGGTTTGACAGACGAAAGTCCCAGAAATCTTGGTCCTTTTATCATCATGGATTGGATTAAAGGTGTCTCCCTCACTACCCTCCTGAAGCAACCCGGCAAGTCTGAGGATGATCATGTCATTCTAAGGGATGATATTGACAACGCCAAACTGGATTACGTCTACCAACAACTAGCGGAATTCATGATCGAACTTTCTAGGCTAGACTTCGACGCCATTGGAGCCATAACTAAACACTCGGATGGTATGTGGCTGGCAACTGAGAGGCCATTTACTTACAACATGAACGATATGGCAGTAACCGTCTCCAATTATCCCGTGGACACTTTCCCCTCTGCGCCTTTCCGGACCACCAGAGCGTATCTCGAGTATCAATCTGACGAAAATCTCACTCACCTCCGCATACAACGTAACCTCACAGGTAACCCAGAAGATGCCAGGAGGAGGTACATTGCCCGCCAGCGATTTCGACAGCTCATTCCTAAATACTGCATAAACAACAACGGTCCTTTCAAACTCTTCTGCGATGACTTGCAGCCTTCAAACATGCTCGCTGACCCCGACACCCTCAAGATCAACGCAATACTAGACTGGGAGTTCACACACGCGATGCCAGCACAGTTCTCCCAGGATCCGCCGTGGTGGCTCTTGTTAAAAGGTCCAGACATGTGGCTGGAACATTACAGCATGGCAGACTTCCTGGCGCGCTACGAACCCAGATTACAGCAGTTCCTCCATGCGTTGGAGCAAGTGGAGGAGAGATCACCGTCGACAGAAGGCCGGCTTTCGAGGCAGATGCGTGAAGCGTGGACGAGTGGGCGGTTTTGGTTCGATTATGGGATTAGGAAGAGTATGGATGTGGATGATGTTTACTGGGGCGCGCTTCATCGGGAGGGAGACGAGGTGCTGTGTGAGGAACAGCAGAGGGCGATGGAAGAGTTGGTTGAGGGGAAGATGGAGGATGTGAAAGCATATGACAAAGAGTGTAAGGAGAGGGGCTTATAGGAAAGAGTAGAAAGAACGGCGTGAGGAACAGCAGAGAGCAATATAAGAGGTGGCTGATATGAAGATAGGGGATGTGAAAGCGTATGCCAAAGAGTGTAAGGAGAGGGGCCTATAGGGTAGAATGAGAGGAACGGCGTGATGAGTGTGTTTTAGTGCTGCAGCCTCTTCCAAGTTCTACTTTGATCTGCCTAGACATATTTTCTTCATCTTCGTAGCAATGCCATGATGATAACTTGCTGATATATGCATTCTTCCCGAAACGCATTCCTCTGAAATATCCCCTTTAACATGAACATCGTAAAAAAACCCGACATCCCCAAACTAAAAAGTCCGTACTGTACATATCAAATTCTCGTATCCCCTACCACATAAATCGGGCATCTATGCCCCTAGCGCCTCGGCTCCACGCACGCACGCACCCCAAACATCAAATCCTACACCGCTCACCTCGCCGACCTCACCCACCCCCTCGCCGATCAACACAGCACGAGAGCTTCTGGAACTGTTCGTCCGACGTCCGCGCAGGCCGGGATAATTCCTGCGTTTCATCCTGCGCCGTGTGGAACGAATTTGCCAATTTCCACAGGTGCCGGAGTGCGTCGCCGTTGTGGTGGCATGCGTGCGCGTGGTCGGTCGAGTGCCGGGCGGGTGCGGATACGGAGTACTTACCTCTAGGGCGCATCGCATGGGGGAGGGAATGCGAGATGAGGCCGCGGAGTAGTTATATGGGCGGGGTGGTGCTCTTGAATCAGTCGTGCGAGTATGTAGGTATGCTGTTCCGTTCACCTGGTCGAGGCATAGATGGGATGCCCGGATGGATAACCGGTGTATGTACTATGCACTGCGTACCAGCAGGAAAACTCGGTTGCTTGCGAGTGTTGCACAAGGGGGGTACTGGTGTACCACGACATGACATGGTGAGTAAGCTTCGGAAATTTTTCACAGCCTGCGTGTAACCCAACCCACGCGTCAAGCTTTTCTGACCGACCTCGTGCAGTGTGGAACGGCGACCCACGAGGGAACATCGCCGACATGAAAGTAGATGCTACGACTGTCGCCGATGAGCTGAGCTGACCTGACCTGACCTGAATTGCCATGTCGCACCGAGGTGTTTCTGGTGGGTGGGTACTGTCCGGACGAGAGTGCATGGCGGAAACCTCGTATTCAGGCTCGCCGATGAAGGTGTATGTAGGTAGGTGGGTGTGCTTGGGATCCGGTTGCGTGCGGAACAATGTTGTGCAGAGCTTCGCCGACTGGTGTAGGCGTCGTAGTACTGCGGCGTTCGAGAAGAGTGCTCAGTGCAGTTGTAAGTGAGATTGTGTACGGAGTAGGTCTTCCTGTAGTTATTTCCTAGTACCACTCGATATTCCTTCCTGTCTTTTCGTTCGGTAAATCATAGGAGACCCGTGAAGATCTTTAGAACGAGCTGTTCTCTGCGAGCGTCAGATTCCTTCACGTTTCTGTCCCGCGTCTCTGCGTTTCTCTCTTCGTTGTACTTTTCAGATGTCCAGAGTATAGGTCCGCGTAGGGTGAGTGGCCGACCGGAAGGGATGTGGAATGTTCGGGCGCTGCTCAAGGTATATGCTAGTGGCTGCCACATCCGCCCTAGGGGTGCGGATTATACTGCCCTGGAGTAGTAGGATGTTCGGGTGTACACATGTAAGAGATACAGGTTCGTTTGAGTTTTCGCACTTCACTCTTGCTCGCCTTCGCTCAGTGTGCCTCACTAGTGAAGAGATGCGCGGTGGCAGTGGCCTGGCCTCAGCCAGCATCAACGCGGCCTCGCAGGAGACAGGCTCGCCCAGGCTCAATGCTGCAAAAGCAGATGCGATAGCCGTCGTCGCAGTCCCCAGCCTATGATACCGTCCCCCATCGAGCGTTGCCCACCGCCCCGCTTAATCGAGCGCTGATAGCGTGGCAGCCAGATAAGTCCGTGCGCCTTCCTCCCCCTTCTGTTTTGATTTCGTCACGACACACAAACGGCAAACGGCGCCTCAAATTTGCCCGCCGTCTGGACCGCGCCCGTCCGCCGCTGCGTACGCCCTTATCTCTCGTCCTACCCCCGCGCGAAGCCTCTAGGCGCCGCTCACCACCTGCAGTTCCGCGCTATATCGGCAGCGAGGCTCAACGACAAGATGGCAGGCGCAAAGCACGGTGTGAAGAAGGGTGCAAAGGACGGTACGAATGGTGGTACGAAGAACGGGCTTCTGCATTGCGGCATGTGTGATGGCTCGTTCGACACCAAAGCCGCTCTCACTCAGCATCAGCGAAACCATCCCGACGTTCAGAGCGAGCACCTCTGCAATGTCTGCAATTGGCCCTTCTCAGACTCGCTGCAGCTGGAGGCCCACGAGATCCAGGCCGGCCACGGGCAGCCTGCCTACCAGTGCCCCAGCTGCTCTCAACCCTTTCCGACGTCTACTCTCCTCGCCCAGCACAGGAAGTTCCCCAAGCCCTGCTCGGACGCATTCAGGGCAAAGGAAGCTCAAAATGGTAATCTACGTAACTCTGCCCGATTGGTTCGGTACGTTGACCTCGATGCCCCCATAGCGGTGCCGGAGAGCACACTGCAATACTATCCTGCGTCGGAAACAGTGGCCAGCAACAACAATCCCAAAAACTACAACCTCCACTGTGCCAAATGCCAGGAATCTTTCAGGAGCCAGGCGCGATTCGACCTCCATGGTCTAGCTTGTCGACCTCGAAACTCAGCGTCGGCCGAAGTGGATCCGCCCAAGTTCAAGACTCTCAAGTCTGTCTACCCGCCTGGCTTCTTCGATCGGCCCGTCAAGGTTCCATCGGAAGAAGGTGAAATGGCTGATGTGAAGGTCGCGCCGAAGCCGGCTCAGCCAAGGCAGACTGACCCAAAGCCGAACTTGCCAAAACAGCCCGAGCCAAGGCAGACTGACCCAAAGCCGAATCTGCCAAAGAAGCCCGAGCTAAGGCAGACCGAGCCAAAGCCGACTCAGCCAACCTCGAGCCCTTCACCGCATCCGTCCACAGCTGCCAGTACTTCGGCGGCAGAGACTTGGAAGTGCGGCATTGGAGGCTGTCAGAAGACTACCCGATCCGAGGCTGCCATAAAGCAACATCGTCAAGATACTCATGGTGTTGGAGGAGAGGGACTCGATTTTGCTGGTAAAGACTCATGGATGCTCACACAGCGGGCACGCGACCAGCTCAAAAACGCAGGGTGCCTTCGTCCGTCGCCGGAACCATCGCACTCACCGGTTTCCAGTCGTACACGAGCCTCACTCACCCCCCGCCCTATTCCTCAGAGTCCTCTTACTACACCGAAACGGTCAAATCTTACTCCCGGCGCACCTTCTGCACTGAATCAACAACGTGCTGCTCCTCAAGGACTTGCAAATACACTGAATCAACCACGCCCTACTCCTCAGGGACCTGCAAGTACACTGAACAGGCCGATTCGGATTCCTCGGGGACCATCCGTTACACTAAACCAACCACGTATTACTCCTCAAGGACCTTCTTCAACGAACCGGCCTCATCTCACCCCGCGAAGACCATCTGCTGCAATGAATAGAGCCCCTCCGCAAGGCCCTCCAGTATCTACTCCTCCTCCACCAGCTGCTCCAGTTGGGGGTGGTCCCGCCGATATGGAGCAAGTATCGTTCATTTGCGGTAAAATGCTGCCTTTACTTCTACAGGCGGATGTTACGATCTACCATGACGGCAAGGTGACGTACAACGGTATAGATTGGCGTCGTATCGGTTCCGGAATGCAAGCTAATGCAATCGGCATGGTGGGAAAGCTGTGCCATCTTCCTGTCAAACTCCAGGGTGAGTACCTCCCATCGCCGCAGACGTTCAGAGACGAGTACTCCGCCCAGTATTCTGCGGAAGACTTCGCAGCATCCCCATCTCGATCTCCAGCAACTTCCGGTTACCCTGTGATTGCTCTATCGTGCAGCAAGATTGTTTTGGCGGATGGCTGTCAGGAGGTTGTGAAGATCGCAGCGATCGATGTTCTGACCTGCCGCATCTTGATGCATCATCTAGTGTGTCCCGACCCCAAGGCTACAGTCAAGAACTGGCAGACCGGTATTACCGGATTGTCCAGATTTTCGGATATCGAAGCCGCACGGCAGGCTGGCTACAAAGTCCTCAAAGGCTGGCAAGCAGCTCGCGCCGCTCTCTGGAAGCTCATCACCAAGGACACGATTATCATCGGACACAACCTGCGCAGCGATCTTGATGCACTTCGAATGATCCACGGACGCGCCGTTGACGTCGCCAAATCCGTCGAGAAGGCTGCCGATGGTCCCCTATCCAAGACGCAGCTTAGCCTCGATAGTCTATCTCGCGATTTCAACGGAACTGCCCTCACCACGCATAGGACGTTTGGCCGTGATTGTCTCCAAGACGCGTTCGCGGCCCGCGGTCTCTGCCTCTGTATCATCAAGGACGGAGACGCCGTCGCTCGTCGTGCTAGGCGGATGTCACTGGACTATCAGGTGGTCGTTAACTCGACGACGGGCGTTTGAACTCCCAATCCAACCCTTCGAAATTGGTCTGGAGGTGAGTTTGTCAAAGGCTATCGAGGAATTCTGTCCAGAGCTCAACTCAACTCCTGTCATCAGTCTACTTTCGCCCATCACTCCAACCATCTGGCTGTTTTCCTTCCCCCTGCGAGCCGTCGACAAATCCTGCAAGTTTACACGGTTACCGATTTTTCAATGAACGAACGAACGAACGAATGAGCGCCGCCACACCCGGTAAATAACGAGGACTGCGAATGGGATACCCGGAGGACAGGCAAGGCAAATTACGGAATGCGAATGCGAACGCATGTATAATGAGTGAGTACTGGAATGACGTGCGATTAGCAAAGTCAAGACTCTGGTATGCGAGTATCAGGGAAGACGAGCGGCCAGTTCAGAGGGCAGAGATGGAAATTACATGGTTTGGTGTTTGTCACCGCCGGAAAACAAAAAAAAGAGGGGCTTTGTGATCTTTCCTGTCTAGGGGATATTCTTCTCCGTGATTCAGATTAGTGGAAATGATAATGGGGCATTTGCTCACTCACTTGCTCACTGCATTGTTTTTTTTTTTTGCTTGCTTGGCGTGAAATTGTTTGTGTGGTGAAGAGTGAATGTGGGTTGGTGCTTTAGGGGGGGTATAGGGTCGCGAACGGAGTAGGTACAACTGTGATGGGCACCTGTACATCTCCCCCGCCCTTCTCTTCCCTACAAGCAATGTCGAAAGCCGTATGTGGGATAGATAGGATTTGCGTAGGTAATGCACTGGAAGACGAAGACGACGACGACGACGACGACGATGATGGCCTCACGTTAGGTAACTGGCAATCCTGACTTCATCATCATAACTATGCAGAGCATTCATGTATGATGGGATATGTAGGAAGTAGGTAGGTAAGAAATTGAGAAGGTAAGAAGGCGTTATACCTAGCCAGCCAACCCAACTCAACCCAATCTAACCTAACCAACTAATGAAGCAGACATGCCAACAAAAAGCAAACGTTCGGTTCGCAAAGGAAACTTGAGCACAGGTACTACGTACGCTAGGTATAATCCTTATACTTGCTCACTCGAACTCACGCAAACCTTCAAATTCAAAACTCCACTTGTTTTCAAACTCGGCAGAGGCAAAGGCAGACAAGAAGGAGAGAGGAGCAGAGAAGGGCAATTGATAATAAAAAAAACGTGTTTGGAAGTGGAGTTGAGTCAGTCGGTGCGGTAGTGTATACTCGGCAATAGTCAAAAAGGTTGCTTCTTACATGGTGGGAAATCTTGTGAAAGGAGAAGGGGGAGTAGGAGTAGGGGTTTGGTATAGGTGTGTGGATGGATGGATGGATAGATGGATGGATAGATGGATGGATGAATGGATATATAGATAGATAGATAGACAGACAGAGACAGAGCATCTGTCTATGCGTTGCGTTACATTGCGTTTGCATTAATAAGAACAAAACGAGGTACGGCATAGATGAACAGCGAGAGAGAGAGAGAGAAGAGAAAGAGAAGCTAAGCTAAGCTAAGCTCCAAAACAGAGACGAGAATCAAAGTGCTAATAATAACTGACAGGTATGATAGATATGAGTTTACGACAAGGGATTGAATCGTACCGGTTGTGGGAGAATTTTGGTTTTCTCTTCTGATCTGAGCAATAGGACACGGGCTATGGGATGGGGGGGGGGGGGTGTCCGATCTGGCAACCACACCAATTAAAAAGAAACAAAAGCATATATACACAGACGCACTACACTACCTAAACGCGAACGACTACACCCACACACTCCGCTCCTACCCATCAGCTTCCCATCATATCGGCCTGCCCTCGTCGTCCGCAACAGTCGCCTCAGGCGCGCCGCTCACAGCGCCGTAGACGCGCACGGGAACCTGCACCTCGAAGCTCTCAGCAGGCAGTCTCTCCGCAGCCGCCAACACGACGCCGCGATCATCACTCGCGATTTCCTCCAGCAGATCATCGTGCCAGGCGGGCGCCGCACCTCCTCCTCCTCCTCTTCCTGCTCCTCCCCGCGCTTCTTCGCTACCGCCACCGCCGCCACTGTCCTCGTGCGGCGTCAACCGCGGCGTGATGAACTGGATGCGCAGCTTCCACTCGAGGCTAACGCCGCTGGTGATGAACTCCGGGGTCGCAGACGGCGGGATCGTCAGCGCGAAGGCGAGGCGCTGCGCAAAGAGGGCGTTTTCGGATAGCGCGGCGTGCACTTTGCGGGTGACGCGGTAGATGGACGCGTTGGAGCGCAGGGCGATGGCCGGGTCGACCTTCTCTGCCGAGTCGAGCGACACGTGCAGCGAGTAGCAGGGGATGACGGCGTTGGTGAAGTCGATGACGGCGGACATGGTTTCGCCTAGGCGGTAGGCCGGGCGGGCCAGCATGATGACGGCGACGCGCTGGCCGCTGCGCGCAATCTCGAACCGGTTCGCGCTCTGGTTCTCCGCGCCGGTGAGGTTGCTGCGGAGGATGGCGAGGTCGATGGTTTCTTTCATTGTCTGGGGCTCTTCGACTATCGAGGAGCGGCCTGGTATGGTGCCTGTAGGGGATAGAAGGCCCATACTGGAGTTGTGCCGTGGCCGGTCGAGAAGGTTGTCGACGTATTCCAGGAAGTCATTGAATGCTGGAGTGTTTGTGGCGATTTCGGTTGCAGCTGGTTTCTTGAGGGGAGGAGTCTTCAAGCCGACTGCTGGGGAATCTACGCTCGCCGTTCGAGCTTGATCACGCAAGATGATGTAGGGCGACATTAAGTCGTGTCCTAATATTTCGCCTCGACCTGAACAATGTTAGTAAGTACCTGTTATAGAGCAAGAAGGGGACTCACTGTTTACGCTGCCAAAGACCCGGAAAGGAATCTCGACATGCTTCACTTGTTGGTCTCTAGACGTTCCCGCCCGCTGAGTACCTATTGTTAGGTTGTAGACGACCTTGATAGACCGCCCCTTATGCGTCGGGGGTAATCCTCGAGGTAGCGTAAAACTGTATGTATAGCTCCGGCTCTCTCCTGGAGCGAGTCGCAGGTCGACGAACAAAATGGACTGGGGGGTAGTGATTAGAGGTACGGTCTTTGAGCTGGCAATCCCTCTCATCTCACGAATGCTGGACGGCTCTGAGGAGCCCAACAGGCCTCCCAATGACTCGCCAATATTGCCCCAACCTAGGGCACCAAACAAGCCACTATCTCGCTTCGGTCTTTCAACTCCCACTACACCACCGCTTCCCTGCCCGCCAACGACGCCTTTCCTTTTCACCTCTTCGAAGGGCGCTTGGTTGATTAAAGAGCCATCCAAAGTAAAAGACCCCATGACCTGCGCATACCCCATCATGAGGCTTTCCGGGTATCTCTGCTGGCTAGGAGGGGCCAGTTGAGAACCTTGCCTTTGGTGGATCGCCCTAGGAAGAAGTCGAGCTGTCGGATGAGCCATGTATTCTGAGGCCAATGTTTCAGTAGAATTGTTACTCATTGAGTAGAATTCCCCGCTACTTCTAGGAGTGCCGTTCATGCTCGATCCTGACAGTATCCGCGCCACAGGGGAGAGGTTTTCTAGGGTAGAGATCGGCAGAGGGTCTTCCGGTGGTCTTGGGGGAGTCCCCTGCACCTGCGGGGTCTTGATTTGCGTGCCCAGCGGGCTATGGTTGTTATTAGAGTGTTCGGTGGGCGCGTGGGGTCCAGGTGGGCTTGCGGGAAACTTGAAGTTTTGCGAGAAAGAGCCGGATGGTTTCCGTGAGGAGTTATGGAACGCGGGAGTGTTCGGAGCGGTAGAAATGACGGGTGATCTTTTCGCGGGTCGCGTGGGAAGTGGGAACCCATGTGACGGCTCGTATATTATCGGCGGGGAGGAAGCGCCGCTCAGAAGCGAAGAATGATGAGGCGCCGATCGGAGGGCGGGTGAGCCTGCCATGAATGATTAGCCTAGTAAAATGCGCGTAGAGAGTGCGAGTACCTGAAAAGGAACTCGGTCGGCCAGGCACAACCTGGAGACTGGCCGACCGGCCATGGCCTCGGCCAGGACGGCGCAGAGGTGCGCCTCGATCGACTTCGGTAGCAGCGTCGGTCCCCATGGACATGATTGAGAGCGACCTCCCATGTCTGTGGCCAGGGGTAGTGCTTCCATGAGTGGACGCTCCGGTAGGGGGGCCAGGAGACCGACGCTCTCCCACCGTCGACGGCGTGTGCAACGACAAGGCGGGCTTGTGGCCGCGTATATAAGACGGCGGTGCCTGGGACGCGAACGACGAATTGCGCGATATCGAGGGCCGCGTCGAAGAATGCACCGGGGGCAGCTTGCGCTGTCGTTCCCCGCCGGGCGCGAAGCCGTTCGGTTTGGCAGCGCGCATGGGCGACCGGCCGCGGGCATCGTGAGCTGAGGCCACGTTCTTGAAGGTTATCGTGCACTCGACGTCCTCGCCGGCGAACACGGTCGCCTTCTTCCATTGGACGAAGACGCGGATGTTCGACGACGCGGACATGGTCCGCGACGCTCTCGGGGGGGATTGCTGCACGGCGGCGGGCAGCTCATCGGTCGAAGGGGTTGGGCGGCATGGCTACTGGCCAGCCATGGACGTCGGGCGGGCGGCAGCGACGGCGACGGCGACGGCGACGGCGACTGCAACGGTGAGCTGGTGGAGAGCTGTTGAATGCGTGGGCGAGGTGTGCGGGAGTGACGATGCGGGTGCGGGTCTCCGATCACCTCCCCCTGGACCCTAGACGCGCCCGCCGAACAGGGCTTAGCGACTCCCCCCCAAGCTTCGTTCCTCCATCACAGTCAGGTCGTCACGATGCAGCCTCCCGCCCACCAGTTCGCAGTCCGCACGCACTTCGCGAGCATTCACGCCTGGCTCTATCTCTGACCGCTCGCGTCGTCTGATTTGGTGGACCCGCGGACCCTGTTGGATGGCACAGACCTGTGAGTACACGCTGTAGCGCGCCGTTATTGGCCACCAAGTGTGACGCTCTTCTCTGGCCTCATCGCAGTAGGTGCGCTGGCTGCGGACCATGGCAATCCAACCCTCTCACGTCTCGTGATAACAGCTTGCTCACCAACTAATCAATACAGTCTCTCAACTAACCCAATTCTTTTCTCCAAACCGTAGCGTGTTAATTGCCTCAACTCACTCACTGCAGTGAAAGCCAGTAACTTGCACACGCACACTTGCACCCAACGTTTTGGGACACATGTACCTTTTCACCAGCCACCAAAGCCCGTGCTTGGGAACTGCTAGACGTCCAGCCTAACCACCGCAGCACTGACAATTGACGATACAACAAACCCGCATCCCCAGCGCGAAACAAGCATGGAGTCAGTCTTTTGCTTGCACCCTTCTAGAGCTGCAAGCAACTAACAGAGCTGCAGGTTCTTGTACCCTACGGCGAGCCCCACTGCTCCAGGCTTCTCCAATGGTGGTTACCTTATCCTGGGCCTAATCCCCCTACTCGGAGCCGCCAGTCTTCAGCAAGCCTTTGGTCGCCTAGTCCATTCGCCATTCGCAGAGTTCTTTCCTACCCTGGCCGACTACATCTTCGCAAGCAATGCTTTCGCCGAGCCCATCCCTGGATTTGCGCTGTACAACATCACAGAGGGCGTCAGGGCCACCGAACTCAGTGCCTGGTTCACCCGCTGGCTCTTGAGCCAAAACTTCACCAACAGCTCTACATGTCTCCACTTTGAAGATGCTCCTGCGAGGCCTCATTACTTGGGTCGGAGCTGCACTTTGATCGCTTCCATCCTGGTCTACGGCTATCTGTCTGCGTTCGCGTTCCATGTGGGCGACTTCTATGGATACTTCTCCGTCTCAGCTCTCATCGTCTGCATGCTGGTGCGTCAGAGCATCTTACGCGCATGCCGCGACAGCTTAAACGAGCACATGGAGAACGCAGGCAAAGGAAGCCAGGCCCAGTCGGCAAAACTGTTCGTCACTCTCCCCACAGGTCAGGCTGTCGCCATTGAAGCCACGCGGGGTATCTTCGTCCAATGTTTCTTGACCGAAGCGAAGCCCACAGGACGTAAACTGCACCTTCTTATGCGTGGCCTTGGCTGGCTTGCCTTTGCCTCTCACGTCGTCTTACTGGCACTCGCCACGGAGCCGATGCAACTGGTCTCCATTTCCACCATGGTGCTCTTCTCCGTACTGGCCATCCACCGAGTCGGATGCAACGAGCATCGCATCGGAAACCGACTGTACGTTACTCGATATGATTTCCCCGGAATTGAATCGCGCGCGAAGGCATACGTCATGTTGGATCTGGACGAGATCGAAGAGCAGGACATGGTAGCCTGGTTCGTCATGCCCCGGCGCTCCAATACCATCTGGTGGGACACGTACAAGACGTTCAAGGCTGAGGCAAAGAGCGAGCCTGCCGTTTTGAATACTTGGGGCCAACGTCTGGATGCTGCATATGCCTTGCTGGAGGGTGGGGAGATTACGATCTAAATGACTTCTTCGCTACAGCGGGAACTTTTCTGCAAGAACCCTCAGTTAGTTCATTGGGCAATTGAGGGGACAGCAATACACACCAACTCGAAGAGTAGGATTGGGTAGACCGGCTGTACAATGATCGTGTACCAGCGAGGAGGTATGCCCACTAATGTACCCACTTACCATCGTGTTCCTTATCGATCACATTTGCTGAAAGCAGCTTCTGCCGTATTGCTAGTGCGGTGACCCCATACGTTGAAGAATCCTGTGTCCATGGCTAGGGTCGCGGCAACATGGATGCACCTGCCCCACGACGCGAAGGTTGGTTTGGGCACACGTGCAACATGACGTCATACCCATTCACCAAGTTTAAAACACACTCATGCCCAGCTCAGCTCAGCTCAGCTCCTCTCCGTTCAGCCCCACCATCCCATACACACTATTAAAACCTCACCAAAACCTCCTACTACATACACCACCCTAAGCAAAACCCGAAACCCGAAACCCGAACCCAAACCCAAACCCCAAACTTCCTCCCAACCAACTCTCCCTCACCACCATGCCCATCGGCCAGCAAGACTCCGGCCTAACCTCGGGCGTCAAATTCGTCACATCGACCGTCGGCAACACACTCGGCGGCGTCACCAACACGCTCGGCGGCGTCGTCGGCGCGCTGGGCCGCGGCGTCGGCGAGACGGTTGAGGGCGCCACGGGCAGTGCGGGAAGGCCGGTGGCGAAGGGCATTAAGGATGCGACGACGAGTGTGGAGGAGGGCGCGGGGAAGGTTGCGGGTGGGGTGAAGAGGGCGGGGGAGGGGAAGTAGGAGGGTAGGGTGGAGAGAGGAGGGGGATAGGGGGAGAGAAGGAAGAGGGCAGGAA
This sequence comes from Massariosphaeria phaeospora, assembly GCA_011032825.1. Classification (NCBI taxonomy): domain Eukaryota; kingdom Fungi; phylum Ascomycota; class Dothideomycetes; order Pleosporales; genus Massariosphaeria; species Massariosphaeria phaeospora. The sequence continues at coordinate 421,140 of JAADJZ010000008.1, read as the reverse complement.
GTAAGGTGGAAGGATACTAGGGAGGGATAGAGTTGGAGGGCTACTTGGAGATGGTATGGATCTCGATATCGATGTGGATATGGATATAGAAACGAAGGGTGTGGTTCAGCGCTCGCATACCATGCAATGTCGCCTTCTGAATCTGGTCTTCCAAATATTTTTCTTTTGAGCAATTGTGCCTTTCCAACCTAGTTTCCTAGAGACGGTCTTTAAAACTCTAGATGGTTAAAAATAGCAAGTGGGGAAACTGCTTAAGATGATGATCTTGTACCTGTACTCGTACCTACCGTAGCGTATTCTAGGTGCACTAGAACTGTGCGATTACCTAATATGCTCAACCTAGTGCCTGAATTGCGAGAATGGTCTGAGTCTAGCAGCGAGACTCGATGAGGCAATGCCTGCCTGCTTGTTTGTTTTGACGCTGCGAGACTGGCAGGAGGCTGAAGTAGAGGCAGGCAACCAGCCATGCCGATGCACATCTCCCAGCCAACAAAAACGCAGAAGGTCGGGTTGGGTTGGGTTGGCGCCGATGCAGCAGCCTCCGCGCCCGCCCCCGCATCATAACAAGCACCAGCATCATGGCGATTGCCGAGCCCTCAGCAGCGAATCCTTCCGTCTTGGATCGAGACCTTCCCTTCGAAAGATAAACAAACGCACTGCCTGAAGCAGTACGGACTGCTCTTGGCTTGGTAGACGCGGCACGCCGTGAAACCCCAGGCAGCGACATGGCCGGGCTGCTGCTGCTGTCGTGGTGTGGCCGGGGCGGGGCGGGGCTGCGCAGCCAATCGATGGCGGGGGGTGGCAGGCCGGGCCGATGTCGATAGAGGCAGGTCGGGGTGCTGCTGTGCGACTGATGGCAGTGACAGGACGACGCTACTGCTGCTCTTGGTCTTTCTTCTGCAGCGCATCGCACACTGCATGCGCTGAGGGCTGAGGGCTGACTGCAGGTCGTGTTACCTGGGATACAGAGGTGAGATGGAGCAGCTCGGACGAGGAGATACTGAAACGTGGAGGACTCGATGGTCAACGGGAGTAGTAGATGACTACCGCGGAGCTCAGTCGGAAGACAGATGGACGGCGACGGGAGTGCTGTCGCAAAACAACGAGACGTCCGTCTGTACGGCAAAATCGACACGAAGCCGGACGGGTTTGAGAGAGAGTCGTCTCGTACGCCGTGTTGAGCGAGCTGGCGGGGCCGCGAGTGGCTTGAGTCCAAGCGCCACCACCTACCCCACACGGTGGCCTTGGCGTGCGCTAGTGCCGCTAGCGATCGCAGGGGCCGCCTGATGTCGACGTCACCTCAACCACCGCGGACCGGACATGGCCCGCGAATCGCACGCACCCAACGTCTGTCTTTTCTGCTGCCCGCGCCCAATCACGCCGGCCACGGCCTGCAGCCAGCCAAATGCACCACCTTCACCTGCCCGCCGCCAGCGAGTATTGAATTGACCTGCACATCTGGCGTGCAGGTGGGCCGGGCAACCATCCACCACCGCTGCATCCGCCTCCGTCCGCGCGTACCATCAGCGCCGCATTATTATTTGCAACCGCCGGCCGCTGACTTTCTTCTCAGGCGCGGCTCTGGGGGGTTCGGTGTCCAGCGCCGCTGGTCTGGAGAGCAAGGCGGTTTGTGCGAACACGGCGTCGCGGTTGTGCTGGGTGGCCGGCATGGTCTGTGGATAGGTTTCCCCGCCACCGCCACCGCCGCGGCTAAAAGTATCCTCAGAGTTGACTACGCCGTACAAGGCCACGGAACTGCCTAGCTGGACTATGTATGGATCTCGGGAGGCGGGAAAGAGGCTGCGGGCTAGCAGCAAACAAGAGGAACAAGAGGGGGCGGGAGGTCGGATGAGGAAACTCCAAGCAACGGCGCAGAGCGACGAGCGTAAAAGAGGGGTTGGTTCACGCCGCCGGGCCAATAACGCCGCACCGTAACCCGCTGGATTAGCCGTTCACGGCCAGCCTTTTTTTTCACCGCACCGCTCGTCACTCTAGGCGACGCTTACAGCTGGCGCATTCACCACTGGGCCCGGGCGCTGTAGGCTATTGACGCGTGGATGCTGATCCATGGTCTCGTTTGCCGTCTCTGATATGGCCGATCTGGATGTGATACGTCCCATGCCCTAAGCCAGTGCCCTGGGCTTCCATCCGCTGGCTAAGTATATAGCTGTCCCACCGTCTCCAGACTTTGCCTTTTTTTCTTTCACTCTCGCTCTCGTGCTTACCTGTTGCCGTTCCAACCGATTCGTTCGCGGTCCTCGTCACTCGTCACTTGTCGCTTTTAAGTTCCTGCGTTCCTGGATTGATACCTCGTTCATCAGTCCCCACCCCTTCGTTCTCCATCGCACCACCACAACCGTTTTCCTCCCGCATTTCCATCGTCGACCTTCAGCAGCCATGAAGACCTTCGTTGCCCTCGCCCTTGCGGCCTCCGCTCTGGCTACCCCGATGCCGCAGAGTTCCACCCCGGAAGGCTGCTCTGACTCCCGCGATGGACAGTTCACCATCACGACCGTCAATGCGAGCACGGCGTCCACCAAGCGGAGGGTTGAGAGACGCCAGCTTGCCGGTGTTCTGACGCTTACTCTCGAAGGTGGAAACCTGAAGGATCAAGCTGACCGCACTGCGTACATTGCGGACAACTTCCAGTAAGCACTACTGCCTTTGTTCTTCCCAGCCATTGACAATGTTTGCTGACGCTTTTGAAGATTCCAGTTCGACTCTCCACCCCAGGCCGGCGCCCTCAAGACCTCTGGCTTCTCGGTGTGCTCCAACGGATCGATCGCGCTCGACGGCTCTGCTGTGTGGTACCAGTGCAAGTCAGGCGAAATCAGCAACCTTTACGACCGCTCCTGGGCCCCGCAGTGCGAGCCCATCTACATGGTAGCGCGGGAAGGTGCTGGTGATTCACCGGCGTCCCAGTCCCCAGACGGCCAACCTATTGCCACCACTGCCGTCCCCGCTATCTCTCAGAGCCCTGATGGCCAGCCCATTGCCTCCACCGCTCTGCCAGAGGCGCCCATCACCCAGATTTCCGACGGCCAACCCCAAGCACCCACCGCTACAGCTGCACCCGTCACCCAGATCTCGGATGGCCAGCCTCAAGCTCCCACCGCTCCCGGCGCCCCCGTCACCCAAATCTCCGACGGTCAACCCCAGGCTCCTACCGCTCCCGGCGCTCCCGTCACCCAGATCTCCGATGGTCAACCCCAGGCTCCTTCCGCCACTGGCGCTCCCGTCACCCAGATCTCCGATGGTCAACCCCAGGCTCCTTCCGCCACTGGCGCTCCTGTGACTCAGATCTCCGACGGCCAGCCCCAAGCTCCTGCTACCACCTTGCTTCCGCCGCCTGTCACGCAGATCTCCGACGGCCAGCCCCAGGCGCCGACGCCCACTGGGAACATGACCACGCCCGGCAACTCCACCGCCTCGCCCAGCACCCCGTCTGAGTTCCAAGGTGCTGCGCCTACGTCCGCATACGGCCTCGGTGCCATCACTGCTGCGCTATTCGCGCTCGTTGCGATGTTGTAAATCACTTTCGACAAGGTGGAAAGCATCAATTCCGTTCCGATATCTACGGGTAATACGAATCAACGATGAATTTCGGAGCCTATCGGCATCCACCCTCTTTTATGACGATACGCTGTACGGACACACGACTATGATTGGGACGATTCGGATCCATCATTGGCATTATTGACAGACATTGGCATCTACATGGATGGGTATTGGCATTGGCATTGGGATTGGCGGAAAGCCATTGCGTGATGCTTCACGTGCGTACGTATATATGAGTTGTTGTCTTGTCTTGGCTTGGCTTGGGCTATCTATCGACCTGTCTACCTCTCTTCGCGGAACCTTTGGGTATCTGCCTGCATACATAGTTGCCATCGAGCATGCCCCATGTCCCGGATCGGAACGGATCATGGCGGTTTTAATAGTAATTGACCCCGATTTTTTGTAACAACACTGAGTTGTCGGATTCTGGTCGCGGTGTGTGTAGGCGGTTTGCTTCTGTGCTGTATACATACGGAGTTTTAAGCAGGGTAGGTGGGTAGGTAGGTAGGTAGATAGAGCGACGCGCTGGGCACGTATATAGAGTAGCTAATCCATCGGTGTTGGATTTGGAGAGATAGAAGGCATGTTCTTACTACTTAGGATGTGGGTTCAAGGTATCATATCATATCACATAGGTTACATACCCCGCGGTGCGCTGGATAACGCTGACATGGAGACGCAGAGTTCGGAAACGGCTCAAAAAGCTAGCTGCCCCTCCATCGTCATATATATCTTCTATATATCGCCATCAACAAAGCTCCGACGAGCTTCCGGAAATCACACTCGCTGTTTCCTTTGCTTTTCGTTTCCTTTGTTTTCTTTTCTTTTCTTTTCTTTTCTTTTGTACAGGACGGCGCTCTCTGCGTGCTAGAGAGGCGGGACACGCTTCCGTGCTAGGCTAGGACGCAGATGTTATTTTCGCAGCCTAACACTTCTTCCCTCTCTACTACCTATAATTAACGTCGCAGTCAGCGTAGCGCCTTGTTAATCTTTAGTAATTTGCGCTCAGAACTCTTGCTAGTATTGTAGTAGCAAAATTACAATAATGCTAATTAGGCTGCTGCCGCTGGCGAATGGGTAGGGGGTACCCATCGTTGGGTATAGGTTGGGTTAGGGTCGCACAGACCTAGGGTTAAGGTTGGGTTAGGGTAATCAAAGCGTGGGTTAAGGTTGGGTTATAGGTACTACCTTTAGGTTAATAAACCTGTTATAACTAGCTGTTATAATTATAAGGAGAAAATATATTAAAATATAGAATTGTAGAGGTCTGTGCTAACCCAACCTATACCCACGCTAAAACGTTTTAGCGTGGGTATAGGTTGGGTTAGCACTAGGGTCTTACGTAAGCTAACCCAACCTTAACCCAACCTATACCCATTTACCACTCTAAAATTTTAAATTTAGGCATGTTGTGGATTGTTCGGTTTACTGTGTTTAGTCCTGCTCTACCTTTATATACTTCTTAGTTACGTTTCTGTTAGTTTCGGACACGCTGTACAGATTAACCGTTCGATATCCTCTAGAAACGTCTCACGTATAGTCCAGGTGCCATTTCTGTCGATGTAACCAACGGCGCCAGGACGAAGATCTCTGGATCGAGCGGAAGTCCAAACGGCCCATCCGGGGCCTGCCTGGAGCAGACTGGCATACTATTCGAAAGTTTTCTCGCTAGCCATATCAGTCAATCGTATGGACAGTATGACGGGACCTTAGAGGATCAATCGGAGCGCGAATCGCAGAGGCAAGATCGTGAGGTAGTGGAAGGAATATCTAAGAGTAGGCTTCATGATATACTTCGTGGTCCTCCGATGATAAGGGCACGTGTAACCTCCAGAGAACGCTATTCAACGGCTCTTCTATTCAGATACCTCTCTTGCCATCAAATAGTTGCTTTTGAGCGCCTAAACAGGGCATAGCGAACTACTTGCATATATTGACCGGTCGAAGTGGACTCTGCACAGCCGAGCGGGGTAACTGGTTCTCTGATAACATTGCAAAATGTAATAGGTCAAATGCCACGAGCAAGCTCACGAGGTCTCGATCTATACGACCGTAGAGCCTCCTAGGCAACAGGCATCGACGCCTCCATGAACCATACGTCTGGAGAAGCACAAGGGCCTTCAGCCTCAACACAGCAACCGCTATCAAGGAAAGGTGTCACGGCCCAAGGCGAAGACTCGGCTTTTGATCATCGAACGAGCGACACAAATCAAGTAGCGCCTATTCAATCTGATCTAAAGGGCCTTATTGTTAGGAACGGACAGGTGTGATGTAGCGAAGATGCGATGTTGACCTAACTCTTTTTTCCAAATTTACATGAGCGGTTTCGAAGGTAGGTAGAGCTACGTGCTGAGAAAGTTTTCGCAAAGCTCGAATTTGCTGCGGAGAGCCTCATTTGTTTTCAGCGTGAGCTGAGTGGGGCACATGGGGCATGTACTTGTAGGTAATCTATCAGGGTTGAGAGATTTATAGAAAGGAAGCTTTTTAGGAAGCGGGCTTGAGATATCACATGTAGCCCCGCGCTGTGCTGAATAACGCTGACAGAGACGTAGAGTGCGGAAATGGTTAGTGGGGCTCCCCCAAAGCTAGCTAGCTGCCCCTCTATATCGTCATATATACAAATCTCCATCAACAAAGCTCCGACGACCTCCGGAAATCACTGTATCTATCTCAACACGCCAATATTTTTAGTCTTTTCTTTCACACTTACATATATAGTATATATATAGAATCCTCCTCTTAATTATCCTCTTTCCATCCATTGCCGTCCACACACCTACACCTACCTACCTTCTCCCTCCCCACCTTTCTTCTTTCCCTCCTCCAATGTCCTCCCCGCGCGTCTTCATCATCCGCCACGGCGAAACCGAGTGGTCGCTCAACGGCCGCCACACGGGTACCACGGAACTGCCGCTCACGGCCGCCGGCGAGAAGCGCATTCGCGCTACGGGCGCGGCGCTCGTGGGCGACGACCGGTTGATTGTGCCGGGGAATTTGGCGTGCATGTGAGTGTGCTGTGGGAGGGATTGTGGGGTTGGTTGGAACTTGGGAAAAAGGAAGCCGGAAATGGGAAGAAGAAGGCAGACAGACACTGATACATTCATGCAGCTACGTCTCGCCGCGCCACCGCGCCCAACGCACGCTCGAGCTCCTCGCCCTCGGCTGCCGCGACCGCTACCCCTTCCCCACCTCGTCGTCCTCGCCGCCTCCCTCCCCCTCCTCCTCACCTACCCACCCCTTCCGCACCACCGCCCCCACACACATCACGCCCTCGATCCGCGAATGGGACTACGGGTCCTACGAAGGCCTCACCTCCTCGCAAATCCGCGCCTCGCGCGCCGCGCGCGGCCTGCCGCCCGACTGGGACATCTGGCGCGACGGGTGCGAGGCCGGCGAGTCGCCCGCGGACGTGACGGCGCGGCTGGACGCCTTCATCGCGGAGCTGCGGGAGAAATGGCATGTCGGCCGGTTTGGCAAGGATGCGGGGTGTGGGACGGAGGTGCCGAGCGATGTGCTGGTTGTGGCGCATGGGCATGTGTTGAGGGCGTTGGCGGCGAGGTGGATTGGGAAGCCGTTAGAGGGGAATCCGAGTTTGATACTGGAGGCTGGGGGGGTGGGGACGTTGAGGTGAGTCAGCTGTTTTTTCAAGGGGTTGGAGGTTCTCGCCGTGGGCATGGATGCGTGCGTGCGGAAGGATGGATATGGAGGACTGGGTCTGTGTGAGATGGATGCATGGATGCATGGCTAATCAATCAACTGCTGCAGCTACGAACACCATCGCGTCGAGGAGCCCGCCATCCTGCTCGGCGGAGCCTTTGTAGTCGACGCTCTGCAAAAGACGGCTTGAGCGGCAAAAGTAGGTAGGTTAATTTAGTCGAGTCGAGTCGAGTCGAGTCTGAAGCAGAGAAGCATTACCGCTCACTGATTGATATGCATTTTCGGGGGCAGATCAGATCAGATCAGTGTGGTACAGTGTAGTGCGGCGATTTTATTGCTAGCCAGTCTACTAGCCTGTGCTATCCCTTTTATCCCTTCTATATCTGTATTCCCCCCAGGATACAGCTCAGCTTAGTTCCTCCTAACTCTACTCTACTCTACTCTACTCTACTCTGCTCAACACATGATAAACTAGCCCACTACTTCTCTATCCTTTCCCTATACCGCAAAATAAACAACCCAACCAATAAGCAATCAAAGTACCCCTTCTGTAAAACGCAGTTGTGAGAATTAGTATTTATTTTCTCTTTCTCCTGCGCTGCTTCTCGGTCCTGTATAACAAACATGTTAGTATCTAATCTTGATACACAAGTAGCCAGTATAGTTGTTACTATACAGGTCAAAAGCGTTAGAATAGCGTAGAAGCATTTCACAGAATTTGCTAGTAATTTAGGAGTGTAGAGGATCTCTCTAGTAGTAGTAGTATGCATGCAGCTATACCTAAGTACGCACATACATATTTATATTCTAAGATACAAGAGGCTTTGATCTTATGTTTGTTCGTGTACTAGCTAGCTAGAAACCCCAAGAACCATAAAATGATACATGCACATAGTGCGTAAGCAACTTCGTAGAAAACAGACAGACTTGCCTGACAAATTCAACTCGATCGACTTGGCGGCAATGTACTTTATGTATTACTTTATTGACTCAAAGAATTTATTCAATGCTTGCCTCTCTTCCCTCCCCTTCCTCGTGATGTGATCCAAACTGAACTGAACTGAACCAGGCGGCGGCCCGAACGTCCCTCACCGTATGCCCCAAAAGAAGATATACACATCACCCAAAAACTCAGACCATCCAAACCAACCCAAACCCAAATCTCCTACTCGTCCGCAACACACTGGAAATACCACTCTGTCCCAAAACGTCAGCACACCTCATACCTCTAGACAAACCACGATTCCGCTAGAACGTACCATTCTGCTCGACGCACTTAGCGCCCTTGACACACGTCGTGCAGCCCGCCCACGGCTTGTCGTAGTCCCAGCCGCCGCACTTGTAGTACAGCGGCACGGGGCACCGCGTGCTGCTCGGGCCTTCCTCTTCGCCCTGGGTTTTGGTGGGTTTTTGCGTTGGGGGCTTGACGGTCTAAGGGGAGGGAAGACGGGGGTGTTAGTATGTATATATGTATATATGTGTTTGTGTGTGATGTGTATGTGTGTGTATGTGATGCGTTGCAATTGCCCTGTCATGGATGGGAAGGTGCATGTAGGAAATGTGGTGTGATAGTGCGGAGTCAACGGGTGAGCGCTGTGTACGTACCTTTGAGGGCGGCGGGGCGGATGTCGGTTTCGGCTGGGTGGGTTTGGGTGCACTGGACGACTTCGGTGGAGTTGGCGGTTTGGCCGTCGTAGTTGGTCGCGGTTGCCCGCCACCAGGGACGGTGGTGGGCACGAGGATGCTGGTAGGCGGGTTGTCTGTGCACCGGGGACCTAGACATGTGATCGTGTAGGTGACGTCCTTTTGCCGTTCCTCGAGGTGGTTGTTCGCTGGAGCCTGGGGGAGCGGGCGGTCGGTCAGTGCGAAGTCCCACGCGGTTTGAACGGAACGAGTGGGAGGCTTACTGCGAGACAGAGCTGAGAGAACAAGGTGAGAAGCAGACTGAGGGTGAGGAGTTCCATAGTGCTATGTTCTTGCTGAGGGTCGTATTGGAAAGTTGGAGGTTGAACGAAAAGCAGTCAAGATGCACATCGAACCCCGAGACTCGTGTTCTTTCTTATACCTCGAGCGTGGTTTCGGTCCGACAGAATGCATCCTTCTTCTTATCAATACGAGGCTCCGAATGCGTCGCTCCGTGATATTGCCTCGCTTGCTCACTGCTTTGGAGCCCCCGACCATATCGTGTATAGTAGTCTAGCCCTTCTGAATGAGTAGTCTATTGCTCGTCACGCCATGTGCATGGCGCTGCCGAGCTGCGGTCATGTATTCGGCCAAGTCGCTGGAATGGCGGGAGGCGCGGGACTTGAGAATGGCCCGCCTGGGAGGGCGACCAAAGAACCTAGCGGAGTACTTTCGGGTCGTACAGCAGCTTTTTTCATCTAACGCTGGCTGCAGTCATGCTTCGTTCCAGCTCTCAGACGAGGCGTGTCCGGCCCATCGGGAACCTCTTTCGATCAGTTAAATTACTTGCTCCTTCGCATCTGCATCATCCAGAAGCGACGTCAAAAGGACCTCGAGGAAGCTAGTGGGAGCTATTTTTGATTTTCCAAGGCGAGTTGTGATATATTAACCGCATATTGAGATTCAGTGCACCCTTGTCGGGTACGGGTAACGGCAGTTACCGAGATCGGACTCTCACACACCAGATTGATTTGCATGCCATCGGTGGGATCATCTGTTGGCTGGTGTTCCAGAATGTTCCCGGGCTGGACAAGAGACAATTGATTGACCTACGCCAAAAGCCAGGGAAATCGAACGGGCAAGACAGACGCCTTGAACATCCACCGTCGGTTTGGTTCGGACGAAGGGGAACATGGCCGATTGATGAAATACCAGATCTGGCCCGGATACTGGGAAGCTTGATTAATATAAATGCATGAAGCGATGGGGTCCATGAACTTTGGAATCGTGTCATTTTATTGGTGCAGAAAATAAAGTCGACAAAGGAAAATAGTAGACTAAGACCAATTGAAGGCATCGCTACGATGATAATTCTTTGCGGACAAAAAACAATGGGACTGATTGGAGCGTACTCGGTTACCAGAGAAATATCCACCTCACGCGCTTTATCAGCCTTCTTGGGATCCGAAGAAGGCCCGTCCTATGTGAGGCTATGGCATGAACCGGGCACCCGGTTAAAATCGGTCACAATAGTCAGGGTAGCTGATCGCATGCTATAACTTACCAAGACCGTACAAAGACGGTACTGGGGCTAAGAGGTGTGTTGGTAGCAGTGATGCTTGTCTTGCGTGGCTTTCGATAAGAGCCTTCGACTCCCACCGTGGTGGCGAGTGTTGAATTTGGTAGCTCCATGCTACTTGCACCGTCGGACTCGTCGTGGCTAAGAAGCGTGAATGGAAGTCTGTGTTCATTTCGAGTGTGATGACTCTCGCCATCTTCGGGCGGGGCCTATTCACTCTGGGAGTTCGTTTGGAGTTTGTGTGGCGCCCAGCAAATCGCCTACTTTGATCCATTTTCTGACCAATACAGCCCCAGACGGCCTTAGTTTTCTGTAGTAGCCGTCTTCTTTCCCAATAACGTCGAAGCCTCTTTTCTTATACCAGTCCAAGCCATCCTCGTTCGCCTCCCACACGTGTGCGGTGATGCTCCGCACACCGTGTTCCTCGGAAGCCTTGAGCACGATCCACTGCAGCAAGTGTGTCGCTATTCCATATGAGCGGTATGGGGAGAGCACGCCGATGGTGGATATGTAGAGGTTGGCCGAGGGGAGGATCCGGCAACGGATTGCGCCTATCAGGCGAGGCTTCTCTGGCGCTGGCGATGCGGACTGCCCAGGGGGCACCGCGCTCCAGAGAGCCATGAGTGTTACGCCGTGGTGCGGCTCCGTCATCGTCTCGGTGTAGAATGCGGTCGGGTATGCGATCGGAAGTAACAGGGCGTTGAGTCGTTTGAAGCCCGGCACGAGGTCCTCTGTCAGCGGAACAAGCTCGACATTAGCAGGCAAAGGAGGGAGAGAGAAGACGCTCGGGATAGAAGCCTGCCGTGGTCTGACGGTGGCAACGACAGAGGCCTCGTCGGAAACGCGATCAGGTGGGGTTGACGAGGTGTTGGGCTGCGGAGCCTCGGCGACGGCGACGGCGGCCTGTGGTTTAGTGGAAGTTGGGTAATCAGCAAGTAGCACAGATGCGGGCTTCCTCAGCCATGCCGTGATTGACGACTGCACCATCTTCTCTTCCTGCGCGGGCCGGGTGCGTACGAGGCTGGTTGGAGACGCGGCGCTGGTGTTGAGCGTGACCGCGGCCATCCCATATGCATGCTAGCGCCGGTATCACGCCAAGCGCCAGCTGTGACTTCACAACTCCAACAACTTTGGCGCCAGCATCCCGCACCGCCAACGCCGCGACAATGGGCGCAGAGAACTCAAAACCCGCGGGCGAGGTCGCCCAGCACGTCTTCTCGGCGTAAGTGCCCGCCTGCCAGCCAATGGCCTTGTCGCGAACACCGGCTAACAGCTTTGCACCAGTGATGCGCCGGTGCGGTTCTCGAATCAGCTGGTCGACTCGCTGCAGAAGAACACACACGTACGTTTTCGGAGCAGCCTTTGGGTCTCCGCGCGCGTCCTGATGCTCCCAGACCGATTCAGCGCGCCAAAAGCAACACGAGCTCGAATACCAGCAGCGACTAACCGCCGAGCTCGAGAAACTCCGCGACCAAGAATCCCAGCACCTCACCGAGCTCTCCGACGCCCTCTCGACGGAATCCCACGAGCCTGTCGAACCCACCCTCACCGACAAACTCAGCGACGTCGCCTTCAGCTCAGACAGAGTGGGCGAGAAGAAGCGGCAGAACGAGATGAGCCGGAGTAGCGTCACCAAGGAGATCGAGGCGTTGAAGAAGAAGCTGGAGGACCGGAAAAAGATCGACCAGGTCAGTCCGCAGGTGGGCAAGGCCAAGGATGACGTCGTGGCCTGTCTGCGGATGCACGACCGCCGGCCGCTAGACTGCTGGAAGGAGGTGGAGACGTTCAAGAAGGAGGTCGGCCGACTCGAGAAGGACTTCGTCGAGAAGACAATCAGATGATTGCGCCATTGCCCTAGGGCCGAGTCGATTAGCGGGTGGGTTGTGTGCTCGTTGCAGGCTTGTATAAATAGACATGTGCTAAAGTACCCTTCCATAGACTTTTACCACACTTCCTCGCATCATCACTTGAAACATCTCTTAAAGTCCCTCCAGGCGCTGTCGCACGCATCAGTAATCTTTTACTACCTTTTATATCTTAACTCACTTTTCTCAGTTTGGTCTTTCCTAACTCGCATCTGCACAAGATCTCGCACCTAGGCTCGGCCAACCAAACTCGTGCTCACCGCCCTATAGGATTGTTTGCCCACTGGGACCTCGGGAGCGACTCGCCTTCACCGCAAGCTAGCCGCCTTGGCTTTCGCTACCACTGTTTCCTCAGGCAGCAGTGGTTACACCAACAGTTGAGAGGTGACCCCGCCTTCTCACCTTCGCCTTTCCTCTCCTCTACTTCTCTCCTCTCTCCTCTCTCCTCTCTCCCCTCTCCCCTCTTTTAGTTTCTCGGCCGTCGCTATCCTCTACTTCTCTCTCTTCTGGTCTCTCGGCCGTCGCTCAAGCTCCGTCAGTTGAGCGCATTACCTTTGAAAGACATCCCGCGGAGCGTTAGCAAGTAAGCAAGCTTGATGCATATTGTCCTAAAGTTAACCTTGAGCGCAGCAGACAAGTCATCGCCGTCTACCATGTCTTCACCGTCGTTCATCAACCTAGCGGGTGATGATGACGATGAGGTCATCGCCATCTCTGATACCGAAGACATATTGGACTATGGTGAGCACAGTACTCTTGTGATGAGATCCTCGTCGATTCTTATATATCAAAATAGATACGGACGCCACCGGCCCCGACATCATTACGATCGAGGATGACGATGCAGAAGCAGAAACAGAAACAGAAGAAGACATACGAATCGCCATCAATCTAGTGGACGACCCTCGCAAATATTTCGTTGATGAGTATGAATGCGGGGACTTTGTCATTAAAGTCGGTTTGACAGTGGAGCTGAAGGATGCTTCAGAACGCGCACCAGAGAAGTTGCACAGCGGCGACTTCCTTCGCGTGAAGACAATTGTTCAGGACAAGCAGACAGAAGAGGTGAAAGTGAGGGGATATCGCCTACGCAGGACCAAATATCACGGACAAATGCTTGACTGTAAGTCATTCATTCGTCCACATCCCCAATCGTATCCCGCAATGCTGACTGCCCTCAAGGGAAACTTAACGAGCTGGTGATGATCCTTCATGTCCGAGAAAACGACGCTCGCTCCCCATACGTCCAAGGGTTAGAGGACGTTGCCATTAACGACGTGATTGGCGTCCGTCAATGTCTTATCACGAACAAATCATACAGTCTTCTTAACTGGCGGCATTTCCTAGTACCAGCTTTCTATATGGGTAAGACAAAGGAAGAAACAAAACGTAGTGTATTCCACGAGGGCCGTTTAGTTTGCAGATGGCTGAACGTCCTTGTCATACACAAAAATGGCAAGCCCTACGGTGGTGTGGTCCGGCACATGTATAGCCATGAAGCTGATGCCCGGTCACGATCAACTGAATCGTCCCGAACGGCTTCTATCGTCCTTGACGAAGACGAAGATGTCACCATCTTCAATCACCGAGCGATGAGGGCTCAAGGGCGACGCGCGCGTGGCGATTCTACCGAAACGCTGGACATCTTTCCGAAGAAGGAGAGGAAGGGACCGAATCCTCCAACTAAGAGACCGTGCTATACCTATGGTGATGCTTTCTGTGGCGCTGGGGGTGCATCGCAAGGTGCCGTTCAAGCTGATCTCCATGTTCTTTGGGGCCTTGATCACGACCACCACGCAATACAGGCCTTTGCCTACAATCATCCTGACGCAAAAACGTTCCTGATGAACGCCCACGACTTCCCTCTCCCTGGGACTCCCAAAAACGAACTGCGAGTCGACATTCTGCATTTGTCACCGCCATGTAACTATTGGAGCCCTGCCCAGTAAGTTACTGCTCAGTATCAAATGATAATACTGACGTGGGGATAGTACCGTTGTTGGCCGTAACGACCAAGCAAACTACGAAGCAATCTACACCGTCGGAGCTATCTTGTTGAAGCTCAAACCGCGGGTGGCAACACTAGAGCAGACCTTCGGTCTCGCAACCTACGGTGAGCATAAGCAGAACTTCTTGATACTCTTGGGAGATATCACCAAGGCAGGCTATGATCTCCGCTATGAAATCCAAGACATGTGCGAGTTCGGCTTGCCGCAACGACGCAAACGACTCCTTGTCATAGCTGCTCGGTGAGTTCTTGACCCTCTCCGACTCCAGACGACTAACATCCGTAGCCGCGGGACCGCCCTACCACCTTTTCCGAAACCTACCCACGGTCCTGGCCTGCGCCGCTACACTTCAGTCGCGGATGCCCTATCTCCTCTTGAGCGTGTCGGACACGCCCGTGCTTCGCAGGAGATGTACCACAACCCGCTTGAAAAGAAGATGTTCAATAAGCCGCCTTATGACCCGAACACCAGTTTCCTCAAAGGCTGCATTACTACCGGCGGTGGCGAAAACTGGCACTACAGCGGTCTGCGCGAATACACTGCTAGAGAGTACGCCCTGCTCCAAACCTTTCCTTACAAGTACCAGTTCTCTGGAGGACACAGTGAAGCCAAAAAACAAATCGGCAATGCCTTCCCGCCAGTGATGGCCCAGGCATTGTTTAATGTTATTGCGCAGACCCTTGAGGCCTTTGACAATGGCTTCATTGGTCCTGAAGATGACCTGGTGGACTTGCACGCATTTCTAGCTGACAAGGGCATCCAACTGCCTGAATGCGCACCACAGGCGCAGGCGCAGGCGCGCTCCCTCCTCAATAGCGGCGACCGGTACAAGGTCCCGGATCGCCCATTCCGGTACCTTGTCAAAGACAAAACATCGTTGCCTCAGGACACCTACAAAGCCAAGCAGCGCGGCCTTTGGAACAAAGACAATGACATCGAGCCGTTGGACCGGATGAACAGGAACAGCGGACCCAGAATGTCATCTGGATTAAGGCTCTTCGATGAGATGGACGAGGAGCATGGGGAGGGCGAGAATAGGAAGAAGAGGAAGAAGAGGGCTCGAATCAACTTGGTCGATGATGAGGATGGGCCTGCGGAGGACGACGATGATGTGGTCGAGGTGGCGGCTGAAAACATCAAGAAGAAGGACGAGATGTCAGACTACGAGAAACACTTCTGGGCAGAGGCTAATGGGGACGTGGTGGTGCTGGATGATTGAATCGCGCGGCTGTAAAAATTGCGTTATTACGCCCTCTCTTCGATGCTTCGCTATGGCCGCTGCAGAAAGAGAGGAACTTGGCTATGAGGAAGGATCGTAGAGCTCTATTTTCAAACTTGTACAGTTTCCGCATGACTGCACGGCTGATGGTCGAGCGCTTGGGCTTCTGCAGTCTAGTACCGCTATTAGTGATGGGAATGGCGCTGTCTCTCGTTTGAGAATGCGATGCAATGCGATGCGTTTTTTCACTGAGTAGTACGGTGTACTCAGGTAGTGAGCTGGTGATGGACATGGGCATGATATGCACGCTGCCTGTTATCAAGTATATCGGATCCGCATACTCTAGTCTTCCGTCTTACAGCTACTTAACGTTCCCTAACGGAAATGTATCTCTCGCGTAGTAAAGAGAGATATCGTTATACAGTGTGGTCCAGTGCTGCTCTAAACGGCTTGTTAAGGAATACCGAGCTTTTTAATAGGTACAGGCATGGGATAGTCCTAGCATGTTTACTCTGTGGACGTTGGAGAGTTAGAGCAGGCTATCGAGATTAGGCAACAGCCTCTGCGATGTTCACTGCGCTTGCACGGAATGATGTCCAGGTAGCAGCGGAGAAGTTGAACGACACGGGAGTCTTGGCGACACGGCGCTAGCACCCGCTTTCCGCCCGCTTGGTTCGGTGGGAGCCGCGCATTATTCACGACTGACGTTGGCAGCTGGGCCTCTTTCCACCTTTCCACCACTTTCTCCATTCTTCCAGACGCTGGCGACTGCAGTTGTCCGCGTGGCCTGTTTTCACTGCCACTGTACACGCCTTACCTCTCGACTCGCCGACTCTCTCGCGCGGCCTCGATGCGTGGCCGGGCTCACACGGGAAGACACCCGCCCCGCTGAGCTGAAGAGCACACGTCAAAGCGTCGAAGCCCAGCTGCACCACCACCACCGCCCTCCCCATTCTTAGCCACCGACACCGACTTCCACGGCCATGCCTTCGATTCTCTCCGACGAGGACAAGCTGACGGTCAAGCGCACCGTCCCCAAGGCCTCGAACAAGATCCACGCCGTCGCCGTCGCCAAACTGTACATTGCCTACCCCGACAGGCAGCGATGGACGTACACGGGTCTCCAGGGCGCGGCTGTGCTCGCCAACGACCTGGTGGGCAACACGTTCTGGATCAAGCTGGTCGATGTTTCGGTAGGTGGTGGTGCACCTCTGAAGAAGCACGAGCAGTTGACTAACTCATGACAGCCCTCCAACCGCGGCGTGCTCTGGGACCAGGAGCTCTACGACACATTTTCGTACAACCAGGACCGCGTCTTCTTCCACACCTTCGAGCTCGAGGACTGCCTAGCGGGACTGTCGTTTAGCGACGAGAAGGAGGCCAAGACGTTCAAAAAGAAGATGGACGACCGCGAGAAGAACGCGCACAAGAACACGCGGAATAAGCCCTTTGGAGCTGCCATGGGCGCGGGCGCGGCGACAAATGGCCAGAGCCACGGTCACGGCCTACTCGGCGGCCTTTTCGGACGCAAGCATGCCTCGCCCCCTCCTCAAGCGCATTCCATCATCCCCCCTCCGCCCGTGCAGAACAGCCGGCCGAATCCACCCAGCTCTCAGAACTCGGCCATTGATAAAACAGACCCATCGTGGCAGCCATTGCTGAAGGAGTTGCTGGCCATGGGCATCACCGAGGATCAGATTGAGGAGAATGCTGATTTCATCAAGCTCTACATTGAGCAAAGGAAGATCGAACAGAGAATCCAGGCGGAAAGCAACGAGAAGAAATCGAGAGCTCCGCCGCCACCACCACCGCCCAGCGCTCCTCCCGCGAAAGCAGCTGCCCTCAGCCCCCAGAACACCGGGACTTCTTTTTCGCGGAGAGGGCCTCCTCCGGCTCCGCCACCAGCGCGAAGGACGCGCACTGATGTGCCCGGCGCAACTTCAATGAACAGTATATCTTCTGTGAGCCCTATGCCCTCGCCGCCGCGACAAGCGTCTCCACCGCTGCCTCCGCCGGGTCCACCGGTCCCGAGATTTCGCGCTCCTCCCCCGATCGCGGATGCTGGCAAATTCGTCCAGGAGCCACCGCCGCCCCCATCGAGAGCCCGAGCATCATCCAACACCATGGCGAACCCAGGTCCTCCGCCGCCTCCAAGACCTCCGAAGACGCCCGTCGAAGACGAGGAGAAACCGGCAGGGGCTAGATTCGGCGTACCCCCTCCTTTTGCTGGGAACCGAGTGCCCTCAGGGCCTCCTCCTCCACCGAGTCGTGGACCAGTTCCTCCCCCACCGCCAGCTCGGGACACTCCTTCGATCAGTGTGGCCGCGCCTCCACTGCCGCCAAAGAGTGCACCAGCTCCAATGCCGCCTCCTTTAACACACATGCACACTGCGCCGCCTGCACCACCACCGCTGCCCCCATCGGCCTCACGGCCGGTCCCACCAGCGCCAGGTCCACCACCTCCTCTCCCACCGTCAAATAATGCGCCGCCGCCTCCCCCGATGCCGAACAGTGCAGTGCCTCCACCTCCCCCGATGCCAAACAGCGCAGTGCCTCCACCTCCCCCAATGCCCTCGAAATCAGTTCCGCCACCTCCTCCTATGCCAAACAGCGCGGTTCCTCCACCTCCACCCATGCCGAAGAGCGCGGTCCCGCCGCCTCCTCCGATGCCCTCGGGGTCTGGTCCACCACCGCCTCCGCCGATGCCATCAGGCTCTGGACCCCCTCCACCACCACCCATGCCAAATGCGGGACTTCCGAAACCCGCAGTTGGACATGGCGGTTTGCTCGCCGATATACGTGGTGGTGCCAGACTGAAGAAAGTTTCAGATACAGAAAAGAAAGACAGGAGTGCTGCTGCAGTACCGGGCCAGGAGCCAGCAGCCACTCCAGCTGGTGGTGGGGGTGCAGCACCAGCAGGGCCAGATGGTGGCTTGGCTAACGCGTTGGCCAACGCGCTTGCGGCGAGGAAGAGTAAAGTTAGTCACAGCGGTAAGTTGAATATGTCACGTTCTTATTGGCTGCTGGTATACTAATGCATCGCAGACGATGAGGACGACAAGGATGACTGGTGATTGAATGCGGTCATAGTGTGGTTCGCATGACGACTGCTTCAGCCCTGCGTCTGCACGCACTGTGCCACCTCACAGCTCCCCGGATGCTGCGATACCAACCTCTGAAAAACAACAGGACTCGCGCTGGGGGAGAAAGGGACATGGTAGGGCTTCGTGCAAGTACAGGCATTACGAGATTGAGAAGTGCGATCCAGAGAGATGTAGTTGCATGGCTAGATGAATACCACTTTTAACAACAGCAGCAGCAGCTATGGCATCATCACCCTGTCTCCTCTGTAGCCTTTTAGATACAGGCATACATAGCAAAGCCTCGATGTGCAGTCCAGATAAAGCTCACCACGAAGCGCAGTCGAGAACTAGACTTGTTTGGGCTAGCCATGCGAGACTGATTATGTAGGGGCCAAAAGCTAAAAAAAAACCTCGAATCGGTTGCATGCTGCGAAGTCTATGCATAGGGCGCAAATAAGACTTTAAGATTGAAATTCACCTACGCAGGATTAATTCGGTACGCTTTCGTTTTTTTGTGTTAATTGTTAATCGGAGGGTAGAAGGCGGAGGGATATGAATTGCTAGAACGGCGGTTTGTAACCCGTCGGCTTGCGTGGACTGAGTTGCTCCGCCTCCGATACGCGTATTCGTTGGGTGATTACTTACGAGTCCAACCACGCAGCCTTGTCGCCTGGAAGGATTGCTGCGCTATCCCTGCTCGGGAGGAATATGGGGGCCGTCGAACGTGTGCTCGGGACGATGTTGTCAAGAACGGCGGCGCTAGAACGATCGTCGACAAGCCTCACGCTTTGCATGCACCGGGGCCGGGAACATGTCAGACGGATCGTGCTTGGGAGCTGGCGAGTGCTTGGGCGTATATATAAGCCCTATGGGGAACCTTGATGCCTATTCTCTCCTACACATCTCAGCTCCTCAAAGGCAAATAGGCAAATCCTCGACATGGCCTCACAAGTGCAAGAACCCGTCGTGGCGCGCTCGGGATCGTCAATCCACTCACCAGACAACGACTTCACGCCGCAACAACAGGATAACCCACTGGAGGTGCAATCCAGCGCGTCCGTGCCGCTGCCGTTGTCGCCGGCTATCAGCAGCAGTCAATCGCAGCGACATGATCCAATGGACGACGAAGACGCCCATCCGGATGAACCACCACCGCCATATGAGGCGTACGTCGATGCACCTGAAGAGGCGCCGATTGAGTATAGCTGTGAGAACAGCCCGCAGATATACGTCGGGCCCCAGCCCGGGTTTCCAGTACCTGTTGAACTACCTACGCCCATCCCCGCCGATCGGCCCAGTACTGCCCGCGTATCCAGCACCTTCTCGTCGGCCAAAGCCCGCGAAGCCGGCTTCGAAATCGAGGCGCCATCCACCCGCTCCTCTTCAAGCACCAGCCGCTTCAGCATCGACATCCTGCCCTCGACGGAGCCGTTGCGCCACACCCGCGAGCCCGGAAAGCTCACCGCCTACCTGCTCCCCTTCCCAAAGCCCCAATTGAAGAACGTCAACCCAGAGGACGTGCCCGACCGCTTCCTCATCTACACGCCGCCCCCGCCGCCGCTCTCGAAACCAGCGCCCGGAGAGCGAGAACCCAAATGGCACCGGACGCAGCGCCTCTGGCAAGAAGATGTGCGCAAAGCCACGGCCGGCAAGGCCTCGAAAGCGACTTGGGTCGGCATGAAGGCCAGCGCAACCATCCTCATTGGCAAGGGCGTCAACCTGACCCGCTCCTCTAACGTCGAGTTCCTGGACCGCGTCTCTGGCGGCGCTATCTCGTCCACCACAGAAGCAGTTGCCGACACAGAGCCTGACACGCCAACAGGAGACCGCGTGTCCACGCCCACAAGCCAAAAATCATGTCCCTTCAAGCCAGACGGCAAACCCACATTCACCCGCTCCCCCACCGCCATAACCACGTTATCCAAAGCGCCCCCTCTCTCCCACCTAACCCTCATCTACCCGCCCTCCCTACCCCTGACACCGCCGCAAATCCGCGCCGAATTCCTCTCAACCCTGCTCCGCACGCGCGAGAAATCACGGCGCGAAGCCGTCGTCGCATCGACGCTCCTGCCCATCGCCGCCACCATCGATGCCTCGCTCGTCATAACCTTCGGCGGGTTAACGAGCGCGAGCGGCGTGTGGGCGAACACGAGCATCAAGGGCGCGCAGGCCAGCCGCCGCATGACCGAGGGCCTGGAGCGCGGCGAAAGCCTCGAGCAGCCCCGGGACGCGGAACTCGATGAACCCGCATCTGCGGAGCTGGACGGGCGCACATCCGCTGATGACGCGACAAGCGACGCAGTGGAAATGGAGATCAAGGGCTGCACGTGCGGCCACCACGAGCACGACTTCGGCCCCAAGGAATTGGTGCCCAAGGAACTACCGAAAGACGACAACAGCAAATGCCCGATTAAGCGCGGCCGCGACAAGGACGCGGGTATCGCGCTGCACATGCAGGCCACGCCCGCGCTCGACGTCTTCGCCCGGTACCTCGCGCGCGCGTGCCACGCGCAGAACCCGTCGCTGTTCCCCTCCGACGACGGCAACAACAACAACACCACCTCCTCATCCACCTCGGACGCCATCACCGAAGACGCCGTCCTCGCCGCTCTGGGCTGGCAGCCTACGCGCCGCGCGGGCCGCGACCTCGAGCTCGATGTGCGCGGCCGCGTGCAGGTGCTGACGCCGGAGCTGGACGAGCAGTGCCAGGTGCAGGAGGCGCGTGATGATGTGAAGAGGTTGGTGAGGAAGGGGGCGGTGGAGTGGGCGGATTGGTGTAAGGGGTTGAAGGGGAAGGGGAAGGGGGTGATGAGAGTGCCGACGGGGTAGATGCGTGGTTTGCTTGATTGCATATATGTCTTTATGATTTACGGAGTCAGTAAATATGGCTGGACAGCGCTTGGGTGTGGCGGGTTGAGGGGCTTTGGTGTTGGATGTAGATATGATAAACGTCTCTTCTTGTTTACGTTAATCGATTCGGCCGCCTTGTGGAAACGATGTTTGAGCTCTGCGCTCGCTTTTACTTGTTCAGTTCGGTTCGATCCATCGCCAATGTCAAGAAAGCAGAAGCCATTCTTACTAGATAGAAGTAATGATTAACTAAAGTTTATTATCACTGAACTTTGCGCCTTGTCCTGGTACAGATACTGCGATATGGGATTGTGAAAGTCGTAAGGTAAGGCCGGCGATGAATGGGAGGACTGTGTACGGTCAAGTGACTTGCTGAGTTTGGAGTGGTGGTGGATGGAGACGGTGGATAGATATATGGCTAGGAGCGCTGATGTAGGTATGAGTATCTAGCATTAAAGTTGGAAGGAAGAAAGTTATATGGGACAGTGATAGAAGATAATGTGTTGGAAAACTGCAAGAACAGCAGAGCAAACACATACTTGAGCAGAGCCCCGTCACAAGATTCCTAGCCTCTCCTTCGCCAATTCACTCTCGCGATTATTCGTTGCGAAAGCGCATGCGGGCCAGCATCTGACCAGCTTAGCACGTCCATCCGGCGCTGCGAGGTTCGGCTTGAAATCGGGACATCGAAAAGGTCTTCTGGCCTCGCGGACACACTCGTGGGGGCAAAAGTTGTCGTCAGGATGGATGTTGAAGGTGACGGGAGTGTCTGTAGGAGGTCGGGACGGAAGCTAGGACAGCGGCTAGCCGTATGGGGTCAAGCTCGGCATACCTTCCTCATCGCAAAAAGAACATCATCATCGCGCCCACCACTCCATTCATCGACCTCTATCGGAGCCAAACTGTATCGAACCAGGAGTCTGTGCAATCATCCGTCGATTAGTATGAGGTTAGACTACGAAGCGAGCGGCGGCGACAACACCACTGACGAAGAGGCCTCGACCTGAATGCTACTGATGAGCAGCATGCATCGAACCGACCCAGGGGATGGAGTGTCGAACGGCATCCAAAGATTTCTTTCTCGACCAATACGCGCAGCTGCTGTGCCGCATTTCCCCTCTGACAGTTCACTTCAGCAAACACCACGACCTACATACACCATTAAATCAAGCGACCTCTGAATCCCCGGTACAACGTCGCATTCCTTGCCGTAACCTCGGCGATTATCTACAGCCTATGGATCATTATTTCTGCAGTCTTCAGCAGCTCGCGTGAACTCGGGCAGACGGCACAGGAGCTCGACGATGGAACAGCCAGATGACAGCGGCGTGGTTGACTTCAACCCAACCGAGGCGGAGCAACCAGCATCTGGCGAACCGATAGAGTGAGATAACATTCCTACCTCTATCTCTACGGCTGTGCTCGTTTCATATCCCATGTTCGTTTTCATGTTTGTCATTGCGAGGTGTACTCCTTTGCCGCATTTGACGCCGAGAGACAGAACATTACCGCGTAATCACAGCGTGAGATGTGTCTGGAATCGACCTGAGCCTCTTCCTTCGCTATCTTGGGATCGCGTTTGTCCAGACTCCATGGACACATGGCCTCGTTGCCGCATTTGCCGCCAGGATCGATGCAGATGACCGTTCCTGAGCTTTGAAATATATCCAGTCTCTGTCCATGATGGATAGGTCGAGAGGATTATGAGGAAGAGGCGTTGTGTCAGCCGATTCAGAAGTCGGTTGCAAGTAACGACTTTGTTTTGCCTGTCAGCTGTGGCATTGCTCTGCAGCGGCAAGTTCAAGATGGGTTCTATTCTCAGTCACGTTGATTCGTATAAATAACCCCCCGATAACTTCCTAGTCAACTTTCATCACAAATTCGATATACCTTTCTTCCATTAG
Source organism: Massariosphaeria phaeospora (assembly GCA_011032825.1). Taxonomy (NCBI): domain Eukaryota; kingdom Fungi; phylum Ascomycota; class Dothideomycetes; order Pleosporales; genus Massariosphaeria; species Massariosphaeria phaeospora. The sequence goes on along the minus strand of JAADJZ010000008.1, from coordinate 397,793 downwards.
TCAGTCATACATGATGCTTTTCCTCAATCTACTATGGCTTTTCTTCCTCCAGGCTGTCTGTTCCGAGGCATTCTCTGACCATGCTGGCAGAGCTGTCGATCTCAACTCGACCTCGATGCCAGGACCGGTGTTGCTACCTTTCGAAATACGGCGCAAGGAGCGACGAGAACGCGTTCGTGCCAAGATGCAGCTTCGACAGGCACAAAACAACAACAAACCTGCAACACATGTTGCAGTTCCAAAAGAATCCAAGAAAGAAGACGATTCAGCGATGAAAACTCTTACTGAATGGCTCAGAGGCAAGGTCACGGATCCTGACTATATGATCATAGCGACGGATCGTGACACTGGAAATGTGGATGGCTGGGGTGCTCTACTGCTAAAAGAAGGTGCTTTCAAGGAGATCGAAGAGAACCCAGCTTTTAGTCGCGTCTACGAAGAGGAAAAACCATATAGAAGATTAAGCATACCCAGACCGCGTCAGCTGGAGCACGGGCACCTAGGCACTACCGCGGGTATGCTAAGTCGAATGACCATGTCTAAGCGTGCGGTCCAATGGTTCCGGCAAGTGGAGGCGTCCAACACACTAAGGGCGGTCAGTCTACCTGAGTAAGTCTCATTAGTTTGGTGATGAATTCGGTGATTGACCAGTGGCGCATCACAGAGGCGAAACCTTGGACGAGGACAACCCCCAGTGGGATTACGTTTACGAGAGCCATGCGGGCGAAGGTAAATACATCTACATCATCGAAGAGGGCATCCAAACTGGGATCTTTGCTGGCTCAGAGTTCCCCAACCCGCTGCACGTTGCTACAACCCACTCGAGAGATCGTATGGATGAACCTCTAGACAGGGATGAGGTCGACAATTCCCACGGCACTGAAGTCGCATCGATTGCCTGCAGCCAAGCCTTTGGTGTGGCAAAAAGCGCAACTTTAGTGTCTGTCAAATTCCATGGCGAACTGGTTGATATGGCCAGAGCCTTCGAAAGGGTGGTTGCACATGTAAATCATCCAGACCGATTGAGAAATTCTGTCATCGTCTCTGCAATCGGAGGGGCGAACCCAACGGATCCAGTAGGCATACTCGATGACGACGTAGCGGCCAAGGAGGTGCATAAATCTATCCAGGAACTTCTCAGGTTGGGAGTTCCCGTGGTCACGCCAGCTGGAGATGATAACGATGAAAATAACAGCCGGCCGAACATCGACTTTTGGCCTTCGTACTGGGAACATGATAACTATCCACTCATTACCGTCGGGGAAACGGAACACGATGGATCCCGAACCGATAGAAGCCAAGGGGCAGGTCAAGCCACAACGTGGGCTCCTACATCAGGAGCCGAGGTATGGCTAAAAGACGAAGAGATTAATGACGAAGCCGGAGGAACCTCACTAGGTAATTATTCTTTGTATTCCTGATCTATATACGCAGCAACTAATTGAGCAGGTGCTGGATTAGTCGGCGGCCTAATCGCAACTTGGATGGCATCGACTGAACAACCCAAATGGGACGATAGCCTTGAAGGCCTCGCCCGGGTTCAAGCAATAAGAAGATTTGTGAAGGAGGGACAGGGATCAGGCTGGCAACGGCAGGTGCCAGACGGCCAAAGGGTCGTCTGGAACGGTGCAACCCAGCAAGACCACGCCGGTGCCCGTTTGGAGGGCATCGAAGAATCTGAGCTAAACTGCTACGACCTAGAAACGAGACAATTCGGCAGGCGAGATAGCTTCGAGCCGTTGATCGACGAAATGTGCAAAGCAGGCACAGGCCTTGAGCCATCACCTGTCAACGATGTCGATGATTACGAGCTGGAATACTATAAGGAGGAGATGAGATGGGTCAAGCTCAGAGTGAGGAAGCCCCTAGGGAAAACCATTCGCTATGATTTCGACGCGTGCAAGAAAGCAATGACTCGCATCCTCAACGAGTGCGACAACGACCCGGACAACAAGATGGGCTGGAAAGCCGGTGGCGAAGTCAGAGTCGGCCACGTCATTTGGTCCATCGAGCCGCAGAAACTCCGCAATCCATGGACCAGCGAACCGCACGGTGGCTGTAAGCTGTTCGGCACCTGGTCCATTGAAATCTGGGGGCAAGGCTGGTCCGGCCATCACCTGCACGACAAGATCAGACCTAAGTGGGGTCGAAATGCAGAGTGGCATCTGAACTACGAAAATGCGGTTGATCACCGAGAGTGGTCGTACAGGGCTGTCAACAACGGGATTACTCAGGATGGGAGTGAGTTCCATGAGAGGATCGAGAAAGATTGGTTGGAGAAGCTGATAAGGGATACGGTGGCGTATAACGGGATGGGGTTCTCTTGCGAAGAGTTGACTGATAAGGACGACCCCACGTACCCGAATTTTGGTGGATAGGTCGCTCAGTTGCAGACTCCCAAGTATCTTTGTATATCCGCAGCTCGTATGCCCGAACTCCCAACTAACTACGTCAACCGCCTCGTCCCATCTTCATCCCCTCTCCGCCTCTTCCATCTTCCCCACCGCCTCCCTCGCAATATCCCGCGTCTCCTCACTAACCCCCTCCATCTCCGCCACCTCCCCAAACCTCCTCTTCCACAGCGCCCACCTCCCCTTACTCATCTCCGCCCTCCCCGTCCACAACTCGCCGCCCCTCGCCGGATTGCCCTGCATCGGCCGCGTAGGCGTCAAATCGCGCTCATTCTCATACACCGCCCTGCCCGCGCCAAACACCCACGCCGCCGCCGCCGGCACATCCCCATCGCACTTCTGCGCCGCGCTGCTCTCCGCGTCGTCGCGCGGCACCGTCTCGAGCGCACTGCGCATCATCCAAATCACCCAGTACGCCGACGTCTGGAACCCGAGGACGCCGGCGCGCGTCAGCGCCGCCCAGAAGAAGTGGAGGTTCGCCCACGCGTGCACTTCGGCGGCGTACGGCGTGCCGAACGGCTGCGGCGTGTCGTTTTGCGCTTCGCGGCTCGCGAGGCTGAAGTCTTTGAGCGTCGTGTAGGCGCCGGACTCGCCGGGCGCGTTGCGCGGGTCCTGGTGCTGCTGGATGGCGCGCATGAGGGAGACGAGTTTGGCGGTTGAGCCGGGGGAGGTGCGGAAGGGGATGCGCTTGGCGGAGTGCAGGATGCTGTACCAGAGCTCGAGCCAGTTGGCGGATCTGGCATGGCCTGCGGAGAGCTTTGCGTCGATGGGGTCGAGTAGTCTGGCTGTCGTTGTGGCGAGGTCGAGGTCGTCGGATAGATATTGTTGGATGATGGGGTAGGTGGGGCTGTTGTCGTCGGGCCCGAACCAGCGCCGGATTTTGGCGATTTCGTCGATTTGTTGCGCTTCGTCTGAGGTGTTTGCGAGCACTTCTTCGATGCGGGGGTCTTCTGTTGGCGAAGGAATTAGCTTCTGGCGGCGGTGAACTCAACTGGAGGTCTTCTCACTGTTGGACGGCATTATGCGGGTAGAATTTGAGGTAGCAGCTGTCGATACGTGGTCGTAATGGTGTATGTAATAAGATGTGTTGCCGATATGCTATATGTGAAATGTGTGAGTTATAGTGTCAAAATACTGTATACTAAAAGCAGATTTTCATGAGTTTGATGGTTTTGCTTGGAGGTTGAGCTTGGATGAGGTCATACTGTGGCTTTCCTGTAAGGCGCCCGCACGAGTACATCCTGGCGGTGTTCATTGGATCAACGGCATGTATTACAAGAAAAACCACAGAACTAGGCCTTCCTTCTTGAGGAAGGAGCATAAGGAAACTGTACTCTTGTTGACCCTGTATATCACTCACGAATAATAAACGATGTTGACAAGATTGAAGCTGCAACGTGGCCATGCGGATCTTTGAGAATGTGGGACGATGACGGCAATATTCAGACTCAGCGATTGTTAGAGAAGGTAGTGAAAACATATAAGGATATATAATAGATCAACGCTGAACCTCCTTGATTATGGAGGTTGTATTAGGATTCGGAGCGGGAGCTCGACTTGGGAGTATGTGCGGGGCAAGTGATGGAAGAAGAGGGGGACTCGGGAATAAAAGAGATTAGTTTTACTAAATTTATAAAACTAGTTTTTCCCCTATCTGTGATGGACAGCACTACACAACCTGCCCGATTAGGAAGGGTAGCTCTGAAGTGCGGGGGAAGAAGAGGGGACGGGGGCAAAAAGAGGAGGAGCTCTTACGGAAACGGAATCTCCAGAACTAAATCCGCGCGCCTCCAAGAGGATTATCTAACGCAGCAATATAACTATAGAAAGCTACAACTCTATACACAGCTAAGTAGTAGGTAGATAGGGCTGTTCCGGAGATCCCGTTTCCGCAAGAGGAGGAGGGTTGAGCTGTGACTGGGAGCAGGTGTTCGTTCTCGGAGCATGAGCGGGATAACTTCGGCATCGCTGAGATTCATACTCGGAGCCTGGAGGAAGCTTCGCAGAACCACGGCTCCTGCATAATTGTCCCAACGTTTGGTGCTGCAGCGTCATGGATCGTGTCCAAGAGTACGGCACGTATCTTCTTGGTGCAATTGGCGCCGTGTCACTCTTGTTGTTCTACTCCCTCTTCAGAGCAGACGCTCAGGCTGCTGTGCCCTACGAAGTCAGTCCACCAGAGCAGACCAAGCTGGGTTGGAAGGGCGAGGTGCTCGAGGAGCCGTCTTTGAAGGTATAATTCACATCTCAAATGTTGAAGAGTACCAATTGACAAGAGACAGGTCTCAGGCTCCTCGCTCATCCAATGCTACTGCCCAGCGACAGGCGAGTCCCTCGGACGCGTAAACCCCTCCACCGCCGACGGCATCGATCGCGCGATAGCGAGGGCGAAGGAAGCACAAGCACAATGGGCGAAGACGACATTTGCGCAGCGTCGGAAGGTGCTGAAGACTATGCTGAAGTACATGCGCCGTCTCAGTCTTTCGGTAGCGTAGTAATGACGAGCCAGGTTCGTTCTCGAGAACCAGGAAACCATTGCACGCGTCGCGTGCCTCGACTCGGGCAAGACGATGGTGGATGCAAGCCTGGGGGAGATACTGGTCACGGCCGAGAAGCTGAAGTGGACAATTGATCATGGGGAGCAGGCGCTGAAGCCCGAGCGGCGGCCGACGAGCTGGCTCATGATTTATAAGTGGAATGAGGTTATCTGGCAGCCCCTGGGAGTTGTTGCTGCCTGCGTGAGCTGGAAGTAAGTATGCTCGACTGGCCTATGCCTCCCAGACTGACAACCGACCCAGTTATCCTTTCCACAACCTGATATCTCCCGTTATAGCTTCAATCTTCGCCGGCAACGCTATAATCGTCAAAGGCTCCGAAGCTACAGCTTGGTCTTCGTCCTACTTCTCCTCAATCGCAGCCTCGGCGCTCGTCGCCTGCGGTTACTCCCCACACATCGTCCAGTCCGTCAGCTGCTGGCCGAACGTCGCCGACCACTTGACATCCCACCCCTCGATCTCCCACATAACATTCATCGGATCGCGGCCAGTGGCCCACCATGTCTGTGCATCCGCCGCCAAAGCGCTGACCCCAGTCTGCGTAGAACTAGGCGGCAAAGACCCCGCCATAGTCTTTGATGATCTTAGCAAGAGCGACTTCAAGAGGGTTGCCGGCATCCTCATGAGAGGCACCTTCCAATCGGCCGGCCAGAATTGCATCGGACTGGAACGCGTCATCGCGCTCCCCAAGGTCTACGACCGCTTCATCGAACACCTCACGCCGCGTATTAGAGCCCTCCGCACTGGTAGCATACTCCATAGCGCCGCGGACATGCCCATTGACGTCGGCGCATCCATCTCCTCGGCCAATTTCTCGAACCTTGAGACCCTGATCCAAGAAGCCGTGGCTCAGGGTGCAAGATTACTCGTCGGCGGGAAACCCTACATCCACCCCGACCACCCCAAAGGCCATTATTTCCAGCCCACTCTGATCGTAGACGTAACGCCCAACATGCGCATCGCCCAACAAGAGCTCTTCGCCCCAGTCTTCGTCCTCATGCGCGCCACATCCGTCGACGAAGCCATCTCGCTCGCAAACTCCACGCCCTACGCGCTCGGCGCATCCGTCTACGGCTCCTCGACGCGCGACCTGGAGCGTGTGGTCCGAGACGTGCATGCCGGCATGGTTGCTGTCAACGATTTCGCCGTGTTCTACATGGTGCAGCTCCCGTTTGGCGGCGCCAAGGGCAGCGGGTACGGGCGCTTCGCGGGCAAAGAAGGACTGAGGAGCGTGTGCAACCAGAAAGCGATAACGCGGGATCGGTGGCCCGGGGTGAAGACGAGTATACCGCCGCCGATGGACATCCCGCTGAGGGGGGCTGGGGCGGGAGAGAGGGCTTGGCGGATGGCTATGGGGATTGTGTTGTTGGGGTATGGGGACTGGAGGGGCAAGCTGCGGGGGATCAAAGGAGTGGTTGGCCTATGAGTCTGCGCCGGACAATCAGTCATCCCTTGCCAGTAAACTTGGATAAAACATGACTAACTTGTATACCTAGTACTCAGTACAAAATTCGATCATCTCCAACCTACTACCTGTCTGTTACCTTGCCATAACCCACACACTGATTGCTATAAAAACGGGGAATCTCAAACATGATGAAGACCAACAAATGACCCTGCCAGTGAACCTCCTCAGACTGTTTCAATATACCTCTTAACCTCCCAGTCCGTGACGGCCTCGTCCCAAAGCCGGATCTCATGTTGTCTCGTGCCGCCGAAATGATCCACAAACTCGTCTCCAAAGACCTCCCTTGCTACGCTGTCTTTCGCCATAAACCGCTCCGTAGCTTCTTTCAGGCTCTTCGCAAGCCGTACGCCTTTGTCTGCCGCGCCACCTACATCCTCGCCCTTGCCTAGCGGCGGTATCCCAATCTCCATCTTCTTGCTGATGCCTCTCCAGCCGAGCGCCAGGATGGCGGCGAGCACGAAGTGCGGATTGGTATCTGCGCCCGGTACGCGGACTTCGAATCGGGTGGCTTTCGGCGAGGCTGTGGGAGGGGCGATGAGCCGGATCGATGCGGCGCGGTGTTCCAGGCCCCAGGACACTGTGACGGGTGCCCAGAAGTTCTCGACTAATCGCTTGTAGCTGTTCACGTTGGGCGCGAGAATGGGCATGATGTCCGGGAGACCGTCGATCAGGCCGGCCAAGAAGTGTCTGCCCAAATCGCTCAAGTGCTTTATATCGGGCCATTCCGGAGAGGTGTCTTCTTGCTCGCGATAGAAGAGGTTCTTCCCAGCCTCGTCGACGATCGAGACGTGCATGTGACCGGAGTTGCCGGGCAACCCTTCGCGCGGCTTCGCCATGAAGCAGGGCGTGATTCCGAATTTGGAGCCGAGCGATTTGACAACGAGCTTGAAGAGAGACGCTTTGTCCGCCATGGCGGTTATCTCGCCGAATTCTAGCGCCTACGGCCAGTCAGTATGATCTTGCACATCATGATAGCGCATGGTCGCGACGTACTGCCTCAAACACGCCTGGACCAGATTCGGTATGCCAGCCCTCAATCCCACACCTGAACTGCGCGCAAGTATTGAAAATCCCGTAGTAGTACTCTTGGTTGTGGACCGGCCTCGTTATGCTGTATCCAAACATGCCCTCTGTGAGCGACGGCAGCGCGTCTACCGGGTTGTTGCGAAGGAATGCGGCGGTCGAGGAGGTGTTGCGTTCGGATCCGTCATGGCTCTGCGGCGCGCGGAACTGGTAGAACTCGTACTCGGCTACAACCATGGTCAGACTCGACAGAAGACGTAACATCTGCTCGATCTCTAGTGCGCCACTCACCTCCAGCCATAGCACCATATCCACTCTCCTTAAGCTTGTCGACTGTGCGCTTCAGCAAGCTTCGCGGACATGAGCTCAACCCCGCGTTCGTGTCTGGGTTGAGGAAGGAGATCAGGAAGAAGGGCACGTTGTCTTCCCAGGGTATGCGGCGGAACGAGGTGAGGTCTGGCACGGCGATAAGGTCCCGGTATCCGTTCTCCTTGTTGGAGATGGCGAGCTCGCGGTAGTACGTCTGGTCGTGCATGTCCCAGCCGAAAATCACCGAGCAGAAGCCAAAGCCTTCTTTCGCAATCGACAGGAACTTCTTCTTGGCCATGAGCTTGCCCCTCAGAATGCCGTCTACGTCTACACCCGCCACCTTGACGGCCAGGTCACTCTCGAGGAGCTCCGGGAGCACGTCTACCGTGATCTCGGACGGGTCCCCGTCGAAAGGCATTGCGGCGTAAGGAGAGCTACTCCTCGATGAAGTGCGATTGAGCGATAGAGGTAGTTGACGATTGAGGTAGAGAAGAAGGCGAATTGAAGCTCCGGTCTACGGTCAACGATAGCAGGTGCGGCTGATGATGAGCTTGGGCCAATGAGGGGAAAACGTCACACAGCCTTGGCGCGGGATACCCAGCCGACATCATGCTTACGGCAACAATGCTATTTGTTCGGCTTGCGTTTATATAAGGCTACGCAGAAGCTTGTCGCTATCTGTTGTGCCTCACGCCGTTGACCGCGAAGCCGAAGCGCACAGCATCAAACTCATCAATCATTCAACCATGACCGCTCAGCTGCTTTCCCCGCCTTCCGATTAGCGGGGGTGGGGTCGACCTACGTCATCGACTCGACAGGTGGACAATTGTCTACTTGTACCAGCATCTCTCGACCATGGGAGCACTGTATGAAAGCAGCAATGAATTCACCTTGCTTTGTTCACGATACGACTGGTGCACTGGTCTTGACGTGGCACGCGCCATGTCGCTCTTATCTAACAGCAATCCTTCCATAGGCCGATTATCGGGGATGGCCAGGCTCCACCGACACTACCCGTGCATTCCGTATCATCCTTTGCTCACTCACTCCTACACTTGCCTCTCACCTACCTCTCACCTACCTCTCACTCTCACTGAGAAAACCAGGTTGCCCTGCACTTCTCCGGTCCCGCAAACAAAGGCAAGCTGCAATCTCCTCCTCACCGCGATTTTAGAAGCTCCTCAAAGCACCCAGACGCTGGACTCTGCGTTTCATGACTCTCCCAACAGCAGATATCAGTTATACGCACTTCCTTTCATAAGAGCCTGCCACGAAACCACAAGCCATTTCTAACCCCGTTACAGTCCCTCCGTTTCAACCTCTTTCACATACCAGGATACCCTCATTCAACATGGGCCGTCTGGAAGGCAAGAACTGCATCGTCACCGGAGCTGCTGGGTGCGTATTTCTGTTGTATACCATCGCCCACGCTCTGCCTTGCTTGAGGTTGCAGGTGCTGTGCTCAAGCTCCCTTCCCCTGCATTCCGCTAGTGGTGTGGCCCGCGTTGCTATGCCCCGCTATCAACGGAAACGCCGATTTTCGTTAAAATATCTCGTCACGAACCCCGATAACAGGTTTTTGTCCACCGTGGACCTCCGTTTACTACGAGTCTGCTTGTTTGGCTACTAACCATTTCCAGGGGTATCGGCTTGGAGACTTGCATTCTGTTCGCTCGAGAAGGCGCCAATGTCCTCCTCAGTGACATTTCTGCCTCCGCACTAGAGAGGGCCATTGCTAAGATTAAAGAGATTGTCCCGGAGGCCAAGAAGATCGAAACCAAGATCAGTGATGTGTCCAAGGAAGCGGATGTCAAGGCAATGGTCGAGCATCTGGACTCCTGGGGCGGTGTAGACGTGCTCTTCAACAATGCTGGCATCATGCATGCCGACGATGCGGATGCGATCGACACCCCGGAGAAGATCTGGGACCTCACCCAGGCTATCAACGTGAAAGGCGTGTGGTTCGGAAGCAAGTATGCCGTACTCAGTTTCAGGAAACATGGGAAGAAGAGAGCGTCAGTCATCAACACGGCTAGCGTTGTTGCTCTGGTTGGTAGCGCTACTCCGCAACTCGCATATACCGCCAGCAAAGGAGCTGTTATGGCCATCACGCGGGAATTAGCCATATGCCACGCGAGGGAAGGCTTCAGATTCAATTCTCTGTGCCCAGCTCCTCTGAAGTAAGTTCTTTTCTGGTCTAACAAACTGGATACTCATATATTGCAGCACTCCCCTTCTCCAGGACTGGCTTGGTGACGATGTAGTCAAGCGCCAGCGCCGCGAGGTCCACTTTCCCATGGGCCGCTTCGGCGAGGCTATTGAGCAAGCGCAAGCCGTGCTGTTTCTTGCCAGCGACGAGAGCGGTTTTGTCAACGGTACCGACTTCGTTGTCGACGGAGGCATGACCAAGTGCTACATCACTCCCGAAGGAGCTCCAACCGAACCACCCCCGAACAACGTCAAGTCTGATCGTTGACCACCTTCTGATCTGTCGAAGTTATCTCACGATCGTCGATTTATTGCTGCGATGCCTCTTCGGCTACGACTGGCAGGTTTCTTCCTGAAAGAGGCGGTTCTAATCTGATGGAATTTCTCAGGTCTGGGCAAGATCGGCATAGAGATGTACATGTCGTTATAGACACCCTTCTGATAATTTGTGGGATAGAGTGGCAGCGTGAAGTGGAGTTTTCCCAAAGCGATTAGATATACCCCAAGCAACTTGTACGGCATTGACTCTGGCTGGGATGGGTTTCCTCTCGTGGTAAGCGCGGCGCTGGAGGCGGCTAATTGTTCAAAGAGTCTCCTTATCATCTTCATACTTTGCGATCTATCTGTTTCTCGTTCTCGTTATGGTCAATCGTCATGTCATACGAGCATCAATGATGGAGATCTGCATCACTACCGAGCCATTATTTCGACACATCACGAAGTCTCACCAAGGATGAGATTTTCTGCGCACCGAGCTCATGGTGGTTGTGACAAGTAGATTCCAAAAGAGCTGGACGCGCCTTGCACGCATAGACTGGTACGTCCCGCCTATCTTTATCCTAGATCTCTACTGCTGCCGCATTTTTTCAAGTGCAGTAAACTTTTGAACGCCCATAGTAACAGGCTCAGACCTGGTTTGAAACCACGACATGGCGTCCAAACGTGTGTGTTTGTTATCTGGTCCAACGACGTGAGAGTGGTCTCGACTTGACTGGATCGTACGGTGCAAGCATGGTCTTTGTAATTATTGTTTTGGCGACATGACTTAGCTAGAGCTTTTATTTACACAGGTGAAATTTGTACATGTGTCAGTCTGGGATGATACGCCGATCTCGCCTGGACCACGCACGACATGAGGGCCAAAATGAGTATTTTTTTATTCCAAGATAAACCCGGGACCGGTCTTTCGTTCATCAGTTCGGCGTTCAAGATTTTTAATCATGGGCCCTGGTGGGCCAGAGAAGGGGAAAGACATGGGTCGCCAACAGTGAGATTTGTTGTCGCACTCGAAGAGCGGCTCCAGTCATACGAGAGTCTTGATGACTTTTACAATGTTTGCATGAAGATAGTGACTTCGCTGGTACTTCGTGCAGAAATGCGGAGGGAGGGGGAGGTCCGTCGCGTCTCGAGACAGCATGGAAGAGTGTTGTTGTCTTTTCGTTGTATACAGCGACAGGAGCGGTCAAACCATGCATATGTTCGGTTGCGTTTTAACTTGCGTGGAGATACAGATTTTAGTTTTGCGGATAGGCGCGCAACGAGACATAGTAGTAGCTTGCATAGTCTTTAGGGCACAGGGATACAGCGCATATGAGTTGTGTTTATCGTTCTTATGGTTTCGATAGCTGGACGCAGGAGTGGGTCGGAAAATCCTCATGTCTTTCACCGGGTTCCTTTTTGGCCCGGTCTCTGGTATCCGACACATTCCATATACAGCGCAACTTCTATTCTCCCGGTTGCCATGAGGGAAGTTGCCCCCCCCGTAGTTGTTTGAGTAGGACGCGGTCGAGATTCGATCCTCCATGAGACAAGTTGCTAGAAGTTTTTTGTACTTCAGCCAACTTCAAGAACAGCATATCTCAGTATTCCGTGGTTTTAATGCGTTTGAGAGGGCTTAGAGTATATAGGCATCGAGCCTGTTCGGCAAAAGCTCATAGGAACTCAAGTGTCATTTTTTTTCCTAAGACGCTTTGCGCGCTTGGGAATTAGAGACTGGCATGTAATCAAGTTTCTTCTAATTTATAGGTTTCGTAGCGCGGTACATGTATTCGGATTGGGAGATTATTTTCCCCACTTCGAGACGGCTGCCATGAAATCTGTCAGGCGGAGTTTTCTTTTAAGTCGCAGAGAGTAACCCTGATTTCGTTCGTCTCTCCGCAGCGACCATGCGCCACATAACCAGCAGCTTTTGAAAATCTTCCACATGTACATACACATCGTGTATGTCTTTTTACTTTCACATTGCTGGTTTCGTGTGTTGTTTTCAGGACCCGGGAAACATGTGTCGGCGAACACGATGATTTAACTCAAGCAGACCAACATACATAGTATCTGCGAAACATGATTTTTTTTACTACGTTTTGCAAAAGCTTGTAGGGAGATAGAAAGAAGGTTGGAGGAAGAGGCTTATGTAGCCACGTTGGGAGGGCGGGCGAGAGCATGTATCAGCTCCGAGCATTTTTTTGTGATCCAGAGGGCTCAGATCATGAACTATTCAACGTAGAGATTTCGCTTAGTTTCGCCACCGAGCGTATAACGTGCTGGATAGATCTATCGCCATGGAGGGTTTACGATTGCTTTTAAGTACTAGTTGCCGAAATAAGCAAGGATAGAGGATAGAGGATCGAGCTGCAAAAAATGGGATGGTTTCTTACCGAGGTAGCTGGCGGCGCAACACCAATGATAGAAGTATTAAGCCTCAAGCTCATCATCTCGATTCCAAGGGTACTGTCGGCATATACATTCCAAGGTTGTTGTTTGTATATACATTCCAAGGTTGCTGTCAGCCTATACGGGCTAGTCGCGTTTCATAAGATCGTCTATATATTGCACTCATTGCACGTAGCTGACCAACTTCTTCTTCTTCACCCTACAAAACCTTTTACAGTTGTCCCATCTCTGATCAATCCTCAACATTCGTTATAGCAGCTTTCAAAGGTTGTTCAAACGAACACTTGTATAGGAAAACCGTTGACTGACATGCTTTACAGTCCCTATCAAACCTTTCCAACCCACTTGGACCCGAGCTAGTGGCAATGTCTTCCACGCGAGGCCAACGTATGGAGGAAAACTGCAAGCTTATCTGGGGGAATGACTGTGACTACGACTTCGATTGCGAAACGGACGACTATATCAACTACCCCTGCTGCGTGAAAAAAGACTTTGGGTTATCGTTTGGACCACCATTGACGATGACCAGTCTCTGTCCTTCGAACGAAGCTGCTTGGACAGAACTGGACAGGAGGCTAGATTCATGGGCGAAGCAGGTCATGCGTGGGACACCGATGTCGAAAGATGAAAGATTGGACATTTTTGGTGGACGGAAGGGGAAGAATAAGAAGGTTTTGAGTGAATTTATTGACGAGGTTGAAAGGAGAGAGGGAAAGAAACCAGTTTAAGGATTTGGGTTTGACGCCCCAGTATAGTAGAAATAGTCAATGTACCCTGGTTATAGAGGTCTCCGCAGAAATAAAAATCGTGGTTTACGTTCTACACCATGCCTGAATACAACGAAGGCTTCAGGCGCGCTGGCCGGGCGCACGGGCGGCGACACGCTGGGCTCGTCATCTGCAGTCTGGCCGCTCCAGCTGTCTCTCAATCTGAGGCCGCTGCCGTTCATCACATCCAGTGTTCGGACACGAAGTACGATGCTCCATGACTCTATGTTGACATATATTTCCTTATTACCGCAGTGGCTGGTGGAGATGATATGCGGGTCCGATGACGAGTTCGTGTGGGGCATGGAAGGATGTAAGCGGAATTGCCACGCGCGTATAATGTTGAGATGCATCATGGACAGACTTGTCAACAATCCGTCCGGATTGACAGATTGATTGGACGGATTGATTAATAAGCAATCCGTCCAATCAATCCGAGACCTTGATTACTAGCAATCCATTCAATCCAGAGGTCCCAGATTGATTGGACGGATTGTTTACGGATTGATTGTTTTGCGTACAGAGGTCCTTCAAGATTCTAGGTGTTAATAGCTAGCGGAGGCGTAAAAATATAAAATATAATATACTTTCCAGTTCGAATCCTGTAAAATTACTTTCTCGCCCTCGCTCAACCGGCCGTATTAGGCCTAGCCGCCCCAGAAAATCGATTACGCTGCCCCGAAATATCTCGCGACCCAAGATTTTCGACGCGCCGAGATTAACGCGCACTCACTACGTTCGCCCACACCCACGAAAGTACGTATGTTTATCGCGATTTTTCGCCCAAACTAACCTCGCAGATGAATCGGCAGCTTAATGAAGTATTTGAGCGGGTCCTTGACTCCCAGTCCACGCAAAACGCCGCCGGCGCAGCTTCCTCGTACCAGGCAACCGATGCACAGTCAACATCTGACGCGCCACTCGATCTCGATCCTCTCGCTGTCTCTGCCTCCGCCGATGATGATGAGGACTATGAAGGCCTTGTTTGGTCGCGCGTACCTAATTTACAGAAGCCTCAATACGCTGCTAAACGTGCCTTAACAAGCTAGGTTTTTTAATACGGCTAGCGCGTATACCATCGCAAGCATAAGGCGCTGTATTGGCTGTGCAAATACTGCCATATACACAAGCAAAACGGGTTGTTTAAAGTGGCAACTTCAACCTCTGCTATCCATCGGCACCTCGAGGCGCGGCGACCTGGCCACGGAGTCAGCAAAGATGGCCCAATTCGGTTCAAGAAGGAGGCATCTATCATCTCCGCCCTACAGCGACAGGGCGTTGATGTGAGTCAAGAGGTAGCAAACGCCGTCGCCGATACCTTTTCGGCGCCCGCTTTTTAGCAGGCGCTCATCGAGTGGGTGGCCGCCGATAACCAAGCTCTGCGCGTTGTAGAGGTGCCTGCCTTTCGAGATATGATCAAGGCTGCTAATCCGCTCGCTGAGCGCGTTTTGTGGAGCAGCCACAACACTCTCCAGTCGCACATTATAGATGAATACAACGCCTACCTACCCGCCGTCGTGAGCTACATAAAGGCAGCCAAATCCGCTATACACGTATCCTTTGACAACTGGACCTCATACGGCGGCAAACGCGCTATCACCAGAATCTGCGTACACCACTTGAACGCAGCGGGTCAACAAGTAGATTACTTCCTTGGCCTGCCGACGCTATCGGGCGACCACTCCGGTTTAAATATCGCAGCAATCGTGAGCTCAACTCTCCACCAGTTTCATATACGAAAAGAAGCCTTAGGTTACTTTGTGCTTGATAACGCGACAAACAACGATACTGCCGTTAACGAGCTAGCAGAGGAGTACGGCTTCAACCCGAGCCACCGGAGATTGCGCTGCAGCTGCCATATACTCAATCTCGCTGCCTAAAACGTTATCTTTGGCCAGGATCGCGACGCGTTTGAGAACTCGCAGGAGAATTTAGTAGTACGTATTGCCTTTTTCTTTCCTGCCGCCGTCTCTCGCGCAGCACCTGCTAACTCGCCCTAGGCAAAGGAACAGTACATGAACGAGTGGCGCAAAGCTGGCCCGCTAGGCGTACTGTTTGACGTCATCGCCTCAATCTGTACGCCGCAGGCGCGCGAGCTTTTGGAGGGATACCAGCGAGATGAGGCAACGTCGCTAAATCTCACGAACTTTACGCCAAGAGAACTCAAAAAGCCAGTCAAAACTCGCTAGAACTCTTACTACGATACGTTTGAGCGCGCCGTCGACCTCAGGGTGCCTCTGGACGATTATATGGGCTACAAAATCGGCGAGAGCAACCGCTCCGCAAACCGACAGCGATCTCGGGCGGGAGCTCGCCCTTCGGAGGCTAGCCAGCCACGCCTGTATATACGTGAGGAAGGGCTTACTGGCAAAGACTAGGCTACTATTACTGAGTATATCGAGTTGCTTAAGCCTTTCAAGGAGGCGACTAGCTGGCTCGAAGGTCGAGGCAAGGCTAGTCGCTACGGCGCGATTTGGAAGGTTATCCCTACGTTTGAGTAGCTTCTTGCTACGCTACAGGCTCAACAGGATCGCGTAGAGGCAGTGGATTACAACGATCCTGACGCGCCTGAGGATCACGTCAAAACAAACCTCAATCTCGCCATTAGTAAGCTAGAAAACTACTACGCCAAATTCAAAGACGCCCTAGCGTATTACTGTGCCCTACGCCTCTACCTAGCGTACAAAAACTTCATCGATACTGCCTGGCGAGTACCCGCTGAGTACGATGACGTAGATAGCCTCTATCCCCGCAAGGGGTAGCTAGAGGCAAACAACAAAAGTTTTCAATCACTTTGGGCGGGCGCTAAGCTAGCATCTAAAATCGCCGCCGCTGATCCAGCTACGCCGCCGCCTGCTAAGCGGCAACGTTTTGACTACGCCGTTAACTGTACTGAGTTTATGCTAGCCTCTATGAGAGAGGCGGAGATTGCGGAGGAGATTACTAACGAGTATGAGCTCTGGAGCGCAGAGAAACCAATTAATCTAGCCTACAAGCTTGCTTAGCTGCCAATTGCCTACTAGTTGTCAAAGGAGCATTAATACCCTGTTTTGGCGCGGTTTGCTATGAATATATTGAGTATCCTAGCCTCAGCAGCCAATTGTGAGAGGACTTTTAGTGAATTGGCTGATCTTTTAGGCGTACGGAGACTCAATATGAGGCCAGATTTACTATCCGCTTTACAGAGCCTCCGATCCTGGAAACGCCTTGGGATTGAGCGCTTCAAAACGCCTTACAAACCTACGAACACGTACGATATCACTATCCATAAGATCGACGAATATATTGGGCAATTCACCAATAGTTAGCTTACTAATCAATCCATCCAATCTATCAATCCGTCCACCCCCCAAATCCCTAAACAATCCATTCAAGCCAATCCAGGAGAGATTTCTTGTCAATCCATTCAATCCGGGGACCCGGATTGGATTGGACGGATTGTTGACAAGTCTGATCATGGATGTATATCGAAATTAAATCTGAAAATTGGGCAGCGAAGGTCCGGAAAGAAAACTGCAAATTTGCTGATTAGGATGATTTCGCGATTGAACACGGTCATGCTGATCATCAACTTGACAGTCTAAAGTAAATTGCAAGATGCCTGAAGCGAATATAAATCTACCATTGACACACCTTGGACGTGCGTACCGAGCAGAGTCCCCCAATACACACAATACTGCAAGAAGCATGTATTCTATTTGGCCATTGGCGCTCCCGGAAGCGTAGAAAGCCCTACGGACAAGTTAGTTCTTTGTCATGAACATGCACCGTAGTATGTCACTCACAAGTATTGTCACCAATTTCCTCGTTAACCTTGCCCTTGATCGAACAAGCGTTCATGGCCTGGACAGTCTGAGTCTTCATCGAAGCGCAGTTGACGTAGCAAGCATCGTCCATGATCTTCTGGAGCGAGTCGTCCTTCCAGCCAAAGACATAATCTCCATGGTTTCCGTATCCGGTGCTGTCGCGCAATTAACTTCTACTCGTTATGCTAAGATTGAGACACTCACGTATCACCAAACGACCAGACGAACGGCTGACTGCCGTCAGTTGGCCAATCAGCTTGATTGTTGAAGGTTTTCGTCTCAAAGATGACCTCGTACAGGATTTGCGGCATACGAACGGGATGGGAGGCGGGGCAGGGGCCTTGCGATTCGAAAGTACCGTTCACGGGGTATGACATGTGAGATATATGGTCGGGCGAATCAAGATTAGTGCCGTCCCAGCATCTGCCATGTGTCAATGGTGATCTACTGTGTTTGCATTGAAGGACGACCTACGTGGGAAACCTGAGATTCACCATGATGCCGGCCGGACAAGGCTTCGCGGGAAAAGCCTTCGTCTCCGGGAATCGAGTGTTCATATCTTGGAGGCATGTATAAGTGAGTTGAGGGTATCTATCAGCGGCCTGCTTTGTGCCAGCTGTTGGGTCCCCAATGAGCATTCGAAATCCCTGTGCACCCTTAGTCCGTGACCCAATTCAAATAAGACCGATAGACACACTGGCTGGAAGGCCTTGACTTTAGCTTTCTGCTGGTAATCGGCAAGCTGGTTCTGCATATAGTAGACCGTCATTCCTCCGTTCTGTCCCTCAAAACCGACGTTGCCCTTTTGAGGCACGCGCTTGAATGTGCCGTTTCGCGAACGGAAGTATAGAGCAGCCGTCCAGTAGTTGCTGAAGTCCTTCAATCTAAATTTAGCTTGCGATACTGCCTTGACATTCCAGCTTGTACCTCGGAGGGTTGGCATGTTGTGCAGGTCGAAAGTTTGGCAGGATCATGGTTCGCTGGCGTCATATCGGGAACGAACGAATTCCCTCCGATTATTTGATGCAAATGGGGAGATGGGTTGGAGCCGGGATTGACGAGAGGATCCAGACGGTCAACAACAAGCTGAGAGCATCCGAATCGAATCAGGGCGTAACTGGGTGCCACGAGCGCTAGCTTTGCAAGAGATGTCCACTGCATGGTGAATTTGTTGTGTGATAGTGATGTCGAGAATGGAGCAAAGAACACAAACCGGAGGCGTCATGGCCTTTATCGAGGTACCTGGACAGTGTTGAGCTTTTCAATATACACGGCCTTATGTCGCTAGCCATGAGCGTAACACGCAAGTATGGTGTACAGTGACGGAGCGACTGTGATTCGTCCATGTTGTTGAGACAGGCTTAACAATGGCACCGCTCTGGACGGATCCCATGCATAGCAGTATGATGCCGTTTACGGGAGTCGTCCCCACGGCACAAGTAGACCAGTAGCGTACAGGGGGACTCGGTGTATCGTAGCATCTGCCGGGATTTATGCTGCAGCAATTAATTTAAGCATTCAAGCAAGTGCATCACCGATATTAAGCCCGGCGGGTAGCCGGCAGCCCGATTGGCGTTGATATTATAGTCTGAGGGAGCTTGCAGGCAAACTCGGGGTAGGGAACGTGGGAAAGAGGGCACCTGCCTTGAGGGTCGGGCCAACAGATTAGTCATCCTGACAGAGGGTGTTGGCGTGTGTGTCAAACGGTGCTCATATTGAACTCTTATGTATTTTGTATCAGAATGGCCGGATTCAAAGAAAGTCTGGTTGGGAACTGATCAAGGATATGCTGCCGCCGTGAGCGTTGTTCGGAGTATTTGGTTATATGTTATGTCCGCGCGTTTAGGTTTGGGTTCGTGAGAGTTCGAGACCGCTTCATGTAAAACATGTGGCGGGATACTCTAATGGAAGCCAGCTTCAAGAAGCCGCTTTTCTGTTGTTGATGAAGGCAGCTCTGTGGCCTTGGAATGAGTAAGTGCTTGGCACCCCACCTCCTGTCTGGTCTCGCTACCTTTGTACCGATGAGCCTCACGGACCACGCCTGCACCTCTCCCAACGATTCGGCGCTCACCATGTGTCGCAGACCAAAAAGGATCTCTAGTGAGGACAGACTAGCGATCAAAGAAGCCAAGGCTGTAGCTGTCAACGAGCAGCCTCGTCAAGCTGCAAATCAGCCAGACCGCCGGGCGTTGCCCCACGCAGGCCCCCGCCGCCAGGGTCTAGGCTCCTTACTCGAGCAACTACACTTGGACTGTCGACTCTTGATCTGGGAACATGTTCTCCGGACGCCGCATACAAGGCTAGAGCGTTGGCGGCCGCCATGTGACGTCAGAACACGGTCCTTTCACTTCAACGAGCAGGATCTCGACGCCGACTGCTTTCCTTACCGGATGACCACAGCGGGAAGCGAGAAGCTGGAGAAGCCGTTAGCTCTGCTGCTATGCTGCCGTCAGATGTACGTGCACCTCGACCCCACACGCAGAGGTCCTTCAAGCTCATATATTGCTTGCCTCCAGGTACTCTGAAGCGTTACCGATACTCTACTCATCAACAACATTCGTCCTCTCATCCGCCATGGATCTCCATTGCTTCCGACTCATTTCGTCACCGAATGGGTTTACGCGTGTAAGAGGCCTGGTTATTACAGCTGGTCGCGTCGACTGGCCCGATGGTTTCTGCTCGCAAGACGTGTTGGGAGAATGAGAACGAGCCTTGCACGGCCTTCAGGAAATACCATCCTTACCAGAGCTCCAAATTTGGCTCTGGCACCTTAACAATACGGTGCCTGCCTCAGTACAACGGCCTTGGGAGATAGGACCTGGAATGGAGGCTGTGGAGCAGAGGCACCAAAAGCTCTTTGACATATTCGGAATTGTGGATGTCCCCAACTTTACTATAAAACTGACGTGGAAGCCAGAGGACGTCATTTCCCAGCGCCAGTGGCCCTTTAGGGTTCATATGCATACAGTGCATGAGCTATCTCAAGCCAAGTCAGAGTTACCGAAACCGACAAAGATAACTTTGTGGGATTTGTAGCAATCAGCTTCCAAAGATCAAGGTGCGGTTGCTTATGCACGGAAAACGAGATACTGCTAAGGAGGACAGATAGACATCAAGTCAGTGGGTCGGTTTTGATGCAGCGCCGCATTCCGTACAGATCCGATATCACTTATAAAGGAACGATATTCTCCCCACAACCCCGAACAAACGCTCGTGGGCCGTGGCTGATGTATTCGTGAAGTCATCACCGAGATCAAGAGAATAGGTCGAGGGCGGCATTTATCCATTGTTACTTCCTTACTGCATATCTTGCGAGAAATACGGGTTACCGATGGCTGAAATACTTGATAAGGTCTTCATGACTATTCATCCGTACTGATTGCGCTTGATGGTGTGCAAGTTACCTAAGCCCGCGTCCTCTCCGACACTCAAGCGACTACTGGTAAAATCACCAAATCACCAATGGAGTCTCCCATAACTTGAGCCGAAAATAGCTATCGTTCACAGCCTCGGTCAGCTATCAACGTGGGCCATCTGATCGGCCTCGAGAAGTTCGCTTGCTATGACGCTGATCCGCGCGTGCCCAGCGCCTTTTCTAGAACAGAGTGCCATAGAAATTTTCTACTCGTCCGAGTGAGTACTAGAGAAAACTGCCGAAGAACGTTGTCGTCGGCTACCTTCACGTTGGAAGACTCAATGCGAGAGTGAAGACCGCCGGATTGTTCCAGGCTCATGGAAAACCCGGATCACTGCCGATGTGCCTTGGCCGGCACAGTTCAACTTACAAGGTTTTTTTCTTGTCAGTTGGGAAGCCCTGGGCGAGCTTTTTCAATTTTGTTTCCTTTACACACGCACAAAATCCTTCAGCGCCGCATCATCAACAACGCGAGTGTAGGCGTCGTCTTTACCATTATCAAGATCGTACAGTCTGGTCATATTGAGGAACTCAGAGAAGCGCCCATTACCGCCTGTGTGCGGCGAGTGCCCAGGTGCTGACCATCACCATGAGTGTGTGGTTCGCGGTCGCATCATATAAACACGACTGTCGCGCAGGACCATGCACCCCGCAGCACTGCAGCCAATTCGAGTGCGTGGGCACGGGCCCGATGAGGATCATCTCATAGCACCAGTTCCAAAGATTGAGGCCTATGTTTTGGTTGACATTGAGGAACATGGTATCAACTTCTTTCTCCGCCTTAGTCTTGGTCTCCGCACACCCTTTCACCGCACGGTTTGCATATGCAACCATCAATGAGCTCCTTCTTATCGTCTGAAACGTATTGCGACACGTGCAGTTTGGACTTCACATCGGGCGTTGGCCCTGTGCGAACCTCGCCACAAGAGCCGCGAATGCCCTTATTGCAGCGGCATTGCGACAACAGGAAACTGTAACACACAAGGTGTAGCGGTGGGATCATTCCGAGGGTCTTGACGATGACTTGATCTGGGCATCGCACACCTCATGGGGTCGTTGGTCGCATGCAGCGTTGGGTTAATTAACGTAGATTGCTCGTCTCTCAGACCCTAGTACGGCAGCACGAGCTGAGAACTACCGGTGCTTGCATCACGGAACACGTTCTTGGGCGGCCATGTCTATGCCACGATTTTTATTACCTATATCCATGGAGGAAGGCTTGAAAATAATCCTCTATCTCGAGTCCCAACGATCAAACTTTGACAAACCAGTGAGAAATATCAACAACAATGCTGTGGGCAGGACTCCTTTTCGCTGCCGCCGCGCATGGCCAAAGCCTACAAGGTCTCAATCATCTCCGATTTGGATGCTCCCAGATCACCGTTGAGCGCCTCGATCCGCTCGTAAACCCAGGGGTGCTCGGCACTCCTCATACTCATCAAATCGGCAAGTAACTAAGAGGTGCAAAAACTTAACTGGAGTATTGCTAACGACCGCTTTCAGTCGGAGGCAACGCTTTCAATGCGTCTATGCCGAGCACCGACATCTCTAAGCTTGCTACATGCACTACCTGCGGACCAGCTGATGACTTGTCGAATTACTGGACTGCGAACGTGTACTTCAAGGCACGAAATGGCACCTACAAACGTGTGCCACAGGTACCAAACAGGTAAGCGAGCATGAGTTCCATCTCGATGTGCGTTATGAGATGTTGACGAAGCGATAGGCTTCTATTCAATGACAAATTCACCACGCAAACCAGGGGCGGGATGGTGGTGTATTATATCGCGCCAAAGAAGAACACCGTCACTGCTTTCAAGCCGGTAAGCTGCTCCTTACATCCTCCCTCTGTCAGCTGAAAGACCGTTTCTCACTGTAACAAGGGTTTCCGCATGCTCGTCGGCGACCCAGCGAATCGCCAAAAGAAGTACAAGATGCAGAGCTGCTTCCGCTGCTACTCGGGTCCCAACTTCGGCGGAGATAACGCAGCGCCGTGCTCAGATGCTAAGTTGGATACCGAGACATTCCCGACGCAGCCATGTCTCGGTGGCATTCGGTCTAACGTCCTCTATCCCACGTATGTTCCCAACGTCTACTCATGCGAAGCTGGATAGAGTACTGATGCTTCTGTAGATGCTGGAACGGAAAAGATCTCGATTCGCCCAATCACAAAGACCACGTCGCATATCCCACAGCGGGGCCCGCGAACTTCCTTTCCACAGGAAATTGCCCCTCGACCCACCCCGTCAAGATCCCGCAGCTGATGCTCGAAGTATGTCGCTTATAAATCGCCCGTTTCCTAATCCTATTGCATCCGCTTACCTCCCCAGATTGTTTGGGACACGACCGGCTTCAATAACAAGGCCGAGTGGCCATCTGACGGCTCGCAGCCATTTCACCTAAGCACGGGCGATAACACGGGTTACGGACAACATGGTGATTACGTATTTGGCTGGAAAGGCGATGCGCTGCAGCGCGCCATGGACGATAATGGCTGCTTCAGCGCCGAATGCGGAAAGCAGAAGAGCCAAACAATCGATGTTGCTAACAAGTGCACGATCAGGAAGACCGTGAACGAGGACGTGGATGGTTGGCTGACGAAGCTGCCAGGTGAGCCTATGGATTTCTAGAGGGCCGAAGCCATCGGAAAGGCTGGGAAGACGGCTGATTACCACCACTGGGAAGTAGTGAGCGAACGAACAGATCGCTGTCACGATTCCCAATCTCATTCATTCTGCGGATTTCTTAAATCCGAGGTCCATTCACCAGCTCATTAGCAGTTGATAGTCACACCAACCCTCCTCCGTATCTGCCTCCCTCCACTTCTCTACCCCTCCCACAACCCCATCAGCATCAACCTCTCAATCCCCCTCCTCAACCATCTCCACCCACTTCCACAGCACATGCTTGAGCTGCACGTCATGCGCCGCAATGAAGTGATTGAACCCCAGCTGGTAGAGCTCCGTACTTCTGGGCTCGATCTTAGCTGCAGCGTTCTCCCCCGCGCCGCGCACGCTCTCACCTACTAGTGCGCCGTCGCTGGTTCGCGCAAAAGCGTTGGCCCCTAGGGGAAACGGGAGGACAAGTTTACAAGCATCCTCGAAGGGATGGGTGCGATGAGGTTCGGTTTCTGTGAGGTAGAGGCCGGCCGGGTAGGTTGAGACAGCGTCGAAGCCGCGGGGAAAGAGCGAGATGGGTATTTCTTTGCCCCGGGGCGCGCGACGGGTTTTTTGGTGGGCGGGATGCGAGCTTGAGAAGAGCAGAAGTGGGTAGAGCTTGGTGGACTCCAATCGCACTGATACTGGGGCGGATGGTTGGTGTCGGGCAATGCGTAGGCCAGGTGCGATGTTGGTGAAGGAGGGTCTGGGCGATTGTACAAGGAACTGGTAGGCGAAGCTACTGGAGGACAGACTTTGAGGAAGACCACCAGTCACGAAGTCAAGCAGACCCTCCTCGGAGTTCTGCGGTCGAGATGGCATCCTAGCGTGGATTGTGTCGATCAGGTGCCGGAATGCCTGGAGGGTGTCATCGAGGTCCTGTTGGGTGTACGAAGGCATGATCCAGGGCTCCGTGCGCTCTTGTTCACCATCGTAAGATTCACCAACGGCGAGGACTTTGCCTTGGTCTATCATGTCGATGGAACCATCGAGCAGCATGTTAAGAGGGAGCCAGATCTGTCGGCCGTTCATAGTGATACTCGTATCATGAATGGACATGTGCTGTATAGCCGTACCGGCTTCTTGATCCAGAACTAGTCCAAGGGGATGAGCCGAGCCTAAAGCCCAGTTTGCCATGTATAGACTGATAAAGCGCTTGTTCGACTCGTCTTCGTCTTCGTCTTTGGCGTCGTTAGCGTTCTGCCAAAGCTTATCTGGCGCGCACAAGCGGGCAAGATACCGATGGAAGAGGTGCGGCTGAGTTGCCATTTCCATTGCGAACCCATTCCAAGCCGCCTTCAGGAATCAGACGACTGAGGCGTCGAGACGTTCGGAAACGCTTGCAAGAGCTGCATCGCCGCCGTGGCATTCCCACCGTGTTCGTTTGTCGAGAGTGTCGAGACTGAGACCTAGCTGGGTCCAGCCTAGTCCAACAACGTAATTGTGAAGCGCTGCGCAGCGCTCTTGATCGAGGCCTTCGAGTGCCCTAAGATATATACTTCAATTAATAAGCTCTCACCCGGATTAACAGCCAATTACAGGTGTTGCAGTAGCATACCCCTGCCTAGCTTCTCGCCTTATCAACATTCTCGGCTGCTCCCGCGTCTAGCTTCTTGCGGAACAGAATATCTACTGCTGTGCGTTAGATCTATTACGCACTACCTAGGCTCAAAGTTTCTTTGAAAAATCTTGCGAGATTGCTTGCGCTACGCGTAAGCCTATTCTTCTAATGCAAATGTTTAGCTACAGTTTTAAATTTATTAGCTAAATACGCTTTCTTGTAACGTATTCTAGTACTAAGCAAGTTAACTTACTAAGTAGATTAAAAATGCTTAGCAGCACTAACTTATACTACGCATTTTTAATTTTATTGCTATTAAACAAAGAGCTTACGTACGTCGTGCTTACATTTAATTTAAAAAATGCTTTTGTATTTTTTTTGCACGTTTGCGCATTGTGTTTAGTTTTTTTTATAGTTTCTACAGCGCCGTAAAGCTAGTTAAACTTTTTTTTAATTACTACTACTACAAGTTTTTTTAACTACTTAGCAGCTACTAAAGCTTTTGCAGCTACTTAAGCTACTACTTTACTATACTCTATTGTACTACTATGCTAAATATACTTGCGCTTACGCAATTTTCGTAAAAGAAAATCGCTAAAGATAGCAAGTTCTAGATAAAAAATATAATAAATCTAATAAAATCTATTTACAACAAAAGCAAAGCAACTTTATATACTTCTTGCTAGGTAGCTATTAGTACTTTATCAAAAGCCTAAAGCGTTTGTAGCTACAAGTAATATATTGTTAATATACTAAGCTAGCAAGCTTACGAAGTTTATCTAAAAAAGTGCGAAGCTTACCTAAGCGCTATGTATTAGCTTTGAAATTTACTAAAGTTCTACAACTAAAGCAATTTATAAAGTTTTTAGTTTATTATATTAAAGCTAGTTTCTATTAACGCGTAAATTATGTTAAATTGCTTTAAAGTATAGCTACGTACTTTACTAGCACTTTTACTACAAGAAACGCTATAGTAGTTAAAAACACTAAGCAATACTTACAAGTTTAGATTTTAGTTAAAACTTATACAAAATTTTTTTACTTACTTGCTTATTATAGCTTAAACTAGCTTTTTTAGTTTATAAAAAGTAGTAAGCTAATACTATACTAAAACGCGCTTTTTGCTGCTCGCAACAAAAAGCTTAAAAAGCAATTAGTAGTAATAACTAAGCGAAATGTAATTGTTACGATTAATAATTCGCTAAGCTGCTAAAACAAAAAATTCTTTTACTTTAGCGTTAAAAGTAATAGAGTACGGTTATACTTTAGATAAGCTTAGCACGTAAGCTAAAGAATTTCTCTTAACGACATAGCTTTTCTATATGCTTTTTTTAATTTTACGCTCTCTATAGCATTTCGAAAGCAAGAAATTAAAGTACTTTTACTAATTTGTTAGCTTTGCAAAAGCAAAGAGATTATACAAAGCACACTTACGTATATAGTTAAAACAATAAACTTTATAACTTATTGTTTTTAATTTTACAATTTACAAGTTAACTTTTACTTTAACAATTTTACTCTTTGCAAAACGAAGCTTGCTACTACTTTAGTATTAAACGCTATACTAACTCTTTAATTTATTAAACTTACTTACTTCTCAAGAACTAACCTAAGCTTAATAAATAACTTTTTTAAGTTTGCTTAACTTTTACATATTAAAAACTCTTAAGATAAGTAATACTTTAATAACTACTTTTTTTTTTACTCGCATGAAAGGGGATCGCCTAGGAAAGCAGGTTCTAGATAAAAAATGTAATAAATTCAATAGAGTCTATCTACAGCGCGGACAAGAAAGCTCTATATACTTTATAGTTAGTTAGCTTTCGAAGCACCTGCGGAGCGCTTTTAGAGGCTATGTAAAAACTCAATACCGCAAGGCTTTCGTTAACTAGAAACTAGCAAGGCTTTTTTGAGTATTGTCGAAGCTGTTACGTACAGTGTTAATAGCTACTAAAGTCCTACGACTAAGGCAATTTATAAAGCTTTTAGCTTATTACATAAGCTTTTTCTCTAATCTATAGCAATTTACTTACTTCGTTAGCGTTCTAGCGTCCTTTCTAAAAGCGTGCTGTTTTGAAAGTTTTTTAGCAATTTTCCATCGGCGTTCTAGTAGGTTGCCGAAAATTCTTGCTAAGTAGATAAAGCTTTTGTGTTTTTGAGTTTTAGCGCTAGTTCTTATGTAAGCTAGTTATAGCTAGTTTATTTAACCTAATATTCTAGCTTTTAGCTTTTTTAACTTTTTTTAGCGCTCGCTCGTAATGCGCTTAACTAGCTATTCTTGCTCGCTTTCTACGGTAACGCTTTTCGAGGCGCTAATCAACACTGTCTAGCTTTTAAAGAATTGTCTGCTGCAAGTCTAAGCTTATTTATTAGAAATATTAGATTTATTTAGAAAGTATGTTTAAAACTACGTTGCTTAAAACTTAACTTGTAAAACTATATATTTGCTATTTTTTAGTTTAGTTTCTTGCTTAAGTGCCTATTAGAAATGTGTTTTTTATATTGCAACTACACTTTATTTTTACTCGAGCAGCGGCGCTTTTTTTTTATGTTAATTTGCTTATTTTTCTTGCTCTATTAGGCCTTCGCTATAGCAGCTTGCGCAAAGTTGATAACTTTTTTTATTTTTTAGCTATTTCCGCTGCGCTTTGCTAAGGTCTAGAGTTGCTTAGTAGAGCGTATCCGCTCTTTTCTTTGCTTAGAGCTAAATTGAGTTCATCTCGTAACTATGCTAAAAAAAAAGAGCTTACTTTTGTCGACACTGCTTTTTGTTTTAAATTGCGATTTGTACAATAGAGCATAGCTGCGCTTAGTTCTTTTAGTCTAATTTACAAACGGCTTAAAACAGTTTTAATTGTTAAATTTGCTTTTTTTGTAGCTTCGTTGGTTTTTGAGTAAAAAGCTATAGATAGCTGCTTTACAATTCTAAGCTTTTGCAAAGCGTTTTCTAGAATTTACTTACGAATTGTGCTTTTTAGTTAAAAACAATAGCGTTAGAAAGCTAGTAGTAGGCTACTACTCTTTTGATAAATACCTTTGCTACGGTTGCTGCGTTAATTTTCGCCATAGAAATTAAGATTATATTTTTGCTTAATTAGTTTGTAATAACTAGTAAATTCGTGCACTTTTGCTTTCTAGCAAGTTAGTAATAAAGTCTATAAAAAGTTCTTTCTAGATTCTGTCTAGAACGAAAAGCGAGCAAGAAAACTACTTTTTATTTTTGCTATAGTTTCGCTCGTTACATGTATCGCAGTTAGCAATGTACTATCAAATGTCTAAGCTTATTCTTAGCTAAAAGAAATTCTTTTAAGAATATTATAAGTGTTTTTTTGCTAAATGCTTTGCGATAAGCGAGTTGTAAGCTTTAGAAATTAATCTAGTACGCAGTTAATACGTTTTGGCACTTATTTCTTTTTTTAGTAAAAAAGCGCGTCGTTTTTAATAGCGCAATCTGCTAAAGACGCTTTTAATTAAAGCTTAAAAGAAACTTCTTACGAGTACTTTTTTAGTTTAGCTTTTTTTTACGCTCTAAGGCTTTCTAGTAAAATTGTTTTTTTAAACTTCTCTATTTTAAAGTTTATCTAAGAACAGCTTTTTTGCATTATTCTTAGAATTGTTTTTGTGCTAGCATTTTTTTTTGTTTAGCAGCATTTGTTTAAACTCGTAGCATTTTACTTCTTAAAGCTTGCACTTTATCTAAAAAAAAATTTTGCTTTAAAGCTTTTACTACATTTGCTTTGTAAAAGGCATTGAGCTTACTAGCAAGTATATTTAGCGTTAGAATTAAAGTGCTATAGAGCAAGAACGCGCAGATTACGCTCGAAGTTTTTTTTGTAATGTTATTCTCGTTTAACACACTAGTGGTTTAAAGAGTTAAAATTTACGGCTTTTTAGCTAAACATTGTTTTAGTCTTAAAGAAAATTCTGCTTTTTTGTAAAAAAGCGTTTGCTTTTTTATTAGCTGCTCTAAGGTAGTACACAAACTTTAGGTTGTGTTTAAAAAAAATGTTCGCTTAGCGAACATATTGCTTTGTTAGTAACTTTGCTGTAGTAAAGTATAAAAAGTTTTTGTAATTAGTGTAAATTGTAATTTTTAGCACTGCTTTAAGCTTTGCTTTTTATTTAGTAATGCATTTAATTACTGCTAATAATTTCTTGTTGTAAATAGTGTAGTTAAACTTTGCAAGTAACATTTTAGCAAAGTAGTAAGCTACTGCTTGCTATAAGTTGTTTTTTGCTTTTTAAAAAAGCGCTTTTTTAGTAGCTATTCCCAAGGCGTTCGCTTTAATAGCGGTTTTCAAATCGAAGTCAAAATAGGCTAATAGTAGCCTAGATATGAACTCTTTTTTAAGCGTGTTAAACGCTTCTTGTTGTTTAAGCTCTTAACGAAATTTAATGCTTTTTTTATTAACTTTGTTAGTAGAAAGACGATTGCAGAAAAGGCGCAAATAAACTGCTAGTAAAAGTTTGCAAAACTAACAAAGCTTTGCACTTTTTTAACTAAGCTAAAGCCTTTTTATTTAAAAATCGCGCGGACTTTTTTTAGATTCATGCTAATTCTCTTGCCTACCTCGATAATAAAACTAAAGTATTTAGTTTTAGTTACTTTAAACTTGTATTTTTTAATATCGAGTTGTAACCTCGCTTTTTTTAACTTGTTAACAACTTCTTTAACACGTTGCTAGTAGTTTTTTTAAGAACTTTTAAAGTAGATAAGTACATTATCTAAGTATGCAAAAGCGTTAACGTTAATGTAATTACGCAAAGTGTAGTTAATAAATTGCTAAAACGTACTTAAGGCGTTAGCAAAGCTAAATAGGCAAACTATTTATTCGTACAATTCAAATCTTGTACAGAAAGCTGTTTTCTACTTGTTTTCTTTAGCAATTTGGACTTTGTAAAAGGCCTAGATAACGTCTAGCTTAGTAAACTATTTAGCTTAGCTAATTTAATTTAGAGTCTCGTAAATCAAAGGCAGCGAGTATTGGTTTTTTTTCGTAATAGCGTTAAGCGCCTAATAGTCTACGCAAAAGCGTAGCTCTCTACTAAGTTTTTTTGCAAACAACACTAGCGCTTCGGCCTAGAAGCAACTTACTCTAATAAACTTACAATTTAAATACGCAGTAAGCTGCTTTTGCAAAACTAATAGTTTGTTTTTAAACATGTTATACAAAAGTTTCTATAAAACCTCTACTTTTTCTTGTTCTTTTTAATTAGTTTAATGCCGTAGTCTACTAGGCTTTGGTAAAGAAATAATTTGTTAGCCTTAAACTGCATAAACGCTGTATACTAATTTTTTATCTAGTTAAGCAGCGTTAGGCGTAGGTTAACTACTACTTTAGTTTAAAAAGTTTTCTAAATGTTCGCTATAAACGCGGCGAAAATCTTAACGCTAAAGTTTTTTTTCTTAAACTACTGCATTATTATTCTAAACGCGGCTGCGAACACTTACTAAAGCTTTTGTTTAAGCTTTTTTTCTTTCTAGCTTCGCACGCGTGTTTTGGTTAAATAGATGAAAATCAATTTCTTCGCTAAAGCTAGCGTTACCTAGCTTCCGTTTATTTATAAGCGCTTTAGAATAATATCGTATTCGTTATTCTTAGTTATAACGTACGCTTAAACTATTTATTTATACTCGTTTAGGTTTATTGTAAATTAAGCAGCTTTTGTAACTTTAACAACTTGTTCGCTAATGCCTACTACAAGCCTTTCTTTTATTAAAATACGCAAAAAATAGTTTTTTTTACAAAACTTTTTGCTAACAAGACTATAGGTAGTGCACTCGAAGTCGAGCATTGCTAAAGCGAAAATAGATTGATTAATAATTGCGTGTACTGTAAGTAGTTTCCTGTTTAGCTAGCGCTAGCAAAACTTTAGAAACTTATTTAATAAAAAAACTGTATTCTTTTTCTACTACTTTTAACCGCGTTTTTGGTTAGAAGTGTTTAGTTTTTTAAGTTTTTAAACTTAGAAACTTCTTTAACCTTTGCTATTGTCTTAACTAGTTTAAAAGTTGCTTTTTAAGTTATAGCGAGCTTTTTCGAAGCTGCAAGCTTACATTTATTAAACATGTAAGTTGCTAAACTATATTAAAAGCAAAAGTAATTTTCTTATTATCTTGTTATCTTTGCGTTGTTTGCTTATTTGGCTTGCTTTTTTTTCTTGTTGTTAGTAGCCGCGCGGACTGCTTAGGTAGTAGCTTTAGTTGCTAGCTTCTAGTCTATAGCCTTCGTGTTGCTTATTAATTAATTTAGTACTATCTGCTACTAGTTGTTTGCTTTCGCGCGGTTTAGGTTTTTTTTAATCTAGGTAACTCGTTCTATTAGGTCTTAAAGTTGCTATGCTAGAGAAACGATAACGCTAACTATTTTGTTTTATAGATTAGCGCGAAGCTTTGCTTTGTACTAGTTTTTTAATGTAGCTACGTTGCTCGTTATTTTTGCGTCGTACGCAAAGCGCATGAATTCTTTATTGTACTTTTAAAAAAACATCTTTTTCTGCTTAAGAGCGAAGAGTTAGTTAAGCGCTTTTTGCGCTCGCATGTAGTTTTAGTAGTGCCTATTAAAGTACTCTTAAAACTTCTTTGCCGTTTCGTTACGGTGTTTCTAATACTAAGCGAGTTTAGTAGTAGCTACTTGCTTTATTAAGCAGTTGTAAATATAGCCGCATAAGTTTTTAATTAGATTCTTGTTATTAAGCATTTTGTTTTTTACCTAGACTTTAAACTGTCCGTAGTCTAACCTTGTTCTATTAAACTAAGCTAGGTTAAGCATTTTATTGCGTTTTGTAATTAGCGTAGAAGCTTTTGAGATAGTAAAAAAAGTTAGCAGTATTGCTAGCGCAGCTTTCTTTTTCTTCTAAAGAATCTAAACTTAATTTTGCAGTATTTCGATAAGTGCCTAAACTCTTGCACTCTTGTTATTAACTAGCTGCTTAGAATTCGAAAGTCTTGCGAGAACTAGCTTCGCTGCTAGTAACTAATCGTTTGTTACTTTTTTAAGTAGTTTTATTACGAGTTTTGCAACAAATATTTTTATATATGTAGCTTTCGCTGCATTGAAACAAATCTCTTAAGTTTCTACATTAATTCTATCGTTGTTTATTAGCTTTTGTAGAGCTTTTTTAATTGCTTTGCTACTTTGGCTTTTGCTGTAAAGCCAAGTAGCTTTACGTATTTGTTTTCTTTCGATTAATAGCTACTGTAGGCTATAACGGGCTAGACTAGTTTCTTGCGAAGCTTTTAAAAGTACCTCGCACCGAATTGCTGCCAAAACAGCAATTCGTTTCTTTTACACGAATATACTATCTTTATTACTATACTATTAATCTATTTTAAGTGTTATTAAACCTACGATTAAACGCAGTCTTACATTCAAATCGCTCTATTAAAATACTTTTAATAGATCAATTACCTCGTCTACAATGTTCGATTTATCTAACAATTAAGCTACGTTGCTTTTAAAACACTTAGATAAAAGTTCTATTGTGCAGCTAAGCACTTTCTAACCTCTAGTCGTAGATAAAACCGAACAGAATAAAAATGCTAATAAAGAAGTTTAGATTGGTAATAGTGCTAACGTTCTAGAGCGTAGTTGCGCTTCTAGCGTCAAACTAGGCTAGAATAACCTAGTTCGCCTCAAAGGAAATCCCAACACTTTACTCTCAAACGATAAGAATAACAACGCACTATCGAACTTCTTTATAAAGCGAGCTTTCGACAAGCTAAAAACTTAGTAGCAGAATAAGCAAGACCGTACAGAACTTATTTGCTTTAAAGCGTTAAAGGCTCTATACTAAGACGAAGACAAAACAGCGCTTGCTAAAGCTATTAGGCAACTAGTTGTGCTAGCACTCGCTTGAACTGTTTTTGACTAGGTTAATTTGCTTCGCTTTAAGCTACTGCACTGCTATTTAAAAAAGAATCGCGTAGACTACAACTAATAAGTTCGCAATTGCAAAGGCTACTACACAAAGAGCTTCGACTTCTTTAGCGAACTTTAAAAAGTTTTTTTTAAGTTAACGTACGTTACTAAAAACTTTTGTACGCTCTAAAAAACCTATAAAATCTATAAAAAAATACGATTTTCTCTATAGTTCTCTACTTAAGCATCGCTTAAAGAACAAATGTTAAGTGCCTTAGGCACTTTTAAAGAACGTAAGTAGTAGGCATACAATTCTATTAAAGCTTTACGTTAGAAGCTATTTTAAACTTTTTCTAACTTACTTTTACTTCTTTAACCTCTTTAGACTAAGATTAACTAAACAAGCTTATTTAGCATAGCAGCAAACTTCACCGCGGCACTTTTCAAAGAAGTAAAAAAGCAACTACGTTACTTTTTGCTGCAAAGTTGCACTACTTTCTACTAAGTAGAGCAAAAAGCTAATTAGATCTATTGTAACTTCCAACAGAATAGTAAAATCTAAAGAAAAACTAAGAAAAACAAAAAGCAGGCCGCGTCGCTAACAGAACATAAATCGACTTATTCTAATGCTAAATAGCACAAAAAGAAACGCAACGGCTGCTTTAAACCTAAAAAAAGTAATAACAAAAAAACAAAAGCTCTAACGAGCTAGTTTGCTACGCATGTAACAAACTAGGCTATTTCGTTTCTACTTGCCTTAACAAGGCAAAGAAAAACGCCTACTTCGAAAAGAGAAAGAAAAAAAGCAAGAGCTTAAAGAATTAGCCTTTTACTTTGTAACCTATATCGACTTGTTATAGTTAAAGAAAGTAGGCACTTTTCGTAAAATGCTAACGAGCAAGAACTCAACGTCTTTTACTGCGTTAGCAAAGATTAAGAGTTTAAAAAACTTAAAGGCAATTGTAGATAGTAAGCTTATTTTAATATTCTTTCAACTGTCGTAGCGAAAGAACAGAATCTAGTACTTAAACTAATTTCTAATATT
This sequence comes from Massariosphaeria phaeospora, assembly GCA_011032825.1. NCBI lineage: Eukaryota > Fungi > Ascomycota > Dothideomycetes > Pleosporales > Massariosphaeria > Massariosphaeria phaeospora. Next base: position 364,036 of record JAADJZ010000008.1, on the reverse strand, counting down.
CTCTTTATATTGCCAAGTAAATTGGGTTACACTGTCTATAGTTGTACTGTCGCAAAAGTTTGCATTACAAACTCTAAAGGCAAGGTACAGACCTATAGAATTTTCTTTGTAGTAGCTAATCTTAAAAAGCTTCCAATGTATCTCGAACTTTCTTGAATAGATTAGTTTTAGCCGAAGTTAAACTATTCGCGTCGCTGCATGCTCTTTAGGAGCATAAAGGACCTAAATAGACTAAACTATGCCAAAGTAGCTATAGAAAACGCAGCAGAGTTTGCTTAAACTTTAAATAGTCTTAATGCAAAGCTTTATGTCTGTTCGATTAGTGCACTCTCTAAAGCAAGCGACTAAAAAAAGCAAAACTCTAGTTTGCAACCTAAATATTAGAAGTACTAAAACGTAGCGAGCTTTGATAGCTCGTTAGTAATAGCGTCTTATAGAGAGCAGAATTTTGCAATTAAACTCTAGCTTAGTACAACTCTTTCGCATTAACTTCTGTACAACATGTTAACAGCGAAATTAAAGCATCTTTGCAAATACGTAGACGAGTACTTCAATAGAAAATAAATAAAGCGCTTAAAGTCTTTAGCTAGTGCGCTAATTCTTTTCGCAAAGAAAAAAAACAGCACTTTAAAGCTTTGCGTTGACTATTAAGGCCTTAACAAAATTACAATTAAAAATCGTTATTCTCTGCTCTTTATTGCAGAGTCCTTGAAAAAGTTAGCTAAGGCGAAAGTCTACACTAAGCTTGACATCCGTAAAGCCTATTACAAAATTCAAATTAAAAAAAGAAACGAATAGAAGACAGCTTTTAGAACTCGATATAGTTATTTTGAGTACCTTGTTATGCTATTTAGTTTTACAAATGCTTTTGCAGCATTCTAGGCTTACATTAACTAAGCCTTTGCTAGGTTAGTTAATGTAACCTGCATTGTATACTTTAACGACATTCTAGTGTTTTCTAACATAGAAGAAGCCTATGTGAGCTAGGTTAAAGAAGTTCTTTAACGTTTGCGTAAAGCAAAGCTATACTTAAAGCTTAGTAAGTGCGAGTAGCACACACGGCAAACAAAGTACCTAGGTTACATTGTATACCTAGAAAGAGTTAAAATAAACTCAAAACGAATTAGAACGATCTAGGAGTAGCTAATGCCGAACACGGTTCGAGATATTCGAGTATTTATAGGCTTTATAAACTATTATCGGCGCTTTATCGCTAAGTTCTCTAAGCTTGCTCTACTATTAACTAAACTAACCTAGAAGAAGCTAGAAGCGGCCCGAAGCAAGCACGCCCAAAGGAGAAAAAAAAGCCAACGAATTAACTTTGAAACTAAAGCTAAGAAAGCGTTTAAGAAACTTAAGAGTGCTTTTCTCGATGTCTCTATTCTAGCCTATTATAAAGCAGAACAGCTTACAAAGCTTAAAACTAACGCTTCTAAAAACGCTATTAGTGGAATTCTAAGCTAGAAAGTTCCTAACGGTAAAGACAGCGAAAAAAGTGCGCATTAGCGCTCAATTGGTTTCTTCTCGCGGAAAATAGACAAAGCAAAGTACAATTACAATACTTATAATAAAAAGTTGTTAGCAATTAACAAAAGTTTGTTACACTTCTGCTATTTTTTCTTAAGTATCCCGTTTAATCTTTATACGAACTACAATAACCTACGATAGTTTATAAAAACAAAAACTCTAAATTATTATCAAGTTCGCGCTTACAAAAGGTTAACAAAGTACAACTTCGTTATAATTTATCAACCTAGAAAGACAAATCTAGCCGATAGCTTCTTTCGACAACTAGACTACATGAAAAAAGCCTATGCTCCTGCGCAGAAAAGCAATAAAATCTACGTAAATTCATTACAAGCTTTAATAACTCGTAGTGTCTACAGTAAGCCCGCTCTAGTAGCAGCAATTACAAGATTAGCTAGCTAACTTGCAAAAGAACCAAGCCTGCTAACTTTTCTAAAGAAGATAAAAGCTTTAGACCTAGAAATGCACATTAGGAAAGAACTAACCTAAGCACTCTAGCTTAGGCTCTTAGAGAATAAAGTTCTTTTAGGTAATCTAGCAAGCGATCTCGCGAACTCTTTAGACTTAGACTTAGACTTCGACTTAGAAAACGAGTCTAGACTAGTAGAGCCTATAGTAGCCTAGAATAAACTAGAACTAGCTATAACGAAGCAGTTAAATAAGATTTACCTTAATACAACAAAAGAAAAAGCAAAAGCTTTCTAAAAATGTTATAACAGCTCGATAGCTAGCTACTTCGGCGTTAAGAAAACCTTAGAGAAAGTTAAACGCTAATACGAGTAGAAAGAGATAAAGAAAAACGTTAAGAAGTACTACAACGACTGTTTAAAGTGTTGCAAATTAGTAGCAGCTAGACACAGCTTTTACAGACTTCTTATACTTTTGCTAGCGCCTAATAGCTTGTAGTGTAATATTACAATAGACTTTATTACAGAACTTTTACTATTGAAGTATATAGAGCAAGTATACAACTTTATTCTCGTTGTAGTAAACTGCTTAACTAAAATAGCTTACTATATTCTAGCTCGCGCCGACTGGACAGCAAAGAACTTTGCAATAGTTTAGATAAAAGAAATCGTACAACTTTACAGCGTTTCGAAGAACGTTATCTTAGACTAAAGTCTTATTATAAACTCAAAGTTCTAGAACAGCTTCTGCTACTATCTTAGCTTAATAAGCGTTCTCTTTTCTGCTTATTACCTACAAACGAATAGTTAAACTAAAAGACAAAATTAAACGCTAGAATAGTACTTTCGATGTTACTGTTGCTTCGAATAGGACAATTGAACTGTGTAGCTGCTAGTAGCGAAGTTCGCGTACAACAATAGCTAATACGCAACTACAAAAATTACTTTTTTTGTAGCGTACTACAAAGCGTTTCTAAAGGCTTTAGATTAGCTTAGAATGCTTTTTAGTAACGAACAGTTGTTTATAGAAACAAGCATAGCAGCCTACATAATTGCCTTTTAAGCTAAATGCTAGCGCAAGATTAAAACCGCAAACGCCTATTAGAAAAAGTATTTTAACAAGCGTAGAAAGCACATTTTGCTAAAGCAAAGTAACTAGGTGCTAATTTCAAACCGCTACATGAAATCCACTAGGCTAAAGAAAAAGCTTAACTAAAAGTACGTAGAGCTAGGCACTATTGTAAACTAGATTAGCACCAACGCGTACTAAGTAAACTTTTTTAAACTAAAAAGTGTTTATTTAGTCTTTTACGTATTCCTGTTAGAACTTTACAACTAAAAAGAGTTAATACCTTTTTAAAGCGAGCTTTTGGTAAATACTTTGCGCACTTTTAAAGACAACGTGTACTACGTTAAGAAAGTGCTTAATAAAAAGAAATTTTTAGTTGGCACCTAGAAGTACCTCGTCAAATAGAAAGAATACCTAGACAATAAGAACTTTTAGAAACTTAAACCGAATATAAGTGCAAATGCACTTAACGATTTTTAAAAAAAAAAAAATATTTGTAGCAAAAAAAATAAAAAACGCACTTTAGGCGATGTGCTTTTAAAAGGGAAATAGTTAACACGTTTCACTTTGCCACTTAACGCATAGTCGGCATTAAGATTTTCAAAAAATTGAGATTTTCTAAGTTACGAACTTTTTTGAAAAAAATAATATATTATTTCACTGTCGCAAGGCATAGCGTTAAAAAAGCTACTTTGTGCTATTATAAGCTAGTGTAGCACACTTTATAGCAAAAAAAAAAACAAAGTAGGTTTTAGAAATGTACGCATAACTATGCTACCTCTAAGCGAACTGCTTTTACACTAACTACTAGGTATTAGCTTTTGTTACGCTGAAATAAAGTCCTAAGACGCTAACGCCGTGCTCGAAAACTAATTCAAGCAAAAAAACCGCCTTTGACGCTACAATAGCCCAAAAGGCTGCAATCTAACGCTAGAAACTACTAAGCTACTTACAACTTTTTAGCTAAAGTTTATAAACTTTGCTGTAAGCGACTTAACTCTCTTCGTAAGCACACTTTTTTGCACTTTGTTCTTTTTAACTGCACGCTTTGCAGTTGCGTTGGCAAGGTCCGCAAAGAGCTAAGCGCGCTCGCAATCTCTTTTAGCTATCGAATCGATAACAACACAAGCTTTTTTAAACTAGAATATGTCAATACGAGTTATAGTAGCTTATAATAGGCTAACATACTTTCTTACAAAAAGTATTAGCTTGCTTAACATCTTCTTAAAGCCTCGCTGCTACCAACTAGTTAAACAACTGCTTAAGATACTTCTACTAGAAAGCAGCAGCTTTAACAGTACAAACGCAACTATTTAGCTTAACTTTAGCATTAAGATTTTTATTAAAGTTAGTAGATCTATTGTGAAAGTAGAGGTGCGCGCTGTAGAGAGCATATTAGCAACTAAAAACCAAATTAGCGCTTTGCTACACTCTAAGGAGTTAGAACACATACTTATTAAGCGTTTTAAAAATGTCTTTGCAAGTTCTGCTTATTTTTATTATAGCAAGCTTTACTTTATCGTTAGTGTACGCTTTAAACTAGCAAAGACTTTTAAAGACTTTTTTTTTAGTTTTAAGCGCGCTAGGGGACAGAGGCTTGTAAGCAAAGTTAAAAACGACTACAAAATAACTCTTGTCGCGAACTCTTTTTAAAGCGAGCACGACTTTTTTCAACTTATTTCAAAGCTTTTCTAGTACTTTATATAAAATTAGAATAGCTTATAACGCTCTTAACTAGTTTAGATACGCACTAAACAGCAGTTTTAGTTTGTATTAAAATACTAGAAGCATTTTAGATACCTATGCTCTTCGCCTTTGTTGTTTTTAACAATTTACTTTTAGTACAAACGCTTGTTGAGGTCGTTAACGACAGGCATGCAGCATTTTACCTAGCCTAAGTAACAGTACTCTCTATTGCTTTAGAACGCAACGCAACGCGCGCAAAAGTGCACTGTAAAGTTGCTATTGTCTAGAATGTCATTGCTAACCCTAGTAATGTTTATGTTAGCTAGTAAAAAATTAAAGCAGCTAAAGAAAAGCTAACGCGAGCTGATATGCGGAAAAAGAACTAATAGTTACACCGTTAGCTACCAAACACTCTACAATAGCCTATTATAACCTAGATCAACTTACCTATCCTAACGTTAACCAATTTTCAAATCTAAAGATTTAGCAAAGTTGATGTAAGAATAAGAGTTAAAAAGAGCTAGTACGAGCTATAAGAGAACTATAAGCAGCACTCGCTGCTAAGCCGAAAATTCGCTGAATTCTGCCGGCAGTACACTTTACTGCTAGCTTTACCAAGAAAAACTTTACTGCTTTTTTACTTCAACTTTACCTAAGTTCGCACTAGTTTAAGGCATTAGTATAGAGCTTTAAGAAGCTATTCTGCTACACAATAGCCTATATAGGCCTCTATTAGAGAATTTCAAACAAAGTTAGCTTACGAAACGTTCGAGCTCTTAAGAGAAAAATAATGTAAAGCCAAGTAGCTTTACGTGTTTGTTTTCTTTTGATTAATAGCTACTGTAGGCTATAACGAGCTAGACTAGTTCTTTGCGAAGCCTTTAAAAGTACCTCGCACTAAATTGCTGCTAAGACAGCGATTCGTTTCTTTTACACGAATATACTATTTTCATTACTATACTATTAATCTATTTCAAGTGTTATCAAACCTACGATTAGACGCAGTTTTACATTTGCTTTCTAGCCTGCGAGCTTCTACAACTAGCATCTAGATATACTTATTCTAGGTACCGTTTATTATAGCAATTTAGTTTTAAAAACTTTTTTTGCTGCGTCGTAGAGTTTTTTAGAAGTTGCTTTTAACTTCTAAAAGTATTGTAATTCTTAAAAATCTCACAATCTTTACTGCGTAGAAATTAATCGAATTCAAATAAAAGAGAATTGCCAAAGATAGCTAGTTTTAATGTAGAATATAATAAATTCGATAGAGTCTATTTACAGCGCGAATAGAAGAGCTTTATATACTTTATAGTTAGTTAGCTTCTAGAGCACCTACGAAGCGCTTTCGAAAGCTATGTAAAAACTCAATACCGCAAGGCCTTCGTTAACTAGAAACTAGCAAGGCTTTTTTAGGTATCGTCGAAGCTATTACGTACAGCGTTAATAGCTACTAAAGTTCTACAATCAAAGCAATTCATAGGGCTTTTAGCTTATTACAATTACGCGCGAATTTCTTTCTAAACTTGCAGCTGTAGCTAATATAGCCAATTCTTTACGCGCAAAGCGCAATTTTGGCTAAGTTAGCTTAAACTAGCTTAGTACGTAGGTTAAGCACTGCTTTAAGTTTACAATAAAGTTTAATTGCAAGTACAATTACAAAAAAGCGCTTTGCAAAGATTTAGAAGTTATTTAGAGCTAGTTTCGCCTAGTAGCTAACATAAAAGCTAAGTACAGTATCTAGAATAAAAACACGTATAACTTTAACAAGTTAGGTTTTATAATAAGCTAGATATTAACTAAAGTAGTTGTTATAGCTTTAGAAAAACAAAGATAGCTAAAAGCAATATAGCAAAGTAATAGAAAGTAAACAATAGTTATCCAAAGCATCAACGCAAAAACAAAGTAAGCTATTCTACTTTTTATTATTTTTAAAAGCTGCTATTACTTCTTTGCTTAGTACAAGAAAGAAAATTTGCTTTAAAACTAGGTTATTGCAGTTTCTAAAAACAGCTAGACAACAAATAAGCTTAAGCTGTAGTAGTTAAAGCACTTTAACAAGTATACAAAGAAAAGAGTTTTAAGCGCTTATTGTAAAGAGATTGCTAGAGTAGGCAGGTTTTAATGTAGAAAGTAATAAATTAATGCAGTTGTATCTATAAGATAAAAAAGCTTTTTATACTTTCTACGCTACGCTAGAATTCGTTAGTACTTAGCTAGAAGTTAGCGAAGCAATCTCGTACGAGATTGCTCTAACTAAGGTCTAGCAGCTAAGGCATTTCATTGAGCATCTGCCTATTACATAAGCTTTTTCGCGTTTGTTAAAGTAAACACAGAAACGCTTAGGCCTTTGAAAAAATTCTTTAGAGAATTCTTACCTTAGCGGGGTAAGCAACTAAAGCTGCTCGCACTTGTTATAAGCTTTTTTCTTTAACTACAAACTTTTTTAGCTGCTTTTTTTGCAGCTTTTGCTTTGCTGTCTTCGCTTTTCGCGCGTTTCCGCAGCTCCTGCTTTATTATAGTAAAAAAAAATACTACTTTAAAAAAGCTGTTTGCGTTGGCTAGCTTGTTTACGCTTGTTTCTGCGTCGCGCCGGTTAAAGCGTTAGCGTAAAGTTAAAGCTTTTGTTAATTTAGAAGTTGGTAATGTTAGCTTTGCTAATAAGCAGCTAGTTGCGTTTCTGCTGCCTGCGAAAAAAAAGCTAAAAGCAACTTAAAAAAAAAGTAATTTAAAAGATTACGCGCTCGTTTGTAAAGCTTAGACTTTCTGCGCTCGTTGCGTAGAGAACATAAATTACTGCTTTGAGCTTTGCATAATGCTTCTTAAGCGCAGCTTTAAAATAACTTGCTTTGCTTGTTATAACGCTTATGTATTATATTGTCTAGTAAGTTCTAGTGCTTTGCCTGTTGGTTTTTTTTTAACTTTTTCTTTTAGATTCTGTTTAACTTTTATGCTAATATCAACGACATTCTTGCGCTTAAGCTTAATCTCGTTAACAACTCGCTTAGTTCTAAAGTAACGCTAAAAAAGATAAACAACGTTGTTTAGGCTATACTTTTTAGGCTCAAAATAGAGATCGCGCGTATAAAAGCAGAAAAAGTAGCTGCTAGTAAACATTTCTACGTTAATTGCTTGTTTTTACTCGTTAAAGTCTTAACTGTCTAACGTACCTCACGGGTAGTCGGGCTACACGGATTCGCGGAACACTTTTGCCAAGCAAATTATCTAATATTATAACCTTAATACCTTTCTTAATAGTAGGCCTATTAGAATAATTTATACACTGTTTTAAAGCTCTAAGCTAGGACTTTAAAATCTACTAAAAATTACCTAAATAGGCTAAGTACTACTAGAGTTTTTAAAGTTTAAAGATAAAGAGCTCGCTTAAGCTCTATACCTAGTATCTAGTAGAATTCTACTATAATAAACTTTTATATTCTAAAATATTCTTATTTATACTATATATTAAAGTACTAGAGAGTTTTATAGCGTGTAGCCTAAGATTAAAGCTACTAGATAGGTTAGAAAGTAGTTTACTTTCTTTATACTAGCTAAGTATAAATATCTATATATAACTATTAAAACCTAATGTAAAACTACTTAATAATTTAGTACTTAGTATAATTATACTATATAAGCTTTAAAAAAGTAGTATTATTTAGAGTTATAATAGTACTAATACTTTATACTTAGTAGGTTTTATATATAAACTCTAATTCTATCTAATAGCTTTGATTCTAAGCTATATACTATATAACTTTCTAGAACTCTAACTTACAGTATAAATAAGAATATTTTAGAATATAAAAGTTTATTATAGTAGAATTCTACTAGATACTAGGTATAGAGCTTAAGCGAGCTCTTTATCTTTAAACTTTAAAAACTCTAGTAGTACTTAGCCTATTTAGGTAATTTTTAGTAGATTTTAAAGTCCTAGCTTAGAGCTTTAAAACAGTGTATAAATTATTCTAATAGGCCTACTATTAAGAAAGGTATTAAGGTTATAATATTAGATAATTTGCTTGGCAAAAGTGTCTCGCGAACCCGTGTAGCTCAACTACCCGTAAGGTACGTTAGCATATTAAAGCAATCGAGAGTTTTAAAGTTGTGTTTGAGAATGTCGTTAGCATGCTAACTTGTGTAGTAAGTTTTTTAACTAGTTCTAGTTAAGTCTACTATTAACATTGTTTTAGAATAAAACTTTTGCAAGTAGCTTCAACTAGGTTGTTAGTGCTTTTAACTAGCTTGCTGCCTTAAGTAGTTGTAACTTTTAACTATTTAGTTTGCAAGCTGAACTTTTTTGTAGCGCGTTTAAAACTACTTTTGCGTTTACTAGCATAGACCTAAGCTAGGATAACAGTAGGAGTTTTGGCGCTAGAGTAGGTAACGCATTGGTTTTTTCTTTTTAGAATAAAAACGTTGATATGTAGATTTTCTTTCTTGCTAGTTAGCCGAACTGCTAGAGCGTTTCTGCTTGAGATACTCTTCGCTTAATAAATTTTAAACTAAGTTTCTAAACATACTATGCTTGTAACTAGTAAAATCTTCAAATAAGTATTGCTAACGGCGAAAAGTGAAATTTTTCTCGCTTTCTCGTCCTTCGGCGGCGACGTTTATTTGCGGTTTCAGCGTTCGATTGTTCTAGAGATTAGATTACTTAATACGAAGCCTTAAGAGAGCTGTCTGTTGTCGTCTTAGTAAAGTGCTAAAGCGTTTTTTTAAACTAATAAAACTTTTGTATCTCTAAGATTTTTAACAGGCTTTTAAGTTTTTTAATTGTACTTAACTTATTTTACTTGGTATTGCTTTTGCTAGCTTTTTTTAACTTTCTTTCGTCGCTTTGCTGTAATACTTTTAACGAGGTATTTTGCTACTTTCTCGATTTAGATGCTAGCTAAGCGCTAGTTTGTAGTAACTTAGCCGTTGAGAAAGTTGCTTGCCGCGAGCCTTAACTAGTTTATAAAGAAAATTAAATTAATCTTAAGCAGCGTGTCTAAGCGGACGTTAGCTGCAGATTTAACTTTTAGCACGAAAAACTTGCTATTCTTCTAGTTAAGTTTCTTGCTAGAGTAGTTGTTAGAGAGCTGTTTACTATATTGCAGCTAAACTTTGTTTTTTACTCGTAAAATAGGCGCTTCCTTGCGGTGTTTGTTTGCTTGTTTCTTTTACTTTTATTAAGCTTTAGCTATTGCTGCCTAAGCGAAGTTAACTACTTTTTTAATTTTCCGCGCTATGTCTAAGGCGCTTTGAGCTAAGTTGAAAAAGTTCTAGTGCAAAGCGTCTGCGGTTTTATTAGTTTTAAACTAGATAAAGTCTATTTTGTAACTGTGTTGTAAAAAAAACGAGCTAACTTTTGTAGAAACCGCTTCTTTGCTTTAGATAGCGATTTGGACTATCGAGCACAGCGCTGCCTAGTTCTTTTAGTTTTAATCTACAAAAAAGCAAAGAACGAATTTAATTGTTAAATTCGCTTTTTTCGTAGCTTCGTTCGTTTTTAGGTAAAACGCCGTTAAAAGGCGCTGCACAATTCTAAGTTCTTTGCACAAAATTCTCTAAAAGTTTCTTACAAATTAAAATTCTTTGTTTAAAACAATCGCGTTTAAAAGCTAGTAGTAAGCTACTACTTTGTTAAGAAAAACTATAGCTACAGATTTTGCGTCTATCTAAGCTATTAGAATCAAGATTATGTTCTTGCTAAGTTAGTTTGTAATAACAAGAAAATTAGTGCAGCCGTTGCTTTTAAAGAGTTTTGTTATAAAGTTTATAAAAAGTTCTTTTTACATGCGGTCTAGAACTAGTAGCGAGCGTAAAAATCTGCTTTTGAGCTTTTTCTACAGTTTTGCTCGTTTGCAAGCGTTACAATTTGCGATGTATCGCCGTATATCAAAACTTATTCTAGGCTAGAAAAACTCTTGTTTAAGAATATTGTACGTATTCTTTCTTTTTAAGTGCCTAGCAACAAAAAAGTTGTGTGCTCTAGAAATTAGTTTCGTGCACAAATAGTGCGTTTTTGGCACTTACTTTTTTCTCTAGTAAAAGAGTTTACCGCCGTTAGCGCCGCAGTTCGCTAGTAAAGCTTTTAAATTTAATTCTAGCAGAAATTTCTAGCGAGTGCTCTCTTTAAGAAAGCTATTTTGCACCGCGTTAAAAGCGCCTTTGTAGATTTCGTTTTTTACAACGCTTCTTCGCCAAAGCTCGTCTAGCGTTATTTTCTCTTTAGTTTTGTTATTCTAAGCAGGAATATTCTTTTGTAAGCTTGCATTCTTCTTTTTATAAGCAGCATTTAAAGTTAAAACGCTTTTTCTAATCTCCGCATCTTTGAAAATTGCAGTAGCATTTTCTTTCAAAAAGGCAAAACTTCTCTTAGCATTCTTGATATTCTGCGGAACATTGGCTTTAGAAATAGCTAGCACCGTAGCAGCTTAGGCTGCGAAAGTTTGAGCGAGAAAAGCGTGTATAACGCTAGGTGTATTTTTTGTAATATTGCCTTTATCAAAAACGCCTGTTGGTTTGAGAAGTTAAAAATAGCAACTCTAAAAGCAGAGGTTCTCTTTATTCTAAAGAAAGTTCTGCTCTTTTTAAAAAAAAGCGTTCGCTTGTCCGTTTGCCGCGCCTAGGCGGTATACGAACTCTAGGTTGTATTTAGAAAAAATGTTTGCCTAGCGAACGTACTGCTTTGTAAGCAAGCAAGTAGTTGTAAAATACAGCAGGTTTTTGTAGTTTGTATAAACCGTAATTTTAGAAACTGCTTCTAGCTTAGACTTTTATTTTTTAATGCACTTAATTACTGCTAGCAGCTTTTTGTTGTAGATCGTATAATTAAACTTTGCTAAAGAGTTTTTTGCAAAGTAGTAAGCTACTGCGTGTTACATGTTGTCTTTAGCTTTTTGTAAAAAAGCGCTGCTTGTAGCGTATCTAAAAGCGTTTGCCTTAATCGCCGTGTTTAAGTCTAAGTCAAAATAGGCTAGCAACGGGCTAAACATAAATTCTTTTTTTAGCGTATCAAACGCTTTTTGTTGCTTTTAGCTTTAGCTGAACTTGTAGCTTTTGCTTGTTAACTTTGTTAGCAAAGAAACGATAGCAGAAAAATTGCGTATAAATTGCCTGTAAAAATTTGCAAAGCCAACGAAGCTTTCTATTTTTTTAACTAAAGCCAGCGCCTTTTACTTAAAAATTGCTCGTACTTTTTTTAGATTCATGCTAATACCTTTCCTAACTTTAATAATAAAGCTAAGATACTTAGTTTTTGTAACTTTGAACTTTGATTTCTTAATATCAAAGTGCAAGCTAGCGTTCTAGAGTTTTTAGACAATTTTTTTAACTTTCTAGCAGTAGTTTTTCTAGCTTCTGTTAGAGTAAATAAGCACGTTGTTAATGTACGCGAAAGCGTTAATATCAATGTGCGCTGCAAAGACGTAATTAATGTACTTCTAAAAAGTACTTAGTGCGTTGGCTAGCTTAAAAGAACAAACTGTTTATTTGTACAGCTTGAATTTTGTACGAAACGCTGTTTTCTACTTTTTTCTAAGTGCAATCTAGATTTTGTAAAACGCTTAGACGACGTCTAGCTTAGTAAGCTATTTAGCTTTGCTAATCTAGTTCAGCGTTTCGTAAATTAGCAGCAAAGAATACTAGTTTTTCTTTGAAATTGCGTTGAGTGCCTAGTAATCCACGCAAAATCTCAATTCGCTTTTTAGTTTCTTTGCGAATAAGACAAAGGCGCTAGCTTAAGAGCAGCTAACTCGTATAAATTCTTAGTTGAAATAGAAAGTAAGCTGCTTTTTTAGTACAAGAAGTTTGTTTTTAGACATGTTGTAGAGCGGGCTGTACAAGACTTTCAACTCTACTTCGTTTTTTTTTACGAGCTCGATAGTGTAGTTTATTTTCTTTTAGTATAGTGCAAGCTTGTTAGCTTTAGTTTGTAAAAAAGCTTTGTACTAGTCTTGCATCTAGTTTAAAAGAGTATTCTTTAGGTTAAGCTTGATTTTAAGCGCTAGTGCTTTTTAGATGTTTGCTATAGATGCTGCGAAAACTTAAGTTGTTAAGCTTTTCTATTTTGCGTTTTGTATAAAGTAGCTAAAAGCTCTAGCAAATACTTCTAAAATTCTAGAACTATTTAAAAGTTTTTTTTTTTTTTAGCTTTAGATCTGGATTTCTACGAAGTGCATGAAAACGGATTTCTTTGCAAAAGCAACGGTAACGTCGTAGCGGTTTATCTAGAGCTAGCTAAGAATAATATCAAAGCTATCGTCGCTTATAACGAAAGCCTAAACTACTTTTTTATAGCTGTTAATGTTTATGTTAAAGCAAGCAGCTTTTTAAACTACTACCTAGTAGTCGTTTAAGCTTATAATTAGCTAGTGTTTTATTAAAATACGCTAGAAACGCGCTTTGTTGCAAAACTTTTTACTTACAATGCTGTACGTATTACATCTTAAATCTAGCAATGTTAAAGCAAAAGTGTTTTAATTAATAAGTAAGTGTATAGTTAAAAGTTTCTTGTCTAGCTATTTCTAGCGAAACTTAAAATACTAGTTTAACAATTTTTACGTGTTTTCTTTAGTTCACTCTTAGCTACGTTTTGTGCTAAAAGTAACTAGTTTTCTAAATCTTTTGCTTTAGTTGCGTTCTTTGCTTGAGAAGCAAGCGTAGTAGTAGTCTAAACTAACGGTAGTTTCTTCGCTGCGTTTAGGTAGTAGTTTGAGCTACGGTAGCTAAAGTCTGCGCACTTAAAGCAAAGCTTTAGTTAGCAACAGCAATTAATCTTCTTTTTAGTTTGCTAAATAGCTTTCTTTTTGCTACGAGTACGTTTAGTTGTTGCTTTTAAGCAAGCCGTTTAAGCAGCGGCTACTTCTAACGTCTATTTCATAGCGTTTAGGTTAGCAGCGAAGGCGCTGCTAGCAGTTGTTAGCTAGTTTTGCAAAGCGTGTTTAGCTTGCTAGAAGTTTTCGTCGATTAGAGCAACGCAGTCTATAACCTTTTAGAAAGAGCTAGTAAAATCTAGAATTACAACAGCTATCTGTTTCTAAAGGTCTAGTTAGAAGCTAGCTAAGTAACAGTTCTTAAGTGTATTAAAATTAGTAATTGTGTTTATACCTAAGTTGTATGTAAGTTTTATAAACTCTTTGTTGTACTTCTAAAGAGTACTTTTCTTTATAAGTAAAGTAAAGAAGCGAGTTTAAGCTTTGTTCGCGTAGTTTTTATCTACGTAGTAGGTGTCTAGGTAGGCCTAGAATTTGTCTATTGCTTTGCTTTAGTTCTTTTAGTACCAAGCTAGCTTTGTAGTAGAAGTAGAATCTTTTAACTAATTAAAAATGTAACTGCATTTAGCTCCAATGGAGTTTTTGTCGTGCGCGATCTTGTCTTTTATTTAGATCTTAAACCGCGCGTAGTTCGTTTTTTTTTTTTTAAACAGTGCTAGGTCTAGTATCTTGTGTTTTTTTTTAGCGCTAGAAAGTCGTTCGGCGAAGCTATTAGCAACGAGGTAGTAAAAAGTAGTAACAAAAGCTAGCAGGCATTGTTGTCGCATGCGCGTAACTTTCTATTTTAGCTTGTAAAAGCGAGCTAGCAGAAGTTGGTTGAAGTTGCTCTAAGAAAAGCGCTCGTTGACGAAAGCTTTTGAACTTAACAGTTCGTTTTTAGTTTGTTGTAAAACCTAAGGTCTTTATGTTGTTTGTAGAGTCTATGCTCTCTAAGATTTCTATAAATCTTTAGTAGTTAAAGCTAGCAAGCTGCTACTTATAGTTAGGGCTAGCTTTTTGTACGCAGCCTTCGCTGCGTTGATTTAAATAGCAATTGTATTATTGTTGTAACTTTTGTAAGCTATCTACTTTGCAAGAACAACTTCAATGTTCTCTAATAAAGCACTGTTTTTAGCTATTAACATTGCTTAGGCTACTAAAGCTTAGATAGCTGCGTCGTAAGAGTTAGCTATCGTTGTTAGTTAGTTCTTGAAAACTAGTTTCGAGTGTTGCCGTGTAGGATCTGGAAAGTTTCTAAACTTTTCAAATATCCGTCGTTTCTTAAGAATCTTTCGATTTTTATTTTAAAGAGTTTAATTAATTCAAATGTAAAGAGATTGCTAGAGTAAGCAGGTTTTAATGTAAAAAGTAATGAATTAATGCAGTTGTATCTATAAAATAAGAAAGTCTTTTATACTTCTTGCGCTACGCTAGAATTCGTTAGTGCTTAGCTAAAAGTTAGCGAAGCAATTTCGTACGAGATTGCTCTAACTAAGGCCTAGCAGCTAAGGCATTTCATTAAGCATCCGCCTATTACACTTATTAGCTCTTTATTATTAATAGCTATAAAAGCTACGACTCGCTTGATTTCTAGCAGTACTACAAGAAAAACAAAATTATTACTATTTACATGCTTTTGCACTTATTGCACTTTTTGCAGCTTTTTAATATAAGTTGTTTTACTTTTTTTAAAAAAGCGTATAGGCGCTAAGCTAAAAAATTTATGCGCAACTAAATTACTTAAATTATAAAACTTAAGTTTTTACTATACTTTATATGCGCTTATAATGCAGCAATTACTTTTAGTAATATTCAAAAAAAGTTTTAAAGCGCTAGATTAGTTTTGTTTAACTTAAAATAGGTTATAACAGCTTTCAACGTTTAGTTGCGTACTCTATTACTACTACTACTTATTAACAACAAGCCTTAGCAGTTGCAAACTTTAAGCAATACTTTTAAATTTAAGTTGCAATTAACGTTTGTAAAGGCAAAAATTTAAAAGTATATAAATAGCTTACTAACGTTTATAGTAAAAGCTTTTAAAAAAGTTTTAAAAAAAGTAGCAATTATCGCGCACAAGCTAGTGTTAGCGCAAAAAGAAATTACAAAGTTTTAAGTAGCAAATAAAGCTGCTACGCAACGTAGATTGCATAAAAAAAAGCGAGTTTAAGTAGAAAAAACTTTAATAACGTACTTTACGAGTTCGTGCATTATACGAGTTCGTACATTACTTTTGCCAAGCTCCTACCAAAACTACTCTATTTTAGCGCAAAACAGCTTACTTTAGCTTTGTGTAGAGTAATATAACACGAGATATTATTTAAAATTTACTTTTACTACTTGCTTACACGTACGCGCGTTGTGCTTAGCCTAATAACACTATTTACACTATTTTTAAAATAGTTTACCTACTTTAGCGCGCACTTGCGTTTTTAGCTTTTTTTTATTACTACGCGCTCTAAACTTCTTTAGAGCAGTTAGACGAGCTTTATTCTTAACTATCAAAATCTTTTCTACTTAAGCCTGCTTTCTTTTATGCAATTTACGTTGCGTAGCAGCTTTATTTGCTATTTTTAGCTTAGCTATTTTCTATTGCGCTAACACTAGCTTGTGCGCGATAAAAGCTACTTTTTTTAAAACTTTTTTAAAGGCTTTTACTATAGACGTTAGTAAGCTATTTATATACTTTTAAATTTTTGCTTTTACAAGCGTTAATTGCAACTCTAGTTTAAAAGTATTGCTTAAAGTTTGCAACTGCTAAGGCTTGTTGTTAATAAGTAGTAGTAATAATAAAGTACATAGCCAAGCGTTAAAAGCTGTTATAACTTGCTTTAGGTTAAATAAAACTAATCTAGCGCTTTAAAACTTTTTTTAAATATTACTAAAAGTAATTGCTGCATTATAGGCGCGTATAAAGCATAGTAGAAACTTAAGTTTTATAATGTAAGTAATTTAGTTGCGCATAAAATTTTTAGCTTAGCGCTTGTACGCTTTTTTTAAAAAAGCAAAACAACTTACATTAAAAAGCTGTAAAAAGTGCGATAAGTGCGAAAGTATGCAAATAGTAATAATTTTGTTTTTCTTGTAGTATTGCTAGAATGCAAGTAAGTTATAGCTTTTATAGCTATCAATTGCAAGTAGTTAGTAGCTACTAACTACTTTTTTTTTGTATGCTTATTAAAGTACTTTAACTACTACAGCCTACGCTGGCGAATGGGTAGGAGGTACCTATCGATAGGTATAGGTTGGGTTATGGGTCGCACAGACCTTGGGTTAAAGTTGGGTTAGAGTTAACCTAGCGTAGGTAGGAGTTGGGTTAGAGTAGTCAAAGCTCTAGGTTGGAGGTTAGGTTAGGGTTACCTAAATAGTTAAGAAACTGTGATAAGTAAATGTGATAAATATACATAGAAAACTTAATATTAATATAGGTTGTAAATATTATGTAAGACCCAACTACAACTCTAAGCTTTGACCACTCTAACTCAACCTCTACCCAAGCTGCTTAGTAACTAGCGCGGGTTAAGGCTAGGGTTGAGTTGAGGTCTGACGTAAGCTAACCCAACCCTAACCCAACTTCTACTCATTTACCAGCCTACTACAGCCTAAGCTTATTTATTGTCTAGCTTTTCTTAGAAACTGCAATAACCTAGTTCTAAAGCAAATTTTTTTTTTATACTAGGCAAAAAAGTAATAGTAGCTTTTAAAAATAATAAAAAGTAGAATAGCTTACTTTGTTGCGTTGATGTTTTGGATAACTGTTGTTTACTTTCTATTGCTTTGCTGTATTGCCTTTAGTTGTTCTCGTTTTTCTAAAGTAGTAACAACTACTTTAGTTAATATCTAGCCTATTATAAAGCTTGTTTTGTTAAAGTTGTACGTGTTTATATTCTAAATACTGTACTTAGCTTTTATGTTAGCTACTAAGCAAAACTAGCTTTAAATAACTTTAAAATTCTTGCAAAGCGCTTTTTTGTAATTGTACTTGCGATTAAACTTTATTGTAAACTTAGAGCAGTGCATAACCTACGTACTAAGCTAGTTTAAGCTAACTTAGCCTAGATTGCGCTTTGCGCGTAAGAAATTGGCTATATTAGCTATAGCTGCGAGCTTAAAAAAAAATTCGCGCAATATAAGCTTAAGTATATACTTAACAACTACGCTTTCTTTAGTCTTTGTTAGATTCTTTAATTTAGGCTAGTAATCTACTTGTAAAGTTTGTTCTACGCGTTAGTAGCTTAGTGTTAATTAATCAACGTTGTAGATAGCTGCAGCGCGTTGCTAAAAAAGTGTTACGTTTTGTTTAAAAGCTTAAAAAGCAAGCTGTATCTAACGTTTTTTAGAAAGTTCTATCTAGTATTGTTGTTAAAGCATTACGTAGAAAGTAGAGTTTGGTAAAAGCTTAGCAAAAGTAATGCACGAACTCGTGTAATGCACGAACTTGTAAAGTACGTTAGTTAAAAATAAAACTTGTCTAACTACTCTAAAAGAGTTTAGAGCGCGTAGTAATAAAAAAAAGCTAAAAACGCAAGTGCGCGCTAAAAAAAGTAAGCTAACTTAAAAGTAATGCGAGTAGTGTAATTAAACTAGGCATAACTCGCGTACGTATAAGCAAGCAGTAAAAGTAAACTTTAAATAATATCTTAAGTTGCATTGTTTTATACAAAGCCAAAGTAAGCTATTTTGCGCTAGAATAAAGTAGTTTTAGTAGAAGCTTAGTAAAAGTGTTTGGCTAACTTGTGTATTTAGCTAACTCGTAAAGTACGTTATATAGAGTTAAGTTAGAGTTATAAAAAAAGTAACTTAACTTTAACTCAACTTCTACCTATTTACTACTTTAGTTAAAGTAGAGTATAAATTGTAAAGTTAGGTTTATAGAAGTAGAGTTAGATATTTTTAATAAGTCTTAGCACGCTAAGGCGCTAAGAAATTAATCTAAGCTTTTAGCGTAGCTAGATTAAGTGCAATCTAGTTGTAGTAGGCCTAGTAGATTGTTCAACGCGTAAACGCGTCGAAGATTGAGGTAGGTGATGCGCTAGAGCATTTACAGACTAGTCTCTGCGCTACCAGCCTTAGCTAATGTTACATGGGATCTAACCTCGCTCCTTCACGCCCTTCTCACTGTGGAGGAAGTTGTTCGCTTTGCGCAACACCACGCACGCGTTCCGTCGATTGTAACGAAGGTTAGCAGGACGCGCATCCAGCACTCATGGGTGGGTCCGCGATCTGGTCGGGGGTTTTGAGATAACGTGTCGTCGAGAAAAGCCCTTAGCCCCAAGCACGACCCCAAAATGTAGGTGAGGATCTTGTTAGTATACATAATCAGGAGCTAACTAAAGAGTAGATAAAGTTCTTTAGCAGTGGTACTCTGCGGACAGATTTGTGCTCCTCACAGATCGTGCTCGCCTCAAATGCGGCACCAAAACGGTAGTAGATCAAACGGAGCCTTGGGTATATTTAGCCATTTATATAATATCATGTATTGAGATCATGTGGGCTAAACGCCTCCTGTCACCCCCCTCTAGCAGCCCTCGAAGAGCACACGTGTAGGCTGATAGCATTCGGCCTTTATGGCACCCGTCACCGTCGACTATATCCCGCCGACCTCCTCACAGGATTGTGAGTGCACCGTACACTCTCGCGTCAACCTCTCCGCCGACCTCTTCCGATTCCTCCCACGGGCGAGACTGATCCGATCAGTCTCGCGTCGACCTCTTACACCGACTTCCTCTACCGACATTCTTCCGCCGACTTATTCCGCCGACCTCGTCCGACTTCTCCCCCGGCCGGTGAGACTGATCCGATCAGTCTCGCGTCGACCTCGTCCACCAACCTCCTCTCCCGACATTCTTCCGCCGACTTCCTCCGACGACCTCGTCCGACTTTCCCCCCAGACGGCGAGACTGATCCGATCAGTCTTACGTCGACCTCTACCGACGGTCTTCACTGACTTCCTCCGCCCATCTCTTCCAGTTCCTCAAACGGGCGAGAGTGTTCCGTACACTCTTGCGTCGACGTCCTCCACTTAGTTGCCTCCCTGCCTTCCTCATTGCACGCGGTACAGAAAAGAAAATAGACCCGATACGCCAGGACGAGGGCAAGATATACCACGTCGTTGTGTCCATAGATTTTTCTAAGATTTGACTAATACCAATCTCTACCCGCAGATACCACTATCTATCTGTGGACTACGGTGCACCTTCGCGCAAAACCCCTTAGATTCCGCCGGAACACTTCCAATGGTGCTATCGCTCATTTGCGTTCAACTGCCCGCAATTCACAATCACCTGCGACGAGTAGTGGGGCTCTCGTTGGACTCACCCTCGTCGCGAGAACGCTTGCGTGAGACTGGTAGAGTCCCCAGAGCGGTCACAGGTTGTGACTGTGACTCAGGGCTTGTCACTGGGGCACCATGACTCGCATCGGATATGGAGGCTGTGTTCGGTTAGCATGAACCATTTTGTTGAGCGGGGACACGATAACTTACCATTCGTAATATGAGGCACGCCATAGCTGGCGTAAACCCCCTCAGTTGCTGCGGCGGCCTCGCCCTCGAAGTTTCCAGCCGCGTAAACCGGATTGTGAGCGAAGCCGTTCACGGAAGAGGAATCGGCAGCCAATTGTTGCCGTGACAGCTTGTTCATCTGGGCAGAGATCGATGCCATGTCTTCGGAACTGAACTCCGAGAAATACCCATTATCGATACCACCGGATTTATTGGTCACCTCTACGAGAGCATCCACCTTTCGATTATGCGCCTCAGTTGCCTCTGATGTGGCTTCTGGTGTAGGTGGATGTTGCTGCGCGCCAAGTACTTCATCCGTGGCGTTGTCCTCTGGGTCATCTTTCACTAGCAGGAAATTTGCTTCGGGGCCTGCAGTCGGTAGAGTTGGCTCGGGTGTAAGATGACCGAAGAACCTACTCGCTTCCAGCTTCTCGCCCTTGGTCTTGCCTGTCTTGGCCTTCCCGATCTTTCTACCATCCTTGATGTAACTTTGGCGCTTGTCGTTTGCCACACGATTCGACAAGGAGCTTGCGATTATGGCATCTGGTGCCGCGACACAGATACTCAAAGATTCGCCCTTCATCAGTGTGTCGCAGCGACCTTTAAACATCGACAGCAACTTTACCAGGCGCTGGATGCGCTCCTCGAAAGTCAGACCTCGGGACTTGAACATGTCCTTTGCGAAGTTGTGGTCGTGCTTCTTCATGATCGCTGGCCCATGGAGATGTAGCTGTTCGGCGGCATCCTGCGACTGTTAGTACGGGCTAAAAACATGAAAAACAGGGGGAGGGATCATCAAACTTACCACAATATCCCAACAGACTTTCTCCATCGCTGCTTGGTCGTAGAAAGACTTGGGGACACCGTCGTGATCGACCCACCGGTTCTTAAAGACATTGCCTTCCTTGTCTTTTGCGCCTACAATGTTCTTCATGGCTACTAATAGCCGAAGAACGTAGTCCTGACGCTCTTGGTCGGTCGTCGGGATCGTATAATCGGGCGAGGGAGGTTCCCATACGTATTCGACGTTTAGTACCCCGTTGATTGCCTCTTGATGACTGCCGAACTGCAGAGTCACTCCGGGGTTGTTGTGAGGCAACGCTTCCTGGGGAACAGTCAACAAGTCGACCTTGGTGGGCGCTTTCTGCTTGGGTGCCACTCGTGTCTTAGGCGTCAGTATGGTACGCTTGCTCTTCGTGGGCTCTGCTTGTGGGACAGGTTCGGTGCGAACAGGTTGCGGATCGGCCTCTACAGGAGCTGCAACTGGCCTCGATATTTCATCCCAGAACGCATTTGCATAGCCGATGAGTGGTTGGGTCACCGCGATGCCTTGTGTTTCTTGAGTGGTATAACCTGTGAGGCCGCCGGTATGCTGGTGTCCAACCCCTGGAGTATCGCCTACGTTTACCGGTGTAATTCCACCGTACATAGAAGGGTCGCCCATTGAAAGCTGTTGTAGATTTCCATTTGAACCATCTACTATCCGCGTCGGGCGATGGTCAGGGCCAAATGTCTGACGCTCTGCGGTTACACCTTGCGGCTGGACTGAGAGGAGAGGAACTTGATTGGACAACGCAGTATCCTTGAACCACTCACGCACTTGAGTAGGATCAATATCGTAAAGAGCCTGGAGAGAGTCTTGGTGCGAGGATGCTTCCGGCTGTTGCGAGCTTCCAAAGCCGCTCAGAGTATCTCCAGTGGAGTATACCGGTGTATTGGAAGGGTATCCCATTCTACCCTGTGTCGAGCGAACAGGGCCGGTAGGGATGGAATATTCACCTACAACTACAGGAAACCGTTGTGTCAAGTTGGTACCCTGTTCATTGGCCTGAGTATACACGGCTCCCGTAAGGACTCCATGATAGACATCTCCATGACCCGCAGGGACCGGGGCTTGCTGTTGGGGTCGTGAAGCGGCGGTACCAATCCGGTATTGGATAGAAGCGTGCGGATATTGAGATTGAGCTGCGCTCAATTGGGCAGCGTGCACTTGGCCCCGGCTCATCTGGGATTGCTGTACTTGGGACTGCTGAAAGTACCCAGACTGGTTTGCTGCTGATTGGGGGTTACGGCGACCACCATTGATGATCATGTGTTGCTTCTCCACGGTCGACATCATGTAATCCATCTTTCACAGAAGAAGTATGGGCAGAGTCGGGTGTGCAGTGACTGGATTCGTAGATGTTCAAATCGTGGTCGGTGACTGTGGGGTAGTGTTGCACGATGTGTCGAGGAAAGATTCTGGTAGGGGGGAAATATCGGTCCCTCTCATATCCGTCAGTGGTCGGCTGGTGAGCGCGCGGGCGGGAGCCAGGTTGAAGGGCCCGAGCTTCGGTGAATTCAGGCCAGACCCCCCCCTTCCATTCCTGGCCAGCGCCGCTGGACCTTTCACCGGTGGATTAGAATCATCCGAACTTCACCAAGTTCTGATGACGTATGTTCGAGAAGCTGGCTTTCCCAAAGGGGCAACCCGTTCGAGCGTTGAACCCTTCGGCGGTACTGTCGAGACATCTCCCTATCAGTCTGTATCAGGCTACGTCGTTGTAGGTGGTGACTTGCAAAGGACTCGGTCGCAAAAAGACATTCGGAATCTTGAGAAATGCGGTGGTATTGCCTAACAATGTGTCTGAGAATTGAAACAGAACAATGCTAACAGTTCTGGCATAGTATAGGAACAATCACCCCTAGATGAGCTACAATGCGCTCAGTGAGACGGGAAACATCTACGACGGGCTATACACACAAAGATCTCGGTGGCGAATATCTTGATACAGCAAACCGAAGCGAAAAGAGGCACCCAACCGGCATAATAATTCTCGATGGGTATAGAAGTGCCGTCCAGTTTCTTACTCGCTACTGACCGCAACTGAGTATAATCAATAAGTATTCTAAGCTATCGCGAGTATGATAGCTTCTTTTATACACTGATATCTCAGCAAATACTCCGAAAAGTACGGCCGGGGCACAGATGACGCAAAGGCAAGTTGTTAGTAAACGCACGAGGCTTCTCGTAAACCAACTTATGGATGTAGAGTCTACATCACGCGGTCCGTACAAGCTTATCTCGATAGTCTCAAATGACTAGAAACACAGGTCAACATGGGTAATGTATAGTATCCTTCGCGGAATCATGTCGCCGGTTGGAACTTAGGGATATCACGTATCCATATGTACACACAGTGCAACGAAAGAATGGAAGTCATTTGATTTGGTAAATGCAGGCTGTCCAGAGGCTGTCCGTTTCGTCGTCTAATTCAAACCTTCTAGTCTTCCTGTCTTATCCGATGCAAGCCATTAACAAAATGCTGGAATCTCTCAACCAACTCATCTTCGGTTGGCTCGCTACATTGTACCATACTTGGTTCAAGATACTCTAGAAACACCAACGCCAATCGCTCAGGCCGTAAGAACCTGTCCATGTCTTGAAAGAGGTCCGAGATGTCTACTCTTTTGGAGAGGGAGTATCCGCAGGCTCCTCCTTGGCACGTTTATTCTGCTGAGTGGGGTTGTCGGAGTGGGCTGTAGCAGGTTCTGATGATGTTTTACGCTTCCGTGGCACAATGGCCGTCATTTCCGACAGCGAGTTCGGCTGATCAACGTCCATTTCCTCGTGCTTGACTGATGAAGTTAGCAAGGCGAAATTGCGATTCCAGTTCGTCGGCTTACCAAGTCCGGCAATTTGCTCATCATCAGCGGTCGCAGCTTCGGACAGACTCATCATGTCTTCAGCGAGTACGTCTTTGGGTATAGCAACACATATCTGCGTGAAGCTGCCCTCCATCAACTTGTCGCATCGGTGCTTGAACAGCTTCAGCAGCTCAAATATCGCTTCCAAGCGCATATGAAACGTATAGTCCCTAGTCTGTCGGAACTTCTCGCATATCTCGGGATCATGAATGTAGAAGATTCCCGGTCCTTGTCGATGGAGGCGTTCAGAAAGATACTAGTTTGCCAATCAGTATACGTTTTGTTAACTGGAGATAGAATCTAGAAGACTTACCGCGACGTCCCAGCACACCTTCTCCACAGCGCGGCAGTCGTAGAAGCCCTTGGGTTCGCCGGTCACGGAATCCACCCAGCGGGTCGAGATCGACTTTGATGACTTGTCTTTGAACTCCGTCACGTCGTAGAAGGCATCGACCAATCGACGAACCAATTCCTGACGATCCAGTTCATCGTGGGGGATACTCAAGTCGTATGCTGGGCACCTCCACGCCAGGCGGGAGAACATGTAAGCGGCCTCCGCACCGTTACTAAAGTATAGTTCAGTGAGAGGATCCCGGTCTTCGGGGAACGGTCGCGTTGCTATATCTGCATCAAGCTTAGGCATCATGTCCGCCATATAAGTCCTTGGCGCTGTAGCAACTGCTTGTGCGACAAGAGCTCCTTGCACTTCAGAAGCCACCTCCTCTTTAATAGCCTTCGATGACCCAGGGGCTGTTCTCGCTGAAGTCTTCGACGCTCCCTTTCCACTTCCAGTTGGCTGTTTCCTCCGGTGTACTCGCCTTGCCGGATTTTTGGCAGGCTTAGTAGAGGCTTCGGCAGGGGCTGTTGCTGGTTGTTCGTCAGGCTCGTCGGAGCCGTCGGCCGGAGCTTTTGCTGGTTGTTTTCCAGACTTGATTGACGTCGTAGCTTTTGCCCGTCGTTTGCTAGACTTAGTTGAAGTGGTAGCTTTGGTCGGGGCCTTGGCTGGCTGTCCGTCAGACCCGATTGAAGTCTCGGCCGGCGCTTCTGCTGGCTGCTGGGCGGTCTCGGTTGAAGGCTCCGCCGGAGCTTCTGTACCGTGATACGCAGAGGATACCGGCGGTGGCTGTTCTGTAACCCCCTCCTCAAGAGTTGAAGGGTTAGCAACGTCGTCAAGCCCGGGGTCGTGAGAACCCGGGTGAGAGCTCTGGTACTCCAGAAGAGCAGCAGTGCCGTGATTTGGTTCGGACAGTTGAGCGGGGTCGTCCGCGCGGTTTGCTTGTTGCATATCTTCGCCGCTGCCCGGCTCCGGTGTCGATGGGCCGACGCCCGGTGTAGGCTTCATGACTCGGTTCTGTGGAGAGTGTTCGGAAAGTTCTTGATGTGGATGAGTAACGGGGGTGTCGAGTGGGTAGGAACGGGTGGGACTCTTCGGTGGCATCTTGTACTGATATGAGTAGCCTGGTTGGAGGTGCAATGTCGATGGCTGGTTGGAGTAATGGGGTTGGCTCGTGGAGGTGTTGATTGTGTTCGACGATAAAATTCGGAGCTAGTACATACAAGTAGCGGTTTGTTGCCCCAAACAAGGGTTTGAAGTTTCTCGTTTGTTCAGTTGCCAAGGGTAACCTCCCATCAAACAACTACACACCTAGTGAAAGATCTTTCTGCCCCTCTGACGTAGCCACCCAACTCAGCCAGTGCCAATCAAGCGTAATTCGCTATTCCCGTTTGGGACGTGAGTAGTACTTCGCATGTTGGGAAAATTGGAGTAAATTTAGGATAACGTTCAAGTAAACTTCCCTTTGGAGTCTATAGAACGCGCAGATTGTAAATAAGGATATCCACGTCCGGAGGGTATCGTCTATCCTGGCTGGGTCCCTTTAGGTGTGATCGAGCCATATGAAGTTGATAAGGTAACGCCCAAAAATGCAAACCTGAACACACGTCGCAGTCATGAGCTGCCGCGAAAACACACAATCAAACGCCACTATGTATCGCCATTAATAGTTACCGGGCTGAGCTTTCCACAGCAGGAATTCCTCAGCCAAAATCATCCCAAACGCAATGGCACACGATCCAACGATTAATCAAAAAAAGCGCGGTAGTGCAGACAGGTGCTCGTAGACGAAGCAATCACTGGGAAGAGCCCCGGGGCTTCTTGGATGGCCGCCTACGCTTGTGGGGCCTATCCGAGGCCGAAGGGGTACCAGCGGCGGCTTCGTCATTGTCTCCCTCGAAATCCCGGCGGTTACGCTTGCCGGAAGCTAGCGCGTTAGGTCTTGCTAGAGCAGTGGGGGCATGCAAAGAGGGAGGCCCTAGTGAAGAGTTAGTGGAGACTTGGTATTTGTGGCAAGTACGAGACTAACCTGTTGATGATATCGGAGCAGAGGACGGGGGAGAAGACACTGGCGATGACCTCGCCTGGGCTTCCCTCAGTAGAATAGGTTGCTTCCGTAACAAAATGCGTCCAGGAATAGGTCCAATATCCTCAACTAGGCCTTGAACTGAACCTGGGATTCATTAGTAAAGCCGAGTATTCGGTCAACAGGTAGTCTTACCAGGGTTCGTAGTGGAAGCCATCATATCCCTGCTGGCCAAGAGATCCGAAACTAGTCCGTCTCCGTGAAGATTGTGAGCGGTATGGTCTCCGTTCTCGAACTCCTTCAATTGCCCGTCCTTGGAGCGAGCATCCTCTTCGCCGCCGTCGAGAGTGACCGGAATACCATTGACTGTGGACGCTACAACTGGGCGGGCCTGTCCTTCTTCGGCGCCTGCGACAACACTGCCAATCTGTCCAGCCGCTGCGATCTGGGGAGTCGAAGTGCTTGCGTTGTTGGCAGTCGGGTCTGGCGCCGTTAGCGTTGGGTTTTATGATCAGAAAGCAACATCTACTTACTGTTTGCGGCGTTCTGCGAGGTTTTGCCTAGGCGGATGTATACCGCGCGTTGGGGATTGTACTTCTTGTTTCCTAGAGAAGTTTTGAAAATACCAGGAGCATCCGCGACAAACTGCTCCACATGGCCACCCTTCATGAGCTTATCGCATCGCGCCTTGACTGTTTCCATGAGTTCTATGATGGATTCCATGCGCTCCCCGAAGGTGAGCGCCTTTGTTCTGGCGACTGAAAGCAGGAACGCGCGGTCATGGCATTGAAGGATATTTGGGCCCTCTTTATGGAGGCGCTCGGCAAATTCCTGATGAAGCAATTAGTACATGACTATGAGAGAAGACAATCGCGACTCTCGGAACATACTTCGATTTCCCAACAGGTCTTCTCAACGGAGTATTCGTCGTAGAAGTGGTCGAACTTGCTAGGGTCGCCAGGAGCATGGTCCCAACGTTTAGGCCGCTTACTGTCTAGAATGTTGCTGGTATTTTTCATAGCAGCCACAAGCAGACGAACGCATATCTGTCGCTCGGCATCAGTATTCGGAATAGTCTGGTCGTTAGGCGGCGGTGTCCAAAGTGGCTTCTTCATCGCATCGGTTGCTTTAGTTGCGTCATCGAGGCTGCTGAAGAACAAACCCGTGTGAGGGTTTCGAGCGGGGGGTTGGAAGGAAGCAGGCCCAGCGACCGGAGGGTTATTATTGATCGCCGTCAGTCCACGGCTTCGCTTTTGAGTTGTGTGGGGCGTGGTGCCAACGGCCCCAGCACGCTGGCCACCCGAGCGAGACGACTTTGCTGCTGCTTTCGATTTCCCTGGAACACCAGTATCTTGGGGTTGTTGAGCGCGTCGCTGCGTGGGCTGCTGTCGCTGATGTCCCCTATCTAGACCCTGCTCAGCGCCTACCGGAAGCAGTGTGGACTGGCGCTGATCTCCCAGATTCTCTTGAAGGTCGGCGCGGGTCATACCGAAACTACTCTGGGTCGGCAACAACAGCGCAGAAGAGTCGCCATCATGTATGGCGAGACTTAGGCTAGTTGTAGATTCATCGTATAACCTGTAGTATTGTATCAGCGACCGAGCGATTGATCAGCGGTATATAGTAATCTTACGGATCTAGCAATGAGGTGCCGTCGTCATTGAGGGGATTCATCATCCATTCTGGAGCAGGCGTGTTGTCGTAATCGGGTACAGGATTGCCAGGGTTAATAAGGTCATGCTGCCTGAGCGTGAAGGGCTGCATCGCTATGTTTCTATAACGAGGCTGTCCCTGAGCGACCTGCTCGTGACCGTACATACCAGAGCGGGGATCATCGGCTGGGGGAGCCCGCTCCTGTACCAGCGAGGCAATGGCAGGCGGCTGGTCTGGCTTCTCCTGCGAGGGCGACGGATTCGTAGTCGGCGGTGTCGACATCGTCAGAGCTTGAGTCCTTCTTGCTTCAAAATGTGTGGCCGAAACAGTAAACTCGGATTGGGTGGGTTGAGGGTCTGCAAAAGGTGTTGGAGGGTGCAGTGTGGAAACAGAGGGAAGAGTATATGGAGGGGGGGAAAGCAATGCCTGAGGCGCGCCTGCGCACAGACCCTGGGGTGGAGCATGGATCCTGAGCGCACCGGCCTGGGGTTAGTAGCGAACAGGTGACTGGTGCCCGCGGGCAGCTCCTGGCCTCCAGTCCTGGGGCAACCAGGTTGTTGGGTGAAACTGTGCCCCAAGAATGCGTACGGAACGTCTTGCGCAAGGTCTGTGCGCTCTCCATGGCCCGGCGATTGCTTGTATCAGCGGAAACGGACATGCCGCATACGTAATGGGAGGCGCAATATACCGCGCAGCTGTTCTGTGACTGTAAGGAAAGTGTAGGAGAAGAGGATATCGTACGCGATGAGACTGCCCGTAACTCGACTGCTGATGAACCCTGATTGGACGAAACCCTGAGTGATGCTGTTGAATAGACATGGAAAGCGAATGATGATAGGAATATGAAAGATAAGAGGTACCAAAGACTAGAGGCATGACAGAAAACAGCTCCATGCGGAACGAGCTCATGCACACCAATCGATATATCGCCTCGGCCTTCCTATTCATTGGAGAGTCAACTTTGAAATGATAAGTACGCGCTCTCAGAGACAAAGAGACTCCCACCAGTGGTTGAAAGAGCGGAGGAATGAGCGAGAAACAGAGTGGTGTGGAGTTTACAGATGCTCCAGGATAGAATTTCGATAGCAAAAACAATAGAAAAGCGTTACAAATGACCGTATGCTTGTAGGGGAGGTGCATAACAATAATATAAATGTCAACATGAAGAGTGAAAATTTCTTAGGCTTTTATTTATGGCGGAGAACTCTACAAGGTGCCTTAGCTGTGGGGTAACTTGCAGGGCCACTTTTAGAGCTGTGGTGCCCTAAATAGGAAGCCGAGAGCGCAAAATCTAGAGCGAGAAACAGGCTATGCTTTATAGCTTCTACGTTAGCACTACAAGAGGACGTTGCTCGTGATGAACATATCAGCATGACATGGCTCATACACCTGATCGCTCCAGCTCTCATGAGGCCCCTTCATGTGCCATGTGTGGATGACCGCCGGAGATCGACCGGCAGAACTCGACCGGCCTGAGAAAGGACGCAGGGCGCGAGATGCCTCTAGAACAGACTGCAGCTCCAGCTCTCATGAGGCCCCTTCATGTGCTATGTGTGGATGACCGGCGAAGCTCGACCGGCCTGAGAAAGGACGCAGGGCGCGAGATGCCTCTGGAACAGACTGCAGCTCCAGCTCGAGAATAGACACACCGAGACTTCACCGCCGCTGCTTTCAAAGTAGAGCCGTGCGGTATCTGCCTGTGCAGGGCGAGGTTCACATCCTCAACTCGCAGTCGCACCTCGCAAAGCGTCCGGGCTGGCTCTAATCAGAGACTTCTCTTTCCGCTTGTCGACATTCTGCGTTCTTGCGCCCAAAGCCGGGCTCGAGCTTAAGAAGGCCCTGCGCTCGCCGCCCCTCCCCGCGTCACCCCTGCGAACCCCACGTCACCCCCACTGCCTCCGCCGCAGCTCCGAGAAGGCCCTTGACCGCCTTCGGTCGTCACGAGACGCCCTCCTAGTGCTTTGCTGACTCACTAGCGCACGGCCGCCTCCAGCAGCTATATAAGCCCCTCCTCCCCTCGAGCTCCTCCGTTTCTTCTTCATCCTAGTGCATGGGCTTTAAGCTTACCAGTGAAGATTCGTCTGAGGTGGCTTTTTTGCTAGTTGAAAACTACAACTTGACTGCTCCTGTTGGCCTTCGGGTCGGCAGGGAATTTTTGAAACCTTTTGACTTCGGTCTATTCTTTTCATGGAGTCCTTTGATAATATCGAAGGCTTGAAGAAGAGCTTCAGTTTGACTTGTGATACCAAGTGAGGATGTTTTGAATGCACACTGAGTCGGGAGCTGTAGAGGCTACCTCATCCAGGGCGAGCTTGTCGGGGCAGCCTGATGGATCAGACCTGGCAGAAGAAGAGCTGTAGACTGAGGTTGTAACGGTACTAGAAGGTCTTCTGCCCACAGGTCGCGTTTGGCCCTGTCGTGGCGGGGGTGGCCGCGCCTCCAGATCGTCCAAAATGTGAGCGCAGAAGGCACTGGCATGACCGAGCAAGCCCAGTGGTACGCAGGGAGGTCGCGCAGGACAGGAGTAGTCGAGTCACTTCTTAAAATTCGCGATGCCGCATCTACAGCGTGTCTGAGGCGGCTGTGGGCGATGCTGTGGTATCGGACGCGCAGGCCGGCCGCACTGCGCTGCCCCCAGCCGGTCATCGAACGCCGGAGATCTTAATGCCGCCTGCTGTACAGCATGTCAGGCGCATTGCTCGGCCGTGGCCTGACTCCCTCATCATCTTTCTCCAGAGCTGTAGCCCTTGTTTGTGGGTGCCCGTCAAATGCGGTTAGCTCGACTTAGGGTGGCAGCGCGAGCCCCTCCGAAGCTTAGCTTTGGCCGGCTCACAGCGCCTCCACCACAACATCCACATCACCCAAGCTGTATGCGTAGAAGGATGCTAATGACTTGCTCAATAGGTATGAGCATCTGAATCTGATTCCAGACGCGGCATCGTATGCCCCATGTCTCGCGAGCACCGCCGTGTCGCCACCTCCCCTTCGCGAATGTTGTCACGGATGCGGGGGCAACGGCCTCAATCCATAGCGGCTGCACTGTCTCTTCGAGGCTCGTTGAGCTGGCGTATAATATAACACAAGATCCGACTGTTCTTGCGAGGGTGTCTCGAAGCCCGGGCATCAGCAGAGGAGGTGGGCGGCGGTGATACAACGCGTTTTTGTCCCTCACAACGTGCCAATGCACACAGCCATCGCGCTCGTAGATCCCGTACAACTCAAGTGCATGCCTTTGCTATTGAGAACGTGCTGAGCGACTCACAAAAGTCTTCCCTGGAATGGATCGTCGTATGCGATAGCCTCGGCCACGGTGGCCAGCGGAGCGCTACTTCGCCCTCCCAGCTAGATCGCGACAGAATAACAACTTGGAAGAGACTGTGTGAGCTTTGCTCTAGCTATTGCTGGCACGAGAATAAATCGTCGACCATGGCACGCTACGCTGCTCTTGAAAGAGGCCGAGTGGCATTCTTTTCGGTGCTGGCGTAGCGTCGCGCGCTGGATTCTCATTGAAGGTACCATGCTTCTTGAAATCGCCAGCAATGGTGCGGACTATCAACAATAGTAGGAGAGACCACAAGCCATCATATCATTACTGACGCGGTATGGATCGCCAGTAATGTTTCCACCTAATGGCAGGATGAAAAAGGCCATGAAGCTTTCTCTCATTGCTGACACAAGATAGATCACCAGCATCGATCCTGGCTGACAGTTTAGGGAGAGACCATCAAGCGTTCCTACGTGGCTGGAGTATACAGATCGCCAGCAATTGTACCAGCCTCAAAGGAGACCATCAAACATTTTCTGCGTTGTTGGCGTGGTATAGATTGCCAATGACGATCCCACTGAACGACGGGTTTGAAAGAGACCACCAAGCGTTTTCCGCACCGCTGGCGTGGTGTAGATCGCCAGCAATGACTCTACATGATGACGGCTTGGAAGAGAACCCCAAGCGTTCTCCGCACCGCTGACGTGGTGTAGATTGCCAGCAATGACTCTACATGATGATGACTTGGAAGAGACCCCCAAGCGTTCTCTGCGAATCGTTCTCTGCGTTGTGGACATGATGGATGTCGCCAGCAGCTTCTTTCTTCCAGGGTTCTCCGTCAAAGGCAATCACGCCTAGATCTACGACGGATAGTCCATTCGATATCTTCGTTGACATCTCCCCAATGCTAACGCGGTAGTGTGCCACTAGTAGCTCTGATCCCTTCAAGGCATGTATGCCCACATTGACGCAGTCAGTTGAAAGCCCGTTGCTATCAGAATTTTGATCCTCTCGGTGCTAGCGAATTGATACAGTTGCTTCATCCCGCTTAGTGACTTGAATGGAAGAACGCCCACACTCATCACACCCAGGTGATAGCCAATATGTATCGCAGTCTTGTTGTATCTCAATATTGGCGCCAGAGAGATCCCCTAGCAGCTCTTTGGTATTCGTCCGGGGTAATTACGCCGGCATTGATGACAGACAACTAACGATCACAGATGTTGCTGTCGTCCTTCACTTCGCTGCTGGCGTGGTAATAGATCTCTGGGAATCCATCCGCCGCGGTCAAGGGCAATACATCCACATTTGGGACAGTCAGTCAACAGCGGGTTGATACCGCAAGTTGCTCTTCTTCATGGATGACGTGTTGATAGATACTCGGTAGCCTTTCGCCTCCGTATGGTGCCTGCATATACCACAGCTAATTGGCTGTCCATCGTATATCTGAGTCGTTGCCTGCATGAGCGAAGCCAAAAGCTCCAGCTTGCAACCATGCTTCATGCACCGCACTCTCCCACATCACCTCAAATGCCAAATAAACCCCCTTAACTAACTCTTTCAGGTGCTCATTGTTGTACAAACCGATCCGCTTCTCTTGCGACCCTCCACGTCCCTTCGCGGTATCGCTCGCCGACCATCGCCGCCTATGTCTGCGCCCTACAGGCCTTGCCCAAAATATGCGATGCCCTGCCGGTTCGAGAGTCCTTTCCAGTGACGGAGGTCCTGGGGTGATGTGGCCGATCTGTTGTGGGCACGCGTCGCTCGTCCTGGGTGTCCGTGGGATAGGCGCGCGGTTCCACTCCTCGTATGCGGAGTAAGACCACGGCCGTCCCACACTACTAGCAGCACTGTCAGTAAGGCACACGGCAAGGAACCCGGACGAAGATGGGGTGGTGAGGGTAGAAAGGCAGGACGTGGAGTGCGATTAACGTAGCTGGCTAGCGTCGATGACTAACAACACGGCCCCTCGCCGGCTCGCCGCTGTCCAAGATTGCCAGCGACTCTCTCCAACGCTCCACTTGCGCTTCTACTGTATGCAAGCTTGCCAGACGGTCGCCCATGATGGACTCGGACGCGGAATCTCGAGCAGACCCATCTCGTTCGATTTGGAAAAGCTTGGATTGGCACGGGCGATGCTTGAGCCGTCCTGGAGCTGTGACCGGTGGGCTACCTACAGACTTACCTCTCGGGCCCGAGATCTACTCACCACGCTACGCGCCCCCACCTCACTAGCTACAACGAGTGTTACTATAAACCGGGCTTCGACGTCAATACGAGCAATTGTCAGAAGAACCCCAAGCTTTGAAATCAAATTTAGATGGCTTATGCACAGCCATCCACGCCATGAAGAGCATCGCGAGTTTCACAAGCTCGGCCCAGTATCGAATTAGATCGACTCGGCTTCCAACCATTGGCTACGGTGGAAGGAGACCAGGGTATAGGCATACTTTTCTCCATTTCTCGAAGAACGCCCATCTAAAATAGTAGGCCAAAGTTTTAGGCCGTCCTCTACACTAGGCCGAAACGTCTCAAGGCCTTACAACTCCATATCCGGTCGAACACATCTTCAGCCTGTCAGCCTACATCAACGTTTATCAGAAGCCAGAAAAGCTTTGTCAGATCACATGTTCGGCACGCGAGATCGGTGAAAGACCATAGAGGTGGATGCTATGTGACGAGTTTAGAGATAGGAGTATCCTGTATAAAGGGGGAACGAACGAAGCTTCAGTGTCATATCTTTCCAGACTGACCATCATCTTCCAACTTCAAAGGCACAGTCAACATCAGACGATTGACCACCGTCATTATTATTATCATCACCATCACCATTATTATTGTCACTTCTACAATGGCTGACCCCAATATGTTCACTGCTCCCTTCCAGCTCACCAAGGGTATGCACCGCGACGTCTACGCAGCAGTGGACCCCGAAGCCCTTGCTTCGAATGCTTCCGGGAAGGTAGTCCTGGTCACAGGCGCATCAGGCGGCCTCGGTTTTGTAGGTCCTCCCTCTCATTAAGGCATTAGACCGAACAGCTGATTCTTCGTCAGGCAATTGCCAAGGCCTGGGCAGCTGCCGGCGCCGAGGGCATCATCATTGTTGGCCGCGATAGGAAGAACTTGGAAGGTGCCGCTTCTGAAATTGGCACGAAAGTTCCGATTCTTGTTGCTGCTGGAAGCATCTCCAACGAAGCGGATGTCCAATCGATTTTCGCGGAAGCCATCAAGAAGTTCGGTCGTGTAGATGTCGTTATCAACTCTGCAGGTGTCGCAAACATGGATGCTGCCATTGGCCAGGTTGAGCCTGCGGTTTGGTGGATCGACTTTGTAGGTGGACTCCTAGTGAGTACGAGAGGTGCCTACTGATGAGCATAGGAAACAAACGTCAAGGGGCTGTACAATGTTGCGCACCACTTCATCAAAGTCAATGGTGGCAAGGGAACATTCATCAATCTCGCGACCCTTGGTGCTTCATTCCTTGTACCTGCCATGTCCCCGTACAGCGCCTCGAAACTTGCCGCCATCAAATTCCTGGAGTACCTCGATCTTGGTAGGTCTTATAATTGCTTCTATGGCGGCACATGTCTAACACAGCTTCAGAGCAACCCGAGATGCGCGTCTTCAGTCTCCATCCCGGTATCGTCGAAGCCGAAGGTGGACGCGGAGGCTACGTTGAAAACTTCGTCCCGTTTGCTAAGGACAAGCAAGCCCTCTCCGCAGGCTTCACCATGTATCTCCAGAAACCGGAGGCTGACTACTTGCGTGGAGGCTTTGTGTCTGTCAACTGGGACGTTGAAGAGATGGAGCAGCACAAGGAGGAGATTATCGAAGGGAAGTTGTTGAAGCTGGCGTTTTTGGGAGCGAAGTTGGGGCCTGAAGGCCATCCCTGGAAGAACTGAGGTGATCGAGTCTTCGGCTGTGTTTACTGCATAGCGACTCGGGAGACATGAGGAAGGGAACCGGTTTTGTCATTCATTCGTAGTCTGTAGTCTAGCTCAATAGCGCACTCAACCAAGATGTCGATTCGGAGTTCGGTGTCACCGGCCGAGATTGCCTGAAAATTGATATCTGCAAGCAATTGTGTTTGGGTGTTTTCAAGGGTACGTGGCAATCAGAGAGTAAACCGTTCTGATCAAGCTGACATTGGTATATAGTACACATTCCAGCTTTTCCAAGACCTCGATGAACATATTCGGGCCAAGCATTGCTTCAATGCTCTCCCTCGATATGCTATTGTGATCGTATACTGCATCGGCTACTTCCGTACCTGTTCGTCATCCGAGATTTTGCATGTTTTGCTTTATCTTGATGAGATTTGGGTAGCATTGATTTTCGCTGAAAATTATAGCTATCGCATTTTGATCTCGTTGGATACTCAGTATAGTTGGAAATGACTCGACTGGCTCGAATTTACAGATCAAGGTACTGGCGTTGCTATGACAGGCGAGAAGATTGAGGGCTCAAGCATTTCACTGGGCCTGGGTTGGTTCACCAATGAGACCGACCGAGTTCTTTCCCACAGGAAGGAAATTCCCGCTCCCGATAGTATATAAACCCACCACATAGTTCTCCACCCCAATCGATCTTTCGGAACACCACAGTCCCACCACTGTACAACTTGACGAAGGAAGTGTCAACCATGAATCCCTCAAGGTGCGCATACCTCCTCTTAGACGAAGACTAATCACTAACTGTTTCAGTATGGTTGACAGCATCCCAAATGCCCAAGAAGATATAGAGATGGAAATGCAAGTGCCTACTTCCATGGACCGAGTCGCCGATGCGGTTGTCGGCGCCTTGGACGCCAATGCGAACGAATCCTACTCACATGAACTCGGCAACAACCCCATCGAAGCCGCCGATGATGCTGGAGATGATGGAGATCTAGACGTTTTAGGAGATGGCTATACTGCGGATGATGCTCAAGATGGAGAAGACGGTCAAGACGCAGAGGTCCTTCAAGGTGCTCAAGACGCAAACGTTGAAAGTAATTGGACCAAATCGATCATCCCCGAAAAGAAAGAGTTCAACAAGCGCAACAAGTGGGTTCCCTGGCTTCTACACACCAGAAAGGAACTTCTTCCGTACCGCTACTTCACCGCCATATACCTGGAGATGAAGTACGCAAAGAAATTCGTAAGTTTGCTCTTTATATTTCAACATGCGAGTCAATGCTAACCCGTGACTCCCAAGCCCAAGAATCCCTTTCCGTTTATGAGACTGTCGACGGAGTTATGTCTTCGAAGAGCCAATCGAGTTCTGGGCCGAAACAGACTCGTCCTCCCATGATTATTACCAGCGCAAGGACGACAACTACCATTTATCTCGCTTGATCCTTCGACGAAAGCTCAACCTCGGTTTGCTGCGCACCTGCCGCTTGATCAATGCCGAAGCCTCCGAAGTGTTCTACGGCGACAACGAATTCCGCTTCTCTGGCATTAACGGGCAGATGGTCGCCAACTTGTTCATGGACCGCATCTACAAGCGGCATTTCCAGTGGTTGAAGACGCTCACCATCCAAATGCCGTTCCACTCAGGGGGTCGCGACGGTTGGAGCGCCGCTAACCCAGACACGCGCCGGAGCTATGAGATCTTTTCGGATCGCTTGCCATTCTCGGGCTGGTACGACCGGAAATTCTTCTACGTCGAGGCTTTTGACCACCTTGTCAGGAAATTGACGCGCGCGGTGCGCTTCGAGAAGCTCACGCTCGTGCTGCCGGACTACTACAAACAAGGACACCAGAGTTCGTGGTTCAGGGACGCACATGCAGATGGACGCGGTGATAATTTGATCTGGGACCATATCGAAACGCTTATCGTCGCGAAGCCGGAGTTGAAGATCGAGATCATTCGCTTGGAGGACAAGGACACGGTGTTCGGCAACGATGGCATCTCCGAGGCTGACTGCTGGGAGAACACCAAACCTTGTGAAGACCACGCCCGGCTGATCAAGATGTTCAAGGCTGATTCGAACTGCACGGTTAGAGGGGCGTATAACGACCCTCGTGGTCGTTGGAGCCCGATCGAGGATATTGAAGAAGCAGTGTTTCTGCCGGCGGAGGAAGAGGCGGAAGACAACATCGAAGACGATGCTGGAGACGACTTTTAATAACTCAGCTCCATGTCATCGGCACACTAAGAGCTTAGAATGATTTCCCTATACTCGAATGGAAGTACAGGAAGACTTGAATAAGGTATGCAGCAGGCATTATGTGTGCCGGTCTACATGTTTCGACCTCTTTGGCCAACTAAACTGCATGATACTGGCTTTCGATAGCGTTGGATGGTTTCTTGGATGTTAGTCGGTACCCCTCTACAGAATCCTTTATATATGCGAACAATGCGACTCTACAGAGCGTGAAAAATAAGACAGGGGTTTTGAAGTGAGTTCATCCATGCAAATTGTGCAAACCCTCTCACAACGTCAGGAGCTTACGGCAGGAACCTCGCCCGTCTTAGATGTCCATTTTGTGCTGAGAGACATCTTCGAGCAGTGAATAAGGATGGCGATGGATTTGGCAGCTCTCGATTAGACAGCACTGAGCGGCTTTTTGGAGGACGACAGTTTACGTGCGAATACAAAAGACTAGATGTAGCTGAAAATACAGACTTCGATGTGCTGTGGCAAATGCGATAAGACTTTCTTAGGGAG
Organism: Massariosphaeria phaeospora; assembly: GCA_011032825.1. Taxonomy (NCBI): domain Eukaryota; kingdom Fungi; phylum Ascomycota; class Dothideomycetes; order Pleosporales; genus Massariosphaeria; species Massariosphaeria phaeospora. The sequence goes on along the minus strand of JAADJZ010000008.1, from coordinate 326,487 downwards.
TTGTTATGCGACTTGTGCCAGAAACTCTTACACTGTTAGCAGCGTGCGGCCATAGCCCACCTGACTGATAAACGAGAGCCGCGCGCCCGTCTTATCTCTCGTCTAGATCTCTACGCATCTTCGGCGTCATATAGTTTCATGCACACACCGGTTGTTGTTCCCCAAGTCTGTTTCACACCGGTTCGCCGTCTGGTCTCTTTCACTGCGTCCCGACAACCCGGTCAACAACCCATTTCCACAGTCACCGTCACTTGACTTCTGCAATCTCTTATCTCGCGACCTGTAAACATCAACAAACCCGTCCTTCCTCCTGAAAGCCTCCACAAACCCCCAACACCGAGCACTCGTCCCCAACACCAGACTCAGCAGCCATGGCCGATCCGCTCAAAACCATGATCATCGCCGACATCTGCAGCCGCGAGGGCACCGCCATCGCGCTCGCGTTCCTGAAATTCCCCCAGACATGGACCGTCAAGGGCCTGACGCGAGACGTGCGTGCTGCGAGCAGTCGGCGCCTCCAAACCTACGGCGTGGACATCCAGCCCTTCGACAACAGCACGCCGGAGACGGACATCCTCGACTACTTCCAAGGCGCGAATGTCATCGTCGCCGCGACCAGCTTCCGCTCCCACCTCTTCGAGCACTCGACGCACTCGTACGCGGCCGTGGACAAGAGACGCAGCCTCGCCGAGATCGCCAGCGTCTGCGAGACCCAACAGGGCGTCAAGATCCTGCGCGCCGCCAACGAGGTCAGCACATTGGAGCGCCTGATCCTCGTCACGCAGCCGAGCGGCATCGACCAGGACGGCCTGTTCCGCGGCATGTGGTCGTTCAAGGGCAAGTTCGACACGCGCGCCTATCTCGAGGGCAACTTGTGGGATCTTGCAAACAAGACGTCGTATCTGCAGCCGGGCTTGCCCATGGACGGATACATCGCGCATATGAAACGAGTCAGTATTGATGGCACGCAGCATGAATTGCTTACTCACGAAGGCCTCGAGCAGTTCCCCCAGGATACGTTCACCTTTGGGCTGACGTGCCACGAGGACACTGTTCTGCCGTGGACGTGCCGCAACGACATAGGTCAGTTAGCTCGCAGCCACATCACTAGAACCACTTGACTTACTAACTCCATGTAGGTTTCTTCGCCCACCTCCTCGTCTACCTGCCGACGCAGAACCTCGCCGCCGTGTCCGACTACAAATCCGGCGCCGAGATCCGCGAGATGATCCAGAGAATCGGCGGGGTCCGGACGACGTGGCAGCAAAGCACCGTAGCCGACCTCGAGAGGCACAACCCGCATCGCGGCCAGCTTCTTGCAGATATTTGGGCTCATGTCGAGCGTTCGGAGGGCTACTTCTCCAGTGACTTGGGTGCTCTTCCCCCTGCTTACATGGCCGCGCAGTACGGCATGGTCATTCCAACGACCTCTTTCGAGGCGTTTCTGGAGGTCGACTTGCCGGCTAAGTTCAGGGGTGAGGTTGAGCCTGCCTCTGCGTTCGTGTCCACGCCTGCGCCAGAAACCGAGGACGATTTCGCGATGATTGATTTTTTGGAATGAGCTTGGAGGTGGAAAAGGGAGTTGGTGCCTACATGATAGTTTGAGACGGCGATACCTACCTTTCGAAATACAACGATACTATTCACCAACCCGTGCCTCTAATCCATCTGTACCTCTTTCCTTTAGTCCCATCTGTAGTCTGCTGCCGTGCACTTACTCATTCAATGCTAATTGGGAAACAATTCTCCCAAGCTTTTGACAGGTAACGTATCATTTTATGGTTTTTTGGGTTTTAGCTACACAAACATAAGATCAAAGCCCCTCGTATCTCAGACAGGTAACGTATGCTCAGCAGAAAGCTAGAAGAATCACTCTGCCTGCTCATGGACCTACTTGATAACGGATCGTAAGAACAAGCTACGTTATTCCAGCGTACGTCTAGGAGAACAGCTTAATCATTACGACGCCCTATCGTATCCAGCATAATGGAAATGTATGCGATCGCTCGTAGATAGAATGAGATGCATGTAACAGGCTTCATGTCCAAGAGAGAAGAGTTCGCGACGTCGCTTTCCCCGCATTTGCACCACAAGCACAGACAAGGCAGGTCTAACCGGGGCCTCGTTACGACTTACCTCAATCCAACTACATTGTAGATTTTGGTAGTTACGTTAGGAGATGTGATAGAAACAGAGAACTAGTGCATTGCGGGTTGTAGTAGTTACATAGAGTTGTAAAAGAAAGAGGAGGTCTTGAGAAGAATGCCTAGTGTTTCGTAGTAGGACAGGAGAACTGTATCTGAGGGAGGTGAATAGGGTATTGTTGTGATCCTCCTGCACCCCTAGTCTATTACAAGACTATAGTATCAATTATCTTGAGTGCTAGTGTAGATAGTTATGGTGTATACACAGTAGATCCCGCATTACATGCCACTCACGTGAAACCATCCTGAGGCCGACAGGACCCCTTATCATTGGTCTACCTATTACTCACTATGGTGTATACAATGGGTACAGTAGTACAGAAATACAATGCATAATTATACAAGCCTAGAAATACATACCATGTTGGGAGGATGGTAAAAACACAACTAATCTACACACATGTCCGCAGCGACTCAGAAATTGCCAGTCACCACCTCCCAACTCCCATCCTGCTCCAACATCGCCTTCCCCCAACGCCAGAACCCAGAGAACTTGAGCATTTCGGGCAATACTTTACGCCGAGCGGCGTACTGATATCCGCACCCGTACTCGCTTATTGGATACCAGTTGTATTTAAGGGAAAGAAAAGAAATCCGCAGTTTCGGGTACTTCTCCTTCAACCGGTCGAAATTGGCCCAAACAGCCCCTTGTCCAGTGCGATGCACGATGCCCTCAAATGTCCAGTCTCGGCTATCCACATTGATATCAGAGTACATGTTGTGAGGCGGCAACACAAACTGGATGTGCTTGAGGTATGGCATTTCGGAGATGCAATCGATTATGTAGGTGAAAGCACCTTCGAACGTCGTGTTCTGCTCGTCAGGGTGGTCGAGATATGGTAATTGCTGAAGCACAAATCGTGTTGTGCATGGCGGAAACTCCATCAATTCCGTCCAAAAAGGGGTTGGCAACGTTAGGCTTGTGAGCCATTGGTAATTGCGAACACCAACGGTATGCAGGAAGGATGCAGCAACGATATGCTCATGACCGCCCGAGCAACGGAAAGTCATTTTCGTTGAAGAGGACCTCTGCTGCTTCCATGTTGATTTGTTTGTTGACCTGAAGAAGGGCGAGGGGGTGCATATCGCCGGGTTCTGCTACGGAGACTGGACGATAATGAAGAGGACGACCGAATTCTGGCCATAATTCAATGACTTTGGGCCGGACTAGGGTGTCCTCATAGATCTGGTCACGGAGTTCCCGGGGAAGTTGAAGAAAGGGGAATGGTGCAGTCGTCTGCATTGGTCGAGGGGCTTGGGTAACCGTACCTCTAGCCAGTTTCTCGTGATAGGCGTACATGAGGTCCTCCGGGTCGGGAGCGTCCCTGTCGTGGTATGGCAACCTAGACGAAATTGCCCCAGTCATTGTAAGTGTGGACACTCGACGGGCGTCGACGTCCATGAGCTCGTTCGAGTCCCAAGTGTCCATATCGTATGGCAAGAACCGCGTCTCGATGTCCATGAGGTCCCCCGGAGCGGGAGCGTCCCTGTCGTGGTGTCGCGAGCTTGCCCTAGCCATTGTAGATATAGTTGCTTGACGGCCTTATTGCAGATGTGGGAGTGGTGAACAGTGGCAGCGCAGATGGCAGAAATAATTTTCGCACGTTGTTGTGGTGTTGTGGGCGAAGTGGCGGGGGTGGTGGAGGGGAAAAGCTGCGTGGACAAACACCGCCGAGAATTTCGTTGACCGCCACAACAGCCCACGTCATTGGTCAGCTGCAGTAGACGGGGTCGGTTCGAACTGCCTCATCGTGCCCCATGGCGAGCAGGATGGAGACAGGCTTTTGATGCCCCTCTACCACTGTCTGCATCAGTGCGAAGCTTACGCTTGGGGCAGCGCCGCTGCCATACTCATACTGCATTGCCGCAGCCCCTCAGTGAGCCTGATGCTTTGCCCGATGTTTCTGGTCGTGGAGTCGTCGGTCGACTCCCTCGCCTCGTACCGGCGCCTATACCTTAGTTTGGGTCTGCCCATGGAGGCGGCAACGCGCCCTGCTCATTGTGACAGCAGCGCCAAAGCCGACAGGCTGCCTCTTGAATGGCACCAAGACGCCCTCCTGAATGCCCTTGTGTGATGTGGCGGCCCTCCCCCCAAAGGCCTTGACCGAATCCACAACCGGCCCGCCGACCGGCCCGCCACTAACGACCCCCGGCACAGCACAGCTTCAGTGCCGGGCCCTACTTCGGTCGAGAGAGAGAGGCATGTATCCTGGAGCGCATAGTGTACGATGGCATCTAAGCTTGGGAAACACTGGCTCTGCATGACAGAAAGCCAGAAGACCCGCCGAACAGGCGCAACGCTTACACCCACAGGCCGAAACCCCCCTCTTCGCCCCCCTTCTTCGTCCCCCCCACGCCCTCCGCTCAATACAAACCTCTAGACCGAATTGCACATTGTGTAGAACGCCGCCCGAACTTGTACCAGATCCAGTGCCACGTTTGACCTCGAGACGATTCGAGTTCGCTGCCAGCTCTAGAGCCGCCCGTCGACCGCAAACAAGCTCCGTGGGTTGATCCGAATCGCACATTGCGTGGAACGCCGCCTAAGCTTGTACCAGATCCAGTGTCATAGCTGGACTCGACTCGACACCCTTCGAGTTCGTCGACAGCTTTAGAGCGACCGCAAGGAAGCTCCGACGGTTGAATAAAGGGAATGGAGAAGGGCATTGACGCCGCACAAAGAAAGCGCAACATTGCGCGACCTGGACAGCCAGAGAGGCATCGAGATGATAGCGCGCATTGTGCATATACTGGATCTGGAGCGGGCTGACGGAGACGAAATTCAGTCGAAGGCGCTTACGCTGTTGCAAAGACAAAGAAAACACCCTGGACGCTGAAAAGAAGAGTTGAACGGTTTCAGTGGAGCAGCAATAGAGACACCAAAAGCTCTGATTGCTTGAAAGAGCGTACTCCGGCTTCCATATAACGGATGCCAACGACGGTTGGGATAGGACGCGAAATTACTTAGCCTAGGTCGCCTACGCCAGGAATTGAGTAGACAAGTATCTCGGTATACCTGCGAAACAAACGAACTGCTGTGACGACCAGAACATTTTGCCCTAGCAGTTCAGTTGATCAGTCCGGGAAGAGACTACCGCTAAAATACCTACATCTTCGATTGTAACGGAGCGCGCTGGGGGCCACACACATGTTCGACGTTCGAGACCCTCAGATTGGCTTTGGAATGGGCCGCGGCGCTGATATGATACGACTGCGGTTGTGGCATCCAGGGGGATGGCCCACTGTACACTGCACACACTCAGGTGGTCCGAGTCTGAAGGAAGTAACGAACAGCTGCCAGCGTTTTACAATCGGTATAAACCAGTATTGGGCACCTTGGAAGGCCTGCTCGATAGCCAGTCTGCCCACTGGAAGCTGGAGATCAGCGCTTTCGAAGACTCTCGACAGGTGCTCGAATACCCCAGGTCCCGGCTACCTTGACTCGGATCTTTACTCCTCTCACATCTGGTACCGTCGATCAAAATAGCATGCCGTCGAGATACCCCATCTGCATTGGCTCATACAGCCTTCTTTTTCTGCTAACTGATTGTACGAATCAGTGCAGCCTACGACAGGCACCGACATCCTCCATGTCGACACGATCGGGCTGTCCATGGAACAAAACACTGCTCGTCGGGACAGGTAGTAGATCGAGACTGAGTATTCTACTCCATGGCTCCAAGGGGCTCCAAGAATTGGGTACGGCTGACTTTTGGACCCCAATTCTTGCGATACGGAACTAAGGACGTATTGAATTCGATGTCGCGATCCAAGCGACTACGCCGTACGGCGGATCCAGACTTTGCGCACCGCCTCTTTCTCGTATCCCAGACTCAGGTTTTCCCTATATGGACGTCATCCACACGGCCCCTATATTCAAGGTGCATCCGTCCATGGCATGTCGATCGGCAGTCTAGAAATTGTGTAGCCCAGCATCGAGTTAGCCCAGTGTGCTTGGTTCACTCTTCACTTCTTCTCCATGGAACACATCTGCGTATGCATAGCAGACGATGTATTACTTGTCTCTGAGTAGTGTGTAAGACATGCCAATAATCCCAACGCGCTGAGGCTTATCAGGGGCGAGTTCTCATTCCTCGGATAGCATGCATCGTGTCAGTATTCGATGCATGGAGGTAACAGCTGTTTGGAGTCCAGGTCTCGGGCAGAAAGGCGCAGCCCGCGATAGATGATGTCGTGCCAGGAAGAGGTCGCATTGTAGGACGAAACACGCCACCGGGTACGTACATGGATAAGAGGTGAAATATCTCCGGAGGGGCTCAGCAAAGGGTGTGTTGTACAAGCGACGTTGGCAAAACGACGTGTGGATGCGGCGAGGACGAGGTGGGGGTGGGACGAGAAGTGCCGCCGCCCATCGCCAATCTCTTCGGATCGACTCGGCAGCCCAGAATCCTGATTGCACACCATCCTCGAGTACCTACTCGGTACTGCACTTCATACTACAGATGGCCGCTGAGAGAACCGGATTTTAGTGTCCTGTGGTTTGACCCGACCGCCCTGCGCTTTCAGCTCTTCTTCCTCTAAGGTCCCTGAGGTCTTCCACTGCCACGTGTGATCGCTTGCTCAGCAATCGCACTGTTGAGGCTAGCAAAACGCAGTGCCATGATGCAGACGCGGATATATCCTATAAAAGCGGATTAGACATTCTCTCCGAGATAATGCAGTGAGGTGGCGTCATCCAGGCGTGTCCCGAGACATTGCCAGCAGGCGCCTCTCCGCCCACCACCAGCTTAATTTCCGTCACAGAATCCCCTTCAGACTGTCGACGCACGACCTGGTAGCCGCAGCTGCTCTAGAGTCCATGCGCGAAACTCGCTTCATGGAGACTCGAGCATCCATACTTGGAGCCGTAGGGGGCGGTCCACGGGCTGTTCATGCATGAAGCGAGCCACGGAGCGCGAAAGCGAAGTGCGATGTTCCCCAACGAGGCTTGGCCAGCTCGGACGAGAGACTCCTTTATGCAGGACGACGGGCGCAGCAGAATAGCCAGAAAGAAAGCGTCGAATAACGGAGCGAAGGCATGGTTGTGGGTGGGTTGGAGGCGGCCATGGACAGCCATACGGGACGATACGAGAGCCCCTGAGTGCGCGCATCCCCACCTGCCTGCAGCAACCCCCACATCACGTGAGGGAGCTTAACCCGCGCATCTCAAGTGACACCTACTCCACACGCACAGGTCTTACGCCAACGTGGACTTCACTAGCACCACGAATGGCCCCGGACTAAGAGCATTCGTGTCTGTTGCACCATTTCCATTTCTACGGCAGGCAAGCGCGCACGCTCTACATACTTGGGCGGTGGCTTCCTGCGCAGTGCGCACGCCGGTGGCCCCTTCGTCAAAGTCCGCAATGCGGCTGCCGGCTACAACCAATGCTGGGTGGCGCGCCTGCCAGGTTCTGATAACCCTGCTTAGCACCTGCAGTCTGTGCACAAGGCTGAGCCGCTTGCTTCTTAATCGTAAACCCCCGCCTCTCAATCTTCAATTGTCGTTCACCGATTTTTCGCCGATTCTTGCACCTCGTCACTCCTTTGGTCGTATTCGTTTCCAATCAGCGCTATTCTAATCTGGGTACCCGTATGTAAACTTCCATTCTGCGCATTTTCTCGATACTCGACACCCTCGACACCCCCGACACCCGTGGTACCTTCGACATCTTCAACACAACCATGAAGCTCTCCTCGGTACTCCTCGCTGCGGTCTCTGTAGCAGGCTTAGCAGCGGGCAATCAAGGTAGCTTGAATAAACCCTTTCTACTTGGCACAGCTAACAATTCCGCCAGTCTCTCCTCGCAAGGGCCAAAAAGTGGGGGTCGCGCGCGGCGAATTGGCAATCAACCAAACGCCGGACTTAGGATACAAAGAGCTTTGGGATCTCCAGAACATGTTCTACACTCGATTCAAATACCCCAACAACGTCAACGAAGTCGAGAGTATCAATTCGACCATCTTCTCCGATGACGTAAGTGTCCAGTTTCCCGTCGTCACTTCCCAATGACCCCTGAGCATACCCCATTGCTTTCTGCTCAATCCCCCACACAAGCTCCCCGAGGTACTAACGGCCCCCAAGGTTCAAGGTCGCGTCTCCGACACCCGCAACTTCGAGGGCCGCGAACTCAACACGGAATACATCTTCGGCCTCTTCGTCCCCAGCGACGCCGTCTCCATCATCGGCCGACCAGGCGATTTCCAGATCATCCAGTTCACCGCGAACCGGAACATCGCTTCGGCCTCTACGCGCGTCAATTTCACTTTCCCGTCCTTCAACAACGTCTCGTTCCCCGTGCAAATCGACACGTGGCTGGCGTGGAACTCAGAACGCCGCATCTCGCAGTACGACGTGACATTCCGGTGGTTCGCGTACCTGCTGCCCACGCTCATCCAGTCGCTCGACCGGGAACGTCCCGAGGAGGCACTCAAGACGCTCGTGGCCAAGGTCGCAAGCAGCATCTGCGATTCGCACGAGACGTCTTGCACGGGCGAGAACAAGCAGTATGACAGCAGGCAAGAGTGCTACGATTTCTTGACTAAGGAAATCCGCGTGGGCCAGGGCTTCGAGCTGGGCATGAATACGCTGTTGTGCCGGAACATCCACGAGCACATGATCAAGGCGCGGCCGGGCGTGCATTGCTCGCACATCGGGCGCGACGGAGGCGGAATGTGCGACGACTCGATCTCCTATCAGACCAAGGTTGAGGAGCAGTATTTCCGGAACTCGCCGTGGGTCCCAGAAACCCCTTGAGAGGATAGAGGGGCAAAAAAAGAACGGCTCAAGAATTGGTGGATGGCTGGCTACTGTAGAACCTGGTTTATACCAGTTCAAGACCCCCGGTGCACAGCCAGCGCGGGTCATCGGGAGATGGCGCCCAGTCAGTTTTTAACGCTATTTTCGCCTGCCAGGCCATCCTGCCGCGACATAAGGCGTCTAAAGGGGCCTGTCTGTCCACTCATCTGCTATCAAGTGGAGTCAGTCAAATATTACTGAGCTATCTCCCGACAATCCCGCTGGTCGTGCACGGGGAGCCTTGAACCGGTATAAGCCAGATTCTACGGTACGTTTGATTCGGTTTGGTCAGGGGTACATGTACGTTGCGGAGGGCTCTTTGCGACGTTCTTCCATTGCATGGTACGGCGTTCACACGGTCATGCATTACGGCTGGCGTTCATCTTCACTTCATGTTTAATATTTGAGATAACCATCACTTTCTAGCGTTGGGCGCAGACACGGCCTACGCGGTATGTAGACGATATCACATTTCATGTATGTAGACACTCAGATTATATCCGCCTTTCATGAATGTACATTTTCAAATCCAGTATACGCAAACAGAACCGCTTGGAGTGCTTACAACCGGTACCTACTCCCAAGTACACTATCTCGTAACCCCACGCTCATGCCACCCCTCCTTCTATCTCAATCTCTCCCGTCCCAGATACCTCACCTCCGATTCGGCATAAACGACTCCCCTTGACCCAACTCAACTCGTCTACCAAGCACAGAGTCCCGCCAAATCAAATCCCGCTTACTCCCCCCCACCCCCTCGTAGCCGCGCGTACTGTACGCTACGCGGAAATTAACCAAAGAAGACTAGTGAAGGTAGGCCGAATGGATTGCATACAACATTAGTGCATCTAATATTAGTGCATAGGATTTTAGTGCATATAATATTAGCGGGGCGTGTCAAACCTCGGTTGTGAATGTCACTACTACTGTTGTGTTGTGTTGTGTTAAGCGGTAAGTAATAAAAATTGAAAACTAGCAAGTTGGTTAGAAGAGACTGCACAGGAGGAGGGGAAAAGACTGAGTAGTAAGAGTTGTATCTTTGAAAAGCCGACTAAAGTTAAAAAAAAACATTGTTCTGGTGCAGTCAGTGACATGTATTGTTACAGAATTGGGACTAGATAGTAGTAGTGAGGCCGGCGAAAATACAGCGAATCGATGAAGAAGGTCTGTCTACACGAAGGCATAAAAGACCAAATAAACGAAGCTCCCTTGTATCGAGCTCGCAAAAAGAAAAACTTATCAGAAGGCATAGACGATTTGACATGCGGAAATAGGGGAACGCCAGTCGCCAAAAACATGTAATGTGCGCTTGATACCGACCCATGTACATTACCATCATAAACTCATAGATGCATACTTGTCGGGCATGATAGATATTACCTCTGTTGCCGCGTAATCTCACCTGCTAACTCTGCTGCATGTGTAGGCACCGAGGTAGTACTGTTCGCTCCTGTCGCCAGCTCCACCGCGCCGGACTGGTGCCGTGTATGGTGTTGAAGCTGCTTGTCTGGTGCGAAGCTGCCCTCGAGAGGTGGTGAATACGGAGCTCCGTATTGAGGGGCAGGCTGCTGATTTGGGTTTTGCTGATCGTATGGGTTGTTTGGGTTATGTCCTGGAGAGGGCTGGACGTATGCCCCGTGCTGTATGAAGACTGGCTTGGTGTCGGTGTGTTGCTGGAATAGCGTAGAGCCGACGGTGCCGACGGTGGGTGGTCCTGCTGGAGCATTGTTCTTCTTGTGGCGCATGAGGAAGAAGACGATTGCGCCGATGATGAGTAGGCCCCCGACGGGTCCCGCGACAGCTCCAGCGATCCAAACCTTCGACTTTTGCTTCCCAGTTGGTTCGGGGGAACCAGGAGTCGGGCTCGAATTACCAGACCCAGGGGTCGACGGCTCGTCTGGTGTAACTGATGGCTTCTCGGTGGCGGAGGCGGGAACCTTGCGGTAGTAGGACCAGTTCAGGGAGAATTGGCCGCACACGATATCCGTCATTGGATCTGAGTCTTCGAAGTTCTCGTAGATCAAAGCAGTATTGCAGATTGAGTAGGCCGCATCATTGGAGTCATCTGTGCTATCTAACGTTAGATCGATGTATTGTTGAAGGAGGTGTAACATACCAGGCGATTGTTGACGTCGTACTTTGGTCGGAATACGGGTAGATGAGAAACCCGTCCACGCAAGCAGTAGGGGCGTAGCATGACGACATGGTAACCGGGCAACACTGAGCATATTTACCGTCCTGGTACCACGTGAGGCCTACATTGCACTGTTGCGAGGACCCTAGGGTATAAGTGTGAGTATTTGTCGCCAACGGAAACGGAGACATACAGGTCCCACTCGTCTCAACCCATCCAATGAAGCGATCTGCGTTTTGCCTTGGCAGCAGAGCTGGCGCTGTGATGGTAGCATCTACCGGTACTAAAGCACTCGCCAGTGTTCCCCAAGTTATGGCGTGAAGGAGCGAGATAGAAAGATGTCCATACATGGTCGAGGGCGTGGAAGTCCAGTGATAGAAATTTGGCATCCTAGAGGGATTGCGTATGGGGGTGGCTACCTAGTTAAATAAAGCGACAGTTGCTGAATTGACTGCGGTCCCGAATGATCCACATCAAGCCACAGTACAGCCTCTGTATTGATTCGCTACCGTCCGCTGTCGTTCGAGTAAACAGTGGGTAGATTGCCCCCGATAGGTCCAAGGCTAGCCTACCCCAAGTATGGAGTGCATCAAACCTAGTGACTGCCGAGTTCGGTCTGGCATACTCTCGGAGTAACTGGTAAAAAAACGTCTATTCTTCCCACAGAACGTCACGCCTCAAAGAAGAAGTACATGGACAAATGAGAGGTGAACATACTTGCCCTTCCACGCCTATGATCTGAAGACCTATGATGTGGCGCACATATGGCGTGGGTAGGTCCTCTTGGCAAGCAATTCCAAGGGGGGCTGAAGAACTCAATGCGTGTCCGAACGAATAGACGAGCATTTGGAGGCATCTCGAGGTTTGTTGGCACGCCAAAGCTGCGGTGGAATGTACTGCGGTTGGTCAGCCTGCGTATCGCCTTTCAGCTGATAGCCTGACCCAGTGTGGCCATGGCACAGGCTGAAGGCTAGAACTGGCGGTGGAGCGGGATTTGCCGGCTACGTCGGTGAACATGCGCCGATATTCGGTTATACGAAGACCAGTCACAACATGGAGATGGGAAGGATAAAGAGGAACGGGAAGGCAATCAATAGCCACTTGTAGTTGTAGGTACACTTGACCAGTGCCGCGCTTTCGGGCTACGTTTTCGTGATAGCGGTTGGTCAGTATGCCGTCATTTACAGGTACCATTTTTAGAAGAGAGCGAAAAGTTTTGGCCTTCGCCGGGAACATGGAATTGATGGATCGTGATCGTGATGGAGGTGGAGGGGATGGATGCACGTTCCCAAACCCAGTGGGATGGTTGGCTGACTAAGCCCGAGGCGCTTGTGCCATTCGGGCCCCGCCTTGTTCGTCTCCATCTTGTTTGAGGTCAAAAGCGCATCTCCACCACGGCCTCAACCGTGGCTCAAGACACCTAGCTGGCGTCGCTAGTTCCCATGTTTGAACGACCTGCCTCTCCGCTCTGAACATAGCTTTAAGGCTGCAGTACAACTACGACGAACAACCTCAGCGCCAACCACGCGTCGGTCTCTTCGAGGCAACCCAGGTCCTCTCTTAGGCTTCAGAAATTCTACTTCTGCTCGAACCAAGATCCTACCACCAATCCCAGCTTCTTCTCATTCTTTGCTATCTCTAGCGCCGAACAACATGACTCCTCGGGCACGCCCGAAGTCGTCACCGACCAGACAAGCCGAGCGGCTACAGTTCGACAGACTACCGGAAGATGTGCTCATCTTGGTCTTCTGCCAATGCCGTATCGACGAGCTATTTGCACTGCGGTTAACGAACTCGAATATTCGAAACATCATCTCAGATTGTATCGCAACAATCGCGCCCTCGACGGCTCGCTCCACGTACCCCATCAACGATCACCTTCTCACACCACCCGAAGACCCGGCCGGCTACACAATCGATTGGTTGAAGGGGCTGGTGCCACAACATCTAGCAGCTATATTGGTGGACAAACATCGTTTTACACACGAGTGGATGGAAGAGCGATATGGCATACCCGCTGAGGACCCCTATGGCGATGACCTGCGCGCGCGGATTGCGAGCGGGTGGCGTGTGCTCCGGCGGCTGTCACAGATCTCTCAAGAGGTATATGGTCTACCGGCAAAGACTGTGTTAAAGTCGCGGACGGACATCGCCTGGAAGGTTGTGCATCCCTCGCGATTCGAGTCCGAGGTGGTGAACCAGCGTGAGGATATAATCTTCAAGAGGCGGATGGAGTACATCAAAAACTTGCCAGGCAAACTGGCCGAGGATTATAAGATGATGTTCATGCTCCTCTCATCCGCTTTCCGCTCGCCGATCTCAAATTACGGTGAGGCCTACACGCCTTGGGTATTCGACTGGAGCTGCGGGATAGATGGGCAAAGACTACTGCGCAGAGGTCAGTCGTGGGTGACATGGTTCGTACTGCACGAAGGACCTGACCTTTTCCGGGACCAATGGTGGAATCTACCCCACGATTTGGAGGAAACGAAGAACCATATCCGGGACCGCTTGATTAACGCATGGTTCGGCACAACCAAGATCTCACCTGAAGATTATATGCGCCACTTCTTGCCTAAGGAGTGGAACGACGTGAATGAGAAGCTACATACCATGCAGCGGGATTATGCATCCAAGATCCACAAGGCACTCGACGACAAGGCGACACCAGGGTTTATAAACGCGAGTCCGATCAGATGTTTTTCTCAGTATGCGGAGTGCAGGCAGCTCAGAGTGGAGACTGGTGTTCCACCGATTCGTGAGACATTGTCGCACGTTCCATTCCACATTGACTTTCGCTGTCCAGATGAGCTTTTCCAGAAGCATTGCACGGTAACACGGGAGCGTTCTCTGGCGGCAATGGCAAGTCCATTTTCAGCCCGGGAATGAACGGTTAGACGTCGACTGAAGCTCACCGAATGTCCTGCATCCGAAGCCGGCACCTTGCATCACTTATCCAGACGAATACGACAGGCCCGACTGTTATGTGCAAGACGCAGAGGAGACACAAAGCAAAGAATGCCTCAAGCTTTAAAACACTGCTTACTACTCCACTCCAAAGAACACTGGGCTTGACGCAAACCGGGGTTTCCGCTGCAGCGTCGGCGCTATTCCTCTACCCGAGAAAACATCAACATACGAATGGGTTCCGGAGCAGCTACCAATCGCAACTTGAAGCATTTGGACGTGGCTTCAGCTTCATGCGGTCTGGAGTAATGCTGATTGCGGCCCTTACCCGTTGGTAATCTCTCGTAAGCTCCTCCGCAACCGTAAAAATAGGCATAGCCGATGGTTCCCGCTTGAGATCGCAGATCACCGGGATGGTTTATCCCCCGCATACAACTTCGTACTAGTCATTATCGTGTCATTAGGCAAAGCAAGCAAAATGTTCACCTGTCGTAGCGGACGAAGAAAGCATCGAGCAGCTGACAGAGCGTGCAAATGGCCTGCAGGCTAGATAGTGCTATTATTACGCCCAAAGGAAATGCGAAGACGATCTCCACGTCTGGGACACATAGTGGCAAATGTGCTGCTATCGTACAATTTCGGCGAGCTGCATTTTTTTTCCCTCCTGCTGAGTGCAGCAGGACATGCGCGCAGTAGGTCGGGAGAGGCAACTCAGCGCCGGAGGGGGTTCTTATTGGCCGGAAAGTCCAAGGTGGCCAAATGGCGGTGCCAGCGACGCAGCGACGTTACGTATTTACCGGTCATCTGGTTGCCCGGAGTCTGTCTGTAGGGGGAGGTGTCTGTCTGGCGGTCTTGGGAAGGGAGATTGAAGGGAGATCGAGGGCAGGATGGTGCATCGCAGGTGCAACCTTGGGGGTCGAGTAGCAATGCACGCCTGTAGCGCTCGACGGTGCTGCCCTATCAAGCGGTCGTGAAGTGCTGTTTGCCTGCGGGTGTCGAGATCGTGCCGGTGCCCCTCGTTATGGACGGCCGCACCAGTCCACAGCCGTCAGCCCTGCCCGCCCGCGTTTCGACACAATATACAGCTGCAGGTTCCAGGGTGGTTCTAGGGCTACATGGGGCGCTCCTGGAGAGTGTTGTCTCGGGCGTGCAGGCTGTGTTCGAAGTAGATGGGGTTGGGGGGCATCGAGCGGTGTTTGCGTCCCCTTTTGCTTGTAGCTGCGGCAACAGTTGCAACTTGCGGGTAGGTGAATGATACCTAGGTAGCCTTGAAAACGGCCGGCGGGCGTCCCCCACGTGATGACGGTCTATTTTTATCCCATCCCAGGCTAAACGGGGCAACTGAAGAGGCGATGGATCAACAAACGCGGCACGGCGCATCGTACGGGGGCGCCAGCCAAGCAGACTCCGGGCCAAGAGCTTACGCCGCCGTCTAGCAACCTCTACTACTCCACCACCGCCGCCGCCGCCTGCCAGTTGCACCACCTTGCTCGCTCCTATGATGTGCCTCCACCGCCTCTCGTGTAGCTAGGACCCCGTACCGACCGGCATGCTCCACGCAGCCTCGACGACCACGCTCCTGAACCGCTCCACCGCAGACGCCGCCCCTTCGCACCCAGCAGCCGCGGGGATTGACGGACAATGGTCGGAAGGAGGGGGACGTCGCAGGAGGATGGGACTGCGCTGGCGATAAGGACCGATCTGGGGGGCAAGGAGAAGGCACTGGGCAGCAACCATGGCACAGCCGTAGGCGCGGGGCGGGAGGCCATCGAGAGCGTCTCGCGCACCGGGTCGATGAACTCTCTCGCGACGTCCGCCGAAGAGCAGATACACACCCATCTGTCGGCCTCCTCCGCCGGCATCACCGACACGCTGTCCTCGTCCGACTTCTCAAGCCACTCGACCGCCCGCACGTCCGAAATGTCTGACGACGACAGGCCCTTGGCCTCGTGTTTTCCGAGCTCCTCGTCGCACGCCCACCCTACGCTGACCATACTCGAGCTGGTATCGAACACGGCATCGTCGTCTGCCCTGCCCGATACCTTCGCCTTCAATGTGTCGCGCAAAGGGACGTTTGTCGCCGTTTATACAGCCTCCAATATCTGGCTCATCAAGGCCGCGGAGCTGCCGCGGCTGTTCGCGCGGACGCTGCAGGTGAAGCGCAAGCCGGTTGCCGTTGATATCACCGAGGATGGCTTCCTCTTCGCTGTGCTGGCGCGGCCATCGCAAGTCGACTTGTACGAGATCCACAGTGAGCAGGACCGTGCAATCCGAAAGAGACGGACTATCTCCCTCGTGCACGAGACAAGCTCGTTGGCTATTTCACCGGACGGGCTTATCCTGATCACCACCAATAACTTTGGAATTGAAGTTATTGCGATTGGTCCCGATGCACCAGAGACATTACGACGCTCGCTGTCTGGACCAACTGGTGATGCGCTAGAGTTCTCCGACGATGGCCGCACGCTCTTGATCACCAGCTACGCACGCAAGTCCGGCGGCTCATCTCTGTATGTGCTCCCAGGCCTGTACGACGGGCCGGTCAATGATGAAGGCGAACCACTCGCAGTTGCGCCCGAAACTGTCTGGACTGGCTCCGTTCTATTCCCTGAAACTGCTCGGATTGCACGACAGGCCACACTTCTTCGAGATCCCGACTCGAGCCATGTCAACGAGCTGTTTGCCTTCAATGCCCAAGAGGATAGTTGGGGTATATACGACATTGGCTGCCAACGGTTCACACAGAGGAAGATGTTTCTTCCAGATCAGCAGCGGTGGACACGCTCCGAATTTATTGACGATGCCATGCCCGCCGTATCCCCCAACACTGACCTCGCTGCCGTTGCTCTTCGAATGCGCGGGATCACTAGTATCTGGATCTATGAGGTTCCAGGGTGGGATTATAAGCCAAGCCCAAAGGCCACAGAACAGTCGCCCATTCAGCCGTGCTTCTGCATTCCCATTCTTCACGAAGGTCTGGATAATCATCAAGATATTTGCGCGCTCCGCTGGGTAAAGATCAGTTCTACGATACAGCGGCTGGTAGCAGTCGGAAACATGAGCAACGCGCCAACTGACTCTGCAGTACCATCTGTTCCATTAGGCTCGAAAGGCGTTATCATTGTCATGGACTTCGATGGCTCCAACCCAGTCGGAAGCCCAAGACCGGTACCTATAAAGACCGAGTACGATCTCGACCCTTTGTGTCCTGGAGAGCTGCTGCCGGAGGGCTCAATCGATTTCGAAAGAGAGGTCGAATTGGTGCGGACGAGGACAATGGCCCAAAGACGAGCGCAAACTAGAGAAAGCGAGTCTAGAAGGCAGTCGCGGAGCAGCGTAACACCCGGGCGGTCACAAACTACAGCAAACCGAGAACGTCAAACGTCAACCATACCGAGTGTTCCTACTATCACAAGAAACGAAGAGGAAGAGCTGACTATGGAAGAAGCCCAAGCCGCGTTCGAAGTGCCGTATGACCACCAACAGCCACGCTCCCAAATGTCCCTCGCGAGAGCTGCGACTGTAGCTGCTGTCTCTCCTGCCAACCGCCGTCACTTGAGAGCGTTACCGTTCAGGCCTCTCGAGTACCGTCGCGCCGACGGACTTCGGGAGTTCCCTCACGAAAGCGATGCTGACAACTGGGTTCCCCCGCCGCCAGCATACACAGAGAACGCGGCAGCTTCTGAGAGCGTCAGCTTAAGCCATCCTAATGCACCGCCACTCCCAACACAGACATTCACAGCAGCAGACGCTTCAATCCCTCCAGTTCCTCCTCTTCCAGCTAATATAAGTTCATCCCAACTTATGCATACGCATCCATATCAATCGCACGGGAATAGTCGCAGTCACTCCTCAACAAATGTAGCGGTAGTACAACCGCAGCATCGTCGTCCGTCGCTGTTACATCCTCAGACATTTCCGAATCCGCAGTCCGCAGTATCCGGTCGCAGGCGTAGCTCCACCACCCAAGCACCTCCACAACAACAACCCGCACCTCAGCCACAAAATCTATCCGCTTACAACGCGACATCCTCCCATTACTCTGCCACTCGGCGCCCAACAGGTCACTCGCGGCGAGTCGTCGAGAGCACGGTTGACTTAAGGCCCCCTCCGATGATCGATCCTAGCGCGGGCCGCCGGGGCTCTGCGCCTGATCCTGGGATGCACCGCCGACCTGCGACTGCCAACGCCACTTCGAACCGAGCCATCATGCCGCATGGACCCTCTAGCAGATCGAATACTCGGCGCCCTGTGCTTCCCCGACTCTCCACGCCGGAATTGACTTCGCAGCATGGGCCTCTGTCTGCACCGCCCCGGACGAACACTAGTCATGCGCGAGGGCAGCCGAGATCGGGGGTGCGAGAGACGAGCAAAGAGCCGGGGAAGAAGAAGAAGATTAGTTGTGCTGTCATGTAAGCGGTGCCGGTATTTCGCGACGGCGAAGGAACTACCCTTGTCACCCTGGCGGCTGGGAAGCGCGCTGCAGCGACGCGGCTCGCCCCTTCGATTAACTATCTTTTTCTCGCATATCGAAGCTCGACGTGAGCAGCGACAGCGCAGAGTTGTCGCGGCGAGGAGACAGACTCGCGAGCTACGCAGGAGAAAATGAATGTTGTCTTCCAGAGCCGGCATCATCCTTGCTTCGAGCACGAACCCGATCTTGGTCATCTAGGAATATGCAACAGTATAGATTTCCCGCACGGGCGGGCACGCATGCCGCGGCGCCATCTCACCTCTTTTTATACTGCGTACTCCACTACCTACCACAAAGCTCACGTCATCAAATCCCAGGTCTGGATCTGGATCTGAAATCTCGCTCAATGGGGTTCGGAAGCGGATATTGGATATCGGATATCGGAATCTAGGGGAATTTTTTTTCCTTTTTCTTTTTCGGCGTGCATTATATACCCATTGGCGTTTTGGTGGGAAATGGGTCAGTGTGGATGATGGGGGGAAGGGGAGTTTTGTGATGGGATGGGAATGGAAGGAATGGACAAACGGACGGACGGACGGACGAATTACATGAGGATGGCGGCTGGTGGGTTTATTTTTTTATGTAGATATGAGAGCTTGTGTGTGGGTAGATGGAGAATCTTTTTTATTCTTATTTTTACGCGCTGGTATGGTGTGATTGTGAGGAGATGTGAGTGATGTGTGGTGATGTGCTATCCTGATGTGCTGTTTTGAGTTTTGACAGCTGGTAAGTGGAGTGGAGTGGAGTGTATATATCGGTGTAGTGTAGTGTATCGGGTTGGGTTGGGTTGGCTAGGGCTGAGCCTAACGAGAGGGAGTAAGTGTATAGTTTTTGTTGCGTTGAGTAGTTAGTTAGGGAGTTAGTTGGTTAGATAGATGAAGAGTTGAGTTGAGTTGAGTTAAGTTAAGTTAAGTTAAGTTAAGTCAAGTTGTGTTGAGTTGAGTTCAGTTGGGTTTGAGTTTGTCGGAACTGGAAAGCATATTAAATGCTGTCTATCTATTTATGTTGACATGTTGAGTTAACGCGACTTAAGTCGAGTTAAGCTGAGTTGAGCTTAGTAGAGTATATATGCAACTAACTAAGTAAGCAAATTTCCTAGCGCGCAAGGTCAGGTACTCGCTCACTCGCTTGTATAGTCAAAGCGGGTTCTAGAAGAGCAGACTAGGTGTATTGCTTTGCGTAGTAGAGTTAGAAGGGGAGGGTGTGTAGGATATATAGGGACTGGAACGGAACGGAACGCAGGGTGAGCGCGGGATGGAAAGTAAGACGAGGTTTATGTAGGAGAAAGAGCGGACCTAGAGGATGAGAAGGAAAAAAAGAGAGAGAGAAGAGGAGAGGAAATAAGAGAGAGGATGAAGAGAAGATGGATAGAAGAAGGGGAGATAGAGAGATGGAGATATAGAGAAAAGAGAAAGAGATAGAGAGAGGATGGAAAAGAGAAACGTAGCTAGAGAGGTAGGGAGCTGAACTGAGCTGAACTGAGCTGGGAAGACTTGATAGTTCAGTTCACTTTAGGTCCATTTAATTACTTTACTTTACTTGATTTTATTTAGGAGAGGTTTATATACGTCCCTATCTTACTATATCAATCGCGACAGTTGCGTCTACAGTCCAACCTTTTCTTTCCTTTTCTTTTCTTTGCAGTGAACGTAAAGTAATAGTAAGTAAGACGATATACGGAGAGGGCTCCTAGGAACGTGATGTGATAGGATTGGACAGCATGGATGGATGGATGGATGGATAGTGGATCAACTGGACTGGACTGAACTGAACTGAACTGAACTGAACTGAACTGAACTGAACTGAACTGAAACAAACTAATCCGAACTAAATTACGCAGAAGGAATTTATAGGTTCGGTGTCAGACTAGGGCGGACTGGACTGGAGAACGTGTCGACTGAGCAGAGTAAGCCGTGCGAGTAAGTAGAGACGACTAGACATCAGGAAAGCAAATCTACATCAAGGGCCCTCGTTGAGATTTGAGCTAGGAGAGCAGCGGCAGCAAGTAAATATTCAAGGCACGAGGCAAGGATGAAGAGGCGAGGCTCTGAGATACGTGAGTAGATTACTCCGTGGAGACACATGAGTTGCAATGTACGGCAGCAAGACGGATTCACCACATGTAGATGCATGGAGACAAATACGCATCTAGGAAATGAAAGGCACGGAGTACATGGAGAGAAACACGCATCGGGGGTATAATTTCGATTCGAGTACGTGCAGAGAAGAACCCAAGCCGACCACTAACTACCTCATTACCCGCATCCACCGTATTTTTAGCCTGTACATGCGCAAGATGGCCAGACATGCAAGATAGACACCGAGCCGCCAATCTCCCACCAATGCATAGATACAAAGAAGTGCGTGTGCATAGGTGTAACGGGAAAACAGGCATAAGGAATAAAGTCGGTCGATCGATCGGTCGATCAGGGATATAGTAGGACCTCCCTCCCAATTAAACACCGGTCAGAAACGAACCAAGTCATTACCGTAAAGAGCAACTCCGAGCTGAGCTGGACTGCCAGAGCTCGCGCGACGCTTACAGCATGAAGGCGAGACCGGCGGCGGCGCCGACGAGGCTGAGGCCAGCGCGCAGGCTGGAGGCAGCGCCGGTGGACTCGGGAGGTGCGGTTGTGGTGCCGTTGGAGGGGCCGGTGGGCGTGCTGGGCGACGAGCCCGTCTGGCTGGCGTAGGTCTGGAGCGAGGCGGGGACGGTGGGGGTCTTGGTGGGCTGGATAATGGTCGAGTTTCCGGCGTGGACGGAGCTGATGACGATGTGCGAGGCGGTGCCGGCAGAAGAGGCGTGGACAGAGGTGCCGTTGGCAGACGACGCGACCTCAGTGGGCATGGGATGTCCGCTGGTGTATGCGTTCTCGTGGGACTTGCCGGTAGTGACAGCAACGGTCTCCGAGGCAGTGGGATAGCCGCCTGCAGAGCTGGAGCCAGCGGCCGACGAGGACGACTCGACATCACAGTCCTCGTTGGAGATGCCGAACTGCGTCGAGTACTGGAACTCGCCGGTGACGTCGTCAATCAGCTGGATGCCGTAGCCGGTCGGACTGCCGTTGGTGGTTTCGAGATCCTTGCTGGGGGTGAAGGTGAGGCTGCCGCTGTTGACGATGCCCTCGGCGAGCGCCGGCCCGAACTTGACGACGTTGGTAGAGGGGCCCTTGAGCAGGAGCACGGAGACGGTGTTGTACGTGGTTGGCTCCCAGGTGATGGTGAACGGCTTGCACGCGGGGACAATCTGGGACGGATATTAGTCGCGTGGGCGTCGCAAAGCGCCGTCGCGGTCGCAGCATGTACGTACCTCGTTCAACGGGCTCAGGATAGCGTTGCCCTTCGGTTCGCCGGTGGGGGCGTGGAGCTGGGCCGAAGCCACGGCAGCGAACAGCGCAAAGGTGGAGGTCTTGGAGAACATGTTGTTGACGGTGTGGTGTGGGTGATTACTGGTGAGATTAGAATATTAGAGGATAGACAGAGAGTGTGTGCGGGCGTGTAAAGAGTGACTGGGGGTGCAATGAGCGGCTGAAGACAAGTCTTCGGAGAGGAAAGGTCGACCGTGGGTTGAAGAGGGAGGGTGAGCGAAGAGAAGCCGGCGAGGCAGCGCGCTCACCATGGGGTTATATTGATTCGCCTGGCGCCTGGGAGGATGCCCGCGCTACCACCAGCTGCTTCCTGTTCCTGTTCCTGTTCCTGCATTAGCCGGCACTCGCCAGCGAATCGCAATGCGCGCAACTGGCACTTGTGAACGGGCTACGCCGCAACCGTGCTGGTCACGGCCCCGTCCGCCAATCGCACGGCAGCCCGCTAATGAGCGCATCTCGTGTTCGCGGCCAGGCGTGCCTCAACTGCGTGAATGCGGCCCAGGGGCGCCTTCACGCCGAACTGACCGCAATGCAATTTCCAGGAATAGGGATGGGGACCAAGGCTGCCCCCAGCTGAACTGACCGGAAGACGTTGCGGCGTTGCGGCGCGCGAGGATTCCCTCCCGTATGCTTCCTATCCAGCATCGCAGCAACTCAGGCGCATCGCAGCAGCTGAACAAGACGCAAGAAACCCGCTCCTACGCGACCGACCACCCCGCCCCCAAGTGCATCCTCAGCTCCTACCACAGTGTAATTACCCCGAATCATGGGCGCTGCGGAGCGTGTTGTTGGAACTTGTGGGTCATCTCCGGATTCGCGCACCGACCTCAGGCTGACACTTGCAGGTGGGAACCCGAGATTTAGTCTATCGAGATTCGAGATGCATGGCTCGGCCGTCGGATCGCTACTATCTATCGCAATCGATTGCGCATCTTGAGACGGGCCAGTTTTATGGGGAAACCGATTACAGAACGACGACAACAACAACAACAACAACAACAACAATAACACCGGTGTAAGGGAACAGCGTGTGGGTGATTTGATGCTGTGTAGCCTCGCGCGACGCAGGGACGGACGCACCTGCGCCGTAACACTAGCAACGGCGCGGACCCCTTTTGCTCGACGCGACGATGCAAGGCGAGGCATGGCGCACGAGAGAGTGTATGAGTCATGCGGACTGTTAGCCTCGCTAAACTTTGTGAACATTCGCCCACGCCCGCTTCATCATTACTCCGTACGTACGGAATCGTTCCATGCATCTCCCTACCACCACTAACCACGATCAAGGTAACTGCGCAATCCGCTACTCTGTAGGGAGCTGTTAAGGCGCCAATAACGCAATATCGCGCACCCTAATAAGGATCTAGCTACACCGAATATAACTTTGTGAAGCAGAAAAAGTTCAGACGTAGAAGGTGGAGCTTCAAAACGTAATGTTTTCTCTCCAATTTGATCAATCTAAGAATAACGCTTTTTGGCTATGCGCGTGGCTTTAATCAATGTAGCTTTAAAGGCAGAAGACCAAGGCCTAATACTCTGTAGTCGCGCCTCTGTTGTAAATAAGGATAATCTTAGGAACACCTTGGTACATGGATATGTACAGAGCACGTGAACAGCCTAGGAAACAACCTACTAGGTTAGGTTATACTATACAAGTAGTTCCTACGGCTAATTTATCACAAAAGACACAAATACTAAAAAGGACATACATAACCGTTTAACAACCAAATCTCCATCAAGGCCTTGCAGCTCAGCTTCCTTGCACAGGTTGCCAGCCATGGAGACGTCAAGACGAAAATAGCATGACTGCTGGCGGAAGAGCGTCAAAAAATTAATGCTGCTTTATAGGAAGAACGTGTAGAGAAGAGAAGAGCTAGGTAGAAAAATCATGCCACGCGATTGGGTAGGTAGTCGCAATAGCACCTAGACTGTAGGTAGTAGTATCAAAGTACTTACTTAACAGCAACGTTTGAAAACTCACCAGCGCAATCCCACGCCACCTCACACATTACACATCGCATCCTAGTCACACTTTCCACACAGCAACAACATATTTGCTAACCTATGTTTCTGTTTTTCCCTCTCATCCATCTCATGGCAACCTCTGCCTCCAATATTGTACATACACAATCATCCAATCCGCGAAAAACCAGTTTGCATAACATATAAATCCCACACGGCCATGCGGGGGCCAGCGCGGTCAAAGCGAGTGCTCAACGGGGTATCGTTGCAAGAAAAATTCGTAAAAGTCGTTAAACATGCGTCGTGACCGCAGGAAGAGGGACAAGAGGAAATGCGTGCGTGAGAGGTATAGACAATGCGAGCGACAGGGTCCAGAATCGATAAGAGTAAGGACAAGAAGGTGCCGTGCATGACGCCACGCCACGCACAGCGGCGCCGGAATTTATACGAGGCGCTCATGCGTCAACGTCGATAGGCGGCGCGGCGTAGATACGAGGTGCTTAACCGCACTGGCCGGGATCTGCGAACCGACTGTCAGCCTCAAGAACGACGACATGCGATAGACGTTGGAGCGAAGAAAGAGGTGTGTGCACTTACATTTGCGCGAGTTCAACGGCTGCGGGAACAAGCCGTTGGCAAGCAGATCCTGCATGTCCCACTCGGGCGCGCCTTCGGTCTTCCATGTCCAGAAGATCCAGCCGCTAGCCTTGTCGTAGGCGTCGAGCTGCGCCTCGATGAAGCGGCCGATGTTGTTCTTGTCTTCGTTGGACAGCCCGGCGACGCTGCCCGTGTACTTGCCAGCGCAGTCGCCGACCTTGAAGGAATCAGGGAACGTTCCGTCGTAGCGTGCGCCCTTGTTCTTGCCGTTCAGCCACTTTGCGCAGTCGGTGATACCGCCCGTCCATTCGCCGGCGATGGTGGGCTTGCCGGTGGAGGCCATTTGATTGCCGAAGTCGCATGCCGTCTTGATGTGGTTGTCGAGGGATTGGGAGACTTGGTCGGGAGAGAAGATCTCGTAGTGGTGCGTGTCGAGCAGCAAGTTCCACATGCCCCCGCCCCAGTTGCCCCAGCTGGTGACGCCTTGGAACGCATCGTGGAAAGTCACGGCAACATCAGAGTCTTTTAAATTGCCCCAGCCATCCATGTAGAACTGGCGGACCTTGTTCATGTCGACGGCTGATCCCATTGGCTCATTGAGCAGCTCAATTGCAGCGACGGCGGGATGTGAAGCATGGTCGTCGCGGATCTTGTTCAACACTTTGAGCGTGTGGTCAATGGTATCACCTTGAGTCCACCCAACATTGCCGAGGCGGCCCGAGTTGTCAAAGCCATTCTGAGAGCCAGGAGCTGCTCTCATCAGTGTTTGTATAAAGGTCGCAGGCAACTTCAACTTACCACCGTGCAGGTCGATCATAACCTTCAAGCCGGCGTCTTTCGCCCAGTCTAGCGCCTTGCCCAGCACGTCATACGCGCCCTGTACGTAGGGGTCTCCGTCACGTCCAATGACGCTCCAGTACCCGATGGGGATTCTCACGTGGTTGAGACCTGCGCCAGCCATCTGCTTGAAGTCGTCCTGGGTAAACCAGGAGTTCCAGTGTCGCGATAGTCTCTCGTACGCTGCGTCCTTGCCCAGAATTTGGGTCAGGGTGTACTCGTCTACCGCGTCATTGCCTTCGAAGACGGACGGAGTGATCCAGGGCTCAAGCACGAACCAGCCACCGGTGTTTACACCGCGGACTTTGTCGTTGTCGTAGTTGAACTTTGATGGAGCTCGCTTGTATGGTGTTCTTCGATGTGTTAGTATGAAGAAGGGACATAAACGGACCTAGTACTTACATGGGCGACGCATGTGAGCTCAACGCAAGCAGGCCAATGGCCACAGCACTGTTCCAGCTACCGAACATGATGTTGTTTGAGGGGGTTACTAGTATATGGTAGATAGAGACAAGGCCATCCAAGACCAGTAAGAATGTGCGAGTTAAGATTTTGTAAGACTGATCTGTTGGAAGAGGTAACTGGTACACTGAAGTGGTTTCACCATGGGTGGGAGAACCAAGGCTTTAAGAGATGCTTTCCCCCTCCAAACCCCTCCGTCATGAGAATGCACCCCGGCTGATGATCGTAGGTAAACAGCGATTCGGGTCATGGCACGTCGCCGGCCAGCAAACCCTTGGCCCTGCTGTAGGCGGTGCCCATGTTGAAGCTCCAAGAGAGCCTATCACATCCCCTTCTGGGACTACTTTCCGGCATCCTGACTTGCGCCTCGGAATTCGAACTCGCACGTGTTGACAGCACCTGCGGCAGTGACGCAGCGGCGCAAGGGGATTGACGCTGAAGTTGGTAGGTCTAG
The DNA here is from genome assembly GCA_011032825.1 of Massariosphaeria phaeospora. Classification (NCBI taxonomy): domain Eukaryota; kingdom Fungi; phylum Ascomycota; class Dothideomycetes; order Pleosporales; genus Massariosphaeria; species Massariosphaeria phaeospora. The sequence goes on along the minus strand of JAADJZ010000008.1, from coordinate 300,289 downwards.
GGGTTAGAAGCGCCCAGGGTGTGCAGGGAATCCCGACGTGGTCAACACTAGGCAAGGTACACGGGTCTGATTGGCCGCACGAGGTGGCTACGATGGCGGGATCGCCCACGCAGCCCCAAGCCGGTTGGCTGGCGCCACAACCCATGTTGCTCGGGAGAAGCGTCTCTCTGGCTGTGCTGGCTGGCTGTGCTGGCGGCCTTGGTGCACGTCGACTTCAGCCGCCCAGTTGCATCTTCCAAGTTTCCTGTAAGGCTGCCATATTGCGGGGTGCTTTAGGTGAGGCTCTGATCGCCGCATGTCCTGGCAATGTGTTTCGCCGGCGCCGGCCATGAGGGATGATGCAATTTGGTCGACCGCAATAAATGAGTTTAGAATCTAGGTAGAGGCCATAAGCAGAGCAGGACGGTGACCCAACCTCCAAGACTTTTGCGTAGGTGTGACGACCCCTCCACTTTCCTCTCTCCTCTCGAAATCCAGCTGCCGTGTGGTTCAACTTCGACGGCATTGTGACCATGACCAATTTTCCCCTCATCTTGACTCTAGCTGTCATGAGATCCAACGGCCGCGGCATTACCCCTCCAGGCAGGTAGGCAGCAGAGCGGTGTGCACGTCCGGGAAAGACTCCAGCGTGGCATGGCTTCACAGCTCATGTTGCGGAGGCGGAAGGCGACCGCGAAGTTCCCCGCATCTGCCAAGCTCTCACGATGTGCTTTGGACCCAAGCCCCAGGTCTTGTGGCCCACCGGCATGTCTTCTAGAATGCGCGGGTGCGGCTCGTGCGTCACCGGTGACTCTGTGCAGTTGGACTGTGACCGACGAGTTCATCCGCTCTGCGCGTCGGAATAAGCTCATTGGTACGAGTAGGGCTTGCCAGTCAGGTGCACAGACGATCTCTCTCTGTGCCATCTCGGACTTACTGTCTTGGGAAGGTAGCTGTGGTGACTAGCGTACACATGCGGGTAGGTGTATACTTGTTCGTGTGATCGTTGTTCGAACGAAAGCTGCAGGCCCGGAATGCCGTGGTTGATCCGCTGGAGGCTGCCTCGGACAAGCGGGTAGAGGCGGTGGTCTTCACTTCCAAAGCCCGGGGTAGTCGGATGGCTGCCCCAAAAGGCCAGGGAGAAGGTTGGGCAGATGTTAGCTTGATCAGCGGCGGCGCGGTGGTGGGTTGATGACTAGGACTCGTTTCGTGGGTGGCTCATGCTGTGGTTGTGTTGGCTCATGTTGTGGTTGTGTTCACATGGACGAGGATTCCGTGGCCCATGTCGAGCACCACGATGCATCCTACCGCGTTGGCAGGGATTGAACGACATCGGTTGAGTGGCATGTGGTAATTGTAACAGCGTGTTCTTTTTAAACGCCGGTTGTGTTCGACGTCGACCGGGGCTAGGGAGGGTGTAGGCGGGCGTAGTGTGTTGTAGTCGAGGCAGCGGGGCCGGCACAGCGATCGAGAAACTGAAGCAAAGACGCATTATGCGGGGCCGTAAGTGGTCGTAATTGATACCGTGTAAGATGTTTTGCAGACAGTGTTGCTAGCGCATCTGGAAGTGGCTGCGTGTGCTGATGAGCAGCAAGATGACTGTCAGAGACGCGGTTGTGTTTCGAATCCTCCCCGCAAGACGAGGCCGTTAACGAAGGGCGCGCTCGTAGACGCACCCACGAAGCGGCGGTCATGGACGATGTAGGGGAGTTGTGTCCAGGCAACGAATGCGATTGCACAAAGACCGCTTCTACAGCTGGACTCTGGAGCAAAACATCAGACTGCAGACCAGGCCGGTGCGGCCGGCGCGACACAGCGTTTTCCCAGACGCGCCTTAGTCAGCCGGCCTGACAGTAACGCACTCCGGATGCATGTTCCAAGGTTACGTGACAGTAACGCTCACTGCGGATAGAGAACCGTAAACTATCCTCCAGCAACCTCGCCCCAGTATGGGACGCCATGCCAATCCCGACATCCGCCGCGCCTTTCAGGAATTCCAGGACCAGGACACGCCGTCCAAGGTGAGTGAGTCTGCGCCCTCTCCATCGCGACACGTCCGACCCAGCGCGTCTCGGTCGCCCCTCCAGACCGCCCATGCTAACGGCAACCGCAGTGCAATAAAGTGCGATGTCTGCATTGCGGCTTCGTGCGCGCGAAGAATACGACGCGCCAGATCGAGCATCTGCAAGAGTGCCAGCCGTACCTGGCCTCGCCCGACGCCCACACGCATTTCGTCCCCGATGGCGCTGTCATTGAGCCCGCCATGCCCACGGCCGGCCCGTCGTCCATCCTGAACGGCCAACACCCCAACCCGAATCTCCAGGTCCACCGCCGGGGCCCAAACACAAAGCGCGGCCGCGATGGCCAGCCCATTGCCCCGCACATGCACATGCAGCAGAACCTCGCGCCCTCGCTGACAGCCCACCTGCTCACCAGCTGCTCACTGCAGTTCACCCAAGCGACCGAGCAGCCTTTCCTCTCGCACGCCGGATGCGGCTCGCTGGCCGCGAGTCCACTCTCGCAATGGCTGGTCCAGGACGGGCACTACTCGCGCGGCTACATTCGCTTTGTGGGACAACTTCTGGCGAAGATACGGCTACCTCAGACGCAGAACTCTCAGTTCCACCCAATGTACAGGACCATGGACCTTCTCATCTCTGCCCTGAACAACATGCGCCGTGAAATGCAATTCTTCGAGATCACAGCCACTAAATATGGCCTAGCACTCGGTATGGAGCCAGTCACACCCATCACACGCGCCTTGCTCGATCTTTTCGTGAGCGCGAGCAGCTCCAGCGCGTCGCTTCTCGAGGGCATGGTAGTCATGTGGGGGACTGAGCATGTCAGTGTACAACATGTAGTCCGCGAGCCCTGCTAATCCGATTCTAGTGCTACCGCTCGGCATGGCAATACGCTTCCTCCTTCAGCACCTCGCTCTCCACGCCGAGCACCGACTCCCACATCGTCGCCCTGCACCAGGCCCTCATACCGAACTGGACGTCGCCTGCGTTCAGCAAGTTCGTTGATGCTACAAGAGCCCTCGTCGATGAGCTCGCCAACACTGCCACCGCCCGCGACGGCAAGGAAGAGATGGTCCGATGTGAGGAGATCTTCCGACAGATCTGCTGGATACTGGAGCGCTTCTGGCCCGATGTCGACGGCATGGGCGAAGAGGACGAGAGCGCTCGTATCGGGGGCCCGAGCCTCGGACCAATGGGCGCAGGCTTGGATAATAGCATGAACGGTTCTGGTATGAACGGCTCTGACATGAACGGTCCGGGCATGAACGGCTCAGGGATGGGAGGTCAAGGTATGAACAGCCAAGGCATGGGTGGCAACGGCATGGGCGGCACTGGCATGGGCGGCACTGGCATGAACGGCGGCGACGGAACACCTGTGAATGACGGGCGCAATAGCTTCAGTCTCAGCGGTACTGGGCTTGAAGGTGTGGATGCGTAACTGACTGATTCATAGTCGCAGGTCTGATGAGGATACGTCGATAGTACGCCGAGGGGCATGAGTTGCCAGTCCTGTTGAATGAAGAAGAGAAGGTGTGGGATAGTGGCTTTCGACTCGCGAGTACGATTTATCAGGATAGGATAGGAGTCATAGGGATTTGGGGAGAGGAACATGGCTTTATGTGTACGATTCGACGCAGCACGGCGCCGCGTGGGCTCTTTTTCTTCATGTCTTTTGCGCATATTTACGGCAGTGTCCTCTGGGCGTTCTTCCTGATATCCTTTGTTGTAGGGCAGGGCTTGGACACGGTTTCTTTAGACACGCGCGTATAATACAAAAATCTGGCTGATCCGCTTGCATCGGTGCTTCAGTTTCCAATGGTAAATAATATAAAAGTCCAGCTTGTTGTGTCTTTGGTGCGAAGCGTGGGATACTCGGGATGCGGCGCCTCGAAACTGAACTGTTTCTCGAGCGGGAGGTGTACTAGATATCGAGATTCTTACTAGCTAAGGCGAGGTCCGTTGTTGGTTCTCTCTCTTATAGAATACAGTGTGAGCGTGATATGGAGCTTTTGTTACATGTTAGTGGATAGTCATCTGAGATGCTTTGGAAGGAATAGCCGGATACGAGCATACGAGATGAACCCCACTCTGCCAGTGACTTCAGCTCTGCGCTCTCCCAAGGTGTTCCTCATCATCCAGTCTTATCGAACAATGCAATATCCCACATAGCTCCAGTTTCTAAATTATCTATCTGCATATAATCGGTAAGTGCAAATTGAGATAGAGATAGGCGCCTTCCGTAGCTGTCAAAACCTCCAGTAGTCAGCTACTTGTAGTCAGCCTGCGCCTGAAAAAAAGAGGAAAGCTTTGCGGCTAACTGCATAAGCAGCGAATCCCCTCTTAACTGAGAACCATTGCGCGAGCAGCTCATAGCGGAGCCTCATTTCTTACCATCTTCTTTCTCAACTTCGTATCACAGCAAACATGCATCTAAGCGCGGGTCTCCAGTACATCGTAGAGGAAGATGGACACTCGCATCGTGATCCGAAATCCTACACCGATCGCGCCTACAAACGGTGCATAGAAGTCGTCATCGTGGGAGGTGTACGTTTTGACGATATCGCTCACTGGCTTTGAAACATGGTTCTGACAGTACATACCAGACATCAGGGGCTGCCGAGATGAATACCGTCGACGTTCCAGACGACGAGTTAGAAGCCTGGTTGGATCCATATGTAAAAGCGCCTTGTTGATGCGGATACGCGTTGCACTGCCCTGAACTAAACTATCGCAGTCGGACTCCGCGCTTTCTCCAAAAAGCGATGTTACTCGCAGACTGCACATGCTGCACGTGGAACTAGATTACTAACCCAGAAAGATACGCCGATCTTGACTGACTGGCTGAAATATGGAGTCAGTCTTCTTCCTGTTCACGGCCGACCAGAGTACGTGACGCCGTTCTCGAACGAGGCGCTGAGAAGAGTCGTCAATCTCGTCAAAATGCCCAGCGAGGCTTTCCGACTGCATTCTGTAGGCCCATCGGAATATTTCGAGGTCCCCGTTGAGCTCAATGGCATTGGTAGTCCTCCGCTTGCCCTGTGAAGCGCCGCCCCCTGACAAATTCGCTGGCCTCGTCGTACGCATTGAGGGCAACAACGAGCGCGTCGTCAACACCGCGTCTATGATCGCATCCAACCACAACCTGACGCGCACCTGCGCCGTCCTGCGCGTTCTCGAAACCCAGTCCATGGACGCCGTGCTGCAGCGCATCGACGAGCTTCGACCCTTCATATGGCATCCATGCATTCTCGCGTCGCTGCAGATCGAGCGGCGGCTCAAATAGATCACGAAGCGGCTCCGCACTCAACAAGTCGAATATCGAGCGCATGGAGAAGAGCGCGGGCGTATATAAGGCGTTCCAGGTCGATCCCGATGTCAGACGAGGCGGGAGGCCGTGGGAGTCCAAGGACTTTCATCTGCTGCGCAGTGAGCTGGCGAGCGTGAAGAATGATTTGTCGTACCAGAAGTATAAATGCACGCGGTTTCTTGACCACCTCGCCTTCCTGGACGAGTTGGCTGGGAGGAAGGAGGGTCTGGCTGAGTATTGGATCAAGGTAAGGTTTATGAAGAGTACGATCGTGGGGTATGAGGAGCGCGCGGTGTATCTGTCCGATCGCGTAGAAACGACCATGCAGACTGTGGGTTAGCCTTTCTCTACGTCCTTGACCGATCTCGTGAGTCGTTTGTACTCACCTGTTTTCCAGTGCTTCTCCCTCATGGTAGAAAAGGACAACCACCTCAACCAACGCACTGCATCCCAGTCGCTCGAGCTCACAAACCTCTCCCGCAAAGATAACGAGCACATGAAGAAAATCGCGACGGCAACGTTCCGGCACAGCAGGGACATGCGCTCCATCACCATCACCACGCTCTCTTTTCTGCCCGCCACCACCTTTGTCGCTACCTTCTTCAGCACCTCGTTCTTCGACTTCAAGGAAGACCGGCGGAGAGCTTCGACGTGGCTCTGGCTGTATTGGGTTGTTGCTGTCGTGCTTACCGGCGCGGTGCTCGGTGGATGGCACTACTTCTCGCATGGTGTTTTAGAGCATCCTGGGGAAGAGCTGGACGTTGTTGACCAGCGCGGCGCGCAGAAGGAAGAGCCGTCGGTGTAGATCGATTAGGACAAGCTGTTGTTGCTAAGCTGCCCACGTATACGGTCTCCCCTCGATCGAACAGCGGCATTGGGTCCATCCTGTCGCGAGATCCCATTACCGCCAGTCCAAGCCCCCCCTCTGATGACTGGACTCTGCGTATACTCGCGGGCATCACGCCGTTAACGTGCTCCACCTTCCAATCCATTGTTTTCCCCGAATGGCCCTCTGGCCGTGTAGAAACGCCGCCAGCCACGCTCCCAGGCCGCTGAAAGTGACCTTCCCGGCGCGCGCGCCCGTTGCCCTTGAAGAATCGCAGGCCGTCTAAGAGGTGCCGTCCGCAGGCTTCGAGGAAACTGCGACGAGCGCATCGGTTCGGAGGTCTTTGCCTGGGGGTTTCGAATTTCGAAGCGAATCTACTCGCTCAGTCGGGGGCGTACCATATAGAGCAAAGAAGAGGCCGATAAGCCATCCGCTCGCCGAGCCACGCGCCCGATCCTCTCAGCTTTTCCAGGCGCGCGATGATATGAAGCAAGCATTCGTAGATGGGGAGGAGCACCTCGTACGGGGGTTTGTCGGCTGGAGGCGCCTGCCACTGATAGCATCGCCGAGCGCGACAGCAGCAGCAGCACGGAATGGGTGCGCTTCGGCGGAACCTAGCTGTCATCACTTTTGAGGCGTCGGGTATACCGCTCATTCGGAGCTCGTGGTGCTGGCAGGCGACGCCAAATCGCGATGAGACAGGAAGAGCTGAGCTGGTGGGCAGCCTCGCCTGGCCTGCTGCCTCGCCTTCAGAGAAGCTGCTGGAGGGAGATTTCGTGCCTAGAGCAAGGCGTCTCATCGCTGGCTTGATCGCTGCGGATAGTTTGATCGCTATGCTGGTCTAGTATGCGACTTCGGTCGCGGTAGGTCCTGGCAAAAGGCCTCGCGGGCAGGCGCGCGCAGCCAAAACTCAACTCACAACACACCATCACATCAGACAGCGACCCGAAAAAGCGACCTCCATCGCGATACATTACCATCAGCAGCAAGCCTGCAGAGCGCAGCCCCAAACTCTCCCATCTCACTCACCCGGCCACCTTCCACGAGCCTCACTACGCAAACACCAAACAAGACAAGCCACGACACGACAAGAACACCCACACTCTTCTTCAAGGCACCAGCACAAAGCCAGCACACTCAACGAAAAAGGGTTTCAAAAATTCCCTGCCGACCCGAAGGCCAACAGGAGCAGTCAAGTTGTAGTTTTCAACTAGCAAAAAAGCCACCTCAGACGAATCTTCACTGGTAAGCTTAAAGCCCTTGCTGTTATTGGCTGTGAGTTAGTGTCTGGCTGAGGTGGCCTCGGAGAGAGAATGTAGGGGGAGGGGGAGCAACTTACCACTTGGATAGGAGGAGAGTGTTTGGGTGAGCGAGGGGATGGGCTTATATAGGCGCTGGGAGCGGCCTGGCGCTAGTGAGTCAGCAGCGCGCTAGGAGGGCGTCACATGAGGGAGGGGCGGTAGGCAGCAGGCAGCAGGCAGCAGGCAGGTGCGATGGGTGCGCGTGGAAGCGCGTGGAAGGCGCGGCGGCGCGGGGGGCGGCGACGTCATAGGCAGGCAGTGGAAGTTACTGGACGGATGGAACAGCCGGAAGCGAGCGAGCGAGGAACATGCTAGATGAGTCGAGCTGCTGGAAAGAGACGAGGGGTGTGATTTGGAGAGGTGGATGTGCAGAGCGCTGTGAGTAGTAGGAGACACTGATTGATGCTGCGATGCTCTGGCAATAGAGCAGCTTTTGGCTACCGTATACTCACCACAGGGTCCGTAATATAGCTCTGACACATCGAGATACAACTGGGCTTTAAGAGTGCGATGTTGACCATGCTCGCTACGTACTGTCACGCTGGATCCACTCTACCATATTTACTCACTACGATTCTCGACCCAGACAACAACCTACGCACAATCTTTTTCCCGAGTTTCCATTTACTTACAACTCACTCGCCTTCACGAGCATCAATTATCTTGAGCTTTCTACTAACCTAGGCTGAATAAACATGCATGTCGTCTAAACAAACACTTTGAATGAATTGACATCGCACGCAATAGAGAGAAGAAGAAACGCATGTAAACTGTCAACGTACATAACCTTACTCTGCTTTATCGGAACCGCTGATAAAAGCAAACTTATACGCATCCATGCATAAATGCCAACGTAGCTACGAGATAAAGTAGCATTCCCAGCTTATGACTAATCCGTCTTGGCTAATATGCAAACAAGCAAGCAGGTTAGAGAGAGCTGCTGTTCAAGGACTAGATAACACGGTAGTAGACTGTAAGTGGTTACCGGGTGCTATTGCTCGTCTTACGGTATAACAATGTGTGAGACTATATATATTGATGCGGAATAGTCTATTCAAAAGGCACGTTCTATAGCTCAGCCTGGCTTCTATATTGTTCGCCAAAAAGGGATCATGTCCCGTCCGCTCGCTCGACTGCCGTAGGTACTTTATACAAGTTCCAAACAAACTGACTCTCAAGCACCTTCGTACACGATACAGATCAGACAGCCCACGCGGAGTCCAGGACCGACGAGGTGGAGGTTGCCCATGCGCCGCACGGCACGCAGTCTACCCTAGGGACCCGCTGTAGCTGTAGGAAGAACATACGAATTAACAATATCGGCTCCAGGAGTCATTGTAGTGACTCCCGAAGTCACGGGGGGTGATGCCAATAGCCCACACCTGAGACTGCGGAAAGGCTTGAGGTTCCATTCACCGGAAGATCGTTTTCCGTCGATGTATGCGGACAGGCCATTTCCGTACGTGCCCGTGTTCACGGCTTTGTCCTCGGTGCATTTCTCGTCGCTATATCAATCGTGCATCGTCAGCATCGCGCGTACGTGTCAGGGTGGAAGCCGGGGAAACGGTGGTGCAGAGGCATAGCACGTACCTGTAAAAGCTGCAGATGCCGGCCACCGTGTATTCCCAGAGGAGGGAGGTGCGCGCTTCATCCAGCTTGGTGCAGAGACTGTTGCCTAAAACTACTTCGTGGATGGCGTCCTGGTTGTTTGCGGTCTTGGTCGTCATTAGGGCTACGACGACGTCCCCTTGCCGACGGGCGAGGGAGAGGACCGTGTCTGTTCCCGTAGGCCGGGGCGGTTCGTTCGCGCCCTCGTTGCCATCGCGGCGGACGGGGGTAGGGAGGATATCGGTTCCGGGGTCAGTGGGGAGACCGGTGGTGAGGGTCGCAAGCGCGACGATGAGGAGGTCTTTGAGCTGCATAGTGAACAGGAAGTTGAACGAGTGTATACTATTTTTCTAGGCTGGGAGACAGGCGAAGTAGGTTGTTGATGGTAGTGAAGTAGCGAATAATAGCTGCGGATTGTACATAGCATTATATACAGATGGATGCGAAACTTCACGCACGAAACAAAATGGACAGTGTGGTACTAAGGTTACCATCAGTGCGGAGGATTCGTTGGTACAGAACAAGCGGAGCTAGTATGGGGAAACTGAAACATGCAGTTGGTGTTCATCCCGCGACCTCTACGGAGTAGCTAGCTGGTAGATACACCCGGCGAGCCCGAGTGCTTCTTCGGTTTTCGGCGTCTCGGTGTCTCGGTGTCTCGTCAGTTAGTTGGTCGTGCGGTGGTTCAGTCCGGCTACCGGGTTGCGTTCAATATTGGCACCTTCGTTTGCTGAAGGTTGTTGAGGCGCAGCGCACTACTTGCATTTCGAAAAAGACACTTGTGTTGGTGTAACCAAGTCGATGTTACTTGACGCAGGACGCTCGTCGACATCAGCCTGTGTCAGTCTCGTACTGATTGCGCTCTTTCCGAGGGGAATGCATCAAGCGCAATTTGTTCATGATATGTAGAGCATTGAAGGTGAGAGATGTCCAGCGGGAGTGTAGTGGAAGGTACTGCCTCGTCCCGTACGGATAACTGACCTAGACCGCTTTAGAACTAGCCGGAAATGCAGCCTCCTGAGGTCCGACCGAGGTTACATGATGCAGATCAGAGTGGATCTTTGCAGCTGGCTTGTTCGGCATCCATTGCTTTTTAGATATCTACTCGCGCGAGTTTACGACCGAAGGCATTTTTCACCCCGTTCTAGTACACTATCGCGGATTCATGCTCCGCGCAGCCTAGTCTCTAAAGCGAGGTAGAGGAGTATGTGCTCAATGCTAACAGCAGTTACTATTGCAGTCTGCGAAGGTTCGACACGTCCGAAAAGACTCAAGCCAGGCCAGTTGGTTGATAGATGATTATCCTGGCTTTAGAGGCCCGGGGCGCATTCGCATCGCGTCCGGGGACTTTGTGTATCATGTTGGAGGCAACATCAGTCTCAAAGTTTGCTTGTATTGGAATCTCTAAGGCTGCAGGACTTCTGAGGGTTGGAAATCGGCCACAGGTGATCTGTAACCCATATTAGGACTGCTGACGTTCGACGTCATCGCCCGCACCATCATCACCCGTGACTGCGGTCTACCTACGAGGAGAACAAACCGTATCCTCGTACTGCAGACAGCTGGCAATACCAAAGACTTTGGAGCCCCGTCATGTTGATGGAATATATTCTCGAGCCCCCAAAGCACAGGAATTCTCACCCCGCATGACTGAGGGACTCAAATTGACTAATTGAGTTCATACCGCTACTACGACGACCTGTAATCTAGTCGCTAGCTATAACGCCCAGCCTTTGACTATAAAGGCGAGTTGAGACGGCAGACACGACACGGAGGCTGCAAGATAAGGTGTGATTCCCCCCTTATGACTAATCCGTCTTGACAGGATTCGTACTTCCGAACTCCACGCTCAACATGTCCGTTCAGCTGGCTATAACGTCTGGCTGTTGATTATAATCGAGATGGCTAAGACGGCAGATATAGAGGCTACAAGATAAGGTGTAGTTCCCCCTTATAACTAATCTGTCTTAGTAAGATCCTCACTTTCAAAACTCTAAGCTTAACATTTTTTCTAACATTTATTTAGCTAGCACAGCTATAGGGAAGTGGATATTATCGGCTCATGTAATAGACACCAACGCTACTACCCTCTCGCCAGTACCTCGAAATCCCTACCTACGCCTTCCGCCCCGTCGCCACAATGCCCTTGAAGTCGACCCACACGATTTCCTCCTCCCCACCCGCCTCCTCCACCGCGACCTTGCGCAGACTGGCCGCGACCTCCGCCCTGACCCCCTCCTCCCAAGCCCAAGCCTTCTCCACAAACCCCAGCATCAGGTCCATCGTTTCACAGAACACAGCCGGCGTCAGGTTATTGACACGTGCCGTCTTCTCCTCAGCCTCGACGCCAGTGAAGCCCGCCTCCTCGAGGACCTGGGTGATGTAGGCTGGGGAGTCCCAGGCGCGGTCCTGGGTAAGCACCTTCATCATTTCGGCTTCGGTGGGGAACTTGGGTGGGGAGGCGAGACGCGAGACGGCGCGAGCGATGAGCGGGTAGACGCCTATGCGTGCCCAGGAGGAGAGGCCGATGAAGCCGTTGGGGCGGACGAGGGCGGCGCAGGCGGAGAGAGTTGCAGTGGGCATGGCGAAGATGCCGAAGTTGACGAAGAGGTGCGTGTAGCTTGCTGGTGCGAGTTTGATGTCCTGCATCGGCACGTCAGTGCTATTTCACATCGGGGAACCCTAAATGTGCCCGGGAACAGGAGAACTTGTAATTGACGGGAAGAAGTAAGAAACTTGATGAAATTTCGACATGAAAGAGAGAGAGAGAGAGCTAGGAAAAGAGCAACCACCCACCCCACCATCCACAACCTCCGTCTCCAACCCCTCCCACCCCTCCTTAGTACCCCTCTCCTTCAAATACTCCAACATAGGCTCCGAGATATCCCCACCCAACACCTTGACCCCCTCCCAGCCGCGCTTGCTCGTCTTCAAATGCTCATACAACTCCACCTCGACGGCGCCCGTGCCGCAAGCGAGATCAAAAACACTAATCTCGCCCTCGTGGTCCTCGAGCTTGGCCTTTTCGACCAGCACCTTGGCGAACGGCCGCGTCGCGTTCTCGGCTTGCTTGTACTTCTCGGCGACGCCGGCATCATGCCATTCGGGGGCTGGTGCGGGGTTGCTGGTAGCGGACGACATGGCGACGGTGTTGAAAGATGAGTATCTCGTCGTGTAAAAAAGGTGAGGTTTACTTAGTGGTACCAAGTGCGGTGGTGGTGTCGTGTGCAAAGTTGATGTAGGTACTAGTGGTACTTGTGCTATCTTTTATATCTCGACAGTCCGCGCCTTCTGATCCTTCCGGTCTTTCCGGTTCTTCCGGGTGTAAATTACGCCCCTCCTAGCGAGTTCCCATTTGCCTATCTCTACCAATACGGTCCGCGTCTAGCCCTAGAGTAGGTAGCATGTTCAGCTATCACGTACGAGTACGCGGAATGTCTCCGCGCCCAACTACAATCGGACAATGATACAAAACACGGAGACATTTGCTGCCAGCCAACGCCAGCTAATAAAGTCGCCGACACAATCCAGTTCAATTTGACAATGTGCCTATTTCTGCCATTGCTGACTACGACGCCAAAGGAGGGAACGACTCACATTGGTCAAACACAAGTCTAGCATTTCCTACGCGCAAGTCCGGCTATTGTCCTGACAGATGTATCACCACATCCAATGTCTTGCAATAGGTATCCATTTTTCCGCCCGCAATTGCACAAAAAGCCTACCAACACCGACACGAACGCCATCGCTATGCTTTCAAAGTCCATCAGATAACCTCCGATTCCGTGGCTAACCATTCCCCAAAGTATACGCATGTCCTCGCAGATATCGCACCCTCACCGCACAGATCGAAGACAGGACAGTTGCCACAGGGCGCATCCACGAATCCGTTGAAGGTTTTTGTGTCGCTAGCCATGAGGACGGTGCGGTAAGTCGCCCCGGAGATTTTTTCCAGTCGGCCATCAAGCACCATCATTTCAAGGAGTTGTTCCATATCGTCGTCCCGGACATGCTTGTCTTTCAAGATCTCTTTCGCGTTGAGCCAACTTGCTACAGTGCCAGCAGTGGGATATTGCGGGTTATTTCGATGGACAACACGTACTGCAGTTGGGTCTACTGGCGGTTTGTAGGGCTGAACTGCCAAGCTGTCTTCGATGTCGCGAACGCCCTGTACCTGTGCTTTCTTCTGTGCAATAGCCTGAGCTCTGTCCATGGGTGTATAGTCATTCCAATTCCCTGGCACCTTGATGCATGTCTCGGATTCGATGTAACGGGCGACGACGCCGGATATGGTGTCGATTAGAGCAGCGTCAAAGTCACCTTCGGACTGCCAAGGGCCACCAGCAATGTCTTCCGATGGACGCAAGTCCTTGAGCAAGTACATCTTCCGGTTCGGGAACTTGACGCTCATGACCGACTGTACTAGGTCCTTCGATTCCAGGCTCTTCAGGCATTTTGTCAATAGTTGCTGGGTGACGTTCGTTCTGGCGCGTAGGGCTTTGGACCAGATACCCTCGTTCTGGGCTTGATCGATGTGGTGGTAGAGGAGGCGTTCGTCTGGGTTCAGCCGGCGCAGCCTAGAGATGTTAGTCGCTACGAAATGCGGTGCAGTCGGTGCAGCTTACTTGTCCGCTTCCGACCGGGTCCTCAGTTTCCAGCACATCTCGCTATCGAACGTCATCAGCTTCAACAGGTGCTGGGCGCATAGCTGTCCCACCAGCATAGTGAGCTCGCCCAGCGTCTCGGCCACCTGCATGTTTTGGAGGTCGCGCTGGAAGAAGATGGTGCCGGCCGCACGTTGGGCGCATTTCTCGTACAGCAGATCCATGGACCTCTGCGTGTCTAGGGCGGACGGGTCCTCTGGCTTGAGGAGCGACGCGCCCGCTGCTGGAGCCGAAGCCATGGTGCAAGCTGCTGCTGGTGAGTTCCAGTCGAACAAGACAGAAGATACACTCGCTCAGTGGGAGTTAGTAGTTCGAACGGTAGTGCTAAGCGTAGCCTCAGGCCTAAGCTGTGGTGGGTGGTGGGTAGGGTGGCTTGACTCCTCACCGCGGGGAACAAATTTATTGACGAGCTAGCGCGGCCCGTGCGGCACGCGAACACCCCGGGGCCCCCGGCCGTTTCACCTGGGCACGTGCAACCACTAGACCTCCTACATAGGTAATATAGACATGCAGCCGAAAACTTGTCGTCTAGCGTGAATGCCAGCTTATCTACTCTCACACGAATTATACAACATGTATTTTACACCCGATTACTCTTCTACTGATCCAATCCCGGGGCCAAGTATGTCACCTAGAGTTCACCAAACCCATACTCTCTCCTAAAGCTATTCCACCCCGTTCCCCTTTGCCCGTCCCTGTTCTCCAGCCCCAACAACTATCACGGCACAAGGCACTCCAACAACATCTCATTCCAGCTCTCGCCGATGCGCTCGGTCGCCGGCAGCCGCCGTTCCCCGGCGTGTCCATGGCGCAGTGAAGGTAATCTACGCTCTGAATCACTGGCGTAGACTGTATCGTGAGACATTGTAGTGTTGGAAGAGACGAGGACAGAAGCTTCACGCTCCATCGTGCCATCCACCATCCCCAAACCCAGACCCTCACCTCCGACTCTTTCCACCGAAGCAGGCGTCCCGCACCCACCACCATCACGCTTCACCGCCAACCCCTCCCAAAGTCTGAACAACAGCGCCCACAGCGTGAACGCCGCTAGCACGGCACACACCGCGACGCCCGTGCCGCCTGCTATGTGCACGTCGATGTTGACCCGAATGCACCGCTCCCGCACGCTCAGTCCGCTTTTCAAGCGATCGGTCGGAACTAGCGGCGAAGAAGGTATGTACCGGCAATGAAGGCGATTTGACGGTATAGACGTGAAGAACGTGGTGATGTGGAAGAGTAGGATGGTGAGGGTCAGGATGTCGAAGACAGTGAGCACGACGAGGTGGACGGGAGGCGAAAGGCGTGCGTGGAAGATGGGGTGCGGGGTTGAGGGGATTGTGAGCGTTCGGGTGTTGTCTGCGGTGCTCGAGGTGGAGGGTTGGCGTGATCGTTGGGTGGACATGGTACGGCGGGGCGAAATGGTTTGCTCGGTGGAGGTTGACAAGTCTTTCTCACTCCCTGGGGGGCCGACGATTGTCATTTCGATATCGGCACCGCCCTCGTACTTCCCCACTGGCCTTCCCCTGGCGTGTAGACAGGCATGATAGTAATCTATCGCCAGCAAACTGTGAACACAATTCAACGGGATCTATACGCTTATCAGCTGTCGATCCGCTCTGCCATAAACACCAACGTAAACTCACCACGCCAAACATGCCCACCCAAATCGCCACCCTCCACCTCTGGAACTGCGCCCGCAGAAACTTCTCCTCCCACTCCACGGGCATCCCATAATTATCGATGAGATGCGCCGACGAGATATGCCAGCAGAGGAAGGGCAGTGCGAGCACCGACGCGATGAGCGTAAGTGTATGGGTGAGGATGTGGGTTTCCAGGCGCTGGGCGGGGGTGAGATGCATGGCTGCGGTGGTGCGAGTTGAGCTGAGTTGAAAGGGGTTATCGGCTTGGAGGTCGAGTGTGGGTATTGGATCTGTACGCAATCGTGTTTGGGATTAGTGTGGCGGTACCATTTTGAAAGCCAGAAAGGAAAGACGGGTAGAGAAATTCCAGACTTCCAGACAGCCGCAGTAGCGACGAACATGTACGGGCATATACCTCCTTCCCGAACCACCCTTGGCGACTACTTCCACGGCCCTCTATACACTTCTATACACTCAATCTGCTTCGAGGGTTAGCAACACAGTACATTATACTAGGATGAAGGTGATGCACTTGTTTGTTAAGAAGGCCTGTAATCTTAGCAAAACTGGCAATATCTTGATAACGCTGGTGGGAAGCAGAAGGATGCGATCAAGTTGAATTAGTCATAGCCCACACGTGTCAGCAAAGGGACAATACGAGAATCAATGAAGTGTTGATTCGGGATTCATCTGCTTACAACAGTTGTATCCTCAAGTGGTACACGCCACTTTCATGTATCAAGTCCCATCTTAGAGGGTGCTGTATCAGAAAATCATTACATCGCAATTCGACCGCGGGTACCCAAGCAAATGCAACACACGCCCGATTCAACTTAATACAGGGGCTCATAAGGTCCTCATCCAGACCGGACGCCGATACATCAAATTTCCAGCTTTCGATTACAGCAAGTACTTTGCAAGCAACAAAAGAAACAGAGACTCGAGACCGCGCCGTGACGCCATGCTATGAAGGTTAACTATTAGCCTGAGGATTGGAACTCCCTTGCAGGTAACAAACTGCTCAAGAAGAGCAGATAGGGTAGGAGTTAGACCAAAGACGTGAACTGGGGTATAGAATGCCAACTCCGGGCCCACTTGTAACGAGAAGAAAAGAATCGAGTTGAGGATATGGGGCAGAGCATGTCTTTGACCCAGAAGTATGAGCGGAAACAATGCAGAAAGAGATATGGATCATTTGTCCGGGAAAGGGGAATCGAGTGGGACATCAGGTCCGGCGTCATCCAAGGTGTCATATTGCCAGACGCGCGAGCCGACGCCGGGAAACCGATTCGAACTAGAAGGTTGAAGCTCCGGTGTTTGAACTGGAGTCCACGTGCTACATGGGTCCTGGAGAGGAATAGAGTTAGAAGCGCTAATCGGGTTTGTCGAGTAAGAGCGGCCCAATATGGACGTAGGAGACTGGGGGATAGTGGAAGAATCTTGATGAACTGGCGTTTGCTAAGCACCAAAGTCATGGGAGAAACCTCCAGATCCGTAGCCCCAGTCGTGTTGCGACTCAAGCATCCAGGAGACCGGGTCGAATATCTCAAAGCTATTTGCACTAGCAAGACCATTGGGGAGGCTCAATGGCATACTCAAGGTATTGAGGTGGGGGTTGAAGTTCGGTAGACTGTGCGCGGGGTTCTCAACAACAGCGCCAGGAGGAGGCGTCGAGTTCGTGGAACTGTCTGGGTTGGTAGGGTTGTTCATGACGACACTGTCGAGTTGCTCTACTGTTCCGCTGACTTGCGATTCTCGCCAGCGCCATACACAGTCAAACACCACACTCATGCTCATGCGACTCTTCATGACGAGTCCGAGCGGATTTTCATACATGGTAGAGCTATGCCTGCGATGGTTTGATTGTGGCTGTGGTTGGTGGGGGTTATTGAACATCATTAATCCGGGTGTGTTGACGACGGGCGACGCCGACATGCTGTGCAGACTTCGACCCCGCGAGCTCTCTTTCCACAACTGCGCCAGTACTTCGGCAAATCGATCGAGAAGGTCGTTCGGCCAGACTTTCGACTTCCGCAGCGCTTCAACTGTCTGGGTGACGTAATGACGGCCTGGTTCGGATTGTAGCCTAGTGGCGAGATCAGAATTGAGAAGCTTGAGCAAGGTGAAACCAGCCGCCAGTGCCATCTGCATGATGTGATATGGAACATGCTTCAGTCGATTCTCCCTCTGGAGCATGAAGACGCGATTCAAGAAGGTTGTAGCGGCAAAATATAGCGCGACTAGATCGTCCCGCCGCTCGAGTTTGGGTTCTTTATTGAAAAAGGAGTAGAGGTGAAGATGCAAGGATACTGCACAATGATGAAGCTCCTCCAACTCTGCGTACTCTATTAGCAATCCATTGACCTATCGTGATTATGCGACTTACCTTTGTCAACCCCATCAAGCATCCCACGCTCTTCTCTCAAACGGTCTGCCTCCAAACGCATGTAGGTAGCTGCAGCGCCGTCCGCAAACCTATGACTATTAGCTGAGTAGAGAAGTTTGTTGATACGACTAGCCGCCATCTCCTGTCGCAGTCGAACGAATAGATTCGGTGGAATGATCCGCATATGGTCTTCGTCGTCCATCTTGAAGTCGAGAGTCGAGTCATAGAGTGTGATCGACGGTTGGCCATAACCGGTAGAGACTCTGTATCGTGTTAGTGACGGATATACAATGAATAAAGACGCTTACGTTTGTGCGACAATATTACAGACAGCCCATGTCCGCAGTCTGTCGTGAATGTCTTGATCCCCCAGTTTTACTTTGGTCCTGGAAAAGTCCTGCGCGTGTGTGGGTTGATGCAGGCCAATCTGCATTGCAATCTGCATCATCACTCCGCAGAGCATGAATGTAGGATCTGCGATGGTGGTTCTCGCAGGGAGGGGCCATGTGCAGAGTAGACACAATGCCTTGACCACATGGTGGTTGGGCTGGGCCTTGATAGTCTGCCATATCAGACTGGTCACTGGCTCCTTGAGGCGCTTCAGTAGTGCGGAGTCGGTCTCGTAGTGGCGGGCTGCGACACTGATGATGGCCCAGAACAGCAACTTGGAGTCTTTGTTGCACACGTCGTCGGGCGAACGTGTAGGGTCGAGGAACGGGAGGAACGGATGATAGCAACCGAAGAACTCATTGAACAGCTCCATGACTTGTATAGGCGCAAGCCGCACTTCGCCCAGAGCATGGAACATGGGCGACCCACTCCGCAAGTCCAGCAGAGACGTCGCTGCCACCTGCTGGTGCTGTGAATGTAGAAATGCGTCTTCCTCCTCGGTATGGACGGGACCGGTCGCGAAGGCGTGGTCGGGCGCGGGTGTGTTCAGAGAGGATCGGGTGGACACCATCGGCTTTCCTTCGTACACGGCCAAGCGGGCTCGGAGCGCGTCCATCTCCTTTTCCATCTCAGCATTGCGGTTCCGCTTCCCTACGCGCTTGAAGTTGGGCTCGATGACGCACTTGAGGCCTTGCTTCTGGCATCGGCCGCAGCTCTGGAAGGGGTCCTGCTGGACGTTGCACTTGAGCTATAGGGGATATGTCAGCAGGTGCACAATTGAGCGGTAGGAGGTAAGGCAAGGCACCAGACCACGGGCGCAGACACGACATGTTCCCGGCGAGGGGCACGGCGCGGCCGATCAAATGCCTCGCCCCATCGTGTGCGCCCGTGGTTAGTGCGCCCGCGGCGGAAAGAGAGGCAGACAGCCACCTGGAGGTGTCTCCGTAGGCTGTACTGCAATGCGAAATGCGCCTACGTACCTTCTGCTGGCGGCACTCGTTGCACGCCCGCTTCACGGCAGCGAGGCGTGAGCGAGCCCCGAGTCTGCCACCGCTCTCGCCATGATTGTCGGCCTCGTCGTCGCTCGAGGCGGGTCGCTTGAAGCCGTGGGTGCCCGGCGTCCTGGGGGATATGGAGAGCATGCTGGCGACTCGGTCGTGGTTTCGAGCTTGTTTTCGCGACCGATATCGCAGGCGTGGGCGGGCGGAGTTTGGTGGGGCTGGCTGCGCAGGGCCGACCGCGCTCACACCAAGCCTGAAGAGGGGCGTGGTCTGGGCTGGACTGGATGGTCTTACTCAACAAACAGCCGTCTTCGGCCGCGCAGGCAAGACGCCAGCACCAGCTCACGGAAGCTGCATTTGCACTGTCCTGGAAGGGCGGGCGCCGGCTACTCATGTGACTCCACGCCTGCTGCAGGTGTCGGTGTCGGCCTCGGCCTCGGCGTTCAACGACTCGGCACGGGTGGGCACCTCATGCACGAGTCCGATCGGGGAAGACGTTTGTTGGCGTGTTTGTATGCGCGGTAGCAGCGAAGGTGGTCGTGATCTCGACGCCGCACCAGAGCGTATTTATGCCTCGACAGCGACCCGGCAGCAGCCCGCGACGGCCCTCTCACCGATACGAGTGCACAAGGGCCTGCCTGCCGCCCATCAAGAGTATGGAGACGGAGCCCTGGGGGCGATTGGCCGAATCACGCACCCACGCGCGTTGCACAATCGGTCTCGTCGTGTCTCCGTGAATCCCCGTCACGCGCTTCGACTCACCGCTGTTCAGAGCGTTTAGAGCGACGAGCAAGTGGACTGCAGCCGGATGCGGTACCTAGTCGTCGCACCTTCTGCAAGATAACTGACTGACATGGCCAGGATAAACTCGGCGATTCGTAGTAGAACTAGCTTCACAGATAAACACCGTGAAGGGGACCATGACATAATTCATTCATATGCAAATCAAGATGTTGATCTGATGCTCCGCAGCGACAGCGATCTTGCAGCAGTGACCAACGTGATATGACCTCCTAACGCAGATCGTACCCTATTATACCAATCTGCCCTGTAATTCTCCAGAAACACTGGAAACATTCATTCATCATCGATTCTAGCCAGTACCCAACAAGAGGGAAGATGCTGGGGAGCAAACCAGCTTGTGAAACGAACGTGTTCAGGCCAGGTTCACGGAACTCATGTCCATGGGATGCCCAGTAGTTGTCAGTTAGGTTGATTCCTTCTCAGCTAGTAAACGTCTCGGTGGACGCCCGAGTATGATGCAGAAATCGTCTTAATTTCGAACCCGTGAGAAGCCGGCTGTACCAGAGACTGCCCGTAATGCACATGAACACCAATAGCCCTTTTCGATCCCCGTTTCATTGACCATTCTCTCGCTTAACGCTTCTTCTGCTGCGACTCCTTGAGCACCTTCTTCACAACCTTCTGCTCTTCGATCAGGAAAGCGCGAACGATACGGTCCTGGACACAGCTGGCGCAGCGCGAACCACTGTGCGAAACTTAGCATTTGGTCCACCATCAAGCCAACCTGTTGTAACATACCCGTATGCGCGCTGAACAGTCTTCTTGGGGCGGGAGATGGTTGCGTACTCGCGGGGACGGAGAGCGGGGATACCGGCGAGCTTAGTGCCGCAGTCACCGCACTTTGGTGCAGTGCCCTTCTTCTTAATGTGCAGGTATCGAAGTTCGCCTCCCGGGGTCTACATGTGTTAATATCGAGCCTGTGGTCGGCGGATTCGAAAACTCTAACCTTGATCTACATAGAAGTTAGCAACTGCACGGCTTGAATTTCACCAGGTGCTACTTACCACGCGGACATTCTGGCTGGTGGTGTTGTATGGCGCACGTCGCCTCTGCCCAATTGTCAGTCTCCAGTTGTATCCCTCCCGGATTGTCCAAGGCGCGCGAGCAACATACGTAGGTGAGGCGGTTGGACGGCATTTCGATGTTGGTCCCGGGGAGTCAGGTGTGCCTTTTCTGAAGCCGGAATTTCGTTAGTTGGGGTTGTATACAACGACACACATACGACCTCGGGGGAGTAAATACCTGATTCTGTAGACGGAGGCGTCAGACCTGATCACTCTTCAATGTGCAAGCGACGTGGTGGGCGCGACTTACCGGATGGGCGTTGGTGTTGTCGAGGTGTTGAATTTTCGACGTTGTGGTGTCGCTTAGCGCAAGGCGGTCGATCGCCCCTGGTCGGTCACGTGCTAGGCTGCGACGACGCTAGTAGCCGCGCCAAGTCCAAAACTTCCAACGCGATTCATCAGCTTCAACGCTGCCGCGACTCTCTCCCCCTCCGTCGCAGCAACTCCCTCCATCGCGCGGAGTGTGAGCCAACGTTCAAACTACTCTCTCGACTTGCTTCAATCGCGAGCGACCTCAGTTCAAGCACCGCCACCGCTGTGCATCTCCCACCACTCATCGCGCCGCGGGTGCGCTCCGCAAAGTTCTAGTTTCGGCTGAGCACCCTCGATCCTGAACGGCAAAGGTACGTCTGTTCTGCGATCTGTTATCAAGAGGGCGGTCTGTCGCCCGTTCTTACCATCTCACTTTCGAATTTGCTTGCCTCCAGTCGTTCTACAGGTTGCGCGACGCCACCTCGACTCTTCTTTCTTCATCCGAGCGTATCTCAGCAACACCTCTGATCATCGAACAAGTGGTATTGCTTACGACTAATCCTTGTAAGGTTGCTCGCTCGCCTGGACAGCACGATGTCGTCTTACCCGCCCCCCCCTCCTTCGCCGCCTCCCCCTCCCCCTGTGGAGCCACCACCACCGCCCCCGCCTGGATCAACGGAGCTTCTAGCGCCTGTTGTTCCCGTTGAGCGGCCTGTCCGGATACCACGCACGAACCCGCAAATTGCGAAATTTGCTGAGAAGAAAAAAGAATGGCTGCGACGCAATCGACAGAGGTTCGGCGAAAAGCGAAAAGCCGGCTTCGTCGAGACGCAGAAAAACGACTTGCCCCCAGAGCATTTACGGAAAACGTTCAAGGATATTGGAGATGTGTCACAGAAGAAGTTCTCTAGCGACAAGCGCAGCTACCTGGGATCGCTTAAATTTATGCCTCACGCGGTGATGAAGCTCCTGGAGAACATGCCCATGCCGTGGGAGAGCCGACGCGACGTCAAAGTTTTGTACCATACCAACGGCTGTCTAACCCTAGTCAACGAAGTTCCCCGTGTGATTGAGCCCGTGTTTCATGCGCAGTGGGCAGCCATGTGGCTAGCCATGCGGAAAGAAAAGAGTGACCGTCGGCACTTCAAGCGTATGCGATTTCCTCCATTTGACGATGAGGAGCCGCCTCTATCATACACCGAGAACATCGAAGAGGTTGAGCCTCTAGAGCCGATCCAGTTGGAATTAGATCCGGAGGAAGATGGTCCGGTAGCTTCGTGGTTCTATGAGCACCGCGCGCTGCTCGACACTTCCCATGTGAATGGACCGAGCTACACGACGTGGAATCTCACTCTTCCCCAGATGGCTACGCTCTACCGACTGAGTCGCCAGCTCCTGAGCGATCTAGTCGACAAGAACTACTTCCACATGTTCGACCTCGACAGCTTCCAGACAGCAAAGGCGTTGAATGTAGCAATACCCGGTGGCCCTCGCTTTGAGCCCTTGTACAAAGACATCGATCCGAACGACGAGGACTTTGGCGAATTCAATGCCATCGACCGCATCATTTTCCGCGCGCCGATCAGGACAGAATATCGCGTTTCGTACCCTTTCGTATACAACTCCCTGCCGCGCAGCGTCAAGGTGGCTCGATACTCTTATCCTCAGGTCTGCTATGTTCGTGCGGAGGATCCAAGTCTCGATCCGTTCTACTTCGCCCCCATCATCAACCCCATCTCGTCACGCGCAGTCGCGCCGATGAATATTACCGTATCCCATGAAGACGAGGTCTTCGGTTACGGCAACGGCGAGGACGACGAAGGTGACTTTGAGATGATGGGCGATGTGGAACCTTTCATGGAGGACGAAGAGCTTTGGACCGATGACACTTCCTCTGCTATTGCTTTGTGGTGGGCACCTCATCCTTTCGACAAGCGATCGGGCCGGATGGTGAGAGCACAGGATGTTCCGCTTGTTAAGCAGTGGTATCTTGAGCATGTGCCCGGTGGTCAGCCTGTTAAGGTCCGGGTCTCATATCAGAAGTTGCTCAAGACGTACGTCCTCAACGAGCTTCACACGAGGGCGCCAAAAGCGCAAAACAAACAGAACCTGATGCGGACATTGAAGACTACGAAGTTCTTTCAGCAGACCAAGCTCGATTGGGTAGAAGCCGGCTTACAAGTCTGTCGACAAGGCTTTAATATGCTCAATCTCCTGATCCACAGGAAGAACCTCACCTACCTGCATCTCGACTACAACTTCAACTTGAAGCCTGTGAAGACCCTCACCACCAAGGAACGCAAGAAGTCGCGCTTCGGGAACGCATTCCATCTCATGCGCGAGATTCTGCGCCTAACGAAGCTGATCGTGGATGCTCAGGTCCAATACCGCCTTGGCAACATCGACGCTTTTCAACTTGCAGACGGTATCCTGTACGCTTTCAACCACGTCGGCCAATTGACCGGAATGTACCGCTACAAGTACAAGCTTATGCACCAGATCCGGTCATGCAAAGACTTGAAACATCTCATTTATTACCGTTTCAACTCAGGCCCCGTGGGCAAAGGACCTGGTTGTGGCTTCTGGGCTCCCGCATGGAGGGTTTGGCTTTTCTTTATGCGTGGTATAATCCCACTACTAGAACGCTGGCTCGGAAACCTCCTATCACGTCAATTCGAAGGCAGGCACAGCAAGGGTGTGGCGAAGACTGTGACCAAACAGCGTGTAGAGTCACACTTCGACCTTGAGCTTCGTGCCGCGGTCATGAGTGACCTCACCGACATGATGCCTGAAGGTATCAAACAGAGGAAAGTCGAGACCGTTCTTCAGCATCTATCAGAGGCCTGGCGTTGCTGGAAGAGTAATATCCCATGGAAAGTGCCTGGACTTCCAGCACCCATCGAAAACATTATCCTCCGTTATGTGAAGAGCAAGGCTGATTGGTGGATTTCGGTTGCACATTATAACCGCGAGCGCATCCGGCGAGGCGCCACTGTGGATAAGACTGTTGCGAAGAAGAACCTTGGACGATTGACTAGACTGTGGTTGAAGGCTGAACAGGAGCGACAGCACAATTACATGAAGGATGGCCCATACGTCTCGTCCGAGGAAGCGGTTGCCATCTACACAACGATGGTCCATTGGCTGGAGGCGAGGAAGTTCCAGCCGATACCCTTCCCCAGCGTGTCTTACAAGCATGATACAAAGATTCTCATTCTGGCGCTCGAGCGTCTCCGCGAGGCCTATTCAGTAAAGGGCCGCCTCAACCAGAGCCAACGCGAGGAACTTGCGCTCATCGAGCAAGCCTACGATTCTCCGGGGACCACGCTTGCTCGGATCAAACGATTCCTCCTCACTCAGCGGGCATTCAAGGAAGTTGGTATCGATATGAACGATAATTACAGTTCAATCAATCCTGTGTACGACATCGAGCCGATGGAAAAGATTACGGATGCGTACTTGGACCAGTATCTCTGGTACCAAGCTGATCAGCGACACCTGTTTCCAGGCTGGATCAAACCATCCGATTCCGAGGTACCACCTCTCCTCACCTACAAGTGGGCCCAAGGTATCAACAATCTCGACAAAGTTTGGGAGTACCAGGATGGCGAATGTAACGTTATGATCGAAACCCAGTTATCCAAGGTCTACGAGAAGATCGACCTGACACTACTGAATCGTCTGCTACGCCTGATCATGGATCATAATCTGGCAGACTACATCACGTCGAAGAACAATGTCCAACTCAACTACAAGGACATGAATCATACGAACTCATATGGCCTGATCCGCGGTCTACAATTCTCCGCATTCGTGTTCCAGTTCTACGGTCTTGTGCTAGATATACTTCTTCTAGGCTTGCAGCGTGCGAACGAGATCGCGGGTTCTCCGGAGAGTCCAAACGATTTTCTTCAGTTCAAGGACAAGGAGACTGAGACCCGTCACCCTGTTCGGCTTTACACGCGGTACATCGATCGGATCTGGATCCTCTTCCGATTTACGGCTGATGAGTCGCGAGACTTGATCCAACGCTTCTTGACTGAGCAGCCAGACCCGAATTTCGAAAATGTTATCGGGTACCGCAACAAGAAGTGCTGGCCTCGTGATTCGAGGATGCGTTTGATGCGTCACGACGTCAATCTTGGCCGTGCCGTCTTCTGGGATCTAAAGAATCGGCTGCCCCGCTCGATCACCACGATCGAATGGGATGATACATTTGCGAGCGTTTATAGTCGTGACAACCCGAATTTGCTCTTCTCTATGAATGGTTTCGAGGTCCGGATCTTACCCAAGATCCGTAACCTCAGCGAGGAGTTCCCTACCAAGGATAGTGTGTGGTCCTTGGTCGACAACGTCTCGAAGGAACGAACTGCGCATGCCTTTCTACAGGTTACGGAGGAGGATATCCAGAAGTTCAACAATCGCATTCGACAGATTTTGATGTCTTCTGGCTCGACGACCTTCACGAAGATTGCCAACAAGTGGAATACCACGCTAATTGCGCTTTTCACATACTATCGTGAGGCAGCGGTCTCGACTGTAAACTTGTTGGATACCATCGTCAAGTGTGAAACCAAGATCCAGACGCGTGTTAAGATTGGCTTGAACTCGAAGATGCCGTCTCGTTTCCCACCTGCGGTGTTTTATACACCAAAGGAACTTGGTGGCTTAGGAATGATTTCTGGATCGCACATCCTTATCCCAACCAGCGACAAACGTTGGTCAACGCAAACCGACACTGGCGTAACGCACTACCGTGCCGGTATGTCCCACGATGCGGAGACGCTCATTCCAAACATCTTCCGGTACATCATACCCTGGGAGTCAGAGTTTATTGACTCTCAGCGTGTTTGGATGGAATATTCGCAAAAGCGTCGCGAGGCTCAACAGCAAAACCGCCGATTGACTCTCGAGGATCTTGAGGATAGCTGGGACCGTGGCTTGCCTCGTATAAACACCCTTTTCCAAAAGGACCGGAGTACCCTAAGCTTCGACAAGGGTTTCCGGACCAGAACCGAGTTCAAGATCTACCAGCAAATGAAAAGCAATCCTTTCTGGTGGACGAGTCAACGTCATGACGGCAAGCTCTGGAACCTGAATGCGTATCGAACCGATGTTATCCAGGCCCTTGGTGGTGTGGAGACGATTCTTGAACACACCCTGTTCAAAGCAACTGCGTTCCCTTCGTGGGAGGGCCTCTTCTGGGAAAAGGCGTCCGGGTTTGAGGAGTCGATGAAGTTCAAGAAGCTCACTAACGCCCAGCGATCCGGTCTTAACCAGATTCCTAACCGACGATTCACCCTATGGTGGTCTCCTACCATCAATCGCGCAAATGTGTATGTCGGTTTCCAGGTCCAGCTCGATTTGACGGGTATCTTCTTGCACGGCAAGATTCCTACTTTGAAGATCTCCCTAATCCAGATTTTCCGAGCCCATTTGTGGCAGAAGATCCACGAGGCGGTAGTCATGGATCTGTGCCAAGTCTTCGACCAGGAGCTCGAAGCGCTGGGCATTGAGACAGTGCAGAAGGAGACGATTCATCCTCGAAAATCGTACAAGATGAACAGTTCATGCGCAGACATTCTCCTGTTCGCCAGCCACAAATGGAGCGTTTCACCACCGTCCATGTTGGGTGACACGAAGGATTCTATGACTGCGACCACTACAAACAAGTTTTGGGTCGACGTGCAGCTGCGATACGGCGACTACGATTCACACGATATTGAGCGCTATATCCGCGCCAAGTATCTCGACTACACGCAGGATAGTATGAGTATCTATCCCTCGGCGACAGGGTTGATGATCGGCATTGATCTAGCCTACAACCTGTATTCGGCCTATGGACAGTATTTCCCCGGTCTCAAGCAGCTCGTGCAACAGGCTATGGCGAAGGTCATGCAAGCTAACCCCGCCTTGTACGTACTTCGCGAGCGTATTCGGAAAGGTCTCCAGCTCTATGCTTCGGAGAGCAACCAGGAGTTTCTCAACTCTCAAAACTACTCGGAGCTATTCAGCAACGAAGTTCAGCTTTTCGTCGACGACACGAACGTCTATCGTGTGACGATCCACAAGACCTTCGAGGGCAACTTGACCACGAAGCCGATTAACGGTGCCATCTTCATCTTCAACCCGCGCACCGGTCAGCTGTTCCTAAAGATCATCCACACGAGTGTTTGGGCAGGTCAGAAGCGTCTAGGTCAATTGGCGAAATGGAAGACTGCAGAAGAAGTTGTAGCTCTAATCCGCTCCCTCCCTGCGGAAGAGCAACCGAAGCAGATCATTGTCACTCGCAAGGGCCTGCTGGATCCTCTGGAAGTGAATTTGTTGAATTTCCCGAACATCACCATTCGCGCATCTGAACTCCAATTACCCTTCCAAGCTGCCATGAAGGTTGAAAAGCTCGGAGACATGATCCTTCGAGCGACCGGGCCTCAGATGGTTCTGTTCAACCTTTATGATGAGTGGCTGAAAACCATATCTTCTTACACGGCTTTCTCCCGATTAATATTGATTCTACGTGCCCTTCACGTCAATCAGGACAAGACAAAGTTGCTCCTTCGTCCGGATAAGACGATCATCACCCAGGAGCATCACATCTGGCCCACCTTAGGAGACGAAGAGTGGAGCAAGGTCGAGAAGGCGCTCTGTGACCTCGTCTTGAACGATTATGGCAAGAAGAATAACGTTAATGTCACTTCCCTTACGAGCAGCGAAGTCCGCGACATCATCTTGGGTATGGAAATCTCAGCTCCGTCCATGCAGCGTCAGCAGGCCGCCGAGATCGACAAGCAGCAGCAAGACCAACAGCAGTTGACGGCCGTGACGACCAAGACGCAGAATGTGCATGGGGAGGAAATGGTGGTAACTACCACCTCGCAGTATGAGCAAGCTGCTTTTGCTTCGAAGACAGAGTGGCGAACTAGGGCAGTGGCAACCTCAAACCTCCGCACTCGGGCCAACAACATCTACATCAACTCGGAGGATGTCAAAGAGGATGGCCACTGTACCTACGTCATGCCGAAGAACATTCTTAAGCGATTTATCACGATAGCCGACTTGCGTGTCCAAGTTGCTGGCTACCTTTATGGCAGATCACCTCCAGATAATGATCAAGTCAAGGAGATCTGCACCGTCGTCATGGTCCCCCAGGTAGGGAGCACTCGAGATGTCCAGTTACCAAGGTACCTGCCCGAACACGAGTATCTTGAGAATCTGGAGCCTCTGGGAATACTTCACACGGTCAGCGGGAACGAGCCACCTTATATGCAGGCCAGCGATGTCACGCAGCATGCCCGGCTGATGCACAATCATCCCAGCTGGGACAAGAAGACTGTTTCGATGACCGTCTCCTTCACACCCGGTTCGGTCTCTCTGGCAGCTTGGGGCCTCAACCCCAGCGGCTACAAGTGGGGCGCTGAGAACCGCGACACCATGTCAGACAACCCGGCTGGTTTCTCTACTTCTTTCGGCGAGAAATGCCAATTGCTTCTCTCTGACAAGATCCGCGGCTACTTCCTCATTCCCGAAAACGGAATCTGGAACTACAGTTTCATGGGCAGTTCCTTCGGCAACGTGGAGAAGAAGCCTGTTTTCGTCAAGCTGGACACTCCGGTTAGGTTCTATGATTCGATCCATCGGCCGCTTCATTTCCACAACTTTGCTGAGCTCGAGGATGTTTGGGTTGATAGGGAGAACCAATTTGAGTAGGTGGCTTGGTGTGATATTAAGGGTGGTGGTTTTATTCAGGTTGTATTGTACTTCATTCGCGATGGTGGGATGCGGCGTTAACACGATGCGGTTGCTCTGATTATGGATGGCACGTGTCATTGGGGACATCAGGGAACGACGCCCTGGAGAGTGAGATACGGATGAGTGTACATTATCGAAAAGTCCAGTTCATACACCACGGGTGCTCCCTCGAACGTGCTTCCTCGCTATGAAGAGTGATTGCTCCAGATCCTGTCAGAAAAATGTGCCGATTATCTTGTCTCGGCAGCTTTCCGTTTCCGCTCCAGCAGTTTGGGGTCTAGCAGTGGAGACGGGGTGAGCAGCGGGTTGAACTGAGTAACTTGAAGCCAGTTAGAACACCGTGCACCCCACAGTTCTGGGTTCTGTAGGACTCACCTTTCCGGGTCGTCTGCCCCACAGCGAAGGAGAGATCACCGCGGGAGGCGGGCCCATCCGCGTGCGAAGTTGACGTCATCGGCGTGGAGGGGCGCTGGAGAGGATGTTTTGCCGCCGACGTAGTCTTATCTTGAATGTTTGTGCTGGCGTCTTGTGGCATTTCGATGAGGTGGTCTCGTATATTATTATTATTGCAGGGTTTATACGGGAAGCGGGGTTGTGGACGCTTCGTTCGATAGGCGCACTGTATGCTCCTCGCTGTCCGGATAGGGATGCGCCGGGAAAAAGAAAACGATATCTTGCGTCTTCCTGCTGCACGACACTGGTTCGTGTGATGGGCGAGATGCAGGGTGTTGTGATCGGTACGCGTATCTGCAGGTGTGCGTGTGGGCACAGGGCGGGGACAGCTGGTGGGAGGTGAGTTCGGGGTGCAGATACGAAGGTGCAGTAGTTGTCTTACTTATCGTCGCCATTTGATCTTTTCTTCTCCCCTTTTTCTTACCGAGAGTGGTTCTTCAAGTGCTTGAATTGCGTTAGATATGGCACTTTTGAGTGTGACCGTTCCTCGTGTTTCCCAGGTCGTTGTGGCTAGTATCGTTGTCTTGGGTATCTATGTATGCCTTTCAGGAGGGGTATAGGAAGTCTACTGACCATAACACATCAGGCAGTCGCTCTTGCCATATACCGTCTATTCTTCCATCCTCTCGCAAAATACCCGGGACGACTCCAGTACAAACTCAGCAGCTGGCCTCTGGTATACCAAGCATACACAGGAGACCGCCATATCTGGCATCTAAAAGACCACGAGAAATACGGTACATCCAAAGCCCCTCTTCCTTATCAGTCAGCACCACGTATAGCCGGATTGCAAGGGGACATCGTATTTACGTAACAACGCTGCAGGTCCAGTCGTGCGCATCGCACCGAACACGCTGTCGTTCAACACTGCGTCGGCCTTGCACACCATCTACGGCGCGCGAAACGCAAACGTGAAGAAAGCCGGGTTCTACAAGACTGTAGACGTTGCAGCGGGCGCGTACAGCAGCTTCACGGAGACGGATAGGGAGAAACATGCTGCGAAACGGCGGTGGATGGGCCCTGTGTTTTCGGCTGACTCTGTTAAGCAAAATGAAGCTGCTATCGTTGACGTTGTCGAACAGTTCTGCGAGACGTTGAGACCTGGTGGAACTGAAACTGGAACTGGGCAGTGGGGCCCCAAATGGAATGCTTCGGAGTTGACCACGTATCTTGGGTTCGACATTATGGGGAGTCTCATCTTTGGTCACGACTTCCAAAGCGTGCAGCGCAGTGAGCATCGGGATCTTGCAGACTCGATATTGCCAACGTTCAGATTCCTGAACTGGGTGAGTCGGAAACGACCACATCTATTCCCACTGCTGTATACTGATTCATGTTGCGCAGGTCTCACACCTCCCCATGGCAGTCCTAATCCGCCCGTTCATGCGCACGAGGCTCTTCGAGATGGCTGGTGGAAAGCCAGTGGCAGACAACAACCGCCTCATTGACTACGCAAGCAGAGAAGTGGAGGCTCGTATAGCCAACACAGACAGCAGCGAGAAGGAAGCAACCGCGGGCCGTCTTGACTTTCTGTCTCGACTCGTCCAGCTGGAGGATAAGCGCACGGGATGGCGTCCAACGCCTGCGGACCTGAACACCGAGTGCCTCAACATGATGAACGCAGGAGCTGATCCGTACAGCGGCGTCATCGCCGGCGCGATATTCTACCTCGTGCACAACGCAGATGTGCTTCAGAAGGCGACAGCAGAGGTCCGGTATGTTCACTCCAACTCCTTAGTAACCAACAGCTACTTTCTAACTGAGAGACCAAAGTGCAACTTTCAGCTCCACCTCCGACATCCACAACGGCCCCGCCCTGAACTCCTGCACCTACCTCTACGCCTGCATCGAAGAAACACTGCGGCGCACCGCCCCCGTGCCCAGCCACCTCCCGCGCGCCGTCCTCGCCGGCGGCCTCTCTATCGACGGGCACGACGTGCCCGCCCGCACTGAAGTCGGCGTCTCCACGTACGCGTTGCACCACGAAGCCCGCTACTTCGAAGACCCGTGGGTCTTCAAGCCCGAGCGCTGGATCGAGTCGGCCGCAAACCCGCCTGAGAGGATTGCGCACGCGCGCAAGGCGTTTGCGCCCTTCCAGCTCGGCAGCCGCCAGTGCAGTGGCAAGCATCTGGCGTATCTGCAGTTGAAGCTGACGCTGGCGCACGTGCTGTGGCGGTTTGAGTTGCGGGTGGCGCCGGGTGAGATGGGGAGGGGCGCTGGTGGGAAGGGGTTGGGGGTAGGGAGGGAGAGGGTGGATGAGTTCCAGTTGTGGGATGCGTTTGGGTTTGCGAGGGATGGGCCGATGGTGGAGGTCAGGGATGCCCATTATTGAGGAGATCCTTCGAATAGGGGCTAGAGGAAGGTGATAGGGTAAGGTTTTTCTTTTCGTGTGTTCGTGATGTCGGAATGACATGTAAAGTCGAACAACAACCAATCGATGTGCTGGCTTATACATCTTGAAGAGGGGAACTCCACACATAACCATGGCTGGAGTAAATTGTTGAAATGCACCAACCCCAAATCAGGCATGGCATCACTCTCCTGAAGGCGTGTCCTATTTTGACTTCGCAACACGACACTCCTCACCTCTCAACAACAGTGCTCATTTACCACTTAAATTACGCCATCATGAAGGCCATTTCGCTCGTGGGATCATTTCTGGCCCTCGCCACCACCATCTCCGCCCAAGAAACCCAAAACACCACCACCACCACCACCGTCGACAGCAGCTCCACCCCCACAATCGACCCCTCACCTGCCGCCACCTCCACCGACGTCTACGACCCCAACGCCATAAGCCCGCAAGTCATCGTCTTCTCGCCCAACTTCCCCGACTTCTGCACCGCCGCCTCCACCCCCAGCAACCTCTGCTACACGCTCCTGCAAATCGACGCGGACTGCGTCAGCGAAGACAACGATTGCAGCGAGTCCTACACCCTGAGCTTGCTCGCGGCCGTCATCGCCGCGGACCCGTGCCCGTTTGTTGCTACGCCGGGCTCCATGTACGAACGCAGCTGTGAGACGTGGAAGACGGAGGCGATCAGGTGCCGCGATGTGAAGGAGGGGGTGAGGGGCGTGTGCGCGCACCATCATGTGCTGTATCTGTTGGGGCAGTGCGTCACTATGCTGGGGCTTTCGTTACAGGGATAAGAGGGTAGATGGTGAGGTCGGGGGCGTTGGAGAGACGTTTAGGTTGTGGGGTGCGGATCCTGTACTTCCCGCATAACAATCTCAGCAATGGACGACGACCGTGCGTTCAGACATCGCCAGTACTTTATAAGTACTAGGAGCTACTACTTGTTGTTGAGACAATTGAGGAAATCTGATGTAGAATCGCTGAGGGGCTCCGAGGGAAGTTAGTCTCCTTAGACATGGCGAATCTTGAGTGAAGAAGTAGGGAGCATAGTCCTATACTCAATTGAACATCTGTAAAGCCGACCTCGGAAGAAAGTACCAATTGCAAAGAGCAGAATGTAGAGGCCCCCTATATTGCGACGTTGGATTGTCGTGCAATAGTGAAAAGGTACCTACAGTGCGGAGGTGGCGTGACGTTGTGCTGGCTCTCAAAGATAGAAGTAGCACCTACGTCACACGCCTGTTTCTCGACGGAAGGCACCAATAACCTCTTCCTGTTCTTTGCTTCGCAATTTCGCACCACTCTCTGCTGGACACCCGTCCCCTAACTCCACCTTCGCACTGGCAGCCGTTATTTTCCTTACTCCCAAGGTGAGTGGGTGGTACACTGTTAGGTACATCCTCTTCCATTGGCGCTGCCCGTACTACATACACACATGTCTTAGGATAAGGGGGGATTCCCCCCTTGCACAACCCGAAGGCTTGGAAACTGTACCTCATCAGCATCGCACAACCACACGCCCCGCATTCTGCTGCGTGTACGCAGTGGATAGATAGCCGTTCAGTCCTTGTGCGCGCCTCCATCAGAGGCATGTCTTCCAACAGATGATGCTCCGCAATGTGGCGCCGCCTCCATTGCGTTCCGCATGCCCGCCAGCTCGAACCTCAACACCGCCCGGCACACGACCGTGGAAGCGAGCAGCCTGCCGATGATCCTCACACTGTCCACATATCCTATACAGTACTCTTGTTAGCCACATGCCTCTCCGGAGCCTCCGCCCCTCATGGAATCTCAGCGTCCGCCCGACGTACCGATGAATTGCAGCGAACTGAAGGCAACGGTCCCGTACAGAATATGCGCCACCGTCCCGACACTCACCCACCCCGACAGAACGAGAAAAAAATACGTCTCGGGCACCCGTTGCAGCACCACCTTGTCCTGCGTACTGCACGGCATAAACTCGTGCCGTAGCCACCGTGCCATCTTGTTTACGCAGCCCCGCCGCTCAGGATCCGCCACCACCCTCAACGCCAGCGCCACAATGCCGTGCAGATGAATCACCACGGCCAGCGCGGCCCACAGCAGCGGATAGTACACGTCGTCGCAGCTAATCGTGTTGACCGTCCACGCGCCCGTCTGCCAGCACGCCAAAGACACATTGACCGCCGCCGCGCCCACGAGCGCATACTCGGCGCCGCTCACGAGCGCAGCCTGCCACCACGCCGCCATGGGCACCCGCACCACGCTCTCGTGCGTCCGCAGCAGCCTGAGCGGATCCACGTACTCGAACGTGCGCAGCGGATTGACTGCCGGCGCGCCTGCGGCAATCAGGAAGGCGAGCAGCGGCCGGCGCCGCCCCAGCAGCGCCGTCTCGGGCGTGCTGCAGCCGATGAAGGTGAGGATGGTGGGCAGCAGGCCCAGGGCGACGATGCCGCTGGCCACGTCGCCCTTGATGGACTCGCGCGTGCGGTCCAGCATGCAGTCGAGCATTTCGAGGCAGTTGGGCGCGCCGCCGTTTTTGAGCGCGAAGAGGGCCGCGCAGGGGCCATCGCGGATCTCGGTGAAGGCGTCCGAGTAGATGGGGAAGAAATTGTGGAAGCGAGTGTTTGGTTTGGCCGAGGCGAGAGAGACTAGGGCTGCTAGGAAGAGAAGGCATGGAAGACGTGGTATGCTCATTGTAGGGAGGGAGCGGCGTAGCTGTAGCCAACTGTAATGGATTAACCCTACTGTGGAAGAACAGTAGGTATCTGATGAAAAGGACGAAAGAGCCCGTCGCCTAGACTCTATATAAGCGAGGCCCTTTGGAAAGGCAAAGAGCAAGGCAAAGCCGCAGCCCATAACAGCAACCTCTACTCCGGAATCGGATCCTAAATACGAGCTCCTCGTATCCGTCTCCCAACCCTTGCAACTGGTGTTGCCCGCTAACCAAGCATGGACAACGTACCATATCAACTCAAACCAGTTCGTCCAAGTAGAACTCTAGGTCATACCCACCACCACGTCCAAAGTCCCCAAAGTAAACATGTTTCATTGAAGCAGGCAGCATGTCAACTCAACTTTCCAGCCAACACAACGCAACACTAGCACTGCGAGAAAGTAGCAGAATCCTACTACAACGGCGATGTTCAAGAGAAAAGCAGGTAGAGTAAGTTGGATAAAAATCGTTGGTCTATAGCAAAGGCAAGTCCGATCCGTCTATAAGCCATCCATCGCAGTCAAGAAAAAATACTTGTACCGTCGCCATGCACGCATGCACGCGCGCACACCAAGCCGACAAGCAGAGAACAACGCCGCTGAGCCACCCACGAGGGAGAAAATACTGGCATACTAGAAACGCGAAAAGGGGTATACTCACATCTTCACACACGCGCACACACACACAACACATGTAGAGAGAGAGCGAGGTACTTATACATCCACACAACCCCCTCACTGTCCACAATCGCACCCCCGACCATGCAGGAAATGGCGCTTCTTAAAGTCGCCCCCATAGCTCGCCACGTGATTCTGGCCGTCCAGCCTCTCGCCCTCTTCCGGCTCGGGCCCCATCCAATTATCAGCATTCAAAATCCGCATCGACTGGCTGTACTGCTTCAACTCGTGCGTCACGGCCTCGACATCCACATCCAGGTAGTCGCGCAGGAAATCGCCCACCTCGGTGTTCTCGTGGTTGCCGGCGAGCGGCCATGCGGCGTCCGGGTCCGACGCGTAGATGTTGACGTCGGCGCCGCTGTGGCCGTGGGTGCTCCAGCCCGTTTGCGAGCGGCGCGAGAGCATTTCGGCGTATTGGTAGAGGGCCGTGTCCGGGTCGTCGATCAGCTTCTGCACTTCTTCGTCGGAGAAGTCTTTGATGCCGAGGCCGGTCGAGATTGTGTCTTTGATGAAGGTTGTTTTGTCTGAGGCGGAGGGGTTGTTGGAGAGGTATTTCTTGTATTCGTAATCGAGGCGTTCGGCGGAGTGGGAGGCGTTGGCAAGGGGGCTGGGGTACCAGAGATAGTCGGGGTAGCCGGTATGGAGTTCTAGAAAATGATTAGTCATGGTGTTCTAGATGGAAAGGGGGGAAACGTACGGCGCGCGGTTGCAAGGCCGCCAGTTTCGTGATCTGACGTGGAGACCATGACACCTTGGGTGGGATCGTTCTTCAGGAAATCAAGTACGCTGGCAATCGCCTTGTCGTACGCGAGTACTTCGTGCACTTGGGCCGCGGGGTCGTTGTGGTGCCCGGCGTGGTCGATGCGCGAGCCTTCAATCATCAGAAAGAAGCCCTGCTTGCTGTCCCTCGTCGCTTCCTGCAGGGCTTTTAGAGCAGTCTCGGCCATTTCGTGGAGCGAAGGGTAGATGTCGTTCTCGCTGCGGCGGTCAATCTCATATGGGATATCCGTGTCGGCAAAGAGTCCAAGCATCGGGAATTCGACCCCAGCCCCGCCCTTCAGGTCATCGAACGCCTTGCGATCGGAGATGTAATTGAAACCGTTGTTCTTCGCCATCTCGACCACGTCCGTACCGTCAGCGCGACATGACGTGGCGCTCGAATTCGGGAGGAAATGGCATCGTCCACCGCCAAACATCAGATCCACGACTCGTCCCAGCGGGTGGTTCCCAATCATCTGCTCTGCGATACGGTCTTCCTCTTGCCGCACGTTCACGTGTGCAGCAAAGCAGGCAGGCGTCGCATCCGTGATGCGTGTCGTTACCACCAAGCCGGTCATGTAACCGGCCTTCTTCGCCGCCTCGAGGACGGTCCCGCACGGCTCGTGGTTGGGTAGTACCGAGATAGCACCGTTGTAACTCTTGGACGCGCACGAGAAGGCGGTCGCACCAGCCGCCGAGTCGGTGATCAGTGAAGACGTCGACCTCGTCCGCGACTGCCCAATCAGATGCTGGTCAATGACCAGCTGCTCACTCCACGGCGCGCCATTCTGGAACTGCATGACGCTCCGCGTCAGACTCAGACTCGTGGGGCCCATGCCATCCGACACCAT
Organism: Massariosphaeria phaeospora; assembly: GCA_011032825.1. Taxonomy (NCBI): domain Eukaryota; kingdom Fungi; phylum Ascomycota; class Dothideomycetes; order Pleosporales; genus Massariosphaeria; species Massariosphaeria phaeospora. The sequence continues at coordinate 263,506 of JAADJZ010000008.1, read as the reverse complement.
GAATATGAGGTTCCGCTTTCCGCGCGGCGCCGGACTGCCGTGTTTCGTGTCCTGCGACTTCTGGTAGACGACGGCGAGGACGATGACCAGTACGGTGGCGATGAGGGCCCACACGAAGAGGCCTACTTCCCGCCAAAACTTCCATGTCCGCGGTCCGTCACGCTGTGTGGGGTTGCCGGTGAGGAGTGCATCCTCTTCGGCGAGGTCGCGGTCGGTGGAGACCTCGGATGAGGCGCGGTTGGAGAGGAGGGGGCGGGCGCCAGACATCGCGGTTGAGAAGAGGGCGGCGTCGCTCTCGAAGAATAGAAGGTAGGAAGCAGAAGAGTAAGAGGAGATAAATGAACGACAAAGACAGGTGTGTAGAAGGAATGTTATGGTTGATGGTTGCTGAAGGCGACGTCGACGTTTGAGGTCAACCTAGAGACGCCACAAGGGGTGCGGGCGCCTGACGATCTCTGCCAAGCGAGGGGCGCAGTGTGACCTTTCAACACCTGGCGTGCTGGCCTCGTGGGGGCCACGATCACAGTCCGTACGTCACCAGGAACCCTTCGCAATGCAAAAGCAGATACTCCACACCTATGTCTAAATGGAGCTCTATCATATGCCCAAACCACTGAATAGCCGCCATAATCAACCCTCCAATGTATCAAATCGTCACTCCACACATCAACCATCGCCCCAGGGAAGTTTCAGCCTTGGAAGCGAACTAGCCCAACAACTCGGGCGTGCAGAATCAGAGTACCCGAATCTTGTCGTTCAAGTATCCAGTGCATGGCAACCTTCACTGGTCATCAAATCTCGGAATTCTTCACCACCATCCGTGTCCCGCGCTCATGTAAGTTACGTGCGGGCCGCAACGCATCATTCGTGAAGGTGGATATCTGGGTGGTTACGCTTCAAAGTCCCACAGTTACACCGCCTTCGTAACCATACTGCGCGGAGTGGAGAACATGAATATATTCACTTGACTAGGTCAAATATTGACACCGGATTTCCCCATATTCTACGATACCGCAACAGCCTCATCTCCCCACCCTATTCACTACTCGATTTTTGGGCGGTGGGCTACGATTTTGAACCTTCGGCGGCCTGCCCCTCTTCTGCATCGACATCTATAGACAATATTAGCTAAATTGTAGCAAGACTCGGGGGATACTTTAAGGAATGAAAGCTCTCAAATCTATAGACGTAAAGAGCAGGTAGAGTACGTACCGAGAAACATTTTCGCGTCATCCTCACTCGGAGGTGCTTCGTCGTCGTCATCTTCCTCCTCGTTTTTCGGAGGGACTTCCTCGTCCTCCTCGTCTTCTTCTTCGACTGGTGGTGGTGGTGGCGGCGGCGACTGTTGCTGTTGCTGTTGCTGTTGCTGTTGCTGTTGCTGCAAAAATGTTGCTGCTGCTGCTACTGCTCGTTGCGCGTTTCTCGTTGTGCGGTTGCGTTTTGCAGGGCGTTTGCCTCTCTTTTTGATCGACATAATCACAAGTCTCCTCCCGAGACTTGTGATGTAGCTACCAACTTCATTTTCACGCAGAAATTTTACTTAGGCCCGCTTATCTACCAAGCTCTTCGATTCGAGGTTTGAACGAGGCAACTGCCACCCCTCGCGCCTTCCTCGTACGCGTGTGCACAGCTGTTTGACGCGATTTCGCCACCGCTTCATTAACACATCACGGAACTACAACCTTGCAGCGAGGGTACCAGTAGACTCAATTGTCGGCTATTCAATCTTTCGCTCAATTCACGATGCTACTGAGACCGCCGCAGACATCCGTTTGGGGTCAACTTCCATGGCTCATTACAAGTGGCGAGCGAACTAGACCTCAGGCCTTCGAGAGCTCCTTGATTACATCTATAGCCCCCGGCGTCTCAAACCAAGCATCGTAAGAGTACTGCAGCGTCACTCGCATCTCCGCCACGCTGCCAAAAGTGTATATTTGCGGAGGGGCAGTAAGATGGTTTCCAGGTTTGAGCAGCGCAGGCCAGAAGTGCTTGTTCCCTTTCTCCATATTACTGAACAACATCTTAATCTTTTTCGCCAACTCCTCGATCTGGCTGGCATGGTCCGGCGAGCCGTGGATGATCGAGCAATGGGAGCTGGAAGAACAAGGAGGAGGAAAGAAGAGGTGGAGCGAAGCAAGCTGTGATGGAACCAGATTCAAGGAGGACCAGGCGGACCAGAAACACGCTAACACACGTCTTCACGTGTTGAACACTTTACCTAGATACCTAGGTAAATTGGATGAAGTTCACTTGCCCAAGGCTCTCCAGCTTCCCTCTCATCACCCATAATGTTCAATGTTCACCCCCTGGCAGATTCCATTGATGGAGATAGACTTATGGCAATCCTCTTGAGCACTTAGTAAATAGTGCACATTTATCTTTGTAAAGCCCTATCATATCTATCGCACTCGGCAATGTAAACGGCGCTTGTACGTGAGGGTAGGGTCCCCTAGGTAAGCGTGTCGGAAACTGATTTATGCTGCCCCTCAAGCCTTGGTGTTGACCGCTGACGTCAGTTACCAGCTTAAGCGAGTATCACTTTTCCCCGTCCCGCGTATCTTGCACTCTCAACACTTTCGTGCTAACATCGTTATATCCGCTCTCTTCATTGTCGATACGGTTCGCCTTGTAAACGAGTAATAAAGTGTGCATAACGCAAGCCACAGGCGTCTAGCATGCGGGCTGAGGCAGGAAGAAATAGGCACCGATGGATATATAATCCTCAGCCTCGCGGCGAGCGGTAGACATCACCAACATCCACCTCTTCCCCGATTTCGCGAATGCTGCCATTTACACCGACGACATGTCCTCCAAAGACGACCTGGAGTCTGACCAGGATCTCGAAGACGACCAAGATGCCCCACGAGCCGCCCCTCAACCTTATAAATATACACGCCTCCCCAGCAATAGCATCCGGCTGCTGGAACTCCTTCCCTCGCCCGAAGATGACATCTATAGTACGTTGAAGACCGTGAGTCTGGACGATGCGCCTCGTTTCGATGCTCTGTCCTATTCCTGGGCAAACCCCATCACCATCCGCGAAGCGCCTATCCCCAAAGGCGAGGCAGGCTTGAAGGAAATGCAACGCCTCTCATACGTATCATTTCCACCCACTGGCCACGGCTCAGGGACAATAAGTATTGATCCTAGAAACCTAGCCTTTGTGCTGAAACATAATGCTCTACCATATATGGATCGGGAACATGGGCGTGGCCGGTCTCGCACAATTTATTGTGACGGAATGACAATGCCCGTTACAAACACGCTGCTCGAGGCGTTAATACAACTGCGAAGGATCATCATGAGCAAGAAAGATGCAGAGAAATCGGGAATGGTTTATTTGGAGACATTGCCAGTCCCGCGTTCGAAGTATATCTGGATCGATGCGGTTTGCATCAATCAAGATGATATTGACGAACGAAACGCGCAAGTACCGTTGATGAACCAGATATATGCCTCAGCTCAATACGTGTTCGCGTGGATTGGAGAGTACGACACCCTCGCAGAGGCTGGGTTTGTAGCTGTCCAGGAAATGGCGCGGAAATATCGCGATGAAGCAAAGACTTTCACGATAACTGAAATCTGGAAATCCCTGGATGCTGTTCTTGATCGAGATGAGGTTTATGCACTTGTTTGTCTTCTGTCTCGGCTTTGGTTCCGAAGAGCATGGGTAGTGCAGGAAGCTGTCTACGCGCGCCGACTGTACATATGGGCTGGCTTTTGCTTTTTGGACTGGTGGCACCTTCTACCTGCGATCTGGTTGCTCGAGACGGAACGTACCCTGGACTGGGCGGTGAATGTGACGACCAGTCTCATTCGGAGGGAGCCGTTCTCGAGTCAAGGCAAAAAGCTCAGGCAGATCACGGCGAAATATAGTGGCGAGATTCTTGAGCCCGCTGTGGAAGATGGAGAAATTCGAGATTACGTCAAAGGTGCGGTTTCTTTCGTCGAAGGCGTGGTGGATGTCAAGAAGCGTCTGGGATTTCAAACCTTCAGACCGTATTGGTCTGACAAGGATGTGGTTCAGACTGATCTACCCGAAGAGCAAACAGCCCCCCGTTCGGCCTCAGTGTCCGATTCATACCTGCAAGCGTTGCGTTCTGAGATCACTCACCTTTCTGAGCCCTTCCATGATGGCCCTGAACCTTTCCTCGATCGTACCGAAGCAACTGGAGCCCGCATCAACCCCGCATTCATCAATCACGATTTCATCGCCGAAGAACCAAAACCGCCGGTTCCCGTTTCACTCTTCTCTCTCATTACAAGATTTCGCGGTGTCGGTGCATCAGATCCTCGAGATAAGGTGTTTGCGTTTCTCCATCTCGCGACTGAAGAACCTGATCTCAAAGCCAATTACCGAGCAACTGCGCAATTCGTTTTCATGAGAACTGCCCAGCTAATACTCAAATCAGATGACCTGAGCCTCTTATCTCATGTGCAAGATCCTAGCGAAACGAAAGTAGCTGGACTCCCGAGCTGGGTTCCAGACTTCAGTGTCTCGCTTCGAAGAACGCCGTTTGTAGTCAACCAGAAGGAGTGCCCGTACAATGCCAGTGGGAGTACATTCCAGGTCATAATCTACCTCACAGCGGAAGACCCCAAGTCTCTGGTGAGAACCGAGATCCTCGGTCTCAGTGGGTACAAGCTCGATGTCGTCGCCGATGTTATAGAAGAGCGTGGTTGCTATTTCTCCCGTGTCGGACAGTTGGCTTCAAGAACACCAAAGATATACCCGAAGAGAATGGATGGCGATTATATGCTCAAGGCGAAGTTATTCTACAGAGTAAGATCACCTGAGACGGAACTAAGTGCGGACGATGAAACCATTATCCAAGATCCTAGCCAAGTCCCTCGAGTAGAGGCACTCTGGCGCACTCTGGTTGCCGATTTCTCGGTATTCGAATTCCCGGCACGCGGTGAGGTCGGCTACGCATTCGCTGACTGGGTCACGGCGCACATCCACCACTCGCTCCATCTCGAGGAGCACTATACGATCGCCGCGGCTACAAACCCATCCCATACCGAGCTACGAGCGCGCATCTTCAACCAACGGCGCAAGCGCGTAGTGTGGAAAGTTCTTGCTGCTGGGGAGCAGGGCGAGTATCAGTGCAGCGACTGCTTTACATTCTACTCTTCCCTCGCTCGCTATGCAGGCCCCTGGCAAGACTATGAAAAGCAAGGGTATACTCCTCGTATGCACGCGTGGCGGTACCTGCCAGACGAAAAGCGCCTCGCGGCCCTGCAAGACTGCAGTTACGGCAAGTCGCACAACGACACCAAGTCAGCTGGGATGATTGGCGGCAAGGAGTGTCCCGCGTTCCAGCCGGCCGAGCGAATACGTAAGGAACTGTTCGAGGCGCGCATGCAGGAGGTCAAGGCTGGGCGGAGGCTGTTTCGGACCGAGACAGGTCTGCTGGGTATGGGCCCGAAGTCTACGGCGGCTGGGGATGAGGTGTGGGTTATCCCGGGGGCAAAGGTGCCGTTTGTGCTGAGGCCGTTCGATGGGGGAAGGGCGCCGAAGCGGTATTCGCTGGTTGGGGAGGCGTATGTGCATGGGTATATGAATGGGGAGGTTCTGAGGGAGGGCCGAGAGCGCGAGAATTTTGGGTTGGTATGATGGAACTACATGATATTGGGGGCAGGCAAAATGAGTAGTGATTGTTTGTCATGCAGAATGCCTACTTACATGGCACTACAATGTCGTTAATGCATGAGCACCTTGAACGTGACGAAACCATGCAGCTTTGCTAGCAGTTCCTGTTCCACGTGAAGAGTTGTACGCTGTGTATCCATTTCATCCATGTTGGAATGATCTGAAGCCAAACCCCGCTAGCCTCACTCTAGTCTAGCCTCTCACGGGCTTGGCGGGCAGTTTTTGCCGACGCTTTCTAAACTCCGTGCGTGAGTTATCGGGCGCGCTCTCGACAACCATATCAACACCCCCGCCCCACACCGTTCAATATGGCCGACACCGAAACAATGGACATTGACCAGCCGGAGCACGCCACCGAGGGCACCGAAAATGCCCCGGCCGACCCCAAAGCCAGCGACGCGCGCACCCAAGCCGGCGCCACAGGTGTCCGCTCCATCGAAGGCTGGATCATCATCATCGGCAACGTGCACGAAGAGGCGACCGAGGAGGATCTGCACGACATGTTCGGCGAGTTCGGCTCCATCAAGAACCTGCACATGAACCTGGACCGGCGGACGGGTTACGTGAAGGTCGGTGCTGAGTTGACATCGTTAGATGTGCAACTTGTGCTAACTGCAGCTGCGCGCGCAGGGCTACGTCCTCATTGAATACCCGACCCTCGACGAGGCGAACGCTGCCATCGCTGGCGCCGACGGCCAGGAACTACTCGAGCAGCAAATCACCGTCGACTTTGCGTTTGTCCGCCCGCCGCCGCCTGGCAAGGGCCGCGCCCGCGACAACGATCGGCGGGCTGGAGGTGGGGGTGCTCGCGGAGGCGACCGCGCGAGGAGCAAGAGCCCGGGCCGGGAGGGAGACGACTTGGAAGATTGAGATATTTGCGGCGTTGACTGCTGAATGATGGGCGTGGCCGGAAATGCATTTTTCGGCCGTATCTGCGGAACGATTGATACCATGCGCAATGTTCAGCGGGCACAGGAGGGTTCGACAGGTACTGGATTCGCCCAGCTAGCGCGTTAAAACGTCGAAATCAAGCTCCCGGTTCATCTCAGCATCGAGATGGGCCGGCTCTGGCGCCTCATCCTGTGAGTAGGGTCATGCGCTTACATCATGTTGTACTAACTTTGCCTAGACATTGTTGTATACGTTCTTGGTGACTACGCGATTTGGTAGCAGCTTCGCCTTGCACTATGAGGCCGAGATGTCTGCACTCGTCGACGCAGGAAAGCTTGATGTGATGAAGCAGCTACACGCTTTTAGGGGCTTGCATCTGGTGTGTTGCATTAGAGTCTTGTAGTTCTACCTCTGGACTGCCAGACTCTTCTCACAGGTACCTGTCTGCACTTCTAATATAGCACAAATTAATAGCCAGCATTGTATTTTCTGCGGCTCATTGCCATGGGTATGTCAGGCTCCCGATTTGATACTAATATTGTGTTTACACTACAGTATGTGGTGGGTTCGAGAGGTCAACGATGGGTTCGATGGTTCGGTGGGCCCGGGTGGCGAAGTTATTCCGTGGCAGCTACCTCGTTCAACCTCGAATCGAACAAATTGATCCATCGAGTGGAGCTCCTTGCCATTTTCGTCTTGAGAGCAGGTGGGTCCATGTGGAAGTTTTCCGCATGAATGTGAAGCTGGTAGTTACTTTAGGTACATCTCGGGAGGAGACTTGTGGTACCTGGATCCCGCCACGATTCCTGTCAAGAAGAGGGGCCAACGCCCACCTAGCATACGGATTGCAACAAACCAGACTACCAAAGGAGCAGCTAAGAGGTTGTGACAGCAGGAGCCGCCGGGTGAAGAAGATGACGAGGAGTTATTGCCTCTGCAGGACGAAGAGGATGAGGATGAAGCTCAATCTGAACATGACGAAGATCTCCCGAAGTCTAGGAAGCCCACAACGCTTCGCCTCCAGGGTCCTGAACCCTACTTTTCGCGACTCCTCGATATCCCCCAGCTAGTCTATGTGTGTGACTTACCGCCAAAGCTCAGATAAATCCGACAAGAAATTAGGCCTATCGCCAGACCAAGTGCGGGCGGCTGGAATTGCTAGACGTGAGCCCGAAGGGCGCGAAATTGCAATAAGAAAGGCGAATTCTCCAATCCCTTTCCAACTCCAAGCTATTTTAGCTACATGTCGTGGAGGGAGGTTTGAGTTTACTCAGCGGCGAGCTCTTGCCAACGCTCTTGCCATCGCCCTCGCCAGCACCATGTCATCCTCAGTAGGACAAGAAGCGCTGCTAAATTTACCAGGCCCTGCCTCTCCACAACAGCTAGCTTGGAAGCTGAGGTCTGCGCTCGCACCAGCATGGAGGAACACGGAGTAATGCTAACTGTCAGACCCAGCAGCTCCCTCACGATGATAACTTCAGCGCCCGCGGTATAGAGCGCGCCTTCCCGATGTTGCGCCTTCCTCTAGGACGCGCCTTCCGGAACACATAATAGCACGTCATAAGGGGCAGCAGCTTCCCTTAAGAAGCAGACGATCCCCCGATGTTCGGCGGGAATCCTCACATCGTCTTCCCTCTCCTTCTCCATTTCTGCTTTCTTCAGTTTACAACCTACAATGCTGCGGGCTGGTGGCAAGCGGAGCCGCTCTACACCGCGCGCCCAGACAATCCAGTTGGGCACGCTAAATGCGCCGATTTGTCTTGACGACTCGGAAGAAGAAGGTATTACTGGCAATCTCCAGCCACTGGGGACGATGACAGCGACTTCCTCGCCGGGACGCGTCACAACACCAAGCGAGCTCGGACTGGTCGCGCTGTGCGAGATTTCGTACCAGATTTAGAAGATGAAGACTCTGACGGCTTCCAATTTGCTGCGGGTAAAGAAGACACCAACATCTCTGTCGAGCGAAGCCGCGCTGGCCCACTGATATTGGGTGACCTAAACCAGGATCTGCTTTTAGTTTCCGGGCAGTTATTCACCTCACCCTCGCCGTCACCCCTGCAGCATCTTGCCGTCGATCCAGCACAATCTGCTAGTCGTATTATACCGCATACTGACCCCAAGTCGGCTCTACCCAAGTCTACTCGCAAGCGACTTGCACATGAACAAGCAAAGAAGGATAGGTTGTACGCTTCAGCCCCCGCTCAGCCCTTCAGCTATACTTCTCAAGTACCTGTGCCGACTGTCCCTTCGATCCTTCCTCGGGGGGCTATTGCTCCGTTTGCGCCTCGCATTAGATGGGTGTGTCCGTTCAAGACATGTGCTTTGAGTTTTGATGTCCAGGCAGCATTAAATGAGCATGTTAGACGGAAATATTGGAGGACTACTGTTACTACGTTTGAAGACGACCCAATAAAGACAGAAGCTTTAAAATTCCCTGTAAACCAGCAAAATATGCTATTTGCACTAAACTATTCTAAACGTTCAATACCGCGCTGAACCACAGACATTGCAACCTTCCTCTCCAGCCTGGTCCCTTCTGTTATCCTCAGGACAAAATTGAGGCGCACACGAAGCCTCCTCAATCCGACGAGAAGAGTAGGTGGTTTTCCTTTTCTTTACGTGTCTAGCTCCTATCAGTTCCTAACTACTCGCAGGTCTGTAGCGGTTTCACTTGGGCTGTGGTGTGTACTTCGCTGATATCTATACGCTTGCCGCGCATATTGCCCAGTGCGATAGCGACGGCTATGTCGAACAAACGATCCACTTCTTAGCGAGTTAGCATCAGTCCCAGGCTCCTAACTATCGTGTTAGTTGCTATTACGAGTTAAGAAGTAGAAGTAGAAAGTATTAATTCAAACTAGCTGCAGCATGTCGCGATGACCTTACCTTCAACCAGTTTGACTTTGTGAGAGGCTCTATTGCTCTATTATTGATATTTTGATTGGGCATGTCTTGCGCCAACTGTAAATAAATTTTAGTTTCCACTCAGACACAGCAAGCGCTCTCCCTATATTCACATAAGTTCCATTCCTATGCTGCGGCACGAACTTAACCTACGAGTGCCGCAGTTGAAGACCGTATCAACATAAAGGGTTTGTGACGTGAAATCAGAAAATCGTCAAATATTCATAGCATGACTGTGTAACGTAAACCATATGCTAGCTAGAGATCATAAGACAGGATGGCCAGCTGAGGTGTCCTTGCCAGATTGTATACATACTAGTTGAAGACGGCTGCCATATCCACTTCATTGCGCCCCCCGAGATTCGCATCCTGCTCAGTGACGACTGACCAAATTTCCAACAGAGTTGTCTTTGCTCGACTGTGCGATATCCCACGACATGACCAGATTATTCACAGCTTTAGAGGCTGGTGGTGTCTTTGCAATGCGAGATTCGATGCCCTGCCTGATATCCGCGGATGAGTATCGGGCCCAATAGATTCCCCTGTCAACTGTCATATGCCTACTGTTAAGTGTGTGCATTAGCTTAGGCATACGAATAAATAACTCGAAGGCGGGTACTCTCGCGATCCAAGCTAGCCAGTTTGTAGATTGACAGGAAAACCCATCGAGGCCGACCAACAATATAATACCCGGCATTAGACTTGGGGTACTTCTCCGCAGATAGCGGGCGTGTTGCGCGTCTGCCAAAATGTGTACCCAGGCTACCAGAGACGAGGAGCAGGTCATGTTCCAAGTCTCCGCGTAACATCCCCTTATACACGCTGGTCGACCCTTCACCTCGCTCTTCATCGCCATCCTCTTCTAGCTCTTCATCTTCACTTTCTCCCTGTTCTTCGCCATCACGCACCTCGCCATGGCACTCTCCACCATCTTCATCCTCTTCTATCTCTTTCAACGCTCCATCGCATATTTGTCCGTTACTGTCTTCATACGAATCGTCGTCCACAGGAGACTTGCCCTTCAAAGCAGGTTTGCCCGGCAGAGATGTCTCGCTGTCGACGTGGTCGACGTGGTCAAGGCGGTCTACCTGGTCAAGGCGGTCGACATGGTCGGCGTGGTCGTCATCGGAGTCGTCGATGTTGATTGGGGCGTTGCGAGTCCCGAGCTGCAATCTCTTCGCTGAGCTGGACTTTTGCGGACTAGGTAGTAGTCTCTTGTCCTTGGAGGCGGCCCGCAGCATTGTATCGACGAGATTGATGAGCGTAGCGTGGAGTGACAGCAGGCCCGATGAGCTGACGAGTGGAGAGCAGAAGACAAATGCAGTGGAGAAGACAAGAAGATTCTGTCGGAATGGATGGGATCAACAAATACATGTGGATTCCGCCTGCCGCCATGTTCATGTCATGGTCTGACTTCCCTCCAGACATCCGTGACGCCTGGGGAAGGTGTAGTTTGAGCTACACGAGCAGCGGGCACCCGATGTGTCTCGAGATGGAGGTACTAGCTAGCAATGCAAGTGGCAGGTAAGCGCGCCCTGCGAGTGTTAGCAGGACATTGGAGACAGCCTGGATGTCTTACAATCAGTTATAAGGGTGGGCTTGGTATCTGAGCTGGCGAGCGAAGCAATTGACAGGACAGTGCGCCCTGCAAATTTAGCAAGACATCGTAAATCTGTGACTATGTCGGGCTTTTATGGAATAGTTCTGTTCATAGTAAAGGATGGCGTTAAAGTGGGATTCGCCAGGCAACTATCGTGTTGGCGCGTTGTACACCATATGCATAACCGCACTTTGATTTCGGAAACCGTATATCGAGTGAAAATGCTGGAGAACTTTGCGTCCAAACAGGTGCAACCCCTCCTCTCTGCTGGACGTGCTAGCTTTCCAAGAGTCGGGCGGGTCACAGCTGCTTCTCACGACGATGATAATACTAGGCAGGTCCTGACCGAAGACATATCGATAAGAAGTGAATCGCTCGGCATATCCATCCCCTGTGCATCTTGAGACATGGGCGGCTAGCGTAAACATCTCGGCGAAGTGGACGTCGCACAGGTGGCAACGGAATGGACCTGTATACAGTTAGACACTTGACGTGAGCAACAGTGCCAACAATACTTACTCCTGATTTCATCTTTGTGTTTTCGAGCGTGATCGTTGATGGAACTCTTCTCCATCGCAGTAAATTCGCACTTGTTGTACTGCTGCCACGGACACGTAAAGGGGCCGGGTTCAAGTGGCAAGTTTCGATGCCTGCAGACCGAGTTGGAGAGTTGGTATGTCTGGAATTTCTTCTTGCAATTTGCGTACTCTGCGAATTTACAAGGCACCTTGTACGTATCGTCCTCTAACAGGTCCTCGTCAATCGAACTGACTGTGGCGCGACCGTGTCGGACATGAACGTGAGTGTTCAATAGCGCCTGTGAGTCAAACCGGTCACCACACGAAGTAAACGGGCAAATCTATCTGATTTGGTTGGCAAGAGGGGTTGTTGAGCCTTGCGGACGAATCGCGTGTTGGGGAACTGTGTATTGAATGTCGCTGTGTTCACGAGTGACAGTTGTCGGCGGAGATGGAGCGCGGCGAAGGACCCGTCCTGGAGCGTCGCGACGATCCTTCTTGGTGGACTGGCTCATCCTGGTGGACAGTGGGATGGCGCGTTTCACTGGTCCGTCGTGTGCCGAGTCCCCGAGCATCAGTATTGGTTGGACAGGCCTGTTGCCCAGCTGTCCAGATGAGACCAGGAGGTCGTGTTCCAAGTCCCCAAGCATCATCAATGGATTGACATGGGTGTCATCCTTGAATTTGCCATCATAACCGTCGACTACCTCCTCTCCAGTGTCAGGCTGCTCGTCTTCGCCCGGGTCAGAGTCCAGCTGGATTGGGACCGATCTTGTCCCTAGCTGCATCGTCCTCTTGCGTGGAAGCTCTTGTGGGGGGGACGGCGACCGCTTAGCACCAGAAGCCTGCAACATGACGAGCCAGATGTATGAAAGAGACGAAAGACACGGTGGGCTAGAGACAAGACGAGCGAGGGAAAGGGGGAGCGAGGGGAGTGAGGAGTGAGAAGACAGAAGAGCGAGAGGTATGAGGAGCGAAAGGAACGCGGAACGAAGAGAAATGTAGTCCATGTTCCTCCTTCTCATCACTTGCCAACGCCCCTATATGGTGGTAGTCTGATGTCAGAGCACATCAGCAAGCGCGTCTAGAGCATCCGTGGAATTTCCCAACGCCCCCCCTCCTCCCTCTCCAACCAGTGTCAGATTGTGTGAATGGCAAGTGCGCACTGCGTGGACCGCGGACGAGGAGAGGAGGCGCTGGCGATGGACGTAGACGAAAGAGAGAAGGCGCCCTGTAGAGTCAGCAGGAGGTCAAGGCGATGCGGACATTGGGATTGTTCGCACAAGCAGTCGTGAGCGAGGCGCCTGCCAGGTGGTGCTGCGCAGTGTTGGAGAGCTACGTAGAGTGGCAGAGGAGGCGCGGCCTGGCAGGTTATGCTCTTCCTCAAGGCTTGCGTTGCAGTCAGTTCTCAGTTCGTGGATGCGAATTGCAGCCTCGGTGCCGAAAGAATAGTTCCAGAGTGTCAGAAATTGTATACACATCATGTACGTTAGTTGATAGATAATCACAGTCATATACAGATCATCGTCGTCGTCAATCGTCGGCTTCGCCCTCCCCCCACCGCCGCAAAAACTCCCGCTCGGCTCTTAAAACTGCGACACCACCTCCCTGCGTCTCAACCGTGCGGCCCCGACCGCGATTGTTCAGATCGCCTTTGCCGTGCACAGGAGGACCCTTCGACATGCGTCTAAACACCGGTTCCTGGTGGCTGTCGCCGTCGGCCATAGCAAACCTCGGGTCTTTATTCCGGTAGTCCACGGCTCCCTGTGGAAGGAGCGCAGCATCCCTCAGGCCGGCCTCTCCGCCCACGCCCCACCACGCGCCAAACCTGCCCTTCTCATCTCTTGTGCTCCACGCCGCTCCAGCGTTATGCACTACCCACTTCAAATACCCATTACACGAGCGCCGATGCAAGACCCTCAGTTCACGGCCCGCAGCAAACGTCTTACCGCGCTGCACAGGCGTTGCTGGTAAGGGCGCACAGAACGCGACGAGGTGGTGGAAGAATATGCCTTTGAAAGTTTGCCCGTCTTGGCTGCAGGCACCGGCAGGGTCGCAGAGTTCGGTGAGAATGCCGTCTGCGCCGAGGCCAGACCAAGTTGATGAAGTGATAGGGGAGGAGGTCGACGACGAGGTCCAGCCTGTAGCGTGCATGACGTTGCGGATCAACTCGTGCCCGTCGAGGAGGTATGTTAGGTTTCCAGTAGCTTCCCAGAGGCCGCGCAGACCGGTCAGAACGACGCCTTGATTGTATGAGTACACCATCTCGTTGCGCTCGTCGCACTCGGTTTTACTGCGGTTGTGGGCGTGGTCTTTGATGTGGAATCCGTCGACGTAAAGACCTTGCTCGTTGGTCATGTTGCTGTTCTTGAGCCAGTCGTAGCCGGCGACCGCGTTGGTCAGGAATTTCGCGTCGTATGTGGAGGACCCCTCGTTGCCCTTTGCCGCTACCATGAACGGCGACGAGTTGTTGTCGCCCGGGAAATGCAGATACATCTCCACACTCGCGGATATGAATAGCTCGTTCGTGATCGCGTTCTTATACGGCAGGAGCCGTGGATTCCAGACCATGCCGCCGCCACAGAGTTTCTCGCCCCAGCCTTCCTCTGCTAACTCATAAAACACACGCGCGCGGTGCGAAAACACCGGTATAAACTGCGTTCCATGCCAATCCCCTTCATCTTGCTCCGTTGCTCTTGGGAAATGTCGCCCCGTATGCGCCTCGATAAACTTTATACTGTCCAGCCACCCCAGCACTACCCACAGCATGTCATCGAACGCTTGATTGCGGATTGCGAAGATGTCTTCACCGAAGAAATACGTTGTGCTCTGGCTGAAGTATTTGTTTATCTCGTTCTCGACCTTTTGCGCCTCGCTGTCGAGGGTCCGTGAGCGGTCGGAGGTCCCGGAGAGTGCGGAGAGCACGCCTGTTAGATACGTGTTCATGACGGCGGCTGTCCAGTCTACGGCCGTTGTCCATTTTCCGAGCCAGAGCGCGAAGTATTCGGTCTGCATGGTCGAGATCGCATCGTGGAGTTTGCCGGGGCTGTTCGCGGTGGCAACGTGGGTGAGGGCGCATGCGCTGGTAGGAGCCGCATCGTGCGGTGCATCCGGAGAGTAAGGAGAGGGGTTGAGAGAGCGGAGGTCATCCTGCTTTTCGGGTGTGTAGGCTGGGTCTATTGAGACTGTTAGCACGTTGCTGTGAAGAGTGGAGGTGTCGTGTCACTTACCCGCTAAGGGCTGCTGGTCGCTCTCCCGCGCCGATGCAAGGAACGGAGAAAGTGCCAGTACCAGCGCAAAGACTCTCACGAGTCGCGTTCCTAAAGCCATGCGAACGAGCCTCATCTTGAACGCTCCAGCCGCGAACAAGATGGTATGCGGGTACTATGCAGGCTCTATGCGGAGCTCGAGGCCGCGCGCTGAACCAAGTGCAGGCCGGTCTTCATGAGGGCCGCGGGTGGCAGTGTAGTAGGTAGGTGATGAACATGAGATCTGATACCACAAATATGGCTTGTCGCAAATGGCCGCGCATGAAGTGAGGGTGGGGTTGCGGAGATGTCAGCTCTTGGAGGCCTGAATGCGTCCGGATTGCCCGCCCGCAGGTGTCGAGCCGAGGCATCCTGCGAATCAGGCTACTCTCCAGGTCGACGGCCTCTAATGCTTCTGAGTTCTCATAGTGGTGGCGGTATGGAACTGTAAAAAAAGCTGCAGTCTTCCATCGTATCCAGCACAAGGTAGTGTTGTGATAGAAGTGTGAGGGTGGGTAGAGATAGTCAAGGCCGGCTCAGCGTAGTCCCGCGCTCGCTTAACCGCGCTCGGACCCAAAACCTCAGATATCAACCTTGGGCGCACTCAGATAGCAAAAAAGAGATTCCCAGGACCCAGCCACGTACGTGGCCAAAAAACATGGTAATGATGCTCGTGTGACTTGCCCGCTCGGCTGCTTCACATCTAGATTATATATGACCCTGAGTAAGCCGACGACCAATCCGAGCAGAGAAAACCTCTTTGACTACGCTATTTGGTTTGAGCTTACACAGGAGTACTAGCTCCGCACCATGGGGGGGGATCTTCTTGGCGACTTTTTGTTGTATCTTTATATAAACCTGGCTGTTCTTTCAAACTTCTAGGTACTAGGCTGGTAATTCGTAACATCCAGCCAAAGAGTAAACGCCCGGGATTAGGGTTGTGAACTGGGAATCCACTAGGAGTATGGCATTCTGCTGCGTGGGTTGCCAAAACGTAAAAATCGACATGATGTTATTGCAACCCAAATGGCATGTATACGGGACTATAAGTCGTTAAATTTTGGAGGCGAACAGATATATATAGAGAAAGTTTTTGCGAAGCTCAAACTTACAGGATCTGAAGCTCCTATCTTCTATTATATCCTCTTACACAATCATCACAGTAGCAAGCTGGTATATCGTAACAACATGACATTAAAGTAGGCTCTGTGAGTCGAAATTTCCCCCACGGCTCGTACAGGGGCATAGCCAACGGATTTCGTAGGCAAACGGCATCGTGAGACCTTGTGACTGACGGAGTGGCTCTGCATGACGCGCTGGGGCGAATCGATAAACAGTGAAAGGTATGGTGCAGGACGTGAAGGGCCTTAAATGTGAGGCGTCGCGAGCGCCGTGGACACCGGGAAAGTCGTTGCGGGCTTCGTAGAGAGAGGCATTGCGGGCGTGGTAGCCATTGATTCTGGATGACGACGTATTCGTTCCGGCAGAGTCGATTACGGAGTTGGGCGAGGTCCGGCGGGCTGCGGGTGATGCTGTATTACGAGGTAGGGTCAGACCGCCGGAGATGAGCAACGGGCCATGCTCCAATTCTCCGAGCAGTGCGGTGGGATTGGTATCATCATCGCCCTGGTTGTCTTCAACGATCCACCATAGCTCTTGTCTGCTCCAATATCAGAGAAATTTTGAACTTTGCGAAAGCTTGCGGTGGAGGGTTCATTTGTTTCCAGCGTGAGCTGAGTGGGTGTTCGTTTTGTGGAGCCTCTCAGAACCATGGTTCATTGAGACGACTCCTGAGTATAAGACCTTCTCACTGCGTTCGCGAAACGCACGTTGAGGCGCTCTCCGGGTTGCTCGAGGCCTGGGACTTTGATGGGGAAGGAGAGGTCGCAGCACACGTAGGTGAATTCTTTCAGTTCGGCTGTTTTTGGTTGAGGCGCTCTCTGGGTTGCTTGAGGCCCTCTCCAGGTTGTTTGAGGCCTGGACTTTGACAGGGAAGGGAAGGCCGCAGCTCACGTAGGTGAATTCTTACAGTTCAGCTGTTTTTGGTCTAGAGGACTTGGATTTCGGCTTTGGTGTGTAGTTGGCGTTGCCCAACTCCCTATATAATGCAACCTCACTCTTGTCCAATGACACACTCTCTCTGAACCAACACCACTCATTTGCACGCATATGATGCGGCATGTCCAGACTATCCTAGTCGTTGGCACATATTGCCGCTATTGAGTCCCCTTCTTAGCAGGTCGGTGTTCATGTTGGTTATTGTCGGATGCCCGCAGCGTGATAGCGTTCTAGTTCTAGGATGGCTCGAAAACGGGAAGACTGGAAGGCGGGAGAGAGCGAACTGTGTAGTGTGTTTAGATGAGATATCGTATGAACGCTCTAGACATACCCAAATATCCTATGCTAGCGTTATGATCTGAACACGATGCTCGAGGAGGTGCGTTCGCGGCAATGCGGGCATCGGGGTGTGGTGCCATCCTGTGAGGAAGCCGCAAACTGATGATGCTGGGTAAGGTGAGCCCATATGCCTATATCTTATTGTGTACGGGACGCTCTGCGCTCTGCGAAAATGGGTGGAGGCAAATTGGGTGACTAGACTTCGTGTCTCGCTGGTCTTCTTGGATGTAGGTGTGGGTGGCATGAAAGCGCTGGTGAGCAACATCCGAGAGCCGCGCAAATGGTGATGTACGAGGTACGCGGTGCACGCGCTCCATGGACACCAACAGGAGCCTCACTCTGGGGTATGTAAGTTGACGTGGCTTTATGTATCGCTGGCGTTACGTGCGAGCCATACAAGGACCGCAGATGAGGAGAGCCATAGACGACGGAGAGCGCAGTCTGGTCGCGCCCTGTGCTTTGTGTTGTAGTCCTAATCGAAGTCGACGCGCGTGCGTTTCGGTGGATTGGGTAGATTTAGGTATAGGTAGTGGTTCCAGAAGCAAATGGGGTTAGCGCTGTTCACGGTTGCGGATGACCCTCTGAGAATATGAGCCGCGCTCTGCGCTCCACGTCTGACTAGATATGCTGGGTTGTATGCCTGGCGTCGACGTACGCTCATGTGTGTGGTGTAACGAAATTGAGGATGAGTGCGTAGGCGTGAGGGTGTGGGACCACAATGGAGGGGTTCCCGAAGATATTGTTGGAAGGCACTGGAGACGGTCATGCCTAGCGGGAAGCTGTCGCTGTCGATCGGGTTGGGCTAGTGATCCAACACAGTTGGTTGCAGTCGAGATCCCGCTGGCGAGATGGAGGATATGAATCCGCTGCAGGAAGTTGCTGGTATCGATCAGGGGTGCTGGCGGTCTGACGCTATCGTTTGCGGATTACGAACGAGAAGTTATGAGAATACTGGGGCCTAATAGTTTCCCCGCAAAATCTTTCTGAAGTAGCAAAAACACAGGCAAAAATATATAATTAGCTGGGGTTTTTTTTAGAAGCCTAAGGGTATTATTACCTTACCTGCTACCCAACGTATATCACTTTTGAAAAAAAAATGTCACCTGTGGGACTTGAACCCACGCCTTCTTTCGAAGACCAGCAGAATTATGTAATCATATCCTGAAGCTGGCGCCTTAGACCACTCGGCCAAAGTGACTTCATCTTGATTTATGAGTGTTTCTCTCTTTAGAAAATAATTATACAGTAGTAAAAGGCACTTGGGCAGCCTGAGCGGCAAACCGGGTTAGCGTCAGGCTAGCGTCAGGCTAGCTTCAGGTATCCACTCCGTTCGCCGACTGACTCGAGTAATTAATCGACCTCTCATCGCCTGGAAAGACACACATTCCACAAGGGCATCAACGTACAGAACACCTACAATACCACAGCGTGTACCAAACAGGTCTGCTCGCTACGCCACAAATGTCTATCGGTATATATGCATTCGAAATCGACAATTCACGGGCATTCACGTTTATGAGTTATGACCCACGTAGTTATACATAACTACTGTTATTACTTTTGTATTCGTTCCATCAGATGCAGCTGAGTATAATTAAGTTATATAAGGTACAGCCTCACTACTTCCTGTATTATTCTCGCTACATATGCACCAGACAATTTTGCGCACTTCTAATTCTTATACAACATTCTGCACTCCCTATTCGGCTCGCAAGTCATCGGGCTCCACACACATTCACCATACGTCCCGTTCGAATAACCCACAGGCATTAAAAGAATAGGCCCAACAAATCTCCAAACCTCTCTTCCTGCTTGTTAGTCCTCTAGGACAAGGTATTCTACTTATATGGATGCAACCCCTATCTAATCCATTCGAAAGATCTCAGTATAATTCAGAGTTTGCATCACAAGCTTTCGATATCACACTTTACTTTACTCGGTTCCAGGGGGGCTCCGCCTCCAATGCCAGGGCCAAGCTCGGGAGCTCCGCCTCCAATGCTGGGGCCAAGACTCGGCAGCCAGTGTTCTTCTAGTTCTTCCAGCTATTACACATAGTACTACTCGATCTTCTCCACGAGGTTGTTTTATAGAGCGATTCGGAACGCATTGACAACCTTCCTATTCGAGAGACATATAACACACTCCACTCTGAGCTGACACAAGAATCCAATGAACGCAAACTCGGAGACGAGAGGCTGGAGACTAGCCTGAAGATAGAGCACGACGAGCGTACCAGCAGGATGAGAGCCTGGAGAGAGCACGACGAGCGTACCAGCAGCGATGAGAGTCTGGAGAGAGCACGGCGAGCGTATCAGCAGCGATGAGAGCCTGGAGAGCCGTCTTCGCGACGCCTTCATAATGCCAGCAGCCCATACACCATGGCGCGTACTTAAATTCGACCGCCGCCCTTGTCTGGTTCTTTGCCTTCGAAGTCGTCTCTACCATCGAAATCCTCTCTGCTATCAGACCCTCTCTGCCACTGGATTCTTCTCTGCTACTGGATGCTTCGTCTCATTGCTCTACCTGGACACTGGCAAGTCCTGGTGGTCTGATGCTGCGAGCTAGTAATAAGAGACCTTGCCCTGTTTAAGGTACGCTGAGTTTAAGAAAGCCTTTTCTTGGAACGCAGACTGTGCCAATCTGCCTTGGCTCAGATGATGGAGACGTCCGTTGCGAGGGAGCGACACATCTACCCGCCCGGACGGTAACTCCGCGCCAGAGAAATCCAATCTGTGTCGACGATTACGCTGGGTTCGGTGGCGACAGGAATATTCCTTACAGGGAGCGAGGGCGACGGCGAGGAAGATGGCTATGAGGTGATGTCATCAATGATGGACCCGGCATGGAAGTTCGGTTTATTGTAAAGCGTCTCTCGACATGAAGATACAGAATCGCAGACTACAGCTCGTTCAGGCAGCTAGTCCCGTTACTAAAGGCTCGCCCGACGTCAGCTCCACCATCCTCAAAGGTTCCTCGTCAGGAAGGTACAACACCGCAGACGATAGCCCAGTTCAGTGCAGCCTTTCCCTTCGCCGAAGGCTCGTCAGGAAGCAGAACTACTCCAGTTCAACCGTCTTCTAAGATTCAGCAATAAGCAGACATCGTACACGAATAATCACATTCAGGATTGATACATAGGTGTACCTCAAAATTATGCATTATTCAAACGATGGTCTAGGTCGCCCTCCAACGTCACTCATTACAGTTCGTAAACCTCTAATCGCGGACTTTACCCAATCCCAAATCTATAGCTCCAGACGGAACTGGTCGTTGAACTCTACACACAGTCAGTCAGCACCTGCGCAGCTCACAGGATGATCAGCTCCACATACCTTTGACCCAATCAATTACGAAATTCTTCACGAACTGCTGCGCATACACGACCTGAGCGGGCGGGAAGATCGGCGTCGTCTCATTGGCGGGCACGCCGTTTTCCTCCCAGTGATGCACGCCATGCGCAATTTCGAGCCACGGCTTGTCCGTCGACGACACGCGCGTGCTGGACCCGTTCGCGAGCGGAGTGGCTGGCCGCCACGGGTCGGCGTTGCCGCCAATGATTGCAAGCCGCGAATACTCGATGCTGTAGTTCCCGTACTTGTTGACTTGCCACAGATCCGGCGGCTGGGTGATGTTGAAGGCGGACCGGCAGAAGTAGGTCAGGTACTCGAGATCCAGGGTCCGCGAGATCAGCGGCTTGATGTCGGCGGGCGTGCTGCCGGTCTGGATGTAGCCCCACTCGGTGCAGACTTGGTAGGACCAGCTGCGCCAGGCCTCGGCCGCGACGAGGCTGGTGTCTTGCCAAAAGGTGTCGTTGAGTACGCTGAAGAAGGCGTCTTGGGTTTCGCCCGACTCGTTCCAGGCTGCGACGGAGGTGCGGCCAAAGTAGCCGATGGCGTTGAGAGTGATGTTCTCGACGAGCGAGTCGTTCACGTAGCCACCTACGGAGACGAGTTCTTTGACGGTTGGCCGGAGGTGTTCCACGTTGTCGTAGTTGACGGTTCCAGTCAAGTTGCCGCAGTAGCTGTAGAAAGTCAGAAAGATCACCGCGATGGCTACTCATGCTTACTAGAAGAAGGATGGAGAGTTGAGTTCGGGATCCCAGCTGCAGCAATGATTAGATGTAGTAACCTTGCAACACATCAACAACTCACTTGGTGCTTTGCCATCCAGTGATTCCCGATGTGAGAACGTTGGCAAAGTCTCTCTTGTCTGTGATTTGCCCAAGACCGAAAGCTTCCTGTAGACGTGCGACCTTGTCCTTTTGATCGTCGTGCAAGAGTATGCTATCGACAACATCAACCATAGTCTGGGTGTTGCGGACACAGTCCGGAGGAGCGAATTGTCTAATCGGCTCATAGTACTCCCAGTAATCATATATAGCGGTGGTAACACCAGAGGACGAGATGGCGCCCCAGAACGTGTCCGGGTACACAACACGCAAGAATGCGGCCTGAGCTCCAGCATAAGAGCCTCCATACACAATCCAAGGCGCGTTCGGAGCAGTCAGATCCTCAGCGATACCCTCGAACTTGACGTGCCTTGCAAAGTAATCGATCTCAGCCAACGCCTGCTCGGTCGACAGAAAGCGCAGGTTCTTGGTCGAGGCATCGGGGAACGGGAAGCTGGTGCCGTAGTAGCGATGTTCAAGAATGACTGACAGGCCGGCGGTAGCCTGCGCCACCTGGTTAGAGATACCCGTCGCCATGAAAGGCAGCCGGTTTTCTCCAGAGGTTTCCCCGGAAAGCAGGACAAATACGGGGCCGCCAGGCTTGTAGTAGGTGTCATCGACCCAGTATCTCAAGTTGAAGGTTCCATTCGAATGAGGCTCGTATCGCTTGTCGTCGGGGAAGAAGTCGATTGGGACGGAGAGATTGTATGCTGGGTATGCAGGGGCGGCTTCATCACGCTTTGCGAGCGACTGCCATTTCTTCGCTACCTGCGCCTTCCGACTGTCAGTTGCATTCTTCCTCTTACGAAATCCAACTCACAGCGCTCAGCTGGCCACCAGTCAAGTGCCCAAATGGGATCGCGGCCGCCTCGAGAGCGAACACAAAGCTCGCGATGGTGGTGGAAAAATGCATGGCTTCGAACTCGACCACAGGCCTGACAAGCCGCCAAAAATTGCTGCGTGAGGGCCCTAAAGTACAATTGAGCAATAACTACGATGATGCCATAGCTCCTGCACTGTACCAGGGTAGCTCCAGATGCCTGATTGTCGGGCGCGGTCCTGCCGGGTTAGGAAGGTGGATAAGAGATGCTATACCCGATCCCGTAGGAGACACGGGCTGTTGACCTTTGACGCCGCCGGGAACGATGACAACCGGATGATAGCAGTTGTACCTCGGAGTTGTTGCCAATCTGCGGGGTTGCACTGGGGCGGTAGTAAATGCTGTCTAAAAATTAGCCGTCATGGGGCTGACCAACCACCGCATGGTGAATTTCTTGGCAGTAGGTGACCAGCATGCCGATAAAATAGAATTCAGGCGATCCTGTTGACAACCTAGGGTTTTTTAGCGACAGGTAAATAGTCTACCTCTATATTTACGAAGCCTTATTGCATCTAGTATAGTAGGTATTGCATGTAGGGCTTAAAAGACGAGAATGTATGCTTGTAGTACCCGCCAGGTGCGCATCGGAAACGTTTTTATGCCACGACGGTGCCGGTTCAGGCAGGTAGATTCAAACATGTATGAACAGCGACCACATACGAGCATTTCCAAGTATGCGAATGACTTCGCAAATAGTAGAGACGGTAAAGGTCGCTTTCATGGGCAGCATTGACCACAACATGATTGGATGAACGATGGTTGTCGCGGATTGGGGAAGAAGTTGAAGATTGTACTGGGGTTGTATTGTAGGAAGCTACAGACATTCTATCTAGGTGTGTGCTGACAAACTATACTAGTCCTGAATAGGGTAAGAGGCCATGAACCGTGACAATGGTTGCAAGTGTATCACCCTCGCGAGTTGGCTGACAATTTTGTAGTGAAGTAGCGTTATATTCTTGCGTCGTTGTGTCGATGTGTGTCGCTATGCATATCTTATATGAGACGAAAAGGGCCCCCACACCACTCTGCGATAGGAGACTAAAGGAAGGCACATGGCAGCAGCTGCACAAGGAAAAAGATGAGGGAAAAGATCAGAAGCAGTGGTAAGAAGAAGATAACGAGAAACCGGAAAGTAGCCTGGAGCTGTCTACGAGCGGCGTATGTAGATGACCTCAGGTTTCGGCCAAACGGATGACAATGAATTCGAGAAGTCGTGAATGGGTTGGAGATGAGAGAGGACCAACCTCACCCTTACAGAGCCGTATTATATTTGGTGCCGTCAAAGTGCAATTGCAGAGGTGAGATGACGGTGAAGTCGGCCAATGAAAGAGCCGTATCTCTTGGCATGGGTGGGTGGTGCCTGCCAGGAAAACACCTTGGGCTCCCGGCCTACTTCCAAACCAACTCCACCACATCCGATAGCATCAAAAGAATCCATGGAGTCAACCAACCCACAAGCAAAACAAACCTACCGGAAACACTTCATACCTCTCGAGTCAGATCCCGAGGTGTTCACCGAGCTTATACACAAATTGGGCGTCCCGAAAACGTTCGGCTTCCAAGATGTTCTCTCGATCCATGATCCAGACCTCTTGGCCTTCATCCCTCGGCCGGTATACGCACTGATCCTCGTATTCCCTGGAACGGAGACGTATGACGCACGGGTTGCCGAAGAAGATCGTGAGCGCGAGGAATATGACGTTGCTGGCGAGCACGAGGATGTTGTTTTCTTCAAGCAGACGATTAACAATGCTTGCGGGCTGTACGCAATCCTCCACGGTGTATGTAATGGAGAGCTCAGGTCCAGTATTGGTAGGTTGCCACCCCACAGAGATACGTCCATCGCTCAAACCACACAGCCACCGAATCCCTGCTAGAAAGTCTTCTTGAGAAATGTACGCCTCTGAAGTCGGATGAGCGTGCGCTGGTACTCGAGGACAGCCAGGAGCTGGAGCAAGTCTATGCTTCAGTAGCGAGTAAAGGGGACACCGAAGCACCCACGGACCCGCAGGCCGAAGTCGACTATCACTACATCTGCTTTGTCAAATCCCAGAAATCCGGGCACCTTTTCCAGATGGATGGCGACCGAAAACGCCCAGTTGACTTGGCACAGCTTGCCGACGAGGACGACGTACTATCTGAGAAGTGTCTTGAGGTGATCCGGCGCTGGATAGAGGGTGAGAAGAACGAGAACATCGGCTTTAACCTGATGGCCTTGGTGGCGCAATGAAGCCAGTTGGGGTGGCTTGGTCTGAAAATCCTCACAGCCGACGATTTAACGACGCCATATAAAGTACAAATGTAGATGCGCAAGGAGTCACACTCTTCGTAGAAAGTCTCGTAAGAGCGAGCTAGCGTGAACTATGAAGGCCCTTGATTGTTCTTGCAACGAAAGAAGCACGTAGCATTGTACAGCCGCATACACCGGACCCAGGCAAAACGCGAGGATACGGGATGCTCCCCGAGGGGACTTGTATGATTGTCTGAGACTCAAGTGGCTGCTGTGCGGGTTGCGTGGTGTAGCGAGTGATTACACGCCGCGATAGGTCTGGCTAGAATTAATATAGCAAGCTCATTCTGATCGAAAACAACGAGAATTGTGCTTCGTCATGAAGCGTTGCGATGAGAAGAGTGTCGGACATTGGTCCCGAACGGCTGCGGCGAAAAAGTCGTCGCGAATGTGCCAAGTCCATTCAGCGCTAGTGACCTTGGCATCTCTCGACGAGCTTCACCTGCGCGCTGCCACTCGAGTCTTGCTCCCCCCCACCAACCCTCCCAACCTCCACACAGGAGGACCGTTAGAAGCAGTTAATCCGTAGAAACTCCCCCAAACAACGATCCGCACCGAGCCGTCATGACGAAAAAGAGGAAGAGGTACCCCGACCTCCAGCAGAAGCTCGAGCGTCCGTGGTGCTATTACTGCGAGCGAGACTTCGACGACCTGAAGATTCTGATCTCCCACCAAAAGGCCAAACACTTCAAATGTGACCGCTGTGGACGCCGCCTGAATACCGCCGGAGGTCGAGAACCCCCACCTCGGCCCAGCGACAGCCAGCTAACGCAATCAAATAGGTCTCCAAGTGCATATGACCCAAGTGCACAAGGAAAATCTCCAGTTTGTCGAAAATTCGGTCGCCGGCCGCCAGGGCCTCGAAGTCGAGATCTTCGGTATGGAGGGCGTGCCGCCTGAGGTTTTGGACGAGCACAATCAGCTAGTCACACACCAGCACTTCGAAGAGGAAGCCCAGCGCGCGAAAATCACGGGCAATCCGGTTCGAGGCCTGCTTACCAACGGCGCGAGTGGGTCGCATAAGCGTGAACGTGTTAAAGAGGAGTTGGAGGAGATTATGGTGCATGTCGACCAGTGGAGGGAAGACAGGATGAACGGGGTTATCATCGCGCCTCCTGTGCAGCACATTGTGGGTATATTCCTATGTGCTCGTGCTCAGCTGAGCCATCTCTGCATGTTTCTTTGGACAATGCTGCTGGCGGGCACTTCTTTCATCCGGGTCAACTCGTCGTTGCTGGATGCAACTGTTTTCCGTTTGGCTAACACACTCTTCCCACAGACACCGCCCGTGGCCGCACCTTTCGCAGCACCACCCGGTCAGGCGTTCCCCCCGCCCGGCGCAGCGCCGCCTTTTGCAGCAGGCCAGCCCTTCCCACCCAACGGCGCCGCGTTCCCCGCTCACTTCGGCGGCCAACCCCCAATGAACGGCGCGCGACCTGGAAGCGTGCCCGCCCTCCCGCAACGTCCCAGCTACGGCGCGCCTGCACAAGCCCCACCGGGTGCCACCGCCATCTCCGCATCAGTCGACGAGCTAATATCACATGTCCAGGGCGCGACCACCGAGGCACCGACGGAGAAGAAGTCGAAGAAGGACAAGCACAATGTCAGGATGGTGTTCAACGACGACCGCATTAGTCCCGAGGAGAAGATGGCGGCGCTGCCGAAGTATGTCGAGTTTTCCCGGTCTTGAAGGGCATGTGTGCGGGTGGATACGTCCCGTTGGTTTTCATGAGTTTATGCAGCGAGCACGTCTCGCGTCTGGGAGTCGTTTGCTGGCGAAGAAGTGGCTACGAAGACTAAGATTCTCTAGCAGCAGTCATTCACATCACAGGACCGGTCAGGTCAGGTCAGGACGGGTAGGAGCAGCAGGTTCACTATTGGCTCGGAGTACGTCTGGGAATGAAATGACGGACAATTGCACTCTGTATAGTGTAGGCTCGAAGATGAGCTGTTTTGCAAATAACTGATGAGCAACGGAAGAGTTTTCCTTCTCCATGTTGAATCTTCGCTTTGCGGACTCTGATGACCATCAACAAGAGGGTTTTTCTTCTTCCACACATCAAGTCTTCGCTTTGTGGATGACTGATGATAATCAAAAGAAGAGTTTTCCTCGTCCAGACCCTGTCTATGCGTTGTGAATCCCTGATGGCAATACAAGGCTGGCCTCTCTCCATCTCGTGTCTTTTGCTTTGCGCAGCCTTGAGAAACTGCCAAGTTGAATCTGTCAAGTCCCAATGACGATGGCGCAAAAGAGAACTTGACTATGTATACGCTGGCGCTGGGGCTGCTCCGGGTTATGGTTATTTAGCCAAAGGGAGCGGCTCACGGTTCACATCCATGGTCGGTCGGGCTTCACTACTCAGCTCAGAGTCTTCTGGGCGTGAACATGGACAGCATGGAGAGATAGATACAACATCTCAGCACAGCGCAGCGTATTGAGAAGAATGTAACGCAGTCATCTGCCTTAAATTAAGTACTAAATCGAATCGAAACAGCCACCATGGCTAGTAGGTATATCCCCTTCAACAGCTCTCCCTCTCCCTCCCATCCATCTACCCCAGCTCCTGCCCCTCCTCGTCCTCATCTTCATCGTACTCCTCGCTCTGGTTATCCTCTTCACTACTACTACTGCTGCTGCTACTCGCCCTCCCCCACTCCCGACTCTCTGCCAGCGCCAAACTCTCCCCCAGACCCAACCCCCTCGTCTGGTCCACGCCCCCCAGCGCGCCGTCCTCGCCGCCCAGCACCGACCCCGAGCCGTCTTCTTGCTCTGGTATAGGGTCGACTACGCGCAACTGTTTCTCGGCCTCTTCGTCGCCATCATGGGCGTCGCCGTACGAGGCGAACCCGACGGTCTTTCCGGGACCGTGCGCGTGGTGCGTGGACTGGGTCTGAGATTGAGATTGGGATTGGGAGGGCCGCGGCGTTTCCTCTAGGATGTCGCCGCTCCAAGGGCGGCACTCCTTCACGACGTCGCCGCATCGAAGGCAGGTCCAGCCTTCGCCTTCTTCGTTGGCGATGCGCTGCGCTAGACACGCGAAGCAGTATATACAGCCGCACGGCACCGTCTCGTACGGGTTCGTGATATCCGTCGCTGCGGACCCGACCACGCCGCCTCCGCCTGCCGACTGTGAGATGAGGTCTTGCTCGGTGGTCGTGGGGTTCTGGTCGCGGTAGCATATCGCGCAGGTGCGCTCGGGCAGGAAGCCGAGTTCACCCGCTGCTTTGTTCTCGTCGTCGGCGTCGCTGGTGTTGGCGGGCGCGCGGCCCAGTAGCGCGAGGAACGAGGAGCGGAGTTTGCGCCATGTGCGCCCGAGGATGCGGCGCCAGCGCGAGATGCCGACGAGTGGCAGGAGGAAGAGCAGGAACTCGGTGAAGGCGTGCCAGACGAGCTGGCGGTTGAGGTATTCGAATGAGACTTCGCGGGAGGTGGAGTGCGAGGTCGGGGTCAGGCGGAGGCGCAGGAAGCGGTCTGTGAGGGTGCGGTAGCGGCCGTTGTAGAGGAAGGTGAGGAAGGAGGCGAGCGAGGCCATGTCGTGGACGGAGTTGAGGTTTTCGGTCAGGCGCGAGAAGAGGGCGAGGGTCGGTGATTGGGGGGTGGTGTAGTCTTCGGAGGTGGAAAGGAGGTACTCTTCCCATTTGGTCCACGCGTATCGTCCGCCTATTGTGATTATGCCGTACGCGGCCTTCTGCCATGGTTTGGGGGGTGGCCGGGCTGGAGAGTTCGAGCGCGCGTCGGCGTATCGCAGGCCCTGGAGATGCGCGCCATACGACGCATCGTTGTTCCATATCGACAGTTTGAACAGTATCAACCGCAGGCCAAGCAGAATCTCGGGCGTGTACGAGTCCGTGATATGCGATCCGAAGTACTTCAAGCCTTCGCCCACCTGCCCTTTCAGCAGATTCAACAGCTCCTCATCCAGCAGTTCTGCGTCCACCTGGCCGACCCTGAACTCCGGCCGCGTGCCTTCGCGGCCTTTGATCGCGTCCCAGGCGCTGACGCCGGCGCTGCTGAAGCGGTTGAAGGGGTACGGTAATCGCGAGAGCGTGCGGGCGGAGGCGGAGGAGGACTCATGCTGGGCGCGAGCGTGGGCGGCGCGCTGGGCTCGTCGCGCAGCGATCCGCTCTTGGGCAGCGGCAAAGTCGGCAGAGGGCATCGCGGCGCATCTGGGGGAGGCAGAAGGACGTCGAGGGGGTCGTTGAAGAGGTTGAAGAGGCGCGAGCGTGATAGCGTGACATCAAGTCGAGGAGTGAACGGGCCGAGGTTCGAGTTCGAGACGGAGCCGCATCGCCTGACGGTTGCACGACCTCACTTGGCGCTGGTGAACAAATAGGTGAGATGTCGAAGTAGCGAGTACGAACTGGAGGCCCAAGCTAGAAGAGACAGGAAACTTCGCAACACCATCTACGCCGGCTGCACTCTCGCAGCATGTGTAGAGACGCAGAGACGGCGCCCATGGCAGGCGGAGATGGCTGCCATGTGATTGGAGACGCGCAGAGTGCGGGGAGCTTTTTCTCTGTTCTCAGCGCCAGCGCCAGCGCCAGCGCAGGTAAACACCGGCCTCACACTGCCGCGTCCCTCATGCTGTTCGCTCGGCCAGCGGCGGCCGTCCCTTCTCTTGTTTGCTCCCCGTCTCGCTGCCTCTGCGTGCCGGCTCCATGCCCGCGCTGTTCCCCTAGCCAGTCCAGTTCCGCAATCGGCCTGCCGTCCCTGGAGAACCCCACCACGGCCGTTCGACCGTGCCACGAGCTGCAAATCTTGAGACGCTTTCGACGCCCACCACCCGCTCGCCATGGCCCTGCAGTACGCCGTCGAAGTGCCCGGCGAGGCCAACCCGCTCACCGAAGGCATCCTCTACCATGTCCTGCGGTCGGCCGTGTCGGCCAGCCCGAACCAGGTCCAGACAGGCACCAAGCAGCTGCAGCAGTGGGAGAAGGCGAAGGGCTTCTACCCGCTGCTTCAGGTGAGTCGAGCAGCACCCGCAGCGAATCCAGCCACTGACACTGAATGAGTCCGTCTTCCTCGACAAGTCGCTGCCGCTCGAAGTGCGCTACCTCGCCGTCATCCAGCTCAAGAACGGCATCGACAAGTACTGGCGGAAGACGGCAACCAAGTAAGTGTTGGACAAGCTGGCTGCGCGAGTACCCATCTGACTACGGGACAGTGCAGTCGACAAGGAAGACAAGGCGGCCATACGGGATAAGCTTCTAGAGAGCGGCGTGAGCGAGGCAGACCAACGGCTTGCACTGCAGAACGCCTTGGTCATTGGGAAGATAGTGCGCTTCGACTTTCCCGGCGACTGGTATGCGGGCCTCGCTCCATTGCTGCAGGCTCCAGTTAACGCTGTGCAGGCCAGACATCTTCCAGCAGCTGATCCAGCTCCTCCGATCCTGTTCCGACCCCAATGCCTACCGGCTTCACCTCCCGCGCGCTCTTCTCGTCACTCTCTACATTGTCAAAGAATTGTCAACTGGACGGTTGTTGCGGACTATACAAAACCTGCAGGGCGTCACACCAGCAATCCTACACATCCTCGGCGCCATATACGTGGAAAAGGTCCAGAACTGGCAGGCCTTCTTCCGCGAGGGTGGCGACGATGAAGGCGGTGCCATTGAAAGCATCGAGAACAGCTTACTGGCTATCAAGACTCTTCGACGACTGGTCATTGCAGGGTATAGCTCCCCAGCCGCTGAGAAAAATGTCCAGGAATTCTGGACTCTGTCGCGGACGCACTTTGGGGAGTTTATCCCATACGTCATGCACGAAGACTCTCCGCTCGCCCCCAGCGTCCGGAAGATGATCGAGAAGCACCTCGTGCAGCTCTCCAAGTTTCATCTTGCCATGGCAACAACCCATCCGGCTGACTTTGTCCTACTACCCAATTCACTAGATCTCGTCCGTGACTACTGGAGTCTGATCGCGCGTCTGGGAGAATCGTGGGGCTCCAAGTCGGTCGATGGCGCTACGATCGGGACCGATGGCGATGCAGAAGACGACGACAAGTCCATTCTGGAGCGTGTAGGTTTGAAAGGCCTGCTCCTGGTGCGTGCTTGCGTCAAGATGGTTTTCTACCCGGCACAAAGCTTTCGATATCAAAATGCTCAGGAAAAGGAAAATCGGAATCGCGCCACGCAGATGGTCAAGTCAGAACTTCTCACTGACGACCTCGTACGCGAGATGGTCTCCGCCCTTGTCACGCGCTTCTTCATCTTTAGACCCAGTGATCTCCGCATGTGGGAAGAAGAGCCTGACGAATGGGAGAAGATGGAAGAGGGCGCCGAGGATTGGGAGTTCGCCATCCGGCCCTGCGCCGAAAAGTTGTTCCTAGATCTCGCAAAGAATTTTAAAAATCTGATAATTCAGCCTTTGCTGCAAGTCTTCTACACAGTTGCGAGTGAGTACTCACGCTGTCGCTGCAATCAGCCAATTACTGACGTGCAACAGCACCGGACAACGAAGACATCCTCTTCAAGGACTCGGTATACACTGCTATAGGACTGGCAGCCGACGTCTTGCTCGATCAGTTAGATTTCGACTCATTCATCACGAACACCTTGGTGGCCGAGGCCCAGAAGCAGAAGCCTGGATACAACATCATCCGCCGTCGAATTGCAATTATCATTTCCCAGTGGATCTCCATTCGAATTGCGAAGGACAAGAAGCCTATAGTGTATCAGATCTATCAACATCTGTTGGACAAGAACGACCCACTCAACGATCACGTAGTCCGAGTCACTGCCGGGAGACGGTTCAGAGAAGTAGCCGATGAATGGGAATTCAGTGCCGATAACTTCCTACCCTATGCGCCGACGATACTAGACAGACTGATGGCTTTAGTGCAGGAAGTTGAGCTTCCAGAGACTAAAATGGGCCTACTGAATACTATCAGTTCCGTCGTGGAGCGTTTGGACCATCATGTAAGCCAAGCGCCATATATTCCAAAGTACATACCTAACGACGGCAGATCATCCCATACGCTAACAATATCATCTCTCTTCTCCCGCCGCTCTGGGAACAGTCTGGAGAGGAGCATCTGATGAAGCAAGCCATACTAATAATGCTCGCCCGCCTCACTAACGCCATGAAGGGTGAGTCTCGATTGTTCCACAGCTCCTTCCTTCCGATCATTCAGAGCGCCATCGAACCGAACTCCGACACTCAAGTGTATCTGCTAGAGGATGCACTTGACCTCTGGTCATCAATACTTGCGCAGACGCCTTCAGCCCCGGAACCAACCCCGCCAGAGCTCTTGAATCTTCTACAATACCTCCTGCCACTCTTCACACTGGACAACGAGACGCTCCGAAAAGCTATTGAGATCACGGAAGCATATCTGTTGCTTGCGCCAGCCTCCGTCCTCGCCGACAACTTCCGGCCTGCCCTTCTACAAGAGCTAGCAGCGCTTCTCGGCAATCTCAAACCGGAAGCCAGCGGGACCGTCACCCATCTGATGATGTGTATCATTCGGGGGGCGGATGACCTTGGCGGTGAAGGCGCAGTCAAAGTGGTCGTCGGCGATCTCATCAACACCAGCTTTCTTGCCAAAGTCATGGAAGGTCTCCACGGCGCTTGGACCCACCATCAATCGCATGGCCCGTACCGCGAGCTTCCCTCCCGGGCTGTCGATGGTGTCGTAGAAACAGACTTCTTCACCGTACTTGCCCGCATTGGTCTTGCGTCACCATCGACCTTACTGGAAGCACTAAGCACCATTGGCGGCGCTGAGCTGGAGAAGACGCTGGATTGGTTACTCGAGGAGTGGTTCGGCCATATCGAGAACATCGGCGACCTGCCGAGCAAGAAACTGATGACGCTTGTGCTGACGAGGCTATTGGAGACGCGGGCACCGTGGATTATGGGCAGACTGCAGAATCTGATTGTCATGTGGACGGATGTTCTCGGGGAGTTGCTAGACGGGTGTGATGACCAGACGGCTGAGTACGTTCTTTTTTCCTTCCCACCCCTAAGCAGTTTGTCTTTCCCCCTCGCGATACATGATACTAACTCCGCGTTCTTCAGCTCCCTCTACTGGCCCGACGAACCCAACGCCTACCACCCCAACGAGCCCGAAGCCCCCGAAGAAGCCCGCAAACGCAACCTCATCTACTCCGACCCAGTGCACCGCCTCAATCTTGTCGCGTTCGTCCGCGAGCACCTGCAGCAGACGATTAAAGAGGTCGGCGGCGAACAGCAGTTCCAGGAGGAGTGGCTGGGAAGGGTGGACAAGGATATTTTGAAAGGGTTCGGGGATCTGGGAATCATGTAGATGGATGGAGGGGGAGAGTGACGACGTGGGCGGGGGAGTGCAGGAGGAGCCGAGCCGGGCGTCGCGGTATCGTGCTGAGGTGGCGATGTCTGGCCTGAACTGGTTGAGTGGGGGTGTTCATGGTCTCCACTCTGCGCAGCATGGTTACGAAGGCGGCATAACTGTAGTTATTTTCAAGCATAGCCGCCTATATATCCACCTCCATGATTCACGGTTCGCGAAGAATTCGGTATGATATGCATTTGAAAATTTAAACACCGGTGGAGGTTGGTTGCTATGCATTGCGTACTCGAGTGACAATATCCGGGTTATCTCTGATTTTGCACGTCCGAGTTGTCGGGATGGGTTCGTCGCTTCTGGGGCTGCGCTTTCCCCGGTGGTGGCTTTGGTTGGTTGGTGTTTGCCATTCGGAGTGGACGTTTTCGATGGTTTGATGGATTGGCGGGTTGGGTTGACACATTAAACGCTTCATCGGATGTCTGTCGTATAGTATACCACGAAAAAGTAAAAAGTAAAAACACCGTATAGTTAGACCTAGACCTGGTGAGTGCCGTTTTTGTCAATCTCCCTCCCGAATGTAGTATCGCGTCAGCGGATATTTCCTACTACTACCTGCAAGTTATTAGAGGTAAGATTAAATAACTGTACTTAATAGTATGTAGCTGATAAGTAGACTGTGGACAGCACCTGGCCGTGCGCAAGCTCCTGTTTGTTATATAGCTGCATGACGCGGTACTTACTATATAAGAAGAGATTTTGACAAAAACGACACGCACTAGTCTATACGGTAGATCGGCTGTCTGTCTATTTATTGTCTTTGGTCTGCTAGCCTACATATGTGGTACTAGCTAGCTGTTAAACACTTGGAATCTATCTATAGCTATCTATCAGGTAGATGTTTTTGGATTGCTAAGCTGCCCCTTTTTAGATAACTACTTCCTAGATCCGCATCGCAGATAGCGAGAGAGCAGAGCAGGCGAATTAGCTTTGTTTATATCTAGAGTATGCACTATGCGGGTTTTCTTGTAGACTGGGTGTTGGTCGTTGGAATAGTGATGTAGACTAGATTGAGCTATTGTACGGTAGGCAGGTAGCTAAGGGGCTGGGCTGGGGCGGACATCGAATCAGTGCGATGGGCCTTGCGGTGGAGGATGTACAAGTGGAGCGGGATGAGAAAGCTAAGCGGGCTGGTGTGTGATTGGGGCATGTGATGGGACGCGATTCGGATACAGCTATCGTAGCTACTTGAACTTGTGGAGGGTCGTAGTCGGGATGCCTCTAAATACAATGGCTTTGCCAAGATGAAGACAAGCTGTTTACCTATGGCTGGAAACTGCTACACTGTCAGGAGGATTGGTATCTCACACAGAAGCACTCTCCGAAGCATCGAGATCCGCCGCGAACTCGACTATGTTCTTGTACTTGTTCTCAGGCCCGTCGTTGCTCGCTGGCCCCACTATCTCCTCGCCTTCCAGGTTTTTGAGCGTAAACTTCTTCCGGAACGCTGCTCGCTTTCTTGTACCTGGGGAGCAAACCCCGGGGTGCATCCACGCGTCCGACATGGCGCCCGCCACAATCATATCCACAGCAGCGGCGCATGTATCCCTCGCTGGGGTGTTCCGAACGTGTGTGATGCGAATCAAGTTGGCTAGCGTGGCTGGGTCGCGCGGATTCCAATTGATCGTACAATAGGGACCACTGATATCGCCGAGGTATCGCTGCGTCAGATGGTAGAATTTGCCCATGCGGAAGCCGTGCGGAAAACGCAAGATGCGGAACCTAAAGTTTAGGTGGTCGATTAGCTCGCCCGCGTAGGGGTAATGCGACATCCAGCAGCCGACCTTGTGGACGGGAGGCTGCGATGTGAACATGATGCGCCAGCTGGCCGTGGGCTGCATGAACGCTCTCAGCGTCGACGCGCTTTTGGCCATGGGCAGGTCCTCGAACTTGGAGCGGCTGAAGCCGTTCAAGCAGTGCAGACCACCGCCGTCGATGAACCAGGGCGGGAAAGCGTCGACGAGCAAGGGATTGTGGGTTCGCTCGACGCGGCCATCGGGCTGGGGCACGAATTCTTCGGCCTTGAAGAAGAGCATTCGCTGGAGGACGGGCGAGCCGGTGATTGTGGCCCTCCATCGGCGGCTGACGCGGTAGGCGCTCGTGAGCAGCGTGCGGCTGTCCAGGCATGAGAGGATGTTTTCGAGCAGCTCGGGCGTGTCGAGAACCGCGTGGAAAGCGGCGCTGGCCTCGAGTCTACGACGTGTGCGTGTCTGCATGCCGGCGGAGTCGTGGGTTCTGTCGTGTGTTCTATCGTGGTGGATGGCTACCTAGGTGGTGGTGCTAGGTGGTACCTTTGTAGTGGTACATGTGGGGTCGGTTGGTCGGGCCGCCAAGGTTAGCGCCGACCAATTGAGGGAGGACGAGGACCCCAGGCAACAACAACAACAACAACAACAACCATGACCACGGCCAAAGCCCTCGAGCTCAATGACATCGGAACTACAGCAACCTTCGAACACAAGCTGCCAAGCTGGTCTACTGCAAACCCCAATGAACAACTGGTTGATTGCGTCAAACATAACACCAGACTTCGCCCAGGTCTCCAACTCTAGTGAAGTATACATATAGGGTAGCACAGTGAATACCATTGGAGAAGCTTTCACTATTAGCGTGAGCGTATGCCTGCATACGCGTACGTCTTAGCAGTGACCGTGCGGCTCCAAGATCTCGGGTAGGGTCTTGCAGGGGAAGGTGGAGTTGGTAAACGGGACAACATTCAAACTTTCTGAAGGGAGCCTAGTTTGCCCAGTGTCAGCGTCATGTCACTTGAATACGGTTGTTGGATTTTTCGGAGGATGGACAGAATGGGATGCTAGGCTGTCGCCATGGTCACGTAGGTATGAGGGAAGAGTAGGTGAACTTGTATGCTGACTCGAATAGGGCGCATGGATGTCTGGGCTTCTCTAACGACCTCGTCAAAATCACTTTCAGCCGCATAATCGAGATGTCGCGGATAAGCGAACTTGGCCGGATCTTTTGTACCAATGTGTCTTTTCCAGGGACATTTTGGGGACTGACTGTTTTAAAGAGCGGAGGAGGCTCGAGTTTGTGCCTACAAAGGGTACGAGCCGCCCGCTGTCACCCTTCCGTGCCTAACTAGAGCGCTGCCTCCCAACGCCAAACAGATAGGGCTGAATACACTTAGCTCTTTTGCTGAACATGGAAACCCGGAGATCTACTGACGCAAGGGGGTGGCACCTCAGGATGACGTTGTGCAAGGCTGCGTAGCCAATCATTGCATCGCTACGGGTACTGCCTCAGCACACCTGTGAACGGGTCACCTGTTGGTCTAGGCAGCCGTCTTCAGGCACCCAGGGCAGTCCAAGTCCGCATCACGCCCTGGTATAACCTTGGAATGTGTTTCTGATGCGCATCTAGGCAGTAAGTCTATCCGCTTACTTCTACAAGCCTTACTAGACATTGCCTACTATATAAGATACAATAGGGCTTTTTAAAGATATAGGTAGACTATTCGCTTATTTCTAAAAACTCATAGGCTCAAGAGGATCACCTGAGGTCTGTCTTTGTTGGCAGTGAAAGCTGCCAGGGGGATTGCACCATCCACGAGGCCACCATCTGTGCGTGTCCCTTGCGCACCAACAGCATAGACATCCCGATTATACGCGCGGTCTCCTTGGCGAATAATGCTAGACCGCACCATGCAAACCAACCACCGGCGGTCGGAGAGTACTCTGTCCAATCCTGCAACCTCAACGCAAGAATTTAATGAGCTTGATGCGCCGAGTTCTTCGGAAGCAACTACATGTTCTGAAACGGCAGTAACAGCAGCAACCTTCTGGCTCCCAAATATACTCCGCAGGTTGTACTCCGCAGGTGAATTCACTCCGCAGGTAGAATTCCGCCCCACTCAAGGCGTCCAGTCTTCAACACGAGCTGACACCATAGTTCCCAAGGCCTCCATTATCACGCACCGATTACTGGATCACATCATACCGGTCAAATTTCCATTGCAGTTTGCCGTCTTGGCTGTTCTGTGCTGAGGAATCAAAGACGCCGACCTACTCGCCCCCTTCATACTCCAGCCGCCTCACCCTACACCCAAAACTGAAAAGCTTGCTGCAAACGTGTGTGACAATACACTGACCGGATTCCACATCTCCCACTCCACTTGCTTCCAGCAATCACTCTCGACAGCCATGGTAAGAGCCTGGGGGTCTCGCCAGGTCGCCTACTTGCTATACGGACTCTCCTGTCTTTTTATCGTCATCGTAACGGGACTGTTTCTTGATCGCCATCTAGGTCTCGACCATGTCAATAGATTTTCGAAGTCTCTTTCAGACAATCCGTTAGCAGTACAGGACACACCACTGCTGCCCGAGCCATCCACACCAGCGATACCAGTAAGTGCAGACAACCTGCAGGACGAATACCTCTCGGAGACTGCGAATGGAACCGAATACAGACTCTCTTTCGAAGAATGCAGCGCAGAATACTCGGGTTTGTTCAAGGAGATCGAACGCTCAGTCGCGCTGCAAAAACAACATGGAAAGATCACGGCCGAAGACATGGACCTACACTGGAAACCGTTTGGAGCAGTGCGCGCCATGATTTACAACCAAAAGGTACCCTCATCATCCGGGTTCTGAACCAAACTAGCAGGCCTGGGATCATCGCTGATTATCTGTAGCTTCGCATCATCGAAGCAAAGTTCGACGGGAACGGCTATCAAAGTACTCGCTCAGTCGCCATCCTCCACCAAATCGATCGTGCCATCCGAACATCACCCTTCCCTCTCCCGAATATAGAGTTCTCTTTCACCGTCGATGACATACCTGACGGAGCCCACGCGCATCATACCATATGGTCCCTCTCCCGACTCCGGATCGACGCTGAAATGTGGCTCATGCCCGACTTTGGCTATTGGTCTTGGGCGCTCGAGTTGGTCGGTGAGTACGAACAGATCCGCGCAGAGATGCGACAGAACGAAGTGGAATGGGAGCGGAAGATCCCGAAGGCGCTGTGGCGTGGGGCTGTGAAGACGAATAAAGAGGTGAGACAGGCGTTGATGGATGCGACGAAGGGGAAAGACTGGGCAGATGTTAATGAAGTGACGTGGAATACTAGAACGACTGTGAGCGGAGGGTCGAAGGCAGCTGCCATACCGATTGCGGACCACTGCGCATACCAATTTCTCATCAATACTGAAGGTAGGAAGTTGTCCCACGCCCCTCCCTCTCAGGTGTACAGGCTCATGGACTGACTGAGCGCAGGAAGCAGCTATTCAGGCCGCCAAAAGTACCTTCTCAACTGCGCCTCCATCTCCATAATTCACAAAGCCGAATGGATCGAACCACACCATCACCTCATGGTTCCCGCAGGGCCAAACCAAAACTTCGTCCAGGTAGAGCGCGACTTCTCCGACCTGGAAGCCAAAGTTGAAGAGCTACTGCAAGACCCGGAGCGTGCAAAGACGATTGTGAAGAACAGCGTAGCGACGTTCCGCGACAAGTACAGCTCCCCCACGGCGCAGTATTGCTACTGGCGGCAGCTGTTCCTTTCCTGGGCGGATGTGAGTACGGCTCCGCAGCCATGGGAGATCATCGGGACACGGAGGAGGCTCCGGGGCACGCCGTTCGAGACGTTCGTGTGAGTGGGAAAGGCGGCTTCTGGCCTGCTAACTTGGGATAATGGACTGACTGGTGCGTAGGATTCAAGCGAAGAGCTGTGGGATGTGGAAGAAGCTGACATCTCACTGTTGAACAGTTGGTGGATTTCTTTTCATGGGCGGCGTTATTTAGAGTGTCGGTGCATGGAACGGTGTTATGGTACTGTTACGTTGTTTCTGTTGTTGGTGTCGGTGACTCGGTGACTCGGTGTTCGTGGTGTTGGGAAGGATCATGGCTATGGTGCGATCCTCGTTGTCCTGGGGACGGACTCTGATAATTTCTCTTTCGGCCTGGGCCGTGATAGAAGCGCAATGTCTCTGGCTGGCGACCTGCGTTCGGCGTGCCACGACTCAAGACTGTGCAGGGGAACTGTTGCGGTTATAAGGAGAAGCAGATCACGTAATGGTGTTCTGGCGCTACTTCCTCACTTATCGAGTACCTCTTACCTCAGCTGTATCATAGATACGTCATGTAAATAGACCCTGCTGCTGGCCCTTCGAGAGGGCAGCACGAACATAACAACAATACACACAATACTTTTGTTTTCACTGCATTCTACACTGCGACAGGAACACATTCGCTAAAGGACAACGGCAAGAATAGCCGAACGTCAAGACGGCAGTTCGTAGCGGCATCCGCAATCCATCCGATAACCCTGGACAGCCCCTCATTGTGTGACCCTTCTTGGCGTCTTTCGCGCGACGTCAAACAACATGGAAGTCTTCGAGGATTACAGCCAGCGTGCGCTTGTCCTGCGTCTTCATCTCCATCAATTTCCATCACCGTCTCGGCGAAAATGACGACTCAGCTCCAGTCGTTCACCACCAAACCGCGCGTTTTCATCCTCTCCGACATCTCGAATGAGCCGGACGATGCAGAATCGCTATGCCGGTACCTGTTGTATGCGAACCAGTTCGAGACGGAGGGGCTGGTGGCTTGCACGAGTACGTGGATGAAGGATCGAGTGTGTCCGCAGGATATGGAGAAGATCGTCGATGCGTATGGCGGAGCGGTCGAGAATTTGAATAAACATGTGCACCCGGATTGGCAATATCCGAGCGCGGAGAGCTTGAAAAACTTGATAAGAAAAGGTGCAGAGGTATGTTTACCGTCCATTTAAGCTTCCGGGCGTAATCTCGTGGCTGAAGTTCTACCTAACCATATGTAGACGTATGGCATGTCTGCTGTCGGAGACGAAATACCGCTTTCCCCAGGTGGCGAGCTATTGTATCAGCGCGTCGTGGCTCCCTCTCGACAACCGCTGTGGGTTCTATGCTGGGGCGGTACTAATATCCTCGCCCAAGTTCTCCTGAAGATCGACCAGAAGTTCAGCCCAGAGGACTCCGCGCGGCTAATGTCCCGTCTGCGCGTATACGCCATATCGGATCAAGACGACACAGGATCGTGGATCCGGAGCAACTTCCCCGATATCTTCTACATCGTCTCAGTTCACGGTTGGAATCAGTACGGACTGGCTGCCTGGACTGGCATATCGGGAGAAATATATTATGGCTTTGACCAGGGCGGCCCCGATTTCGCCAAGTTCGAGAAGCAATGGATCAAGGAGAATATCCAGATCGGGCCTTTGGGTAGTGTATACCCGGATTACATGTATATCCCAGAAGGCGATACGCCTACCTTCCTCTACCTGATCCAAAACGGGTTGGGCATCTCCGAGTTCCCTTCCTATGGCTCATGGGGCGGGAGATATGCACGTACCGACATCAGCGCCAACGGCTCCAACAGCAACCACTACAGCGATGCGGTCGACCGCGTCAAAGGTCTCGACGGCAGAATCCACACCTCAAATCAGGCCACTATCTGGCGCTGGCGGGACGCCTTTCAAAACGACTTTGCAGCACGGATAAAATGGACCACAGAGCCTAACCTTTCAGCCTGCAACCACAACCCCGTCATCAACATCAACGACGCCACCGGCATCCAGCCCGTCCGCATCGAAGCCGAAGCCGGCAGCACCATCACACTCGACGCTAGCCAAACCTACGATCCTGACGCGCGCGACACGCTTACCTTCAAATGGTTCCACTACAAAGAGCCCAGTGCCACACAATGGCTGGTTGACGTCGAAGTCGCTGATCTTGAGATCAAAAAGCTGGACGAGGAGGGCCGCAAAGTGGAGGTCACGCTGCCGCCGGCCGAGAAGTGCGCGCTGGACGCTGCGAGTGGTAAGCCGGTTGAGAAGGGCCAGTTGCTGCATTTGATATTGGAAGTTACGGATGACGGGGTGCCGCCGCTGACGAGTTATCGGAGGATCTTGGTTCAGGTTACCAATAAAAAGTTGCTGGGTGGGGCGAAAGTGGTGGATGGTGCGGCCGAGAAGAAGTGAGCGTGCAAGAAGGGTTTGTTTGCCGTCTGAGATGTCAGGATAACATTGCTATAGAAATATCAAATCCTCAGTGAAAGGAAGAATACTCACTAGGGAAACAACCCAGGTGTATCGAGCGGCCATATATCTCAACGACGTAGCTCGCCTATCTAGCCATCCTCAGTCTTCTCGAGCTGCTTTTAACATTTGCTCAGATATGCTCGCGTTCCTGAGATAATCCCCTGGGCAACGTCGTTGTTTCCAGCACCTTCGCAGGGCTAATCTGGGACTAGCCTCTGATGGAGCCTCCAAAAGCTTGGCATCTCCCACGTTTGTAAGTACTTTTTTTTCTGACCGCACTCCCTCCAATTGCCCTACCAACCTTGCGCACGATCTACCTTAGCTGCCACCGCCAATATGGACTCCCTTGCTGACGAGCTACTAGACATGATCATCGCCGAACTCATCGGATCCGGCCACACTCTGACGAAGCTCTGTACCGTCTCGCGGAGGCTTCGACGGCTTGCTGAACCACACCTCTACACGGCACTCAGGATTGAACCGCACCGGAGGATACTACGCAAGCTTATGAAGACATTGCAAGCTAGACCAGATCTCGTTCGGAGCGTCACGAAATTAGACATCCTATTCGAGTATCCTGTAATCTCCAACCATGACCTCTTCAGGTATCCTCCAGACTTGCGTATCCCTACCCAACTCTTCGACCTAGTCGAGACTCTCACGCATCTGAAAGCGCTGGACTGTCGACACCAGCTCTTCGAAGACCTCGTACCGCTCTTGGACGTACCGTCATCGAACAAGTTTGAGCATTTAACGAATCTCCGTATGGGTCTGCACTTCAAAGACGCAGCAATAATCGAGCCTGTGGTCAGACTTCCCGCCCTCGAATGTCTCGATATAGATATCCTCTGGATACCCATCGACAAGGAGCCTTATATGTCGGATAGAGAAGACGCACAACCTTTCGTCAACACGCGTATCAGGCAACTTGCAATTCGCTTCCCCGTGTCGCTGTATCCTCTCCCGATCGCTCAGCTATCTAGCGCCTTTGCTGAATCAATGGTCGCAATTGAAACTCTGCACGTCTATCATCCTCCAGGTTGCGGCGCAGAGGCGTTCCAGCATGTACTCAATGAATTCAAGGAGCACCTCGCAGGACCATTGCGCAAGTTAAAGCTCTGTTACCCAAGAAAAATATCCCCTTGGGGAGAAGACAGGGACGACTCCACTGCGGGCAACAGAGAAATTATGTTAGACGCCCTACTGTCCTCGAAGGTCGAACACATCCAAACCGATCTCTCAATCTTTGCCCCGGAACACTACACTCTTTGGAATGCGATTAGCCTACACAAGCTCGAGTTCCCAAGTACCCTCCGCCACCTCAATCTCCGATACATCGAGAGAAATGCCGACGAACTTCAACCGTGCGCGTGGGACTATCGCTGCATCGCTCAGACCATCCGGATACGTTTCCCGGACTTGGAGTGCATCACGCTCAATATGTGGACGGAACACTGCTACTCAGATCTTGTTGAAGACTTGGGAAACGAACTTGGATCGATGGGAATCACGTACAACGTACAGCAATCACCTTACTGGGACGCGATTGCGGATCCCGGGACCACTGGTACGGGTATATTTGATACATCGGATACGGGAGAGGGCAGCGACGGGGACAATCGGTTCGGAGGCCGGGAGGGGGGCGGT
This sequence comes from Massariosphaeria phaeospora, assembly GCA_011032825.1. Classification (NCBI taxonomy): domain Eukaryota; kingdom Fungi; phylum Ascomycota; class Dothideomycetes; order Pleosporales; genus Massariosphaeria; species Massariosphaeria phaeospora. The sequence goes on along the minus strand of JAADJZ010000008.1, from coordinate 220,949 downwards.
ATTGCGTCCGGGCGCGTTCCTCCTTGGCGCAGATAGGGGTTGTGCGGCAGTCGTGGCCATTGCCATGCTGCGGCTTCGAACGGAAATCGCTGCCATCATTCACGAGGGACTAGAAGGCGACTGGATTGTGTGACTCTGCAGTTCTAGTAAGCTAGAGGCCTTTGCTTAAAATCAAAAGTTATGTCTGAGCCTCAAGAACACATGTGCACTAGGATGAGCCACCGATCGGAGTAACGAGGAGACAAGCCTTCTGCACACGGCCTTTTCCAGGCGAATTGCCACCATTGCATATTATTGGCATCCCATAACTATACCAATCAACAACTGATCATTCAGCGTATACTGCATTATATGATCGAAGCCTTGAGTGCCACATGCTCCCACGGAAGCGTCTTACACGGGAATGACAGAACTGGATCTGGTCTTGCAAGTTCCGCTCCGCCTCACTGTGTGCAACCAGCTCGTATCGGAGTGTCCAATTTCTTGACGGTATTCTGACTTGGACTTACAGACTGGTCTGTCGATCGAAGGGGCAAGCGAGGACCACGGCTGTGAGTGCTGCTGATCAACGATGAATTGAATTACGTTTAGCTAATCCCCTTGACTGTATAAACGAGTTTGGGCCGACACCATGTAATTGTTATTCACTTTGCACGGCCCTATGTATCTGCTAGACTGGTTGTTGTGTCAACGACGTATGCTTAAGCGGAGGGTGCGAATAGGACTCGTTGGTAGACTACAGATAAATTAATCGCCAGTCCACGAAATGTTTCTTCACAATTAACCAGTCCTCTTGACAGTGTAAGAGGCGTGAGCACGCTATCATAAGCTTGGTAGTCTTTCTATAAAGCCCTATCGTATCTACCAGACTGAGTTTCCCATTGAAGATTCTACCTGAGGGGGAGGGTGCGATCAGCACTAGATGGTGAAAGGTTTCCGTTGATACCGTCATTGGTCCCATCTTAAAGGCGTGGAGACTCAGGAAGGCCAAGCTTAGATATATCAACCGAAGGAGTCAGACCCAAGACCAACTCGCTTGCGACCTTGCCGCTGCCGAGCCCGTGATTAATCCCGCTACTGGAATGCCCTTGTATTAATGACCAAACCCCCTACGACCAGGGGATCCTCGGAGCTCGAAGTTTGAAGTGCAGGGGCCGGCCCCTCATGCTTGGTCAGAAGATCCACGTCCAGCTTTGTGATAATTGGCCGATTGGGCCCAATAATGGTCGGTCTGTAGCAGCGACCAGCGTTGAAATATTCCAGATCTTTGTCCGGGTTCACAGTGACATGTCTCTTTACGCAAGGGATCATCGCCTCAATCTCAGAAGGTTGAGCATGGATAGCGGTCGCTAGTTCTGGGACTTCTTCAGGGATTGCGCCCCAACCGCCGATATAAAGGTCGCCGTTGGTGAAGGACGTAACATCGAATCTGGTTTCTCCGGGTGTCACGTTGGTGTAGTAGACTTGCACACTCTTTTCCTTGCGATTCGGGTTCCAATCCGGCATCCTGATGCGCATGTGGTTGCCAGCAGTGTTGGTGGAGTTCATGGGCAATTTCACCTTGGCGTCTGGAAAGAGTTGGGAGAAAATCCGATCCGACCACGGCCCTGCAGCTATTACGATAGCTTACAAGGCAATACGGATGTTGAGCCGGAGGACTTTCGAATTCGAACACTTGAAAATCTCTGCTTCGTGTGATCCATCGCGACTGATGTGACATTTGCGCCCAGCTCGACATGGACGCCTAGTTCTTTTACTCTCTCAGCAAGGAAAGGACAGAACAGCGTTGGGTCCCTGCAGGTCTACTTAGTGCTGGAGTTGGCTGGAGTAACATCACATACAGGTGTGCGCCTTTCGGTCCAGTCGAGAGCCTCTGCGCTTCCCAGTCATCCGACGTCCTTGCCCACGAAGGGAGCTCTGATAGCGGAACTGGGACAGGAGTATTCTCCGAGCCCCAACCGTCGGATGGGCTCGGGCTCCCTGTGAACCCTTTTGGGGTGAGACGATAGACGACCTAAATATGTCAGCTGAGCGAAGCTAGTGTACGTAATCCCACAACGCAATTTACCTGCTTCCCAAACCTCCTCGCCGTTATATTGCGCAGCCATATCAACGTGCATTTGGTATGTCAGTGATATGATGCCCCCAAAGCCGGTGTGATTATCGCCAAAATCACCCAGTCCGCCGGTTGCTTGACTTGATGCAGCGGGACATAACCTGTCGGAGGATTCGATAATCGTGATCCGGGGCATAGGTCGACGTCCATTTTGCAGCGCGAGGGCTAGACTGTAGGCGGTCGACAGTCCGATGATACCTCCTCCTATAATGACCACGCCGTCTTGTTGTTCAGGGGCTTGTTCCGGAGAATCCGATCTGAAAGAGTCCATTGTGTGGTAGTCGTATGGCGGTGGGGCGCAGACGCTGGAAGATGAGAAACCGGGGATAAGAGAGCCTGGCAAGTGACGACCGGTGAAGTTGGCAGCGAAAGCTATGGCCAAGGAGATGCTTTGTCATGACAAACACGAATGTTACACATCGACCGTGCGACGCCAGCTTGAGTACCGGTACACAAGGTCGGTCAAGCTAAACTGGCGGGCCTGGGAAGTCGCCACAGCCAAGATGCTACAAGAATGGGAGTCTGGCCTTCTGTTGATTCAGTTTAGCGATTGCCACGTGTGCTAGACACAACGGGGCCTTGTAAAAGCAGGGTAACCCTACAAGCCGATGGCTGGGCCATCTAGGACCGCCCGAAGCATTCTACCTAGTACCGCCCAACTTTTGGGCAGGCCGGGAGCGGACTCAAACTCTAGCTCGCGATTCTGGACGTCTCAGGAAGTCGGATAAAACCACCGCCGTCGTATACAATCCCTTCGCACAATTAGTACAGGCGCCATGTTGATAGTTGGTAGCTATACTCACAGAAACAAATAGAAACGGCGAACCTCACCATTGAATCGGCCTTTTGAATGCAGCTCTGAACAACGATTGTGGTAGTAGCTCAGCCACGCGTAATGTTGTGTTTTCCACCGGTTGGGTCAGCCCGTAGAGATCCTCACGATTGCTTTCCAGTGCAGAGACAGTCGCAAAAGCTAGAAGTGGTGGCCGAGTGATTTGTGATAGGCCAAATAGAACCGTCTCTGTATCGTTAGTCAAGTCCTCAAGTTTCAGTATATTATGGGCCTAGTTACCAAAGCATAGTACAATAGCCGATCGTGCGATTACAATCAAGAAACAGCCAGTGGCGGTAGAGACGAGACTACACCGTACTAGCCATGTTTGTATTGTCATGTCTGCCGTTCCATACGTTAACCGTATATGTCGAAGCCAGAATGGTACTATAGCCAGGAAGATGACGAGATCAATAACTGCAACAGCGGCGAACAGCATCGTGGTTTAAGACATGTGCCAGCCAAAGCGGAGCCTAGGGTATTGCATAATGACGCTTAGGATTGCTGTACAAAACATACCGATGAAGAAGATGGGTAGTGAGAGTAGAACGGAGCGACTCTGTTGGATAAGACGGCGGCTTTTCAGAACATGGCCCTTAGAGAAGGTACTCGAGCTGGACTCACTTCGTGGCTGTGCATGTTCAGCAATAGACGCCTCATTTCTCTGGGGATACTCTGGGATATAAGTGGTGATCACTACACCAGCAGTCAGACAGGTCAAATCGCAGGCGAAAGGAATTGAGGGCAAAATGTCCATCGTGACTTGTTAACACCACGGCGGGCGCCAGGAGTTCATCAAACATATGGGCAATGTTGATCAGGTAAAACGCGTTTCCACTGCATCATACTAAGGTGTTACTCATTCGAAACGTAGAAGCACCTGCATGTTCCCCATGGCTGTGTGCCTACTCGCAAGTAGATGGATCATGGCCGCTACCTACATGATTCTGCCACCGCAAAGAAGCAAGGTCGAAGATAACCAAATAATCCGGGTGAGAAACGAATCGGGGTATGAGCCTGTTCCCACTTAATAGGTATGAGGTTAAGAACGAGAGATCTGTGCCTCTTACTGATGATGAAGATCCATGGCATTTGCAATCCTAATCCAACAAGCCCGTCAAGGGAACTCTTGTTGGCGAGAAGAGCAGCAGCCAATTAACCTGCCCGAGTTCAGCTGGATTTCTGTATATCCGTGTATACTAGACCTGGTATGCAATCAAATACCGCTTTCCACCCTTTCTATCTCGTCAACTCTGCTTGTATCGCCTGTTCTTCGCATCGATTCGGCGCTACTCACCCATTTTCTCGAGAAGCGCTGTTGTGGGAGTGAAGAGGCCGAGTTCGAAAAGCTCAGCGAAGAAGAAGACTTCGCAAAGAATGATGACGTTGTGGATAAAGGGACGGGGTTAGATCCTCCACGACTGCACCTGCGGAAAGGGTAGGAATACGCTCCAGCAAACGAACCTCTTCCCTGTAAAAATCCTCTTCGGATCAGGTCGCTCAACTTTAGTTTCAGGTGGCTGGGAGTCAGATGAATAACCAGCCTTATTGGTGCAGTCCGTAATACCGCATACACCCTAAAAAAGGTTTAGTGCGGGGTATCTCTATGTACACAAAGTCACACTGTAGGTATATTCTATACTATACTAGTTTAGTACAGAAATCCTCCCTCATAAACACGAAAAAGATGAAATATCAAGATATTAAAGGTACATTACTATAATAAGATAATTTTTCTTGATAGTTTAGTTTTATATAGTAGTATACAGAGTATATCAAATTTGCATCAAGGTTAATCTTGTTTTCATAATGTTGTCTTATATTTAGAGGTAACTAAACTGTTTTTGGGGTGTATGCGGTTATTCGGACTGCACAATATCGATAACGCCGCGGCGGCCAAGGTTCCAAGGTTCCAAGGTTCCATCTCTCTCGACCACCAACTGTCCTACCAGCTGCACATCCGATTGTCCATCACGAAATCCCCATGTTATCCGCCCAAGGACGGTACGGATGACGTATCCTCGGCAGAGGACCTGAACAGTCCATCCCGCGTCCAGTACAGTCACAGTCACGTGTCTGAGTTGAGCCCGCTTGCGCCATAGATGAACTTTACCCCTCATCTCCTCATTTGTGCTACTTCTGTCTTGTTGATGCGTATTACTTCTCGTGCACATTAGTCTTTAGCCTCTCTCTCATAATCCATCAACTAGGCGCTCCACCCTCCAGAATGCTTCGTTGTAAGCCGGCCACGCTGCGACGATCGATGTAAGAATGTGGTATAACTTCACTCTCTTACATGCAGGTAAGGCTGGGTATGCGTTCCTTCTATGTACAACCAGAAGCAGCACTGCGACGAACACGCTGAAATCAACGACTGCTATGCTGTCCTATGTCTCACCTCTCGAGATCTACAAGACCCATAATCAATACCACCTCAACGTGTCGGCTTAAGCTCTCCCAGCTGGACTTCTGTCCAACAAACAGTTTGGAGGTTACGATACCATTGCTACTCGAAGTCTTAGAGGTAGAGAAAAAGAATCCTTTCTAAACAAAAACAGATTCCAAGTCTTCAAAAACGACAGGAGTACCTTCTTTCCCCGCTTTCATATGATGCATATGCCCAATCCAAACCGCAAAGGCAATGTACAGAGCGGTAGTGAAACAGTTCTTCCTAGAGAGGTTAGGTGCCGAAGATGTTCTGACATTAATTCACAAGGTCGGTCCATCCGGAAAAGATCATTTCCTGTTCATGAATGTCTAGGTTCGAAGGAGAGATGCTGAGTTTCCGCGACTGCCCAGAGGAACTGGCCATGTGCCGTAGCTAGTCCAAGGTGTTCATGTTGGCGAGTCTACTAGGTGCAGCGTCGGCAACGATGCTGAAGTACATCAGACTTTACGCCTCGTTGGACTATCAAGCGAATCCGAATGGCCTTTGGACAAGACATCATCAATCGTATGATGAAGCGACGATGGCAAATACTCAAGTACTATTCCGAAACATAATTCGCTTCCCGACAGCTAACAGGAAGCAGTGTTCGGCGACCGCTGTTTGGACCTTTGCACGATTGGCTACTTGCTATGTGCAACTGGCGGTCCATATATCGATATACTGATCTCATCACGAGTGACAATGTGTACACACACATAGCCGCGGAGACATAGAATCCTTATCACAACCCCTCCTACTAGTGGTACTTCCGTGAAAACCTATTGGGATCTTCAGTGGGACATCGACACGCCCCTCATCAAAAATCCGTAAGTAGGTGTAATCCTAGAGTTGTGCGGGGTATACTAGTGTACCAACTGCCTGACTCTTGCAACCTTAACACTCCGGATCAGCTGAGACGAGCAAGGCGGAACTCTGAGCATGGTCTCAGCATTCATCTCCGAATCCATGAGTAAAACTGAGGAACTTCGCCGCGCATAATATATATGGGTATCGGAGCCCGAAAACAGTGGAAAACAATCAATATCCGACAGAACAAGGCGCTCTGTTCTCTCATTGTCTGTCGGTTGCCTTACCGCTCCCCGCATCAAAATAGGCCAGTGGTTAAGAAGGATGTACTGGAATGCATGACAGTTACCGATGCGTAATCCCAGAAGCAGCTGTGCGTTATTAAGGAGGTCACAAGCTAATAATGACTTAGTAAAGCTTTGGTGTCAAAGCCGTCCGCATTCTATCAACTATTCAAAACCACAGTAATAGCGAGTCCACTATCAAGATCATCAAGACAATCTAACTCGGCCTCATCATGTTCAAAGCCACCGCCGTTCGGGCCTCTCAGGCGTACCTCGTCAGCTCCAATTCCGCAAGTAGTAGGTAAACTGACAACTTCAGTGCCCGTACCTACCATTCCACTGCCGGGAAGCCTGGCGCCGCTACGACCAGCACTCAACCTTAAAGTGAGTTCTGGCCGCCGAACAAAGACAATCAGATAGCTGAGCAGTAGAAGGACATGCCTTGGTTGACTTGTAAGCCTGTTTAAAATAAGCTTACCGATAAGCCATGGCGTCAATGGATGCTCGCCGAGCAGGGCACTTTCGTCCGCCGTGGCTCATCCTGGTACTTAGGTAACGGTCGATGACATACCGCAATGGATGGAGCGCTCAGTCACTGTGGCTATCACGTCGCCTTGGTGCAACGATGTTCTTTTGATCCAGTGTTATCCACGACGCCACGGACCTACCGATACTCCCGGCTTCAGCAATGTCTCGAGGAAATCATCTTCCTCGAACAATTTGTCCCAATATCTTGCATCCGCTCACAACACCAACGTCGCACCTTCCTCTGGTACTGCCTCTTTTAGTGCGACCTCTTCGTTCTAGTCTATCTAGTCTAGGAAATAGCATGTATGCCTCTAACATAGCAGACTAATCTCTACTAGTCTACATTCCTGCTCGCGGTGAGCTCTAACTCGAACGTCGATATTGCCGCCTGCTGGTTCACGTGAGGTCCTGGTCAAGGTGCGGGATATAATTAATCTTGTAGCTAGACTTTCGCCAGAAAAGGCGCAACGTCAACGTAGCTGGGAGCGCATGTGGCGAACTCCTAGTCTGAATGTTGATCTGTTGCGAAAGTTTGTTGGACCCTGTGTTAGAGAGTTTTAGTATTATGTTTCTGAAAAACTGCAGGTACATGGCTGCGTACAAAACTAACAAAATTGACTTACTAGGAATCTTCCCTGATAAACCTTTGCGGCCTGTATGAGTGGCCTGAGATTATTGCGGACATGATCTTGCTAAGCTAAGATATATCTAATGTTTCCAGTTGCACATTCAAGTGGTTCAGCGTGGTTCAGCTTACACGGAACATCCCTAACGCATATCTTCACATCGCTCTCTCTCTCCACTGTCCTCATTCACACACAAGAGCTTTTGCAGTTCGCGTGAGAAAGGGCCAGGCTTGCACCAAGTCTGCATAACAAGCGGTGTAATGCAATCGGCTCAAGAACTGCCTGAGCGGCGAATACTTGAAATCGAGTTGAGTTGCGTTCCAATCTGATAGACAAGATCAGCCGCCGTTCTCGCCAACGCGTTAGTTGTTGGCACATGTTTTCTAGCGACACGTATGTATCTTCAGCTATCTCCCGCCGCAGTTATTAGCGTCAGCAGAAGTCCCATCTTCATCTTCCCCGGTAATGACATTACACGAGCGCTTTCTTCCATCCGAAACGTACGACTCCAGAATGTTTTAAATCGAGCTCTTCTTCCCCATCTAACTACCATGTCGTCGCTAACGGCTGGCTAATCGCTGCATCGCGCGCGGGTCGGGCCTCATAAATCTGCCTTTCCAATACAACAAATCCCGGCGTGCTAAGCTCGAGCTCATCGGCAACAAGCTCGCTGCTCAGCAAGTAGCGAAATTCAGCAAGGCACAATTCTTGTATTATCGGTCTTCGTCGTCGGCGTCGTCGTCCATGTGCCATCAACGGAGTTAGGAACGAACCCGCACATCACATATATATGGACTGACTCTGTACGTAAAAGTGGCCCGCGTACCGCTAGTTTAGCCTTCGATCTGGTGCCTCCAAGTCGAACTTTGATGGCGAGGAGGAATTGGGATGTTGAGGGACAGACTGGTTTGTGTGGCTACTGGGTTTGCTTGATTGTGTGCCTAGATGTTCTGCCTCCTTCCTAGCGGTTGGTAGGAATGTTTACCTTAGGAACAAGGTTCAGGTTGCATGTTCTATCCACCTCACCTCGTTGTTGCACGCACACTATTACCTGATATATCTCCGATCCCAGTGTGTGTATCTGTGTGTTTATGTGTCCACCATCTCCCCCAACTAGCGCTACCATCTCCCATCCAGTACAAGTCCTTCGTCGTTCTAAAGCCGAGCACTAAACAGCTACTACATACTCGCAGCTGACCAGAAGCTGTACATCTGGCCTAGCTAATCGAATACACGACACAACTTAACAAATCCTCACTCCGTTCGAGTCTATTCATTTATCCTATCTACCCACCCACCCCATCTCAAACAAACAAACAGCTACCTGCGAACAACCCGTACTAAAAACCCCAGGCTAGGCCAATACCCGCTTGATATATATATACATACAGGTTGACGGCGAAGAAAAGAAAGCATGGTTAGGCGGACTTTAATGTCTGCAAAGAGAGTGACTGCCAAGCCAGGTAAAGGCAAGCCAACAATAGAAGAGAGCTCGAAGAAAATGACTTTTGGAGACGACGGTATGTATAGACGGTTCGGAGACGCGCAGAGTAGAGTCTAATGGCAGTGCGAATATTTGCAGGATCCGCAAGCCTAACCAAACCAAACCATACCATACCAACCCACACAATCCCTCGCTCCTCAACTGCCTATCCTTCTCTAACTCCCCAACCCCTCAAAACCCCACCCACTCTTCTCGCTACTCTACTCTACCCTGCCTCCTCCCCACCCGCTGCCCTCGACCTGCTCGCTCGACTCGACACAGGAGCCTGCTTCTTCGTCTCCCTCTTCCCCTTCTTGTCCTTCTCCTTCTCCACCACCAAAGCAACCGAGCTCTTCTTCGTGTTCGGCGTCGGAGCGCCCAAGTCGGTTTTGGCGACCGCAGACGAGGCCTGCGCATCGTGTGCATCGTCTCCATCGTCTGGCTGTTGCTTCGCCGCCTTTGCCGTCTTGGCGCGTTTGCTGGCTGGCTTCTTGTCCGCCGGCGCTGCTGAGCTGTTCTTCGCGTTCGGGGGCGCGACACCCGTATTCATATCTATATCCATATCGTCATCTGTCTTCGCAACACCCTCTTCCTCGCCAACACTCCCACCATCATCCCTCCCCCCCTTCTCCCTAGCCTCCCTCTTCGCCCTCGCCTTCTCCGCCGCCTTCGCGATCTTCCCTCGACTACCGCCGCCACCACCACCACCACTCTTACCCGCCGGCTCCTCGACCAGCGCCACAGAGCTCTTCTTCGCGTTCGGCGTCGGGACCCCGAAATCCGTGCGCGCGACCGGGCCATCGTTCTCGTTCTCAGTAGTCTCTTCCTCGGCGGGCGGTGCTGCCTTGCGTTTCCCTGCTGCTGCTGGCTTGCCGGTAGTTTGTGCTGCTGCGGCGGCGGCTTCCATGCCGGCCGTCGTGAAGTCTTCGAGGTGCGGCTGGTGCTGGTGGGTGGTTTTGCTGCGCGTGGTGGAGACCATGGTGGCTGATTGCGGTGGGCGAGGTGGGGTAGGCTTGATGCGGGTGGTTGGTGAGGATTGGGCGTGGGAGGATGGATGGGCGGGAGATTGAATAGAGTGTTGGATAGCTGCTGGGCTTCGGCGCGCAAAAGTGGATGTCGGTTTGGAAGAGGCTGGCGTTGGCGCGTCGCGGCGACGGGCCGGGAGAACGAGTCGCGTAGGCGATTACGTCATGCAGCCTGGGAACACTAACAGGCGAGCGGGACAATTTCTGAGCATATCGCAGAATCGCAGATGCATCTCGTCCCGCACTCGTTCCGTATGAGCCATGGGTGGTTAAGTAGGCGAGTGCAAATTATCTTCTCACCACGATTCAAAATGTGTAAAAGTATTGTAAAAGCGTAATTTCTCTGAACAACGTACAGGTGATTTGAGAGACGGAGACCATTCCCACGCAATCCGCAAAACGCCCAGATAGAAACCGCGCAACCCGTACTGATAATTGACCCACTCCAATGCCATGCCCCGATCGTGATATCATGACCCGCCAAACACACCTCACCTACTGCCAGCCTGCTTCGCAAGGTAGCCCCCGATCTGCTTGGAGATGAATTTGCCGCCCTCGGCCTTGATGACAGGAACCGCATACTGTGCGAACATGTCCTTGGCCTCCTTCTGCCACTTCTTTTCCTTTTCCCTCTTCGACGACGACGACGGACGCGGCCTGCCCCGGCGATCGTCTCTCGGGTCGCGGATGTCCCGGTCGAGGTCGCGATAGCGGTCCTCGTCGTAGGGGTCGCGGCGCCGTTGGTCGTCACGCGGAGCGCGGCGCGGGCGCTCTTCGTACGGGTCCTTTGCTCTGCGCGGTCGGTTGTGCTGGCCGTCCGAGTAGTAGCCCTCATCGCGACGCTCGTCTCGGCGACGGCGGTCCCGTGGTGCTTTGGGAGGGGGTGGTGCTGACGGGTATTCGTCATACGCGTCGTAGGGGTCGCGGGCGCGGTGTGCCTTGGGCGGCGGTGGTGCGGGTGGGTATTGCTCGTAGGCGTCGTCGCGGCGCCGCCGGTCACGATGTTCTTTGGGCGGCGGCGGCGCGGCCGGGTACTCTTCGTAGGGATCGCGGGCGTGGGGACGGGAGGACTGGTGGCGACGGCGGCGCTCGCGAGGGGGAGGGCTTTCGGAGTCGGAGGACGAGGAGGAGCTTTCTAGATCGTGGTGCGACCTTCGGCGGCGCGGGCGGCGGTCTGCGGGGTCAGCTCTGTTCATGGGCATCGGCGGGGTGGTCTCCAGACTTACCTCTCGGCGGGTAGTCGTCCTCGTAGCGGCGGCGGGTCGACTGGTGGCGGGCTGGAGGCGGCGGATATCTCGCTCGCCCCGCCTCGAGGTCGTCGTCGCGGTACGCGGGCTCGCCTGGCAATGTGTTAGACAACAGCGGCCTCGCTTCAGCACGACACGAAGTCGGGCAGCGCAACTCACGGCGGCGGTCGCGGTCGGCCGAGGATCCGGTCATCTTGCTGGTCATGTAGTCCTGCGCGTAGTTGCCGGCAAGGTCGAAGATCTTCTGCTTCCACTTTGCACCCGAACTCATCGTGGGAGCGGCGCACTTGGGCTTTAAAGGGCTCGCTAGTCGCTGCAGTGTTGGCTCTGCCCGCACGCCGTCATGCACTCGCTGTCGTCATAGGCGGCACGGCCAGTCGGGGCGCTCGGGGATAATAACGAAGGGTTTTTGGGGTGCAGCGCGCGAGTCTATGTACAAGTACTACCTAGTCACCGCGGACGAGTGAGAAGAGCGGCGGGTGCGTGGCAGAGGGCGAGTGGGCAGGCCGGCATGTGAGGTGTGGTCATGGTGCAGCGCGAGGCGGTGAAGTGGTGCCTAGACCGGCCAGCTGCTGAGAAGGGTGGAAGGGTGGAAGGGTGCCCAGGTGCCATGCAGGGCCGCCGTCAAAGAAACCTGGCCGCCTCCCCACGACGGCTGACGACTCGTCCCCATCCGGTCGTCGTGTGCAGGCCTCTGCTCGCCGCACTCCCAGTTCGCGCGTCGGCATCGGCAATGCATGGCAGCTGGCTGCTCCCCAGCCCTGGAATCTCTCCGAGTCTTGCGTGGGAATGTGCTAAGAGGCAGCCGGCAGCGACACTAACAACGACCGTCTGCAACGAGCCCGATACCAGTCGACGTGGACAGAGAGACGAGCATCGAGCGGAGGGGCTCTGTGCCTGCTGTGACTGTGCCCCGATTCCTGCAGTCCTGGGGGCATGCCGAGGTCGTGGGGACGCAGGTCAGCGGCGCCGTCGACGATGGCAGCTCCCCGTCCAGTCCAGCTGAAGTCGCCCATTGCGCCTGCGAGATAAGAAGCGATTCCCCCCTTATGACTAAGCCCCGCGCCTGCGCCTCCGCCTGCGCCACCGCCACCCGTCCTGTTGCAGCCCGTGCCATCGTGCCATCGTGCCACCCTCCCAGCCCAACGGCCATCGCCGCCATCACGCGCATCTCCCCGTCTGCCAGCCTCAGAGACCGCCGACTTGTGTGAGCCCGACCGGTCGGCTGCTCTTCAACCAAGAGGACGTGTCTGCGAGGCACAGGCACAGGCACAGACTGCTTCACAGCCACGCAGACACTTCCGATGCGGAACAAGTAGGTAGGTAGTCTGGTCTCTCTTTGACGGCAAGCCCTGAAGCAATAGGGAAATGGCCAGTTTTCGCGAGCTCATTGCGACGAGCCGCTCTGATTTTCAGCGTGAGCCGAGTAGATGGTTTGGTTGGTTTGTAGAGCGCACTCTCAGAACTATACTTTGTCAACATGACTTCCACCGCATCTGCGCTTCTTTCGTCTTCCTTATTTCTTCATACGCACTCATGTAATTTGTCTCTTGTCTAAGAAGTCTCGGTGTCGATATCTGCTGGTGTCTGAAGTACAACAGTGGCGACGTAGCCAGCTGCTTACTCGTGCGCGCGTGCTGTTCTACTAGCTTGTGACATGCAACAAGGACCGGATGCGTGCGACGACGACTTTGCTTGAGCAATTATATCTATCTTGAGCCCCTCACCATAATGGCGAGCATAGTCAGGCTGAGGCAGTCACTTCGGTACAGTCATGTTTGCAGGTTGAGGTCAGGTACAATGTGTTGAATCAGTTCAATTCAAAACGATGCTACATATACCCTACTACCACACCATGTCCAAAGTCCAACCATTCCTGTACGGTCCCGCCCCTGATTTCGCACAGCCCGGACTTTGGATAGATGTAGCGGAGGGAAGTGATGGGAGGCGAAGGGATTGGGAAGGGAGATGTGAAGGAAGTGTGGATGGGAAGAGGGAGGTTGTGAAGTACCGCCAAAGCAAAAAGCAACAAGTATCCAACCATTCCCATGCGGTCCCACCCCTGATTTCGCATGGCCCAGATACCTGTTGACGCACCCCCAGACACTCTTTCGCACACCGTACCCCGGAACATCTCCTGTGACAGAGACGCCCGGAATAGTTTGAGAAGTCCCCAACTCGCACCCTCCACTGCCCCTCACCGGCCGGGTCGGATTGGGACTGGGCCGGAATGAACCAGCCAGAAACAGTCGATGCTCACTCTCCCAACGGCAAGCCAGGGGGAGAAATGAAAGAGTGTCCAGCGATGCGGCGGCACGCAATGAGCCTCTTCCAAGAGACTGCACCACGTCCCGACTTGTGAGAGTGAATGCGAGCCATGAAGGGCCCGATGCATGACCCTACCCTGCAATAGACCTACGCCCAGTGCCGGAAACAGAGCTTCACCCTCGGTCACGAAGATTCGGCTCGCGCTACCTATCCCCCATGGGACCTGTGACCACACAGCAGCGCGGTGCGGGGCATCACTTCCGCGAAGCTGTGTGGTGAAGAAGAGAAGGAGGAGGCGGGGCGCGCAGAGATTTTATACCTCCTTGTTAACGTCGGTCCGAGAGTTTCTCCGGTGACAGCCGTGGCCCCGGCGCTAGTCGGCCGACGATCGGCGCGAGGCGTGGTGAAGGTGGCAGTGAGGTGGAAGTGATGGTGAGGAAGGACCAGACTCACCTCACCGCTCGGACCGCTCGCTCGACCTCATCTCCGGAATCGGCGCACCGCTGGATTGCTGCATGCGAGAGTAATCTTAGTAGTGCAAAGGTACTCAAGGAGCAAGATCGGAAGCCTCAAATTGTTCTATAAGATGTGTTCTCTCCAGTATCACGTTCAGTCTTGGCCGACCCCCACATGCTTTCTTCGGCCTCTCCCGAGTAGCCGGCCGATTTCTGGAGTAGCGGTTATCTGACCATCTAGTTCTTGATACGCGTACATCTCTTCTACCTTAGCGCGTGCGAATTCAAGTCCTTGCTGTAGTAGACTCTCGGCTCAAGCAACCCGAGCTTTCACCATGGCACCGAAGAACAACCATCACATGCGAATGCCACAAAGGCCCTTCGGCAGCGCTCTCTCTACGTCACCTTATCCGTCGTCAACCCCACAAACACCACCAGCACCGCCGCATACGCCGCCGTGCTCGACATCACATCGATCAGCCGATCCAGCAACGCCGCCATCAGCAGCCCGAACGCCGCGACAAACACCGTCGTCGAGACCAGAGCCGTATACAAAGTCCGATGCAGGATGTTGATCCACATGGGCGCGATCAGAAAGACACCGCCGACAACAGCGCCCCTGAGACGCTGCTGGAACGCCCGCCAGCGGTTGCCGTCGCGCGTGCCGCCGACGGGCTCGGGGCGCGTGTCGGCGGTCTCCCATACATCTTTTGCCAGGAGCGGCTGCTGCGTGTCGTCGAGGGACCAGCCATCCAAAGCAGCGCCTAGCATGTGGCGGTCGATGTAGCGCTCGCCAGTCACGTAGAACGGGTCGCGGGGGAGTTGACTGCGCTGGCCCATGTAGTCGTGGTCCTGAAGTGCCTGCACTATTTGGTGTAGAAAATGACTGTTACTACCGATTGTAGAAGGGTCAGATGCCGCTGCACGTACCGAAATCTCGCAAGTCGCGGGCCCACTCTGATGGCTCCCTGTCTTCGAATCTCAGATCTACCGCGTGCTGAATGAGTTTGTGTTGGAGTTGGCGCAGATGTATGCGCTGCATCTCGGCGATACTAATTCGGTAGCTTCTTTCACTGCTGTGGCCATCCGCTATTGTCGTGATGAGGTTGTGCTTGTGATGGTCGACGATCCAGCGAGGATCGGCAAAGTCGAGCTTCTCCTTCGGAGCCTCGGGGTCGGAGTCTTTGTTCATCAATCTTCCAAACATGATGCAAGACGTGGACGGTAGGCTGCTGAGGCTGCCGAACAAACGGTATTTGGGAGTATGCAGTACCGCGCTGGACTGTTAGCTGTTGATTTCTTCTTGCTATCGCAATTGAGCGTGCGCAAACCTTGTATCTTGGCTGCATGCAAAAGCAGGGAGAGGTAAGATCTTTTCCGGAAGTGGATCTGCAGGACCAATTTTGGCTAAGACAGCTATGAGTCGTCGGCGGTTTCCATAAACCATGCATATACGTGCGGGGCTGAGAGCTGAAACAACAGCGCACACCTGATAAATCTGGCAGCTGGTCTCAAAGTTCACACGACCTGTTCTCTCCCTGATCTGCATTCACGGTGCAGGTTATGATCTCTTTCTACTCGAATACCTTTCGCAAGCCTCTTTTACCAAGCAGAACGATATGACGACCTCGATCAAGGCTTCGCTTGTTCCGGTACCGGGCGAGACTGTTAAAGGTGTGAGATCGGAAGGCGCCGTCGATTTAAAAAAGCCAAATAATGGCACCGAGGCTGGAAACTCGAAAGATGCCAATGTCACTGCGGAGAAGCCTCACCAGGACACGGAAATGGGGAAAGCGAAGAAGGACGCCGTGGCTCTAGGACCGAAGAACGAAGCTGCAGTTCGAGAACGCATAAAGCTCGAGTTCGACCATCTACAAGTAGCCACGGCGTATCATGAGTACCTGAAGAGTCATGCGAATACCCTTCCGGATGGATCCAGCCCATACGAAATCGAGGGCAGGGCGGTGCTGCTGACTTTGCCCCCTACCATAAGCGATGCCATGGAGAATGGGAAAAATGTCACCCTTTCCTTCACAGATGATAGTAAAGCGGCCGCCTGGAAGAATTCCATGGTTATATGGAAGGACGTAGGAGATGACAAGAAGAAGCTGGAGATTAAGCGGGAGTGGAACCGCCCAGACCTCTTAAATATGTTGCGGGGTTCGGAGAAGCACAAACATGATGTTCAACAGCCAGCGATGAGCAAAAAGAAGGCAAAGAAGAAGATGAAAAATAATGGAGCAGGAGCAGGAGCAGGAGGTGGCGAAAATGTTACAAGCGAAAAGAAGTCCGCCGGAAGCATTTTGAAGGGGTTTATGGGCCTGAAATCGTAGCCAGCAGGTTATTCTCCATGACTAGACCGCCATCCTGTCGTCGAAGGGTCCCGACATATAGCTTGAGCTTGATAATGCCATTGATGAAACGTTCAAATGAAGATCTTCCCAAGGGCATCTGCCAATCCGTTATCATGTGCAACTAGAAAGTGCGTCCTCTATAATGTTGCCATGTAGGAAATCCCACTGCGAGGTTCCCTGATGTAAGTCGTAACGAGCCGACAAGACTATTGAGGACCAAATCGCTATAGCCTGAGAGCTAGGGGCGCTTGAGTCCATGAGCGCTGGCGAAGACCATAGAAAAGCTCGGTAGACAGAAATCAAGCCGTTGTCGATTGTGGCATTGATGGGTTGATAAATGTGGGGATGGTGGAAGTGAAAGGCGATGAGGGAGCTCTGGGGGAAAGAATAACCGATTGTTTAGCGCGCTTTACTAATCCTTGGCTTCGCGTCCCGTCTCGTTTTACCCTCGACCTCATCGATGCGCTATGAAGTTCTCCATCCATGGAATTAAGTCGACATCACTCTGATATATGTTTCTATTCGCCCCTCCAGTGCTCGCTTCTTTCTCACTGCTCAGTGCGCAAACCTGAAGTCCAACCGCTTACTTCCCTCATCCGTGGTCGTGTCCATATACTGTAGCTTCTCGTCAACCGTCAAGCTATTCCACACCTTGTCCCGCTGGTTGTTTCTCCACGTGTAGTAGACCTTGGCCAATATGTAGAGAAAGATGTTCAGGACAGCAACACCAATAAGAACCCGGTTACCTCGGCGGTCTACATCGAGGATCAGCAGCGGACAGCACCCAATGTGCAAGAGGACTCACAAAGCGGCTTGTCATCTTCAAGATAGATGTTCGAGTAGATGATAGCCTGCAACTGCACCGCCATATTGTAGAGGGCTGCGCTGACGGTGCGCGTACGCACCGTATTGCTATTCCTCGAACACCAGCCTACTTGCATCGGATGCGGAGTTGGATACGATAGCAGTACAGTAACAATCGCGAACCTGGCCCATCTTGAAGTGTCCGCAGGAATCACGGACATTGCGATGACGCAGGGCAGGAACCAGAGCTGAACGAAAATTCCGAGGTACGACCGTTGGTTTATTCTTTCGGAGACGTGAGTCATAATGAGCATCTGGAAATCCATTAGCTCACCATCCTCGGGGAGGATGGGAGAGGGAAGGACATAATCGCGGGTACTCACATTGATCGTCGTTCCAACCTGAGCTGGAATACTCAAGAGATTCGAATTGAAGGTATCAAAACCCAGTTGTCGCAGTGTCAAGGTGAGATACTGGTCCGGCGGCCCGGCAGGGATTCCAAACGTCACGCCCAAGATGTAAATGGGCCAGAGGTCAAAATCGCACATTGACTTCCACAGCAACTTGAACGTAATCGCTTGCCGGTTATGCATGTCTCCTTTGCTCGGATCGTCTCGGAGGATTCTGTTCACCATGATCTTTTCCTCGCGCTCAGTAAACCACCCCTTGGGGCGCCACCACGATTTCGTTTGGGTAGGGGATGGTGCCATCATGAATACGGACCAGATGCCGATCACAAGAGTTAAGATACCCTCGATCAAGAACAGCCAACGCCAGCCTTCGTACCCGTGGTAGCCTCTTAGACGCAACAGACCATAGGCGAGGAGAGGTGCGACGACGTCGGTGAGGCGATTGGCCATCCAGAAAATTGCTAACCGAAAGGGTAGCTCTGTACTCTTGTAGAAGTACGACTAGCACATGTGAGTGGGGTCCTATTGTTGATGTAAAGGTGACATACCATATACAGTATCACATCTGGTATGAATCCGCCTTGAAGGAGCCCGATCAACGCACGAGTCGCGAGGAACGAGTTTCTTCCCTTCAACCAAAATTGAGAAGTCGCCACCATCGCCCACAATATCATTTGAGCGGGTATCCACCGGTCTGGGCCTATCTTCTTACTCACCAGCTGGGATGGCAGTTCTGCTAGCAGAAACGATAATTTGAACACGGTGTTTCCGAGATTGTAATCTGCATTTTCGTCAAGACCGGAAAGATACCAGTTCATGGTCAGCTCCATATTTACCGTTGGTGTCCAATCCCAAGTCTTCCAGGAAATTGTCGGTGTTGGCTTGCGAAATGTTGCTTCGATCGAGATCCAAAGCAAAGAAAGCAATCGCTGCCCACGCTGCGATCCTCCATTCTATTTTCTTGAGCACCGCCTACTATCTTGTCAGGAGCTTACGCATTGTCAGATACTATTCAACATACCTTCTCTTCTGCCCACGTCCATCGTTCACTCGGATCAAAGCGATGAATATTCTCATATGTGGCAAGCGGCTGGAAGTACTTGGCTTGATCCGGATCATCATACACGGACGGTTGTGTCGCAATAGCGTTTGGATCCACCTTTGGGCGGCGACGCCAGAGCGACGTAATAGACGGAGGCGGCGCGTCGGCTCGGAGAGGAGCGCGTTCCACGAGCTCTCTCTTGGCGGCGTTGCTGCTATCAGTGCTTCGAATCGAGGGCGACACAAACGTCTTCTCGCCGGGCAGAGTCGTTGAGATTATGACGTCCCTGTCCGGTGCCGCCATGGTGAGAGATATATTCACGGAGATTGGTCGATTACTGCCCAAAATATGGTGTATGCGCTCTGAACCTGGTACTTGGGCCCGGCACCGTCTTTGTATGTTCCGCCCCTCTTATAGATTGCCAGTTCCACTCATAACATTTTACATTCGCTATAGCCCATGACATACGAGGACTCAGAAGAGGTCCTATTTCCAAGCCATGGTGGAGATTCGAGAACCCTTGGCCATTGCAGAATCGCAGGGAGCGTATTTGCAATGCCGTAGTTAGAAGATAAGTGTAGGCCGCGTAACCCAAAGCGGAATTGATTGGCTTCGTTCAACCATCCGTGGAGCACGTTTTCGAATTTGTTTGCCCCAATCCTCGGTTTCCCGGTAGCTATCTCGTACAGGGTAGTTATCCAATTTCACTCTGCGGGCATTCGATAATGAGAGTACGACCGGCCACCATAGCTTACCAGGCGACTCTTTTCGCCATGTACTGTTTGCACCAGGTGTAAGTTTCTAAGTCCTGCCATTCATTCCTAAACGGCAAACTTCCTCGTCGCATTGTACCATCCAACGTCTGACGTCGAGAATAGAGGAAATGTTAATGGCTGAGATGATATTGCGTGGTTCTGATGCGATGTTGCGTGCCTGCGGGGTCGCAATGTCGTGATCCCACCCAACAAGCATGACAGTGCATAGCCGACAGGATCAAGGTGATAGTATCTCCACGTGCTCATCTTCTGTTCATATATAACTCGTCGGTGGCGTCCTGACGAACGGAGTGACCGAAAAGAAAGAGATAGTAGAAAAATCATGGCGACCGTAACCCAAGTCAAAGAATCGACGAACGCGGAGGGCCAGCCCATCAAGTTAGCAGTCGCACACGATGTTAATGTACACGATGAGGTGGGTGTATGTCTGGCCACCGCTTTACGTTATGCTGAGTCTTGTACAGTCTAAGTATGCGGCGTACCTTCCAGTCTACGACGCGACAACAAAGTTCCCACCAACGGAGCTGTTTGATTTCAACGACCGCGGCCACAACGCCGATCCGGCAAAGCCAAATCTTTTACAAAAAGACAACCCCAGCCTCAAAGCCGCCAAGCTAACGCCGCGTGTCGGCACCGAAATCTCTGGCGTGCAGCTTTCGCAGCTTTCGGACGTCCAAAAAGACGAACTCGCACTTTTGATCGCAGAGCGCGGTGTCGTAGTCTTCCGAGACCAGGACTTCAAGGACATCGGGCCGGAGAAACAGAAGGAGTTTGGGAAGTACTTCGGCCGGCTGCATATTCATGTAAGTTCTCACTCCGAAGCACACGCACTCAGTAACTAATTCGATCCGCAGCCCGTCGGCGCCCATGTCAAAGACCACATTGAATTCCACTCTATCTATCTCGGCAAAGACAACCTTTACCGCCTCGGCCGCAGCACCGCCAGGCTCACTACAACCGGCTACCACTCCGACGTCTCCTACGAGCACCAACCTCCCGCCATCACCATTCTCACCCTCGTGCAAGTCCCCGAAACGGGCGGCGACACGGGTTGGACCTCACAAGCCGCAGCGTACGATCGACTCTCCGAGCCACTCAAAGCTTTCCTGGAAGGTCTACGCGCTGAGCATAGCGGGTTCCCGCAGGCTGAGAATGCCATACGTGACGGGCATTTCGTGAGACGCGATCCGGTGAAGAGTTACCATCCGATCGTACGCGTGCATCCTGTCACAAAGCAGAAGGTGTTGTTCGTGAACCCTGGGTTCACGAAAAGAATCGTGGGGCTAAAGGATGAAGAGTCGGATGCGGTTCTCAAGCTGCTTTTCAAGGTACCTCAACGTCTTCTTATACATCGTGATAAGTGGCTGACACGTCTGAAAGCACATTGCACAAAGTCAGGATATTCAGGCCCGTGTGAAGTGGGATGATCGCACGGTGGCGCTTTGGGATAATCGCGTTACGGCTCATACGGCGATCTCGGACTATGATGTGGGTGACGAAGGGGAGGGATTGAGGCAGGGGTTCCGAATCACGACGTTGGGTGAGGTGCCGGTCGGGGTGGATGGGTTGAAGTCTGAGTGGGATTGAAACCTGTACCTCCCGGCTTCGAAACTGCGGAGCCATAGGTTGAGACGATTCGTCAGTCCGCCCACCAACTTCAAATCACTTTGGAGGCATATGATCATGCAAGTAATTACAACATCATCATCCTCATTACGTAACCATGGCATCTAGCTGCTGCCTCCTAACTATGCGTAGATATCTCAAACTCGCCGGTCCTCCCACCAAGCCCTGTATACGGGCGATAGAACTTTCAATGTCGGGATGTTTGTCTTGAGATCGCTTCAAAGAAAAGCAGCAAATCAATATCGATCGGCATGCACATCGCTCGGGAGAAACGAGTTAGTAGTAGCGATGCATCATCCCGACATGAATAACGCTTGATTGTCTGGCATCCTCCGCGTACCTCATCGCATGTTCACGGTGATCTTCTCCTCAGCCATAGAGCTCCACTGCAAGATCTATAAGCAGGTCTATCAAGTACACCTTGTGTTCCTGGATAGCTAACTCGTTGCCACATCGCCACATTCGTCGTCTGATCGTTTCGATGTTGCCATTCAGGCGATTGAATTCGGTCCTGCCGAGTTGGAGTTCTTCGTAGAGGAAGAAATGAAGTTCACGGAAATGTGCTTCGTCCTTGTCGATTGCAGCTTGGAGGCCATCCACTTGCGTTTGAAGACGTGCAAGGCCTAGTTCGGCGTCTTGGATGGTGTGGTCGAACTGCCGCTTGAAGGCCGTCATTGTGGGGTGCTAGTAGAGAGATGCCGTTTGGAATGTTTTGTTGTTGGTTCAAGATTCTGAATGCGGTGCGAAGTCCAATTACGGATGAAACGTGGGACAGTTTATACTACTCCCAGCCCTTCCGGTTCTCCAGCAGACGTACCACGACCGATCTAGACATATCTAGTCCTTCGCTGATTTTATCTCCTCTTTGTCCCTTACAAAGACCTCTTGTTTGCCAGCAAGCTCATCAGAACTGAAGTGTTCTTCGAAGATTCGTGCTCATCCCCGTACATTGGATTGATTGCATTGGGCTGTGGCACTCTCTTTTGGACCATTTCTAAATCTTCTCTGGATGGGCAACATCTTCGTAGCTTATGTATCGACAAGCGAGAAAAGAGTCATCTAACATGCCAAGAAGTAAATGGCCACTACATCGCACGATCACTGCTTCACAATTTACAAAGTGCTGGAATATACCAAGTATTTCATATGCATCTTGCTGGCGTGACCTGTGCCGGAGAGTTCCGAAACCTCGCTCGAGAAATCAGATTACGATCCAACTCCAGCGTATCTTCGACGGGACCATGAGATTTTTCGGGTATTCTATTGCGATAATAGCCCACGGCAGCATAATAAATGACATGAAAGTGTTAGGCGATGGCCCCACGCTCTATTCTTGTTAGCAGACCTGGAATTGACTCTTGAGCAGCGGATGAATGAGCATCACGTGATGACAACTACACCCTACGTTCCATCCGCAACATATCGCATGTCCAAGTTCTTTGATTGCGCAGTGAGTTGTACCTTTGTCTTAACTTCCCTATCCTGATATACTATTGTTTGAGTCGCCTGGTTCCTATTCACCTAGGTGCACACCCTGTTGCGGGCACTAATATGTATGCCACATGACGCCTTCCGCCTTCGTATTCTAACATCTCGGCTGCAACACCAGTATACCAGCACTGTTTCTCACCTTCTGTGACACACTCAATTCGCAAGCTCGTAAAGAAGCACGAGGAATGAATGGTGGTTCCGTGTCCGATGATGCAAGACTGGGCGTGTCTCGCATAATAACCATGTGGCGTATCATAGCCCGGACAGGGTTGAAATGGTGCACATGCATCCGGTTCTAGGCATTGAATAAATTAAATTCCAAGCATGCGGTCACGACAATCATACCCTTATCTTTGCCCAAGTCCGCATCTGCATTCTTGTTCAGACTTTCGAATTACACACTTCGCTGCGCTTGATAGCGAGGCTTCCATCACTATGGCAGCGTTTTTTGCGCAGCTTAAGAAACTGGTCTGGGACAGCGATGCTAGCGATGATGTGGATCGCTATGTTGTCAAGGAGAAGAATGCGCAAATCGGGGAGCAGACGTACGTAGACGGGGTTGCAATCTACCAGGATGCAAATGGAGCGCCGGTCGAGCAGATCAGTCCTTTGGGGTACCATGTCGGCTGGGCTGGAATTCTGTTCCTGAACGTCAGTCAAATGGTTGGAACGGGTGTCTTCAGTACACGTGAGTATCTGGTTGATTTAGCCATAAGCAACATGCTAATACCCTGCGCAGCGGGTTCGATTTTGCGAGCTCTGGATTCAGTTGGCCTCAGCATTCTGTATTGGGTTTTCGGATCCATTATTGCATTCGGTAGGAACCAATACACGTCTACTCCGTTGCATCTCCTGCAAGGTCTAACGCATGCTAGCAACTCTCACCGTCTACTTGGAGTACGCATCACTCTTTCCAAACCGGTCGGGCGGCCAAGTGACCTATCTCGAGCAAGGGTATCCGAAACCCGCTTTCCTCTTCCCCACTGCGTATGCTTTCTTCATAGTCGCTTTCTCGTTCTCCAGCAGTAACGCTGTGGTATTGGGTCGATACATCTACCGTGCCGCGGGCTATCAAGCAGGGGAGTGGGCAAACAAAGGGTTGGCGATTGCCTCATACACATTCCTCGCTCTGATATGTCTGCTCTCGACCCGATGGTCTATCCGACTCATGAACTTGATCTCAGCAGTAAAGCTAATAATTCTTCTCTTCATCGTCGTCACCGGATTTGCCGTCCTCGGAGGCGGAACCAGAGTGAAAGACCCTGGGGCGAACTTTCGAAATAGCTTTTCTGGCATCACAAATAACGGAAATGATATTGTGAATGCGTTGGTCAACATCCAGTTCGCATACAGGGGATATGATAATGCGTTCAATGTGGTCGCCGAGATCAAGGTAGGTTTTCTAAATTTGTTAGACGAGGTAGTGTCGTCCATCTGACTCTGGATTTAGAACCCTCTTCCACTGCTCAAGAAAGTAGCTCCACTGTCACTTCTTATAGTGTCCATTCTGTACGTCCTCGCCAATGTCGCCTACTTTGCTGCCGTCCCTGCTGCCGAGATCCGCGAGTCCGGCGAGCTTACCGCAGCACTCTTCTTCGAAGCGGTATTCGGAGGGAAGGCCGCGAAGGGATTGCCGGCTTTGATTGCTGTCAGTGCTGCGGGGAATATCATGGCCGTCATAATTGGAAGTACGCGCGGAATACGCGAGTGCGGCCGCCAAGGGGTCATTCCCTTTCCTCACGTATGGGCGTCTACGCGACCTTTCGGCACGCCTCTCGCTCCCATCTTGCTCAAATGGGTTTTGACATGCATCGTCATACTTGCACTGCCGTTCGGCGACGCGTTCAATTTTCTTATAGATCTCCGATCATACCCAGACGCGGTGTTCATTTTCCTCATGGTGGTAGGCATATACTCTCTCAGATACCGTCGAAAGAAGGAGGGCTTACCCCCAGCACCCTACCGGACCTGGCAGATCTCATTGATCCTGGCAGCTGCGGTGTCTCTGTTCTTAGTCATCATGCCCTGGTATCCTCCGGATGATGGTGGAGATGTTTCGTTCTGGTATGGAACATACTGTGCTGTGGGAATCGGTCTCATGGCCGGTATGGGCCTGTACTATTGGGTGTGGATCCATTTCCTGCCAAAATTGCGCGGCTACAAGATCCGGACAGAGACAACGGTGTCAAATCAAGATGGAAGTGTCGCGCACCGTCTGACTAAGGTGCCAGATTCGAACATTGCTGAATGGGATAGAACCCATGACGATGCGGGGAACGTGCTGTTTGAGACGACGACCAGAGTCGAGACCGCGGATAGTAGGCATTTGTTGAAGAGAGTCAAGGTCCGGGACGAGCCGCACGCTACAGCGTTGAGCTATAGAGCTAAAGAGAAAGCGTGATATGATGCTGCGACGGCTGGTCGGACTTGGGTGGGTGGAGGATCGCAGCCGTGGAGTGATGATGATAGTTTGCCGACCTAAACTCTATTCAACCTAGCCAGCCAGTTCGGTCTTGGCGCAAACCTCTCATTTCGCGACGCGCACTTATTAGATACTTGCAGCATTCTACGCACATACGATATGTATAACTTTCGTAACCGCTACGGTCACCAACGCTTACAAACATGTTCGTCAAGACAGCAAAATAGAAATTGAGTATTGCGAGTAATAGACAATTAGCATTAACTAAGAGAGGTAGAATAAAAGTTTAGGCGAATGCTTAAGAAAAGCTTTATTTATATTTAGTAGAAGCTAAATAGGTAGCTGTTTTGTAGAGCTTCTTAGAACTATAGTTTGTTAAGATAACTTCAATAAAGTCTTTGCTTCTCTCGTCCCTTCTCTCTTCACAGGGAACAGGTAGGCCAAATTGGAATAGCAGAATCCATCGCACCATTCTATTACAGGAGCTGATGTATCGGGAAAGCACATGTTATTACCTCGATTGAGATAGTAAGGCAAAGTATTTTTCGAATGGAGGTGACGTTACAATGGATTTGATTGTATGATTTATTGAGATTGGGAAGATTCAGCAATTTTTCTTGATTAGTTTTAGATTTAAGTAGATAATTAAATTAAATCAGCTAGACGGCTTAGTTCCTGAGTACAGGCACGCTCTTCAAGTCCTTAAACTTCCTCGTCAGCAGAGCCACCTTTAGCTTCCTCCTCAGCAAAGCTTTTGGCAAGCCGTTCAATGACCTCATCGTCAAAGAACGTCCACGTCGCAGGCTTGTCGAACGTGTCGAGGTTCGTGATTGCGCTTACGTGGTGATGATAATCTGTCTGCAGTGTTGCGAGTTGACGGACTGGCCGTTCCGCTTCCGGGATCTTCATCATCTCGATGACCGTCTGCTCGAACAAGCTCACCCATAGCTGACAAACACTGGCCACATTGAAGTACACAACGTAACGGTGCTTGAGGACTGGATGATCGAACACGACCGACTTGATCCTGTAATGCGAAAGCTTGCGCGGACTTTCGGATTGATGTGCCTTAAGCTTGAAAGTAGTGACCTCTAGCACTGAATCTGGCACGTCGGATGCCGTGATGCCTGTCGTGTCGAGCTCCATCATCCAGGTGCGTTTATCTCCCACGCGACGGAGACACGTCATGCTGTCATCGTCCCTGTCCCAAGGAAGACTTTTTGTCTTGAAACCGTCTTTGGATGCTTGTGCGAGTTTCCGAGCGGCTCGCTCGTCTATTTGATCACCCCCAAGAAGGTAAGTCTCCCGTTTCACGAATGTGGCATACGGGAACAAAGAATACACTTTGTTCCAGGAGATGAAGTTGAGCTCGGCAGTATGAGTGGAAGCTTGAAACAGTCCATCCATGCAACTGTTCAAGTCACACTCCGTCACTTGGATCTTTTTCACAGACCCGTCCTTGGATGTCTTCTCAAAGCAATAGATGCTCCAGACGGCCGACGTCTTGATCGACATGGCGTAGCCCTCAGCTTCGAGGTATTCTTTCATCATCTCTATGCCCTCGTCATCTTCGGTGAGAATTTTGAGGGTCATGAGCGAGGTCTCCTGGCGATCGAGAAATGCACGTACAAAGCCGCCACGCAAGAGTGCGTTGCACTTAGCCTGTACGGAGCGGAATTTTACTGGGTCGCTCACGTAGGCTAATAACTTCGCATTGATGTTGTAGTCAGCCGCCTTCAATGTATCGACCATGTCTTCGAAGCCCTTCGATGTCCGTGCCAAAGCAGAGATTTCTGAGGGACCCATTTCGGACAGTATCTTCTTTTGGATTGGGCTGAACCGAGAGTTCAGAAGATCCGCGAGTGTTGTCTTCGATGATTGCATGTTGGGTTCAACAAGATTTCGAGAGGTTGTAGTTGTTAGGAGGGTAGGTGTGGAGAAGCGTATAGCAAGAATAAGAGGGGAGAATATATACTGTAGAGTCTGACGCTATGTGTATGAAGCACGGTTGTGTGTGTACAGCGCGGTTGTGTGTGTACAGCACGCTTTCCAAGGTAAGGCATTGTGTGAACACTTCTAAGAGCGCTGCGGATTTGCCGAATGGGCGGACGTTTCGTGTTGCGGAGGTAACAATGCCTCAAGGAGTGTCGTAGGTGAACCGTGGTTCTGAAAACTTGGCTCCCGGGACGAAGCCCCAACAGCGCAAACTAAGACAATAATGCGCGTCGCAGAGTATGGTAAAGTTATCATGCTCGCCAAAGAAGTATCGCAGAGCACTACCTTCGCGTAACAGACATAGTCTGATGCAGCAACCCACATCGCCCGGCCACCTCAGAGCCTGAGTGATGTCATCGTTTCGACTTGACGACGTAAGAATGATTTGGGATGGGGTACCCGAGTTCTCTGCACACCGTGGCCGATATTAGGGAGATGTCGCGGAAAATACACAAAACAGCGCAAAAAAATCAAGAAATTACAATAACCTCTGACATGTCTATGCATGTATTTAAGCCCCCCAGGAATCGGACGTGGTTTGTGCTCGTCAAACATACTACAATCTGTTTCACGTCAAACAAAGACACATCTCGAACCAGACGTTTTACTAGCCAGGAATCATCATTGATAGATACCAAATAGCAGACGAAAAACTTAATGACTTGCAAAAGAATCATCCGTGAAAATTTATTTTAGGACTATCCGAAGAGAAGACGTGGGTGAATGGGCCAGTCACGTGGCCGCCAAACAGCCCCCCGCTTGCTCGCTCCCCACCTTCCATGTTTTGCCACCCGCAAACAGCACTCAGACTGTAAGATTCCACCCCGGAAAGGCTCTATTGGCATGGCCACCAACTACAATGCATCACAGACTCATCATCATACGAGAACAGTTCTCGAGTCCCGGACCTACCGTGGCATACTATGTACGGGAAAAACAGCATAGATGTAGGTTGATACATGTGTTTTAGCCATGCAGTGTGCAGCTCACATTTAAGTGCTTATTTCAAATGCTCCCAATACCGCATGTCGCACCAAATAGCGTAGAGGAGGTGCCAGATTAGAATGATCGATACATTCACCTGAATACAATGCTTACTACGCAGTGCTATACAGTCTGTGGCGCATGTGTGCACGGTGCGACCTCATGTCCTCGAAGAGACCAGTCAGAAGACAGTCACCACCAAACACCGAATGCGCATTGTGAGAACACAATGCAACACCACTTTTGGGCCCCTCGCTCGTAGTACTTTAATCGTGCACACACATTCGAAGCATCAATTTTCAGGGATCACTTCCACAGCACATACACGGTCAAGATGCATTCAGTCCATGCTGCTGAACCTCAAGCCTGCACGCATAAAAACCATCAATGAACCACCCATCTCGGATGTGAAATTTCATTTGTAAAACCGGCCGTGATAAACCGTTAATGCCATGTGGTGATTCACCATTCCATTCATAACCCATACCATAACGACCCATGAAAACCAGCCCATCCCATTCGTAACCCGAAAAATCACCCTAAAAACCAGCCCACCCATAAAAGCCGCCTCGCAAATGTCAATGCTTCGACTGGCTAACACAGAGCAGACAGAGCTTCAAAGGAGAATATAATACCTCAAAGGCGGGTAGAGGCAAGCCTTCCAAATGACCGAAGATGTCGCGACCCAGCCATAGGCTGCCAGAAAAGCCGCCATCTTTAAAACCAGCCAGAATGTGACCCGACCCGAAATCCCGCAGAAAAATCTTGGTGGAACGCCAAACCCCCCACAAACGCCTTTTGAGTATGCGCTCCGAGTCGTCACCACTGTGCTTGAACGCCAATGTTTTTTGTTGTAGTTGTTGTTGTTGTAGTAATCCGTCGTCGCTGGCTCGAAAATACCGGGCATGGTTGTAGCAGGGACCCGTCGTCGTTGTTCAGAGACACCGCCGTTGTTGCTTGAAGAACACACCGTCGGACTTTCGCCAGATGTAGAGTCAACGCTCCACTAATCATATATCTTGCCGTCGATGACCGGCCTGTAGCACGCCTTTACTGTATTGCGGAATTGATCTGCACCAAACCTTCTCAATCTGAAGTGCACCGCTTCGATCCTCGCGTCTGGCATGTCGCACGCCTCAACGCCGTCGGTCTCGAGTGGGATGATCCAAGTGCCCGCGCCGCCCACAGCACGGTCGCCCGTGAGAGTCTCGTCCAGGGACCATTTGTCGTAGCTCGCATCCTCGGTTTTCCAGCCATCGAGTTGCAGCGGGCGCTCGTCACCCACGCCGATCGGCGACATGCGCACACGCATGCGGGTTCTGTATGTCGTGTAGGGGAAGAGCGCGTATGCTTTGTTCCAGCTGGCAAAGGCGGCGAACATGGTCCATTCCTGGGCGCGGAGGACGTACTGGAGGGGTGCAATGGGGAGGGTGACGAGAGCGACGACGGTGCCGCGCCGACGGTGGAAGAACTCCTGGTACACACCTTGGCCGTCTTCGCGCAGATAGGGCACGTTGGCGGGCTCGGAGCCGCGGGCGTAGCCTTCGGAAAAGAGGTAGCTTTCCATGAGCGATGCTGAGCCGTCTGTACCTTTGGGGAAAGGGGCCGTTTCTTTCTGGACGACGATAGTAGGGACGTGTGCGCAGCGCTTGGTGTGATGGCTGTGCCATTGGTCGAAGAAGCAGGTCATGAACATGGAGGCCTCGGCGGAAGACCCGTATAAAAAGCCTGCGGAGCTGGTGATAAGGGCTTGCGCTCTGGCCTGGACGCTGCGGAATGCACGCGGGTCCTTGAAGTACTGCGCGCAAAGGTTGTTCCAATCCCAAATGCGGTTCTTGATGTAGTTGATCGAGTCGGTGGAGCATGTGCGGGAAGTCGACATGGCAGCCACCAAACACGCGATCTCGACGCCAGAGAGGGTGTTCTTCATGGCGGTGACGATGCGCTCCTGCATTGGCGGGTAGCGGTTAGTGAACAGCTGAAGAAGCCTGTCTTCTCCACTTGGAGCATCCGAAGTCACGCTTTCCGGAGGTGAGGGTTTCTTCGGGAGGCTAAGCAGCGCCTGAACTGTCTTCTCGCGCCGGGCTTGAGGGGAGGCATGAGTCGGAGTCGTGCGCTGTTGGTGAAGCACGGGTGTCGACTTGAGCGAGGCGGACAACAGCGACTTCATGGGAGTTTTGGGCTCGATGGCGCGGCGCTGGCCCAGTAGGAGCGGAGAGAGGGGAGGCCCGAACTCTTCGCTCGAAGATGATGAAGCGCAGCTGGCCATGGCGGGAGATGGTGTTGAGGGTCGAGCGAGGTCCGAAGTCGGTGAGCGGTGAGCTCGCGGCGTTCAATCTACGTGCTGCAGCCATGTCATGAGTATATTTCCAACACGAAGGAGATGCTCGACATGTCCATGTGCGTAACATACTCGCGGGGTGGGGTACAAGAAAGAGGTGCGCGGCTGCCGGGTGAAGAAGCTGCGGCGATTTCGCGAGGCAGGCGCGGCGGCTTCGACAGGCAGGTAGGGCGGTTTCGAGACGCAGCTGCGGTGAGACTCGAGAGGCAGGTGCGGCCGATGGAGCTGGAGGTGGGGAGAGGCGGGCGAGAGAGACGAAGGACGGGAGCGGAGCTCTGGTTGTAGCGCAAAGACGGCGGGGTGAAGGAGGCGACGAGCGAAGAGGCGGTGACTCAGGCTGCAGGCGTGGGCATTGTGCTCATTTTCTTCACCTGTCGTCACTTCGTCGTTGCGGCCACCCCCAAACCTCCTCTGCCACGCGAGAAAAAGTGGGGCGACCGACAACTCCAGCAAATGGGCATCCCCCAATACACAGCGGCCATGGCAGCCTGGCTTGACGTCCGTAGTCGCACGTCGGGCTTGTGAGCGACCACAGCTCTCTTGCGGAAACGGATCTCCGGAACTGAGGCTGAACACGCTATGTCTTGTAGAATCAAGTAAACGCTGTGTATAGGATTGTAGCTTTCTATAGTTACATTGCTGCGTTAGAGAATCCTTTTGGAGGCGCGCAGCTTTATCTCTTTAGTTCCGGAGATTCTGTTTCCGTAAGAGACAGCCGACACGCTCGGGGTGCAGACGACGGCCCGGACCGGGACCTGCGCAGGTGTCTGCCTACCGATATGCCCACCCAGTCGCGGTGAGCGCAATGTCAAAGCTCCAGACATGCTACTCGTTGCAGAGCGTCGAGTAGCCGGGCCAAACAGGGAGCCACGTGCCATGTGGTTGGGGCGCGTAGTGCCGTCGATGCGTTTGGGGCGGTGAATGCGAAATGGTGGATGTTGGAAGCGCATGCCTATGGACCATGGTCAGAAGCCGTGGAAGCTTGTTGAGATTACTGACCTTCGTGCGTGAATGAACCAAAGAGCCATTAGGAAAATACAACACACGCAGCTGGAACACGCAGGCACGCAGACACGACAGATACTTACCATTTGCACTATGAAAGGAGAACCATGAGATTGGTGGTGAGCTAACTGAAGGGCCACACGGGATCCTAAGCGATAGGGGTTCGTATAGCTCGGCTAGAGGTTAATCACGGGGTCCATCAAGCCGCCCTCTCCAGGCTCCCCCTTGATTCGGCGTAAGACCTACCGGTTCCATAAGTCCTACAAGTTGAATTCCTCCTTCCCGTACTTGTTGTACTGATCGTGGAGATGCTGCTTTAGCTCAGTATCCCATTCATCCCGACATCACCCCTGGTGAGCCCTCGTACCTTGGGTAGAGTGACATTGGGAACGATCACCGTATCAAGCGCCGACGGCGCTGTCTTCGCCTCCTTATCGGGCTTGTTTTCGGGATAGTACTTGTACTTGCCGCCGTGATCATCGGACTTCCACGGCTCCGAGTCTGGGACTTTGGCGACATAGCTTTCGTCTGCGCCGGTGGGTGAGTGCACTGATCGAGCGGATTAGTCAAGGGTGCGAAACAATTGTAGGCGTATTCGTGAGTATACCGAATCGATAACCAGCCACGCGAACATGCCGGCCGTGAATAAATACATAGTTTGCACGAGTCAACGATCCGCAGCTGTGCCGGCGCTGGGTGCACTTTGGTGTGGAAGACGACGCACGTAGAGCTCCGGATCTCGCCTCGCTCCTTTTCGGATTGCACGCGCGCCCGAATCCTCGTTACTGTGGAACATCCTCTTCCAGAACGGAGTCGTGTTGCTTTCGGGGTGTGCTCCGGTATCGCGGAGCGCCATGCGGCCTGTAGCTCTTCCTGCTGCTCTTCCTGCTGATGAAGACATGTTTTGGATACAATGAAAGGGGTGTACGTAGAACGGGCGAGGTTTTAGATGGTCTACTACTACTCTTTATTCGCGGGAGGTTTGATGCTGGTGTTCAAATCCGGCGAGGCTTCCTTCACTGTGACGTCAACCATACCACCCATGGCCGCAGCTCTGTGGAACCTCGTCAATTTGCGCGCAGTCTTACATATGCTGATCAGATCATGTACTTATACATGGGGTGCGGGCGCATGTGCGGAATCGACGTAAACCTAACGAACTTGGTCGTGTAAGAGACAATTGCCCAAAGCAACCACGAGGGCGGCGCGCACCGTAGATCGTCGATTGTCTTGCAGGGTGGGATGCTGTGTGAGTGTCAGCATTAGTTGTTATGACTAGAGAGTTGTCGTTATGTTGTCTGCTAAAACATACCTAGGAGACTGGACCTTGGAAAGATCCTCAGTCGCGTCTCTTGGCTAAATTCCCTCTGAAAAACTCTGGATTCTGCACGCACGACCGTCCAGGAACATGACGAGAAGAGTGAGAGCGAGCATAAAAACTGAGTGCTTATTGCTCAGGACCAAGGGTAAGACGCTACCTATTTCGACGAACGGGCTACTACTTATTCGATGAGCTCCGAGTCCTGAAGGCATCGCCCGTAGCAACCGTCTCCAAGCTCATTCTCTGAGTCTTAGCATCGACTGTCCTTCCGATTCTTGCCCATCATCTATTTCTGCCCTGTCCTCTCGCCCAGGCCCTCCTTCCCACCCGTAACCTTATCTTTTCCACCGATCCCAGTTGTTCGACTCGGCTCCGCCTGGTGGTCCGGCTGCTTTGCAGGATGGTCATCACCACTCCTGCCCTCGTCCTGAGACGCACTGGACTGCTGGTCGGTGTTGGGCGTGTCTTTGCGGACGTCGCGATTGTTGGAGTCGGGCATGTTGGCTTGCGGATTGGAGCCCATGAGCTTCGAGCCGGAGAGGATGCGCGGCGTGGTGGCCAGGGCGCGTACGGATTGGTGCACCGCTGGGAGCCGAAGCTGGCGGAGGGTCCGCGATGTTTGGGAGGCCATGGTGAGACGAGGGTGCAGGTGTGGCTGTCGGCGGGATCGGAAATGCGTGTGTTGAGTAGGTAGTGATGAACCCTTGCTGAGTGAGCCTCGTCGGAGTATCTGACTCGAGCCAGGAGCGATGGCTTGCTGATGTTGATTGACGCAGAGGGAAGTTGATCACAGCAGGCGCTCGTGAGGGTTTTCTCCATCGCGTCGAATCACGTCTGAGGTCATCATGACGCCCAGAACCGGGGATTGTAAGTCTTCACACGCCGCAGAGAGTAATCGCCGCGATGTGGGACGCGGCTCGCACACGTCTCAGCGGCATGTTTCTCTGTGTTTAGGAACATCGGGAAATGAAATGGCAAAGTGAAGGTGAGCTGTCAGCGAATGTTCAATGTGGTGCGTGAGTTCGCGAGCGCCTCGATCTTGGCAGCAGATGACGTCATCAACGATCCCATTGCACATTTGCTTCTTTGCGGGTTCCGACGACGTTGGCAGAGCTGTCGACAGCCGTGGCTTGCAAATTCGAACGGCCGGGACCACGACTCGATGCTGCATCGGAATGCCTAGATACAATAGGGCTTTGTGAAAATTGAGGTAGAGTATCTACCTGTTGCTAAAAACTCCTAGGCTGTCAAGAGGATCGCTTGGAGTCTTCTTTATCGGCAATGAATCTACAACCTCCCCATCGAAGTCTGCATCCGAGCTTTGCATACTCGCTTTGTGGTATGACCATGCAGCGCAACCAATTGTCGCGTATGCTAAGGTTAAGGGATGTATTCGACCTCTACAATATGTCAATCCGAAGGCGCAATGTAAGGTATCGGAGATGGGACCCGACATGATGCACGATGAATACACTGTCCAGCTCTTGACCCCGGCAACAGCTATCCTATTAGCAAGCTCCTCTACAACCTCCAGCCGCCTTTCGGTCTCACGAAATGCCTACGCTCCATCGAGCCGTTTTGCCCCCACGAAAAGGCTTGAACCAGCGCACCCTTAAATTCGAACCAATACTCCTGGAGCTGTGTAACAACTGCACACTCTAGTTCCGCCGGTAATGTCATAGCCACGGCAGTGTCGGCACTCTGGACCTGCCCAGGCGGAATGAAGCCCAAGCTGAAGATTCGTTTCTCCGTTGTCAACTCGTCCAGTGGACTGACCGACCACAGAGTAATCTCGTCGGAGGCTTCTTCGTATCTCCATACCCGACGCATCCGGTCCTCACCAGCGGTCTCGACAGAGAGGTATTCGGAGTCGTATTTTGGATGCGTGGGGAAGCGGGGATGGAACTGGAAGCATACCGGTGGCTTTTCGTGCGACGCCCAGCTTCCGAGCAGTCCGTGAAAAACGGCTCTGGCAGCAAATAAGCCGGCGTTGACAATTTCCCGGTTTATATACTCGAGATGAGCCATTGTCTTCGATGCCTCGATGGAACCAGTTCCAGGGTCAGTATACCGCGCAGGGAAGACGAAGCCGTCAATGCTAGTGGACGTAGAGCACCTCATCTCGAGACCAAGCTCACGGGCGGCTTGCTCCATAAGCCCTGCATAGTCTCCAAACGGATTTTGAGGGACGACGTCCTTTCGCCGGGCTTTGATCGCAACTTTCAAGTCTCGCATATATGCCTCGAGTCTACTCGATTCATCGCTCTGTCGCGACGCCGTCATTGTTTCGAAATGCCGCACAGCTGAGCGGGCTTGCATTTCGAAGTGACCCCATTTAGAACCCGGATACCCGATTACGGCCAGGCCTGGTACATTTGCGTTTGCTGAAAGGTACCCGGCATTGAGGATGATCGGTACGCTACGACAAGATGGATCGTATCCCATTTCACTACGCACATCTGGAGGTAGGATGGAGAGAGACGGTGTCACGTCAAAGCCGGTGCAGTAGATGACTGCTGCGACGTCTTCAATGCGGAGCTCGGCCTCACTTCTTGTTGTCCGCGCTGTAGCTAACAGGTCATCCTCGAGCCTTTCCAGTCGTTCCAAAGTTCCAAGTAGTTGGGTAATCGCGCCTGAGCGAACGTATTGATGGTATGTCTCTCCGTTCACGCCATATGGCGCTGCATCGTTCTCTTGTCCAAGTCCGGCCAGGTCGCTTCCACCTTGTATAAGTTGCTTGACCGTAGTTCTGACTACGTTGGATTGTTCCGAACCCGTCAACCCATATGTGAACAAGATTGGTTGCTCTCGACCGGACCGATCGCATGTGATGAAATCAAGAGGCTGGAACCGACAAGCGTCGCCGTCACCATCCCTTACGAAGGGGGGAATGGCATACATTTCGTGCGTTGTTAGGTGAACGACTTCATAACGTTCAGAAAGGTGTCGGAACGGATTGGCATGAGGAGTATACCGCGCATCGAACAGTTGATGCGCGACCAGTGTCGCTATATCGCTTCCTGAGTGAGAGCCGCCGACCACGAGTACCTTCTTCTTCTTCTCGTTGCCATTGTGGAATAATATCTGGGAGAGATTCCTGTACTCGGTGCTATGTAAAACTGGCACCTGAGGCCGTCGTGAAAGGTTCCCTGCGATCTCATATTGGGGGACGTGAGGGTTCGACGCAAATCCGGGCGCGAGAATGAGATGATCAAAGATCGTTTCTTCGTTATTGGTGTTGCTTGATTCTCCAAACGGAGCAAGGGTGAGTCTCCATGACGGGCCGGGGACGCTTCGGTCGCCTTCACTGATACGCTCGATACCTTCCACGGATGTATTGAACCGAACAGTATCCCTGGGAATATACCTGTCGTAGTACGTTTCAAGATATTGCAGGACTTGTGAAGCCTTCGGGTACATTGGTAGCGGGTTACCTCCCAAGTCTATGGAGTTCCAAGACAGGTCGGAGAAAGCTACGGTGAAATGGGCAAGATTGGTGCGCATGTCGGGGTTGATTGGTCCATTCTCAACCCAGACGCCCCCGACCTGAGAAGACCTTTCGAAGACGGTGACCGTAAAGTTTCCACTCTGTAGGAGCTTTCTCGCCGCAATCAAGCCACCCGGCCCAGCACCAATAATAGCCACTGACCTCATCGCGAGGGTGAAAATCGAAGAGATGCGGGTTGAGCCGAAGAACGGGGATTGTGGTGAGGGTGTACGGATTGGCAAATACGAGATACGAGGTGAGGTAGTACTGAGACAAGTCACATTAACCATGAGCGGGGCAGGAGTGCATATGCAATCCTCGGTCCGAAGCACCAGCTGCTTCAGGTACTGCGCCTGTTGGCACCTCAGCTACTACGTCACCCTACGGGGAACACGACTGTGGTACCAACCTCGGTTCTGTGCCGCAGTCAAGTCGAATACACCCCAACCCAATCATTCGCACGAACGTTGTACAGAATCGCATGCACCAATAATAGCCGAAAAGGTGTCTATGAATACGTTTCCCTTGCCACGGTTATCGCTATACGAAGTCGGAATGCGTGGTGTGGTCGCACCACAGATGTTGCCTTCACTTCAACCTATAAGAATCCTGTAGGGAATTGCATTTGCTTTGAGCCTTTCCCACTCCGACTGAGAGTCAGTCGCCTCTCTATCTCAACCGTTCCTCTTATTGCGCACCGGTTCCTAGCGATTTTTCCCGGCCGTCACTGGAATCAAGATGAAAAATTTACCTATTCAAGCTATCAATGTATGTCGGGCGAATCTCGAGAAGCTTCCTTAGGACTAATAGTTTCAAAGGCGATTGTCTGGACGTTGACAGCCCTCGCCGGCTTACTCACCGCTGGTCGTCTAGTAATGCACTGGCGTAAGAACAGACGACTTCGTTGGGACGACTTCTTCAATGGCGTGGGCTTCATGTTTCTGCTCGGCTGGACCGTAACGTACCAGGTCTTCGTCCCCAGCGACTACGCGGCTTCCCTTTACAAAATGGGAGAGATCGACGAACCACCAGTGCATCGAGACGCGAACAAGAATTTCCAGTGGTCAATTGCCAACATGTTCTTCTTCTGGTTGGCCATATATGCCGTCAAAGCGAGCTTTTTGGCCCTCTACTGGCAAATCTTCGCCATGTCACAGGGATTCAGAGTCGCATGGTGGGCTACAACAAGCTATGTTGTCGTCAGCTTCGTCGCCACTATGTTGGCAATTTTCCTCCGATGCGGTGCAGCGGCGGACTTCCATAACCTTGGTATGTTTTGTCCCGTCGACTACTTCGAGCTTCACCTAATTCTCCTCGAAGCTGTTTGTAGCCAGCGTACGAGATCGATGATCAAAGGACTGATATGGACTTGGTGCTCGATGAACATTCTCGGAGATTTACTGCGTGAGTGCCCGAGTCGCAACGCACTGCTTCAACTAATGCAGGTACCAGTGATGATCTTGCCGATTGTCATGCTCCGAGGACTACACATGCGCCGCTCTCAGAAGCTTGGACTGGCGGTAATTTTCGGCTTGGTTTCCATCGATATCGCTTTCGACGTTCTCCGGGGGGTCCATACGGCTGTGCTGGATCTGCAGAGATTCCCAGAGCAAAATGTTCTGTGGACAGCCCTGGAACCCAGCGTTGCTGTCATAGTATGTGCGCTTCCATGCTACCGCGGACTCTTTTCTACTAGGGTACAGGACTCCCAGGGATCACATGCTACATCGTTCAGCTTCTCGAAGATCTTCCGGACGTTCACCCACAGCTCTCAACGGTCCGATAGCCTGCCATCTGAGTGTGGCGGATCATTCGAGCACAAAGGTCCACTGGTATCGGACTCGCAGACTGCGCTCCGGAAAGAACGGTCAGTCGAGACTGTGGATGTCTAGATTTCGTAACGACGATAGCGAGGAATAGCAGATAGGCCTACCTCTTTCTACATCTATATGAGCCGGCCGTTATGAAGGATAGGAGGTGGTTCAGGAGGTGCAAAATTTGCCTGCGTCTCGTTGGACTCTCACTCAGTGGCTCTACTGTCGAAAGGCAAACAAATGTCGTTGTTGAACGTTGCTGACGAATAAGGGTGGAATCGCGGCTTATCTCGACCGGGGAGCGTATCGTTCTCCGATGGAGTGTACTTGGTATTTCATTTCCATGTCTATCGTTCAACACTGTATTGAATCTCCGAAGTTATTGCGAATACATTCCATTCGAACGATTACTGCGCTATCAACCTTTCCTTTCCTTATCTTACGCAACACGGGACTTTTACGGAAGGGTTACGATTCAGCAGAGGGGTCGAACGGCGGTATATCAAATTCCACGACGGACCCATGCGTCGGTCTCAAGATGTACCCGTCAGCCGAAAGCAGACTCCTATCCACTGCGTACTCCTGCGCCGTCTCAAGAATCTTCTCATAGTCGCGGCACTGATGCAATACATTGAAATTAGGGTGTGGAAAACGGTGGTTCCTGATCCAATTGTATGTGACAAGATGGTCATCAGCGTCGCACATAAGCTTTTGACGAAGCATGTCAGCGCAATGGTCGATGTGATTTCGCCAGTCATCCGGATGTTCTTGCGCGAACTGGGAACTGGGTTTATAGTATTCGGGGTAGGTTGACATCCACAGTGTGCGCTGGGGAAACGTTTAGATCTCGCGGGCAGATGGAGGTCAAAAGCACTTACAAGGCAGTGGAGCTGATGGAAGGCTTCGAACAAAGCCATGCGGCCTCCGCCGGCGTCTTCGGGTACTTTTACCGAGAATTTCGATGCGTTCAAAGTTTGGAAGGTACGTTCGGGGATTCTCATGACGGTCACTTTAATAGAAGAATGTAAGGCTAGGTCAAGTTGAGTGAAGCTGGGCGACTTACGCGGTAGAATCCTTTCCCATGCTTCGTCTGTTTCTTTGGATGGTGGGCCTTTGAAGGGCGAAGAGCGGTCAAACCCTCCATCGAATCTCACAGCTTGGCTGAGGGCATACCCAGCTATTAGAGCTTGGACATTACCATTAGCACAAAGTTGGTCATATGAGGGAATACAATACTCACAATGGGACAGTTGATCACTACAGCGGGTGACGTGAACTGTGCTTAGGCCCGCAATGAAGAATCCAATTGATGTCGATAGTAAAAGGCCATGTACTACATACGGCACGAAGTGCCGAAGGGTTGTTTTCCTGGACTGGCTAAGTGATGCCTGATAAGGTGGTGCTACAATGTGCTTGTGAATGAGGGGGTCATCAGGGGCACACTCCGTGTCTCCTTCCGTGTTCTGCATTGTATCGAGGGGTGTGTATGAAATTAGCTGCTCAGGTGGGGGCATGAGGAAGAAACGGCGGTTTCGCCACTCATCCCGATTCGAACACGTGCCAAGTCGTTGTGCATGTGTGCATTCAAGCGTTGAAGAAGCGCCAACCAGGTGCATACTAGATATATTAACGGTTACATCGAAGGGACGCACGGCCAAGGATCTCATACCAAGATTCATGGATTCTTGTGGCAAACCATATACTCTGAGCGGCATGGGAGAGCGTATCGAATGCTACCAGATATAAGAAGGACGACATACCGACTGCTGTTTTCGATCTGTTCCAACAATTATCCTCACAACACTGCTTCACATTGTCCACCGAGCCTGCCATTGCAAGAACAATCAATATATCATGCGTTTTCAACTTGCCCTTGTCGCCCTTCTACCCATCGTCTTCTCTGCACCGGCAGGCAAGCGTATGTTATCTCACGGAAGTTTCTCGTTTAATGCCTCTCTGACGCGAAACAATAGGACGTGCCGACGTTTACGATTCGAATGTGGTGACCAAAGCTGCACCGGCAGCAGTTCAGCGTATGTCAACGTAAAGCCTCACACGAGATTGTTTCTGATACTCAGCGCTAGCCCGCGCTTGCAACGATGATGGCGAAGATCTCAGTATCGTCTGTTACCAATCCTACAACGCCGACAAAATTGTCGAGAACGAGAAATAGTCCACCGTGACGCGATCATGAAGACACTCCCAGAAGCTACTCATACGGTTCGGAATTCAGACTTTCAGAAGCTTGCAAAGTGTTCGTATTTCGCGTTGAGACTGGGGCCGTGCAGGGACTGCAACAGGCAATATAAGCTGTGTAATCCGACATGTAAGCTAAGATCCAATATGGACATGGTATGGAGACTCCAATGGCATGTGCGTATGCAACGGCTTCTATCGTAGGCCAATGATAGTAACGAAGCATTGGAAGCAAATAAGCAGTGCCACCTGATTCTCTTTCGGTTGAATTGCGCACTGGTCGTGAGTACAAGTACTCCGTACTGATTATGCCGTCGATAGAGTGGCGCGGGAAGGTTGCGCACCTCGCATGGAGTCGGGATACGAAGTACGGATACCTGGGGAGTTGTCGCGTTCTCGCATTCCAACCAGGATATCTCTTGAAGATAACACGACCACGACGTTGCAGGTGAGGAAGGTTGACGGCGCAGGTGCAGTGGTGAGTAAGCAAGGCTAGCGTCCGCTGATGTCAGACAGCCCGACCGGCTCTGGACGGGACGGGACGGGGCATCAAACTCTGGACAGGGCCTCAAGCGCACCATGACCATGCCCGACTGAAAGCCTCAGCAGACTGCCAGACCTACCTCCCCTCCATCCATCCTCCCGTCGGCTCCGCCCTCATCTCGCCATGGACCCTCTGCTCGCGACCGCGGACGGGGCAGCCGCTGTCGAGCCCATCGTAGCCCCTCCACCCGCTGCCGCGCCGCTCGAGGCCCCCGGGCGGCTGTATGCCATCGCCGACCTCCATCTCTCGTACAAGTTCAACCGCGAGTCGCTCGAGAAGCTGCAGCCCTCCCCCAACGACGGCCTAATCCTGTGCGGCGACGTTGGCGAGACGGACGAGCATCTCCGCCTGGCTTTTACGCAGGCCACTGCCTGCTTCCGACAAGTCTTCTGGGTGCCGGGCAACCACGAGCTGTACACGATGCCGACGCAGAAGGAGCATGGCGCGAGGGGCGACGCCAAATACATGGAGTGTGTGAGCGTGGCGCGCGAGTTCGGTGTGCTCACGCCCGAGGACGACTATGTCTTGTGGGAAGGCGAAGGCGGACCCTGCGTTATCGCGCCCATCTTCACACTGTACGACTACAGCTTTAGACCGGCTCACGTCAAGCTGGAAGACGCGCTGGACTGGGCCCGGGAGGAGAACATTGAGGCGACAGACGAGCACCTGCTGCATCCAGATCCACACCCCTCGCGCATCGACTGGTGCAATGCACTGGTTGCACGCACCGAAGAGAAGCTGTCAGCAGCCGTGGCGGCGCATCCGGGAGTCAAGCTGATCATTGCGGGCCACTGGCCGCTGCGAGAAGACCTGGTCAAGATCATGCTCGTCCCGCGCTTCAGCCTCTGGTGCGGCACCAAGAAAACCGAGGACTGGCACACCCGTTTCAACGCGAAGGTGGTGGTGAGCGGCCATCTCCATGTGCGGCGGACGGACTGGAAAGACGACACGCGCTTCGAGGAAGTCAGCCTAGGCTATCCGCGACAGTGGCAGGAGTGCCACGACCGCGGCATGGACATCAACGACCTGCTGCGCGAAATCCTGCCTGGGCCTGCTATGCCGCCCGCAGACAAGAGAGATACCATCTGGCGGCGATACGGGTAGGGAGCAGGGCAGGCAGAATTCTACCGCTGCATCTACACCCTCGTCCCCCGTGACACCATCCTCTGACAAGCGCAGTCTGTCAGGTACATAGGTGTAGCTTCCTATCAGCGTCGGCCCCTCTCGCACATGTCGTTAGCTGGTGGCCATAGCTGGTTGCAAGTCGCAGATGCCTGTTCGAGGCTTCTCTGAGCCAGCGCGACATGCCACCTTCCTAATCCGTCGCGGTACCGTGTTCCCGCGGTGAACCAATCCCCCCGCAACCTTCGGACACGCAATGCCCAGGCTCGCCATTACCCCTCCAGTAATGCACTCGACCCGCGCTGCATGGTCAGAACACCCCTACGCACATCTGCTCGACCTGACGATCCCGGAGCTTGACGCCTCGAATGGGCGCTTCTCCGCACCCGCGTGACTGCGGACCTGTCGATCTTAAAGCTCCGGGATGGCCACCAGCCTGGAATGGGCCTGCCATCTAGCAGCTTGTCCTGGTTCCAAAAGGCAGGTCGATGCTCGGTGTAAACATAGCCAATTGCCACGACCAGTCAGGGCCATGTGCACGCGTTCGCTGCAGGAAACTCGGTGGATTTAGGAGGAGACAGGGTTGGTGCACTGGGATGGCGAACTCGGACATGGTGAAGAATCGGGACAAAAGTGAGAGAGAGACTTGCGACGGCAGCTGCTTGGTCAGTGCGGAACATATAAAGAGCGTGGATCAGCACCGGCGAGGACGCTGCAGCTCGAAGACGTCCTCGCTCCACTCACGCCATGCTCAACCTCAAGAGCCTCGTCTTCGGATTCCTCGCCACAGCCGCCCACGTCTCAGCAGCACCGCTCGGCCTATTCCGTCGCGGCGTCATCAATCATGACGCTGTTGTTGGATTCCCGGAGACGGTGCCCTCGGGGCTCGCCGGAACCCTGTACCTAAAGTACAAGCCGTTCCTCGAGGTTTACAACGGCTGCGTACCGTTTCCGGCCGTTAACGCTGCAGGTGACACTGGGTACGTCTTTTCTCGGGACATTAGCAGCGGTAGTCGACTAACATCATGCAGAGGCGGCCTCTCAACTTCCGGCTCGTCCAACGGCAACTGCGGCCGCAACACCGGCCAAGTCTACGCCCGCTCTGGAACATACAACGGCGCCTACGCCATCATGTATTCGTGGTACATGCCCAAAGACTCGCCCTCAAGCGGCCTCGGCCACCGTCACGACTGGGAGAATGTCGTCGTCTGGCTCTCCTCGGAGTCTGAATCTGCCACCATCCGCGGCGTCGCCATCTCCGCGCATGGCGAATACCAGAAGGAGTCCAGCCCGCCGCTGTCGGGGTCGCACCCGCGCATTGGATACATCAGCATTTGGCCAGTGAACCACCAGTTGATTGCGACGGATAAGCAGGGTGGGCAGCAGCCGCTGATCGCGTGGGAGAGCATGACAGACGCAGCAAGGAGTGCGATTGAGAATACCAATTTCGAGTCTGCGACGCCGAGTTTCAGGGATAACAACTTCCAGACATATCTCGCGAATGCTTTTATATAGGGGGAGAAGCCGAGTGAGCTTGGACAAATCCCGCCTTCCGCGATGTCGAGTATGGGCATAATGAATAATGAAGAAAAGGCATGTCTCAGATTTGATGTTTGTCTTGGTTCAACCATGTCATGATGTTCGTATCCGTCAGTGGTATTTCCTTGTTCTCTACCCGAGGCATCAGTTTTCTACCCTGTGTTCTGAGTTCAGCCTTGGAGGAGGTGGCTGAGAACATCGCTAGCTTCGCCACCCTCGGCGGGCGTTTGATGACCCCCGAGGCTCATGTATCCACCAACCCCATCCACCCACTCACTTCAGATGACGCCAGCTTCTTATATCATCCCGAAAGCCACGGGGTTTGATGGTAAGGCAGAGTAGAATTTGCCCCGTCGTAACCGGAAGCACACGTGCCAAGATGCTCGTCCGTGTGGCTTGAACTCCTATTCAACAATTAACTGCGGATGTACTGAGCCAGGGCAGTAACCATTTAAGAGTACCTTCGACTCTTCTATGTGCGCCTCAAAGCATCTATTTCCTGGACTATTCTCATTATGACCTCCATTCAAGCGAAAATCCAAGAAGCCGCATCCCGCAATACCACCATCCTTGCCTCACTTCACGAAACCGAGTCGGCGCCTTCCCAGCTAGCCCAGCAAATCTCCTATATCGAGGATCTCAACCAGCAACTCCGAACTACGGAAGCCACGGTGGCAAAATTGAAAAAAGACACCGAATCAGAGCTCAAAGACCATAAAAAATACTCCCAGTCTACCTTGCGTCGTCTGGCCCACAAAGCATCA
Organism: Massariosphaeria phaeospora; assembly: GCA_011032825.1. Classification (NCBI taxonomy): domain Eukaryota; kingdom Fungi; phylum Ascomycota; class Dothideomycetes; order Pleosporales; genus Massariosphaeria; species Massariosphaeria phaeospora. The sequence goes on along the minus strand of JAADJZ010000008.1, from coordinate 176,813 downwards.
GGACAAACGTCGCGCTTTGCCGAAAAAGCCGCAAAAGAAGAGCGCGAATACTTCGATGCCATCCAAGCCCAGAAGTCGGCCGAAGATCAACTTGCCTATATGCGCCACCTGAAAGCAGACGCGGAGGTGGCAAAAAATCAGTATCAAGCGCAAACTTTCCGCCACAAGGCTCTTCAACGCGAACTCGACGGACTGTACGAGTCTATCTTCACAGGGCCTACACCCGGTTTCCCAGACGAAGACGAGAAAGAGGCGGCCTGTACCACCGCATCACAACACTGCGACTCTCTCCACCAGGCGCTGCAAAAGGAGCGCCACACCCTCTTCCTGCTGCGTAAAATCCGCTCCAAAATAGCCGATGCACAACAAGCTCTCCACAAAGCGCACTCGTCCTCGGTCAGAGACATGTGCGGCGGCCAGCACTCCTCGACCATGAGCAAATTCGGCCACCTCGGCGACGCCGAATCCAGCATCGAAGACGTGCGCTGGCTGCAAAGCCAGATCCTCCGCGACGTCGCGCCCGAGGTAGACAACTACATCGGACGCATGAATATCGCTAGGGGCGGTCTGCTCAAGGATCTCATCTACGACAACATCTTTACAGACATGGAGATGCACGAGAAGATCAAGAAAAGCGAAGCGGAGATCGACAGCGCGGCGCTGAAGTGTGACGGTTTGGTGGCAGGGGCCGAGGGCAGGGAGAAGATGCGGTTGGCGGAAGTGGAGGATGGTGGGAAGAGGCTGCAAGAGGCGAGGAGGGAGTTGCAGAGGGCGAGGGAGCAGGCGTTCGTGAGGCTGGGTCATGAGCATCATACTGGGGAGAGTGTAACCGGGGATGTGCCGCCTGCGTATGCACCTCCTCCTCCTCCTCCTCCTGCGTATACGGGTTAGCTACGATTTGGCACTCCAGACCCCAGCTCTGACTCGAAAGGCGCGCGCGGTGTAATTTGAGCTTAATTCGAGGAGCAAGCTGAAATAGGTAAGGATGAAGATGATTGCAATTGACCGGGACTGCTTGTTGATGGGATCGGGAATGAATGGACCGTCGCGAGTACTGCATGTAGTGACACGAAGGATGGGTGCCAGCGGCGACTTTGTCATAGCATGCTGGGAGTATTCAATAGTCAACGGAACAAGGAGGATAATGTTTTGCTGGATTTGAAGTCGAAAGGCAGTATGTAAGTTTGCACCATCGACGTCACCCGCTTGAATATAGAGAGGTATATCAGGAGACTCGACTGATCAATAGCGAGTGGAGAGTAGATTGTTAATGCGAGGTCCTGCGGACATGATCTATCTTATTGCCGGTTGAATGCGTTCAGCCTAGCCAACCAGGTTGCCTCATCCGCAACCTCATAATCTATCCACCGATCCAATCGCGGGCGCCACTTTCGCTTGCGCTCGACTGCCGGGATTGGCGAACAATCTACGTCTTCTTGGTAGAAACAGCCCACTTGCGCCATGCAAAATGGCAATATATCAACCTCGCTTGGCCCTTTCGAAGAAGATCCCCCTATAAAACTTCCGCAGCCTCTAATCTCGCTATGGAGCTCCACAATATCTCTTCACTTGCCCAGATTTCCAACCGCAGACATGCATCTTTCGCTACTGTTTTCCCTAGCGGTGCTCGCGCCCATGGTCGGACTTGCTGCTCCTGTTAGCGATGTGGCTCTCCTCGAACGCGGCGAGAACCTGTGCAATAAATACAAATCGCCGCCGCAGCTCTGCACTCCCGATGCATCTGTGACCGTGGAAGAGACGGCGCAGAGGGCGTACAAGTTCTACAAAGCGTTCGTCATCGACGGAGATGCGCGGACCATGTTCTCTCTCATCGACAACGCGTACATTGTACGTTGTTTCTTGACGCGTTGGCAGCGGTTGCTCGATGCTAATTGTGTTCTAGCAACATCATGCAGGTTACGCCAACGGTCCCCAGGCCATCTGGTCGCTTTTCTGCAGCGGAAACCCAGCTGGAAGTGCGTCCACTTCGGCTTCGTGCTTTGACGCCGCCACGAACATGAGCTACGCGAGGTACTCGACTACGGACAGGTGGCGATGGGTGGGCGGCTGCGTCCACGAGCATGTAAGTTCAGTTTTCCGTGCTATCTAGGTAGCGCCGATTTGACCGCTTTTTAGTGGGACACGAACGAGAAGATTCCGTCCGCGGACAAATGCTACAAGCTGAACACCACAATGTCGTCTTAGCGGTGCAGGAAAGTATGTCGTTGGCGATTTGCGTAGTCATGGTTTCCACGAGCAGCTCGCGTGGTCGAGGTGTGCCGAGGTGGACTGGACGGATATTTGCAATGAATTACAGGATCCATTCACTCTTCTACACTACTTTGTATTGCCCTAAATTAGTGACAGCAGGCTGTATGAGCGAATGCATACGGAGCGTCTCCTAAGGGAGATTTTGAGGCTCGGAATGTGTACTTGTGGTGTCCTCACATTGCGGATGGCGATGTATCGATAGATTCAAGTAGGGGTTCAGCTGTACCCGCTCAGTGAACTTCCCTGGATTTGCATTGTTCGAATCGATTGAAGATAGAAGCCGCCGAAGCTCAGTAAGGAACACCAAGCTTTGCATAGCGTGCGCAATGCCGCCGATACGGGTCGGCCTCGCGTTGACGCCAAATTGTGTGCAACAGCCCAAGAAAGATCCCACGAGGCGCCTCAAATACTATGCGCACGCGAAAGAACGAAGTTTACGCAGAGCTGCTTGGTTCTACAGCTGGTTCGTCGCTGAGGTACTTCCTGAAAAACTCCTTGACCTGTTCGTTGGCGCCACCCAGGTTGGTTCGTGGGAGGCCTAAAACCTTGAGTCCCTTTAGTGATCGTGCTCTACTGACTGTTCACATGATTAGCCTATGACTGACTGGCCTCGAGGGAATGTGAACACACGTGCGACGTAGATCTGACTCGGCTCAAAAGCCCGAGACAGGTCCACAATGACCGGATCGAGAGTCATGCCCTGGGATATGGTCAGAAAGGGTCTCGCAGGGCAGGAAATCAACGCACCTGACTCTTATGCACAGTAATCGCGTAACCCGCCATTAAACGGGATTTGCGTTCGCGACAATAGACTCTATGGCTCCTCGTTGCCGAGTTCGCTCGCAGTACAGTCCGCAAAAATAGTCCTCCTCACGCCATTGTCGAATTCAACAATCGGCTATGGCTAGCGTTTGTTTGCATTCCTATAGATTTTGATCTGCTCTTGGAAATAGCGAGCATGAGCCTTTTGTGTAGTAGCGACACTAGACATATTGGCTTCGCTCTCTCTCTTAAGCTTTCGTGGCAATTTCTTCTCGTCGAAAGGGTCGAAACTGGTAAGCTATTCTTGCGAACTGTTCACTAAGCCTGCGTTTAGCTTGAGGTTGGCTTGAAAGACGACACGCATACTTTCTTTCAGAATGACGGAGGCTTCGTACCTATGCTCTTTCTAGAACAACTATGTCAGTAGCGTCTAAGTAGATAGTTGCAATATACAATTACTAGTGTGGCTAATGTGCCATCGTCTCCTAGACGCGTGTTTTTCTCTAGCGAAGTGTCATCGCGGTGATGATCTTTCTAGCTAAAATGATCTACACATTTGTATGTGTGCGCTTCAGAAGGAAGCCGAGCAATGTTAACAGTGTTGATTCTATCAACATCCTCGCGTCTCGGAAACAGCTTGATAGCGTTTTCCGTTTCTGAAGTGTGATGGAGAAGGATATCTGCATTGGAAGAAAGAATAAAGCTATTAGTCTGTATTCTTTGAAGTATATCGATGAGCTCCGTGTCGCTCTGTCGATGAATTTTGGTAAGGTTGATGTGTTTGAAGTTGCACTCCTGCTTTGATCAGCGACTAGTAGGAAAGGCTTGGAAAATCTAACTTACGTCCTACGCCTTGCTGCGGAAGGCCTATTTGTTGACATCATAAAACACGTCCTCGCTGCAGGACTTGTTCTTGCATCAGTATTGTTTCGGACGATACTTGTCGTCCTGTGTTAGCTTGCAGCTACATCTAATACAGTACTCGAAAGGTTTTACAGGCGACAGCTAATAGAACTAGGCTAATTAGCTGCGTCTCTACAGCTTCAGAATGCTAACTTACATCGCCAGTGACTATGATCTGCACACTACCAAATAGTCTACCTTTATGTCTGCTACTACGAGACGCTTTCATGATGTGATTTAGGCGCTTGAACAACAGGTTCCCGACTATACTAATCTCATCAATGACTAACACATCAACGATATCAAATCGTTCAAAGACTTTTTTGCCATGAGCTTTTGCCATGAGCTCGTCTAGGGGCTTCTTTAAACTGTCGGGTGTCCACCCAGCGAAGTTCTATGTCGTGACACTCTCAACATTCAACGCAGCAAGATTCGTTGGCGCAACAATCTTCACATGCTTTTTTTGTAGCCGGAGTTGTTTAACAAAAGCCTTGAGTATAGTGCTTTTGCCGCATATAGCAGAGCCTGTATAGAAGACATTATGACCTTGCAGAATGAGGTCCACTACCTTCTGCTGCTCTGGTATGAGGTTAGGTTTGGGTTCGGGTTCGGCAGGAGTGTTGTGGATCCCGAGCGGCGCGGCAATTTGACTTGAGCGCGGTGCTGACACTGATTCCGGGTGTATGTTCATACTTTCTACAATCTCGGCCTCTGCTTTTTTGAGCAGGACGTTCGTGTCCTGATAACGCATGGCGGCTTGAGGTTGCCGCGATTGAAGCGCTATTTGATCAACTCTGGAGGAGAGATCAACGGGCTTAGGCTTAGAATGTGGCCTTGCAACGTGCTTGTACTCTTCAAGCTATGCCCTTGTTTCTAGCTCAGTCGCAAAGCCCCGCTGTTTTGCGCCAGAGTAGCCCTTAATCTGGCGCTCTACCTCGTTCTAGTACTTGTAGATACCTGGCTTGTAACTAGCAGCTACGGCGTAGAAGTTCTTTTTCTTATTCTTCGAGGTTCTCTTCGGCGCCAGTTCGGGACTGGATGGTATCTCAAGCGGGTTGTGCTGTGTGCCTATAGAGGGTGCGGGCAGTACGGGTAATTGCGGGTATAGCGAGCGAGATGCTTGATTGCCTTCGCCCGGATCTATTCTGCATTGCTTGAGATTGCCAACGGAAGGCGGGGAGTAGCGTTGTATGGCTGCTTATTCTTCGGTGAAAACTGCCGAGCATATGGATTGCCATAGCTTTGTGTTTAGTTTGCGGTATTGTGGTGCTCTTTATCGTATCTTCTTTTTCTTGCGGTCTTTTCCCTATTCTCTCGGCTCGCCGCAGCGGCAGGAGGTATGCTCTTGAAGTTCCCGGACATGGCAGGATACGCTAGGTCGTGGGATGGTGCAGGCGGCCAATTTGCAGACATGGCGAATCGCAGCGGCACGTACTGCGCGGGCGCGGGCGCAGGCGCGAGCGGAAAGGCGGTAGACGTCTTGTATGCGCGGCCATCGGCCAGGGAAGCATCTAGTATATGCTGTCAGCTCCTTGTTCGTGCTGCGCTTGTACACTGTGCTGCGAGAAGAGTATCTACACTCGTTGGGAGGTGGATGGCGGTACGGGTCGTTGTACCGGCTTATACTTCAGCATCCAAAGCAGCAAATACAGCCGAAAAGGGTCGAGCACGGATGAACCTGAGGCTGACACAGGTGTAGAAAATGCTGAGGGGTTGTCCGATCGAGGGGTCTTGGTGTGAAAGCAACGAGGCCCGGGTGCGCGAGCCGGCATTCAGTCGCGAAGAAGTCGCGAAATTAGGCGCTAAAATCGCTCCTAGTCTGTCCGCCAAGACATGACTAAGTCCCGCGCCCACGCCTTAGTTCCGTGTATACATGCATCTCTTTTCCCGGCATCTATAGGCATGCGAAGACCTCATTTGAGGGATGGGGTCTACAGGTTTACCATTTTCATAGCGATGCCCCCTCCGCTGAGTGCGCCGGTCAGCCGTGCAGCCGAAAAGTTGCCCAGATTACCGTGTCTTCGACGAACCCTGCCGCCACACACGGTTATCATTCCCAGATCCGCCAGCAACGGATACATATCCCTATGGTGTCCGCCGCTGCGCTCGTGGCGCTTGAGCTGGCGGGTAAGTGCCTCATCGGAGAAGTCATGGGCCAGAGCTCTCGTACTTAAGTCAGAATGATTGCCGTCTCTCCCAGCCCGGTGTCAAAGAAGTTACGATTGCTCAGTCTGATTCACAGTAAGGTCGAATCTCGAACGAAGGCTCACATCATGTGTTTTTTTTGAAACGTACCTCCTACCCTGAATGATATACAGATCCTTCTTGCCGCCAACAGCTTGTCTATATTGTAGGAAAGCATCTCTCTCGTTTCACACATACGCCAACGCGTATTGCAGTTGGGCGCCTGCGCAAGTTTCACTCGCTTCTTCACGTAGGGCAAGAAAGTAAGATGGCGGCAGCGACGAGGTCTGCGCAAGACAAAACGGGGGAGCTTTCGGAGGGGGCATGGTTTTGCGCGAAGGTGCAGTCATATGTGCAAGTGCAACAAGGGTTCCGGACCAGAGTTGTTCGCTACATATGCTATTGAACAGAATCGAACCTCTATCGCTCATTCTTTCTCCCTGTCCTCTTTCCTCGTTCCTAACCCCAAAAGCTTCGACTTGTTTCCACCCGCTCTCTTGGGATCCTACTCTTTGTTCTTGGGCGGTGATGTGGGCAGCGTGACAATGGTGATGTGATAGGGAGCCCAACTGGCTGGCTCGTTTGTTTTCAGCGCGAGCTGGGTCGGTGGTTCGGTCGCCTTGAGCTCGCCAAAACTTCAGATCTCCCGACGCGGCCTTGATGGCGAGAGATTCGGTTTTGCTGGATCTCTCCCAGGCACGCATGATCTCTCTGGCCAGCTGAACATCGTTGTCTGGCCGTACGAGACTCGACGCAACATTTCGGCTCGTGATTCTGCTGGGTGCCCATGCGCCCGACGAGGCCCGCAACACGCCGGCGGCACGTGAAAGCGCGCACGTGCCATGCGCCAAGCCCGACAGTCAGCGCGGCGACGATACACGAAGCTCTTTGCAACTCCAAACGCCTACCTCCCACCTCCCACCTCCAACCCACGATCTCCTTCACACCACCTATGGTTCCATGTCACACACACTCCGCCATGTCGCCGCAGCTTGATCCTGCTCTCCCCGGTCAGCAAGCCGACGAGATCACCCCGTCGTCGTCTCAGCCGTCCTCCGAGCCGTCCTTCAACTCCTCCCCGCCGACCGACGACGACCAGTGTTACATCGCGGCTGCAACAAGCCCACCAGATACACAAATTGTACGCGCACCGGATTCAGAGGCAGAGCGCGTCGTCAAGGTCTTCAAAGACCGGAAGGACGGAGTACTTGACCCTGGTGATCATCGCTGGCACACGTTCCAGTTAAAAGAAGGCGGTTACGAGGAAGTCCAACGGATACTCCACGACCACGCTGACAAGTCACTTTGGGGCTTTGTCCAAGACAAAATTCGATACGATTGGGACGCTGAACACAATCGATTGACCGTTCGAATGCCCGCGACCACCCACGAATTGCTCAGGAAGGGCACTGAGACAGAAGCCGAGAAACAGCTCGAGATGATTGCCAATACGCATTCGGACGAGGCTGTCAAGACCTTTGCGAGTGGGGTGATCTGTCACTCGCAGTCAGATATCAAGTTCAAGCGAGGTTCACCACCTGTCCCCGAAGCGATGCGCACCCCGGACAGTCACTTCCGCCATCGAGCCTGTCGATGGCCTGCTGTCATACTAGAGGTCGCCAATTCCCAGAAATGGTCAGCCCTAGCGAAATTGGCGGACGAATACATTCTAGATTCACGTGGGGCAGTGCAGGCGGTGGTGGGCCTAGGGATTAGCTACCGCGAGAAAACCGAGGCCGGCGGACCCAAGAAGGATGCGTGGCTGTCAGTGTGGCGGCCGGCAGTCTCCGTGGGAGATGATGGCGTGCTTGAGCTCTCTGTTACGCAGACAATAATAGCACAAGCAAGCCACCCTTCGTGCGTACAGGTATGCAATTTCTGACATCCATCTAGCCTTTCCGTGACGCCAACGGCACACCTTCGGCCAACGATGGCCTGCGCCTGCATCTGTCCGACTTTGCACCTAATTGCTATTCTGGTGTCTCCAAACCGGACCCAGAGGTCACCATCACGAGTACACAATTGTGCAAATACCTTAACGAGGCCGAGCTCGCAGAGGCCGCCCTAGAAAACGACGTCGGGTGGATTCCTACATTTCCTGCCAATCTTAAAATCAAGCGTCGCGCCGAAACGCCGCCAGAGGACTTGAGGGATGAGACCGAGAGAGCGTTCCAGGAGGATGAGGACAAGGTGGAGGAGAAATTGGAAGAGCGCGACAAAGACTGGAGTCAAGGTCCATCAGGCGATACCTTAGGCGGACCCCAACCAGGCTCCTCGTCGCGCCCAATGCCTGTTGGACCGAGTCGCCGCAATCCGAGTCGCGCCCGCGCATCCTCTGGCTGACAGCGTCTTCACTCGCTGCATTCCAGCAGGTACGGCTTCTTCCTCAGCTGGGACGGCGGCTCCCCCGCAGCCATGCAAGGCCGAGGATGGCTGCCGAAGTGATTCTCAATGCACGTTCGCTGGTTTGATGGGTTGGCGATTTGATGGTTGTTCAAGTAGGCGGATTTTTTTGGGTGCCGTATGGTGACGGAAGAAGGCGGGGCATTTGGGACATGTTTTGGGTACCCAGGATTAGATTCCCTTTCTTCACACTAATGGTTGTGCTACTTAGACTTGCATAATGTGTTAGGAAGAGGTTAGAGGTGCAACTACTTCCTTCGCATACTCTCTCTTGCTCCAACTCAGAATCCTCAGCCGCGGCACCTCTCATAATCCCACTATGTAAGCCGTTCACACCTGCGATTCATCACAAGTCACCGCATTCTCTTCTGGTCGAGTCTGGGAAGACAGTGCCATGGGCCATGGGCCGCGGCGCCTGAAACCTGATTATCGCGATCTGCGGTGAAACGCGACTGTCGATTTGTAGACGAAGCGAGCAGGTGTCCCTTCTTGAACGTCACGTCCAGTCTACCTTGCAAAGCCCTCAACATGTGTGGTTAAGGCCCAGGCTGTAAAGCGGGGGTGTCGCGATCTAAGGACTCCGCAATCGACAGGAGGCTTTGACCGCATAGCCATTGATCTCAGTCAGTATGTATACGGGAATGGAGGAGCTGCCGTCTCCGCTTCAGCAGCTTAATTTTCAGCAGTAGGTCTTGGGAGTAAGTAATTTGCTCCACGGGCCGCGAGAGCGACCGCTGGTTGAACGGCGGTGGAATCGATGGGTTCGAGGTCGACATGATGGTCTATATGCTCGACGAGGCTGTATATGCAAGAGACGAAGATGAAGAGCTTCTCCGGCATCACCGCGCCTCATTGGTGTCAACATCTTAGCATTTGCGGGTACTCCGGTCGGATTCGCAAGCCCGAATGTCTGGCATATGCGCCGAGCTACGAGGGTTCAATGCCAACCAAGCAGCTTTTCTTCTGCGTAGGCGCTTGCGGCGCGTACCAGCGATGTCTTCGTCTTGCAGACACCGGCGTCCCCTTGGGAAAGACTATCATCCTCAGGAAAACACTGTCATCCTCGTCAGTATCAGCGCTAATGCCGGGTTTCGATCAGAACCAAGTCGTTGTACCTTTCCAGTCCGCTCCGCAAACCCGCCGGCTTTAATCTGCCAAAGAAATTACGTGTTGAGAGCTTTATATCGTATCTACTGGTTGCCACGGTGGGCGTCTAGACACGACGATACATCAAAGTCTGTTGTGTCTGGTGTGTCAGAATGCACAAACGGCAATACCAATACAATGGATTATCTTGAGGGAACGGGGGGATGAAGCAAAGCGATAGCTGGTCGAGCGACCAGATGGTTCGAAGCTAGCCAACTAGATTTCCGATGCGAGCGATGCGAGAGGCCATGCAGGGTTTGGGGCGAGGCTGGGCCATACGAACGTCACGTGAGACATCTTCTCAAGCAGGAAAGCTCACGGTAATGCCAACACCCTAGGGATGGGCCTCTGTACGGATAAGCAGGATGAGCGTTAGCACACTAGTTGAGAGTTTCACGGCGTTTATGAGCAAGGTCTGCTCGGCAGTCTTCGACAGTAAGAAATCAGTTTTGGATCCCGCTGAGATAATGGATAGCTTCTGCAACGAAGCACTAAAAGCTTGTAGAGCAAGTTAGCATGCATAAGTGAGTATTACTATCAGCCCCGTTAGTTACTCCGTAGGCCGCAACGAAATGAGATGATGGACGCGATCGGCTTCGGAGACATCCGGGTCGCTGCGCAAACCCAGGTGTGGTTTATGATTGATGTGCGTAGAGTAATATCGTCTTTGCCAGAACCAAGCTCTCTAACGACATTGAAATCTTGAGGCGAAATGGCCCGTCTTGGTGGGGTGCTTGTATTACCGTAGTGGATGGTGTCAACTTGTAGGTCAGAAATATCATCCGGTGGGCCACAAGTTCAAGGCCTTGTTGTAATTCGACCGGACATCGAGTTGAATAAGGAGTTACTGTGCGCCGTGTGCATCAACGCGACTGTGGTTGTGCTTCAATTGGTGTTGCTCATAACCAGAAGGGGTTGCCCTAGCTCTGATTACAAGATCCCCAGTCGTCGCACTTTATAGATCACGAACAGCCTTACTTCTCCAAAATCTCATCCCCTGTCACCACGTCACGCCGCTCCCACCTCCACGAGAAGACCCTGCGGAACGGCTTATTGGAAATACACACCTTGACCTACTTCAACACGCATCGAACAACTTGCCTTTGAATATTAATAACACATTCCACATTACACTTATAGAGCTCAGGGCTTCATTCCATCCTGTGCAGCATTGAATTTCCGACCATCCCCCAGCGGAGGCTGTCCACGCTGAAAGAGTTCCGGTAAGAAGGCTCTTTCTTGGAAATAGTCGTGCTAACCGCGACAACGGCGCGTTGGGGAATAATTTTTTCCTCCAAGATCCAACAATGTAGCCGAGCAGTCTATCCAGTGTGCGCTTCCTCTCCACCCGAAAAAGCGCTTCAAAGTATCGCTGCGCTCGGGCGAAGAACTCGTCCATTCTTCAGCTTGATATGGCGGCCGAGTCTATGGCTCTTTGATAAAGAGAGCTATGCCCTTTTGCTCGGAGCAACATGCATTCTTTAGGGCAAATGATGTCGCAGGCGGAAGAAGAGGGCGTGCCGATGAAGAGGTTGAGTTTGGAGCAGTTGAAGGGCGGTCATCCGCTTCCAGAACTGACTGTATTGGATATCCTTCACCTCCGCATACTCCAGCGCTTCTTCCCTGCTCGTTCCTAGCTTATCTCGGTCCATGGGAACGTCTCGTCATAATCGGCGTGAACAGCAACTTCTCCGTCGTCTTCGTTCGTCGTCGTCCACGTCGAGTTCCCCTCCATTCGTGACAAGAGGGCGGTCAAGAAGAATCAAGCGAAAAAGGGGGGCGCGGATTGCTAGACACTCGGGTGTTTGATTGGTCAATTGACTGATGTGCTGGTGTGGTTGTGCTGGGAGGGTTCCACGACCGTTGAACCCTTGGTGTATATTGGGGGCGGCTTCCCTTCTGAAGAAGTCAGACTAGTCTTTCTTTCTCGCAATAGACGTTGTTCGAAGTGTAGAAAAAGGTTTAGATAACCCATCGATAGTCTTCGAGCGTCTGATGGAGGTATTGGGGTTTGGGAAACACGTCGATAGTCGACTGTATCGGCCACCTCTTTGACTTCCTGTGGTCGAGCGGCGGATAGAGATTCCCGGGCGGAGGACGGCGCAACTGTCGCCGCACAGTGTTCTTTTCACATCTTTGACTATGGTGGCCCCACCGATCCGGAAATCTCAGGTGGATTTGAGTAAGAGCATAGCTGCCGAGACCTGTCGCGACGACAAGCACACGTAGTGTGCTAGTCAAGTAACGATGGTTCGAGACGGCGCGTTATCTGCCTCGGCCAGCTAGGCAGGAGTCGACCGTTCATGCATTCCACTCGCGAAGAGAGGCTTGAGTCTTCTGGATCTTTCCTCTTATCCTCGCGTTTTGTACAGTCTTCGGTTGATGCTGCCATGTCAGTCTTGGTTTATTTTTCCAATTACAGAGCTGGTACGCATCCTCGTAGTCGTCCTACTCGCATCCAAGCCCCTGGTCTAGCTCCTCCAAAGTTTGGATTGCGCTCGTGCTGCGGGCAGCAAAAAGCTCGACGAGGGAACCAGAGAGCAGAAAAAGGTCTGTTCGCCCATGTCTCCCATGGCTTCTGGAAAGACTGGGATAGTAGTAGAGCGTCAGCAAGGTCACTGACTTCAATGAATTATGAGTGCAGACGAGGCACGCCGAATAAAAAATCACCACGACTTCACTATTGCCGCGCTGGAGAATCGCTTGTAGAGTGCGTTCGACATCGAGAACATCGTCGAGGTCCTCGAAACTCAGCTACCGCGGCTGCATCAACAACTCCAGACATCGCGTTACGCTTGCTAACATCTGTTGTATGCATAATTCGGGGAATTTCTTGGCGCCATCAGGCGCCTCCCCACTCCCCACCAAAATTGGCAGAGGAGCCAGAACTCACCTATGACCGCCCCAAATCAGCTATATAAAGTCAGTATCGCCTTGAGGCCGTAAAGTAATGTAGGAGATGCCTATAATGACGTTTTTATGGTGTTGTAGGCTCTGTTTTCGCCATGTGGCGCCCGCGAGGCGTTACCGTGCACGGACGCGTAGAGTGCCCGTGCGCTACGCGAGCCATTACAGTACACGAGCTACCCTAACTTCAAAACATATAATCTATCTCAACTTTGGCACGTCGTTACTCTACCAATATAGATCTAATTAACGCTGCAATTAAAGCAATTAACTTGCGCAAACCTAGCGCATCTTTCTTGTACTGCTAAGTTGCTAAATAGTTTAGCGTTAATTGCACAACGCTGTTGCAAAGATACTAAAGTACATCGTAGTCTTAGACAAAGTACTACAAACACTAGCAATTACTTAACTTATAATAAAAAGCAAAACTTGTTATATACATAAAAAGATGCACTAAGCAAAGCTTACTACTTACACAAAAAATAGTACAAAATTTCGCAAATGCAGTTGCAAAATAAAAAGCTTTAAATGCGTAAGTTTTGCGCTTTTTGCATTAGCACAAAAATAAGCTTACAGTTAAATAAAGCGCTAGGCTTAATTGCAATCGTTACTAAGCTAATTTATATAAAAAATACAACCTATACTTTTAACTACTCTATAGAAAAATGCGAGAGTACAATGTAAAGCTAAGCAATACCTATAATATAAATAAAAAAAGCTTTTTGTTAGCATAACTACACGCACCAAACGCGTTTTTTTTAAAGCAATTTAGCTAGCAAAACTGCGTACAGCGGCTATACAAGATAGTAATAGAAAGTAAATTACGCTTCTAGTATAAAGGGATCGCTAGAGTAGGCAGGTTTTAATGTAGAAAGTAATAAATTAATGCAGTTTTATTTATAAGATAAAAGAGCTTTTTATACTTTCTACGCTACGCTAGAATTCGTCAAAGCTTAGCTAGAAGTTAGCGAGGCAATCTCGTACGAGATTGCTCTAACTAAGGCCTAGCAGCTAAGGCATTTCATTAGGCATCTGCTTATTACATAAGCTTTTTTGCGTTTGTTAGAGTAAACACAAAAACGCTTAGGCTTCTAGAAAAATTCTTTAGAAAATCTTTGCTCTAGCGAGGTAGCGACTAAAGCTGCTCGCACTTGTTATAAGCTTTTTCTTTTAACTACAAACTTTTTGCTTGCTCTCTTTGCAGCTTTTGCTTTGCTATTCTCGCTCTTTGCGCGTTTCCGCAGCTCCTACTTTATTATAGTAAAAAAGAATACTACTTTAAAAAAGCTGTTTGCGTTGGCTAGCTTGTTTACGCTTGTTTCTGCGTCGCGCCGGTTAAAGCGTTAGCGTAAAGTTAAAGCTTTCGTTGATTTAAAAGTTAGTAATGTTAGCTTTGCTAATAAGCAGCTAGTCGCGTTTCTGCTGCCTACAAAGAAAAAGCAAAAAGCAACTTAAAAAAAAAGTAACTCGAAGAATTACGCGCTTGTTTGTAAAGCTTAGACTTTCTGCGCTTGTTGCGTAAAGAACATAGATTACTACTTTAAGCTCTGCATAATGCCTTTTAAGCGCAGCTTTAAAATAACTTGCTTTGCTTGTTATAACGCTTATGTGTTATGTTGTCTAGTAAGTTTTAGTGCCTTGCTTGTTAGTTCTTTTTTAACTTTTTAAATTCTGTTTAACTTTTATGCTAATATTGACGACATTCTTGCGCTTAAGCTTAACCTTGTTAACAACTCGCTTAGTTTTAAAGTAACGCTAAAAAAAATAAACGACGTTGTCTAGGCTATACTTTCTAGGCTCAAAATAAAAATCGCGCGTATAGAAGTAGAAAAAGTAGCTGCTAGTAAACATTTCCACGTTAATTGCTTGTTTTTGCTTATTAAAGTTTTAACTGTCTAGCATATTAAAGCGATTGAGAGTTTTAAAGTTGTATTTGAGAATGTCGTTAGCATGCTAACTCGTGTAGTAAGTTTTTTAACTAGTTTTAGTTAAGTCTGCTGTTAACATTGTTTTAAAATAAAACTTTTGCGAGTAGCTTTAACTAGGTTGTTAGTGCTTTTAACCGGCTTGCTGCCTTAAGTAGTCGTAACTTTTAACTATTTTATTCGCAAGCCGAACCTTTTTGTAGCGCGTCTAAGACTACTTTTGCGTTTACTAGCATAAACCTAAGCTAGAATAACAGTAAGAGTTTTAGCGCTAAAGTAAGTAACGCGTTAGTTTTTTCTTTTCAAAATAAAGACGTTGATATGTAGATTTTTTTTCTTGCTAGTTAGCTAGACTGCTAAGGCGTTTCTGCTAAAGCGTTTCTACTTGAGATACTCTTCGCCTAATAAATTTTAAACTAAGTTTTTAAACATACTGTGCTTGTAACTAGTAAGATTTTTAAATAAGTATTGCTAACAGCAAAAAGTAAAATCTTTTTCGCTTTCTCGTTCTCTAGCGGCGACGTTTATTTGCAGTTTTAGCGTTTAGTTGTTTTAGAAATTAGATTTCTCAACACGAAGCTTTAAGAGAGCTATTTGTTGTTGTTTTAGTAGAGTGCTAAAGCGTTTTCTTAAACTAATAAAGCTTTTGTATTTTTAAGATTTTTAACAGGCTTCTAAGTTTCTTAATCGTACTTAACTTATTTTACTTAGTATTGCTTTTGCTAGCTTTTTCTAACTTTTTTTCGTTGCTTTGCTATAATACTTTCGACAAGGTATTTCGCTACTTTCTCAATTTGAATGCTAGCTAGGCGCTAGTTTGTGATAACTTAGCCGTTAAAGAAGTTGCTTGCCGCGAGCCTTAGCTAGTTTATAAAGAAAATTGAATTGATCTTAAGCAGCGTGTTTAGGCGGACGTTAGCTGCAGATTTGACTTTTAGTACGAAAAACTTGCTATTCTTCTAGTTAAGTTTCTTGCTAAGGTAGCTGTTAAAGAGCTGTTTACTATATTGCAGCTAAACTTTGTTTTTTACTCGCAGAATAGGCGCTTCTTTGCAGTGTTTGTTCGCTTGTTTTTTTTGCTTTTGTTAGGCTTTAGCTATCGCTGCCTAAGCGAAGTTAACTACTTCTTTGATTTTTCGCGCTATGTTTGAAGCGCTTTGAGCTAGGTTAAAAGAGTTCTAGTGCAAAGCGTCCGCAGTTTTATTAGCTTTAAACTAGATTAGGTCTATTTTGTAACTGTGTTGTAAGAAAAACGAGCTAACTTTTGTAAAAACCGCTTCTTTGCTTTGGATAGCGATTTGAACTATCGAGCACAGCGCTGCTTAGTTTTTCTAGTTCCAATCTACAAAAAAGCGAAAGACGAATTTGATTATTAAATTCGCTTTTTTCGTAGCTTCGTTTGTTTTTAGGTAGAACGCTGTTAAGAGGCGCTGCACAATTTTAAGTTCTTTGCACAAGATTCTCTAAAAGTCTTTTACAAATTAAAATTTTTTGTTTAAAACAATCGCGTTTAAAAGCTAGTAGTAAGCTACTACTTTGTTGAGAAAAACTGTAGCTACAGATTTTGCGTCTATCTAGGCTATTAAGACTAAAATTATGTTTTTGCTAAGTTAGTTTGTAATAACAAAAAAATTAGTGCAGCTGTTGCTTTTAGAGAGTTTTGTTATGAAGTCTATAAAAAGTTTCTTTTACATGCAGTCTAAAACTAGTAGCGAGCGTAAAAATTCGCTTTTGAGCTTTCTCTACGGTTTTGCTCGTTTGCAAGCGTTACAATTCGCGATGTATCGCCGTATATCAAAACTCATTCTTAGCTAAAAGAACTTTCGTTTGAGAATATTGTACGTATTCTTTTTTTTTAAGTGCCTAGCGACAGGAAAGTCGTGTGCTTTAGAAATTAGTTTCGTGCATAAATAGTGCGTTTTTGGCACTTACTTTTTTTTCTAGTAAAAAAGTTTACCGCCGTTAGCGCCGTAGTTTGCTAGTAAAGCTTTTAAATTTAATTCTAGCGGAAATTTCTAGCGAGTGCTCTTTTTAAAGAAGCTATTTTGCACCGCGTTAAAAGCGCCTTTGTAGATTTTGTTTTTTACAACGCTTTTTCGCTAAAGCTCGTCTAGCGTTATTTTCTCTCTAGTTTTGTTATTCTAAGCAGGAATATTCTTTTGTAAGCTTGCATTCTTTTCTTTATAAGCAGTATTTAGAGTTAAAACGCTTTTTTTAATCTTTGCATTTTTAAAAATTGCAATAGCGTTTTCTTTCAAAAGAGTAAAACTTCTCTTAGCATTCTCGATATTCTGCGGAATATTAGCTTTAGAAATAGCTAGCACCGTAGCGGCTTAGGCTGCGAAAGTTTAAGCGAGAAAAGCGTGTATAACGCTAGGTGTATTTTCTGTAATATCGCTTTTATTAGAAACGCTTGTTAGTTTGAAAAGTTAAAAATAGCAACTCTAGAAGCGAGAGTTCTCTTTATTTTAAAAAAAGTTTTGCTTTTTTTAGAAAAAAGCGTTTGCTCGTTTGTTTGCCGCGCTTAGGTAGTACACGAACTTTAGGTTATATTTAAAAAAAATGTTTGCCTAGCAAACGTACTGCTTTGTAAGCAAGTAAGTAGTTGTAAAATACAGTAGGTTTTTGTAGTCTGTATAAACTGTAATTTTAAAAACTGCTTTTAGCTTAGACTTTTATTTTTTAATGCACTTAATTACTGCTAGCAGCTTCTTGTCGTAGATCGTATAATTAAACTCTGTTAAAGAGTTTTTTGCAAAGTAGTAAGCTACTGCGTGCTACATATTGTCTTTAGCTTTTTGTAAAAAAGCGCTACTTGTAGCGTATTTAAAAGCGTTCGCCTCAATCGCCGTGTCTAAGTCTAAGTTAAAATAAGCTAGCAACAAGCTAGACATAAATTCTTTTTTCAGCGTATCAAACGCTTTTTGTTGCTTTTAGCTCTAGCTAAACTTGCAGCTTTTGCTTATTAACTTCGTTAGCAAAGAAACAATAGCAGAAAAATCGCGTATAAATTGCTTGTAAAAATTTGCAAAGCTAACGAAGCTTTGTATTTTTTTAACTAAGGCTAGCGCTTTTTACTTAAAAATTGCCTGTACTTTTTCTAGATTCATGCTAATACCTTTCCCAACCTCGATAATAAAGCCAAAATACTTAGTTTTCTTAACCTTGAACTTTGATTTCTTGATATCAAAGTGCAAGCTAGCGTTCTAGAGTTTTTAGACAATTTTTTTAACTCTTTGGCAGTAGTTTTTCTAGCTTCTGTTAGAGTAGATAAGCACGTCGTTAATGTACGCAAAAGCGTTAATATTAATGTGCGCTGCAAAAACGTAATTAATGTACCTCTAGAAAGTACTTAGTGCGTTAGCTAGCTTAAAAAAACAAACTATCTATTTGTACAGCTTGAATTTTGTACAAAACGCCGTTTTTTACTTTTTCCTAAGTGCGATCTAGATTTTGTAAAACGCTTAGACGACGTCTAGCTTAGTAAGCTATTTAGCTTTGCTAATTTAGTTCAGCGTTTCGTGAATTAGCAGCAAAGAATATTAGTTTTTCTTTAAAATTGCGTTGAGTGCTTGGTAATCTACGCAAAATCTCAATTCGCTTTCTAGTTTTTTTGCGAATAAGACAGAGGCGCTAGCCTAAGAGCAGCTAACTTGTATAAATTCTTAGTTAAAATAGAAAGTAAGCTGCTTTCTTAGTACAAAGAGTTTGTTTTTAGACATATTGTAGAGCGGGCTGTACAAGACTTTCGACTCTACTTTGTTCTTTTTTACGAGCTCGATAGTGTAGTTTATTTTTTCTTGGTATAGTACAAGCTTGTTAGCTTTAGTTTGCGAGAAAGCTTTGTACTAGTCTTGCATCTAGTTTAAAAAAGTATTCTTTAGGTTAAGCTTAATTTTAGGCGCTAGTGCTTTTTAGATGTTCGCTATAGATACTGCAAAAACCTAAGTTGTTAAGCTTTTCTATTTTGCGTTTTGTATGAAGTAGCTAAAAGCTTTAGCAAACACTTCTAAGATTCTAAAACCGTTTAAAAGTTTTTTTTTTTTTTGGCTTTAGATCTGGATTTTTACGAAGTGCATAAAGACTAATTTCTTTGCAAAAGCAACGGTAACGTCGTAGCGATTTATCTAAAGTTAGCTAAGAATAATATCAAAGCCGTTGTTGCTTATAACGAAAGCTTAAACTACTTTTTTATAGCCGTTAATATTTATGTTAAAGCAAGTAGCTTCTTAGACTACTACCTAGTAGTTGTTTAGGCCTATAATTAGCTAGTGTTCTATTAGAAAACGCTAGAAACGCGCTTTGTTGTAGAACTTTTTACTTACAATGCTGTACGTATTACATTCTAAATCTAGTAATATTAAAGTAGAAGTATTTTGATTAATAAGTAAGTGTATAGTTAAAGGTTTCTTGTCTAGCTATTTCTAGCGAAACTTAAGACACTAGTCTAACAATTTTTGCGTATTTTCTTTAGTCCACTCTTAGCTGCGTTTTGTGCTAAAAGTAACTAGTTTTTTAAATTCTTCGCTTCGGTTGCGTTTTCTGCTTGAGAAGCGAGCGTAGTAGCAGTTTAAACTAACAGTAGTTTCTTCGCCGCGTCTAGGTAGCAGTTTGAGCTATAGTAGCTAAAGTCTGCGCACTTAAAGCAAAGCTTTAGTTAGCAACGGCAATTAATTTTCTCTTTAGTTTGCTAAATAGCTTTCTTTTTGCTACGAGTACGTTTAGTTGTTGCTTTTAAGCGAGCTGTTCGAGCAGCGGTTACTTCTAACGTTTATTTCATAGCGTTTAGGTTAGCAGCGAAAGCGCTGCTAGCAGTTGTTAGCTAGTTCTGCAAGGCGTGTTTAGCTCGCTAGAAGTTTTCGTCGATTAGAGCAACGCAGTTTATAACCTTTTAGAGAAAGCTAGTAAAGTCTAGAATTACAACAGCTATTCGTTTCTATAGGTTTAGTTAGAAGCTAGCTAGATAGCAGTTCTTAAGTGTATCAAAATTAGTAATTGTGTTTATACCTAAGTTGTATGTAAGTTTTATAAACTCTTTGTTGTACTTCTAAAGAGTACCTTTCTTTATAAGTAAAGTAAAGAAGCGAGTTTAAGCTTTGTCTGCGTAGTTTTTATCTACGTAGTAGATATTTAGGTAGGCCTAGAATTCGTTTGTTACCTCGCTTTAGTTTTTTCGGTACCAAGCTAGCTCTGTAGTAGAAGCAGAATCTTTTAACTAGTTAAAAATGTAACTGCAGCTAGTTCTAATAGATTTCTCGTCGTAGAAAATCTTGTTCTCTATTTGTATTTAGAACCTTGCGTAGTCTTTAATCTCGCTGCTAAACGAGGCTAGATCGAGGATTTTGTATTTCTTTACTATGCTAAAAGTTCGCTCAACGAAGCCGTTAGTAGCTAGGTAGTAAAAGTTTGAAAAAAAGCCTAGGCGGGTTAAGTACAAAGTGTTGCAATAGTAAGCTACTTTTTGTTTAAGCTTAAGAATACGAGCTCGCATAGCTTTAGCTATGTTTAGCTCGCAAAGCTCGTCGTTAACTAGAGCTTTAGAGCCTAAAGATTTTTCGCTAGTTTGCAAAGAAATCTATAGTGCTTAGAGTGTCGCAAGAGTTTATGTTTTTTAGAACTTCGTAGGCTCTTTAAAGAGTCTTAGGTTTAGGCTTTTGCTTAAAAGTAACTCTTTGTCTAACGCATTACTTGTTGCGTTTATGCAGATCTAGATTGTTTTTAAGTCAAAACTCTTATAGGCTATTTGTTTACGCAGAACAAACTTAATTTTGCTAGTAGAAACGCTGCTCTGCTGCATTTCCCTAACTTGTGCTACTAATACTAAAACTTTATTAAAGTTAGCTATCGTAGTTTGTAAGCTTTGGTTTGTTTTAGAGAACTTTGTCTAATCGTTGCCGTAAAGAATCTAGTAGGTTTCTAAACTTTCTAAATATCGCTGCTTTCAAAGAATCTCGCGATTTTTATTTTAAAAGAGTTGATTAATTCAAATGTAAAGAGATTGCTAGAGTAGGCAGGTTCTAATGTAAAAAGTAATAAATTAATGCAGTTTTATCTATAAGATAAAAGAGCTTTTTATACTTTCTACGCTACGCTGGAATTCGTCGAAGCTTAGCTAGAAGTTAGCGAAGCAATCTCGTACGAAATTGCTCTAACTAAGGCCTAGCGGCTAAGGCATTTCATTAAGCATTCGCCTATTACATCTAGCTTGCGTTTGTAGCGATAAAAGCTTACTACCGCTTGCTTTTATCTACGAAAGAAAAGCTAGGTTGCAATTAAGCTAGGTTAACTCTATTAAAGCTAAAAAACACAAGGTTTTTGTTACTAACTTAACCTTAGAATAGACGAATAACAATATTAGATTAGCATAGCTTAAGCAGTTGTTTAAGCGCTATACTGCAACAAAAACGCGTTAGCAATAGCGCTTTTTTATTGTTAACAACTACAGCAGCTACATTACGCGCAAGTTTATTAACTACTACAACGGTAAAAAGATTTTTTTTGCTATTTTTTTATTTTATTTAACTTACACTTTACAGCTGCTTGATGTAGTAATATTCTTGCTACTTTTAAAGCACTATACTTAAGAACTTAACTATTATCTACACCAATCGCAAAAGCTTATTAGCGTTAAAAAAAGCAACTTTTTCGATATTTTGGTTAGCGTAGGGTAGTACAATAAAGTTAGAGCTTATTTTAAAAAGTTTTCAAGCTACAAGCGTGTAGCTAATAGATGCAAAAGTTATACTAAAACGCTTTAACACTACTACTTTTAATTAAAATAGAAATACAAAACTGCGAAAGCTAGGTAATAAAAATAGTTAAAAAAACTTGCAAAAAAATTTAAACGCTGCAGTTGCAAATAAAGAAAAAGCTAAAAGCAAACGCGTTGCTGCTGCATTACACTTTCTACAGATTTAAAACAAGCTTTTTTACTACAAAAACAAGAGCTTGCGCGCTGCAATTACTACTAAATAAAAGTATAAAAAAAAGAGTAAAGTTTTTAACCTGCAGCAGCGCAAGGAGTTTTACAGCAGTGCTATACTATAGAGTTTTTGCAAAGTTTAAAAAGCTTATGCGCGCAAGACAGTTAGACAGCGCAAAAAAAGCAAAAAAAACTTTAAAAAACTTACAATTGCAAGCTTAAAGCTGCAGCTACACTATACAAGAAAAAAATAGCAAAAAAGGCAAAAGCGCTAGGGCAAATCGCAAGAGAGCGCGTAGCAAAGAAGCGTAAAGCAAGAGCTGCAAAACTAGCTGCAGCGCGCGCGCTTAAAAAGCAGCAACGCAACGCTGCAACTTTACAAAAATCTCGCGATATACTAAACAAAAGCAAGCGAAAAGCTTTACAAAGCGCTGCTTTAAAATTTACAAAAAAGCGTTGTATTGTAGGTGCTAAAAGTAGTGTTAATGCTGTATCTCTGCTACTATTGCTTCTACCTAAAACCACTACGCGCGGCCGCTAAATTAAGGTACTACAAAAATTTAAGTAGTACAAAAGCTGCGCAAGGCTCTATATAGTACTACACTAGAAAATTTTATAATAATACAATTTGTATGTAGCTCTACAGCTTTATTTTTGCGCGCGCTAATTTTAAAAAGAGTAGCTTGTGTACTGTAATAGCTCGTGTAGCGCATAAGCACTTTAGCAATCGAGAACGCGTAACGATTGCCGAACAACATGCTTACTACTACAAAGATAAAGTTATTGTAACAGCTACAACAGCTATTTTTATAAAAAAATTTAGTAGAGAAACTTTTAACATGCTCGCAATTAACTTGTATTATTTATATTTACGTAGAACGTTAATAGTGCAGCTACAAAAGTTAACTTTAGGTAGAGTAGCTAGTGCAGCTTCTAAGAACGCTGCGATAGCTGTAAAGCTGCTACTGCGTTTCTATTGCTTACTCTTTGCTAAAAGCTTTTTTAAAGCTTTACGCTTACTCGTTTATAGAGTAGTAAATAAGTATAGGTTAAATTAAAGTTAAGTTAGCTTACGTAAAACTCTAGTGCTAACCTAATCTATACCTATGCTAAAACGTTTTAGCGTAGGTATAAGTTGAGTTAGCATAGACTTCTACAATTTTATATTTTAATATATTTTCTTTTTATAATTATAACAGCTAGTTATAACAAGTTTATTAACTTAAAAGTAGTACTTATAACTCAACTTTAACCTACGCTTTAATTACTCTAACTTAACTTTAACTCTAGGTCTATGCGACTCTAACTTAACTTATACCCAACGATAAGTACTTTCTATCTATTTGCTAGCGTACTCGTTTAGGCAGTTGTAAATGCTTTTTTAGTATTTTGAGCTTTGATTCTAGCCGCGCAAGTAGCTGCTTGTTCGGCTTTTATCTAATCTTTTACTACCTTAGCTTTCTTTCTTGCTACACGCTTTTTTTTTGCTTTTTTCTTTTAGAGAAGCTTAGCAGCAGCTTGAAGCTTCTTTCTATTCGCCTTTGCAAGCTACTTTTTATGCTTTTGTTGTTGTACTACTGCCTTTTGTGCACGTGCTTCTCTTAGCTTGCGCAAAAACTAGAAAATAGTACTACCGTAGTACTTCTTGCGCTACTGCAAGTTAAAAAGTTTGCCGCGCTTCTTATGCTTTTTCTTAATACTAAGAGCTTTTTTTAAGCCGTTGTTCTTATAGTGTAGCAGCTCGTTTTGAGCTAAAAGTAAGTAAAGCGTTTAAGAAAGCGTTTTTGACTTTTCTATAGTAGTATTCTTTATTGCAAAGCGTACAAGACGCTGCATCTAACGCTAGTTACTATTAGTAAGCAGTAAAGAACCTACGTGCTTCTCTAGACTTATTTTTTAAAGCGTTTAAGTATAGCTTCTAGTTTTATAAGCTATATACTAGTAGCTTTAAAGAACTTAAAAATTGTTTCTGTCGTAAAGGCAAACTGCTAGGCACTCTAGAATAGTAGAAAGAAGTTTCTTTTCGCAACTAGAATAAGCTTTTGGCTTTTCTAAAAGTAAGCTGTAAGCTTCTTTAAGTAAGAGCTAAAAAGAAGTTTAAAGTAAACAACGTTAAGTAGCTAAAGCGTATAAGTACTATAAAGCAGAAATATAGCAAAAAGTATATAACGTAAACTACTAGTAACCCGGCTAAACTAGTAACCCGGCCAAAATTTCTTGGCACTAAATCCTTAGGTTCAAAGCTTAATAACGTTACTAATAGTAGAGCTATTTAGATAGTTTTTACACCATTTTAAAGCCTTACTCTAGCACTTTCAGATTAACTAAAAACTGCCTAAATAGGACTAGTATAGCTAGAGTTATTAAGAGTTAAGTATAAAAAAACTCGCTTAGCTTCTAAACTCTACTTCTAGTACTAGACTACTATAATAAATAGTAATACTTTCTAGTATTCTTTTTTATAGTTATTATTAAGTGTTTATAAAGATTTTATAGCGTGCAGCCTAGAATTACATCTAGTAAATAGAGTTAGAAAGTTACTAATACTTTTATACTTTCTAAGTAAAAATATCTATATATAGCTTATATAATCTACTATATAGCTAATAAGTAATCTAGTTTATAGTCTACTACAGCTATATCAAGTTTGAAAAGTAATAAATACTTATTATTATAAATAATAATACTACTCTAAACTACTTAACTTTGTATGTAGAATCTAATTCTATTTACTAGATGTAATTCTAGGCTGCACGCTATAAAATCTTTATAAACACTTAATAATAACTATAAAAAAGAATACTAGAAAGTATTACTATTTATTATAGTAGTCTAGTACTAGAAGTAGAGTTTAGAAGCTAAGCGAGTTTTTTTATACTTAACTCTTAATAACTCTAGCTATACTAGTCCTATTTAGGCAGTTTTTAGTTAATCTGAAAGTGCTAGAGTAAGGCTTTAAAACGGTGTAAAAACTATCTAAATAGCTCTACTATTAGTAACGTTATTAAGCTTTGAACCTAAGGATTTAGTGCCAAGAAATTTTGGCCGGGTTACTAGTTTGGCCGAGTTACTAGTAGTTTACGTTAATAAAAGTTGCAGTAGTTGATAAACTTCTTCGTAAAGTAACTGCTATAACTGTTAAGTATAAAAAGACGCTAGTTTCTTTTGCAACGCGCTTTTTGCTTTGTACAGCAATTAAATACCTGCTTTAGCTACGCTAATCTAATGTCGTTGTTCGTTTATTTAGATAGAGATGAAACTACAAAGACGTTGTATTGCCTAGCTTTAATAGCAGCTACTTATAAGGCTTGCAGTAAGCTGTTTGCTAACTAGTAGATAAAGCTAAGCAACAAAGCTTTCTATCTGCGCAGATAGCTGCGAGAAAAGTAATCTACTTACGAAAGCTATCTTAGAGAGCCGCAGTAACCTCTCTACGCTTTTACATTTAACGGCTAAACACTTGTTTAAAGCAGCTAAGTACGCCGATTATAAAGCTTTTTTTATTTATATTGTATATATTTTGAGGCTCTAAGCTGTACTAAGTAAGCTTAGAGTGTAGTAGCTTAAAGTACGCCTTGTACTTCTCTCTAGAGTTAGCTTTGTAGCGTAAAACGTCTATCCTAGTAGTGTTTTTTAAAATAAGATGCTTATAGTTTCGGCTTAAGAAGCGCGTAACCTACCTCTTAGAGGCGCTCTTAGAGGCGATCTTAGAAGCGAAATTTTGTATTATCTCTCTCGTAAGAGGTAGCTCTTGCTTTGTTAAGCTTTTAATATATTCTATAAGCTCGTACTCTTGTTGTAGGCTAAGTAGTTGTTGTTTATAATATTTGGCTTCCCGTGGGCGCTAACGGCCTTAGTGTCTTCGGGCCAGCGTAACTCTCTTCACACCAAACTAATTAGCAATTGCCTAGTATGTAAAATGTTCTTCTAGTTTTAGCAGTTTAATTACTGCAAGCGCGTTATTAATCGGTGCCATAGTGGTTGAGTTATGACGTGTTGAAGTTTGTGGGTTGTCTGGTGTTTTGGTGTTCCGCGATCGTTACGCGTCCCCGATCGCTACGCGTCCGTGCACGGTAAGCCAAGCCCGGCTGGCCCGGCAACCGACGTCAACAACACCTCGAAGCTCCTGGCCGCACCCTCGTCCCCACCCGTTTATTAACCAACCCCCCCCCCCCCTCCCCCCCCGCGGCGCTACTGCTTCTGCTCGCTACTCCCATGGCCTGCGCACACACATGGCTGGCCGCCGTCCACGCTGCCGACGGTCATCTGGAGCCGCCGCCCGAGCCCGACATTCCCGCCGACTATCTGCAGAAACCTCGCAGAGGCCCCGCACCCACCGCCTACTTACCCCGCGCCTCTCTCGCCTCTCCACCGCCCTCCTCCTCTGCATCCAAACCCATCCCCCGCCCGAAACGACGACGCGCTGCCCTCGCTGAGATCGAGCCGCCGAACCAAAAGCGACAGCGAACCCTCAACGCCCCGACACGCACCATGTCGCCGCGCAAGTCGCCGTCCCCAGCGAGGAAGTCGAGCAGGCAGACGGCCATGGCGGGCAAGGCGGGCAAGGCGCAGATGACAATTGAGGAGGCACCAGCAGTGGCAATGCAGCGTGTCGTGGACCCGGATAGGACGCCTCGACCGGCTCGACCGAAGCGCGCAGTTCGACCCGCCCCGCCCGTCCCAGATCTGCACGCCTGGCCCGCCCCGGTCCTGATGCCCAGCGGCTCCGAGGGTGTAGCCGAAGATCTAGAGAATTCTGAGGATGCTGAAAATGCCGAAATCGAGTCATCCCACGCATCGACCAACTCGAAGCGGTCGCGCAGCCCAACCCGCCGCATGATCGATCTCCAAATCGCTACGAAGCCGATCATTCCGAAGACGGTGACATCAAGCGAGGACGTCCCGCAGGACGTTAGAGCACTATACAAGGCGGTAAGAGCAGTGGCTCGGATGTCGAAGGGCGTCGTTCCACTGGGCATTGAGGTACAACTCCAAACGTGCATCCCATGCTGTCCAAGCTAATGACCCACCAGATTGCGGTCAAAGAGCACGTCAACGATGATTTCGACGACCTAGAAGACTGCTTCGCAAAGACGCCGAGTGACAGGACCCACAAGCAACTGGAAGATGAGTTCAAAGCCATGTGGAAGATTCGGAACGGAACGGCGGTGTGCGAAAGGGAGCACCTCCACGAACCGAGCTGGAACGAACTTGTACACAGCCAAATGTTGGAGCAGGCCGTGGTTGATCGCCCTGGCTTCGCATACTACAACATCACCACCGCGCGCGTCATCAAGGAGCTTGTGCCAGACAACAAGTTCGGCGAGCTTTTGAAGGGCAAGATGATCGACTATGCCGTTACCCTCGGCCCTCCGCTGATTCCTACCGCCCACGTTGTCAATGGCCTCGCTGCTTCACCCCGCAAGCTCCAGCGCACCTGCAACCCTTCCGAATACTCGCCCCTCTGCTACAACCCCGTCGCGCTCAGCATCGAGACAAAGTCTCCCGACGGCCGTGGCGAGAATGGCGAGGTGCAGCTTGCTGTCTGGGCATTGGCCTACTTCAACCGCCTGCGCCAGCTCATCCAGGATCCCGTGACTATGACACTGCCCATGCTCCTAGTTACTAACGCCCAGTGGAAGTTGTACTTTGCGAGCGACCTCGCGCACGAGATTCACTTCATTCATGCGGTGGATATCGGCACGACGACGGACATCATCGGCTGTTATACTATCTTGAAGGCGTTGAGGCTCGTGCTGGACATGGTGGAGCAGACGTTCCCGCCGTGGTTTCTGGAGGGCGTGCAGCCTGAATGAAGATTGTGATCGCAGAACGGGTGAAGGTTTCCTGAGCGACTTGGATAATTCCTTCACACGAAGTGAGATGTCGGTACAACAGTTGATATCATTGGGTGTTGAACTATTCTGTAGGCGTTGAGGGTCATGTTTGGGCGGGTCGAGGAGACGTCTGCGCTGTGGTTCGTGAAGGGAATGCAGCCTGGACCAGTATTGTCATCGCCTCTACTAGTACCGTGTAAATTTGGGATGTTAGCCAAAGGCTATCTGGGACTGCATCCAGAACTCTATCCAAACTCCTGCTATTGGTCTACCTGCGCCTGTACTCCACTCCAGTTGATTGACTCCAAGCCCCTGCAAGCCGTTGGCGAATAATGTGCGTGAGGTCTTCCCAAGGGTCCGTCCAGCCCTGCTCTACCTGTGAGTCTTCTCGTCCTACTACACAGCTGGCGTAGAGTTGCTGCTGTCCATTGGGGGGGGCAAATCACGTGGTCTATGGACGTCGGTTCTGCAGTGCCTTCTTTTCTGAATAGTAGCTGAGCAGGCGGCAGCTTGGACCTTGTCGATACTCAGACGAACGGAATTGTTGGCTTCTGAGGCGATTTCTCTTCACAGTTGACTACAAACTTCAGAGGGACTTGAAACAAAGTAGTCAAGCAAAGTAGCTGAGTTTAGATTGCAGTGATAGCATAGACAGCACTTGCTAAGTTTTATCGTTATTTGGATTGATATTTGCCATTCCTTTCCCTTTCTCATACATGGCTGAGATCTGTATGTGCGTAGTGACATGTCTTGCCCCCTTGTCAAATTATAGCTACCTGTTCCCAACTATCATCCAAGCGCCCGTGTCGAATGTGAAATCCCCCAGCCGCAGCCGCATAAGCCCTGCCATGAGCACTGCCATCTCACATCAAAAGCCTGGAACTACCTAACGGCAGTCGGGGAGTGGGATGGGGCTGCAGACGCAGGACCCTCGTCCACGGCGACTCCTTAGGTGTCCTTGTTGTAATCTGTTGAGGGAACGCGCTCGTGGGTGGCACGTTGCATTTTCGTGGAGATGGCGTCAAGGACAAGGGCCGTATCGTCATCGCTCAAGACATCGATCAGCGCAACCACGGCCTAGAAAACTGCGGGGCTCATGGAGCCCGTCAGCGGAACGAAGCTGCTGCTGCTCGAGTTAGGAGTGGGCGGAACCTCGATCCATTCGAGCCGTCTTCGTCAGACTCCCAGAGATCGGACGAGTCATCTCCAACTGGAGTACCTGTAGACGTGAGTGAGCTGCAACTCTGGACCAAGGGGAAGGAAGGCGTGAGTACCTTCACTCGGCACTGGTGTGTCCGTACTTCCGCCCATGGTGCCAATCTGGGCAGCGGTACTGCCAACGGCAGAGGCGGTCATGACACTTTAATCGGCACCTTCATTCGGCTCCGTGCTCCTCACGATGGCAGTTTTGCTATTTGTATCGGCGCTGTCTTGCGAGCCAGCAGTGGTCGCTTTAGCAACCATAATTCGTACCATAACCACAGTTGCTATCAATCAAATCGATCAGGCCGAGGGCCTCGGCCTGATTTGACTGGTGTTTTCAAGGAGGGTGAATTGATTTGATTGACTGATTGCTCAGCAGCTCTCGGCCTGATTGAGATCAGATTGATAGACTGCAGTCCAAATAGCGGAAATGGCCGGCAGATGGGAGGGAGGTTAGATTTGTATGAGATTAACTAGGCGCTATCACCCCAGTCCTATATACTGTACAATTGATCAATTGCCTCTTCAGTAAGCGGAGTCGTAGTCTTATCCTTGAAGCCAGCTCTGAGCCAGCATCGTACACAGTGAATTGCCGCGAGTAATTGAGGCGACAGAGCTCTACGCTTTGGCTCTAGGAGATCGCCAACCTCGCTAAACATACGCTCACATTCACAGCTAGATGCCAGAATCGATAGTACGTCAATAGCCAGCCTGCTGAGGTTGAGATAGAGCTGCTTCATGCCTATCCAATAGGCAATCGGGTCAATTAAATGGGGGTGATCTGATAGGAGATAAGGCTCTCGTCCTCAAAGCTCAAACTCGTTACTGCTATTAGCAACTGCTCTGCCTTGTACTGGATTTGTGAGGAGATCAATGCTTGCCTGTATATCCAATACCTTAACTTTCTTGCGCAGGCGTTCTAAATCTAGAGTCTCTTTCAGCTTGTACTCACTCCATAGCGCCTAAAAAGCGGCATCTGATGAGGCAATCCACCCAGGTTGATCTGCCTATGAGTTTTGACAGTAGAACTTCGTGTTTAGGTGCAGTATCGTAGCAGCGTAGTACGCTAGCAAGTTATTAAGTTTCTTTTAGTACTTTTGAAGCTTTTGCTATGCTGCGTATATGTTGATAGCTAGATAGTCCTCTGGCGAGTTCTCCTCGTTGTAATTGACGCTTTCGTATTGCTGCGCAATCTGGGCAGCAGATGAAGTTGATGTGCTAACGTCGTACAACCCAGCGCCGCCTCTATCTATTGTTTTATTCTTATGACAGTACGCGCACACGAAAAATATCTAATCAGAGACCTAGCGGAGGCATACGCGATAGCCATGGCCATAAATCCACGACTTCCGGTGTTTCTGTGTACGCAGCGACACCATATAGTCGGGTAACCGCTCCTAGTCAATCTCATCAAAGTTATCTTCAAATCGCGCGTTGAGAGCTTTGTCGGGGGCAGGCAATTCACCCTCTGTAGCGGATGGGGCGACTGAGGTTGCAGCGGGTGCAGGCGATGGATCACGGCGCTCACGCATCTCTACTTCGAAAGTTTGAGTACTCTGTGTATCGGCGGCGGCAGCTGCGGCGGCAGCGCGCCCACGGCGGCGAGGGGGCATCGTAAATACAGCTAATAGAGGCAATTGACAGTGATGGGCGAAAATTTGCGGGTGCCGAGTACTCAGGGGCGTGCGCTACACTAGTTGACTCATACGTCTGCCGATCGGGGGCCAAAATAAACACCAGAAATCCTATCACGAACTCGCTATACGCTAATCTCTACGGCCTCAAAAACGGTCCCATCTGTACGAGTACAATCTGGGCCCTTTGGCCACCTCAGATCTCTAATGGAGAAAACAATCAATCCGTTTCCAACTTTCCAATCAGGCCGGCCATCACTGATTGATTTGACTGCAAAAAATCAAGAGAGTGAATTGAATTGATTGACTGGTTACATAATCAATCAATCAATCAGTCGACTGCAACAGGACTGATTGATAGCATCTGTGACCATAACCATGGTAGGCTTGTTCGTGATGTAACCGGATGCGATATGATAGCTTGTTGATGTGTGACAGTGTCCTCAGAGCCAGAGGCATCGAAATTAGAAGGTTCTAGAGTGTGCGGATCGGGTTTCACTGAGCGAGGTAGCTGCTGCTGCACTAACTGCATCTTCTCGTATGCTCCATCGTGAAGGGGGCCGCTGGGCAGTATCCGAGTGTAGGAACGTTGATGGACATTTTGCATGTGTGTGCGTGTGAGTTATCTTGATAAACTATAGTTCTGAGGAGTGCGGCACATCGAGGGCCCCTCCGTAGCTACCTGAGGATTCTCTCAAGCACAGCATCCATCAGCAAGAACCTCTTCTTCAATAACCTTCCCTCTCGGTGTTGTCCGCTGGTGTGGAAACTGATTAGTCTTCATCACCCTCGTGTGGCATGTCCTCACCTTCGTGGATAGCACCTGTGTTGGGACCAGGCGAGGAGGAGGCTACATGCGCGATCAGCTTGGGACGACGTTGCATCTTCGCGGTAATGGCCAACCAAACTAGACGCGTCCTATTCTCGCCCAGATCGCGGACGAGCCGCGCAACGTACACCACCTGAGAATCCGCGGGAGCGGTAGCAGCCAAGTGCTCCACGATCTCCGGCCGGCCTTCTACTTTTGCCTTGATAGCGTCCCAGACCACAACGGTATCCTCATCGTCCAGATCGCGGATCAGCCGCATCGTGCGTCCAGTCTTGCGCGAAGCACAGGCAATGTACTTGACCCTCCCGGAACGCTGTTGCAAGTGCTCGGTCATGGCATCCCACAGACTGCTCGTCTCGTCGACGGGGAAGCCGAGACGCAGCTTCTGAGCGTATATATAGTATATGCCTGGAAGAGGTAAGTAAGCTGGATGTGAGCGACAGGCCGTGTCACCACCTAGGCTCGTGGCTGCCTGTACCTTGCGCCCCTGAATGGTCGTTTTAGCAACATCGACAAGCCCGCCCACAAGTCCACGATGCGGCCGATGGCCACAGCCGGGCGTCGGCTCTTGGGCAGGACGATGAAGCTCCCAGCTGTATGCGGTCAAGGGAGCGGCGGTATTCACGGCACATTTCGCGTGGCCACCGAGTGCAAGCAGCCGGCGACGATGCGAGTCATCCCCATCAGTGGCGGCACAGAGCGATGCTCGGAAAGAGACGGGACAGCAGGTCTGGCTTATTGTTGATGGATTATGGGCGATGTGTAACACTTCGACTCGGGTTGGCTGGCGTACAACCAGACCGTACCTCTTGCACCTGGTGCTCCCGTCCACCTCGGCCTCTCCCTTCTCGACCACTCAATTGACCACCTGGACGCGCCTCTGTCCTCCAAGGCCCTAGTCTCAACCCAGCACACCCACGAAGCAACGCTCTCTTCAACACGCCAGCGCCTTGATGACCGCCCGCAGGTTAACCCCGCCGCAGGCTCTGCGCCACAAAGACGAATCCCGAGCCCCGAGCTCTAGCTTACAGCGACGGGAAAACACAGCCAAAGCCGGACAGTCTATATTCCAGAGCAGACAGATTATCTGGCGAAGACTCGATGATACATCGTGGTTGAAGGAGCCAGCGCCAACCGGTTAGTGATGTGTTTTCAGGGATATATTCCGCTGAAGCTGTCCATCACGGTCAACTGTTGCGGTCTACGGGTCTCTACACGATCAAATAGGAAGACGACTTAGACGCTGGGCATACCACGAAGTAACACCCTACTAGGCGCTTCCTTTGGTCAAAGAGTTCTTGACACGATAAAGGAGGTTCTTCGTCGAGCCTCCAAATTTAGGCCAGGGCTTATTAAGAACAGAAGCGTGTGTTAGACAAGGTCTGTGGGCTCAAGGTTATTCATAGCTAACATACGCATATAGAGGCCAGAGAGTATACTCGCGCCAGGCGTACAGTGGCTGAGCGGCGCATCTATGCTAGGGGCCTCTCCAAACCAAGTCAAGCTGCGGCTGTCCTGCTACCACACTGCCAAACCGTGCCGCTCGTTCTGGTCACAAAAAAAACTAGATTGGACACGCCTGGCGCTCTGGCAACGGCGCACAGATGCGAGAGAAATCCTGAGGTCGTTGACGCTGCGTTACTAGTAGCTACACACGCAGGGTTTCGAATATAGAGTGGTTGGAGAGAAAGATTGCCATTAACTAGTTACCCGTTTGTCCAGGTTTGTATACATGTGCTTATGACTTAGAGAACATCATGGTTAGAGACGCTGATCAACCCGTTCGCCTGGCGAAAGCTGATTTCAAATTCGCACATATCTCCAGCGACAAGCTCTGGTACGTCGTGAGAAGCCGGACAGCAGTGCTAAGCAGTTATATCCTTCTCTAGCAGCTGTGCAGGTGTGTTCCCATCCCCGTCTTTCAAGTCAGAGAGTGCCCCGTGCTGCTCTAGCAACTTCATGGCATCGACTTGGCCCTTGGAGGCGGCGAAGTGCATAGGCGTCCAACTGCGCCAACCAGAAAGGACTTCGTTCATGTCCGCGCCATGCTGCATCAGAATGCGCATAGTATCGAGTTTACCATAACGTGCAGCGGTATGTAACGCAGCAGAGAAAGGGAGAGAGCAACCGTGTGCCAACAGCAGCTCGGTCATGCGCGGCCCTTCAGCAAATGCAGCGAAAGACATCAGAGACGAGTGGTAACCCCCAATCTCTTTCGACGGCTGAACAGGGTGTAGTGGATCCGCGCCCAGCTCGAGCAGCACAGCAGCCACCTCAGTTTCCCGCTGCCTCACGGCCTCGTAGAGGGGCAGCGTGCCGTGGGGGAAGCGGAAGCGGACGACATTCGGGTCTGCAGTTGCGAGGGCCTTGAACACGGCGGCGTGTCCATGGCGGATGATCTTGGTGATTATCGTTCGCATTGTCGTTTCGTTGGAGGTGTCGATGCTGTGGTGTTTTCCGAAAGCGAGTAATGTCGACACGACAGCCGCGTGGCCGTTCTGCGCCGCTGCTATCAAGCAACGATCGAGGTTCAGCGTTGGATGGGCCATGGCCCTGCGCTCGCCGTTCGCGCCTGTTGTCTCACTATAGATGGAGTGCGGTTTTTCGCGCATTGTTTTGATCCATTGGGGCTGCGAGAGTAGGCTTTGTAAGGCCGCGTCATTGCCAGACGAGATCCATGGGGTACGGGCGAGCGACAAGCAACCCTCACGACGCCTTCAACGTCCCCTCTTTTGTAGTCCCTGATGCTTCGGCGATGTCTTTGCAGACATGGCGGGACCAAGCTCGGGATGCGCTTGATGGCTATGCTCTGTGGGCGTGGACAGGACGGGTGGGTATGCTCTATAGCGAGCGCGCTGGCAGTCTGAATTGATGTCTCAATGGAAATCTTTGATCTGGCAAACGCGAGGGGTATCTTGGTCCGTCGCATTTTAAGAGGCTTGAAACGACCTGAGGCACGAGTGTCGGCGAACATGATGCGGGTGTCCAAGCCAAGAACGAGGCCGGAGGGTCTAGAGAAGCTCATATGGGGAAGACTCACGGAGAGCATCATGGGCATATCGACGAGCGACAAGCGCGTTTGTGGACTTTCTCTACTACCTACGCTTTCCGCTTTACCATCGCGTCGACACAACCAACCCCATGTCCCTTTAACGCACAAAGCAAGTTGATTTGGTCATGTCGCAGCTCAACCTCGGTAGTCGGGGTGGCGTCTCATTTAGATCACATGGATGTGGTGACAGAGGTTTCTCAAGAGAGGTGAACTAGACGGGACGAGAGCTAAGAGGATGCGGCATGGTTTGGGTGGGTTTGGTTGGGTCGGGTGGAGTCGAGAACAGCCAATCGCGTACTGCCGGTGCCTCACTTAGGTACAGTCCTCCCGGCTCGGGTTCGTAGTGCCGCCACCTGGCAGGGGGTGGACAGGGGGTTGAGGGAGATCAATAGGGAAGTCTCACTTCCTCTCGCTTCTCACAATCCACACACGCTAAGTAGTCAATCTACCTTTTACAGACTACATCCTGCCTCTATACATGCCTAGCGTGCTCTTACAGGCTATATTTTAGCGTTATTTACATCTTTACAGGCCCTCTACAACGCTTACAGACCTCTAGAGGGTCTCTCAGCAGCAGCTTAGCCTTACCTACTACTCTACAGAGGCTTGAAGGCAATTAATAGATTAGCTACAACCCCCTGCTAGGTGGCTGCACTATGGAGCGCTACGAAGCCGAGCCGGGGGGGGGGGGGGGGGGGGGGACTGTAATAAGGTGCAGAGGATTTCTCGAATTTCTCCAGCATTGCTCGAGTTTTCTGGAGCAGGGTTATCGCCAGTGGTGAACGGCACCAGCCAAACGGCCCCGTTTCGAGCGCAGGCGGTAATCAGCACATGTCTCCAAAAGCCACGTAGATTTCCACGAGAAATTAGCAACCCGAAAAACAATGCGCAGCCTTATAAGTTGGTTTTCTCTGCAATGCCGCGTAGAGAGCCACATGGGACGCAAGACCACTTCGGCAACGCCATCATCCTGTCTCTACTCTCACTATTCTCGACCTCGCATCAATCTCACGCCCGCACGCGTGTCAAGGAAGCTTTTGTTGCTTATACATGTTTACATAAGCATTGGAGCGGGGCAATAGCTTGTACTTTTCCCGCGTTTGGCGACGACCTCAACAACCTCTTCCGTTCTTATAACTACACTTACACCTAACCACGCTCTGGTAAAGTCTCGCACCCGCCTTTTGTCACTCGAAATGCCATTATGAAATCCGGGCTAATAGCAAACTTTAAAATTAAACTTCTTTGCGTCTTTTCAGCCTCACGACGCGTGGCCAGCCGCTGTTCTCGTCCACACTTTTCGACAATGTCACTTAATCCATCAATCGAGTATCAATGGATCGATGGGGTGGAGCGCTTGGAGTTGTACCAGTCTGCCGGATACCACCCTGTGATGATCAACGATATGCTGCACAATCGCTACCGAATAGTGGACAAGCTGGGCTTTGGCGGTTATTCCACTATCTGGCTTGCTCGAGACGAGACAGCCAAACACTATGTCGCCGTCAAAATCGGGATATCGAGCCCGGCACTCCCGCGACGGGAACCCGAAATCCTGAGGGCACTACATGACTCAAGGTCAAACCCACAACCTCCCCGCGCTGCTCCTGATGCGGATGCATGCACCGCGCTACCGGCCATCATCGATGCATTTGATGTCAGCGGACCCAACGGAACTCACGCGTGCTATACGCTCACTCCCGCTCAAGGGAGTCTCAAGGAAGCGTCATTCAGTCGTCTCTTTCCAATAAAAGTCGCTCGCGCTCTAGCTGCGAAATTGGCAACCGCGGTGGCGTTCATCCACTCGCGGGGTTTTGTTCACGGAGGTATGACTTGCTGCATCCCTAACCAACTGCCGGAACCAGAACTGATCACGAATACAGATATTCATCTTCGGAACGTGTTGGTTGAACTTCCATCGACATTTGACGAGCTGTCGGTTCAGG
Organism: Massariosphaeria phaeospora; assembly: GCA_011032825.1. Lineage (NCBI taxonomy): Eukaryota > Fungi > Ascomycota > Dothideomycetes > Pleosporales > Massariosphaeria > Massariosphaeria phaeospora. The sequence continues at coordinate 140,889 of JAADJZ010000008.1, read as the reverse complement.
AATTCAGGGGCAAATATGGCGAACCTGACACGGTGCCTATTACTCGAGTCGATGGGCAGCCCCTCACCCTCAACGTCCCAGCCCAAGCAGTAGTCCCTCTGTATCTCGGTAAAAAGGCTCAAGAGTTTACCTTAGCCGACACCCATGGACTACTTCTTAGCGACTTTGGCGAGGCATTCTCTCCAGCTACGGAGCAGCGCCTTGGCAGAGACTGCAACATTCCTTTGGCCAAGAGAGCACCAGAGGCTCTTTTCGAGCCGAATGAGCCTTTGTCATATCCATCAGACATATGGAGCCTTGGGACTGCTATCTGGGAAATATTAGGGATGAAGTTCATCTTCAGCGAGTCAGAAACGCAGGACGAGATCGTAGCTCAACAAATCGACGTCTTGGGTTCTCATAATTTCCCGGAACGCTGGAGGAAACAATGGGAACGACTGGGTGAGGAACAGAAGTACGCGAAGGGTGCGATACCTCAACGACCAACTAGTGATCGGGATACGTGGCCTAGTCTCGAGATCGCCTTTGAAGAATTCGTGCAGGAGTACAGGAGGAAACGGGAGGCGGCTGGGACGTTTGAGGAAGAAGAGACGCGGGCTATTCTTGAATTGGTGCGTGGTATGCTCAGGTTCCGCCCTGAGGAACGTCTAACCATAGACGAGGTGCTTAGGTCCGAGTGGATGGTTAAGTGGGCATTGCCTCAGCTGGAGTAAAGGTTCCGTACTAAGGGGGAAGATGAGGCATACTGGTGGTGGAGGAGATTTTGGATGGTTGGGTGTACTGACTATGTTGACCCACTAATATCAAACGCAACAAATATCTCACCGTCGAGGTCCTAGGATCGAGATCGTGGTGGCACTTTCAAGCCTGTGTCGCGTACGTGGTCGCCATAGTTAATCTCGATTTCGATTTCGATGTCTTATCCTCTCCGCTGCCATTGAACCGGGGTCGCAATTTGGTGATGACACGTCGCCTGACGTCAGCCAGGAACGTAGGCGCGAAGAGGCGGGCAGCGCTGCATCGTGCGAGCGCAGTCCGGAGTTCGAATAGCAACAGCGAGGGATGCTGCAAGTGACAGGAAACGCGATAGACGGCGGAAGAGTCATGATGGATGGAGGGCAGAAGAGGAAAGGAAGGAGGAAGAGGACTTGTTGGACTCGCGACGGATTGGGTTTAGCTCCGCAGCTAGAGGGGGAAGCGCTGGGCCCATTATGGCTCTAGCTCGCTCTCCCTCCTGCCTTCCGTATCAACACTCCCGCGTCCACACCACTACCACCTCAGCATCCCCAGCCCTATTCCCACCTTGGTCAGCTACTTCTTTCTCCAAGTTCACACGTCGTGGACACATGAGGAGCTTTGCAGAGTCCCGATTCTCTTCACATTTCAGTCAAACCTTTCAACAACCACTGGAGGACCATGTGCGTGCGTCAATCGGAGAAAGTTTTCGCAAAGCCCGAACTTGCTGCGGAGAGCCTCATTTGTTTTCAGCGTGAGACTAACACCTTTCTCGCTAGTTTCATCTCGTGCGTGGTTCTCTTTCCCAGACTCACTCATCGTCAACCCCGGCAGAACGCCAAGAAGGTTCCTCGCGGCCACTGTCTTCCACCATATTAACGGAATTCACTCCAGCTTCCACTGTAGCGTCAACGCAGTCCGTTCGTCGTCCTGACCTCCTTATTCGGCTCATACCGGCTGCTCTTGTGTTTCAAAACGTTTGTCAGTGTAGTCCAGGCGCTGCGAAGAATTCCGAAATCACCTTGTTTTCCTGGGACACAATCCGATGGGTCGACACCCCTGATGCAGCTTCTCTTGTTGCTGTTAGCCAATTTTCGCAACCAAGTATGTCAATCTTACGTACGCGCAAAAGATCGATGATTCGGGGCCTCGACATTTCTTTTTCAACCAAAGAGCGTTTTCCCTCTGCCCGATTTATGATTGTTTTGCAGGACTTTCTTTAGCCACCTCTCCAGCCTCTTCTTTATTAACCAAAGCATCCATCTTCCGCTTGCCCTTCTTCATGCTTGACTTCGCCTCTTCGCAACAACATCGCCTCTTCGCTACGGCGTTACCTTGGCACTCTGACTTTTCACCTAGCTGTCAGGCATTACCTTTCCTACTATATCAAGGCCACTGACACTTGTGTAGCTTAGTTGATCTTCTGAATCTTGAAGCGTCACGCATTACTTCGCTTTCGCGGCATAGCAGCTTTGGCTGGGCGGAAATGGATATTGCACATCCTTCTGCGTTGCTGTCAACAACGATGCAGATGCAAGAGCTTTGTATGTCGACTTAGGCACACACTGTGCGGCAGAGAAAGTCCTAGAGCGCGACGCTATCATCGTTATCAATTCCTCAGCTAGCAAAGCTATACAATTTTCTAAAGGGAGTTCCTATACCTATAGCAAAAAGACCTAGCACAATCTTAGTCCAGGCAAGGTCGCGTACAATAGGAAGATTCTAACACTTCTCCTAGACTATAAAGCAGCTCTTTAAGCTTGCTTGAAGCAACTATAGAATACGTTAGACAGTAGCCTTCCGTTCTACAGGAAGCTCAATAGTTAGCAAAGAGTTTTCAGGAAGATGATACAATTCTCGCCGTTTTTCCAAGCTTTCAAGCTTATTGAAGAAAAGTCTAGCAACTAGTTTCAATTTCAATACATATTTTTCAGCTATAAGCATAATAGTATAGAGACCGAGGACATTAGCAAAGAGTTTATAGAATTCGCTACTATTAGCTATCTAGTAGCAGATAGTATCGTTGTAGAGGAGATAGCCGCAGCTTTCTAGGCCGCTTGCGCGCACTAGGGTCTACTAAGATCCTCTTAGCAACAGACTGCTACCTAGACCTTGTCTTGGCTAGCTCTAGAATTCTAGCCTGTTAGGAGTATTGTAGATTACATAGCGCATTCCGCTAACAAATATAATCCTCTAGCTACAAGCTTAGAAAGCACTAAGTGTCTAGGTGCATAGCAGGAACTATAGTTAACAGGACCTCTTGCTAGATGCTCTAGCCTACGTATATTATAACACTACTGCTGTGCTAGCTACCTTCGCATCTCATAAAAATCGTCCTGATACCTACATAGCCATGTCCACTATCAAACAGAAACCGATACTTTCAAGTCCTCTACAACGCCCTCAACAACGCCGCCGGGTTCCCCTACGATCCCCAACAACGCGCATCGAGATGACGTATCCCCGTACTTCCAATCCCATAACACGTACCCTGCATACCACGCCTAGAAAGATGCTGGTGGTCTGGCTGAGTTTGCGGAGCAGCACAATGTAAGCGTCTACGACTTCGAAGCCCGTAGAAATATTCTAGAAAAGGTGGTTGAGGCATACTATGACAAGATCGAATGCATTCTAGGGCTTCGCGACCAAATCAATGCGGCAAAGGCCAGTTGGAGAAAAACGCACTTTATGACGGCGGCCGAGGGTTACGAGATACTGAGGGAGCTTGGGGTGTGTGGTGAGGCTAGCGATGATAAGGAGGAAGAGGAGGAGGAAGAACAAGAGACGTGGGAGCAAGCGACTGAGGGAGTGTCTGGGGATAGGAGCTGGAGCGTGAGCGTGAGTCAAGAGACTGCCTCATGCAATCCAAATGCAAATTTGGATCCTTCTAGCTTACTGTGGCTGGGTGGCAGCAGATCGTTCAGCGTAGCAGCCCTGCGCGCGTCGGAGATGCTCGAGCTTACAAGTCGTCGCCGCTCATACCTACACTGCGCTTGATTTGTCCAGCGAAGAGGGACCCTACTACGCAACTGAGTAGCCCGGCTAAACGCGTAAGGCGTTTCTAGTGTGTTGGGTCGTGGGGCTAGGGGGATGGAAAACGCGCGGTTTAGGAATATGCACTAGCATTACATGGCAAACTTCGCCTTGCGGTCTAGGGCTACAAAGCCCGTGGTCCAGGGCTACAAAGCCCGTGGTCCTCCTACAATGATTCTGCTCTTTGTCGCACATTGTCTTCTAAATAGCAACTATGCTCGTTCCGGACACTAATTATCTGCCTCTGATATTTCTCTTCTTTGCGATTAGCCGCAGTATTTGTTGAGGGCTTACCAACCAGCTACCATAGCCCCCTCAAGTAATGACTCCGCCAGGCTGCGATGAGTTTTCCATGTGGATTGGGCCTATGGAATCGCGCTTTTTTGAAACCCCGACAACGCCCTTGCCCCCCTGCAGTAGCAGCGAACCGCAGTGGAAACTGTTCGTGAGCTCATGTCGAGAGATCCCCAATCCGTTATTAGTGTGAACTGAGTGGGTGGCCTCTTATGGATCTCGTTGAACCGTGGTTCACCAAGATGATCCTTTTAAAATATTTGCTTCTTTCGGCCTCCTCACACACATGCACGTAAAATGTTTCTCATGGCTCCAACACTCGGATTCTGCCAACAAATGAAGCCCCACTATTGTACTCTGCGAAACACCTCGTACACCCCAAAAACGGTAAGGGGTGAGGGGTAGGGGGCAAAAGGGGGTGCTAAACCCGATAGGGGTTCGGATCCGGCGCTTCCGGAGGGGCATTTTTCTCCGCCCAGTTTTGCAGGCGCTTGATGATCTCATTGAATCTTCCTCTACAATCCATCTAGTATCGTCAGTTTTTGCTTCGTGAGATGCCTCAGGCGCCCCAAACTCGTTTGCCTGTAGCGACAGGCCATCGGTTAGAGGTCGAGTTGCTGCAGAGAGTCATATGGCGACTTGAAGCTGGCCTCAATGATAGCCAAATACATCGAGAGACCAGCGTCGGGCGGGCCTGTATAGGCAAGATTCGACTCAGCATTGAACAGTAGGGTCAACTTTACCCTCCGGTTACTGTCAAGACTAGCCGAAAGGCTCATCTCCGTCAAATCCACAAGGACGGCCTACTCGACTTCATACACGGCCGAACTGAGCTGTACGTTGACAAGATAAGAGAGTTCGTGTACAACAAGTACAGTATAGAGACGTCAAACTCTACTATACAAAGATACCTCAAATCTATTCGCTAGAGTTACAAGGTTGCCAAAAAGCAGCGCGTAAGCGCAGCGAGCCTCTGCGAGCACTGTTTAGAGCTCGCCTCTAAAGTTAGAGAGCTAATTAAGTTGTCTGTTTAAATAAGTCTGCTGCCAACGAGCGTATAAGAGATAGGCAGCGTAGATAGGCACCTATAAACTAGCTCTATTAATTAAGCTACGCTGTTAAACAATCGAAGAAATAGAGTTTGTTGCTAGCTATAACTATTAATAGCTACTTTACCTATACGATCTTTCAAGGCGCTATTACTAGCGAAATATTTGAAGATTTTTTAGAGCATTAGGTGCTGCTACATTGCTAGGCGTACCTAGCGCTAAAATCTATTATAGTAATAAACAACGCTTTAATCTATTAATTAGATCGTGTACGTTAGCTTTGTCGCGATTGAAGCGTTGTTTTAGAGTACTTGCCGCTGTACTTACCTAACTACAATTCAATTAAGCAGTTTTTTAAAAAGTTAAAAAGTTAGTTGCGTAGAAACAATCGAGATGCTGTTATAATTAATAATTACGGCTATTACTTAAACTACGCCGTAGGTTGCTGTTGCTACAAGTTAGCAAAGACTTTGTTTAAGCATTGCTAATACGTGTTTGATAAAGAAGCGTAGAAAAAAGCGTTAGTATTTGTTACAGTCAAAATATTGCTTAAACTGCTACAGCAATGCGACAATACTACAACGCAATAATTTAATTATAAAAAAATACAAGCGCGACTTAAACTTATACAAATAGTTAGCTCGTTAATTGTTAAATAAAAATACAATGTAGTTGTGTTGTTTTGTAGGTACTAAAAGTAACTTGCTTAACTTTTGCAGTAACGCGTTTTTAACGGCTTTTTTTGCACTTCTTTGTTGCAAGCTATTTGCGAGTGCTTTGCAAAAGCTAGAAATTGTGCTTTAATACAGCGCTACTACTAAACGTAGTCTTAAGCGCAAAAAAGCTTGCTCCGCTGTTACTTAGCGCCTAGCTACTTTTTTTCTTTTTTTTGCTTTTTATTGTTTGCTTTATTTGTTGCTCGCTTGCTGCTGCTTTATTTCTAGCTTGCTACTTTTTTCTTTTGCGTATCAACGTGTCGTTATACTTTTTAACTATTTCTCAATTCGCTGCCGTAAGTTTAGTGTATTAATAGTGCTATCTTAAAGCTACGTCTCGTAGTAGAAAGAAATAAACTAGCTTTTTGCTAAAGTAGTTCGTTTAAATCTTATACGTTAGGCTTGTTTTAAAGCTACTATTTATTATCTAGTTAACGTTGTACTAGCCTTTTATAAACACGTTTTCTTTAATTTATCTAACTAATATAACAACGCTAAGATCGCAAAGCTTTTACTATTCTAAAAAGCGCTTTGTATGTATCTAAATCTTTTGTAATATCTCGTAAGCAATTAGCAGCTAGTTACTTAATAGTATACAATTTTAAACTAGTACGTTTGAGTTAATAAGTAGCTGCAGCGCTAAAAAAACTTGTAGCGCTAGTTAAAGTGCGTACATAAACTAACTAGCCGATTTGGCTACTAAATTTTGTAGCTGTGCTTTCAAAACTTTTCGCTGCAACGCTTCGAAAGTATTTTTCTTGCTATTTCTTTTGCTACCTCTTTCGCTACTTCTTTTGCTACTTTTTTCGCTACTGTTATTAATGCTTACAAAGCTGCTAGCTTTCGTCGAGCAAGCGCTAGTACGTTTTCGCTTATTTTTAGTTGCTCTATTATCTTTGTACTTTAGCAGCGCTAACTTTACAATATTAAATAGCATTTGCTTTGTAAATTAGCTGTTTTGACACTTTCGTGCTTACATCGCGATAATATAGTCGTTAGCTAGGTAGTAGTTTTTAAAACGCTTAACGTTGCTTTGTAGTACTTAACAAACGTAGCTTTTATTCTAGCAGCTAGCGTTTTAGCACTGCTAACGATTTCTAATGCCTACAATAGAACTATTACTTGCAACTTTTGCTTGTATTGCTTAATTAAAGCTTTTTTTCTATATCTAGGTAGCGATTTGTAAGCGAATTCAAACTACTGTACTCGCTTAAAATTAAACTCGCTAAAAAGCGCTTTCGAGTAGCGTATTCTTTGTTAGAATTAAGTTGAAGTCTATGTAAGTTTTGTAGCTTGTACTCTTAACAATCTACTTAGCTAACAACTTAACGCGCTTAAAGCTTATTTAATTATCTTTGCAAATACCTTTTATAGCTTTATTTTTCTTGTTTTGCTTTGCTAGGTATATAGTAGCGCATATGCTTCAAATGCTTACTTAGCGAAGCGCAAGATTTTCAACTACTTAATTAGCTTACTACTACAGTTTTGTACAATTTATAATTTTAAAAAGCTAACTAAGCTCGCTGTCGTTGGCTTTAGGTATACCGTTTTTGTTAGAATCTCTAAATAAAGCTTTTTATTTTACATTTACAGTAGTACTTGCAGAAACTTTATTTTAAAACGATAGCAATTGCAATTGCTAGCTTAGCCAAGCGCGCACTTGCGAGCTAAACGCTTAAGTTAATTCTACTTAAAAAACTAGTATATAAGAAGTAGTCTTTGCGCTTGCAGTTTTTGCAACTTTATTGTTAACTTTATTCTTTGTACTACTTCTTTTACTGTTATTTGCTAACTTAACTTCTTTAGGCACTAGATTGCTTAGCGAATTGCTTAGCTTATTGTTTTTATCGTATTCGCGTATAAACAAAGATTTGGCAGCTAAAAATAACTAGATTTGAGTATTGCTAGAAATCTCGCCTAACGGTTTGCGCTGCAGCAGCTTAATTAGATTCTAAATAAGTTGCTTGCTTTGCTTGTTAGTAACCTTCGCTTTTTTTGTATTTAGCAAATTAATGTCTTGTTTAAACAGCGTAGGCGTTTTGCGCGAGCATTTGCTAACTAAACTAAACATTAATTTCAGATAACGCACAAGCAAGCGAAGAAAACAAGCGCTTAGTTTAGCTGCCGCTAGCAACTTAACACTAAAAATATAAGCAATACGAGCCTTAGATTTGAACAGAAAACAACAACGATAACGTACTTTACGAGTTAGTAGATTACACGAGTTCGTAGATTACTTTTGCCAAGCTTCTACCAACTCTACCTATGCACGCGATGCTTTAACAACAACACTAGGTAAAGCCTTCTACAGAACGTTAGATACAAACTACTCTTTAGGCTTTTAAACAAAACGCGATACTTTTTTAGCAACGCGCTGCAGCTATCTACAACGTTGCTTAATTATTACTAAGCTGCCAACGCGCAGAACAGACTCTACAAGTAGATTGCTAGCCTAAATTAAAGAATCTAACAAAGACTAAAGAGAGCGTAGTTATTGAGCATATACTTAAGCTTATTACGCGCGGATTTTTTTTTAGGCTCGCAGCTGTAGCTGATATAGCCAATTTCTTGCGCGCAAAGCGCAATCTAGGCTAGGTTAGCTTAAACTAGCCTAGTACGTAGGTTAAAAGCTGCTCTAAGTTTACAATAAAGTTTAATCGCAAGTACAATTACAAAAAAGCGCTTTGCGAGAATCCAAAAGTTATCTAGAGCTAGTTTAGCCTAGTAGCTAACATCAAAGCCAAGTACAGCATCTAGGATAAAGATACGTACAACTTTAACAAGACAGGCTTTATAATAGGCTAGATATTATCTAAAGCAGTTGTTACAGCTTTAGAGAAACGAGGACGGCTAAAGGCAATACAGCAAAGCAATAGAAAGTAAACAACAGTCATCCAAAGCATCAACGCAACAAAGTAGGCTATTCTACTTTTTATTATTTTTAAAAGCTGCTATTACCTCTTTGCTTGGTACAAAAAAGAGAATCTGCTTTAAGACTAGGTTATTGCAGTCTCTAAGAACAGCTAGACGACAAATAAGCTTAGCTTGCAGTAGTTAAAGCACTTTGATGAGCATACAAAGAAGAGAGTAGTTAGTACTTACCAACTGCTCGCAATTGACGGCTATAAGAGCTATAACTCGCTTGCATTCTAGCAATACTGCAAGGAGAACAAGATTATTACTATCTGCATGCTTTCGCACTTATCGCACCTCCTGTAGCCTCTTAATGTAGGTTGTTTTGCTTCTCTAAAAAAAGCGTACAGGCGCTAAGCTAAAGATCTCATGCGCAACTATATTACTTACATTACAAAACTTAAGTTTCTACTATGCTTTATACGCGCCTATAATGCAGCAATTACTTTTAGTAATATCCAAAAAGAGTTTCGAAGCGCTGGATTGGTTCTATTTAACCTAGAACAGGTTATAATAGCTCTTGACGTTTAGTTGCGTACTCTATTACTACTACTGCTTATTAATAACGAGCCCTAGCAGTCGCAAACCCTAAGCAATACTCTTAAATTTAGGTCGCAATTAACGCTTGTGAAGGCAAGAATTCAAAAGCATGTAGATAGCTTACCAACGTCTATAGTAGAGGCCTTTAAAAAGGTCTTAAAAGAGGCAGCTATTATTGCGCACAAGCTAGTGTTGGCGCAAAAGAAAATCGCAGAGCTTCGAGCGGCAAATAAGGCTGCCACGCGACGTAGATCGCATAAAAGAAAGCGGATTCAGGCAGAAAAGACTTTAATAGTTGAGAATAAAGCTCGTCTAACTGCTCTAAAGGAGTTTGGGGCGCGTAGTGATAAAAAGAAGCTAAAAACGCAGGTGCGCGCTGAAGCAGGTGAACTATCTCAAAGGCAGTGTGGACGGTGCAATTAGACCAGGCATAATGCGCGTACGTGTAAGCAAGTAGTAAAAGTAAACTTTGAATAATATCGCGTATTGTATTGCTCTATACAGGGCCAAAGTGGGCTGTTTTGCGCCAGAATGGGGTGGTTTTGGTGGGGGCTTGGCAAAAGTGATCCACGAACCCGTGTGATCCACCAACCCGTGAGGTACGTTAGTAGCTAAATACAGTTTGTATAGCGCTGGAACTGGCAAAACATATTTTACAGTACTAATTTGGGTGCAGCATGATGGCTTGCCGGTTGCCCGATAATCAGCCGAGCCTCTAATCTCTTTTCGGGGTGTACGGGGTGTTTCGCAGAGCACCAATATGAGTTCCTCGCGCAAACTTTTACACTTCTCGAATCTTGCCCAGCAACTGAACCGCAAGAGCCTACCAGAATAGGATTGATTCATGCCGAGCTCCATGGTTCCAAAATTCGCGTGATCCATGTGCAGGGTTGTGGATGGAAAGAGCGGTTTCGCACCTCTCGTGATGAGCACATAGTTTCGAGGTAGATCCCATGGGTGACGCGACATGTGGGGTTCGGCAGAGATCGATGCAGCCGGGGCCGGAACAAGGATCCGCCGCGGGGTTTTTCTGCTGGCGGGGCGACCAACGCGACCCTTGCCACACCACCCCCGCAACCTCGCAACCTTGTCATTGTAGCATAGCCAGCCCGCTCCCTTCATAAGCCCTTCTGCGCTGCCGCTGCCACCACCACCATGCCCTCGCCATCTCCGCTCGCCATCGATCTGTCGCGCGCGTCAGAGTCCCCCACCAATCGCATCGAGGCCTGGCTGCAGAGCGTCTTCGACAGCCCCGGCACCCCCACCGAAAGCCGGCATCCGCTCAACCACGACCACCTTCCTCCGCCGTTGCCATCACCATCGCCCTTGCAGCGAAAGCGCGCAAGTGACGACTCTGGCGTCGACATGGACTACCGCGGCGACCCCGCCAGTCCCTCCAAGAGGCAACGTACTGGTCAAGATGGCCGGTCCGCCGCTGAGATGACGGACTCATTCACCAGAACAGAAACCGCGCAGATGACTTCTACAGCCGCCAGTAATCGCTCGAACCGCTCCAAAAGCCCCGCTCGCCAAAAAGCTGCACTCGTAACGGCGCGCCCAGCAATTGTGCAGCACAGCATAGCCGTCGCCCCCGACATACCCGAACACATGATGGCGCCGCTGCAAGGGCTCAGGATGCGAATGCGCAACAGCCTCCACAGCGGCTACGTCCCGGCAGGCCTCAAGGACAAGCTGCTCGCGGTCGATGCCTTCAAGAAATCCTTCAAGTTTGACCCCATCGAGGAACAGGCATATGCCGCGGGCGAGCAGCTGCCCACGGCGCAGGCTGACGAGATACTGCGCCGTGTGAAGGAAATTTTCAGGAAAACCCAGCACTGCCAGGACACCAACAAGGATGAGAACGGCTGGTGTGTACATGTAGTACTGCCTCTGCTTGACCTGGTCAATCTTATGTATGGCCAGGACCGGTGGATGCCAGAAAGTGTACAGACCCAGGGCATTGACAAGGCGTACCTCTCCTACGCAGCAGACTTCTCTGACAAGGACACCGAGAAATCCGAGAATGCTGGTTCCATTTTCCGCAAGACGGACTTTTGTTTCGCATATTCACCCCAGCACGAGAAATATGAGGCGCTCTATAACCGTCTGAGGAAATCCGTGATATCGCACACGACAGACATGTCCTCGCAATGCCTCGCCCTTTTCTCTGGAATTGAGGTGAAAAAGGCGGCTGGCAGTCTTGACGAGGCTCAGCTGCAGATAAGCATCTGGATGGCGGCGTCGCTGCGCCAGAAGGCGGAAATGGCGCTTAGATTTGCTCATACCGAGGAACCTCATGGAACCGACTCGGCTTTGCAAGAACCAACAGCTGCAGCAGTAGAAGAGTCGGCACCGCCCAAACCGGACCTGTCGGCACTTATCGAACCCGCCATAACGATCGTCGGGCGCGAGCACAAGCTCTATTACGCCTTCCTTTGCTGGGATACTGTCCCGGTCGGCCGTGCGTCGGTCGTTGACAAGGTCCAAGTGCTCTTCGACAACAATGTGCCGGGACTGTTCACGGACTCGGTACCTGGCATATTCCGGCTCGCTCGGCTGTATGGCAACATTCTGGAGTATGGCATGGATGAGGGAATCGACGGGTTCTGGGGCAGGTTCATGGGGCCAGTTTTGGAGAGGGTGGCAAAGGACGTTGAAGCGAGGAGGCAGCGGTGAGGTGTACTAGCCGGACCCATGGGTGTCAGGTTGGCGTTTGGTTTGTTTCCCGTCTATTTTGGATGGCGTCTGGAAATTCATTGCGAGACTCAGACTGTCTATTTTGATACCATTTTTGTTTTTGTTTTCCTTCTCTTTGGGACGGCGTTTGAAAATGCACCGGCGGAGTGAGCGTGTCGCAAGACTGTCAGTTTTGATACGATTTCGTTTTGTTTTGTTTTTTTTCGTCCACCCTGGATGTTCAGCGAAGGTGTTGGGGGATTCAGGCATTCCATTGGCATAGGCGGAGTTTTCAAGAATCGTCTGTTGAGATACCCTAGCATACGCAGTGTTCAAATAGCGAAAAGTATAGTATTAATATAGCAGAACTGCTTGTTCTCTCTACTAAGGCTATTAGCGGCGGCAGCACTCTATGCATTAACGTACCGATAGTACGCCGCAGGCAGCAAGTTATCTAGACTTAGGTAGCGAAAGATAACTTAGGTCTAACGTACATAGGTTAGCGTTGCGCGCCAAGAAACTAAAGTTAGATAATAAAGTATAGCGTACTTTATATTAAATACTAAGTTAACGTATTAAATTATCGAACCTAACAGATTATCGAATCTAACAAAATTTCTTAGCACAACCAACTTATTTTAAAGAACATTAAAATAATTGCTAAGTAGCTAACGTATTCTACTATTACCTTAGCTAACCTATTACCTCGGCTGAAAAGGCTTGGTAGTACTAACTCTTTTATTAACGCAATATGCTTTAACAACAAAACGCGCAGCTATCTAATTAAAAAAGCAGAATTTAGGTTGCTCTTTATGCCTATACTGTACGCTAATTCTAAAGCTTCTACTACGCTGCTAAAGTATTTAACATACTTTCTTTAACTTTAACTAACTAATATAACGAAATTACGCATATTCTTGAAAAACGTAATAGCTAACAGAAGCTTACTGCAACTAAAGAGCAAACAATAGCAGCTTCTAATCGGACACTACTTAGGCTATTCGAACACTACCTAGCATTATTTCCAAAAACACGCTCGAAAAGTCAAAAAACGCGGTTACGTAATCGGGCGAAAGTTGGGCCAGCGGAACCAGCCTCTGTAACCAAAACCCAAGGTTGCGACGCTAGCGTCGGCGAAACTGCGACGCCGACTAGCGTGGAAAGGTCGCTAAGGCGACTAAGCTAAACCTAAATAGGCAATGACAGCTGTGTTGACAGCTGTTAGATTAGTCGATCTCTACCTGCGCTAAGCCTAAACAGGCAACTAATAGGTGTTAAAATTAGCTAAGATCGAGATTTGCGAGTAGCAGATCGGCGGCCGCTAAGTAGGCCGCGAAAACGTGATGTCGAGCGAAAGCAGAACATTTGACGCTGCATAGCGACACTAGCGCTGCATTTTATATGCTGCTAGCTGCTTCTAGCAGAAGCTAGATTAGAGAGCGCAGCAAGTAAGCGCTAGTTAGCGCTAGACGCTTGGCGAGAAACACCAAACCTGCGCAATAAGCTGTAGATTGCGATTAGTTGTGAAATAATATTGCAACGCGCTGCAACAATTTACCTAGAAGTTAAATAGTACTAAACTTAGCGAGCACATTTAATTGCTGTTGTTGCTAAGTGTTTTAGACAACTGCTTGTAAAGCTGCACTAAGTGCAAGTATCGCAAAGCTAGCGAGTACGTTAGCGCGCTGCAAATTAGCAGCTGCACTAGTTAAGCGCTAGTTTTGCTAAAATCGCAGCGCAACGCTAGCAGCTTTACCTAAAGCTCGTTCAAATGCGCTTGCTCTACTATTATTTCTACTTAGTTAATCTTTATTTCTTCTACTCGCGATGGACTTTTTTTTTGTGCTAAAACAAGATTTTATTTTTTTATAGTACTTAGTATACACGTATCGAAAAGCAGTTAACTAAATCAACGTAATTTTACGCTTTTACGAGTACTTAGTTAGCATTAAATTAAGTAAGCTTTTTAAAAAGAATAAGCTTGTATAGCTTCGATGCGCTAAAGAGCGCAAGTTTAAAAGCGTAGCTATAGGTAGCTAAGCTACTAGCTCTCGTATAAGTAAATGTAAATAAAAAGCTATGCTTTAGCTATCTAGTAGCAGTAAGTAGAATTTTATAGTAGTTAATTCTAATTACAATTACAAGCCTAGCTATACTAAATTAGCGCTGCTTTAGATAAGAAAAATAGATAGTATAATAAGAAGTATTATATAGCATAGTTACTAGTTACGCTGCCTAGCACGAACTATACTATTAGAACTTATTAGATTAAGCGTTAAAATTAACTTGCAGAATATATACAACGAACGCTACTAGCTAACTTTCGCTTAGCTTAATAGAAAGTTTAACATAAAAGCTTTTATTAATTTGCTCGTAGCTAGAAACTTTGCGAAAAGTAGGTACTACGCAAAGCACCTATACAACAAAAAGAACTACTTAAAGTTTGTATTTTTCGCTTACCTACTTTTACGCTAACTTTTAAAAAAAAACTCTAACGTACTATTGCTTAACGCTACGTACAAAACAAACTAGTTTAATATGCTACTATTGCATATAAACGGAATTACTAGCGTTAGTACTACGTTTAACGTAGCGTATTGCTTTTTTAATAGCAAGTTAGAGAACAACTACAGCTTGGCGATAAAAGCGCTTAAGCGCTACGCTAATAACGTAAAAGTATTTCTACTCTATTTTGTTACTAACAATAATAGCGAGTTGAAAGCTGCTTTGTACTAAAACTTTCTTTAAGTTCTACTACAGCTTTGAATCTAGCATATTAACAAAAACGTTAAAGCTTAAGTAATTAAAGTGTAGAATATACGCTAAGTCTATAGAAAAAAAGAAAAAGAAAAGATTAAAGCTACTAGACTAAGCTTTATAAGCTAGTAGTACACTTTTGTTAACGCTTTTACTACTAAAGAGTTCGAGCTTTGCTGCTAGTTTATTTGAAACAACTACAAAAAGTTTTCAAAACTGCTAGAGTACCTTAGCAAGTACTAGCTACTATTTCGAGATAAGTAAGCGAAGTGCTACTATAGGTTTCTACTTAACTTTAGTACTAGGTAAAGCCTATTGTTAATTTCTGCAGCTAAATTCGCAGCGAAGTTAGCTAAGCTTACTGCTAGCTAACTACGTACAAGGCAACTTTTCAAAGCGAAAGCTTTTATCGTTATATTAAAGAAAGTCTTGTGTTAGCCAAAGGTTACTTCTAGAATGTAGTGCTATTAGTAAACCTTTACGTTAAGAACTAAGTAAATACGTACAAAACTAAAATAAGCTAAGCTTATAGCAAAGTGCCTAACTTGGTTGCTAAAGTTCTAGAGTTTCAGCTGCTTTTTCAGCGAATTACACTTCTTGCTTTACAATTACTAAATAAGCAACTTAAGCAATTAAAAGCTAATAACTACGGTAGTGCTTGTTTAGGTGCGTTTACTAAAACGTATAAGTTGCTTTGCAAACACTAGCTTTACTATATTATCTACTTTAGCAACAGCAAGGTTCTAGTAAACGAGATTTACAATTACTAGCAATTATACTCTCTACGAAGTAGCTGCCTAAAGCTTCTACCTCGCTTAAAGAATTCTACTTAAGTTAAAAGCAAAAAGCGCTCTAAAGAAGCTACTGTGCGGACAATTTCTACTAGCCTAGTTACCTAAAAAGCTCGTAACTCTTTACTATTTAAAATAGTTTAAGCTACCTAAGTGCTTTTCGCAAGTGCAAAGTTATCTTAGCTAGCTAACACCTAGCGTACTACTTTTCTAGTTCGAAGTAGTTAAGCTAGCTGCCTAGTAGTTACTTAAACGACGATAGCTACTTTCTTTTTGCTAACTTCGCTAGTAACGCGCTCTAAGTTGAATAGCTCTAAGTATAAAGCAGCACTAGCGCTAGGCTACGAAGCAAATAAGCTAATAAACATTAACTAGTTTAGGCAAGCGAACGAGTAGGTTGTAGCTTAAAATAAAGCGCTTAGAAAAGCAAATAGTACCTAGCAAAACCAATTTCGCTCTAAGAAACGAAAGAAACTTTTAAAAGCAAAGAATAAGTAGCTGTAGCAACGAAAGCGAAGTAGCGAGCCTAGCAAGCCTAGGCGTAGTAATAAAACATAACTTTTAACTTAGCGTTTATGCGTAGCGTAGGCTTGCTCTAGCGTTACTTATATAAAAGCACTAAATTGCTAAACTATTAGTGTACAAATAGCTAACTACCTCGCTATTAGAAAAGTTTTAAATTTGAACTATTAACTTACTAAAACTATACCTACTTAAGTTTTTAACTGCGCGCCTTTGCGTAGCGTTGTTGTTAAGTAGTATTAGTTTAAAAGTGCTAAAAGTTCGCCGCAAACGTATTGCTTGCAGCTGCTAAATGCGCTAGTTAAAGCAACAATTCTTAAGTGCAAATCTTTAGTTCGCAATGCCTAGCGTTCAACGCAGCTAGAGCGAGATTAGACAATTGATTTTTGCACAACGTTGGCAATTAGCGCTTTACAGCTCTACTAGCGTTTCGTTGTTCTAGTTACTACAATTACGTTACCGCGTTTTTTGACTTTTTAAGCGTGTTTTTAGAAATAATGCTAGGTAGTGTTCGAATAGCCAAAGTAGTGTTCGATTAGAAGCTGCTCAAACAATTGTCTAATATATTCTTAACTTTAATTCGCAAGAATTTGCGCTTCGGCTGTGCGAAGTAGTAGATATAGCTAGTAAAATACTAGGTGTACGTAGTAGCAAGCTAGTTAGCAAACACTAAGCTAGGCGCTTTGTAACGCAATTAAATAAGCTTAAAATAGCGTTTAATTAAGCAAAAAATAGGCAGAGAATACTGCAAGAGAATCTAGAAACAATTAGCGCGTAGTTTAAGCTAGTAGAAAATACTAAAGCTAAGTACAGCGTTTACAACGACAACGTGCATAACTTCAACAAAACAAGCTTTTAAATAAGCATTATTAGCTTAATAAAAGTTGTTACAAGTGCAAAAAAACGTGCTTAGCTAAAGCTTGTTTAGCTAGGCAATTGCAAGTAGGTTATAGTTATCTAAAGCGTGTACGCTACTAGGTACACAACTTCGCTTTTTATTATTTACAAAAAACGCGTTTACATTTCTGCGTAGTACAAAAAAGCTTTAATACCGCGCGATTAAAAGCTTTTAGTGTTAAAAAACTGCTAAACAAACAACGCTTTAGGTTTAAAGTAGTTAAAGTACTTTAACGCGCATACAAAAACGCGCTAAGTAGAAGTATACTAGCTGCTTATTCTAGACAGCTATAAAAGCTATTAATTTTAAGATTTTAAAAACTATTGCTTTAAAAACAAGATTTTAACTTTTTGCATACTTCTTTACTTGTTGCATATTCTTTAGCTGCTTAACGTAGTTTGCTTTTTGCTGCTAAAGCGCAAGTATTTTTAGCGCATTAGAAACTTAGCACGCCAACGCGTTTTCTATATTAACAAAAAAAGCTTTCTTTTAGCTTTTAAAAACGCGTTTTTTGACGTATTTACAAAGAAAAACTGCTGCAAAGCTTTTAAAGCGTTAGAAATAGTTTCTATTAACGCGCAAGTAGTATTAGATTGCTTTAAAGTACAGCTGCGTACTCTACTAGCACTTTTATATCTAGAAACGCCGTAGCAGTTGAAAACTCTAAGCAATACGCACGAGTTTAAATCTTAGTTAAAGCTAGTACGCGATTTTTTTGTTTAATTACTTGTTATAGCTTAGGCTAGCTTTTTGCAGCTTATAAAAAGTAGTAAACTTATGCTATACTAAAACGCTTTTCTTGCTGCCTACAACAAGAAGCTTGAAAAGCAATTAGCAAAGCTTACAAAGTAGAAATCGCGTAAGCGCAAGTAGATCTAGCAAAGTAGTACTATAGAGTATAAAACTACTGCAGCGCAAGTAGCTACTAAAGCGTTTGCAGCGCTTTAGCAATTTAAAAAAGCTTGTAGTAGTAGTAATTAAGAACTAGCTTAACTAGCTCTACGGCGCTGTAAGAACTGTAGCAAAACTAGGCATAACGCGCAAACGTGCAAAAAAAATATAGAAATATATTTTAAATTAGATGCAAGCACAACGTACGTAGATTTCTTATTTAATAGCAATAAAATTAAAAAAGCGTAACGTAAGTTAGTGCTGCTAAGCCTTTTTAGCTAAAGTAATAAGTTAGCTAAAGTAATAGTAGAATACGTTAGTAGTAAAAGCGCATTGATAAAAAGTTAAGTTGTAAAATTGCTAGCTATTCTTGCGCCGTAAGTAGAGAGTTTTGCGCTTACTTAGTACTATTACTTTGCAGCAGCGCTATAGTAGGTAGCTAGTTTGTTAAACTTAAAGTTTTTTCTACTTAAACTTTTTTTTGTACATTGTTAAAGCGCTGTAGATTGCTAAAAGAGTTGTTAATCTATTTAACAATGTTGTTTAGTTAACTAATAAAGCTCTTTTTTCTCTATAAAGTAGTTTGCTCTTTAATACTAATTGCTAGTAGTAACTTCTACTTAAACATGTCGTAGTCGCTGCTAAAAAGAATCTACTGCGCTATTAAATTAATAATGTAGCTAGCGCAGCGTAAACGCTTTTATAAAGCATTAAATTCTAGCTTAATTACTAGCGCTTTTACTGCTTTGTTGTTTAAAAAAGCGTTGTTAGTAACAAAGTATTTTATATTGCTTTTAATATTATAGTTTTTAATAACTCGCAGAATATTCGCTACTAGATTTGCTTTTAAGTAGAAATCTAGCATTTTTGTAAGTACTAACATAGCGGTTTAGTAGGTGCTTGCAGCGTTTACCTAGTGCGTAAATACTTTGTTTAATTCTTTTCGCTTACAAAAAGTTTATACGTTGAAGAATAAGTGTATTCTACTTTGCGCTTTAGACAATACAGCTTTAATTTATTTATTTATAATAAACAAACTTTTTAAAAATCTACTTACAAATTGTAGTATTATAAAGTATAATACTCTTAGTACAAAACAGCATTGCTTAAAATAAAATACGCTTAAAAAAAATACTAAACAAAAAAGCACGCTATTTTGTACAACTAAGCGTAGAATATTCTTGCGTAGTGCTTTTGTACTAAAGTTTTTTACAATCTAGTTGTATACATTTCGCTATACAAAGTCGTTAACGTTAAAAAAATTTAAAAATTGTATTAATTTAGTTTTTATAGAGATGTTTATTGTTTTTTAATTATACGTGTAAAAGTATAGGTTTTTAAAATAGCTAAGTACGCTTTTTAATCTATTAGTTTTATTAAACTTAAAACTAGCTCTGCTGTAATTTTTATAACAAGTTTTACAAATTTAATACGTAGCTTTAGCGCTACTTAATTGCGTATTAAAATAAGTGCCTAGTACAAGTACGTTGTATTTCTACTACCAAGCCTTTGTACAAAAAAGTGTAGCAATTTAATAGCACTCTCTTAACGCTACGCTATTCTATTTAATCTAAAAGTAATTAAATAGCGCCTAAAAAACAAGCTGCGCGTTAAGTATTACTTTTAAACTATTTTTGTTTGTTAGCTAAAACTGCGTAAGCATAAAGACGTTAGCGCTGTTAAGTTTGTTAAAAGTATTACTCGTAGAATCGTTATCGTAGGTAACTAGCGCTTAGCTACTAGATAAAGAAACATTAGCGCGCGCACGCTTAGCAAGCGTTAAAAGTAATTTATAAAAGCGCTTTTTAGCTATTAAAGCAATATCGAAAATAGTAAGCAGTTTGGTAGTGTTTTAATAGAGCAGTAATAATTTTTAATAGATGTAATAAGTGCAAGAATAAAGTAACGTTAAAGCGCTATATGCTAACATTCGGCGAGAAAATACTAAAGCTTTAGAACGTTTACTAGCACTAATTAATCGAGTAATACAACTTTATTACTAAGCTTTAGCTACTTTTTGAATCTACTCTAGAGTACTCTAAAGCGCTTTGAAGTAGCTTCGTTTCGTTTTTGCAAGCTGCTATTAGCACCTCGTACACCAATAAAAGCATTAAGCATCAACTAGCGAAAAAGAAGTTGATTTTATCTTTGTTTTTTAAGTAGATTATAGAGTTGATTATTATACGCAGCTTGTTTAGTTACATTTTACGCTTATCTCTAGAATAGATAAACCTAGCTAGGTTATTGCGCATGAACTTAAATTAATACTAGCTTTGTCTAAGTTAATAGAGCATAGAATTATGCTTGTTACTTCGTTCTTTCTAAACTTTAAGCTTAAAGCAATTTCCGTGTTACGTTTATGCTAATTAGGCTAACTTATTATCGCGTCTAAGTCTTTAGGCACTTTTTCGTACGTTATTTCGCTTTAGTTTTCTAAAAAGAAGTAATTGCACTTTTATTAACGGTTCTATAGCATCGTTTTCGTTAGCACGCTAATATCTACGTAGTTTTCTTTTTCTTTCTTTATAATCGCTAATTCGTTTGCTATTATATTTTTCAACTTGCTTATTAACTCTTAACGCTTAAGAACTGCTCTAGAACTTAGTTTAGGTACGTAACCTAGTTGAAACCTGTAAAAGTAAACTGTAACTAAAGCAATTTGCAGCTATTATGCATTTTTAGTTGAAATAGCGATTAAATACTTGCATATGAAATCAACTAAGATTATGTAAACGAAGTAGCTTTCTCTTAATACACTAGTTTAGAGAAAATCTAAATAAAAGAAAATTGCCTAGAAAAGCAAGTTCTAGATAAAGAATGTAATGAATTCGATAGAGTTTATCTACAGCGCGAACAAAAGAGCTCTATATACTTTATAGTTAGTTAGCCTTTAGAGCACCTGCGAAGCGCTTTTGAAAGCTATGTAAAAACTCAATACCGCAGGACTTTCGTTAACTAGAAACTAGCGAAGCTTTTTTAGGTATCGTCGAAGCTGTTACGTACAGCGTTAATAGCTACTAAAGTCCTACGACCGAGGTAATCTATAGAGCTTTCAGCTTATTACATAAGCTTTCTTTCTAATTTGTAGCAATTTACTTACTTCGTTAGCGTCCTAGCGTCCTTTCTAAAAGCGTGCTGTTTTAAAAGTCTTTTGGCAATTTTTCATCGGCGTTCTAGTAAGCTGCCGAAAATTCTTGCTAGGTAGATAAAGCTTTTGTGTTTTCAAGTTCTAGCGCTAGTTTCTATGTAGGCTAGTTATAGCTAGTTCATTTAACTTAATATTTTAGCTTTTGGCTTTTTCTAACTTTCTTTTAGCGCTTGCTTGTAATGCGCTTGACTAGCTATTCTTGCTCGCTTTCTACGGTAACGCTTCTTGAGCGCTAATTAAACACTATTTAGCTTTCTAAAGAATTGTCTGCTGCAAGTCTAAGCCTATCTATTAGAAATGTTAGATTTATCTTAGAAAGTGTGTTTAAAACTACGTTGCCTAAAAACTTAACTTGTAAAACTGTATATTTGCTATTTTTCTAGTCTAGTTTCTTGCTTAAGCGCTTATTAGAGATGTGTTTTTTGTATTGCAACTACACTTTATCTCCTACTCAAAGCAGCGGCGCTTTTTTTTTATGTCGATTTGCCTATTTTTTCTACTCCTGTTGGGCCTCCGCCATAGCAGCTTGCGCGAAGTTAATAACTTTTTTTATTTTTTTAGCTATTTTCGCTGCGCTTTGCTGAGAGTCTAGAGTTGCCTAGTAGAGCGTATCCGCTCTTTTCTCTGCTTAGAGCTAAATTAGGTCCATCTCGTAACTATGCTAGAGAAAAAAAGGGCTTACTTTTGTCGACACTGCTTTTTGCTTTTAAATTGCGATTTGTACAATAGAGCATAGCCGCGCTTAGTTTTTCTAGTTCTAATTTACAAACGGCCTTAAGATAGTTTTAATTGTTAAATTTGCTTTTTCTATAGCTTCGTTGGTTTTTGAGTAAAAAGCTGTAGATAGCTGCCTTACGATTCTAAGCTCTTTGCAAAGCGTTTTCTAGAATTTACTTACAAATTGTGCTTTTTAGTTAGAAACAATAGCGTTAGAAAGCTAGTAGTAAGCTACTACTCTCTTAATAAATACCTTTGCTACAGTTGCTGCGTTAATTTTCGCTATAGAAATTAAGATTATATTCTTGCTTAATTAGTTTGTAATAACTAGTAGATTCGTGCACTTTTCGCTTTTTAGCAGGTTAGTAATAAAGTTTATAAAAAGTTTTTTTTAGATCCTGTCCGAAACAAGAAGCGAGCAAAGAAAACTACTTTTTATTTTCTGCTATAGTTTCGCTCGTTTACATGCATCGCAGTTAGCAATGTACTATTAAATGTCTAAGCTTATTCTTAGCTAGAAGAAATTTCTCTTAAGAATATTGTAGGTGTTCTCTTTGCTAGAGTGCTTTGCAATAAGCGGGTCGTAGGCTTTAGAAATTAATCTAGTGCGCAGTTGATACGTTTTCGGCACTTATTTTTTTTCTTAATAGAGAAGCGCGTTGTTTTTAACAGCGCAATTTGCCAAAGACGCTTTTAATTAAAAGCTTAAAAGAAACTTCCTACGAGTACTGTCTTTAGTTTAGCTTTTTTTTACGGCTTTTAAAGCTTTCTAGTACAAATTGTTTTTTTAAACTCTTTTATTTTAAAGTTTATCTAAAGACAGCTTTTTTGCATTATTCTTAGAATTGTCTTTTGTGCTAGCATTTTTTTCTCGTCTAGCAGCATTCTGTTTAAGACCTGTAGTATTTTACTTTTCAAAGCTTGCACTTTTAATTTAGAGAGAAATATTTTGCTTTGAAGCTTCTACTATATCTGCTTTGTAGAAAGCATCGAGCTTACTAGCGAGTATATTTAGCGTTGGTATTAAAGTACTATAAAGCGAGAACGCGTAGATTACGCTTAAAGTTTTTTTTGTAATGTCATTCTCGTTTAACACACTAGTTAGTTTGAAAAGTTAAAATTTACAGCTTTTTAGCTGAACATTGTTTTAGTTTTAAAAAAAATTCTGCTCTTTTTGTAAAAGAGCGTTTGCTTTTTTATTAGCTGCTCTAAGGCGGTACACAAACTCTAGGTTGTATTTAAAAAAAATATTTGCCTAGCGAACATGTTGCTTTGTTAGTAACCTCGCTGTAGTAAAGTACAAAAGGTTTTTGTAATTAGTGTAAACTATAATCTTCGGCACTGCTTTAAGCTTTGCTTTTTATTTAGTAATGCATTTAATTACTGCTAATAATTCTTTGTTGTAAATAGTGTAGTTAGACTTTGCAAGTAACATTTTAGTAGAGTAGTAGGCTACTACTCGCTACAAGTTGTTCTTTGCTTTCTAAAAAAGCGCTTTTTCGGTAGCTATTCCTAAAGCGTCCGCTTTAATAGTAGTCTTTAAATCGAAGTCAAAATAGGCTAATAACGGCTTAGATATGAACTCTTTCTTAAGCGTGTCAAACGCTTCTTGTTGTTTAAGCTCTCAACGAAATTCAACGCTTTTTTTTGTTAACTCTGTTAGTAGAGAAACGATTGCAGAAAAAGCACAAATAAACTGCTAGTAAAAGTTTGCAAAACCAACAAAGCTTTGCACTCTTTTAACTAAGGCTAGAGCCTTTTATTCAAAAATCGCGCAGACTTTTTTTAGATCCATGCTAATTCCCTTGCCTACCTTGATAATAAAACTAAAGTATTTAGTTTTAGTTACTTTAAACTCGCATTTCTTAATATCAAGTTGTAACCTCGCTTTTTTTAACTTGTTAACAACTTTTTTAACACGTTGCTAGTAGTCTTTTTAAGAACCTCTAAAGTAGATAAGTACATTATCTAAGTATGCAAAAGCGTTAACGTTAATGTAATTACGCAAAGTGTAGTTAATAAACTGCTAAAACGTACTCAAAGCGTTAGCAAGGCTAAATAGGCAAACTATTTATTCGTACAATTTAAATCTTGTACAGAAAGCTGTTTTTTACTTGTTTTCTTTAGCAATCTAGACTTTGTAAAAGGCCTAGATAACGTCTAGCTTAGTAAACTATTTAGCTTAGCTAATCTAATTTAGAGTTTCGTAAATCAAAGGCAGCGAGTATTGGTTCTTTTTCGTAATAGCGTTAAGCGCTCAATAGTCTACGCAAAAGCGTAGCTTTTTACTAGGTTTCTTTGCAAACAACACTAGCGCTCTAGCCTAAAAGCAACTTACTCTAATAAACCTGCGATTTAAATGCGCAGTAAGCTGCTTTTGCAAGACTAACAATTCGTTTTTAAACATGTTATACAAAAGTTTCTATAGAACCTCTGCTTTTTTCTCGTTCTTTCTAATTAGTTCGATGCCGTAGTCTATTAGGCTCTAGTAAGAAAATAATTTGTTAGCTTTAAACTGCATAAACGCTGTATACTAATTTTTTATCTAGTTAAGCAGCGTTAGGCGTAGGTTAACTACTACTTTAGTTTAAAAAGCTTTCTAAATGTCTGCTATAAACGCGGCGAAGATCTTAACGCTAGAGTTTTTTTTCTTAGACTGCTGCATTATTATTTCGAACGCAGCTGCGAACACTTGCTAAAGCTTTTGTCTAAGCTTTCTTCCTTTCTAGCTTCGCACGCGTGTTTTAGTTGAATAAATAAAAATTGATTTTTTTGCCGAAGCTAGCGTTACCTAGCTTCCGTCTATTCATAGGCGCTTTAAAATAATATCGTATTAGTTATTCTTAGTTATAACGTACGCTCAAACTGTTTGTTCGTGCTCGTTTAGGTTTATTGTAAACTAGGCAGCTTTTGTAACCTTAACAACTTGTTCGCTAATACCTACTACGGGCCTTTCTTTTATTAAAATACGCAAGAAACAGTTCTTTTTACAAAACTTTTTGCTAACAAGACTATAAGTAGTGCACCCGAAGTCGAGCATTGCTAAAGCAAAAATAAATTGATTAATAATTGCATGTACTGTAAGTAGTTTCCTGTTTAGCTAGCGCTAGCGAAACTTTAGAAACTCATCTAATAAAGAAACTGTGTTCTTTTTTTACTACTCTTAACCGCGCTTTTAGTTAAGAGTGTTTAGTTTTTTAAGTTCTTAAACTTAGAGACTTCTTTAACTTTTGCTGTTGTCTTAACTAGTTTAAAAATTGCTTTTTAAGTTGTAGCGAGCTTTTTTAAAGCTGCGAGCTTACATTTATTAAACATGTAAGTTGCTAAACTACATTAAAAGCAAAAGTAATTCTTTTGTTGTTTCGTTATTTCTGCGTTGTTTGCTTATTTAGCTTGCTTTTTCTTCTTGTTGTTAGTAGCCGCGCAGACTGCCTAGGTAGTAGCTTTAGTTGCTAGCTTCTAGTCCATAGCCTCTGTGTCGCTTATTAATTAATTTGGTACTATTTACTACTAGTTGTTTGCTTTCGCGCGGTTTAGGTTTTTCTTAATCTAGGTAACTCGTTTTATTAGGTCCTAGAGTCGCCATGCTAGGAGAACAATAACGCTAACTATTTTATTTTGTAAATTAGCGCGAAGCTTTGCTTTGTACTAGTTCTTTAATGTAGCTACGTTGCTTGTTATTTTTGCGTTGTACGCAAAGCGCATGAATTCTTTATTGTACTCTTAAAAAAACATTTTCTTCTGCCTAAGAGCAAAGAGTTGGTTGAGCGCTTTTTGCGCTCGCATGTAGTCTTGGTAGTGCTTGTTAAAGTACTTTTAAAACTCTTTTGCCGTTTCGTTACAGTGTTTTTAATACTAGGCGAGTCTAGTAGTAGCTGCTTGCTTTATTAAGCGGTTGTAAATGTAGCCGCAGAAGTTTCTAATTAGATTCTCGTTATTAAGCATCTTGTTCTCTACTTAGACTTTAAACTATTTGTAGTCTAACCTTGTTTTGTTGAACTAGGCTAAGTTAAGCATTTTGTTGCACTTTGTAATTAGCGTAGAAGCTTTTAGAATACTAAAGAGAGTTAGCAGTGTTGCTAGCGTAGCTCTCTTTTCTTTCTAAAAAATCTAAACTTAATTTTGCAGTATTTTAATAAGTGCCTAAGCTTTTGCACTCTCGTTATTAACTAGCTGCTTAGAATTCGAAAGTCCTGCGAAAACTAGCTTCGCTGCTAGTAGCTAATTGTTTGTTACTTTTCTAGGTAGTTTTATTACGGGTTCTGTAACAAATATTTTTATATATGTAGCTTTCGCTGCATTAAAACGAATTTCTCAAGTTTCTACATTAAGTTTATTGTTGTTTATTAGCTTTTGTAGAGCTTCTTTGATTGCTTTGCTACTTTAGCTTTTGCTTTCTAGCCTGCAGGCTTCTACAACTAGCATCTAAATATACTCATTCTAAGTACTGTCTATCGTAGCGATTTAGTTCTAAAAACTTTTTTCGCTGCGTTTTAGAGTTTCTTAGAAGTTGCTTTTAACTTCTAAAAGTGTTGTACTTTTTAAAGATCTCACGACTTTCACTGCGTAGAGATTAATTAAATTTAAATAAAAAAGAATCGCCTAGGAAAGCAGGTTCTAGATAAAGAATGTAATAAATTTAATAAAGTTTATCTACAGCGCGAACAAGAGAGCTCTATATACTTTATAGTTAGTTAGCTTCTAAAGCACCTACGGAGCGCTTTTGAAAGCTATGTAAAAACTCAATACCGCAAGGCCTTCGTTAACTAGAAACTAGCGAGGCTTTTTTAGGTATCGTCGAAGCTGTTACGTACAGCGTTAATAGCTACTAAAGTCCTACGACCAAGGCAATTCATAGGGCTTTTAGCTTATTACAGAATTGTCTGCTGCAAGTCTAAGCTTATCTATTAGAAATATTAAATTTATCTCTAGTAGAGTATTTAAAACGACATTACTTAAGAATTTAACTTCTAGAACTATATACTTGCTATTTTTTTAGTTAAGTTTCTTACTTAGGCGCTTATTAGAGATGTGTTTGCTATACTACAACTAGACTTTGTTCTTTACTCAAAGCAAAAGCGCTTTTTTTTTATGTCAATTTGCTTGTTTTTTCTGCTTCTATTAGGCCTCCGCCATAGCAGCTTGCGCGAAGTTAATAACTTTTTTTATTTTTTTAGCTATTTTTGCTGCGCTTCGCTTGAGGTCTAGAGTTGCCTAGTAAAGCGTGTTCGCTTTTTTCTTTGCTTAGAGCTAAATTAAGTCTATTTTATAGCTATGCTGCAGAAAAAAGAAGCTTACTTTTGTTAGCACTACTTTTTGTTTTTAGATTGCGATTTGTATAATAGAGCATAGCTGCGCTTAGTTCTTTTAGTCCTAGTTCACAAACGGTCTTAAAATAGTTTTAATTATTAAATTTGCTTTTTCTATAGCTTCGTTGGTTTTTAGGTAAAAAGCTATAGATAGCTGCTTTACGATTCTAAGCTTTTTGCAAAGCGTTTTCTAGAATTCACTTACAAATTGTGCTTTTTAGTTAAAAACAATAGCGTTAGAAAGCTAGTAGTAAGCTACTACTCTCTTAATAAATACCTTTGCTACAGTTGCTACGTTAATTTTCGCTATAGAGATTAAGATTATATTTTTACTAAGCTAGTTTGTAATTACTAGCAAATTCGTGCACTTTTCGCTTTCTAGCAGGTTAGTAATAAAGTTTATAGAAAGTTCTTTCTAGATCCTGTTTAGAACGAAAAGTAAGCGAAAAAAACTACTTTTTATTTCTCGCTATAGTTTCGCTTGTCTACATGCATCGCAGTTGGCAATGTACTATCAAATATCCAAGCTTATCTCTAGCTAGAAGAAATTTCTTTTGAGAATATTATAAGTGTTTTTTTTGCTAGAGTGCTTTGCAATAAGCGAGTTGTAAGCTCTAAAAATTAATCTAGTACGCAGTTAATACGTTTTTAGCACTTATTTCTTTTTTTAATAAAAAAGCGCGTCGTTTTTAACAGCGCAGTTTGCTAAAAACGCTTTTAATTAAAGGCCTAAAAAAAACTTTCTACGAGTACTTTTTTTAGTTTAGCTTTTTTTTACGGCTTCTAAGGCTTTCTAGTACAAATCGTTTTTTTAAACTTTTCTATTTTAAAGTTTATCTAAAAACAGCTTTTTTGCATTATTCTTAGAATTGTTTTCTGTACTAGCATTTTTTTTTTGTTTAGCAGCATTTTGTTTAAAGCTTGCAGCATTCTGCTTCTTGAAGCTTGCACTTTTAATTTAGAAAAAAACATTTTGCTTTAAAGCTTTTACTACATTTGCTTTGTAAAAAGCATTAAGCTTACTAGCAAGTATATTTAGCGTTGAAACTAGAGTGCTATAAAGCGAGAACGCGTAGATTACGCTTAAAGTTTTTTTTGTAATGTTATTCTCGTTTAACACACTAGTTAGTTTAAAAAGTTAGAATTTACAGCTTTTCAGCCGAACATCGTTTTAGTTTTAAAAGAAATTCTGCTTTTTTTGTAAAAAAGCGTTTGCTTTTTTATTAGCTGCTTTAAAGCGGTACACAAACTTTAAGTTGTATTTAAAAAAAATATTTACTTAGCGAACATGTTGCTCTATTAGTAACTTCGCTGTAGTAAAGTACAAAAAGTTTTTGTAATTAGTGTAAACTGTAATTTTTAGCACTACTTTAAGCTTCGCTTTTTATTTAGTAATGCATTTAATTACTACTAATAATTTTCTGTTGTAAATAGTGTAGTTAGACTTTGCAAGTAACATTTTGGCAAAGTAGTAAGCTACTGCTTGCTACAAGTTATTTTTTGCTTTTTTAATTTTTTTTTTAAGCGTGTTAAACGCTTCTTGTTGTTTAAGCTTTTAATAGAATTTAACGCTTTTTCTTGTTAACTTTGTTAGTAAAAAAACAATTGCAAAAAAAGCGCAAATAAACTGCTAGTAAAAGTTTGCAAAACTAACAAAGCTTTGCACTTTTTTAACTAAAACTAAGGCTTTTTATTTAAAAATCGCGTAGACTTTTTTTAGATCTATGCTAATTTCTTTGCCTACCTTGATAATAAAACTAAAGTATTTAGTTTTAGTTACTTTAAACTTGCATTTCTTAATATTAAGTTGTAACTTTGCTTTTTTTAACTTGTTAACAACTTTTTTAACACGTTGCTAGTAGTTTTTTTAAGAACTTTTAGAGTAGATAAGTATATTATCTAAGTATGCAAAGGCGTTAACGTTAATGTAATTACGCAAAGTATAGTTAATAAACTGCTAGAACGTACTTAAAGCGTTAGCAAAGCTAAATAGGCAAACTATTTATTCGTACAATTTAAATCTTGTACAGAAAGCTATTTTCTACTTGTTTTTTTTAGTAATCTAGACTTTGTAAAAGGCTTAAATAACGTCTAGCTTAGTAAACTATTTAGCTTAGCTAATTTAATTTAGAGTTTCGTAAATTAAAGGCAGCGAGTATTAGTTTTTTTTTGTAATAGCGTTAAGCGCTCGATAGTTTACGCAAAAGCGTAGCTTTTTACTAAGTTTCTTTGCAAACAACACTAGCGCTTCGGCTTAGAAGCAACTTACTCTAATAAACTCGCAATTTAAATGCGCAGTAAGCTGCTTTTGCAAAACTAATAGTTTGTTTTTAAACATGTTATACAAAGGTTTTTATAAAACCTCTACTTTTTTTCTATTCTTTTTAATTAGTTTAGTTTATTATGCTTTGGTAAGAAAATAATTTGTTAGCTTTAAACTGCATAAACGCTGTATACTAATTTTTTATCTAGTTAAGCAGCGTTAAGCGTAGGTTAACTACTACTTTAGTTTAAAAAGCTTTCTAGATGTTCGCTATAAACGCAGCGAAAATCTTAACACTAAAGTTTTTTCTTTTAAACTACTACATTATTATTTCAAACGCAGCTGCGAACACTTGCTAGAGCTTGTTACGATTTAGTATTACAACTAAGCTTAGCGCGAAGCGCTTAGGTTATAAGCTACTAATAAAGTTACATAGCAAGCTAACTAAACTTTAGTTACGTAACTGCTTACTAATAAGCGCTTAAGAATAAGCGCGTTTAATAGTAAGCGCTTAGCAACGAGCACTGCTTAATAGTAATGTTACAATCTAAGTTCTACCAAGCGAAGCTACGCTAGTTTATTAGAAAATACTAAGCTTACTAAGTACCTACGACTCGAAGGCTATGTGTTAGCAAATTACGTAATAGTTTACGAGTTCTAGAAAGTCTCAAACAACTCTAGAACTTTAAAACGTTTGAAACTTCTAGAATTTCTAGAACAAGCTTAGTATATAGTTAAAACAATAAACTCTTATAGCTTATCGTCTTTAATCTCAATCTACTAAGTTAACTTTTACTTTAACTTTTATACTCTTTGCAAAACGAAGCTTGCTACTACCTTAGTATTAAACGCTATACAACTTTTTTTAGTCTATTAAACTTACTTATTTCTTAAAAACTAACCTAAGCTTAATAAACTACTTTTTTAAGTTTGCTTAGCTTTTACATATTGAAAATCTTTAAGATAAGTAATACTTTAATAACTACTTTTTTTTATACTCGCACTAGCGGTACGAAAGTAGCGAAGCTTAACTTTTACTATAGAAATCGCTTAAAGCTAGAGAACTAGTTACTCTAGTTTAACTTTTTCTTTAAGTTCGAAGATAACTATGTTAACGACATTAACAAAGCATCTCTAATAGCTTTTTACATAAAAAAATAGCTCTTAAGTAAGTTTAACTCTACTTAAAAAAGTACTTAGATAGTAACAATAACAAAGATATAATTACACGCATATTCAAAAATCGCGCTGTATTTAAAAACAAGCTGCAATAATTTTACGCAATCGCTAACAAACTTGCTATTGCAAAAAAAAACTATTTAACAAATGCGCTAAACTAAGTTAGCTAAAAACTACGCTAACTTATTTTAAAAGTACTTTATCTAAACTAACTAGAACAACAAAGCACTTATGCGCATGTACAAGCAAAAGCTAAAAAACAATGTTAAAGTAAAACTAATACGCTTTAGAGCAGCTACAAACACTTTAAACAACTTAATTAAAAAATTAATCTGCTTTAACAATAAGTTATACAAACTTGCAATTAAAATTCAAGCTAAAGCAAAGTTCTACGCACTAAAAAGCAATAGAAGTTATATACTTAACACTAGCTAGCGTTAAGTACAAACTTAACACTTGCGCTTAGCAAGCGTATACAACTTAGCTTAAAAATACAAACTTATGCACCTCAACAACCTCAACAAAAGCAAACTAATTAACAAACAATTAAAGTATAGTAAGAAAACAAAAACTTGCTATAATTGTAGCAAGCTAGGCTACATCTCTAGCAACTGTTATTAAAAAAACAAAGTTGTTTAATAGTTGAACGTACTATCTAATACCGCAACTAGTATTAATAAAGAATAGAAAGTAATTACTTCTATAGATGTTAAGAATTAAAGAAAATAGTTGCTTAAGAAAACAGGTTTAGCTAAAAGAAAATTGCTTTGCAACAATTCTTACTATTTGATAAACAAAAAATACAAGTTACTAGATAAGTAGCTATAAATTTCAATTTACGAGAATCTAGTATAGCATTATCTTAACAAGCCTAAACAAAAGCTTACAAAAAAAAAAAAAAAAGAATCTATTAAAAGCTCAAAAAAACAAAACGCTTTAAAGAAAACATTTTACTTTTAGATCTAAACAAATTGGCTACTAAAAAACACTAGCACAATAAAGTTGCAAATTTTTTTTAATAATGCTTTAAAAGAAAACGCGACAACGCAAACTTTTATAGACTATAGTACTACTTAGACTACTAAAACTTAAAACACGCAAAGATGTTATAGACAGTGTACTTTTACAACTACTATTTTATTTATTACTCTAACAAACAAAGCATAGAATAGTTTTTTAAAAAAAAAAGCTAATTTTGCTTTTGAAAGTAGTTTAACTGCAAAAACAACACTTGCGAATACTACTTATAAAACAAACGCAACATACTGCACTTTTTTAAAAAAAACAACTTAGCAAAACTGCTTGCAATGCGAATGCTTGTAAATAACAACTGTACTTAAACTTAGTAGCAAACTTGCTTACACTCTAACTGCGCACAGCATTAGACTTTTAAAAAAGTTAACAAATTTAGTACAAAGTTTTTTTTAGGCTAGCAACGCTTAACTTTAGAGTTAGATAGATTAACGTAATTAACCTAGCAGAACAGATTAAGCTCTTAGTAAAGCTTAATAGTTACTTAATAAAAGCTTTAATTAACACAAAAGCATAGGATAACTTTGTTTTCGCTTAAGTAGTATTTGTAGCTAGCTTACACCTACTAGAGAAATAATAGCTCTATTTACTTGCTAGTGCTAACAAATAGCTTATACAAGCGCAACTAATAGTTACATACAAAATACGTAATGTACTATTGCACATTAAACAACACTAAAA
The DNA here is from genome assembly GCA_011032825.1 of Massariosphaeria phaeospora. Lineage (NCBI taxonomy): Eukaryota > Fungi > Ascomycota > Dothideomycetes > Pleosporales > Massariosphaeria > Massariosphaeria phaeospora. The sequence continues at coordinate 108,745 of JAADJZ010000008.1, read as the reverse complement.
AAAGTTAGCTTTTAACGTCTTTAAACTAGCTATCTACGACATTATTTTAAAACTTTTTTAGTTAAAAAAGCACAACTTTTAGATTAATTAAAAGAAAAATACGCTTTTGCTAGAGTGTTGCAAGACTAGCGCTTTTAACACTATGCCTACGCATTAGCAAAGTTTAATAGCAAATAAAAAAAAAATTAATATAATTGCATTAACAAAGGACAGCTTTAAGACACAAAAATTTAACTTAACAAATACCAACTTAAAGCTCTTAAATTAACAAGTTAGAGTAAAAAAAGAAATTAGCGTACTTTTAAGAATACTCTACGAGTACAAAAAGTTTAAATATTTCTTTTAAAAAGTAGTAGATGCAAAAGCATTACTAAAACACAAACTTTAAAACTACAAAATCGTTTTACAAGAAAGAAAGCAACTAACTTTTAGCTTAATTTATAAACAATTAAAAAAAAAGTTAAGCACACTTTGCAATTATATTAGAAATAACTTAAAAAAAAGTTACATACGACTATTAGAGTTACTTGCAAAATACTTAATTATCTTTGTACTAAAGAAAAACAGCGTACTACGACTATGCGTTAACTATTAAAAACTCAACAATATTATAGTTAAAAATTAATACTTTCTACTAAACATTATAGAATTAACGTGTTTCATTAGTAAGTCGGCTACTTTAGTAAGTTGGCTACTAAACCCTAGCGTCGCGCACGCGCAGCGACGTAGTGCAACACTACAACAAATTACTATACTATACGCAATAAGATAATATTATTTAAAAGCAGTACTACTATCTACATTCTCTATTTCTACTTTACAAGTGCAGGAATTATGCCTAATCTTGCTGCAACGGCCGCAGCGCTTCTCTGCGCGCACTTTCTTCGCAGGCGTTTCGCTGTTCTCACAACTACTACCCTCCTTTGCAGCAATTAAGTTAGATACTTTACTAACTATTAGAGTTTTTTTAACTTGTACGTATTGCCTTTTACAAGTTTTGCGCTTTGTAAGCTCTTCAATTGCGCTTTGCATACGCGCTTGTTCTTTCTGCAGCAACACTATATTATGCGCTATCTGCTACGCGCCTTTACTTAGCTGTCATACCTGCTCGTCAAAAGAGCTCGCTGAGAAACCTAAGCGCTTTTGCATCCTCTGTCGAATAAGCGTAGTCTAAGCTTTTAGCTCTTTTGCGTTGCGCAGCGTCTTCGCTTTTTATGCAGCGTCGTCGCGCTGTAGCGAAGTTAGCGTGCGCAACTTTACATCAAGCTTCGATAACACTGCATCTAGGTCAAATGAAACTAATCTAGCGCTTCTAAACCTTGCGCGAGCGTTCTTTTTAGTAAATGTATGCTCGTAGGCAGCTTTAAAGGCTAGTAAAAAAGTTTCTTTGCTAATGTAGTAAATGTAGTTGCGCGCCAAAGCTAAGATACTATTGCTATAAGAGCGCTTCAGCGGCGCGAAGCAGGCAACGTCGAGAAGCTGCAGCAAGTGCGATAAGTAAAATAGCATGCAGAAAGCGATAATCTTGTTTTTCTTGCAGTAGTCTTAGAAAGCAAGCGAGCAATAGCTTTTGTAGCCGTTAATAATAAGTAGCCTGTACGCTCTTACAGACTTTGCATGCGTATTAAAGTGTTTAAGCTAGTTAACCTCAAGATCGTTGCTCGTCTAGCTATTTAAACTAACTTAGATAACCTAGTCGCGTAGTATTCTTAGCTCAAACTAGGTAGAGATTAGGACTTTGCTAGCGAAGATAATAAAGAGTAGAATGCGCTTTCTCGTCGCGCTAACAGCTTGTATTAGAGTAGTCTATTTGCAATTGCTAGGCTGTAGTTTCTTTGCTTTCCCAAGCTTATCTAAGCCTGTTACTACGAGCTAAAACGTAATCTTGCCTATTAAGAAGCCTAATTTATCAAAGTTCTAGGTATTCTTATTAAGGATACCGTACTTCGCCTTTACCGATTGAACTAGGCTGAACTAGAGCTTAATAACTGCTAGGTCTTTGCAAGCAGCTCGCTAGCAATTGTACAAACGGCTCCATCGCGTTCGCAGCTTAGGAGTACGCTTAATAAACTTATTAACCTAGCACTTGCTAGTAGGGTTGCATCTGCGCTTTTCTAGTAGTTTATCTGCTATATCTTGTATGTGTGCCTTTGAGAGCGGTAGACCTTGTAGGAATTCGTTGAGTATACGCTGCACAATCGCTTTCTTCTCTAGTTTTGTAAAGCGCTTTGATTTCGGCTCGCAGTCGCGTTAAGAGCGTCTCCTAGCGCGTTAGTTTTGAATCGTTGATCGAAAGACTTTGTAAACTGCAGCAGCGCGCTTTTTGCTTTGAATCTGCTTAGATTGAATATTAGAAATAGCGATATATATATCGCTTTTAGTATAGGTACTTTGCGCGTTGTGTTGTTGAAACATTACGTGTTGTTGCCGCGCAGTCGCTGCGCCGGTGTTTAGTAGCCAACTTACTAAGGTAGCCGACTTACTAATGAAACACGTTACGAAATTAATTATTTTACGCAAAAGTCTTTACAGCGCTCAACCTACGAGATAGTTACTACTTTATTAAAATCAAAAAAAGTAAAAAATAGAAGACAGCGTTCTAAACGAGATACAAATACTACAAATACACTATTATACTATTTAAGCTTACAAATGCTTTAGCAACTTTTTAAAAGCTTATTAACAACGTGTTAAAAATGCACTTAGATATCTTTGTTGTTGCTTATTTAAACAACATCTTTATCTATTTTAAAACTTAAAAGAACTATGTTAAACATGTTAAAACAGTGCTAAAGTGCTTTAACAAGTTTAACTTTTAACTTAAACTAAAAAAGTGCGAATTTTACAAGCGCGAAGTTGCATTTTTTAGATACGTAGTAAAAGCAAACAGAGTACGCATAAGCGAAAATAAAATTAAAGTAGTTAAAAAATAGCTACAACTTAAGAACGTTAAGGACATACAATTTTTTTAAAAGTTTCTAAACTTTAATTGCTAGTTTATTAAAGATTACTTAAAAATTGCTATATTTTTGACAAAGCTTACGCAAAAGAATACAGCTTTTGCATAAAGCAAAAAAGCAAAAAAAGCTTTCTAACAGCTTAAAAACGCAAGCATTAGTTTACTATGCTTTTAGATATTTTAAGCAAAACAACTTTTACGCTTTAAAACTAACGCGTTAGATTTTGCGCTAAAAAAATGTGCTAGTTAATTGTACAAAAGCAAATAGCACTTTATTGCTTATTACTTACGCAAGTTTTTAGAACTTAAAGAATAGTACAACGTGCACGACAAAAAGCTACTAGCTATTGTTGCATACTTACAGCATTAGAAAGTCTACGCAAAAAGCTGCTTAGAACTTACAATATTTACAAATTACAAAAACTTAGTTAATTTTACAACTACTAAAGTACTTAACTAAAAATAAGTTAGATAGTTAGAAATGTTAAACTAGTACAAGTTCAAGATTGTGTACACACTAGAAAAAAACAATAGCAAAGCTAACGCTTTTAGCTAACAACATAATATTGCTAAAACAAAAGAAATTACTAACACTACAATACTTAAAGTTAACTAAAACAAATTACTAAAACTAGCTAGAACGCTAAACGTACTTTTAAAAACTGCAATTATAGTTTTAAAAAAATTGCAAGAAGCAATTATACAACAACATTACAATAACCTAGTTTATAGTTACTTTAGAATAACACGAACAGTAAAACTTATTAAGCGAAACTACGAGTTTAGTAGAATAAAAAACAAAGTTACTGCAATTGTTAAGAAATGTGCAAACTATTAGAAAAACAAATATAGTACCTACGTACAATACGAAAAAATGCAGGCTTTAGAGCTACTAAATAAGCCTTAGACTAATATCTCTATAAATTTCGTAATAAAATTACTTTTGTCAAAGAATCTTGCTATAGAAATAGCCTACAACGCTATTATAGTTATAGTCAACTAATTTACTAAGTACGCAAAAATAGTACTCTTTAAGAATACGTATACTGCGCAACAACTAGAATTTATTCTTCTAAATCAACTTATCTAATACTATAAAATACTTAAATTAATTATTAGTAACAAAGACAAGCTTTTTACATTAAACTATTAGACAACTTTGTTAGCCGCAATTAAAACAAAACGTAAGTTATTAACAGCGTATTATCTACAAACAAACGAGTAAACAAAAAGAACAAATTAAACTATAAAAACATATCTAAGGATATACAGCAATAAACGACAAACTAATTAAGTAAAGCTTTTACTAATAGCATAGTTAGCGTATAACAACAAGTTGTTAAAGTTTACAAAACAAACACTTTACTACGCGAATTACAAAAAACACTTACATTTTTTTAAAAAAACGTTTTTAAGCGCGAAAGCTAAGACTGCTACAAAAGTAGTAAAGAAACTTAAAAAAATACATAAGTTACTACGAAGTAAACTTAAAATAGTACAACGCTAAAGCATTTTATATGTTAACTAAAAACAAAAAATAGCACTTTAGCTAAAAAGAAGGGATAGAGTTTATTTCTTTACAAAGAATTTGCGCACAAAACAACTAAGCAAGAGTCTAGACAACGTTAAAGTTAAACTATTTTTAATATTAAAGCAACGAAGCTTAGTTAATTATAAGTTAAACTTGCTTAAAGACGCAAAAGTTTATCTAGTATTCTATATATTCTTGTTAGAACTAGCTAACTTACAAACGCTACTCTAGCGAACTTTTCGCTATAAAATCAAAAAAGAAAACGAATTTAAAGTTAAGAAAATTATTGCACACCGAGTTGTAGATAACTAGAAAAAATACCTAGTTAAATAGTTAAGCTACTTGAATAGCGAAAACACATAGAAACTAAATACAAACTTTACAAACTACTACTAGATTCTAGCACAATATCGTTAAAATTACTAACATTTTAGAACAACGACTAATCTATAGTAGCTGCTCTAAGAGAAATCTTTAGATTAACAAACGCAATGTCTTGCGCCAACGCTTTCTAAGCTTCAAAAAGCTTTAACTTTTCAACTAACAATATTCTTTTATTAAACAAATTCTGCTTTTAACGACGCAGTAGTTTTTTTTGTTTTTAAAGCTTTAATAGCTTCTTACGCGCTTGCTGCGCACGTAACAATGCTACTTTAGCAACATTTTCTTTAACTCTAAAACAAGCTTTTTTCTCGTTTTTAAGTTTCTTTAGACAAGACATTTTTTTATTAATCTTTAAAAAATCTAGCAAAGAAACATTCTTTAGCTTATAAGATAATACTTTGAACTAAACATAGTTTCTACATTTTTAATGCAGCAACAACAGCTTGCACAGCAACTAGCGCTTTGCGCAGTACAAACAAAATACTATCGCAAAAATACTAGCGTTATCAACACAATTAGCGAAGAAACAACGGTATTTAATAAAACAAAAAAAAGTAGCCGAACTTATAAAAACATAAGTAAAAAAGAAAAAAATAGTGTTACAATCTAGGTTCTACCAAGCGAAGCTACGCTAGTTTATTAAAAAACACTAAGCTTACTAAGCACTTACGACTTGAAAGCTATGTGTTAGCAAATTACGTAATAGTCTACGAGTTCTAAAAAGTTTTAAACGACTCTAGAACTCTAGAACGTTTAGAACTTTTAAAATCTCTAAAACAAGCTTAGTATATAGTTAAAATAATAAACTTTTATAGCTTATCGTTTTCAATTTCAATCTACTAAGTTAACTTTTACTTTGACTTTTATACTTTTTGCAGAACAAAGCTTGCTACTGCCTTAGTATTAAATGCTATACAACTTTCTTTAGTCTATTGAACTTACTTATTCTCTAAGAACTAACCTAAGCTTAATAAACGACTTTTTTAAGTTCGCTTAGCTTTTACACGAGCTCGCATTTATTAGACATATAAGTTGCTAAACTACATTAAAAGCAAAAGTAATTCTTTTGTTGTTTTGTTATTTCTGCGTTGTTTGCTTATTTGGCTCGCTTTTTTTTCTTGTTGTTAATAGCTGCGCGGACTGCTTAGGTAGTAGCTTTAGTTGTTAGCTTTTAATCTATAGCCTCTGTGTCGCTTATTAATTAATTTAGTACTATCTACTACTAGTTGTTTGCTTTTGCGTAGTTTAAGTTTTTTTTAATCTAAGTAACTTGTTTTATTAGGTTCTAGAGTTGCTATGCTAGAGAAATAATAACGCTAACTATTTTGTTTTGTAAATTAGCGCAAAGCTTTGCTTTGTACTAGTTCTTTAATGTAGCTACGTTGCTTGTTATTTTTGCGTTGTACGCAAAGCGCATGAATTCTTTATTATACTCTTAAAGAAACATTTTCTTCTACCTAAAAGCAAAGAGTTAGTTAAGCGCTTTTTGCGCTTTTATGTAGTTTTAGTAGTGCTTGTTAAAATACTCTTAAAACTCTTTTGCCGTTTCGTTACGGTTTTTCTAATACTAAGCGAGTTTAGTAGTAGCTGCTTGCTCTATTAGGCAGTTGTAGATATAGCCGCATAAGTTTTTAATTAAATTCTTGTTATTAAGCATTTTGTTTTTTACTTAGACTTTAAACTGTTTATAGTCTAACTTTGTTTTGTTAAACTAAACTAAGTTAGGTATTTTATTGCGCTTTGTAATTAGCGTAGAAGCTTTTGCGATACTAAAAGAAGTTAGCGGTGTTGCTAGCGCAGCTCTTTTTTCTTTTTAGAGAATTTGAACTTAATTTTGCAATATTTCAATAAGTGCCTAAACTCTTGCACTCTCGTTATTAACTAGCTGCTTAGAATTTAAAAGTTCTGCAAAGACTAGCTTCGTTGCTAGTAGCTAATCGTTTGTTACTTTTTTAAGTAGTTTTATTACGAGTTTTGCAACGAATATTTTTGTATATGTAGCTTTCGCCGCATTGAAACGAATTTCTTAAGTTTCTATATTAAGTTTGTCGTTGTTTATTAGCTTTTGTAGAGCTTTCTTAATTGCTTTGCTACTCTAGCTTTTGCTTTCTAGCCTGCGAGCTTTTACAACTAGCATCTAGATATACTCATTCTAAGTACTATTTATTATAGCGATTTAGTTTTAAAAACTTTTTTCGCTGTATCGTAGAGTGTTTCCGGTAAGCTATTGTTAACTTCTAAAAGTATTGTACTTTTTAAAGATGTTACAATTTTCACTGCGTAGAAATTAATTAAATTTAAATAAAAAAAAATCGCCTAGGAAAGCAAGTTCTAGATAAAAAATGTAATAAATTTAATAGAGTTTATCTACAGCGCGAATAGAAAAGCTCTATATACTTTATAGTTAGTTAGCTTTTAGAGTACCTACGAAGCGCTTTTAGAAGCTATGTAGAAACTTAATACCGCAAAGCTTTTGTTAACTAGAAACTAGCGAAGCTTTTTTAAGTATTGTCGAAGCTGTTACGTACAGCGTTAATAGCTACTAAAGTTCTACAACTAAAGCTTTTCATTAAGCTTCTAGCCTATTACAAAGATAGTAATTAAGTACTCGTTTACAAAGTAATTATGTGTAAGCTCTTAAACTACACTTCGAAGTAAAGCTCGTTCGTTACGCAACCTAGTGTTATGCTCTTTATTAAGTAGATTAGCGCAAAAAATACCTTTTGAAATAAACTTAACAACTTTATGTTAGAGTTAAAAACAGAATTTTAGAGTTAAATTACTCGAAGAACGAGGTTAACAGGCTAGGTTAGTTAATAGAGCAAGCTTAACACATTGCTTCAAGCAATCTATTCTAGCAAGCTAGAAGTAGTATATTTGCGCTAGTTCAAGCTTTTATACTTGTTAAAATGTTGATGCTGCTAAACGTAATATATGTTCTAACTATTAAAGCTTAATGTAATTAACAATTGTCTAGAAAATACGTAGGCTAACTTATTATTAGCTTTACAATACGACTTTGGTTATACTTTTGTTAAAGCGACAAGCTTAAGTGCATAGGCGCGAAAAGTAGCTTTGAAAAGTAGTTTTCGTTGTTCTACATCTTAACAAACTAAAGTGTACTTAATTAAAAAGTTAGTAGTTTACTTTCTACAAATTTAACTTTTCGACTTTATTTTTAAACTAATAGAGAAACCAACTACACGCTGGATGTAAACTACTAGATAAATTTATTAAATACTACTACTCTCTACATCTAGGTTACTTATATAGACAATTAAGAAAAACTAACTCTTGCTTATTGCTTCTTTTCTAATCAATTTTATTAAAGAGCTAGCTAACAGTATTCAACGCTTAAAGTAGAACGAAAAGTTTAGCTACGCGTAGTACAAATACACGCACAGCTCTTTAAAGCTATAATAGAGGTACTACTCGAACTAGCTCAACTTCTTCAAGAACGTATGCGAGGCTACTATGCGTTTGAGCAAGTACTTGTAGCATTCTCGAGAATTGCATAAAGCTCTATTAGCAAACTTTTATGCATTATTCGAAAACGCTTGTTGTAAAAAAGCCTTAGGTTACAAGCTACCTATAGCTAACTAGAAACAAACTGCTTTAACAGCTACGCTCTATACCTATTTTCGTAAGCTCAATTTCCGCTACTACGTTGTTTTTACTAAATTTAGTACCAACACTGCTATATACCAAGCTAGACGTTTTCTATTTTGTAACATTACTACTTTCGTTACTCTAGGCATTTACTATAGTAAAGCTAGTACACTCTACTCTCGTAACTTTGTTAACTTATTTAATTTTATAGTTCTTGCAACGCTGCTATATTATAAGATATTTCTAATATGCATTCAAGTTTTTATGTTTTCTACAAAAGCAGTTGAGTTACTTTTTATAGTACAGTAGAAAGTTGGTTACGTATTAAGCTTACGTAATAGCAGCACTTTCGGCTGCTTTCTATAGTTAGTTGTATACTTAGTTTCTTATTACTTTACATACTTATCGATATAGATAATATTGCTTTTTCTAACTAAAAGTATTGCAAGTTGCTTGTACTCTTAAATATAAGATTATTTTGCGTAGCGTCGAATAGCAAGCTAAAGTTGCGATTAAGCAATGTCTTGAAGAACGCAACTATAGCGTTAGTTCTAGTAGTTCCTTGAAATTCCTAGATTTTTGAGTAATTGCTACTAAAACGCGCGAAGCGAGAGCTGCTTCGACTGTAACTACACGAGCTTCGTATTAGTGCCTCGCTACGGTCTGCTCGCTATCTCGTGTAAATACTACGTACAACTAACTTAACGTGCATTTTCGAATTTAGCTATACGATTTATAAGCATTATGTTCTTGCATCTACTGCGTTTACGCTACGCTTAAGTAACGGCGCGCAAGTAAATTAGTAGAGTTTAACAGTTAGCAAGACTCTTAGAATTCAAGCGTAGCTCTTAGTTAATTAAGCGTAAACTTAAAGTTATTAGAAAACGTGCTAGAGTTATAACTACTTTCGAACAACTACTTTGCTAGCTATAGGTAGAAAAATGTAAGCTTACTACATCTCTTCTAGCTTCTCTTGCGAGTTAGCTAATTTTATACTTACAACACTTTACTTTTTGCATTCTATTTTTTGCTATTCGTAACAAGAATAATTCGCTAGTACATAGATACAAGCGACGGCAACGTGTTGAAAAACTTACTTAATTTCTTTACTTCTTTCAACTCGCTTTTAATATACAGCTATACATAATCGATACTACTTAATTCGCTTTGTACCGCAAATAAATTGGCTAAGAAAATACTAGCGTTCTAGAAGAGAAAATAGTTCGCTTGGAAATAAACGCTCTAGAGCTGCTTTTGTAATTCTAAGCTCGAAAGTTGTAGCTTAAGAGAATTTCGAAGAAACTAGGTAAACACCAATTTCTTTCTAGCGTCTCGAGTTCGGCATCTACTACTTCTTTATTCTTTTTTACACTATTCTACTTTTCTTTTATTACCTTTCGCTTTTACTTTTTAATTAATAAATTCAACTTATTGCTTGGCGAAGTTTTAACTTAGGTTAGCTTATTAGCTAAGTTTAGAAGAATAAAAGTTTGCACACAAAGTAGGTCTTAGAAATACTTTAGATAACAATAAAGAAACGTATACTAGTTACAACTTTTCTTTTAATTTTGCTGTTCTAAACTTATTGCACATATATATAGAGTAGTACTTGCTAGTACGCTAATTATTTTTTCTAGACGTTAACTTCTAGTTCAAGTAAGCAAAGCTGTAAAAACTATTTTTCTTTAAGAAAAACTTTTAGAGCATAGTAGTAACCTAGCAATGTAGTTGTAGCATTGTTTCTAAACAATGCAACGCTTGTATTGTTTTCTACTATTAGAAAATTTACAAAAAAGTTCTGTTAAAGAAATAGCTATACTCGCACTATTATAAAGAGCATAACTTTAGCTTTTCTACTAGCCTAGTTAGCAAAAGTACCTAGCATAACTATTTTCGAAAAAAGTATGTTATTAACGTTAAGCGCTTTCGCAAGCGAAGGTTCTAAGCTAATAGCGCTAACATCGTTTCTTGCCGCATACAGTGCTACTAAATATAAGCGTAGAATTAAATTAAAGATATACAGCGCGCGTTTTCTCGAAAAAATCAAAGAGTAAGTTATATGTCTAAACAAACTCGAAGATAGAAGTATAGTTAACGATAACTTCTTTTAAAGTATTTCGAGATACTTGTGCTTTTGAATATATACAAAACGTAAGTAGCATTGCCTAAAGTTGCATTGCTTTGTGTTATTTGCGCGTAGCGAGCAGGAACGTAGCTAGAGCAATGAAAAAGCTTATCGTACTATTATATTTCGTTTTCAATCGATGCGCACCTACTTAGGTATTCTCTAATCTATAAGCTATATCTATGCAATACTTAGTATACTATATACAGTAGAACTTTGTAAAAACAAAAGTAAACTATTTACCTATTGCTAAAACCTCTTAGGCTGTTAAAAGAATCGCGAAGTTTTCTATAATATAAGCAATAAATTCTGCTAAAAAAGTAAGCTCAACTAATACAATAGGTTTGTCGCAGCTCAACTACTATACATCGAAACAACGAAAAGCATTGCGTTTTGGTTTTGAAAAATAAAGCACAATTAGTAGAGAGAAGCTACTAACTTACTGTTTGAAGTAAATTGCTATACATTGTATAAATGCATTGTTAGAACTATAATAGAATTTAGTTGCTAAACTCTAGAGAATATTGTACGTTTAATACTATGTTAATTAAACATTGTAAGCGCACAGCTGCTTACTTAAGCTAACTAATACCTAAATGTTTAGTTTTATCAAACTACTTCTCTACGAATTTATTAGAGACTACACTAAACTACTTTACAATTTAAAGCTTTCTTTTTGCGAAATACCTAGCTTACGCTTACTTAGTATTACGATTTAGTATTACAACTAGGCTTAGCGCAAAGCGCTTAGGTTATAAGCTACTAATAAAGTTACATAGCAAGCTAATCGAACCTTAGTTACGTAACCGCTTACTAATAAGCGCTTAAGAATAAGCGCGCTTAATAGTAAGCGCTTAGCAACAAGCACTGCTTAATAGTAAGCGCTTAAGAATAAGCAAAAACACTTTTTAGTATATAAACTACGAAAAACAACGCACTTTTACAGTTGTTGTTTTTAATTTTACAATCTACAAGTTGATTTTTACTTAACTTCTATACTCTTTGCAAAACGAAGCTTGCTACTACTTTAGTATTAAACGCTATACAACTTCTCTTAGTTTATTGAACTTACTTATTTCTCAAAAACCAACCTAAGCCTAATAAACGACTTTTTCAAGTTCGCTTAGCCTTTACACCTAGCTTTTTCTATTTGCTAAAATGTTAACGCAAGACAATATGCAGAATTTAATGTTATTTTTCTTTAGCTACGGCGAACATAGCGTTCAATCGAACGAGTTCAAATAGCTAGCAAAGCGAGTTATGCAAATTGGCATTAATTTCAAACGTTAATTAACTATAAAAACCAATTTAGTTGCTAGCCTAGAAACGATTACTTTCTAGAACATGCTAGGTGCAGGCATTTTATGTAATAAACTTATAGAAAAGTTCAAGCGTATCGCATTCGATAGCGTAAACTAGAGCTTTTTGAACTTTATAGAATTCTTAAACGTAGAGAATAGCGTACCTGCATTATGCGCAGCGATTCTAACTTCGTTTATTAACTAAAACATAGCAAACTAAGATATTTGCGCTTCGACTGCTACTTTTATAAAAATAGAAACAGTGCATTAGTTACGCGAGAATATTAGCTTTAAAGTTAATTCGACATACTTATTATCTACGGATATTGAAAGCGTGCTAACGCTAGGTAGATGTTTTTCTAATATAATTGCTTTAATAGCTGCTTAAAAGCATGTGTTTCTTGAGTTACGTATAACAAGCTTTTTAGTTGTTAGCTTAGATATTGTAGTTCTAGTGCTAGATGTAATTAAGCACTACTTAGTTCGCTTTGCTATAGCTTAGTTAGGTATAAGTAAAAAAAATATGCTACGTGTACCTATTAATGCGAATTTTCGAATATATCTTAAAGAACTAGAAAGCATTATTAACTAGTAGCGCTTGCGAGAAAAGTACATTCTTGCGTGTATTGCATACGCTAGTAACTTCCGCTTAATGCGCGTTAATAACTTTAAAGCTATTACTACTATTCTTAACTAAACTTGTCAACAATCCGTTCGAATTAACAAATTAATTAACCGAATTGATTAATAAGCAATCTGTTCAATTAATCTAAGACTTTAATTACTAGCAATCTATTTAATCTAGAGGTTTTAGATTAATTAAACGAATTGTTTACAAATTAATTGTTTTGCGTACAAAAGTCTTTTAAGATTCTAAGTGTTAATAGCTAGCAGAAGCGTAAAAATATAAAATATAATATACTTTCTAGTTTGAATTCTGTAAAATTACTTTCTTGCTTTCGCTTAACTAGCCGTATTAGGCCTAGCTGCTTCGGAAAATCGATTACGCTGCCTCGAAATATCTCGCAACCTAAGATTTTCGACGCGCTAAGATTAATGCGCACTTACTACGTTTGCTTACACCTACGAAAGTACGTATGTTTATTGCAATTTTTCGCTTAAACTAATCTCGCAGATGAATTAGCAGCTTAATAAAGTATTTAGATAAGTTTTTAACTTTTAGTCTACGCAAAACGCTGCTAGCGTAGCTTTCTCGTACTAAGCAACTAATGCACAGTTAACATCTAACGCGCTACTTAATCTCAATTCTCTTGCTATTTCTACTTTCGCTAACGATAATAAAAACTATAAAAGCTTTGTTTAGTTGCGCGTACTTTATTTACAAAAGCTTTAATACGCTACTAAACGTGCTTTAACAAGCTAGATTTTTTAATACAGCTAGCGCGTATACTATTGCAAGCATAAAGCGCTGTATTAGCTATGCAAATACTACTATATACACAAGCAAAACGAGCTGTTTAAAGTAGTAACTTTAACTTTTGCTATCTATTAGCACCTCGAAGCGCAGCAACCTAGCTACGAAGTTAGCAAAAATAGCTTAATTTAGTTTAAAAAAAAAGTATCTATTATTTCTGCTCTACAGCGACAAAGCGTTGATATAAGTTAAAAAGTAGCAAACGCTGTTGCTAATACTTTTTCGGCGCTCGCTTTTTAGCAAGCGCTTATTAAGTAGGTAGCTGCTAATAACTAAGCTTTGCGCGTTGTAGAAGTGCTTGCTTTTTAAAATATAATTAAAGCTGCTAATTCGCTCGCTAAGCGCGTTTTGTAGAGTAGCTACAACACTTTTTAGTTGCATATTATAGATAAATACAACGCATACCTACTCGCTGTCGTAAGCTATATAAAAGTAGTTAAATCCGCTATACACGTATTCTTTAACAACTAGACTTTATATAGCAGCAAACGCGCTATTACTAAAATCTACGTATACTACTTAAACGTAGTAAGTAAACAAGTAAATTACTTTTTTAGCCTACTAACGCTATTAGGCAACTACTTTAGTTTAAATATTGTAGCAATTGTTAGCTCAACTTTCTACTAGTTTTATATACAAAAAAAAGCTTTAGGTTACTTTGTGCTTAATAACGCAACAAACAACAATACTACTATTAACGAGCTAGCAGAAAAGTACAGCTTTAACTTAAGCTATCGAAAATTGCGCTGCAGCTGCTATATACTTAATCTCGCTACCTAAAACGTTATTTTTAGCTAGAATCGCAACGCGTTTAAGAACTCGCAAAAGAATTTAGTAGTACGTATTGCTTTTTTCTTTTTTGCTACTATTTCTTGCGCAGCACTTGCTAACTCGCTCTAAGTAGAGAAATAGTACATAAACGAGTAGCGCAAAGCTAGCCTGCTAGGCGTACTGTTTGATGTTATTGCTTCAATCTATACGCCGCAAGCGCGCGAGCTTTTGAAAAAATACTAGCGAGATAAAGCAACGTCGCTAAATCTTACGAACTTTACGCTAAAAGAACTCAAAAAGCTAGTTAAAACTCGCTAGAACTTTTACTACAATACGTTTAAGCGCGCCGTTAACTTTAAAGTACCTCTAGACGATTATATAAGCTACAAAATTAGCAAAAGCAACTGCTTCGCAAACCGATAGCAATCTCGAGCAAAAGCTTGCTTTTTGAAAGCTAGCTAGCTACGCCTGTATATACGTAAAAAAGAGCTTACTAGCAAAAATTAAGCTACTATTACTAAGTATATCAAGTTGCTTAAGCTTTTTAAAGAAGCGACTAGCTAGCTCGAAAGTCGAAGCAAGGCTAGTTGCTACGGCGCGATTTGAGAAGTTATCTCTACGTTTAAGTAGCTTTTCGCTACGCTACAAGCTCAACAGAATCGCGTAGAAGTAGTAGATTACAACGATTCTAACGCGCTTAAAGATTACGTTAAAACAAACCTCAATCTCGCTATTAGTAAGCTAGAAAAATACTACGCTAAATTTAAAAACGCTTCGGCGTATTACTATGCTCTACGCTTTTACCTAGCGTACAAAAACTTTATTAATACTGCCTAGCGAGTACTCGCCGAATACGATAACGTAGATAGCTTTTATTCTCGCAAGAAGTAGCTAGAAGCAAACAACAAAAGCTTTCAATTACTTTAAGCAAGCGCTAAGCTAGCATCTAAAATCGCTGCTGCTAATTCAGCTACGCTGCTGCTTGCTAAGTAGCAACGTTTTAACTACGCCGTTAACTATACTAAGTTTATGCTAGCCTCTATAAAAGAGGCGAAAATTGCGAAGAAAATTACTAACGAGTATAAGCTCTAGAGCGCGAAGAAACTAATTGATTTAGCTTACAAGCTTGCTTAGCTGCTAATTGCCTAACAGTTGTCAAAAAAGCATTAATACCTTGTTTTGGCGCAGTTTGCTATAAATATATTGAGTATTCTAGCCTTAGCAGCCGATTGTAAGAGGACTTTTAGTGAATTGGCTAATCTTTTAAGCGTACAGAGACTTAATATGAGGCTAGATTTACTATCCGCTTTACAAAGCCTTTGATTCTGGAAACGCCTTAGAATTAAGCGCTTTAAAACGCCTTACAAACCTACGAACACGTACGATATTACTATCCATAAAATCGACGAATATATTAGGCAATTTACCAATAGTTAGCTTACTAATTAATCTATCTAATCTATCAATCCGTTCACTTCCTAAATCTCTAAACAATCTATTCAATCTAATCTAGAAGAGATTTCTTGTCAATCCATTCAATCCGGGGACCCGAATTGGATTGGACGGATTGTTGACAAGTCTGTTCTCAACCAAAAGAACGTCTAGTTTCATGTTAACGCTTGTTACAGTAGTTAGCTTGCTTTCTTCCGTACGTATCGCTACAAGATCAAAGGAATCGAGATAGCTAACTCGGTTACTATCGACCTTTACAAGGTTCTTTGAATACCAAACACATGCTCCTTTGTATTGTTCAAGAACTCAAAGTCTCTTTCGAACATCTCTACTAATTCGGATCTTATATTGAAGACCTAATGGTTACTCAGCTAGGTTACCTCTTTCATCGGCTCGAAAGCATTTGACGCTTTGAAGCTGTAGGCGACTATCTGAATGTTCGGCTAGAACGAGATAGAGAAGCTAATCGACAGTCGCCTACAGCTTACTGCTCAAATCCAGCAAGCTATTCGTAACAAACCCGACTTGGTTTTGCTCAACGAAACTGACATCAACTTATGCATGTTCGCCTATGTGCCTGCGAACTGTCAGCGTGCAGTAGCTAGATTAAGCTCTCCTCTTTCTGCGGCGGACATGGAGAAAATCAACAACATTAATATCTTTATCAAGAAGAACATTGCTGAGACTAGAGATGGATATTGCCACAGTTTCAATCTAAAGAAGTGCTCGAATCCTTTTTGAAATAATTAACAGCAGGTATATGTTCTGCGCACTATAAACGGCAACTCTCTAACTACTCTCGAGCATGTAAACAAGCTGCTCGATACAGTGATTAAAATTGGAAACTAATATATAAAAGACCTCCAGTTCTACATTCTTAACAAAGCGGTCAACATTATTAACCTACCTGTTGGGAAAAAACTCGAAGCTTTCATGCAGACTTTCTTTGGGGATGCCGAATATCAAGCAGTCGTATATGGCTCTAGTATAAGCTCGAGCAATAGGTTGCTTTCTAATGTCGACATAATGGTCTTCGTAGAGGATAGCTTTACTATTACCCTTAAACACCGCTATGCGTTTGAGAAGAGCTACAGGGAGATTATAGTTGAAGAGGGTATTGTCATCGATGCAGAAGTTTCCTTCGAGCGGAAACAGCTCATCTCTTTGTGCGAGGCCGGTAGGGGCGCTTGGGGTGCAGGCATCCGTGTTGTTGATGGCGAAATTGCTCCTATCATCAAGCCAGAAAATTATCTCCGTTCCGACGAGATGCTCTATCGCCTGATCTTCAACGTACTGACTGTTCCAACTATACGTCCAGGGGGTTCACTGCCAGTTTTGCCGAGGCTACGCGAGCGAGCAAATACTACATTGATTGAGTTAATCAAAGGTGTGGGTCAAGGCGTGGACAGTGCCGAAAAGTTTGTCACGCACGCACGCACAGATGGCAAACGGTCTGGCGAAGAATACCTCGGGTACAAGGAACGCCCTGAGGTCGTAAATCACCTCAAGGAAATCTGGGATCAAACCACAGACAAGGTTCACCCGGAAGTCATCGCAGGCGCTCAAGAAGTCGGCAAAATGTCTGAAGAGATGGAACGTGGCGGTGTCATCGTGCTCAATGGGTTTCCCGGGGTTGGCAAGCTCACCATTGCGCGAACGCTGCAGTCGAAATTCCCTCGCGAAACCACCCGCCTTGTGGACAACCACCTCCTTATCGACCCCGCCGAAGCTATCGCTCCAGGGCGCGGAAACGCCCACCAATCACTGCGCGCAGGCCTTCGCCAGGTCGCCTTCGAGGGACTCGTAAAGCAATTGGCAAAAAAACCCAAGCTGCAAATCATCATGACTGGCTGTCTTGCCGGCAATCATGAAGGTATCGCAGTTCTTATTGAGCACATCGAAATCGCGCAGAAGAGCAATGTGCCATTCTATCTGGTTGATGTCGTCTGCGACCGTGATGAGCACATCAGCCGCTTCAGTAATCCAATGAGGTATGCTGATGGCAAGACCAAGTTACGCGATGACGCGGTGCTGCACAAGGTTCTTGATGAAAACCGGCTGTGTGATCCAAAAGATTTACCAGAGCAAGTGCAGAATTATGTAGGTCGGAGACATCTTGTCCTCAACACGACTGGCCTGCCACCTAAGGATAGTGCTACCTGGATCTTAGAATTCATGCGCATGTGTTGATACATGGCATGTTGGGAAAAGGGCGAGGTAACATGGGACGGATCCTAGGGGTCTCCATGGCTGTTCTTTAGCCGTCCACAGCTGGAATAGGTTCGACGATGTTCATTTCGGCTTATTCTGCAACTGTTTTACAGCTGCCAGGCTAGACGACACAATACATATCAAGATTAGCATTATTCTTCTAATTGTCTCTTTGAAACGTGTTACAATCTTAACTATATGTCTAGATGCTCGCGAAACTATACCATTGTGCTCAGTAAAGATGCCCGAAGATGTAGGAAACCATTAGTGGAAATATTGGCGTGACTTGATGGGTATGTGCTTGCAGTGAAGAAAGTACAATGTGTTGTCAGCCTCTGTATGGTTTTATTAGAACGAGCTGCACGGAAACGTTTTATGTGATATTGGGCTACATCTTCGTCAGTGCCTTCCTTACGTTGCCCATGCGTTCAATCGACCTGCGACAGGCGCTTCGAGCCGAATAGGATGCACACATAGACTCCGGCTGTCAATGGCGAAAATATATTGTAAGCTACTGTCAAAGACATGAGCGGCAAGACTTAGTTTGTTGAATCACACACGGATATAAGTGCCTAACGATGGAAACACTAGTGCAGAACGATTAATTCTTTAGCAGCAATACTTCAAGAAGTCCTAGTCAATCCTAACCTGAAGATTCACACGAAAGCGTTGCTAGGGAGAACGGCGGGAAGCTGGGTTCCTATTGTAACTTCATTAGCGGACATCCAACCTATTGACGGCGTTAGCACATTGAGGAGAGGTCAGTCTCACGGAGGTTTCTGACCTATCTCGAAGCCCGGGGTCTGTCCAGAGGAAAGACAGGAGCAAAGACGGACTTCTCCACACGGTGAAGGAGAATAGGATACTTTGCAAGGTGAGCGAAGATAACTGTACGAGTCCTGTACATGGTTCGCATATCAATGTAAACCATAAAGATTTCATCTTAGATACAACCAAGCGACCAGCTGGCGTATAGCGAATGGTGGATCGACAAGACGAGATTGGTCTCGCCATCACTAGCGCGTGTTACCACCTAGATCCAGGAAGGCTTAGTGCCAAACAGGACAAGCAAGGCTTCCAAGGTGATCGCAGACGACTTTTGAACTAGCTACCTTCGTAACCGCTCGAGGGCGGTTACAGAAATCAGATTCTGCGAATCGCATGCCGGCCAAGTGGCGTGGTGATCAACGACATTCATCAGGCCCGATTATGAGATGGCGCTGCCGCGCCGCCTGTAATCTCGCGTGAAAATGAGGACCTGATGCACGCCAGGATGGTGTTCGTAATGTCTCCAATCCTAATCCCAAGGCCCGCTATATCCGCGTACAAGGTCTTGGTCTTGGTCGACGACGACGTGATAGACGAGATCTAGCTTCTGCTAAGAGACAACCAGAAGCTTGATTGCTTATGGAAACGTCGGCAAGGCATCGAAAGATCTGTATCCGTAGAGACATGACTACGAAGCTTCGTAATCCTGATAACGTGTTGAGTGGATAACGAGAGAGAGGGTTATTGTTTCGGAGCGGGCTAGTCCTTGGTTCCTGATAGGGAACGGCAGTTCTGACCGAATCGAGGCACACCGAACTGGTATGAGAACTGAAGTTTCGACCCAGGAGAAAGACTTGGACAAGAAAATTAGTGGAGATAAAAAGCTCAGATAGCGTTGGCGTCGCCCATCTGAGTTCGCGCTTTTTGGCCTGCGCTTCAAGCCCGCTTCAAGCCCGCTTCACACCCGCTTCATGCCCGCTTCACACCCGCTTCATGCCCGCTTCATACGAAATAGGTAATCATCTTTAAGTTAGCAGCATGTGTGGACGAATGAGGCACGCTTGGCCGGCTCGTAGAGGCTTGAAATGGGAAAGATCAAAAGCAGAAGGCGCCTGATAAGGGTGCAAGGAGTTGCGCTTCTGGAAGTGCGGTGTTAGCAATAAGCTCGTCGCAGACCAGGAAGCAAGTGCTCATCCAAAACGAGCTACATGAATAGAAAAGGGACTTTAGAAGGAACTCTGCAGATGCGATCTATTCCAGAGTGGCTCCTTGATAACCTGTTTGATGGCCTTCACGACACGTAATCTTACCTGGCTATTTGGTTGCTTTTCATGAAACACGTTGAGGAAATGATCGATGAAGCGACTGTCTGAGCTGTGTATTCGAACTTTTCGAGTGCCGCATTTCGTGGAAAATGGCGTAGCTTGTGCGCGGGTATGAATGGAGAGAGAGTGCGCCCTCCCTGGGATGTCGCTGCGAGCCTCATTCGTTCTCAGGACTTGCAAGAGAAGACAACGGCCAACTTGTTCGAGTCCGATGGTATTAGACAGAAAGACAACCCGAGCAATGCTAGTGTGCTGTCGACATTGCGCCATTTGCGTGATGGTGCAGGCATGGGCATCGTGTGAAGAAAACTGGATCTACCCATGATCTTCGTGACCCTCAGACTAGAGAACGCCGAGCCCTAATTTTGAGACTGAAAAACGTCAATTCCTGACGAATTTTTTGTTCCTTCGTCTCCCCCGGATGTACCTTGAAATATTCCCGAGGCCGACGTCAAGCACTGCTCCAGGTCCAAGTCAATTTTCTGAAACCTAAATGCCGCCAATGCCGTGAATGTATCGACTCGCAGTATGGTAACTTGCCTCGCGGTCGTTCTCTCGGTTGTTTCTTCTCTCACCCTAATGCGCTCCGTGCTTCTGACGGAGTGATCCGCCATTATGGGCACTTAACAACCCAAGCCGCGCGGCAACAATTAAGTAGTGTCTAGACCAGAGTCTGCAGATGATAGTGGCGACGGGGGTGGAAGGAAGACGGCGGGTCGCTTAGTGTAGTCTTTTGTTCAAGCTGCTCTCTCCATTGCGTCGAACTCCGACTGATCTGAAGGTACGCATGCCGGAAGAAAAGCCTAAGCACAAACCAGGAGGTCCTATGAGGTAATCCACATGAGGAACTTTGCTAAGCACAGTGCTGGAAATGTGTACCCACGCCCAGAAGGCTGGGGTAGCAGGCCTGTCGAAGGAATGGCGAGCTAGTCGCGAAGATTGTGCACCAATCGAAACAACGGTTAGGGGTTTTTAGATTCTGTATTGACGCTAAGGGCATCGTGACCGCGCGAATGTAGCATTTTGCCACTGCCCGGCTCCGTATCGCTCCGATGCACGCGCACCTTTACCTATAAAGGAATGTCCGGGGTTCTGTTTCATCAGGTATCATAGGACGCCACCCTGACTGAATGGTGGCTGGCCTTATTCTAGTGGCGCTGGTCTCTAGCCGCACTCGGAACTTACGGGTAGTGGCAGAGTTCGCAAACAATTTCGCCGGTCCACTTGCTGCTCACGACCCCATGACGCGCGAAATATCGGTTCGGCCGGGACCCGTCAGGGTGATAGGATTGTGGGCGGGAAGCGTGTCATCCCTCAGCTATGTATGTCGCGAGAGCGTCCATTGCACCGGTGCGCTATGAAGCAGACACCGGAGAATCTAAGAGTCAGTGAAGGAACCTCGTGCTGGGTCTTGATCCCAACGCTGCTCGATCGCAATGTGGGAAAGAGAGCTGCCGCTGGCGCTTGGGTTTACGAGAATACTGGCTCGATGGTGGAAGGACGAAGCAGCTTTCTCTTGCTGCAGTGATTCGGAAAATTCCACTGCCGGTGATAATTGTTAGAAACGTGACTATAGCGGTAGGACGAAACAGCTTCCTCTTGCCGCAGTGGTTCGGAGAAATTCCACCGATAGCGAGAAATCTCAAAAAGACTGCCTCAGCCTACTGACACGCGCGCCGGATGGCACAATGGGAGCGCGCTATGCATTCCATCCTGGGGTTGTGAGGATAAGCAGGGAGCAGTCCGGCGACTTGATGCAGGGCTATCCGGCGGAGTGCCCGTTGGTCGAAGTTGTCGGCATAGAATGAGTGTAATAAGCAACTTGTCTGAGCAGGCCAAAAGAGATGAGCCCTTGCGCCGTTGAGCGCTGTGGGGATAGCGGATGTGAGACATGCTCCTTACAGATGTTTCGAAGAAGAAGCGGCTTCTTTCCCCTGGATAGTTGCTGCAGGTGCACATGTTTTGAGAAAGACGCGGCTTCCCGTAAGTAGAGTCATGATGGGTGATGGGGGTCAGAATCGTGGCAGTTGCGGCCTCTTTGGTAATACGATCGGCCGACCGAGCACAGGGGACGATCTTCCGGTACAGTGTCACCTACCAGAAGTCATCGGCCATTGTCGGCGGTTTGGCGGTTGGGGATTAGGAGTGCGGTGGAGAGATTACGATTAAGGAAGATTGGAGGTGGAGAGGATCGACGCGTACCACAAGACGTCAAACAGCTTCTTCAATTCAGCGGTGCAGTCCATACTGTCGAGCTTGAAATCTCAGAGCAGGGTCGAGCTTGCAAAACATCGCTGAGAGGCGCCTGAAAACAGGTGGGGATCTATCATGCTGGCTTTCGAGAAATAGCGTCGTGCTTCTGCGATGCGGTCTTCGTCGAATCTCTAGAGCTCGATGTACCGATTCATCGTTGAACAGGGCAGGTGGCGAAGTAATGAGCGGAATTGGTGATCGAGAGAGAGCGTGTGGTTGAGGTCTCGCCGAAGCGCTAGAGGTCGTCACCTTCGAGAGAGAGCAAGTGACAGAGAGGGCAAGAGCCAGAAATCTGAGCGCGAGAACGCGGACTCGTAAAAGCTGACTTCAGGGCCGGATTGAGGGTCATCAAATTTGGTCTCTGAGTCGCCAGCGTCATTGGAGTAGAGAGAGTTTGCATGGGTGTAGGCTGTGGATTCGATCGGTCGCGATGCGGACGACGATGTAGCGTTCGGATTGTGTAACGAGCGAGTCGCGACGTGTAAAGAGCGAGCTCTGGCATGAATTGAGACCTAGAGTGTGTAATTCAGTAGCGACGTTAGCAGGGCGCGCAAACGAATTGTAGAGGCGGCCAATGTAGGGCGGGAGCGGAGGATTGTTGGGCCGTGCGAGATTGGGGCCGTGGGGTACATGGAGACTCATCTCAGAGACGGAAACATGAGCGTGTATTACTAAGCTGGGGAGACTGGAGTTCGGCCTTAATGGACGCTGGCTAAGTCCTGACGTGGGCGTGAGAGATGCGGGCCGGTTGCTGGATCTCGCTGAGAGCGCTTGAGAGCTGTGCACGGAGATGACCGGGAGCCAGAGCTTCGTGAGTAGCGAGTTGCTGTAAAGGTTTTATCGTGGATTGTAGGGAGTCAAAACAGGAGCGCTCACTCAGGTGTATACCGAGGGGCCATGTTGACGATTGAAGCTGTAAGAGATTTCCACGCCATCGAAGCTGCAAGAAAACCACGGCGAGCCAGTGAATTTGAGTGCTTTGATGATATCGGAGCGAGACAACGGTGGATTTTGAGGTGTTGCCGTGCCGAGGTGCCCGTTTCGAAGAACCTTTGCGGTGCCTGGCGTGGTCGCGCAAGGGTTGCCGAGGTGACTGTTTCATAGGACTTGAGGCGTCGTCGCGCAAGATTTTGCGTGGTGCCTACTAATGTAGAGCTTCGATGGATCTGCGAAGCGTCGTCGCGTAGGGCTTACCGGTGCCTATTGGAAGGACGTTGGGGGTGCCTGTTTTGCAGGACTTTTCGAGATCTCTGGCGTCGTCATCGCGCAAGGTTTTGCGGGGTGCAGACGCCCGTTCGAGCTTCTCAGTGGGCGGCTGGGTGAGCCGATGTAAAGGCGCTGTCCCAATCGGAGCGTTGTATTATGAGGCATCAATGGAGAGGTTGGTTACCTATATACGAGGATTCAGAGCTAAGGAGAGCGTAGATGCGAGAGAGAACTCTCAGTGTACACGAGGTGCGGAGGGCGCTAAGCTACGCTAGCGTAGCCGAGCGCGGGGAAGCTGCCGAGGTTCCGTAACACCGGGTCTACAGATCAACGCCAGAAATCCACCCACACGGATACCCCACCACGCGGGTAGCAAAATAAGCCGAACTCAGATCAGCCGAAGTGCACCCGAGTCTTCAACACCACACAAAATAGGAGCGTATACAGACAACGCAGCACCTAAATAAGTTAATATTTTGCGTGAGGCTTTACAGTACTAGTAGAAATCGTATACAGAGATTTTTCTAGTGTTGAGGTCCTGTAGAAGGCTCACTACCTAGTCATAGCGCCGCCAGCGTCCTTTACATTAAGCAACCTTTTAGGCATACTCTCTACCTGCTTATTAATATATTCTTGTTTTACACTATTTTAGCCCTCTACTGTAAGCTCCTTTGTAGTCTTTACATTCTAGTAAGAGTATCGGCGTACGTATTGCTTTATAGGACCCCAGGCGTTTTCAATAGGCGCAAGGTTAAGTAACGATAAGCAGTTGAAGTAAGATTTTAGGCCATTGTTACGCTTCTAGTCTTTGACAATATTACTATGGCCAGGGCCATAGCCAAAGTCTCTATCCTCTTCTAATACAAAGTCTTCTTGGTAGTTTATCCATAGTTTCACTACTAGTTCGAGTATCTAGTTGATGTAGTCCTTCTAGGTCATCTTGCCGTTGGTATTGCCTTTGATCTCATAGAAAATCAATAGTAATTTGAATCTGTACCCTACCGCTGCTCAACAGTAGAGTTTCTTCTTGTCTACGTCTGTAGGATCGGCGCTGTGTTAAATACAGTTGTTGCAATAGCGCTGACTAGGTTTCCAGATAATTCGAAGCTGCCCTTGAGGACCAAGGCTTATATGCACCTCGTCGGAGAATCGTACATAGTGCCAGTCCTTTTTGTGTAAATAGCGCTCGTACATAACCTCAGCGTACTCTCTACGCCTCTCTGCAGTAACTTTATTAACCTAGCCTTTCCTACAGGCTAAACACTTATGATAATTGAAAGTCCCTATAGCTCTTCTTATGGTATCCTTACTGACGTCAAGCCCTGATTCGTACGCAAGAGTTTCCTAGCTCATTGAGCGTGATTCGACGTCGAAATCCTCCACTATACGCTCAAGCTTTCGAAGCTCAATAGCAGCGTGGCCAACAGCCCGTACTACTGCAACAGTATGGCCAGTAGTACGGCTTATATAAGCAGTCGGGGCGTAGCAGTGAATTGGGTAGTACCGTAGGCGTAGTAGTGACTGTTTGGGAGCGTAGTACGGCCGTACTACGGCCAGGGGTGACGCTTAGGGGTAGGCAGAGGAGCAGGAGCCTGCTGCTGGCCCAGCTGCGGCGCTGGGGAACCCGGGCCTGTCTCAAATTTGTTGGCGCTGCCATACTAATCCCAGACAAGCCGTGCCGGCCGGCTGCCAAGCGGGGGCTGGGAAGGAGCTGGGTGAACGTTCTACGTATATAGCAGCAGCTGTACGCACCCAAATCGTCACTACGTACCTCCAAAATGAGCCGCTCTCAACGCTCCCAACTGCCCTTTGTGCCTGTTGCCCGCCCTTTGTTCCATTCTGCTGCCTCCAAGCGTGTTGCCCGAGCCACGGCTTCGGTCGAAGCCTCTCTAACACCGTCGTCGTCGTCGTCGTCGGCCGCGGGCCATGGCTCTCATGAGCTGCCGGAGGGTAATTATTCGGTCGTCGGGGTGCTATTCGAGGTGGATTTCGAGCAGGTTCATCGCCACAATGGGCGCCTCCATGCGGCGCGTCTATCGTACCGGGTAAAGCACAAGAGTTAGCTGAAGGGCAAGCGTAAAGTTGCCCCTATCTAGAAGTATAGTGTTGAGTTGTCTTACCTTCAGAATGACCTCGTTACCTACTCCAAGCTCTAGCTCTGCCGGCAATGCCACCTCTCCTAGCAACTTAACGACGCCAAAACGGTAAACAGGACTGCTTATATTGTAGAGCACCTCAAGAAGGTTCACAAGATCGATCTAGCTACTAGGCTGCTGCCGATGACGCCAGCAAAGCTTTCCTCGCCGTAGGAAGTTGCAGCAAAGGTAGCAAGGTTGGGATCGCTAGTGGCTTACACTCTATAGCAAGAGAAAGCTTTTTAGGCAGCGCTTGTTGACCTAGTAATTGTAAAAGACGTTAGCTTTAGAGTTGCAGTGTTGCTAGAGATAAGAGCTCTGCTTACCTAGAACTAGGCGCTTCTCCTCGCTGCGCTGCCGAACTCCTACACTACACTAGCCGGTTATGTAGTACAATTCCTGCAAGAGAGAATAGTAGAAGTAAAAGCGATGCTGCTAGTAGCTTAGAGTTAGATTAGCGTAAGTGTAGACGTTTGGACGTTATCTAACTACTTAAGCTTTCTTAGTGTTGTAGCTTACTTTGTTAGCAAGTTCTTTAAGGTGTTAGATTTCTCTACACTTAGCGCGCAGGAGAGCAGCTACTAGGTCTTTAGCGCTTACTCTTGTTAGCTGCATCGCCCTAAGCGAGTTTTAATATAAAGCTAACGTAGACTCTAACGAAAAACAAACAACTAACGCGTCTGCAGATACCAACCTCAAACAACGAGATATTATTATTGCTTTCTGCAACCTTTTCGGAGACTATACTAAGGCTACCCAAGGGACTATCATACGCGCTGTCCTCGATGAGTATGAAATATCTCGAAAGTTCTACTGCTTTGTAGGCGATAACGCGACTAGCAACGACAGCAAGCTCATCGCAAGCCTCAACCTGCACTCCAACATCAACATTACGGCGAACAACCGCATACGCTGTGCCAGCCATATTATCAACCTCGTCGTTAAGGCAACGATATACGGGAAGGGAGTAAGCGAGTAAAAACAGCGACTAGCTGAAGCTGCTTCTAGTGAGCAGTTTCAGCTTTAGAGGAACTTTAGTGTCGTTGGCTGGCTTCACAACTTCGTGAATGCAGTGTGTGCATTCTACAAGCGTCGCAAGCTCTTCAACACAGTGCAATTAGAGGTAACAACGAGCTGCTGTACTTATTCAACACTCTAGAGCTTCGTCAAGATAGTAGCGTTCGCTAGAACAGCGTCTATCTTATGCTCCTCCGCTGCTACAAACTCAAAGAACATATCAATTGCTTCATTCGCCGGCTCGCCGGCTATGAAGCTTCCTGCGACGAGCTCGATTACAGCTCCCTCTACGACACGATTACTAAAGACAACTAGAATAACGTGAAAGATCTCATCGACTTCCTTAAGGCTCTATACCAGATAACGAAGCAGCTAGAGAGCAACAACAGCGGCAATGGCTTCAGATTACTTTGGCAAATACTGCTGAACTTGCAAGCTTTGTAGGTGCACTTTGAGAAAGCTCGCGAGCAGCTTCACAGTAAGTACATAGCTTCTGCGATTGCTCTCGGCTTTAAGAAGCTTAGCACCTACTTCACAACTCTTATCTATAAGCCTAACGTTAGCTACTACACTATCGCTACTGCCCTCAACCTAGCGCTCCGCTTGAACTAGTTTTAAACCTAGTAGAAGCACTATCCCTAGTGGGTAACCAAGGCGCAGAAGTCGCTCAAGAAGGTGTTTGATGACTACGTAAAGCAGGACGCCGCAGCCGACAACGACGAGCTCTAAGAACCACCTCCATCACGCCGCAAGCTCCCGGCCAACGACCTCTACTCACGGGCTACTGCCGTCGACACTCACCTCCTCACCGGCAGCAAAAACAAACGGCAGCGACGCCTTGGGCAGATTGATGAGTACTTTGAAGCACTTTGCGCTGACCTCAATACTACAAACGAGAGAGAGAGACCGCTTTTAGAGGAGCCGTACGAGTGGTGGCGAGCTCACGGCCGTAACCGGTACCCCATCCTCTTTAAAATGGCCACCGACTACCTCGCTATCCCATCTACGAGCTGCAACTGCGAGCGCGCCTTCAGCTCCGCGCGACAAACTATCACCGACAACCGAAACAGGCTTAGCAGCAGCACAATCGAGGCACTACAATTGCAGAAGAACTGGGTGAAGAAGGGCGTTGTAAAGAGCGGTATCACGGAGCTCGCAAAACGGGTGGAGAGCCTCACCAAAACGAGCGATTTTGGATCGATCGATTCTGCCTTGCCCTGCTCTTTCAGCTCCTCCCAAAACGTCACCCTGAGCCAATAGGCGGCCCGTGCCACCTACGGCAGTACCTACGGCAGTACCTACGGTTACGACAGCCTCCCATACCCAAACCTTCACCACCGTACGTAGCGTAGGCCCAATCGGGCCGTAGCGTAGGCTGGCTACCCCACTAGTAGCCGTACTACGGACTGCTGGCCACGCTGCTCAATAGGGCTGATAAGAGGAGGCCTTCCACGGGTTTCATTCTGATCCGTATCAGGTCCTAGATGCCTCCGAGCTCTGCCCTGCCTCAATATCTCCCATCCTTGTGTTTTTCCTACACCGTATTCACGGAATATTGACTCTTTATAGCCCTTGATACCGCGGTCGTCGAGAGCCTTACAAGCTGCTAGAACAGCTGCTTTTGTAGGCGTATCGTGATAGGTGTAGTGAAAAACAGCCTTATTAGCTTGCGCAATTGATTAGGAACGAGTAGTAGGCATTTTAATGATTATTTGTCTTGATTTGGTATTAAATAAGCTGGTGGAAGAGACGTGGCGACATTTCGGCTGATTTTCGGCGTTCTGAGTTCGGCTTATTTTGCTACCCGCGTGCCCACCTGGTTCATATCACTGGCCTAGCAGGACTTTTCACTGCTACTACCGCTGCTACATCGCCCCAGAAGTCACAGGGTCCTGTTAGCTGTGTTCGCGAACACTTAATTATTTCTCAGCAAGCCCACTTGTGGCATCTAGGATGCGGAGATTGTTCGGTGTTGATTAGATACGTTCGCGCATAGCTCGGACCTCAGCATTTATGCTATCTATAGAGATCAATTGTGTTATGGTCCGAATGCCACGGACACGGTAGACTGATCGGTTTAGCATCATCAAGATGTAGATGAGACGAGCGCAGTGTCCGCACTAAGTGGAACACAACGTCACGTGCTGCCGCTGCTTCCAGGTTCGAAACAACCTGGAAAGTCGATGCAAGGTTTCATTCACCCTCATAGGATAAATTCATATATCTTCAGATTCCATCCTTTTCCCAACGCACTGGACGCGAGGTAGTTCGGATATAGGGGTGGGGAGCCGAATTGTCGACGAGTACACGGTACGATTTGGGAGAGTGCGCTCCACGAAACGAACTGAAACCAAATACCATGCCCGTGCGCGCAGTGCGCCAGGTCGCGTAACGCGCCACCCCAACATAATTACACGTAACTGCGACGCCCTATAACTCCACCAATATGGATCCAATTTAGGAAGCGATTGAAGAAATAGAATCGCGTGAAGCTGGAGATAATTTCAGCTACCGCCAAATCGCAAAAAAGTATGGTGTTGTACGGTCTACACTGCAACGCCGCTACCGAGATCAAATGCGCACCCGCACCGATTCCCACCTCCTCCTCGACCCACAACGCGAAACCGAGCTCGTACAGTATATCGAAACTTTGACTAAGAGGCGTACACCCCCTACGAGAGAGATGATACGCAGCTTTGCGTCTACTTTAGCTAGTAGAGAGGTTTTAAAAAGCTGGGTTACCCGCTTCCTCTGCAGAAACCTGAGCCATCTCATTTCACGCTGGCAGAGAGAGATAGACCAGGATCGCCACAAAGCTGATTCTGAAGCTAAGTACAGCTTGTACTTTGATCTTTTGCATGATAAGATGAAGGAGTATGAGGTAGAAGCTCGGCAAATATACAATATAGATGAAAAGGGCTTCATAATTGGAGTAACAGGACGCTTAAAAAGAGTGTTCGATAAGAAACTATACGAGCAAAAAGCGGTAAAAGCAGCTATTCAAGATAGCAATAGAGAGTAGGTAACAGTAATAGCTTGTGTTTGTTTAGATAGAGAAGCTTTGTTGCCAAGCATTATATTTGAATTAGCTAACAATACTATACAATCGAGCTGGGTAGCTTCTATTAAACAAGAACAACACTTAGTCTTTGTCAGCTTATCTCTTTCTAGCTGGTCCAACAACGATATAGGGCTAGCTTGGCTCAAAAAGGTGTTCAATCGAGAGACGAGACAGAAAGCTCGCTTAAGTTACCAGTTACTTATCCTTGACGGCCATGGATCTCATGTAACAATGGATTTTATTGAATACTACAACAACAACAAGATCCTACTAGCTGTTTTTCTTTCTTATTTGACCTATACGCTTTAGCTACTAAATGTAGCGTTGTTTAAGCTTCTATCGAACGCCTACTTAAAAGAGCTCTTATTCTACTTTTAAAGGAGTCAGGGGCTTCTCTTAGTACACAAAGGAGACTTTTTCTCGTTGTTTTAGGCTGCCTAGGGCAAGGCTTTCATTCCTAAGACTATCAAAAAGAGCTTCAAAGCTACTAGTATAGTACCACCCAACTAGGACGTTATACTCAAAAAATTCACCAAGGAAGCTTTAAGTTTAGATGAAAGCTCAACGTTAGTACTTAGTAGAAAGGATTGGCTCAAAATAGAGTCTCTTATACGCCAATCGACTTGAGATAAAAGCTTAAAGGAGTCTAAAAAGCTCCGCCGATCGCTCTACTACATTTTAGTACAAAATGAGCTCCTTCACCATAAGATCCAGGGCCTAAAAGAAGCTCTTTTAGTAAAAAAGAAGCACAAAAAGAAGAGCTATACTCTACAACTCAACCGCCAAAAGGAGTACTACAGAGGAGCTCACTTTTGGAGCCCTCGTAAGGTCCAACAAGCTCGGGATGATAACGTAATACGAAAGCAAAAGAAACAACAACAACAACTACAAAAAGCTAAGAGATCCTAGCTAAGAGAGCAAGCTCGATTATATAAGCTTCAACAAGCCGAAGAGAAGCGTGTTAAGAGAGAGAGACTTAAGAAGGTGCAGAAGAAAGAGAAAGCCGCTAAAGTAGCTAAAAAAGAGGCTTAAAACAGAGCTAACGACGCTTAAAAAGCTATACAATTGTTTTAAAAGAGGAAGCGCAAAGCCTTACAAGGCTCCTCTCAAAAGCAGAAGCGTTAGAAACGTGTTGTTGTTGATTCATCTCATGTTCAAGCTAAGGTGGCTGCACTGGCCGTCCCGACTCGGACCACCCGCCACGGCCGCACTACCAAGCTACCAAGTAAATACAAGTAGTCTATCATGATCGCAATGCTATAATTACTACAAAACTATGTAATTTTGTGATAATAGCGACTGTAGGTGGCTGTACAGCCTTATTTTCTTGTTCATCTCATGTTGTTAGGGTGGCGCGTTACGCGACCTGGCGCACTGCGCGCACGGGCATGGTAAGGCTTCCTGGTTCCTTTTCGAAGACCCCTCACCCAAAAATCCCACCAACGCCCACGTCCATCTACACTCCCACCGCGGTTCAGTCTCGCGTCGCGAAATATCTGCCCCTTTCCCCAGCTCCTACGTTTGCGAAAACTTTCTCGAGTTCATGCACTTCCTGCGAAAGCTTCTCTGCTTACTCTTTCCTCGCCCAACCCGCATCCACACTGCACTGCAACCGCGCAGCTCTATCCAAGTTCAGCGCCGTCACAGTTCCAGACGCAGTAGACTCTGATCCCCAAACAGTTCGATTCCAGGCCGCAATCGTATCTTCCTTATCTCTTCCGATGCGCTATTCCATGGCGAAGGCAGCTTGCAAGCACCAGAGTAGCCCAAGCCCTATTCTCATGTCTCATGGCGACGATATTATGAAATGATGAAATGGTAATTATTGCCCCTTTGATGTTTTGCACTGGTTGTGTTGGAGAGCTATGAGTCGGACGTGAGCTCCTCCGCAAACGATGAGCGCGTGGAGAAGTTTCAGCGAGGAATGGCCACGCAGTTGGGGCCATGAAAAAGAGAAAACATGGAAGCCTATGATCGACACCTTTTCGCAAGCACATTCGGAATGCCAGAGAGGATCAGACATGTCGACGATTCTGCTACGGCAATACCTAAGCAACTCTCCTACAATTACGGCCCTATTAACTCACACTATCAACTCTACTAGACCATCCGCACAGATGGGCTGAGCTCGATCACGCGAATTAGCATGATGAACTGGCAACAGTATTGATCTTAGTACCGTACGACCAGTTCAAATGATGAGAAGGGCCATTTACCCGACGTGTGAGCCCTAGAGACCGTGAACAACCGTACCAACACGTGCAGTTTTCAACAGCCCGCTAGCAAAAATTCGAATGATGACGCTGGATAGATTATGGATGACGCAGACGAGAGACTTATCCGCGTGAAGAGGAGAGCTATATACAGGCGAGATCAAGTGGTCCGTACACCACTTGCCGACATCACCCTGAACCACAAAGGTTACCATTTTCGTGGTGACGTCGGCCAGGACCCCTAGAAGACTGCCACATCGATACGTAGTTTATGTTCTAAGATACAAAGGGCTTTAATTTTATCTTTGTATACTAGCTAAACTCTAAAAAACTGTAGAATAATAAGCTGCGCACACGACTTTCTTGGCTGCATAATAGGAGGTCTAGTAAGAAGAGCAGGACGCGGTGAAGTCGGGTGCGAGGAAAGTTGGGACTAAGAAGTTTCCAGTTCGGAACAAAGCAGACTGGCAATCAGCACGTCAAACGCGAATAAAGTCGAGAACCAGGTTTGAAGAACAAACCACCCACTCAGCGAACACTGAAATCAACTGAGGCTCCCTCTCCCTTGCTTTGAGCTTGTGCAATCCTCATGGTCAACATTCTGCGCGCGCACTGACCCGGATGCCACCTCGAAAACCCGTCCGGGTCTTCACCCACGTGACCAACACGGGCACGACGCTTTATCTGAAGGGTGCGAAGCATGCCCATATTGCTCTGCATAAACGCCAAAGCCATGCGATATAGAATATGTACACCCTAAGCGGAGCAATAACTGTACAGTTGTCTTTGTCATGTGCAAGATCACAGAAAACTCACCGGTAGCGGATTTTCTCCGGACCGGGTGCAGCGGCTAATCTGAAAGGGGTAGCAGTCGGTGCTTCACTAAGCTGGGAAGGATAACGCTCGATGCACAGCTAAACCGAAAAGGTTAGCACTCGTTGCGCAGTCTGCGCTGCATCGTCATCGTCCCAACGTCCCCCGTTTAAACGTCACGTCCCCACATTCGCGACATCACCTACGCGGTGCGCATGTTCACGCATGTCGCCATGCGCTGGTGGCCTGTGTACACATACTCTGGCACACGTATCTTGGCAGAAGATTCCCCCTTACTACCTCATCTTCAACTCCCGATTTGCGGTTGGCAGACCCAGCATAGCTTCCGTAGTTGGACACGTCGACTGGAAGTATCCAATGGATTTTCATACCTCAAGGCAGGCTGCGTGACGAGACGAATATACTCAGCGCTGGTGCAGGGTTCCAGATCGCATAAGCTCTCAAAGATAGGCCTTGTGGAGCTACCCGCACAGTGAGAAGCGCCACGGAGGGCTTTGCTTCCTCATTTACTTCGATTCTCTAAGCAGTTCTAATCTTCTTCCGTAATGGAGTTGAGACATTCTGTGTCCAAAGTGCAATGCGCCTTTCAAGCTTGGGCTTGACTATCGGAGTCTAGCCTGCCACTTTGCAGCGACTGCGAAGAGGTGGACGAGGAGCGCTCCCGTTGCAATCCGCGTGCTTGTGGCCCCAGTAAGCCCAAAGCGAAAGAACCTTGTTTGATTTCATCGTAAGCAGAATGGGTGCCCGTTTCGTGGAATTCTCAGAACCACTAAGATGACTCCTATATAGTGGATATTTCGGCAGTTCATAGGGACCCGACGCTGGTCCAGCACTTGACCTCCAACCACCGCGTCGACCACATCATCGAAGACACTAGCCCGTTCACCCTTGAGCAATCCATCGCACCAACCAAGCTCGGCGGCGTCACCCCTCAACATCTTCAAAGCTGGGTGTCAGACGAGCGTAGACCTTGTCGTTCCAGTGTCCACTCACGGACCAGCGGACGCGCCTGGAAGTGTCAAGGACTTTGCCGGCGACTTAGTGGGCAAACTTCTTGTCGCGCCAGTTTTGGCCCCTGCCTCTGCTGCTCGTTTGCGTCTTCCCCCACGACGCTATCCTTGGACCGGTCCTGTTGACAAACTGATTAGGAGTCGCGTGCTCTACACGCTACCTTCCGCAGTGCGAGAATCACGCTGCAAATCTGTGTTCTTGAAACCCCCTGCCTCCCAGAGTGATTTCGGCCTTCTAGACGTCGTCATCACCAACCTTCTATGCGCCCTGACCTCCCGTGTACTTCTACCTCGTCCGGCGCTTCGGGATGTCGCTGGCAAGAAGATGGGCGCAATTGAAGAAGGTCTGGATGGTTATGCCAAGATTTGCAGAGAGGTTCCTATACTTGTGGACGACAACGGACCGCCATGATGCTGCAGGCTGATTTTGTCAAGAATTGAGAATGGTGCAGCAAACTGATGAGCCCGACGAGTGGCACTCATATTTCTAGACCCCTAAAAAGTGCGGAGCTGCCCAGCATTCAGAGATAAGGCAACAAGACGCAGTTTCGACGGTTCACTAGACTGGCGAAGTCCACCTGTGGATCAAAACGCAGCATAGTCTTCCTCTCGCCTTTGACGATACCAGCTCGTTCGACCTCAACTCTGAGATCCTGCAGTTCACTAACCTCGAAGACTCCATCGTGATGGATTTGATCGCATGTATACGCGAACTTTCATTTGCAATGACTGCATACACACTCTACGGCTCTGGACTATACCGGATTCCCGAGTTGCTCCACTAGTTACCTCCGCTCTTTCTCCCTTCTCCACTATTATTCTAGTGACTCGAAGTGTTTATTCATCTCAGCTGTTTTCTTCTTCCCAACCAGCCTCAACGGGGCTTGTTAGGTCCGCTTCCAGTCCACAGTGGGCCGTATTTGTAGCTACGAACTGCTAAGCTTAAGTTCGCCTTTCACCCATTGGGTAGTGTTGCGGCTAACATGCTACTAGGATATCAAGTACACTTCCTAGCCTTCTAAGCTCCACACTACTCTCTTCCCGCATACATATTTCTCATGTAGGAGCGATAATCGAGATCCTCGATCACGATGTCGAAGTCAACGGGCGTAGAGAAGAGTAGGAGGACATGGCGGGATTATCTTGCCATAACCCGCATTCGATAGACCTTCCGTGATACCTTCCACGACTGGCAACCCCTGATCTAGTTCTTGGGAGTGAAAGCGAGATGATGGCTAGAGGTTGGAGCAGAGTGTAAAGAGAAGGAACCTAAGAGGGGGATGCCGTTATTGGGGTGTGGTTGAAGCAGAGGTAGAGTTAGAACGGGATTATGGAGCCAGAGAGGGCCGGTCCCGAAGGTCGAGCAACAGCCCTGAGGCCAGATTCTCACGCCACGAAATTGTAGGAGAAAAGCTGTGAGGGTGCGTAGAGTACGGGGTATTGTAAGACTATTGTACTACTAATGAAATGCGGAAGCTCGTAGGGACCTCTAACTTAGTCTTAGGAACGCGACTATTGCGGCATGGTATCACAGTGGACGATCTCGACTCAGGGGTCGACGCCGTAACCAATGAGTTGAACTCCTACGGCGTTTACAGCAGCGCCCGTGATAGATTGTTATCTCTCGTGCTGCTGGTAGGGCCCCCGGCGGATTCAGCAGAGGAATAAAAATCGAGGTCGAAGTACCCAACGAACTCCGCCACCCGCTACGCTCTGCCCTTTCATCACTGGACCACCGCCAACCCAATCTTAAGTATCTTCCAGGACAACTCTTCCTTCGTTTTCGACTAGGGCCTCTCAAACATCACTATTCACGAGGCCGATAACCTCTTGTATCCACGCTTTCGCCGCCTATTGCTCTAGCTTTGCCGCCGCTTCCACCTCGGCCTCTGCCACCACTGTTGCTTTGATCAAAGCCAAGTCGCGTCGATGCCGGCGTTAGTACAAGTTTGACGGGATCACTGACCCCAAACTAGCGAACTTCTCCCCGAGAATGGTGCTGTGTAGAAAAGATCCTTAGTCGCGAGGCTGGTGACATAGCCTTGCTGCTCAAAGGCCCTTGGCTGGGCTCGCTTTTTGCGCTGAGCGAAGGGAGAAAATTCGGACTGGTTATGGAGGAAAACGAGAGTGATTATAGGCCCGAAAGTGGTGAAGTTGGGATCGCGGCCTCGGAAGTTCCGTGGACTGTAGCAAGTAAGGTCTACCAGGGACGACCTTGCCTTGGGCTGTCGAGTCCCCGTTTCTTGCTCACTGTTCCTTCGAAAGAGGCACCAATTCGGAATGCAGAGGAAATGCGTGCTCTCTCTCATTTTGCCATTCGACAGCCGAGCACCTACTCAACAGAAATAGGTGCGCACTTCCTCAGAGAAGTGTGTACACAGCCTTACACATTCACACAAGTTACGATAACCATGCGCGGTCAAGCTTTGAGCTTCTCGCGCCAACTTTCTCTTTCTCTAATGCCTCCAGCTCCGAAAGGCAGGCAGGTGCAGGTGCGCACTCCTGGTCTGGCCTTGCATGCACTTCCTTAGCAATCTGTACACAAACGGAATTATCTCGTTTTCTAAATGGAAAATGCGTGTATTCTGCTTCGGGCGGCGACTAGGGCGAAGGAGCAATACGCATGCAAATAGCTTCCAGATTCCAGAGTGTGTCGAGTCAACCTAGGGTGGGTTCCTGAAAGAGCGAAGAACGCACGACCGGTATAGTGTACACAGTGTAACTGAAAAAGCTGACGATAAGAAAAGGCATGAAAAGAAAATTAATAGGACTAACTGCAAGCGGGCCGCCGGCAGCGACGAAGAACCTTCCCTTCCTGCCGCACGTCAGTGAATAAGTGAAAAGTCGTCAAGAGGAAGCGGCTTCCCTCTGCGATGATGTCGGCGATGAAACCACGATCTCAATCTCAAAGAGTCAACGATCAATCATCCCCTCTCGCAAGTTTGCACACATTCGCGCTCCGCAAGCAACAACCTCACCGTTTGAGCCCTCGAGCCCTCGCGGTATCGCGTTCCCTCAAAGGTTCACATCGCAACATCGCAACCTCAAATCTCGACCTGGCTATGTAGCCACGCAGTCTCACGCGCGTACTCGCCACCCCTCTCCGAGGTCTCTCTCTCTACAAGCCCTAAGGTTAGCTCCCGCCACGATCCCAACCAGGGAGCCCTTTGACTGCAACAAGAAGAACTTCAGGGCCCGGCAACTTAGCATCGCCCACAAGCTTCATCAAGACCTCGAGTTCATCAGCAACAGTCAGCACCAGTATGCCCTTCTCTGGCACAACCTGAGCTCCCGCGTCCAGGCCACCGTGGCCGATTACTATCAGAGGGGCAGGGGCAGGGGCAGGGGCGATGGCTCATGGGACCCAACCCAGTTCCCTGATAAATAGATAGATAGCCACAGGGGGGACTAACAACGATCAATATAGTGAACGTTTGGTTACGAGAAGTTCGTAGACCCCTACGATCGATGTTACGATAGGCCGTGGCGACTCGAGTACTGTTCGAATACTCACCCGGGGCGCCAAAACGACCGCTCCGTTCAAATCCGATGCAAACTTGTTCAAATCCCGATTGATCGACTCGCCTGCGCTGCCACGCTCCAATCGCCGAACCTCCATCCAGCTGAGCTCAGCTCAGCTCGGCGACCTGACACTGGCACTCTGCGGTGCCGTGGACATGAAACAATGCGTCTTTGGAGGAAGAGAGAGAAGGTGAAGTGCAATGTGTGCAACGAAAGCTGCAGCAACTCATCTCGCCCATCTACCTGCTCGTTCATGCTCACCTCGGTTCCGATTGCGACACAGTACAGAGTCCTTCTCCATCCAGTGCCCGCCCGTAGAAACAGAAACGCCTTCTCTCTCGCGCTTCATCAGCGTCAGATCCATGTGAATGAATTTCGACTCTTTATGTCCTATTGCGTTGCCACTTGGCGCATCGATCGCATTCATGAACTCAACTCAACTCGCCCATCTAATCTCGCTGTTGTCCCAACATAAAGCGTGTTTGATACAGATACATTGCCCGCCCGTGGTGTTGCTCAGTCAGCTAGGTAAAGACGCGCAGCACATGGTTTATTCACTTAATCAGCGTGTAGCGGCCAGGCCGGGGGAGGATTGGAGGCTCGCTCAGCCGCAGTCACATTTGCTTCGTGGAAACGAGAGCGTAAAGAGTGTTCGATCAATAGCATTGGCCGCTGGTGTACAAGAAGCATTCATGCTGATTCCAAAATCCATCGCTCTATACTACACGTTGTGTCGCCGAATTTCCAAAGTCCATCGCTCTATATTACAAGGTCTGTCGCCTTGCCGAATCTCCAAAGTCCATCGCTCTATACTACACGTTGTGTCGCCGAATCTCTAAAATCCATCGCTCTATATTACACCTTGTGTCGTTGAATCTCCAAAGTCCATCGCTCAATTCTACACGGCCGGTCTGTCGCCCATCGCGGGAAACACGACTAAACTCCTCCAGAACCCCTACGCCTATTTCCACGCTGTGTCCCCCAAACGATTGCACACCTTCTGAAACCTAGTGTACGAGCCGCCAGCCCCTCTACTCCTCCTTAAGACCAAGAAACGTATGCTTGAACCAGGGATTGAATGTGGTCAAACTCCAGTCGCCGATTCGCCGGAGGACAGCTAGGAGGCGGTACGTTCCTTCTAGCGACCTAGTGTTGCCTATGTCCGCAATATACACGAGGTCCTGTTCCAGTTAGCAGGGCTAAGAAAAAAGAAGCAAGTGTACATACGATACTCTTGCCTACGTCTACGGCCAGGTACAGGGTCCACTCGTGACGCAGCACAATAATGGCTGGCAGGCTGATAACTGGCCCGTTTTTCTGGAGCAGGCCGACGCGGTTATGCCATGAGCTTAGCCAGACGCCGAGTTGCATTAAGGCTTCATCTTCGTCTCCATCAAGCTTGACCTCAATAGAGATAACCGTAGGGGTCCGGGATATTGGCGGGTATGACGTCTGATTAACGGTCCGCAAGTAGTGAGGCTGCTCTCTCATCCAAGCGGAAAATGTGTCGTCGGGGACAGATTGTGGAATGAGGCAGCCAACAAAGTCGATCATTTTTTTCTCAGAGTTGTATTGGCCGATCGAGGGCAGCAGTGCGATGATAGGATGGACGTGTGGTCTAAAGGCACAGTTAGCGACTCCGGTGGTGCATGGGCGGTAGGAGTATTTACATATAATGAGAGTCCATATGTAGCTGGGCCCGAAAGGCTTCTTTCAAGACGGGGCTCACTACCGAGTCGGACCAGTGTGCCTCATGGCACTTTTTCAGGCCAAAAGCCGTATCTACCACTTTCTCCATTGCCATGACTTCGACTTTGAGGTCGAAATCGTCACGAGCTGTGTCGCATCGCATGTGAGAAGGGATGGCCATGTCGGGGCGGAGCTCCTGTACAATTGATTAGCTTTGGCATCTCTGTCAAGTCGATGAAGGTACCTTGAGTTTGGACGGTAGAATGCCTATGTTGAGGCATAAGTTTTCCACATCCCTTATGAGCCCCAGTGCATCCGCTGGCAGGTAATTTCTGTAATTGGCCAACTGCTTCTGGTTGACCGGCTTGTTTAGTAACCTCAAGTCATCAGTCGTCCTGACGGGACTCGAGGGGCGTTTGGAGCCATTTCCAGACCCGCCTGAGTTGTTTGGAACTGAAGATCCACTGCCGCCAATGCCAGAGGAGTGGGGGAGTGAGGGGGCGTTGGCAAATGGGTTGATATTGTCCATACGCTCGGTAATCGCTTCAGTGTAATCATTGACGAGGGAACCGGACTTTTTAGAGGGCGACCCCTTCGTAGGGGAGCCACCACCTTGCCGCGTCTGGCCGGACGTCATTTTACCCTTTTTGGCGTTCTCGTGCTCGTTCGGGTTGTCGAATATGAGTGGCCCCGGCTCTTTGTAACTCTGTTCGCGCACGTTCCTCTTGGGCCGCTGATTATTCGACATGATGGCCTGAAGCGGTTGACGTCGCTTGGGCCGTGAGGGTGAAGCTGGAGTGGGCCGTGATAAGAGTGGAATGGCCCGTGAGCGGTACGCTGGAGAGGGCGACGGGCTGCAGGCGCGCGCAGGCGAGAAGTCCGGCGACGACTCAGGGGACGGGTCCGGCGACGGTTCCGGCAGCGGCGGTGAGGGTGGATGGCAGGCGAGCCAGCCGTGGATGACGGCGACGTCGAATTTGTCGAATCTGGGCGGAGGGGTTGGTGGACAGGCGAGCCTCTCGACGTTGACGGTGGAGGAAGAAGGCATGGGGACGGCGGGGGGAGTTTTGCTGAGGTGTGCGTTTGTGGCAGTGAGGGGGAGCGGGTGCGTTCGTCGAGGTGAGGGGGATGAGGGTGAGAGAGCGTTTGTTGATGTTGATGTTGGACGCGGCGGGGCAGGAACGCAAGCCTTAGTCAGTGACGGCGCCCTTTTTCTGCCGCCTCCAGCTCGAGCACCAACACCAACACCTACACCTACACCTACACGTACACACGGCACCGCCTCCTGCTCGCCCTACGTGCCAGCGCACCTCGATGATGGCCCTACGTGCCAGCTCACTGATGATGGTCGAAATGCCACGGCCGCCCTGAACCGCCCGCGCTGGCCAGCCGCCTCGACCTCGACCGCCACGGCGACCTCGAACAGACGACGAACTCGAACAGACGACGCGTCTCCCTGCTATGCGGCTTCCCGAAAACCCTCGGCAAAGCAAACCGCCATCGATTCGCGAGGTACAACGCGGCTGCCCGTCGCGCAAGGGGCAAGGGACGAGCGGTTGATGAACTGTGGACTCGCATCCAGAGCTTTCGGCTTTGCAGATGCAGAAAGGGATACTCTGTGGACATGCGGGCTCTCCGCAGAGAAGGTTTTCGCAACGCTCTTGACAACTTTCTCAGGCGCAAGGCGCACGGCGCACGGCAGGACGCAGGACGACGACAGCGGGCCTCTGCGTGAGCGGCAATGCACCTACGGGTGAGTGCGTTCCCTCGACCCTCGACCCTCGTCCATTCCCTTCTCGCTGCGATTTTACCCACCCTGCGAGGGAAGCTGCACTGACCAGAACCAGCACGCGCCCATCGAGTGTGCGTCTGACTTTGACTCACCGACTTGTTTCCGACACACTGCGCGACGATACCCCGCGCGGGATGCTCTGCTGCCAGTGTCCTTGCCGTTTTCGCGAGGCACAACGTCGTGGTCATTTGCGCTGCGCAATGTCAACCTAGATTGAGGAATAGTTATAGGGAGTTTGCTACGAGTGGTGAGTGAACCATAGCTCTGCAGCTGCATGTCGGGAATCAGTAAGCTGATTGCTGTCGACATGTCCGTAATATCACTTGAGCTAACCCGCTGAAACCAGACATACCCTGACTCCACGTCCCGCCCCGATCCCTCTTCACCACCGACAAGTTTTGCGCAAAGCTCAAGTTCTTTGCGACGAGCCTCATTGAGCCTCTTCACCACCTACACCTTCTTGCCTACAAACTAATACACCTCACCTTCTACGTCGGCTGCGTAAATTCGCAGCTTCAGTCTGACGACAGCTCCACTGGATTTGAAGAAATCGCATCAAGAGGCGCCAGCGCCATCGCTGGCTTTGGCTTTGCAGATGCAGGGAGGGCTATAATGGGCACACACTGCTGCGCGACGGGAAGCAGGGCGACAGCGTGGCCTTGCCTGAGGGGCAGTGCACCCACGAGGGAGTGCCTCTTGGGAAGAGTTCCCACCGGCCAATCGGTCTGGACCTTCCGTCACCCTGCCACGGCGTGTCGAAGGCCGTCACCATAGAGATTGCTGACATCACAGACAGGCACCTGGCGATGCGGTTGTAGGTTCGCCTCTGCTCGACCATGGCTCACTCTCTTCTCGTTGCGATGCGCATCGTCGCCCCCGCGCCACCGCCTGTCTTCTGATCACTAGCGATTCTTCTGCTCTCGGTTTCGTACGTCGTACCTCATTCAGCGGTGTGGTGCAATGCAAAATGATGGGTGGGCATCACGGCTTAATACTCCCTGGAAACCGGAGACCGTGACATCAACAGCCGGCGCATCAGCGGTCAGGTCACAATCTTGGATTCTTACTCCCTTAGGAACCCTGGGAAGAAGAGAAGCGGCTTCCAGCTCAATCATCTCCCCTAAGCCTGCCGCTGGCTGGCTGTTAGACTGTCTTAGAATCACTGTGCCGATAGCGCATCTGGAACTGTACTTGCCGCGGTGGACTCTTAGGCTGCCATTACCAAAACCAGTACGCGCAGATCAATCGTGCGTTTGACTTTGACTCCACGATCGCGCCTCACTCCCTCTAATCCGACGTAAACTCCGCCATGCTGATGGGTCGTTCACAATGTAAATCGCACTCAATGACGGCCCATTTTGCGCTTTCGGTCGGTCAAGGAAGAGCCTTTGTCGGCCCTCATTGCGTCGCCGAAGTGGAGAAGCTCCACCTCGCTCGCGATACCTTCCAACAACACCAAATCAACTGGCTCATCATAACGCTGACCAGGCCTTAGTCTCTCCGCTGGTCTGGCCCCCCTCATCCCGACGCATGGTCTCGACGACGCCCAGGCTCTCTGCCATCCATTTCTGAGGCCGATGCGTTGAAGGCCACCCAGGGGGAAGCGCACGCCGCATTTGGCACCTGGGGTTGCTATCACTATTTGAAATAGCTGCTGAGTGCGCAGGAATATCATACGCGATTTCATCCTTCCCGTTTTCACGTTCACTTGCGCACCTGGTGGTGCGCCTGCTGTCCGCCCTAATCTCCTAATTTGGATATTTCCTGTTCTATTAGTGGTCCCAACCTTACAATTGCGCAGTGTGCACACCATGATGACGGACAGTTTTGATAGCTTGTATCAATTCTCCAGAGAAACATGAATCGAGACCTCTACTTACTGCCCACTCAGGAGACCGTTGCATATTCCCCACGCCGCGTTGTCATCCCGAACATCGTACCTCACCAGACAGCTTCACAACTTACTGCCCACTCAGGAGACCGTTGCATATTCCCCACGCCGCGTTGTCATCCCGAACATCGTACCTCACCAGACAGCTTCACAACCTACAACCAAGATCATCGGAAAATTAGAGGGAGTTAGCTACGAGTAATGGGCGAACGCCGTTCTGTTACAGCATTTTGAGAATCAATACACTGCATTGTGTTGACATCTTCGCAATCTCGTTCTGAATCCACGAACACTCTTACCCACGACCTGAGCTAGTCGTAATCCTACCAGGAACCGGTGAAGCTCCTGGGGAGCGGGAAGCGGGGTTTCGAAAGCCGGCATGACTTGTGCCGGGATGGACGGGGTGGCATGATACACGTCCCTCAGCCAGCTCGTGATGGGAGCCAGAATACAGAGCGCTGGTCTGGGGCACATTCATGACGGGCTCTGCGTCTCTCGACATGAGCTGCATACACATAGCGTCGACGAAGCTTCTCGGCCCGCTGCCGTCCAGTCGAGGGGCAGCATCGGTCGACTGTGAAAGAGAAGCGCGTTCCTGAGGCTATTGAGCCGATTCGTCAGCTCCTCGAGGGCGGTGTTGGAGGGCTGTTCTGTGGGTTTGGTGCGTTTGGTATCGCGTTTGATCGACGTTGTTATTTTCAATGTGAAAGCCGTCCCGAGGCCTCCTAGGAATAGCTTCAAATTTACACTAATAGTAAGTTTTTACATAATCTTCGTTGGGACCACCTGTACGCAGTTCGTCGGCACGTCAGTCGTATGCTGAGTCCTCGCCTATCTATGTTTTTCTTATGTACTTTCGATATCGGGACTCGGGCACCGGTTCTGCAAGTGCCTTCGCGACACTGATTAGATCGGGTTCTACTGTGAAACTATGATTGCCGTACTTGAAGCTATCGACGAGACCGGGGCTCATCCCAAATACATCAAAGCTATCGCCACTAGAGGAAGCCGGTCGTCTCTCAACCAATCGCTCAACGTCAATATTTGGTGGACATGGGGCCCTACTACAATCTTCTTTAGACGCACATATTCTGAGTTTACACCTTGCACCTACCCTACAGCACTGTTCCGCTCACTCTATTCCTGAAAAAGAGAGTCCGTCGTCGCTGACTCCAAAGGGCCTTTCTGGGCACGCCGTGGAAATTCTCCACACGAATCGATCGTGTGCAACCTGCTGACGCTTATAGATAGAAGACTACCATCTAACCGATTTGTGGCAAACTGGCATCGTGATGTAACTCCGCTGGAAACCAATCCACACCAAGATCAAGAGGATTCGGCGAGCTCATGCAAGGGCGGACGTTGAACATTCTCTTTGCGTCTATTCAAGAAATTTTAATGTATTGTCCCTCTTCTGAGAAGAACGAAAGCCGTAAGCCCACGCCCGATGCTCACTCGGCTTCCTGCGTCGAGTCCTTGAACCCCCGGAGCGGAGATCAGCAAAGAGTACACTACTGTTCGAATTCCTCGCACCGGTGACGATATCCTCAGCTACTGTGCTGGCTTCTGTATGGATAAAGATCTGGGAGGCGACGGTATAGCAGGCGTTAGAAGTAAAGATTGATAAAGTTGATGCTGCGGACGAGAGACTGAGCCCTTTTGATAGCTGCGGCACATTTGTCTAGAGTCCTCTTTCGTTCCTGCCAGCATCGCGGCCTCGCTGTATGAGAGCTCGCTTATTCCGTGCCATCTGGCGTAGAAGCAGCAGTACAGTGTGCGGGGACGGAAAACGGAGACGGTGCAACGCCAGCCGCCTTCGCTGAACAGGGTGCGACCTCGTCGTAATCTACTTGACGAGGAAGACGAATGTCTTTGGCGAACGCAAGGATGTGCTGGAAATCATTGGAGGCTATGGCGCGCACCATGGCGATTTAGCCAGGGGCGTCGTCCAGATACTGCTTATTTTGAAGCGCTTGAGGCCTTTGCGTACAGTATACGCAGGAGCTTCAGTTTCGAAAAGCTGGTGAATGTTTATGAAGATTTCAGAGCAATGGGGTGGCAACAAAGCTGCGTCGTCTCTACCTTCACGCACCCCTGTTTAGAACACCGCCTTCGTCTGATAGTAGCGTCTTGGTCCACACCTTCAACGAAGCGACCTATTTTGACACCGTAG
Organism: Massariosphaeria phaeospora; assembly: GCA_011032825.1. Lineage (NCBI taxonomy): Eukaryota > Fungi > Ascomycota > Dothideomycetes > Pleosporales > Massariosphaeria > Massariosphaeria phaeospora. The sequence continues at coordinate 64,078 of JAADJZ010000008.1, read as the reverse complement.
AAGACTGCCCAGTCGTAGCTGTTATCGACGAAGCCAGCACGGCCATGGACCGCGTCTTCGGCGAAAATTGAAGATTTTAGCCTTGTCGTTCAGGAACTAGAGACGGAAAGAACCCCTAGGGCACATGATCGTTATCAATCAAGGAGTTCGGTGATGGCTATGAGATTAGACGAGATGCGATGGCATTGAACAGCGTGGCCAGCAGTCCGTAGTACGGCTACTAGTGGGGTAGTCAGCCTACGCTACGGCCCGATTGGGCCTACGCTACGTACGGTGGTGAAGGTTTGGGTATGGAAGGCTGTCGTAACCGTAGGTACTGCCGTAGGTACTGCCGTAGGTGGCACGGGCCGCCTATTGGCTCAGGGTGACGTTTTAGGAGGAGCTGAAAGAGCAGGGCAAGGCGAAATTAATCAATTCAAAATTGCTCGTTTTAGTGAAGCTCTTTACCTGTTTTGCAAGCTCCGTAATACTGCTTTTTACAACGCCTTTTTTTACCTAGTTTTTCTGCAATTGTAGTGCCTCGATTGTGCTGCTGCTAAGCCTGTTTCAGTTGTTAGTAATAGTTCGTCGCGCAGAGCTGAAAGCGCGCTCGCAGTCGCAGCTCGTAGATAGGATAGCGAGGTAGTCGGTAGCTATTTTAAAGAGAATAGGGTACTAGTTACGGCCGTAAGCTCGCCACTACTTGTACAGCTCTTTTAAAAGCAGTTTTTCTTTTTCGTTTGTAGTATTAAGGTTAGCGCAAAGTGCTTTAAAGTACTTATTAACCTGCCTAAAGCGTCGCTGCTGTTTGTTTTTGCTGCTAGTAAAGAAGTAAGTGTTAACAGTAGTAGCTCGTAAGTAGAAGTCGTTAGCTAAAAGCTTGCAGCGTAATAGAAGTAGTTTTTAAAGCTTGTCGTTGTTAGCTGCAGCGTCCTGCTTTACGTAGTTATTAAACACTTTCTTAAGCAACTTCTACGCCTTAGTTACCTACTAGAAATAGTGCTTTTACTAAGTTTAAAACTAGTTCAAGCGAAGCGCTAGGTTGAAAGCAGTAGCAATAGTGTAGTAGCTAACGTTAGGCTTATAAATAAAAGTTGTAAAGTAAGTATTAAGCTTCTTAAAGCTAAGAGCAATCGCAGAAGCTATGTACTTACTATAAAGCTGCTCGCAAGCTTTTTTAAAGTGCACTTACAAAGCTTGCAAGTTTAGTAGTGTTTGCTAAAGTAATCTAAAGCTATTGCTGCTATTGTTGCTTTCTAGCTACTTCGTTATCTAGTATAGAGCTTTAAAAAAGTTAATAAAATCTTTTACGTTATTCTAGTTGTTTTTAGTAATTGTGTCGTAGAGAGCGCTGTAATTGAGCTCGTTGCAAAAAGCTTCATAGCTAGCGAGCTAGCGAATAAAGCAATTAATATGTTCTTTAAGTTCGTAGTAGCGAAGAAGCATAAAATAAACGCTGTTCTAGCAAACGCTACTATTTTGACAAAGCTCTAAAGTGTTAAATAAGTATAGCAGCTTGTTGTTTACTTTTAATTGCACTATGTTAAAGAGCTTGCGACGCTTGTAAAATGCACACACTGCATTTACAAAGTTATAAAGCTAGCTAACAACACTAAAGTTTCTCTAAAACTAAAACTGCTTACTAGAAGCAGCTTTAGCTAGTTGCTGTTTTTACTCGCTTACTTCTTTCTCGTATATCGTTGCTTTAACAACGAGGTTGATAATATAGCTAGCACAGCGTATGCAATTGTTCGCCGTAATGTTAATCTTATTAGTGCAGTTCGTAATACCGTATACACTTTAAAAAAAGTTTAGTGCGAGGTATTTCTATGTACACAAAGTTACACTATAGGTATATTCTATACTATACTAGTTTAGTACAGAAATCCTCTTTTATCAATACGAAAAAAATAAAATATTAAAATTGTCGGTTCATAGGTGTGAAAGGGAAAACAAGTGCATAAGTAACTAATCTTTGTATATTAGTTTGTGTATGTTCTATCTACGATAGAACAAAATAGCTTTATATACTCTTTCTAAGCTTGCTTTGTATTTGCTACTATACAAAGTAGTAGTAAAGAAAGCTGTATACTTACGCTGTGTGTACGTTACATAGCACCTAGCTATGCAAAAGCAAGAAAGTACAAACACAAAAGTAAAAGCAAAGAAGTACAAACACTAGCAACTTTTTTTTTGTAGTAAAAAAGTGTGTGTAATTGTAAAAAAACAACAAGCGTAAAAAAAAAGTTGTAAAAGAAAAAAAAGTTAGTTCGTAGATGCTTTACGTGTTACTTACTCGTTAATTTGTACACGCAGTAAGTTAGTGTTAACAAAAGTTTCTAAAGCTTTGTTTAGTAATGCCTTTGTTATAGCATTAGCAAGATTGTCTTAGCTATTTACTTATTAGACTTTGAACAACTTTTTTTTTTGTACGATTAGCGAAAAGCTATAATGTTAATTATTAGTTGCTTTTTTTTAGTTGATTCTAGCTTGACGATACACTCGTATAGTAAGTATAAGTCTATACAAACTACTAAAAAAAAAAATAGTAAGCTAAGCTGCTTTGTAATTATAGCGAGTGTTAAGGTAATAGAGTAAGCGAAGTCAACGCTTTTTACTATTGCGTAGATTTCTAACGCAAGTACGCTTCGAGTTACGCGTTTGCTTTTTGTAGAGCTTTAGTAAATAAAATTGCTATAAATTGTAAACTTAGCATTAGTAGTATCTTCTATAGCGAGTATAATTGTGTAGCTAATCTAGCTACTTAAATCTTTGTTGTTAGCAAAAAAGCTGTTAACAAATACAAAGACTTTAGCTTAAAATAAGTTAATTTCTTTGTAGGTAAAGCTACGGCGGAAGTTGTTTAACTACTACTATAAGCGCTTGTTTAAAGCGTTAATATTATCTTAAGTAAGCTTCTAATTTTGCGCGGCAATAGAAAAGTCAAAAGCAGCTTCTAGTTAGCAGATGCTTGCGATATAAGCGCTGCGAGCTTTTTGTTTAATATACTAATGCCTATAGTTAGTTAAGCTTGCGTTAATAAGCTAGATTTTACTACTTTAGTTTTTTTATTGTAGTAAAAGCTTGCTGTTATAATCAATTAAAAGAACGCAGCTATTAAAGATTAATAGAGTACAAGGTGTTAACTTTTGCTTTAGCTTTGCTATAAACGTTAACTCGTTCTTTTCTAACTTAGAGAAACGTTTATTTGCAAAAATAAAAGTATTGTTAGTTTGCATGCCTACTACGTCGAACGTGTTTTAAGTAGTAGTAATAAAAAAGCATAGATTGTACGTCGAAGTTTTTATGTAAAGTTTTTTTTTGTAATAAGTACTATATATTGCCTACTAATAAGTACTAGCTTTAGCTAAGCTATACAAAAGCTTCTCGACTATTATAACTATGTTAAGCGAGTACTTATAAGCAATTTCTTTAGGCAAGTAAGCAATTACTACTTAGTTAAGCTTTGTACGTAACTAGACGTAAGCCTAAGTAATATCTCGCAACTAAAGCGAGATTCTATTGCGCATAAGTAATAGAGCGATTGATAAAATAGCTCGCTAGCTAGCTCGTTGAATAGTTAGCAATTAAGTAAAAATCGTTGCTTTGCTATTGTTCTAGTTACGCTGGCGAATAGGTAGAGAGTACCTATTGTTGGGTATAAGTTGAGTTAGAGTCGCACAGACCTAAAGTTAAAGTTAAGTTAGAGTAATCAAAGCGTAGGTTAAAGTTAGGTTATAGGTACTACCTTTAGGTTAATAAACTTATTATAACTAGCTGTTATAATTATAAAGAGAAAATATATTAAAATATAGAATTGTAGAGGTTTGTGCTAACTCAACTTATACCTACGCTAAAACGTTTTAGCGTAGGTATAGGTTAAGTTAGCACTAAAGTCTTACGTAAGCTAACTCAACTTTAACTTAACTTATACCTATTTACTACTTTAGTTCTAGTAGCTTTGTACTATTAGCTAAAATTTCTTGTATAAAGTAGTAGTAGCTTTGCTTTTGATTTCGCGTACTAGTTGCGATTTAAAGATTCGTCTTTAGTGCTTGTAGAAATTGTACTTCTTAAAGCAAAAAACTCTATTAGCAATAAAGCTGTCAATTTTCTTGTTATTAAATTGCTCGAATAGTTTACTAGGTGCTGTTATTCTTTGTTCTTGTTGCAGTTAAATTGCTAGTAGCTAGTTAGTATTTTCTTTGTGCGTTATAAAGATCTCGATTATATAAGTTTCAATAGGCTAAGTCGCATAGGCTATATAAAATTTAAGCTTGTTTTTGCTTTTTTTTAAATAGCTGCGTTTACGTTTAAAAAGCTTGTAAGTTAGTTTTAGTTCTAGTTTCTAGTTGAACTTGCTAGTGTTACTATTTTAGTTTTAATAGGCATTGTTGTTGCTGTCGATTGCTAAAGTTGCAGCTGCTTTGTTGTTAGTATAGTAAAGTTTTACTACTGTTAATTAAAAGTTTGTAAGTTCGTAAAGAAGTTGTATTGTATAGGTTTCGTTAGTTACAGCAATAAGTTTGTAAAAGCTTATTTATCTATTCTTCTCGCGCCAAACGCGTACGTTAGAGTTAATAAGCAAAGTAGTTATTTTAATTGTTGTAGATCTATTGCGTGTTGCTAGCGCGTTACTAATTTAGCGCATGTCGTGTATTTGTTAGACCTCGTTTATAGCCTTTCTAATAGCAGCGGCGCGTTGAGTAATTAATAGCAACAAGAAAAAAGCTTTTGCTATACGTAGATAAGCGTCGAAAACAAAAAGTATTAGTACTAAGCTATTTAAGCCTACCGTGTTGTTAACAGCTTTTACTACTATTTGTAGAATAAGCCGTTTGTTTATCGCAAGTAGATTACTTTAGATAGTTTCAAAAGCGCGTTGTAACAAAGCGTAATACTGCTTTATTTTGCCTACAATGTTGTAAACTTCTATAGGTACTTGTTTAACGTTAATTAACATTGCCTTAGCTAGTTGCTTAAACTTAGTAAAAACGAAATTCTTGCTAGCATTATAAACAAGATATTTAAGCGGTTTAACGTAGGTATCTATCTAGCAGTGCCGTAAAGCGTTCTAAATAGTTGCAGCTAATAGATTTTTAAAAAAGCAAGTAGCTTAAAAAGCGGTTGCGTTGTAAACTGCGTGTAAAACGAGCTTGCTATCTAAGTACATAACGTTAACAATTACTTTGTAGTTAAAATTTATGTCTAGTTCTCTAAGCTTGAATTTAAAGCGTTTAAGTACTTTCTATTCTAAAGCTCTAAATCAAAGCAGCTTTAGGTTAATTATTCGTGTTAGTAACTTAATATACATAGATGCGCGTTTAGTGCGTTACGTAAACTAGTTTAGTTTACATTTAAAAGCTAATTTAATTTAATTTCCGTAGGCTAATTTGTACTAAATTTGAATATGTTGCTTAGCGTACTAAGTTGCACTGCTTATTACATTTGCATTAAAGTAGCCTAAGTATTAAAAGCAGTTAAAGTTAGAGGTAAAAAGTAAAAGTTGCGAAAAGTAAAAAGTAAGTAGAGTACTACAAACGCGAAACGCGCGTGTTACAAACGCAACAAAAAGGAATTTACCTAGCAACGCGTTTAAACCGCAAAAAAGCAAAGTATACAGCATTATTAATAAACGCGTAAAGTAGTGTAAAATAAAAGATTTTATAGCAAAATAGCAAAAACTATAGCTTATAACTTATAACTTACAACTCGTTGTTAAGCCTACGTTACAAACAAGTGCTCGTTAACGTCATAGCAAAAAAAAGCATTAAATTTCAATATTTTAAGCATTTAGCTAGATATTTAGTAGCTGTTTGCAAAGAGTGTAAGTATAGTGTATTACCTAGCTATATAAAAAGCTATTTACAGCGCATTTATAAAATTAAGTAAAAGCTAGTAAAACGCATTGCTAACAACGTAGGCAAGTAGCCTAGTTTAATTAAGTACGCTAGCGAGCTAGTAGTACCTAGCCGTGCAATACTTTTCGTTTGCTAGTTACTAGTATATACTAACGGCTTAATATGTTAGTTAAACCTAAGTTAGTGCCGTTAGATATTACGAAGCAAAAAAGGAATTAAAAAACATTAGCAAAATAGCTATGCATATTTAGTTGCAAAGAAAAAATGTTGCTTAAGCTAAGTAGTCTAAAAAAGTATACAGTTGCAAATAGCAAAAAGTTGCAAAGTAGTCTATTGCTAGCGACTGTTTGTTTAGAGCTAGAGTTCGTAGTATTTTAAAGTGCAACAGCACGAAAAAGGTAGCTTAAATACTATTTTTATTAACAGCAACGCAGCATAGGCGTAAGTAAGCGAGCAAATAGCTAAAACGTAAAAAAATATTAAAAAGCAAGCGTAGAACACTATCTAGGACGGCGAAAAAGACAAAGTAAACTTGTAGCTAAAGCGTACGCAGTAGTTGCTGTATTTAGTAAATATAAAAAAGCTAAATTTGTTAGCATGCGTTAAAGAGCTCGTTGCTAACGCTAACTCTAAAAAAAGCAAAAAAGTAGAACTAGTAGAAGCAGCGATTTGAACGGCTATAAATAAGTTAGCGCGGTTTAGCTAGGCGTTTGTTATCAACCGCATTAGCGTATTTGTGCAGTTAAAAGCAATTTGAATAGAAAAATACTAAACCTAGTTCTAGCCGTTGCAGCTATATATAGACAAAAATGCTATTATTAAGCACGTGTAGCTGTAGTAGTAGATGTTGATACTTTTTGCACGCACGCAGAAAAAGCATACGTAGAAAAGCTTTAAGTATTAGTTCACGCGCTAGCAGCGAAAGGCATAAAAAGCGTTAATTAAACAAGCAGAAAAAACAGTAGAGAAAAAAAAAGCAAACGAAGAAAAAGCAAATAAAGAGACAAAGAATATAGACGAAAAAATAATAGATAAAATAAACAAGGCAACAGACAAGAGAGAAGCTAAGAAAAAGCAAAGCTAAGTAAAAAACGCTAAGTCTAGCAAGTTTAAAAAGTTGTTAATAATCTAGAAAGCGTGTTTAGAGTTTTGTATTACGTTGTTAAACTAGTTTATTACGCGCAAAAAGTATAACAGCTCGTTAGTATATGCATTAGCAGTGTTAGGCGTTAAAGAAAATAAGTAAAAAAGCTCTAAGTAGTATTTGCTAATATTGTTAGCAGTTATTAAAGTTACCTAGTTTATAGTAGTGCAGTAGGCGTTAGAGTTATTAGAGCTGTTAAACAAAAACGCGTTAGACAACGAGTTTAACAACAACAGCGCGTACAAAAGCAACAGCAGCAGCGCGCAGCTACGCTAGCCTAAAAAATGTTTGCAGTTTGTTAAAAAAATAATAGACAAGTTTATAGTGCGAGGCAGCTACGGCTTAATGTAGTAAATGTTAAATTTGCAAACGTACAAGTTAAAAATCTATTACAACACTACGTTGCGCGAGCATGTAAAGTAAACAAGTAAAAAAAAGTTGTTGTATAAAAAGCTGTAGTTTAACATAGCTTAGTTTTGCAGCATAGTGCACGAGTTAGCAACTAAAAGCTAGTAGTTGTTAATAAAGAAGTTAATGTTTAGCAATACTAAAGCTACTAAGCTAATACTTAGCGTGTTGTAAAAAAGCATGCAAAACAACTTAACTAACAAATAGCTTAGTTAGAATTTTTTAAAGAACTATTGCACGCGCATGCTTGTAGAAAAAGAAACGTAGTTGTTTAAGCAAGTAGAAAGAAACGCTAGCATCTAAAACAGATTTATAAAGCTAGAAACGCGTTTAAAAGTAAATTAAAAAGCTGTTAAGTAGTACATAAAACGCGTTGTTAAGTTCTAAAAAAAGTTAGCTATGTTAATGCATATCGCAAGCAAACAGCTTGCAAAAAAGCTTAAAATATTAAGCGTTTAATACAGCAACGCTGTTAAAAGCAGCTACTACAACATATTTATTAAAAACAGCATAGTAGTGTTCGTAACGTAGTACTACAAAGAATACAACGTTAGCAGCAACGTAAAGATTATTTATTAATATTTGCTACGCAAGGTAAGCGAGTTGGTTGTGTAGTATTTGTAGTTAGTATTGCTATTCTAGCAGTAGTTAAAAGCGATAGTATGAAAAAAAAAAGCTATTTTGTTGCACATGTAGCTCGCTAATTTTAATAAACGCAAGTAAACAACTAAGAAGTTACAAAAAGCGTTAAAGCGCAAGAATTAAGTAAAAATAAAGCAAAAGTTAATAGTTGCAGCATACTGCGAGATTGCTATTAGCATTAGCTAGCGATTTTTACGCAGATCTACCGCGTTTAAAAAAAAAAAAAAAAACAAGAACAAAAAGTAAAACAAGAAAAATATTAGAGCGTTTATTGCTAACGAGTAGGTAGAATATATAGTACATATCGCAAAGTTAATATATGCGCAAGAAATTATAGAGCAGGCTAAAGTAGTAGCTAATAAGCAACAGTAGTTTCAAACATCGAGCACTAATTAGCATTGATTTTTAGAGTTTTAAAAAAGCGTAGAGAAAACAACAAGCAAGAAGCAAAAAAAAGCGCCGTTTAAAAGCAAAGCCGACGAAGCGAGAATTAATTAATAAAAGTAGTTAAAGAAAATAAACACGGCAGCGCAGTTGAAGCGGATAATAAGCAAAGCAGCTAAATTTTGTAGCGTACAAAAAGAAGCCGTTAATGCTATTATTGCAAGCAAAAGCTTCGTCGTAGCTGTAATGCTAATAGGTAGTAAAAAAAGTTTGTTGTTTATGTTGCTAGCATAGGCAAAGCAAAGCGAAACAACGATAGTTGTAGTTTTGTTAATTGCGTTGCAAAAAGACATAATGCGGTAGTGCAAGTTGTTAAGCATATTGTGTGCAGCGTAAGAAAAACGCTGTTTACTTAACGCAGCTACCGTAGTGTTAGTAACGCTTAAGTTAGCAGTAAAAAAGAAGTTTGCAATGTTTTTAAACTAGTTGCGAGCAACGTAGTAGTTAGACTAGATTGTAATTAACAAGTATTATATTGTGTTAAACTAATAGTACACGTTTTGCAAGCAAATGCAGTAGCTAAGCAGATTAGTAGCTGCTAAAACGCAGATCGTAATGTTAACAGCAATATTACTGCCAAGCGAAAAAAACAAGTTGTTCTAGCAAATGCATTTCGAGCGAAAGTAGTGTTACGATTAATAATTCGCTAAGCTGCTAAAAGAAAAAAATGCTTTTACTTTAGCGCTTAAAGTAACAAAGTATAGTTATACTTTAAGTAAGCTTAGCACGTAAGCTAAAGACTTTTCTCAACAACATAGCTTTTCTATATGCTTTCTTTAATCTTACGCTCTCTATAGCACTTTAAAAGCAAAAGATTAAAGTACTTTTACTAATTTGTTAGCTTTGCGAAAGTAAAGAGATTATACAAAGCGCACTTACGTATATAGTCAAAACAATAAACTTTTATAACTTATTGTTTTCAATTTTAATCTACTAAGTTAACTTTTACTTTGACTTTTATACTCTTTGCAAAACGAAGCTTGCTACTACTTTAGTATTAAACGCTATACAACTCTTTTTAGTTTATTAAACTTACTTATTTCTTAAAAACTAACTTAAGCTTAATAAACAACTCTTTTAAGTTCGCTTAGCTTTTACATTAAAAACTCTTAAAATAAGTAATACTTTAATAACTACTTTTTTTTATACTCGCACTAGCGGTACGAAAGTAGCAAAGCTTAACTTTTACTATAAAAATCGTTTAAAGCTAAAGAACTAGTTACTCTAGTTCAACTTTTTTTTTAAGTTTAAAAATAACTACGTTAACAATATTAACAAAGCATTTTTAATAGCTTTCTATATAAAAAAAATAGCTCTTAAGTAAGTTTAACTTTACTTAAAAAAGTACTTAGATAGCAACAACAACAAAGACATAATTACACGCATGTTCAAAAATCGCGCTGTATTTAAAAACAAGCTGCAACAATTTTATGCAATTGCTAACAAACTTGCTATTGCAAAAAAAACTATTTAATAAATGCGCTAGACTAAGTTAGTTAGAAACTACGCTAACCTATTTTAATAGTACTTTATTTAGACTAACTAAAATAACAAGGCACTTATGCGCATGTACAAGCAAAAGCTAAAAAACAATGTTAAAGCAAAACTAATACGCTCTAAAGCAGCTACAAACACTTTAAATAACTTAATTAAAAAATTAATTCGCTTTAACAATAAGTTGTACGAACTTGCAATTAAAATGCAAGCTAAAGCAAAGTTTTACGTACTAAAAAGCAATAGAAGTTATACACTTAACACTAGCTAGCGTTAAGTACAAATTTAACACTTGCGCTTAGCAAGCGTATACAACTTAGCTTAAAAATACAAACTTATACACCTTAACAACTTTAACAAAAGCAAACTAATTAATAGACAATTAAAGTATAGCAAAGAAACAAAAACTTGCTATAATTGTAGCAAACTAAGCTACATTTCTAGCAACTGTTATTAGAAAAACAAAGTTGTTTAACAATTGAATGTACTATCTAATGCTACGAGTAGTATTAATAAAAAATAAAAAGTAATTACTTTTATAAATGTTAAGAATTAGAGAGAACAGTTGCCTAAAAAAACAGGTTTAGCTAAAAGAAAATTGCTTTGCAACGATTCTAACTTTTTGATAAACGAAAAATACGAGTTACTAGACGAGCAGCTACAAATTTCGATCTACAAGAATTTAGTATAGCATTATTTTAACAAGCTTAAACAAAAGCTTACAAATAAAAACAAACAAAGAATCTATTAAAAGCTTAAAAAAACAAAACGCTTTGAAGAAAACATTTTACTTTTAGATATAAACAAATTAGCTACTAAGAAACACTAGCACGATAAAGTAGCAAGAGAATTTTAACAATGCTTTAGAAAAAAACGCAACAACGCGAACTTCTACAAACTACAGTACTACTTAAACTACTAAAATCTAAAACACGCGAAGATGTTATAAATAGTGTACTTTTACAACTACTATTTTACTTATTACTTTAACAAGCAAGGCACAAAATAGGTTTTTTAAAAAAAAAGCTAATTCTGCTTTTAAAAATAGTTTAAATGCAAAGACAATACTTGCAAATACTATTTATAAAACAAACGCAATACACTATACTTTCTTAGCAAAAACAACTTAGCAAAATTACTTGCAATGCAAATGCTTGTAAACAACAACTGCACTTAGGCTTAATAGCAAACCTACTTACACTCTAACTGCGCACAACATTAGACTTTTAAAAAAGTTAACGAATTTAGTACAAAGTTTTTTTTAGGCTAGCAACGCTTAATTTTAGAGTTAAATAGATTAACGTAATTAACTTAGCAAAATAGATTAAGCTTTTAGTAAAGCTTAATAGTTACTCGATAAAAGCTTTAATGTTATTAGAAGTGTTCTTTTACCGAAGGTACGAGTTATCGGACTCGAAGATTTCGCCTAAGAAATTGTTCTGTGTTCGAAAAGCTTAATAACAACAAAAAAACAATTTCAATTTTATTTTGAATAGAATAACAAAGTAACAATTTGTTGCCTATAGATCTAATCTATGTATAAAATGTACTTAAAAAAGTTAACTACAAAAAATCTAAACTGTAAAAGAAATTTTGCTAATTTATATAGTTCTATAATTCTTTGCTAAAAGCGTTCTACTTTGCTTGCTACGTTTTGCTACGCCGTAGCACTCGTAGCGCTCGTAGCAACTATTGCTTAGTATGCTACGTGCTAAGGCTTTGTAGCACTCGTAGCGCATTACGTAACTTTTGCTAACTTAATTTTACTTCGCGTGTTGCTGTACTTCTGTCTTGCAAACTTGCAAGCTCTAACAACTTTTTTGCGTCGTTGCTTAGTTTACAATACCTAGTATTATCTTTGTTTGTAACATTATTTCTCTTTTTAAAAATATCGTTTTGATAGCTGTTTTGCTATGCCGTGCTAGTTTCTTTTGCGCTGTGCATCAAAAGTGCCTTTTTGTATAAAAGTAAGTTAACCTCAATTCTTGTCGTGTCGTAACTTTTTTTTGTATTTTTTTAAGTTTTAAAGTCTAACTATGCCTAAGGTTTTTGTATTTTCTTTTCCAAAGTTAACTATTTGTAAGCACGCTTGTTTTGCGCGTATTTGTGCAATAGATTACTTTGTAGCGAAGCTCTGCCGTTGCTACTTGTTAAAGAGTCTAAAGTATTTTCTTTCGCCTAAAGAAACTTGTTTAGACTGTATTTCTTCTAGCTTAGTATGCAGTTTTTTTTTTTTTTAAAAAAAAGTTTACTGCTGTTGCTAAGAAACAGCGGTTTCTGCGTTGAAAGCTTCTTGCGGTAGAGTTTTAAAAGCTTAAAATTCGTTAGCGTGTTTTAAAGCTTCGGGCTTAAGTTAACGCAGCTGTTAGTAAAAAGAAAAAGTTGTTTGCTCGTAAGCTAGCAACGATTGAAAAGATAAAACGTCTTAAAAAAGCGCAGTTGAGCGCTTTCTTCGATTCTAAAAGTATAGCTTCTACTAATAGTCCTGTACCGTTGCTACTCGAATTGTTTTCAACTAACCTAAGCTAGTTACAGACTAACTTTTCTCTGCTCGCTTTTTTTTTTTTTAATTTTTCTACTTTCTTAGAGAACTTGAATCTTTTGCCTTTAGATTTTGCTAGTAATATGTTCGCACTAGTTCCTTGCAGTTTGTAAAATTCCGTATTAGTTTCTATGTATTCTAGCTCTTCGGCTATTCTTGCTATTTAACTAAGTACTTCTACTAACGTCTAAACTTTTGTAGGTTCTTAACTTCTTCAACTTTGTACTTTTCGTTTTTAAGTTCGATATTAGTTGCTACTTCGGCGTCTAGTAGTGCTAGTTTAAAAAGTAATTTGTAAAAAACTAGGTGTATGCGCATGCTTGTAAGTAGCTATAGTTTAAATAATACAAGTTCTTTAACCTCTAGAATTTTGAATAGTTTTATTTAGAAGTTGTCTAACTTGTTGCATAGTTATTTAGTTTTTAGGTTTTTTTGTAAAAGGAAAACTTTATCTCTCTTTTTAAGAGTTGGTTTTTTAAGTTTTTTCTTGTTTGCTAACTTAGCTGTCGTAAAGTTTTTTTAAGCGATTTGTTAGCTTAATTCGTTGTAACGTACCTTATAGGTTCGCCGGACACACAGGTTCGCCGAACACTTGTTTTTACTAAGGAAAATCAATAATCTAAGGCTTAATAACTCTAGATCTACTTAATAGAATTTTCTAAAAATTTAATATGTTATTTCTGTATACATTAACTTTTTAATCCTAATATTACTAAGCTCTACCTAGTCTAATTCTAGAGATACAAAAAATACGCTAAAATAATCCCTGTAATTTAGGCTTTCTTTAATAGCTTTTTAAATACTAAGGCTAGAGCTTAGTAACTTTAGGATCTTAAAGTTTATATAGATGCAGCTTAGTAGTGAAATTTTTAAAGAATTCTATAAAGTAGATCTAGAGTTATTAAGCCTTAGATTATTGATTTTCTTTAGTAAAAACAAGTGTTCGGCGAACCTGTGTGTTCGGCGAACTTATAAAGTACGTTATAATTCTTGCATTCTAGAAGCCTTGTCGTTTGCTGCTAGCAAAATGCTTTTAATATTCTTTAAATTCTAATAAGCTACTAGCTTATATTTATAATTTGCGTAGTAAAGCAAGTGTTTTGTAGTTGTAAACTTCGTGCTGTTGTAAGCTAATTGTGCTGTTAGTAGAAGTTCAACTTAGTTGTTTTATAGCTTGTTAGTGTACATTCGTAAGTACTATTCTAGCGTTTAGTTCGTTTGTTCTGTCTAGCCGTTTGTTTGCGAGTGAAAGCTAGTTAATAGCTTCTTTGCAACTCTTAACTAGGCTAGAAACGTATCTCAAAACTTTAATGTAAACAGCTTGTTTCTATTAGTAATAAACTATTCTAGCAATTTGTAATTAGCAACGAGTGCTTTTGTAACCTCGTAGGCTATTTTTTCTGCCGTAATTGATTTTTCTGTTGGTACAAAATGTAATTCTTTAGTTAATCAATCTACGATTACCAAGATTAAGTTGCATAGCCGTGCTAATTTGAGTTTTAACAATTTTAAAAGCTTTACTATAAAGTCTATTGTAACGCTAATTTATAAGCGTGCAAGTAGTTCTAGTAGTTAAAGTAATTCGTAGAGCTTGTGTCTCTTAGGTTTGTTCTTTAAATAATTCAAATAGTTGCTTACTACTTTTTAAACTGTGTTTCGTACGTAGAGCATTAAGTACTTGTTTAAGATTCGTTAAACTATTTTGTTAATTCTTAAGTGTTTATATGCTCGTGAAGCATGTAATTTCTAGATAAGCTATATAGCTTAAGTGTTGTTCGTAACTATTTATCTTTGCTAGTTGTTTTTGCTTTATTCTTGGTGCATTCTTTTTTTAATGCTTGTAGTTCTAGCTATCTTAGCTAATCGTAGTTAGTTGTATTCGAAAGTTTTGTTTAAGTTCCGTTGTAATACTAGGTTGTGCGTAACTAGTTTGTTAGTTTTTATAAAATCTAATCTTCGACTAAGCGCGTTTGCGGCTCTATTGTTAGTTTCTTTGCGATAGTAAATTTTAATGTCGTAATCTGCTATAAATTCAGCCTATTTGACTTGTTGTTAGTTTAAATTTTTAGTTGTAGTAAAGCTAGTAAAGTTTTAATAATCTAAGTACACTTGTACTTAATGCCTTGCTTTTTTTAGCTATGCTTTCTATTGTTCAAAAGCGTTTATTATTGCTAATAGCTCTTTATTGTAAACGTTGTAGTTGAGTTCTGCTCTTAAGAACTTTTTAGAATAGTAAAACACTAGTTTCTATTTCCTATCGTTTTATTGTTGTAAAAGTATTGCTTTTAATGCATAGTCTAAGGCATTAGTTTCTACTTAAGTTTTTTTTTCTAGATCGTGCATCTGTAGCATCGGTGCCGTAGTAAACTTCTTTTTAAGTTCTTAAAACGCTTGTTCTTGTGCTTTTGTTTACTTGAACTTTTTATTCTTTTTAGTAACTTCTAAAAGCAGTGTCGTAGTCTTGAAGTAATTCTTAATAAACTTTTAATAGAAGTTAGCAAATTTTAAGAAGAACTACACGTTTTTTACTATTTTAAGAATTAGCTATTTTTGTATAGTTTGAATTTTTTTTAAGTCTATAAACATACTTTCTCTTAAAATAATAAATTCTAGGTAGCTAGTTTTTGTAACGTGAAATTTATATTTCTTCGAGTAAAGTAGTAGTTAGTACTGCTTTATTTTTTGTAGCACTTTCTTAACATGCTCTTAATGTTTTTCGAGCGTTTCTTTGAAGTATATTAATACGTTGTTTAAGTACGCTGTAACAAAAATGTCTAAGTATTTCTATAGTGCTTTGTTAATTAGGGCCTAAAACGTAGCTAAGGTATTAGTTAGTTTAAACAGCATAACCTAGTACTTATAAAGTCTATATTAAGTCTTAAAAGCTGTTAACTATTCGTGCTCTTTTGCAATTTTAATGCGATAGTATCCGTTTCGTACGTTAAGTTTTGTAATTTATTTTACTTTTTAAAGTTGATTTATAAGCTTCTAAATAAGCGGTAGTAAGTATTAGTTTTTTCGTGTAACGTTGTTGAGCTGTTAATAGTCTACGCATAGTTTCAATTTTTCGTTTTTCTTTAGTACAAACAATATCAGCGAAGCTATTAAGCTTTCGCTTAGTTGTATATATTCTCGTTAGATATTTCTTTAAATGTATTTTTTTAATTCTTTCTGCTAGTCGTAAGTTAGAAGATACATTAGTTCTAGTCGCAGTTTTGTTTCTTCTTTAAGAATAATCTTGTGATTTTATTTTTAGTAGTTTGCTAGGTCGTGCTTTTTGTTTTTTTCAAAAAAGCTTTCAAACTCTGTTTAGTATTTAGTAGAAAAGTTTTTGAACTTTTCTTTCTATTCTTTAAAGAGGTTAGATTGCAGTTTGCTTGTTTTTAAAAGCGCAACTTGTCGTATCTATATAACTCTCATTTGCTAAAAGTTTTTTTTACAAATTCTTACAATCTTGTAAAGTAAAATTAAACTAATTTTTTTATTCTTAAGTAAGCTCTAAATTGTCAAACTGTTTTGTAGTACTACAGCAACTTTCTTTCTAAGCCTTCAGCTGCGTATTGTTTCGTTTTTTTAATTAATGTTAAAGTTGTGTTTTTGTAGCTAGTCGTACTTAATATACATGTTAGAACTTTTAAGGTTTATAATATTAATACACTGTTAGTATCTAATACTCGCAATTTTTAACTCAACTTTCTAGGTTTTTAGGTTGATTAAACTGTTTCTATATTCTAGTAGTTGTCCGTTAGCTAACACTGTTCGTATTAGTTAATTTTTAACTTAGTAAAGTATTCTGTTTTTTTTTACTTATTTTAGGAAAACTAATGTTTAGGCAGCTTTGCTATCGAGTAGTGCAGTAAGCTTTTAGCCTACAACTTTCGCTTTTACTTTTATGTAATTTTGTTTTAGTTGCGTTTTTTGTACGCTTTGTACGGTTGTGCTAAGAGCACTTATACTATTCTAACTATAAGTCTAGTAGCTCGCTAGTTTTTTGCTAAAAAAGCCTTTAAGGCTTGTTTTTTTAGAATGTTCTATTGCTCGTAGTAGTTGCATTTGCTAGCGAAGCATTTCTAAAGCTTTAAAAACTTGTTGTAGTTTTAGTTCTTAAGATTCTATTTCGTTGCATTTTTCTATAGCTTATAAATAGTGCATTTTGTAGTGCAAAAAAGCTAGCGTGCTGCTTAGCACGTATCGTAGTTTTCTATACATAATTCGTTGTTGCATTCTAGATAGTTCTTGTTTTCTAGACCTATAAGCTACTATTTTGTAATATGCTTGTAGAACTAGTGTGTTTGACATTTTTTATTGTAATACTACGCTTATTCGCAGCTACTGTCGTAGTTTTTAAACTAATTGTTGTAGTTGTGTACGTAGCATTCTGTTACTGTACATTCGCTATTTTTAAGCAAAACGTGTAATAGTAGTTTTAGCTATTGCTACGCAAGAATTTTATTGTTTGCGTAGTATACACAGTTCTTTTTGTTGCACTAGTACTAAAGTAAGTTTTTGTAATTTTCTTAATTCGCGAACTGTATTTTCTTTTTTGTTAGCTTTTGTTGTGCTATTGCTGCGTTTGCAACTTTCTATTTTTGTAGTCTTTCAATTCAAAGCGTATAAAACTTGTTCTTGCAATACTAGGCAATGTAAGTTTTCTAGCTGCACATCTAGCATTCGTAGTTTCATAGCTATTCGTTGATTTTCTAGACTTGTAAAGTTAATAGTTCTTTGTTGTTTTAGTTTGTTAGTTTTGTAACGTCTTCGAGACTTTCTATTTAAATCTAATTGTTTTTTAATTCTTCGAGGTTTTTTAAGTATAGTGTAGCTACTCGCTGTAGTTAAACTATAGCAATAGTAGCAGCTTAAGCGCCTACTACTTTCTATTGTATTTCTAAGCAGTCTTTGCAGAAGTATCCGTTTTTGCTGCATTAAAAACATACTTTATTATTGTAACGCCTTTGGCGTTTCTCTTTAAACAGCTTGTTTTTAGAGTTTTGCTTTGTTAAAGTAGCGTTTTTTTTGTTAAACTGCTTTTGTAGTAGTTTGTTGTTCTAAACTCGTCTAACGCTGTCGATATCTATTAAGTCGTAGTAATAGGTTTTTTTAATCGTTGCTACTAGGCGTATGTATAGTTTGATAGTAAACTTGCGTTTCTACTATTGTTGCTATAGTTAGTTGTTAATTTGTACCGCAGTTTTAATTAGCTCGTTAAGTTCTTTTAGTTTTTTGTTTTAACTAATTTTATTCTTTACGTGTTTTTTTAACTTTGCGTAGTAAAACTCGCACAAGCTGCGTTCTTCTACATTGTCTACTTTAGCCTAAATTCTTTTAAATTCGATTGTGTACTTGCTAGCTAAGCTTTTCTACTTAAGTAGTTTAAGTTGGTTTATTGCTTGCTGCGTTTCGTTTACTTCGCCGTAGATCGTATAAAGTTTTTGCTTAAACAACTTTTAATTTTTAAAAATGCGCTTCGTGTTTTGCTTTATTTTCTTTACGTTTTCTGCGTGCGTAACGTAGTTTTTAGCGTATAGCTAAAACTATTTTGCTACGTTGTCTTTTATATGCATTCTAGCTACTAGAATCTTGTTTTAATTTGTGTAAAAGCTGTTGCTATAATAACAGCAGTAAAAGTCTACGTTAGTAAAAAAAAGTTTTAAGTTTTTTTTTCTCTTGCTATATTTTTTTGAAGAGAGTGCTTTTGCTAACTTTTCTTTTGTTTTACCTTAAAGCTTCGTAACTGCTGCTAATAGTTCTTAAATCTATTTTGCTTGCTGCTGTATTTAATTAGCTTGCTTTGCTATTATAGTTGCTAGGTTCGTTGTAGGTGTAGTAACGCTGCTACTCGTTGTGCGTAAGCTCGTAAGTGTTGCTATGTTATTTTAGTTTTAAACCTAAAGTAGTTAACGTGTTATTAAAAGTGTTCTTTTACTAAAGGTACGAGTTATTAGACTTAGAAATTCCGCCTAAGAGATTGTTCTATGTTCGAAAAGCTTAATAACAACAAGAAAACAATTTTAATTCTATTTTAAATAGAATAACAAAGTAACAATTTGTTGCCTATAGATCTAATCTATGTATAAAATGTACTTAAAAGAGTTAACTACAAAGAATTTAAATTGTAAAGAAAATTCTGCTAATCTATATAGTTCTATAATTCTTTGCTAAAAGCGTTCTACTTTGCCTGCTACGTTTTGCTACGCCGTAGCACTCGTAGCGCTTGTAGCAACTATTGCTTAGTGTGCTACGTGCTAAAGCTTCGTAGCACTCGTAGCGCATTACGTAACTTTTGCTAACTTAATTCTGCTTTGCGCGTTGCTGTACTTTCGTTTTGCAAACTTGCAAGCTCTAACAACTTTTCTACGTTGTTGCTTAGTTTACAATACTTAGTATCGTTTCTATTTGTAACACTTAATCGATATAAAAGCATAGAATAACTTTGTTTTCGCTTAAGCAGTGTTTGTAGCTAGTTTACACTTACTAGAGAAACAACAGCTTTATTTACTTGCTAGTGCTAACAAATAGCTTATACGAGCACAACTAGTAGTTACATACAAAATAATAACGTACTATTACACATCAAACAACATTAAAAAAAGTTAGCTTTCAACGTTTTTAAACTAGCTATCTACGATATTATTTTAAAACTTTTTTAGTTAAAAAAGCACAACTCTTAGATTAATTAAAAGAAGAATACGCTTTTGCTAGAGTGTTGTAGAACTAGCGCTTTTAACACTATGCCTACGCATTAGCAAAGTTTAATAGCAAATAAAAAAACAATTAATATAATTGCATTAACAAAGAACGGCTTTAAAATACAAAAGTTTAACTTAACAAATACCAACTTAAAGCTTTTAAATTAACAAGTTAAAGTAAAGAAAAAAATTAGCGCACTTTTAAAAATACTTTACAAGTACAAAGAGTTTAGACATTTCTTTTAAAAAGTAGTAGATGCAAAAGCATTACTAAAATACAAACTTTAAAACTACAAAATTGTTTTACAAGAAAGAAAGCAACTAACTTTTAACTTAATTTATAAACTATTAAAAAAAAAGTTAAACACACTTTGCAATTATATAAGAAATAACTTAAAAAAAAGTTACATACGACTATTATAGTTACTTGCAAAATACCTAATTATTTTTGTACTAAAAAAAACAGCGTACTACGACTATGCGTTAATTATTAAAAACTCAACAATATTACAGTTAAGAATTAATACTTTTTACTAAACATTATAGAATTACGAGATTAATTATTTTACGCAAAAGTTTTTACAGCGCTTAACTTACAAGATAGTTACTACTTTATTAAAATTAAAAAAAGTAAAAAATAAAAAACAGCGTTTTAAACGAGATACAAATATTACAAATACACTATTATACTATTTAAGCTTACAAATGCTTTAGCAACTTTTTAAAAACTTATTAACAACGTGTTAAAAATGTACTTAAATATCTTTGTTATTGCTTATTTAAATAACATTTTTATTTATTTTAAGACTTAAAAGAACTATGTTAAACATGTCAAAACAGTACTAAAGTGCTTTAACAAGTTCAACTTTTAACTTAAACTAAAAAAGTGCGAATTTTACAAGCGCGAAGTTGTATTTTTTAAATATATAGTAGAAGCAAACGAAGTACGCATAAGCGAAAACAAGATTAAAGTAGTTAAAAAATAGCTACAACTTAAGAACGTTAAGGAAATACAATCTTTTTTAAAGTTTCTAAACTTTAATTGCTAGTTTATTAAAGATTACTTAAAAATTACTATACTTTTAACAAAGCTTACGCAAAAGAATACAGCTTTCGCATAAAGCAAAAAAGCAAAAAAAGCTTTCTAACAGCTTAAAAACGCAAGTATTAGTTTACTATGCTTTTAAATATTTTAAGCAGAATAACTTTTACGCTTTAAAACTAACGCGTTAGATTTTGCGCTAAAAAAATGTGCTAGTTAATTGCACAAAAGCAAATAGCACTTTATTGCTTATTACTTACGCAAGTTTTTAAAACTTAAAAAACAATACAACGTGCACGATAAAAAGCTGCTAGCTATTATTGCATACTTATAGCATTAAAAAGTCTACGCAAAAAGCTACTTAAAACTTACAATATTTACGAATTACAAAAACTTAGTTAATTTTACAACTACTAAAGTACTTAACTAAAAACAAGTTAGATAGTTAGAAATGTTAGGCTAGTACAAGTTTAAAATCGTATACACACTAGAAAAAAACAATAGCAAAGCTAACGCTTTTAGCTAACAACATAATATTGCTAAAACAAAAAAAATTATTAATACTGCAATACTTAAAGTTAACTAAAACAAATTATTAAAACTAGCTAGAACGCTAAATGTGCTTTTAAAAACTGCAATTATAGTTTTAAAAAAATTGCAAAAAGCAATTATACAACAACATTACAATAACTTAGTTTACAGTTACTTTAAAATTACACGAATAATAAAACTTATTAAGCAAAACTACAAGTTTAGCAGAATAAAAAACAAAGTTACTGCAATTGTTAAAAAATGTGTAGACTATTAGAAAAACAAACATAGTACCTACGCACAATACAAAGAAATGCAAGCTCTAAAGCTACTAAATAAGCTTTAAACTAATATTTCTATAAATTTTGTAATAAAATTGCTTTTGTTAAAAGACTTTGCTATAAGAATAGCTTACAACGCTATTATAGTTATAGTTAACTAATTTACTAAGTACGTAGAAATAGTACTCTTTAAGAATACGTACACTGCGCAACAACTAGAATTTATT
The DNA here is from genome assembly GCA_011032825.1 of Massariosphaeria phaeospora. Lineage (NCBI taxonomy): Eukaryota > Fungi > Ascomycota > Dothideomycetes > Pleosporales > Massariosphaeria > Massariosphaeria phaeospora. The sequence continues at coordinate 42,794 of JAADJZ010000008.1, read as the reverse complement.
CTTTTAAATCGACTTATCTAATACTATAAAATACTCAAATTAATTATTAGCAACAGAAACAAGCTTTTTACATTAAACTATTAGACAACTTTGTTAGCTGCAATTGAAACGAAACGCAAGCTATTAACAGCGTATTATTTACAAATAAATAAGCAAATAGAAAAAACAAATTAAACTATAAAAACATATCTAAGGATATACAGCAATAAATGACAAACTAATTAAGTAAAGCTTTTACTAATAGCATAGTTAGCGTATAACAACAAGTTGTTAAAGTTTACAAAACAAACACTTTACTACGCGAATTACAAAAAACACTTATATTTTTTTAATAAAACGTTTTTAAGCGCAAAAGCTAAGACTGCTACAAAAGTAGTAAAGAAACTCAAAAAAACACATAAGTTACTACAAAGTAAACTTAAAATAGCACAACGCTAAAGCATTTTATATGTTAACTAAAAACAAAAAATAGCACTTTAGCTAAAAAGAAGAAATAGAGTTTATTTCTTTACAAAGAATTTGCGCACAAAACGACTAAGCAAGAGTCTAAACAACGTTAAAGTTAAACTATTTTTAATATTAAAACAACGAAGCCTAGTTAATTACAAATTAAACTTGCTTAAAGACGCAAAGATCTACCTAGTATTCTACATATTCTTGTTAAAACTAGCTAACTTACAAACGCTACTCCAGCGAACTTTTCGCTACGAAACTAAAAAAAAAACGAATTTAAAGTTAAGAAAATTATCGCACACTAAGTTAAAAATAACTAGAAAAAGTACTTAGTTAAATAGTTAAGCTACTTAGACAGCGAGAATACATAAGAACTATATACGAATTTTACAAACTACTACCAAATCTTAGTACAGTATCGTTAGAACTAGTTAGGTACAACAAAACGTTGCTTTTTTATACCTTGTTACTAAGGCTATCTAACGCACTCTAAGTAAAAAGAAACATTGCTAAACTATTAAAAAAACTCGCAGTTGCTTTTTGCTATTCTAGCAACAAAATGCTTGCTTTTTTAACTGCAATAGCTTTCGCTGCACGCTTTGCATTTTCGCGCAACGCTTACTTAACTTTTGCTGCTTTTTTCTTTACTACTTTTAGCTAAGCCTAAAAACGCTTGCGCTTTTAACAAATAAGCACTTATTTATTTTTTAAAATCTAAATATTACAGTTTTTAAAGATTTTGACGATTACACTTATTATACTATTTTAAACGAACATGCACTTTGCAAACTAAGCTTGCAAAACAATAGCTTTAGCAAGCAACAAGCATAATGTCTTTAAACAAGTTAATAAATATTGCAAAGTTAAAACGTCGTGTAGTACTATTAGAAAAAAAAGCTTTTAACATAGCAAAAAAAAGCTTTAAAAACGAAGCATAGAAAAAGAGAAATAGTGTTACAATCAATAATCTGCTAAGCTGCTAAAAAAAGAAAATGCTTTTACTTTAGCGCTTAAAGTAATAGAGCACGGTTATACTTTAGGTAAGCTTAGCACGTAAGCTAAAGACTTTCTTTAACAACATAGCTTTTTTATATGCTTTTTCTAATTTTACGCTTTCTATAGCACTTTAAAAGTAAAAGATTAAAGTACTTTTACTAATCTATTAGCTTTGCGAAAGCAAAGAGATTATACAAAGCGCACCTACGTATATAGTTAAAACAATAAACCTTTATAGCTTATTGTCTTTAATTTTAATCTACTAAGTTAACTTTTACTTTGACTTTTATACTCTTTGCAAAACGAAGCTTGCTACTACTTTAGTATTAAACGCTATACAACTCTCTTTAGTCTATTAAACTTACTTATTTCTTAAGAACTAACTTAAGCCTAATAAACAACTCTTTCAAGTCCGCTTAGCTTTTACAAGTAGGTTGCGATATTTTAAGTAAAAACAACACAAACGAACGTAGCATATCGCGTAGTTAAAGTAAACAAAGTGTTAAGAAAAGAAAGAGTAAAAGCTGTCGTAGTAAATATAGCCTAGCGAAAGTGTAAGTAGTACAAAACTAGCAAAATCGTTATATACAGCAATTCGGTATTAAAAGTAAAAAAGTTAGTAGAACAGTTAGAGTGCAACGCGTATTTTTACGATGCCGTAGGCAAAGCAAGCATGTTAGCAGATTTTATAGCTAGCAAATAGTAGATTATAGTAGCAACAAGCGCATTAGGAATAAAAGTAGATATACCTAACATCTAGTGCATTATTTACATTAATTAGCTGCAAACGATATTAGATTACGCGCAAGAAAGTAGCAAAGCAAAACGAGATAAGTTGCAAAGCAAAGCTATTATTATAAAGCAAAAAAAAAACAAACGACTGTTTTATAACAAGCAAACTAAAGCAAAGCAGCAATCCGCTTAATAGTATGTAAAAAAAAAAGAATTAACAATAAAGTGCCAAAAGTAGGTGTTAAATAAGTATTTAAACAAGCAAAAGAGCTAAGAGAAATGCAAAAAAAAAGAAAAAAAATGTAACGTTTGCGAAAGAGCAAATAAAGAGATAAAAAAAAATAGCAGCGAAGACAATAGCAATAACAACGAAATTAATATAGTTAAAGCTAAAAGCAAGGAAACCTAGCAAGTGTTCTAGTAGTAGAAGCAGAAGCAGCAAAGCTCGCAGCAAACGTTGATATAGCAGCAATAACAAGAATTTGCAAACGTAGAGTAGTTGCAGAAGCAGTTAGCGTAGTAGGCGAATTAATGCAGAATATGCAAAGCTACAAAGAATAAGCTAAGCGAGCACAATATACAGTAGTGTTAGCAATAAAAAAGCTGTAGTACTAAAAAAGCAATTAAAACTATAAAGAAGCAGATTACGTTTGAAAGTTTTTTTAGGTGTTTTTAGTGTAGAGTGCTGTAGAAAATATGCAACTAGTAAAAAAAAAACAGTTACAAGTAGTATTAAAGAGCAACAAGCTAGCGTAATCTCTAGAAGAGATTTTTAAAATTCTACTTTCTTTTACTTCTTCTATTCTCTCTAGACTATTCTCTTTCTTTTTTTTCTTTTTAATACGCTTAATAGTATTATAAATATTAGATTTAAACTTGTGTAGCGTAGTAGCAATTTTTTTAATAGAAGTTTCTGCTTCTAGAAGTACGCTAGCGAATAGGTAAAAAGTACTTATTGTTGGGTATAAGTTAAGTTAGAGTTGCATAAACCTAAAGTTAAAGTTAAGTTAGAGTAATCAAAGCGTAGGTTAAAGTTGAGTTATAGGTACTACTTTTAGGTTAATAAACTTATTATAACTAGCTATTATAATTATAAAAAGAAAATATATTAAAATATAGAATTGTAGAGGTCTGTGCTAACCTAACCTATACCTACGCTAAAACGTTTTAGCGTAGGTATAAGTTAAGTTAGCACTAGAGTTTTACGTAAGCTAACTTAACTTTAACTTAACTTATACCTATTTACTACTCTATCTAGAAGAAAGTAAACTTTAGCTTTAAACTATGTAAAAGAAAAAGACATTGCGGTAGAATTTTAAGGAAATAGAAATACAAAATTAAAATCTAAAAAGATATTGCAATAAACTAGCGTACTAATAAATTATTACATAATAAAAGCTATTTTTAGAATTAGCCTAAAATTTTAGCTATAGATATAAAATAGACTAGGTAAGCAACCTATACTAAAAATTTACTTAAGTAATTAGCTCTAGGCCTAGATAGGCTAGTAACTTTTCTACCTAAATTTATAGATTTATTAAAAAGATATAGGCGTTTAAAAAAGGCTCTAAAAAAACTTATAAGTTTAGGCTAGTACTTTTCTCTAGTGTTACTTACTAAGCAAATAGTACGCTAGCAGAATTAATCTCCGTGTAATCTTCTATACAACGAGCTATCTCTTATAGTTTTAGTTATTTTATTCATAGAGTTATATAGCTTTAGAAAAGGTGAAAAAAATCGTTAGTCTTTTTTCGTGTCACCCCTCTGTATGGCCTGCTAAGGCAGTTAAGGGTTGGCAGAAAACCAGGGTTGTCCAGACAATCGCGGCTAACTGTGATTTCCACACTGAGACGCTTCTGAACCTTGACACTATCGCTGGTCAGCTCCACTGCCCAAGCAACCGCGACATGCTGAAGGCCATCGACAACGCCGGCTCGAACATCAAGCTCCCGCCCAAGGGCAAAGTCGTGCGCCGGATGATGACCAACCTCACTGTCCACAGCTATGGTGGCGTAAAGGATCTGTCGACGTTGTAGCTTTCCGCTCCTCAACACTCTCCGCCTACTCTTCGAGTTGAGTGTTTTCCGAGACGGCGCCTTCGCCCCCACAAGCACCGTCATCCCCGACGAAACGGTCGGCCTCCGAGAGGACGCGGTGCAAGAGATTCGACGCCGCGCGCGTGGCCTTCCGCTTCGCCTCCGTTCCGGCGCCGAGGTCATCGTCATGACGGACTGGGGCATGATGAGCGACGACTGGGCGACCGTGAACCGTCGTGCTATCCGTGAGATCATGGAGTATCTGTTCGGCCAGTTTGGCGGAAACGATCGTCAAACCAGGCTCGCGCGCTGACCGTGCGACTTAGCCTCCCATCGGTATGGATGACATCAGCAAGCTGTTCAAGCTGGACATAGTCGAGCTGGACTTGGGTCAGCGCTTTGGTACCCTGCGCTTTTAGAGCGGCCTGTAGTACGCTGGGCTTTGCTCGCCGCTCTTGTGACGGAGGGCCGGCTTCCAGTCCACATCGTAGAGATGGCAGCGCTCAGGCTGGCAGCACTTTCTGGCCGCGTTGATCGTGATATTGCACAGGCAACTGTCTGCTGAAGCTGCACGGCCGATAGCTAAGAGGCGTGGGAAACGCAGCACGTGTTTACTGTGGTTGGCTCTCAGGACATGGAACCTTGCGCAGCGGACCTGCGGTCGAGTGGCGCCGTGAGTTGGTGAGGCTGTCTTGGGTTTTAAAGTCGTATATCTATCCAGTGGCGCCTTGGTGGCAGTCAGCAGGTGAGGCTGTTGCGCGACTTGCCTTGCCCATCGTGCTCGTTAATGGGCTTGGACTGCTAGATGCAGATGTAGTGGGTAGTGAACGTGTTACTGGAGTGGAGCGCGTGCGCATCGGCCGAGGGCTAAATGAGTTTAGCAGCGTTGAGAGGATAGATCGCGGGAATAGAGACAAGAGGTGTTGCTAGCAGGTCAGGGTTCTTCTTCCTTGTCTCTTATGCTGTTTGTGTTGCTGTCCAGTCCTTTGTTAGCACGGCAAGTGTATGCTATAGATAGTGAGTTCAACAGGCGTGGTTTCGGGTGAAGTTCACGGTCGTACGAAGAAGCTAACCTTAGGGTTAGATAAGATAAGGGTTAGGTGGGGTCTGGGTTAGGAATAAGGTAAGGGGTTTGGAATACTTTAAATAGGGTTAGGGTTGAGTTGCACGGTAGTAGGTATAATGGGAGATTCGCAAGTGAGGCAGCGGTTTCGGCTAGGTAGAGTTCGAAAGTCGTACACATACCGTTTGCAGGAGCTATGTAATAGGCAAGGGCTGTGCTAGGGAAGATGTGAAGTAGGTTGGTGCGCTTCGCTTCGATTCAATCACCCTGGTGCTGGGGCATAGCTTACGGCGGCGGAAATACGTTTTTAGGCGTGACGTTGTCGTCAGAGACGCAGGATTGAGGAGGAGGAGGGGGGTTTTCGAGATAACCAGTCGGTGTCTCGTGTTGGCCGAAAAGCCATCTCCCTCGTGGGGCTCTTGGAGTGAGTTGAGATATGCGGAAGGTGGTACGTTTAGCACGTTACGGGAAATGCAGGCAGTGCAGTAAGGGCCGGCGGGCTTGGAGAAAAGAGGGCGAGTCGGCTTGGGCCAAGAGAGTCATTCAAGGGATCTACGGTATTGCTCGCTACTTGTATCCAAACTCCTGTGCGCAGACGCTAGGACGTGCGCGCGATCAGGCGGTGTGTGCTTAGGCCTCGGATGGCGTGTCGTAGCGGCAGTGGGAGCGGGTCGGAGCTGCGGTGGTCCCACAGGGCTTTGGACGACACCCTCAAAGTATCGTATTACGCATTCCCGAATGGTATAAATAGGAAGTAGTAATCCAACGAAATCAACGAACCCAACAACGAATCCAACGACAAGCATCTTTTCCTCGCTATTATGTGCAAAAACATCATCAGCTGTGGGGATAAGAAGGAAGTACGGGAGGAATGCACTAATAAGGGGAAACCTAGCCACAAAACAACAAATCGTGTCGTTGACGCCTCTAAGGTCTGTTGCCTGGAGTGCAGCTTTCGCATAGTCGTGCGATCTTTTGTACCTGGCTGTGCGCGGTTGCCTAAAATGTTTCGTGGCACATAGCCAATATTAGGTGATTATTGGCTGCGCAGGCATCAGCGGCAACCAATAGCGTGGACCAGAAAAATAAGAGAATGTGGGCGGTAATGGACGTCAAGCGATAATAAATGTGCCCCCTCACCCACTTCTTCTGCCCTTTCCCTCCTCTGCCCGATCCAACAGGATACACAGCCCTCAATTCCTTTTGCTATTCTGCTTCTTATTCTTCTTCTTCTTCCTCTCGACTAGTCTACGCTTCAAAGAATGTTCGTATACTTCGTTATGCGCCTTCACAAGCAACTGCAAGTACCCTCGCAAGCGTGTGAACTTCGCACATGCTCGGCATAGAGTCCTCACTGTCCACGCGTTGTGTATCCTTAGTCTTAGCCTCTTGATCTTTTTTTTCTCCTCGAACAATTTTTTAGTAACCCATGGCGCGGTTGTGACTGCCTTTGCAGTGGGGCGAGGTGGTGTAGTTGTTGGATCAGCGGTGGAAGATCTATGTTCCCGCGGCCTTGCGAGGGCTGCGGGCTCATTTTCTGAATCTGGGTCTGTGTCCTCGTAGTTTTGGTCCGCCGCTTTAAGAGATTTTATCTCAAGCAGAGTCTGATCAACACTACTTAATTTCGGGTTGTGTCGTTTGACAGAGGACTTGTTATGACTACAGGCCGCGCCTTGGCGTGAAGGGACAATGTTCAAAGAAAGGAATGAAGAATTTGAAGAGTATTTCTGCTTGGTGGGGGTAACAAGTGCTGCAAATGTGTTGTTGTTCTGTTCCATATTCTCTGTGTATTGCTCTTGTTCTCTATCTGTAACTTCATCTATCGCGTCTTAGGTCTTCTTATATATAGCATCCACGCTGCGTTGAAGGCATACAGTCCTCACCCCAGCGAGCTTCTTTCCGATAGTCAGTGCGCTGGAGCTACGAGGTTGTAACCTACTCTGTCAAATCCAACTCGGCCATTAAGCAAAGATGAACCTCATCTCATCTCATCTCATCTCATCTCATCTCATCTCATCTCATCTCATCTCACTACGATCTATAGGCTCTGTAACTTGCCTATTTAGGTAAACTTCTTTTTCTAATCTATACACACTAAAACCTCTACTATTACCTTGTCTTTTCCTTTTAACGTATTGGATCATCGAACCCCCCAGATCATCGAACCCCCTAGAATTCCTTGGCACAACCAACTCATCCCAAAGAACATCAAATTAATCGCTATCGAACAAGGAGCCTGCGTACGTCGTGCTAGCCCCAGATTCAGAAGCTTCTTCTGTATCCTTTTGGCAGGTTCGGGCTTTGTGCCCTGTATCACCACAGTTTCTACAGCGCCGTAGAGCTGGTTGTGCCCTTTCTTGACCCTCTCCACTACGCGCCTTCTTTGATAGCTGAGGTGCTGTAGACGCTTCAGCAGCTACCTGCGCTGATCCGTTACTATACTCTATTGTGCCACCTGTCTGAATCCGCTTCTGTTTTTGTAATTTTCTTCTTGTTGCTTCTTCAATAGTCTTTTCAAAGCTAGAGATTCGATCGCGCATTAGCTCAACCTGATGGGCCATCTGGTGGGACCCTTTGACAAGCTGGTTAACCCCATCCTTTAGAGATGATGGAGAGGAACCAAGCTTAGTAGTAATAAGCTTTGATTGCTTGGAGTCTTTGACTGCCACGGCGTCTCTAGTGCGAGGGGTAGTGGTAGGGTACGTAGCCGTACTTCAAGGCGATTAGGTACTACCTGCGCATTGATAGGGACTAGCCCTGAGGCCTCAAAGGCCTTCTTGCAGTTCTCTGCTGTAAACACCTCGAAAAACGCGTCTCTAAAGGCTAGCAGGAAGCCTTCCTTGTTGATATAGAAGACGCGCTTGCGCGCTAAATACCGAACGCGTTGGGAGTACTTCAGCTTTAACGGCGAGAAGCATACCACATCTAGCGGCTAGAGGATATAGGATGAATGAGCCGGCATGCAGAGCGTAAGGATCTTGTTCTCAAGGCAATAGTCCTTGAAATCCTGAGATTTGTGGCTCTTATGGCTGTCTAGAATAAGCAGCCGATACCCCCCTACCTGGCGCGTCTTTGTATGCGCGTCAAAATGCTTCAACTACTCAAGACCAAGAGAGTTGTTTGTCCAGCCGTTCTCAGAGACTAAGAGCTTCCAATTGCCAGGTATAGAGTCCTCCTCGTACCACGCTGAGATGTGGACGCGCCCTTGTAGATAATAAAAGGCGGGATCGCGTACCCTGCAGCGCAGATGCTCTGGATCACTGTTACCCACTCCCGATCGCCTGGCTGGATTAGATTAGGTCGAGTACGTCTTTGAGAGCCTGTAACGACTTTCATAGATCCAATTACGCCCCTCTGGGAGCCAGTTTCATCGAAGTTGTGCACGTCATCCTCGTTGATGCCGTACTTGGCTTTGGTATCCCGAACAAGCTTGAACCACGCGAAAATCACCTCAGGATCTTCCTGTTGTATCTCTGCCGGTCCTTTGCTCGATTGAAGCCCATCCTGAGCTCGCCTGACCGCGTTACAAATCTTGTAGCCCATTTCTTGCCCACTGGCTCTCCACCCCGCGCAGCTATTAGTTTATCTCCCATGTCTCCCACCTCAGACAGCTGGGGTGCAAATTTTCGCGAATCAAGGTTAAGGATATATTGGATAATCGTTCGCTCTTCAGTCGCAGTAAGCTTCTGGCTGTTTTGGGTACAATCGCGTCGTGATTGGATTCCAGTAACGAGCGGCAGCAGCGGCGGTAGCGTGTGGAAATTGTTTAGATTGAAGAGCCTGAATAGCAATCTTAATTCTCCCTTGTCGTTGGATAGCTAGCGCGTTAGTTTGTTGAGACATACTGAGATCAAGTTGAGATGGTTGCGCCAAGGATTTCGCGGCCACTCGGTGGTGCTTTACGTTATACTATGTAAAGGATTGAGAAATCATGCAAAGAATAAGAACTAAGTTGATTGTTGGTAGTCTACGAAGTGAACACTATATAGATAGCAGAGATGTACTAGGCCCGATAGAGACTAGATGAAATCTAGTACCTCTAACCGTAACACATTCTATCTACGTGCGAATAGAACGAAAGACTTTTTAGCTGCGCACGAGCATTAGGTAAAGCAAGCTTACATAACCCGAAGCCGCGCAGAGTCTCAACCGCACTAGGTACGAACAAACTCTCTATAATATTAATAATTAGCTAAATAACTAACTACTAGATATAGTACTACTAAATGTTATACTATTAACTACTAGCTAAATAACTAACTACTAGCTATACTACTATCTACTAGCTATAGTAATATCTACTAACTATATACTACTTATTTATAGCTATAATAAAAACTTTTAACTAGAGTAGTAAATAGGTATAAGTTAAGTTAAAGTTAGGTTAGCTTACGTAAGACCTTAGTTAGTGCTAACTCAACCTATACCTACGCTAATTAGTTTTAGCGTAGGTATAGGTTAGGTTAGCACAGACCTCTACAATTCTATATTTTAATATATTTTCTCTTTATAATTATAACAGCTAATTATAACAGGTTTATTAACCTAAAGGTAGTACCTATAACTCAACTTTAACCTACGCTTAGATTACTCTAACTCAACTTTAACCTTAGGTCTATGCGACTCTAACTCAACCTATAACGTAGATCCCTAGCGAGTCGCTTACCTAGGCGAGTTGCTCACCTGCGCCAAGCCTCCTACCAACACCTGCTTCTTTTTCTCTACTACGCGATGGCTCAACCACACAACGCGCTACGCGCTTCAAACGAGAGCCAAATACAGCTTGCGATCTAGGCTATCCAACGCAACGCGACACTCTCTCAGCGACGCGCTGCATCAATCTACAACGTTCCTCAAAAAACACTAAGCAATCAGCTTGCTAGAAAACTCCCACGACGCGATTGCACACTTAACTTAATAAAGCTCCGTTTAACAGAAGACACAGTGATCAAGGAGTATGCCGTCAACTTTAACGCGCGAGGCTTTCCACTTAGGCCTGCTAGGTTAGAGAATAAAGCTAACCTACTGCTCGCAGCGCGGGGCTAGCTACTAGTTAGAAAGAACTAGGTTACGTCGTTCGTTAGGCGTTACTCTAAGCTTTGAATCAAGTTCAATCGAAAGTACGACTATAAGAGAGCCCTCTGTAAAGATTCTAAGCTTGTAGCCGACTAGTTCAGGCTTGTAGCGAACATGAAAGCCAAGTACAGCGTAGTAGACGAGGACACCTACAACTTTGATGAAACGGGCTTTATAATAGGCTAGATCTTAACGGGTGCAGTAATTACTAGCTTAGAGCGTCGAGAACGGCCGAAAACGGTGCAGCAGAGTAACAGAAAGTGGACGACGGTGGTACAAGGCGTTAACGCGATGGAGTAAGCTATCCTACTCTTTATTATCTTCTAGGGCAAGAACTACCTCTCTGCCTAGTACGAGAAGGATGGCCTACCTTGCGACTAGGTTATCGCAGTCTCTAAGAACGGCTGGACAAACAACGAGCTAGGTCTAGAGTAGTTAAAGCACTTTGACGCCTATACAAAGAGACGTACTATTGAGATAGTACGTTTACTCTTTATCGACAGCTATAAGAGCTATAACTCGCTCGCTTTCTAGCAGTACTGCAAGGATAACAGCATTATTACTTTCTGCATGCTTCCTTACTCGTCGCACCTTCTGCAGCCTCTTAATGTTAGCTGTTTTGCGCCTTTGAAAAAGGCGTACGGCTGCCAAGCCGAGAATCTAATGCGCAACCGGATCAACTACATCACCAAACTTGAGTTCCTGCTATGCTTTATTAGCGCTTACAACGCTTCTATTACAGAGAGCAATATCCAAAGAGGCTTTCAAGGTGCTAGATTAGTTCTATTCGACTCAAAGGCGGTACCATGCAGGTCGGGCTTGTGCCCCACTCGGGCTCGTGCCCCACTCTCACCAAAACAACACACCCATCCTATCTTCTTCAGCACATGATAACTCAACAACTATGGCACCGATTGATAAGGCGATTGCAGATTTGAAATCGCACGAACAAGACGAAGATTTCAGTATCCGGGGTATCGCGAAAAAACATGGTGTCGAGTACTCAACGCTGCGGCGGAGGTGGACGGGCTAGACAGGCTCTCGGGCAGCCGGGTACGCCTCGCAACAAATACTTAGCTCACAACAAGAGAAGAGACTCGTACAGTATATTAGAGAGCTAACGGCTCGTAGGCTACCTCCTACGAGGGCGATGATACAAAATTTTGCGTCGAATATATCAAAACAACACGTTGGCAATGGCTGGGTTACGCGCTTTATCAACCGCAATCGCGACTATCTTATCTCTAAATAGAGCGCTGGCATGGACGTTGTACGCTACTAGGCTAACTTACGACGCAAGTACGAGTTGTACTTTAACCTTCTACATCACAAGATCGTTTAGTATAAAGTAGAGCCTTGTAATACCTACAATATAGATGAAAAAAGCTTTATAATTAGTGTCACAGGACGCTTAAAACGAGTGTTCAGTTAGCTTCAATAAGAGCAAAAGAAAGTCCGAGCGGCGCTTCAAGATAGCTCTCAAAAGTAAGTGACAGTCGTGGCAACTATTGAAGCAAATAGAAGTGTTTTGTCGCTGGCCTTTATATACTCGTTAGCTAACTGCACACTTCAAGCCTTATAGGTAGCTCAAATTGAAGCAAGAAAGCACAGCGTGTTTGTGAGCTCCTCACCAACAGGATGGACGAATAATAACATCAGATTAGCCTAGTTAGAGCAGGTTTTTAACTGTGAAACGAAGCAGAAAGCACGTTTCGGCCGAGATTAGCGTCTTCTTATACTCGACGGCTACGGCAGCTACCTCTCAATAGACTTTATCGAATACTGCGAGGCTTACAAAATACTGCTAGCTGTGTTTCTCTCTTACTCGACCTATACGCTGCAGCTTCTCGACGTGGTTTGCTTTAAACCTCTTAGCAGCAACTACTCCGCTAAGCTCACCAATTACCTCTTTAAAACGCAGAGGTTGCTAGCCGTCTAGAAAGGAAACTTCTTCTCGCTGTTTTAAAGTGCCTAGGAGTCTACGTTCACGACAAAACTAGTTCTCAAGGCGTTTGAAGCTACTAGTATTGCCCCTATAAAGGCTAACGTTGTACTCGAGCGTTTCCGCAAACAGGACGACAATAAGAGTAAAGCACGGCCCTTAGCCTTCTTTTTTAAAGACTAGAAGCAAATGGATCGTCTTATACGTGCTGCAGTAAAAGATACCTTAGCAGAAACTTTGCAAAAGCTCTCTCAAACGCTACACCAACTTTAGGTTCAAAACGAGGTACTACACTATGAGAACAGCGGCCTGAGAAATGCTCTTACTACCAAGAAGCAGCGCAAGAACGCTGGCAAACCTCTCGATTTGCAGCGTAAAAAAGAGTACCACAGTGGTGCTACTTTCTAGTTGCCCTCTAAGTTCGAGCGAGCACGTAAGCGTAAAGTAAAAAAGCAACACCAAGAGAAGTAGGAGAGGCTAGCAAAGTCAAACAAAAAGGAGCTTTAAGCTGCTGCCAAGCTCCTTAAAGAGCAAGAGAAAAAAAAGCGTCGTGTTGCGAGAGAGAGAGCCAAGGAGGTGCGAGATCGGATGAAGGCAGAACAGGTAGCTGCTTAGAAGGCTAGAAAAGCTACTTAAAACACTAGGCAGGCTTTTATAATTTCTTATAGAGGCAAGCGTAAAGCTTCAGAAGCACCTCTAGCAAAGTGCAAGCTAAAACGAGCCAAGGGCGGTGCTGCAGCTCGTCCGTCGTTCCTAGAAGCTGCACCAGCACCTCTACCCAAAGTCAGCTCTCAGGGCCGCGCGATCACTCTCTCGCGAAAACTTAGATAGTAAAACTTATTCGTACGCCTCTACAGAGTAATAAAAACAATAAATCTCGCGATAATAGCTTGTACTGCTGTTGCAATAACCGCATCTTTGTAGTAGTAAGCAAGTTGTTTGGTAGGGCACGAGCCCGAGTGGGGCACAAGCCCGACCTGCATGGTAATCTCGAAGCTTGACGTGCGGCTTCGCACCCTACTATTACCCACCGTAGAGAACGGTCCCTAGCAGTCTCGAACCCCAAGCAATACCTTGGAATTTGAGTCGCAATCAACGCTAATTCGAGAGAAAATTCAAAGGCATGTAGATAGCTTTTTTACTTCAATAGTTGATGCCCTTGCAAAGCTTTCTAAAGGCGCAAAGTATGCAGCAGCTTCTGTGCTGCTACTGCGCAACCAAGTTGCTAAACTTTAGAGTGCCCGTGCGCTACAGTGCTCGTGCGCCGAATAAGCTAGTACAGCCGATAAGCCACCTCGCATCAAAACATATGCATTATTCTAACTTTAACGCGTCGCATCTCTACTAACATAAACTTAATTAAAGCTGCGATTAAAGCAATTAAATTGCGTAAAGCTAGCACATCTTTTTTTTACTGCAAAGTTGCGCAACAGTTTGGTGTTAATTGCACTACACTGTTGCGACGGCATAAAAGCAGAACGCAGTTTTATACAGCTGCATTAAAACAACGGCAACTACTTAACTAGGCTAGCGAATGGGTACTCGGGCCCAAAAGGTTTCTCCGAAAAATCTCAAGAGATTGCCCGTGCGTAGCACGGGCCTATCCCCCCAATAGAAATGATCCCTCTAATGCAAACAAAATACTTCTATATAAATCAACACCTGCTACAACGCTATATAATTAATTTCTAAAGCGGTAGAAATCTTTTAAACATGCCTCGCAACCTTGCTAACGCGAAAAAATACGCCAGAGAGGCGGTAGATTTGCAGCTGCACGCGTCGCACCTTCGCACCTACACAGCGCCCAACCTCAAATCGTACGCTACAGTCTACAACCTCTTTTACGCTCGCTTGCGCCGTGCCTATCTCAAGCTCCCAACGCGATCTGATTGTGAGGCAACTTAGCTGCTGTCGCCTGCCCAAGATCTCGCTCTCGTGCGCTTTATCGACTCGATTGACGCTATCGGTTTGGGGATACACCGGGTGCAGGTTGAGCAGCAGGCAAACCTGATACTTCAAGAGTCGTATTTGGGAGTTGATGAGGCCCCTCCGCCGTTGGGCAAACATTGGGCGCGCCGCTGGCTACAGAGGCACCCAAAATACAAGCGCGTCAAGGCAAAGCCAATGGAGATAGCGAGGAAACTCGCCTAGCAACCAGAGGCGCTGCGCGCCTGGTTCACGACTTTAGAGAGCCACATTGAACGCCTGGGCGTGTTGCCTCGCGATACGTACAATATAGACGAAACTGGCTGCTAGATTGGCGTCGCAACCAGCTAGTACGTTTACAGCCGATATGGGCGCTAGATTTTTATACCTAACGCTAACAACCGCGAGTTGATGACTCTCGTAGAGTGCGTAAGCGCTGACGGCGAGGCAATAACGCCTCTAGTTATTATCAAAGCAACTACAGTAATGGAGCACTGGATACCTGACTTGCCTGAAGACTACTTTATTGACGTTAGCAACAGCGGTTACAGCAACGATCAGATAGCGCTTGACTGGCTCAAACACTTTGATAAGATGACAGCTAGGCGACAGCAAGGCGTATGGCGGCTACTACTCGTTGATAGCCACGGATCTCATGAGACGAGAGAGTTTGCTCAATACGCTGAGGATAATCGTATCCTGCTATACTCGCTGCTACCTCACACAACTCACATGTTGCAGCCACTTGACGTTGGCTGTTTTCAACCACTTAAATGGTATCACGGTTGCCAGCTTGACTGGGCTGCTCGCGCTAGGTCTAAAGATATAAGCAAAGCTAACTTTCTAGCGACTGTAGCAGAGATCCGACGTCTCACGTTCACCCGCAGCACTATACTAAGCGGTTGGCAACGTACAGGGCTTGCGCCGTTCAAACCTAATATTGTACTTCGTTAATTGAAGCTACTAGAAAACTGCAACTCTAGCGACGACGAGCGCTCGCCTACGCCTTCGCTACCTGTACGCTCTACAACGCCTATAGTACTCTCCTCGCCGCCAAAGGTTGGCTCGTCGCTATCTCGCGAGCCATCTCGCGCGCCCATCCGGCGCTACAACCACGTCAAGATTGACCTACAACAGGCGCAGCTCGTCCGCCGCGCCTACACGCCTACAACGCTAGAGCCAGCAGAGCCAAAGCTGGGGGACGCTGCCTGGCGCACGCCAAAGACTGTACGCTAAATACAGGCGCAGGAGCCTTTCGTCCAAGCTGTGCTGCGTCAACACCTCCCTCGAGAGGTTGCTGCCAGCGTTATCAAACACCAGCGGGGCGTCTCAGCGCTCGCTCGCGCGGCGGGTGGCCTGCAGCGAGAGCTGCGTAAAACAGAGGCAGCTGTGACTGCTAAAGATGAGCGCCGGCGCCGAAAACGGCGTGCGCTTGACGTCAAGGGTGGCCCAATCTACGCCCAAGACGCGCGCGCGATGGTACAGCAGCGGGTCGTCAACGACGCTGCTCGCGCTGTACGAGACGTTACAGCTAAACAACTTCGCCAGATTACAGTTTTACTTAACAAATACCTCAAGGTACTGCCTCCTGTGAGGAACTGGGGCAGAAAGTACGTCAATCGAAGAAAGGCAAAGGTTGTAGCCTACCGCAACGTCGCCCGCTGGGTACACCCTCTTGACGACGAGCGCTACAACACTATAGCAGCGAGCAAATTGGAGTATATACAGCAGCCGAGCAGCCTCAAATATAGGCGCAAAGTAACTGACGAGTTGACGCTAGCTATTGACGTGGCTGGCCAGGTGCGTTGCCTAATTGACCCGTACAACAAACTCGTCATCGCGAAACTACAGGCAGAAAATCAACTACGAGAGGAGCAAGACAGCTAGAGAAGAGCAGAAGAAGAGGACTTACTGCTGGCTTAGCAATCTCGTTTACAAAGCGTCAAAAACGAGTCTCAACCTGCCCCTACAGAGTTGCTGGATGAGGTCTCTGATAAGGCCTCATCCGACGCTAAGAGCAGCGACGCAACCCACGCCTCGCCTAATAATGCGCAAAATAACTAGGGCCTTTAATAATGTGTATAGATTAATTCTACGGGTTTACAATGTCTGAAT
Source organism: Massariosphaeria phaeospora (assembly GCA_011032825.1). Classification (NCBI taxonomy): domain Eukaryota; kingdom Fungi; phylum Ascomycota; class Dothideomycetes; order Pleosporales; genus Massariosphaeria; species Massariosphaeria phaeospora. Next base: position 26,455 of record JAADJZ010000008.1, on the reverse strand, counting down.
TACGCGTAGCTAGCTAACAAATTGAGACTGCAGTGTACTGTTTGCATTGGGGGGATTATTTCTATTAAGAAAATAGGCCCGTGCTACGCACGGGCAATCTCTTGAGATTTTTCGGAGAAACCTTTTGGGCCCGAGTATAGGTTGGGTTAAGGTTGGGTCAGATCCGCACGGACTAGAAAACGAAAATCAAAATCTTTACTTTTTAATATCTTACCTAATACTATAGATATACTAATGCAAACTTAACACGTGCTGCGAATATATAAACACAATTATATGTAAAATTATTAGAGAATTCTACCTAGTCTAGAGTATATTTCATTTATCTTTTATAGATTTAATAAATAAAAAGCTATATTAAAGAAGCTAGACTAGCTAGAATTCTCTAATAATTTTATATATAATTGTGTTTATACATCTGCAGCACGTGTTAAGTTTGCATTAGTATATCTATAGTATTAGGTAAGATATTAAAAAGTAAAGATTTTGATTTTCGTTTTCTAGTTCGTGCGGATCTGACCTAACTTTAACTCAACCTATACCTATTCGCCAGCCTATACTTAACTTACAACAAAAGCAAAAACTTGTAAAGTACATAAAAAAATGCACAAAGCAAAGCTTGCTACTAACAAAAGAAATAGTATAAAATTTCGCTAGCGCAGTTGCAAAACAAGAAGTTTTACATGCGTAGGTTTCGCGCTTTCTGCATCGCTATAAAGCCGAGCTTACTACTAAATAAAGCGCTAAAATTAATTGCAATCGTTACTAAGCTAACTTACATAAGAAATACAACTTATACTTTTAACTACTGCATAAGAAAATGCAAGAGTACAACGTTAAAGCGCGCAACACTTATAATATAGATAAAAAAAGTTTCTTTGTTAGCATTACTACACGCTTAAAACGCGTTTTTTCTAAAGCAGTTTAGCAGGCAAAACTGCGTACAGCGGCTATACAAGATAGCAATAGAAAATAGATTACGCTTTTAGCTTGTGTTTGCGCTAATAGTAAAGCGCTGCCGCTTGCTTTTATTTACGAAAGAAAAGCTAGCTTGCAATTAAGCTAGGTTAACGACGTTGAAGCTAGAAAACACTAAGTATTTATAGCCAACTCAACCTTAGAATAAACGAATAACGATATCGAATTAGCTTAGCTTAAGCAGCTGTTTGAGCGCTATACAAAGCAAAAAGCGCGCTAGCAATAGCGCCTTTTTTTTGTTAACAGCTATAGCAGCTACTTTACGCGCGAGTTTATAAACTTTTGCAACGCTAATAAAATTCTACTAACGTACCTTATAGGTTCGCCGAACACACAGGTTCGCCGAACACTTGTTTTTACTAAAGAAAATCAATAATCTAAGGCTTAATAACTCTAGATCTACTTTATAGAATTCTTTAAAAATTTCACTACTAAGCTGCATCTATATAAACTTTAAGATTCTAAAGTTACTAAGCTCTAGCCTTAGTATTTAAAAAGCTATTAAAGAAAGCTTAAATTACAGGAATTATTTTAGCGTATTTTTTGTATCTCTAGAATTAGACTAGGTAAAGCTTAGTAATATTAGAATTAAAAAGTTAATGTATACAGAAATAACATATTAAATTTTTAGAAAATTCTATTAAGTAGATCTAGAGTTATTAAGCCTTAGATTATTAATTTTCTTTAGTAAAAACAAGTGTTCGGCGAACCTATGTGTCCGGCGAACCCATAAGGTACGTTAGCTGTTTTTTTTTTTTATTTAACTTACACTTTACAGCTGCTTGATGTAGTATTGTTTTTTTCTTTTTCGAATTACTACTTGCAAGAACTCAACTGCTACCTACACCAATCGCAAAAGCTTATTAGCGTTAAGAAAAGCAACTTTTTTCTAATATTCTAGTTAGCGTAGGGTACTACAATAAGAAAAGAAACTATACAAAAGAGTTTTGAAGCTACAAGCGTGTAGCTAATAGATGCAAAGGTTATACTCAAACGCTTTAACACTACTACTTTAAATTAAGATAAGAATATAGAACTGCAAGAGCTTAGTAATAGAAATAGTTGAAATAATATACAAAAAATTCTAGACGCTGCGGTTCTAGATAAGGCAAAAGATAAAGCTAAACGCTTTGCTAGTACATTACACTCTCTACAGGTTCAAAACGAGCTACTTTACTACAAAAACAATAGCCTTTGCGCAGCACTTACTACTAAACGAAAGCATAAGAAAAAAAGTAAAGTTCTAGACTTATAGCAGCGCAAGAAGTACTATAGCAGCGCTGTACTATAGAGTCTTTGCAAGATCCAAAAAGCTTAAGTGCGCAAAATAGTTAAACAACACAAAAAAAAGCAAAGAAAACTCTAGAAAACTTACTAAAGAGAGCTCAAAGCTGCAGCTACACTATACAAAAAGCAGATAGCAAAGAAAGCAAAAGCGCTGCGACAAATTGCAAAGGAGCGTGCTAATAAAAAGCAAAAAGCGAAGGCTGCAAAGCTAGCCGCTGCGCGCGCGCTTAAAAAGTAGCAACGCAACGCTGCAACTTTACAAAAATCTCGCGATACACTAAACAAAAGCAAGCGAGCAGCTTTACGCAGCGCTGTAGCAAAATTTACAAAAAAGCGTCGTGCCGTAGGTGCTGCAAGTAGTGTTAATGCTACATCTCTACTACTGCAGCTTCTACTCAAAACTACTACGCAAGGCCGCTAAATCAAGGTACTACAAAAATTTAAATAGTGCAAAAAATGCGCAAGCCTCTATATAGTAATACACTAAAAAATCTTATAATAGTTAAATTAATATGTAGCTGTACAGCTTTATTTTCGCAGTTGCTAATTTTAGTTGAGGTAGCTTATCGGCTGTACCGGCTTATTTAGCGCACGAGCACTGTACGCGAGCTATTACAGTACACAAGCTACTCTAACTTCAAAACATATAATCTATTTCAACTTTAACACGTCGTTACTCTACTAATATGAATCTAATCAACGCTGCAATTAAAGCAATTAACTTGCGCAAACCTAGCGCATCTTTCTCGTACTGCTAAGTTGCCAAACAGTTTGGCGTTAATTGCACGACGCTGTTGCGAAGACACTAAAGCACATCGCAGTCTCAAACGAAGTACTATAAACACTAGCAATTACTTAACTTACAACAAAAAGCAGAACTCGTTATATACATAGAAAAATGCACTAAGCAAAGCTTGCTACTTACACAAAAAATAGTACAAAATTTCGCAAGTGCAGTTGCAAAATAAAAAGCTTTAGATGCGTAGGTTTCGCGCTTTTTGCATTAACACAAGAATAAGCTTACAGTTAAATAAAGCGCTAGGCTTAATTGCAATCGTTACTAAGCTAATTTATATAAAAAATACAACCTATACTTTCAACTACTTTATAAGAAAATGCGAGAGTACGATGTAGAGCTAGGCAATACCTACAATATAGATAAAAAAAGCTTTTTCGTTGGCATAACTACACGCACTAAACGCGTCTTTTCTAAAGCAATCTAGCTAGCAAAACTGCGTACGGCAGCTATACAAGATAGCAATAGAAAATAGATTACGCTTCTAGCTTGCGTTTGTAGCAATAAGAGCTTACTACCGCTTGCTTTTATCTACGAAAGAAAAGCTAGGTTGCAATCGAGCTAGGTTAACTCTATTAAAGCTAGAAAACACAAGGTTTTTGTTACTAACTCAACTTTAGAATAGACGAATAACGATATTGAATTAGCATAGCTTAAGCAGTTGTTTAAGCGCTATACTGCAACGAAAGCGCGTTGGCAATAGCGCTTCTTTATTGTTAACAGCTACGGCAGCTACATTACGCGCAAGTTTATCAACTACTGCAACGCTAAAAAGATTCTTTTTGCTGTTTTTTTTTTTTATTTAACTTACACTTTACAGCTGCTTGATGTGGTAATGTTTTTACCGCTTTTAAAGCACTATACTTAAAAACTCAACTGCTATCTACACTAATCGCAAGAGCTTATTAGCGTCAAGAAAAGCAACTTTTTTCTAATATTTTGGTTAGCGTGGGGCAGTACAATAAGGCCGAAGCTTATTTTAAAAAGTTTTCAAGCTACAAGCGTGTAGCCGATAGATGCGAAAGTTATACTAAAACGCTTTAACACTACTACCTCTAATCAAGATAAAAATACAGAACTACAAGAGCTAAGTAATAGAAATAGTTAAAAAAACCTGCAAAAAAAATTGGACGCTGCGGTTACGGATAAAGGAAAAGCTAAAGGCAAACGCGTTGCTGCTGCATTACACTCTCTACAGGTTCAGAACGAGTTCTTTTACTACAAAAACGAAGGCTTGCGCGCCGCGATCACTACCAAACAGAAGCATAAGAAGAAAAGTAAAGTTTTTAACTTGCAGCAGCGCGAGAAGTTTTACAGCGGTGCTATACTATAGAGTTCTCGCAAAGTTCGAGAAGCTCGTGCGCGCAAGACAGTCAGACAGCGCGAAAAAAAGCAAGAAAAACTCTAAAAAACTCACAATTGCGAGCTCAAAGCTGCAGCTACACTATACAAGAAAAAGATAGCAAAAAAAGCAAAGGCGCTGCGGCAAATCGCGAGGGAGCGCGCAGCGAAGGAGCGTAAAGCAAGAGCTGCAGAACTAGCCGCAGCGCGCGCGCTCAAAAAGCAGCAACGCAACGCTGCAACTTCACAAAAATCTCGCGATACACTAAACAAGAGCAAGCAAAAAGCCTCACAAAGCGCTGCTTTAAAATTTACAAAAAAGCGTTGTGTTGTAGGTGCTAAAAGTAGTGTTAATGCTGCACCTCCGCCGCTATTGCTTCTACCTAAAACTACTACGCGCGGCCGCTAAATTAAGGTACTACAAAAATTTAAGTAGTACAAAAGCTGCGCAAGGCTTTATATAGTACTACACTAGAAAATCTTATAATAATACAATTTGTATGTAGCTCTACAGCTTTATTTTTGCGCGCGCTAATTTTAGAAGAAGTAGCTCGTGTACTGTAATAGCTCGTGTACAGTACTTATGCGTCGAATAAGCTAGTACAGCTAATAAGCTACCTCGCATCAAAACATATGCATTATCTCAACTTTAACGCGTTGCATTTCTACTAACATGAACTTAATTAAAGCTGCAATTAAAGCAATTAAATTACGTAAAGCTAGCACATCTTTTTTTTACTACAAAGTTGCGCAATAGTTTAGTGTTAATTGCACTACACTGTTGCAACGGCATAAAAGCAAAACGCAGTTTTATACAGCTGCATTAAAACAACGGCAACTACTTAACTTACAACAAAAGCAGAAACTTGTAAAGTACATAAAAAAATGCACAAAGCAAAGCTTGCTACTAACAAAAGAAATAGTACAAAATTTCGCTAGCGCAGTTGCAAAACAGAAGGCTTTACATGCGTAGGTTTCGCGCTTTCTACATCGCTATAAAGCTAAGCTTACTACCAAATAAAGCGCTAAAATTAATTGCAATCGTTACTAAGCTAACTTACATAAGAAATACAACCTATACTTTTAACTACTGCATAGAAAAATGCAAAAGTACGACGTTAAAGCGCGCAACACCTATAATATAAATAAAAAAAGCTTTTTTGTTAGCATTACTACACGCTCAAAACGCGTCTTTTTTAAAGCAGTTTAGTAGGCAAAACTGCGTACAGCGGCTATACAAGATAGCAATAGAGAATAGATTACGCTTTTAGCTTGTGTTTGCGCTAATAGTAAAGCGCTGCCGCCTGCTTTTATCTACGAAAGAAAAGCTAGCTTGCAATTAAGCTAGGTTAACAACGTTAAAGCTAGAAAACACTAAGTATTTATAGCCAACTCAACTTTAGAATGAACAAATAACGATATCGAATTACTCTAGCTTAAGCAGCTGTTCGAGCGCTACACAAAGCAAAAAGCGCGCTAGCAATAGCGCTTCTTTTTTGTTAATAGCTATAGTAGCTACTTTACGCGCAAGTTTATAGACTTTTGCAACGCTAATAAAATTCTACTAGCTGTTTTTTTTTCTCATTTAACTTACACTTTACAGCTGCTTAATGTAGTATTGTTTTCTCTTTTTTCGAATTACTACTCGCAAGAACTCAACTGCTACCTACACTAATTGCAAAGGCTTATTGGCGTTAAGAAAAGCAACTTTTTTCTAATATTCTAGTTAGCGTGGGGTACTACAATAAAGAGAAAAACTATACAAAAGAGTTTTAAAGCTACAAGCGTGTAGCCGATGAATGCAAAAGTTATACTCAAACGCTTTAACACTACTACTTTGAATTAAGATAAAAATATAGAACTGCAAGAGCTTAGTAATAGAAATAGTTAGAATAATATACGAAAAATTCTAAACGCTGCGGTCCTAAATAAGGCAAAAGATAAAGCTAAACGCTTTGCTAAGACATTACACTCTCTATAGGTTTAAAACAAGCTACTTTACTACAAAAACAATAGCTTTTGCGTAGCACTTACTACTAAACGAAAGCATAAGAAGAAAAGTAAAGTTCTAGACTTACAGCAGCGCAAGGAGTACTATAGCAGCGCTATACTATAAAGTTCTTGCAAAATCTAAAAAGCTTAAGTGCGCAAGATAGTCAAACAACACAAAAAGAAGTAGAGAAAACTCTAAAAAACTTACTAAAGAAAGCTTAAAGCTGCAGCTACACTATACAAAAAGCAGATAGCAAAGAAAGCAAAAGCGCTGCGACAAATTGCAAAAGAGCGTGCTAATAAAGAGCAAAAAGCGTAGGCTAGCGAATAGGTAGAAGTTGAGTTAAAGTTGAGTTGCTTTTTTTATAACTCTAACTCAACTCTACTTATATACCTAATCTTTCAACGCTAGTATAGAGTTATAGTTGAGTTGAGTTGCATAGACTTTAGGTTAAAGTTGAGTTATCTCGCACAGGCTCTAGGTTATAGTTAGGTTATAGTTAAGTTGTTATATTTAGAGTTTACATGTTGTATTTCGACGTTAGCAAAGTACAAGTTGCTTAAGTTTATTACAAATTGTTATTACAGCGTAGAATTAGTTGCATTTTAATAGCTAAGTACAAAGCAACGTCTACGCTAGGTATTGCTAAAAAATTCAAAATTATTATAGCCTTATACCGCTAGAACAAGTAGCAACTAGACTTTAGCTTTTACATTTGCTGCAAACTCTTCTTGTACTTCTTGTAGTATCTTTGTGCTAGATTTATGTTTCTTGTGTTAATCGTTACTCATTTCGCGTGTATAGCGTTAATATTGGTATTTGTTAAAGTTAGCTTTGCACCTAGCAACAGGTAGAAAGCTATACTTTCGAAGATGCTAATTAGAAAAGCTTTCGTTACTTCTTGTATAGCTTCAATTGCACTAGCTTGAAAGCGCAGATTAGGCTTAAACTCTTGCGCAATCTTGCGAACTAGCCGACTAAATAGCAGTTTGCGCATAAAGAGCTTAGTTAATTTCTAGTATCGTTAAATTTTGCGCAACGCAACAGCTGCATGTTGTTAGAAACAAAGCTGCAATTAACTACTGTAATAACTTACTTCTTTGCTTTTAGCAGTAAAGCTTTTTTACACTACTTGTTGTTAGTTTCTTCTTGTTCTTGTACAGATTGCTAGATTTGCGAGCTGCTTTTGCTGCGAAAAGCTTTCGCGGAACCTTGCCGCTAGTAGCAAAGTAGTAGCAGTTAGTTTGCTTGGTGCGGGCTATTGCAAAAGAATTAATGCGTAATAGGTGTAGTGTAGAGAGTAGAAAGTTGTAATAATTATTTGTAATAATTACGGCAGGTAAGGAAGCTGCAGAGGCTGCAGCAAAGGTGCGTGTTTTAAGTAGCTAGCAGCGAAGCGCTAGCTAAGGCTGCAGCTTTTGCAGCAGCGCACAAGCTACTCTACACAGAATTTAGCTTGTAAATTCGCTACTTAACTTTCTACTACTTTACTTTCTGCCTCTACCTACCTACGTACTACAACTAGCTTCATTATTACCTACATTTATTACAAATACGATAGCTGCAATTAAGCAGAAGCTTAACGACGAGATAGACTACGAGCTTAATAATAAGTTGCTTCTGCCTTACGAGATTGAGGTTCTAACTAGGTTTAAGCTAGCAAAGTAAAAAGCGCTTACAAATGTAATTATTATAAAAGTTTATTACAGCATCTGCTAACAGACCTAGAGCTTTAAGTTTAAAAAGCACGAATTTCTTAGCGTACTAGCAAATCGCGGTTGCGTTGAATTACAAAAAAAGCGCTCTACACATTACAAGCTACTGTCTAAGAGTTAATTAAGCAATACTGCCTGCGCGACTGCTTAGAGAAATCAAACAGCTTACTTAAGTGCTAAAGGAAAAGCTATTGCAAATGCTAGTGCAAGAGATTAGCAAGCAAAATACTAGCTTAAAAAGAAGCTTAAGGCGAAGAAAAAGTTTACTGCGTTGTCTGCGCACGACTAGAAAAAGCAGTTAGCAACTAAACTTAAGCTTTTAGATAAGCAACGCTACTGCGCACAAAAAAGTAGTAAGTTATTATATTAGTTTATTACGTTATTGTACTTACAATACGTAGTTGAGTAGCTTTAAGCAAAACTTGGCCTTGCCTATAAAAAGTAGGCTCGTATTTATTACAATGTTAACTTCTAACAGTACAGAAACATTCTTAAACAAATCGCCAAAGCACTAAAAAACAAAAGAAAAATTAAGAATTAGCTAATGTCGCGAATATTTGGCGCTAGCGAGGCTACTGATAGAATTATGCGACATATCTACTTAGACAAATTAGCTAAGTTAAAGAATAATTCGTTTAAGAACGAGAAAGCTAAAATAGATTAGCAAAAGTTTGTAAAGACGTTGACTTTAGAGAATCTAACACTAGTAACTGCTAAAGACTAGAAGTAAGTTATTACAGCAGTTTATTACATACCTATACTAACTGCACTAGCCTACGCAAGCCTACGCTCTCTTTCGAACTACGCGTTAACGGCGACAATGCTTATAAAAATATCAACAGCTCGTATATTTCAGCGCCTACAATTAATAAGTGTAAGGAAGAAGCAAGTAGCAACTTAGAAATTAATGCGTTCTACAATAAGTGTAAAGACAAATATAAAACAGAAAATTAGTAAAGAAAAGCGTTAGCAGAAGCAAACGAGTCCTCTAGTGAAAATAAAGAAAAAGTTGAGAATAAAAATAAAAATAAAGAGTAGAATAAGGTAGTAGATAAAGTAGTAGAGCAAACTAAGATAGTAGAGCAAACTAAAGTAGTAGAGCAAACTAAGTTAGTAGAGTATTTAGATTAGAAAAGTTTCTCTAACGATAGTAACGCTTATAAAAAAGCGCAGACCTAAAGCTCTCTACTTTCTATGTAAATTAAAACGTTGCTAGCATAAACACAGCTAGTATCTACTATCTATAACGCGGCCTAAAACGTGCATAACATTGCGATTAACAAATTAGCAAGTATAACCTAATTAGAACTGTAAAATTAAAGCGCTACTACTGCAGCTTTAATTCTAGCTCTAATCTCGGTTGCATTACTGCCTTAGCCTTTGCGCTTGGACGTTAGCAATATTTCGCAAGCAAAAAGGCATGTTCTGTTTTTCTTTAACAATCTGCGTGTTTTTCTTTGGCAATGTACTTATTCTCTATCTTTAGTCTACTCTAACACTAATTATTACAGTTTATTATTACAGTACCTGCGCTTTTGTACTATACCTTTTGTTATAAACATAGCAGAACTTTCGCTACTTGTTCGTTTATTTAAATTCAACGCTAAGCAATTCGTTTGAGAGAGAAAAAGAAATAAACTACATCTAGTAAAATATTCTTTTACGCATATTAAGAATGATACAGAACAAGAGGCAGTAGTAACTACGTAAAAAATGTAGTAGAGTTCTACTAAGTAGGCTCTAGACCTAGAAATAGCAAATCCGCGATAGAACTTTGCTATACGCACTAGTTAGGTATAGCTACAGTTTGAAAAAGCTGCTAATTCTAGTAATAGCTACTTCTACGTATTCTGCTATAATTGCGGCTTTGCTTTTTAGCACCTAGCAGTTAAAACTATTGAAACTAAACACTTACTTAACTACCTTGAATCTAGAACCTACTAAAGAACGCTTGCTTTTGTTTACTCTCAACCTCGTCTACAGCTAGCACTACGTTAACTTTAATTTACTACTATTGTACTACTATATTTAACCTAGGCCTTTGAACGAGAACTAGTACGAGTAGTTATATATAGCAACTAGTTTTTTTAAACAATTAAGCGGCTCTTATTCTAGCAATTTCTTTAATTTCTTCGACCTAATATTCCAAGTATTAGCTAATTCAAATTCTAGGAAATGTTCTATAAACGATTTGAAAAGGCTAAAGCATTACTTCTTAATAACATTAGCTAGTTAACCAAGATCTCAATTGCGATAGATAGGTAGTTTGCTTCTAATTATCTTAGTTTCCTTGCAGTTAAAGAATACTACGTTAACTGCAACTAGCAGCTTTAAAAGAAGTTGCTAGATTTTATTTCTCTACGCGAAAGACATACTAGTGCTGCTGCAGCTGCTAATATACTGCAAGTACTCTTAGACACTAGCATTAAATTACGCTTTCTAGCAATTACTGCAAATAATGCTAAAAAAAACAAAACGCTTAGTCGTGTTATTGAATAGCAACTAGAAGCAAAGGACATACTTTAGAGCTTATTAAAAAACTCAATTCTGTGTCTTGCTTACATTATTAATCTTGTTGTTTAAAATATTATTTTACACTTTAAGCTTGTAGCATTAGCAGGTGCTAACGTTAAACTAAGAGAAATACTACAGAGACGCTATTTAAGCGACGTGCAAGCGAATATCTTTGTTCTAAACTCTTTTTGCAAGGTATATAGTGCGTTATTACATACTTTTATTACAGCCTAACATACACCTAGCTTCGAGCTATCTGCATAGCAATTAATTCGTTGTTTTAACAATACAAGCGGTTTATCGCTACGCAACTACACTTGCTACTAAAACAACAGATGTCTGTTATTCGCGACGTTAAAACACAATAGAATTTAACCTACAATATGTGCGAGCGCGCACTTAAGATTCAAAGATTTATTAACAAATAGCTAGTAAAAGAGATTGCACTTAAGATAACAATTAGTGCAAGCAGTATCCTAGATAATAAGAATATAGTAAAAGTAAACTTCTGCGACTTTAAGCAACTAAAATTAACACTAGACAAATAGCACTACTTAAAGTTAATTACTAATATGCTTAAAAACTTTAAAGACGCAACAAACTTTTTAAGTAAAAACTATAGGCTACAAGTCTAGTATATCTAGCTTATGTACAACTGTTTTTTCAACTTTCTAAATAGTATGCAGGACGAACTTAACAACGACATAGAAAATCGAGATACTTTTAAGTAGCCTACAGTTGTACGAGCTGCTGCAGATAAAAAAAAAGCTAAACTTAGCAAGTATTATAAAAAGACTAGCGATAAACAAGAGTTTTTATTTAATTGTGCTACTATTCTAGACTCTAGCTAAAAGCTTACGGCGTACGAGGTATAGTTATTACAGTTACTTATTACAGTTATATGCTAACTGCGCGTTTAGGACGAAACTTAGAATAATCAAAATAAGCACACCTACTGCAAAGAGTTTCTTGATTACTTCGATTGCTATAACGATAATACTCGCTTTGCTTTTACTTCTATTTCTCCGTTCTGTACAACTAGACCCTAAAGTAGTAAATAGTTTTAGAAACTAAAGCTTTTGCTCTAGTTGCTGCCAAGCAGTTTTTCATCTGTTAACCTAGACGAAATAGAAAAAAAAAGAGCTTAACTTGCTAAGAAAAGGAGGCTTATCTAAGCATTGCCTGCGTACGCGCTAGTGCCTTTTTTAATATCTTTAAATAGTAGCAAGTAAATGAAAAAACGTATCTACGCTTATTACAAGTTGCAAAAAATGTACTTGCAGTACAAATTGCCTAGGTTGAAGTCGAGCGCGAATTTAACGTTGCTAAGAATGTTATTAGCAATAGAAAGCACCAACTTGCTGCCTAGACAATTCGGCGAATTATAATATTAAAAAACTATATTGCTTAAGAGAAAGGACAGGACAGCGTTTTTTAGTTTGCAAAAGCAGATAATAAAGAACTACTATGTAACGAAGTTAAGAACTTACTTAACTTTTGAGCGCAGTATGTAAACTCTACTTCTAGGCCTACATCTACGCCTACACTTAGCCCGTTATTTGAGTTAATACCTAGGCTAACATTTGGGCTTATACTTAGCTTGTTATCTAGGCTTACATCTAGGCCTACATCTAGGCCTTTACAATTAAGAATAACTTTGTTAGATAATAATTTAGAAAAAAAGAATTCGCTACTTCTGCTACGGAAGCGCGCTCGACTTCTACGCTACTGTAATTAATATCTGTAGTAATACAACTTTTTTTACTCTACTTGTGTTTTTGTACGTGAATAGTAGCTGTAATAACAGAACTTTGTAAATACAATTTGCGCGTTCTTAAATGTAATAACTAGCTGTAATAACTTTCTAAATCTTAGCAACTTTCTAAGCTAACACATAACTCTATAACTTAGATGTAACCTTTAACTCAACTCTAACTTCAAGCTTTGATTACTCTAACTAAACTATAACCTAACGCTTTAATAACTCTAACCTAACCTCTACCTACGCTAGAGTAACTATAACTTAACTTTAACCTAAAGTCTATGCGACTTATAACCTAACCTATACCTATTAATAGGTACTTCCTACCTATTCGCTAGCGTAAGAAAGCGAAAGCTGCAAAGCTAGCTGCTGCGCGCGCGCTTAAAAAGCAGCAACGCAACGCTGCAACTTTACAAAAATCTCGCGATACACTAAACAAAAGCAAGCAAGCAGTTTTACGCAGCGCTGTAGCAAAATTTACAAAAAAGCGTCGTGCTGTAGGTGCTGCAAGTAGTGTTAATGCTGCATCTCTACTACCGCAGCTTCCACCCAAAACCACTACGCGAAGCCGCTAAATCAAGGTACTACAAAAATTCAAATAGTGCAAAAGATGCGCAAGCCTCTATATAGTAATACACTAAAAATTTTTATAATAGTTAAATTGATATGTAGCTGTACAGCCTTATTTTCGCGGTTGCTAATTTTAGTTGAGGTAGCTTATCGGCTGTACCGGCTTATCTAGCGCACGGGCACTGTAGCGCACGGGCACTCTAAGCTGCCAACGAAGCTTTCTCGCAACGAAGATTGCACAAGAGAAAGCGTGTGCAGCAAGAAAGTACTTTTACAGTTAAAAAAAGCGTGCGCTTAACAGCCCTTAAGGCGTTTGAAGCGCGCAGTAATAAAAAAAAAGCGAAGAAAAGAGCTCGTAGTAATGCTAGTAATTAGAGCAGCTAGCTTTCAAGACGCTGTGGACGCTGCGGCGAGCTAAGGCACAATAAGCGCACGTGTAGGTTAGATGCAGCAGTTAATTCTAAGTAATTTAAGTTATCTTAACCTATACTAGGTGCTAGAGAGAAAGTAGTAGAAAGAAAGAAGTAGGTAGTAGAAAAAAAGCTTAGCGCAAGTAAGCAACTCGCTTAGGTAAGCGACTCGCTAGGAATCTACGTTACCCAACGATAGGTACTCTTTACCTATTCGCTAGCGTACTTTTAACTATACTTCTAACTTCTATTTATACTAATTAATACTTTTATTAAAATAACGTACTTTACGGGCTCGCCGGACACACGAGTTCGCCGAACACTTTTGCTAAGCTTCTACTAACTCTACCTATGTACACGATGCTTCTACAACAACACTAGATAAAGCTTTCTAATAAACGTTAGATACAAACTGCTTTTTAAGCTCTTAAACAAAACGCGACACTTTTTTTGCAACGCACTGCAGCTATCTATAACATCTCTTAAGCAACACTAAGCAATTAACGCGCTAGACAGCTTTTACAAGTAGATTACAAGCTTAAATTAATAAATCTAACAAAAACTAAAGAGAGCGTAGTTGTTAAGTATATACTTAAGCTTATTACGCGCGAATTTCTTTCTAAGCTCGCAGCTGTAGCTAATATAGCCAATTCCTTGCGCGCAAAGCGCAATCTAGGCTAAGTTAGCTTAAACTAGCCTAGTACGTAGGTTAAGCACTGCTTTGAGTTTACAATAAAGTTTAATCGCAAGTACAATTATAAAAAAGCGCTTTGCAAAAACCTAGAGGTTATTCAAAGCTAGTTTAGCCTAGTAGCTAACATTAAGGCTAAGTACGGCATCTAGAATGAAAATACGTACAACTTTAACAAAACAGGCTTTATAATAGGCTAGATAACAACTAAAGCAGTTGTTACAGCTTTAGAGAAACGAGAACAGCTAAAAGCAATACAGCAAAGCAATAGAAAATAAACAACAGTTATCCAAAGCATTAACGCAATAGAGTAAGCTATTCTACTTTTTATTATTTTTAAAAGCTGCTATTACCTCTTTGCTTAGTACTAAGAGAAGAATCTGCTTTAGGACTAGGTTATTGTAGTCTCTAAAAACAGCTAGACAACAAATAAGCTTAGCTTGCAGTAGTTAAAGCACTTTAATAAGTATACAAAGAAAAGAGTAGTTAGTGCCTACTAACTACTCGCAATTAATAGCTATAAGAGCTATAACTCGCTCGCATTCTAGCAATACTGCAAAGAGAACAAGATTATTACTATTTGTATGCTTTCGCACTTATCGCACTTTTTATAGCTTCTTAATGTAGGTTGTTTTGCTTCTCTAAAGAAAGCGTACGAGCGCTAAGCCAAAAATTTTATGCGCAACTAGATTACTTACATTACAAAACTTAAGTTTTTACTATACTTTATACGCGCCTATAATGCAGCAATTACTTTTAGTAATATCCAAGAAAGGTTTTGAAGCGCTAGATTAGTTCTATTTAACCTAAAACAGGTTATAACAGCTTTTAACGTTCGGTTGCGTACTCTATTACTACTACTGTTTATTAACAACGAGCCCTAGCAGTTGCAAACTCTAAGCAATACTCTTAAACTAAAGTCGCAATTAACGCTTGTAAAAGCAAGAATTTAAAGGTATATAGATAGCTTACTAACGTCTATAGTAAAAGCCTTTAAAAAAGTTTTAAAAAGAGCAGCTATTATCGCGCACAAGCTAGTGTTAGCGCAAAAAGAAATCGCAAAGCTTCGAGCAGCAAATAAAGCTGCTACGCGACGTAGATCGCATAAAAGAAAGCAGGTTTAAGCAGAAAAGACTTTGATAGTTGAAAATAGAGCTTGTCTAACTGCTCTAAAAGAGTTTAGAGCGCGTAGTAATAAAAAAAAGCTAAAAACGCAGGTGCGCGCTAAAGCAAGTAAACTATCTCAAAGGCAGTGTAGACAGTGCAGTTAGACCGAGCATAACGCACGTACGTGTAAGCAAGTAGCAGAAGTAAACTCTAAATAATATCTTAGGTTAGATTGCTCTATATAGAGCTAAAGTAAGCTGTTTTGCGCTAGAATAGAGTAGTTTTGGTAGGAGCTTGGCAAAAGTGTTCGGCGAACCCGTGTGTCCAGCGAGCCCGTAAGGTACGTTAGTTAATAACTAACTTATCTATTATTACCGAAGCGGACGCCGTGGCTACCGGGACGGCGTACTAGTACCGTGTTAGCGCGCGTAGCGCTTCTATTCGCGTAACGCTCTACTAAGCAGCATCGCGGCCTTTGCAAAGATAAAGCTGTACAGCTACCTACAGTAGCTATTATCACGATAGATTATAGTAGAATAAACTATTAATACATGCAATTAACTTGGGCTACTTGAATTTTAATAGGAAGCGAACGCTGCGGCCGCGCGTAGTTACCTTAGGGGATAGCTCTAGTGCGGCCAATGCAGCTTTCTTACTACTTGCAGCCTCCACAACACGCGCCTTGCTTCGATTTTTTAAGATTTTTTGTTTTAAAGCTGGCTTCTTGCCTCTTTAGACTAATTGTAGAGATTTTCTAGCGTTTGCGGCGTCTTTTTCTTGTTGTTTGCTTGCCTAGAACGCTTGAAGTTCCGCAGCCCTTGTAGCCCTCTCTTTCTCTCTTGTCTTTTTAACCTTTTGTTGCTCTGCCTTTGCTTTTTCTTGCTGCTGCTTTTTATACAAAGTTGTAGCTTCTTTTAGCTGTCTTGCTTTTGTTTTCTGTAATTTTTTTAACTTTGCATCTCTTTGTTTCACGACTTTGCGCGCGCGTGCTTCTCTCACTTTCTTAAGACTCTAGAACACCGCACTACTATAATATTCTTAACGCTGCTGCAAGTCTAAGACTTTACTTTTCTTTTTGTGTTTCTTTTTAACTGTAAGAGCGTTGCGTAAGCTTTTATTTTTGTAGTGTAGTAGCTTGTTCTGCACCTGCAGCGAATGAAGTAATGAACTCAACCGCTGCGCTTCTGTTGCGGCTGTATCCTTTACAGCAACATTAAACAATTGACGAAGCTATTTCCAAGTACTTCTATCACCCTCTAGCTCTAAGGTTAGGCTCTTATCTTGCTCCGAAGTTGTGCTTTTGAAGCGTTTTAGGATAGCGTCTGCATTGGCGAGAATAATGCCTGTAGCTTCAAAAGACTTGCGCATAGTCTCCTCCTTAAAGGTAGACATCTAGGCAGCCTAGAATATTAGAAAGAAGTTGCCTTTCTTAACTCTAATAAGGCCCTAGGAGCGGTGAAGGTGCAGTGTAAGTTTCTTCGAATAGAAAGTTAAAAGCGGCGAGAACAACACTACATCAAGTAGCTAAAGGCTGTAAGTTGAATAAGAGAGAAAGACAGCAAGAAAGATCTTATTAGCGTTGCAATAATTAATAAAATCTATAGTGAGATGAGATGCGTGGCTATTAAGAATAAAGAGGCGCTACCTTTGCCGCGCTTTCTTCTTCGTGCTTCGGTCAAACACCTGCTCAAGCCATGCTAGCCCGAGGTCATTGTTTAACCATCCGAAGGGTGAATTGGCAAAGAAAACCTGGTGTTTTCCTGCTTCCACGTCCTCTAACCATGAGCTTTGAAGCCTTTGTTTTTCTTCGTAGATAACAGCCGAAGGCAGCGCTTTCCTATTAGCACAAACACAAGCTATAACCGTAATCTATTTACAGGAGCTATCTTGGAGTGCAGCTGTACGTTCCTTACGCTCCTACACTGCCTTGGAAAATACTCGTTTTGAGCGCGCTGTAATGCCGATGAGGAAGCCTTTTTCGTCTATATTGTACACGTTTTTCGCGTCAACGTCGTACTCTCGCATCTTGCTATAAAGTAGATCAAAGTACAAGCGGTATTTATCCTCAGTGTTAGCTTTGTGACGATTGCGATCTATTCCAGTTGTCTATTTAGATGTAAGATTGGTTTTGTTTCGCGTCAGAAATCGCGAAACCTAGGCCTTCGAGACTGCTGATTCCGCTACAGAAGACGCGAAATTCTGTATCATTTCGCGCGTAGGAGGTAGCCTTTGCTTTGTTAAGCTTTCAATGTATCGTACAAGCTCCTCCTCTTGTCGTAGGTTGAGTTTTCGTTGATTCAGTGCCTTGGTTGCACGCGTAGCCTGCAACCCCTGGTGCCTCCGCCGCAGTGTAGAATGTTCTAGGTCGAACTGATCGGCGACTTTTTTATATGAAAAAGATGCGCCTTCTTCGCGCGATTCAATGTTTTCGATCGCAGCTTGAATCGGTTCCATATTAATGGAGTTATCGCGTGTCGAAGTATGGTAAAGGATTGTTGTTTTGATGTTAGTAAGGCGTTACGCGAATGGAGGCGCTACGCGCGCCAACACGGTACCATGTCCGTGCACTCAATGCCCGCGTTCAGCCAATGCCCGCGCAACATCAAAACACCAAAACTTCAACACACGATAACTCTACAGCCATGCTACCTATTAATAAAGCGCTTGCAGCTTTAGAGTTGCTAAATCTTAGCGAATTTTTTCAGTATACAGAAATTGCAGCAAAATATGGCTGTGATCGACGTACGCTCGCTCGAAGGCACTAAGGCATTACAAAGCCACGAGACGTTGAGGCACAACAGCGACGCAACTTTACTCTACACGAAGAGTTAGAGCTTGTAAGATACATAGAAAGACTCTCAGCGCGTTACTTGCCACTTACTAAAGACATAGTTCAGAACTTCGCCTCCCATATAGCCAAACGAGAGGTCTCTGAGACCTAGGTTACGCGCTTTATCAACCAAAACAACGTCCATCTTATATCAAAATGGGCGACCGGGATGGACTAGAATCGCTACGCAGCCGAGTTTGCAGGCAAGTACAAGCTGTACTTCGACTTGCTACAGCGTAAAATTGAAAAGTATCACGTTGACGCTCGGCACACGTACAATATAGATGAGAAAAGCTTCATAATCGGTATCACGGGCAGGTCGAAACGAGTGTTCAGTAAGGCAATATAGAAGGCAAAGGAATTAAAGCAATCTCTTTAAGATAGCAATCGCGATTAGATAACTCTTCTAGCTTGTGTGTGCGCCGATGGCTTAGCTTTGCTGCCAAGCTTGATATATTCGAGTGCAAACAAGAGTATACAATCGAGCTAGGTAGATGCTACCGTGTTGGCGCACGTGCCGACCGGAACGCGTGCCGACCGCCGAACTTCAATCGACGCCACTAACACCCCAACTTCAACACGCGATAACTCTACCACCATGACCCCAGTTGAAGAAGCAATTGCAGCAATTAAATCGCGCGCTCTAGGAGATAATCTTGTATACTAGAAGTATGCTAACTAGTTTGGCGTAGATCGAGTTACGTTGGCGCGAAGACACCAAGGCCGTCAGGGCTCAAGAACAGCTAAAATCTTCGACTAGAAGAAACTTACGCTACAACAAGAGGAGGAGCTTGTACTCTACATTAGAGACTTGACTAAGCGTGGGCTACCACCTACTCGAGCCATGATACAAAATTTTGCCTCTACGATAGCTCACGAACGCGTTTCTTTGGCCTAGGTAACGCGCTTCAAGCACCGCCACAAGGACGAGCTCATCTCAAAATACACCACCGCCATGGACGCTACGCGCCACACAGCCGACTTATATATCAAGTACAAGCTATACTTTGACCTGCTACACAGCAAGATAGAGGAGCATAAGATTCTGCCCGAGAATAGCTACAATATAGACGAAAAAGGCTTTATAATAGGTGTAATCGGACGATTGAAAAGGACCTTCACAAGGGCCCAATAAGAGAAGCGTAAAGTTACTGCAGCCCTCTAAGATAGCTTACGTACCTAGATAACAACTGTCGCTGCAGTTTGCGCTAATAGAACTGCGCTGCTGCTTGGCCTAATCTACGAGTTTGCAAACTGTACTCTACAATTGTTATAGGTAGCTAATATCAAGCCTAGCGTACACGACGTTTTTGTAGCTTCAACACTATCTAGATAGACGAATAATAACGTAGGATTAGCCTAGTTAGAGCAGGTTTTCGACCGCTGCACGAAGAAAAAAGCGCGGCATAAAAAAAACTAGCGCTTACTTATTCTCAACGGCTACAGCAGCTACTTTACGAAGGAATTTTTATACTACTGCTTTACTTACAAGATCTATGTTGCTGTATTTCTACTTTATAGTACTTATACGCTGCAGCCGCTAGATGTAGTTTGCTTCGAGCCGCTAAGTAAAGCTTACTCTAAAAAGCTTGCAGAACACACCTAGCGCAGCCAAGAGCTAGTTCCAATCAAGAAAAGCAACTTCTTTTTGTTGTTCTAGGACGCCTAGCAGGCAAGCTTCAAGAAGCAAACAATCTTGCAGTTTTTTGCTGCTACTAGTATATAGCCTATAAACAGCGTTCGGCATAGATAGAAAAGAAATTTTCTATTTGCTTATAAGCAACCTTCGGAGATTTCTATAGGCGCTAAGTTGAATATCCCGCTTATAGTAACTTGTATAGGTTAGCTATCTATAAGCGGTTGAAGAGGAAATATTAATAAATCGATAACGCATTGAAGATGTAGGCTAGCTGCGCCTTATCTGCTACTAATCTTAGAAACTAAACCCCTTCGCGCCTTGGCCTAACGATTTATTAAACCTAAAGTAGCTAATTGTATTACAAATCTATAAGCTTAGCTACCTTAGAGAAAATCCAAAGTCTAGAAGCGAAGGTAAGCGGAATAGGCTAGATAGAATTTCTATCCATGCAGAACGCTGCCTATAAATCAAGAAAAAGTTATAAAGCGCTTTCCGCCAAAGCTTCTAAACAAGCTAGCAAACAAGCCTAGCTCTACCTAGCGTAAAGCCGATCGTCTCTTACGAGCAGCAGCTAATACGTTGTTGTTTAATCTCAAACAAGTGTTCTCCATGATCTACTACTTAGCCAACCAAAACGAGCTTTTTACTAATAAGAATAAGAGCCTACGCAAGGCTCTTACTACTAAAAAAAAGCACAATAAAAAAGGCAAAGTCTTTAACTTGCAGCAGAAAAAGAAGTATTATAGTAGAGCTGTGTTCTAGTTACCGCGTAAGATGGCTAAAAGTAAAGCACGTAAGCGCACGAACAAGCAACTAGCTAAAAAAGAGAAACTTCAAAAAGCTTAGATAAAGCAGCTCCAAGCTGCTAACGCTTTATACAACAAAAAGCTTAAAGAGAAAAAGCGTGTAGCAACTGCAGCAAAGCGAAAGAAGCGTAAGAAAGAGAAAGCAGAAAAGGCAGCTTCTGCGGCAGCTCGAAAAGCGCTCCAAAACACTTAGAAACCTATTCAAACTTCTTAAACAGCTAAGCGCAAAGCTTTGGCTACAACTACTCTAAAGGCAAAGCAACAGAAGCGTTCTAGTGCTGCTGCAGCACCTGCTAAAGTCGTACCTGCTGTTCTAGCCAAAGTTGCTCGCAGCGGCTGCGCTGTCAAGCTGCCAACTAGATACACATAATCTAAGTAGTACAAATTGTTTATTATAATCAATGTATCAATCTACTAAAAGGTCTTGCAATAATAGCTATTGCTGCTGTTGTTACATCCTCATGTTTGTAGTAGTAATAATCTCGATAAAGCAATCGTTACGCGTTTCGGTTGGCACGTGCGCCAACACTGTATACAAGCTAGCGAGTATTAGATTTTTATTACCTCATCTCTATTAGGCTAGACGAACGACGATATCGGCTTAGCATAGCTTAAACAGGTTTTTAATCGCGAAACAAAAGTAAAGACTCGCTTAAGCTAGCGCTTACTTATCCTTAACAGCCATAGCTCGCACATAACAAGTAGTTTTATTAACTACTGCGATCGACACAAGATTCTGCTGTGTGTATTTTTACTACACTCTACCTAAACATTGCAGCTGCTCGATGTAGCGCTCTTTAAGCCTCTCTCTACCGCGTACGCAAAAGAGCTATTAGATTACCTCTACCGCGCCCAAGGCCAGCTTGCAGTAAAGAAAAGCAACTTCTTTGAGCTTTTCTAGCGAGCTTGGCGCTTTTCCTTTGTAGAAAAGACAATACTTAGCGCTTTCAAGCACACCGGGATAGCGCCGCTTGACAGCGCGGTAATTCTTAAGAGATTCGCCTACGATGCCCTATCTCGCGAAAGCTCTACTTCAGCGCTTAGCGCAGAGGATTGGCGCAAAATAGACCGCCTTGTACGCTCTTTAGTGCGAGATTAGAGTAGTTACGACGCCCGTAAGCTGCGCAGCTCGCTCTACTACATTTCTATACAAAATGAGCTTCTTCGCACTGAAATTACCGGCCTAAGAGAAGCTCTACAGGTTAAGAAACGCTATAACAAAAAAAGCAAGCTTCTCAATTTGCAGCAACAGTAGGAGTACCACGGCGAAGCTACTTTCTAGTCGCTGCGCAAGATAAGAGAAGCGCGGTATCGCAAGACAGTAACCTAATAGGAAAAACAACAGCAGCAACTCTAAAAGGCTAAGATAAGAGAGCTACAACAGGCTAATAAGTTATACAAGCAAAAGATCGCAGAGGAGAAGCGTGTAGCTCGAGAGGCAGCGAAAGCAGCGAAGAAAAGAGAGAAAGCTAACAAGACTACTACCGTGTCCGTGCACTCAATGCACGGATTCAGCTAATGCACGCCGAACACTATAAACGCTCTATTAGAAATAAAGCTGTAGAGCTACCTACAATTAATATTATTACAAAATATTCTAGAAGAGTACTATATTGATACTTGCGATTAACTTGTGCTACTTATATTTATCTAGAAGCTTAACGTTGCGGCCGCGACGCGTTAGAATAGCTAGGGCAGCAGATACGCTCTCTAAGGCCTTCGCAGCATTTCTAGTATTAACGCTACGTTTGTAACGCTTTTTGCTCTGTAGAAATAGCTGCAAAGCTTTTCTCTTACTTTTTTAAAAAAATTGTAGAGCTTTTGTAGCGTCGCGAGCTTTCTTCTAGCAAGCGCGTTCTGCTGCTTTTTCTGCTTTCTCTTTTTTTTTCGCTACCTTAGCTGCTTCCCGCGCTACACGCTTTTTCTTTGCAATTTTCTTTTTGTACAGCTTAGCTGCTTTCCTTAGCTCTGCTGTCTTTGCTTTTTAAAGTTGCTGCTTCTAATTTTCCTGCTCTTTGATTGACTAACGAACACGTGCTTCCTTTACCTTCCTTGGTAACTAGAAAATAGCTCTACTATAATACTCCTAGCGCTGTTGAAAGTCTAGAGCTTTGCTTTTCTTTTTACGCTTTTTCTTAATAGATAGAGCCTGCTTAAGACTATCTATCTTATGCTTAAGTAAGTTATTTTAAATAGATTAGTAGTAGAGCAATTGACGAAGCTTCTGTGTATTTTTACTACTCTAATTACTTGCTACAAAGCGTACAAGCCTATTTATATTTCTCCAATTATAATCGCTAAGTAATAATAAGAAGTTTTCTTTTAATTCTTAAGTTTTGGTAAATCTATTAAGGATAGGATTAGAATTAAGAAGTAATATGCCTGTTGCTCTAAAAGAGCTAAAAATTGTTAATTCTTTAAAGGAGGTCTCCTACGCTTTCTAGAATAGTAGAAAAAAATCGCCTTTAGTAATAGAAAAGAAACCTTAGCTTGTTTAAAAGTAGTTTGATAGTTCTACTAAGTAGGCAGTTGATAGAGGCTTGAACATTGCTACATCGAGTAGCTAAAGCGTATAAGTCAAATAAAAAAGTAAAATAGCAAAGAGAATCTTGTTTTAATTACAGTAGTTAATAAAATCTATAGTAATATAGAATCCGTAGCCATCTAGGATTAGAAGTCGATAGAATCGTTAGGTTTTCTCTTTTGTACAGCAATTAAACACCTGCTTAAACTAAGCAAGTCCAATATCGTTGTTCGTCTAGCTAGATAGTAATAAAGTAATAAAAACTAGGTGTTCTTCTGCTTAGATATTGTCTACCTAGCTTGATTAAATGCCTTTGTTAGCAGCTTTATAGATAAAGCTTAGAAGCAAAGCAGATCTATTAGCGCATATACATGCTAGAAGCGTAATCTATGCACAATTTCTATCTTAAATTAATGCTCTAACTTTCTTTTTCTTCTACATTCGTTTACTAAATATTCTTTTTAATCTACTAATAATGCCGATTAGAAAGCTTTTCTCGTCTATATTGTAGGTATAACGAGGATTTATCTAATATTGCTCAATCTTGCTGTGTAGAAAATAAAAGTAGAAACAATATTTATTCTCTAAATTAGCTTTGTAGCAATTGCTGTCTATGCCGACTGTCTATTGTAATATAAAATAAATGCTGTGTTAGTTGATAAAGCAGGTAACCTAGCTTTTGCTAACTAGCTCTTTAGCTATTGTTAATGCAAAATTTTGTATTATTTCTTTTGTAGAAAGTATATGTTTCTTTGTAAGTTCTTTAATATATCGCACAAGCTCCTACTCTTGCTGTAGGTTAAGCTTTTGTTAATTGTTTGCAGTAGCTGCACGTAACGCTGTAACACTTTAGTGTCTTCGCAATAGTATACTGCGATTGACACTACGTCTAGTAGCAATTTCTGTATATAAGAAATCTTCTTCTAGCTTTCGCAATTCGATTTCATCAATTGCAGCCTAAATAGGGTTCATAGTAGTAGAGTTGTTGCGTGTTGAAAATTAAAGAGTTTTAACGTATTTGGTGTTCGGCGTGCATTAGCTGAATCTGTGCATTAAGTGCACGGACACGGTAAGCAAGCTGCCTAAAAAGCAGCTCGCAACGCTAAGAAAGCTATACAATTATTTCAAAAGAAAAAGAAAAAAGCTTTACGCGCTTCTCTACATAACAACAAGCGCTAGAAACGTGTTAGTGCTGCTGCAGCTTCTGTTGCAACGCTAGTGCCTACTCTAGCGCCTACTACACGCCGTAGTCGCTCTATCAATCTTTCAAAGAAATTTGAATAAGCCAAACTGTAGAGCGCACTGTATTTACTATTCTACTATAAAATTATATACTTATAGCAATTGTATGTAGCTATACAGCTTTATGTTCAAAATCGCAATTATAGTGTTGCGCAGGCATTAACTAAACGCGAGCATTAAGTGCACGGACATAGTAATGCTTGTTTAGTTAGCCAAAACGCTTCTAGCGCCGAAACTAGCTTTATTGTGTAGTCCGAATAACCGTATACACTTCAAAAACAGTTTAGTTACCTCTAAATATAGAATAACATTATAAAAACAAAATTAATTTTAATACAAATTTAACATACTCTGTATAACGTAAAGCACTACCGAGCAGCCTACACTACCAAGCAGCTTAAAATTGCTTAGCATTAAATCTTTACGTTTAAAGCTTAATAACTTTACTAGTAGTATAGCTATCTAGATAATTTTTAGACTATTTTAAAGCCTTAATCTAGCGCTTTCGGATCTACTATAATTTACCTAGCTAGAACTAGTATTGCTAGAGTTTAGAGTTAGAGTTAGAGTTAGAGTTAGAGTTAGAGTTAGAGTTAGAGTTAGAGTTAGAAGTTAGAGTTAGAGTTAGAGTTGTATGTAAAGTAAAATAATTCGATTAGATTTAGTCTTTCTGCAAAGAAGAGTCGTCGAAATGCCTTAGTTCGCAAGACACTTTTCGTTTCTTGTTGTATCTACAAAAAGAAACTTATTAGAAATAAAAAAAAAGCTGTTTATATACATTAAAATTAAGGGGAAGTTCTTTCAAGTTGTTTACTTGCTGCGCTGCCGGAAGTTTGAGCTTCTAGCTGCTGCCTAGCCTTTGCAAAAGCTAAGTGCGAGTAGAGAAGCTAAAACGATGCAAAACGTTGTGCTGTAGAATAAGCAGCTCTAAAAGTTTGTTAGTAATTAGTAGGTACTAGGGTTACTTAAGGTTTGAGTTAGAGTTAGCGTCTTAGCGCTAGGCTCTTACCCAAATCTTCTATTTCCAAAAACCGCAATAGTTGACCTAGATCGAAACAATACTTTTATATTACTAACAGACTTTTCCTACAAGCTAGCAGCTTTCTTTTGAAACAAGTTGTTTTCACGCGTAGTTGTCCGTTGCGCGAGTGTTTCTCTAGATTTTCAAGCGTTCGCGCCGTTGCTAGCACTTTTATTTGTCTATTTAAGTACTTTACAAGCGCAGCAGTCGTTTTGCCGTTTTCTAAAGTTCTTGAATTGCAAAGGCAACGCTACTCCGCGACGCTCTCCCCCTAGGGGAAGTATTATACTCGAAAAAGCATGCGAAGCAGTGAAACTAGCAAAGGCAGCAACAGGTTTTACAAGTCTTACATTTTAAACCTAACTCAACTTTCGCGACGCACTTTCTCTAGAGAAAGCGCATGCAAAGAAGGAAAAAGAAACAAGAATGCTATGCGCTAAAGCTGCAACCTAGATAACTAAACAAGCTTAGAGCAAAGAGTAGAATAATCTAGTATCTAAAAAAAACACATTTACTAACAGCTTTTTAATGTCAGTTTCTTTGATTTCCTTGTAAAAGATGCTTTGATTTACCGCCCGAACAAGATTCTACATGAATCTAGTCCGTTTTTTGGCAACGATACACTGCGGTAGGTACAGTAGGTTCGAAAGTCTAGCTCAAACTTATTTCGATCGCATGTCGTTCTAGATAGCGAAGAAAGAAACTTAGTTCTACACAAAGTTATATTTAGAGACGGCAATAATTGCATTACGTGCAACTCTAGTTTTTAGCCTAAAACTAAAGAAGTACAATTGCTATTGGACCTGTTGTCTCTAAGAGTGTAACACTTGTTTTAGCTAGCCGCGCGCTTAGAGCTTCAACATAAATGTCGCTTTTTATGTTAGAAAGTATGTTTTCTTGTAGCATATTGCGCGGATCTAGCAGAGCTCGCCTTTAACTAGCCCTTTTTTAACTAAAAAAAAGTAAAAGCTTGCCTATAAGAGGTATTAATAGTGGTTTAGCACTTTGTTGAAAAGTGCGAAATACACTGCTGCTAACTCGAAGTGCGTGTAGAAGCGTACGTCGAGAAACGAAAGTTCGTAAGCAAAGTGCGTTTACAAGATTTGCAAGCCTAAAACGCAGATAGCTTCAGAAGCCTCGTTAGATAAGTTAAAAACGAGAATATTATTAATATACTAGCAATAAAACTAAGGCGTACGTTGATAGAAGTATAGCTATTTGTAGTAGGC